>CM031237.1:944240732-946640732 GCA_018340775.1 Taxus wallichiana var. yunnanensis
AAATGCAGTGAAACTCTGAATCTTCGAACTCCTTGCACACATTGTGAAACTCCTCCAAATTAGCTCCCGAATGCTCACCCAGTTGAATGAACTAAGGTGGATCTTGAATTCCCTGTGAAAAATGGCTAGGATGCTCCTGAACAATGATGTCCCCCTAAATGATTAGCCTTGTACATCCCATTGTGCCAAAACTTCTCTTTGAGTGTAACTTACTATTTTTAGTAAGTGTAAAAAAAGTAACTCCCTCGATCCTTAGTTGAGTGTTGTGACCTTGATTCCCCTTTCTCCCTGCGTTCCTCACTTCTTTGGATCAAATTTATATTTTTAGTAGGTGCTCGAGGGCCCACTTACTATTTTTAGTAAGTGCCAAAAATTTCCGTTCTAGTGAATTCTCAGCTATAGTGCACCTCTGATATCTTCATCTCCTTCACAGGTTCTTCTATTAATGACTTTCCCGAAATAGCAGTTCCTATGTAGTAGACCTGCTATTTTTAGAAAGTTGGCCTCTGGGAGTTCGGATTGATGTGGAATGAAGTTTTTTGATATGGGTTTTTTCCCAATATCATCCCTTGAAATTTCGGGCCCGCCTGCTTAATAATCAGGAGATTTTAAAGTTTTAATTTTCAGACCTGGCAGTGCTTCTAGGTACGGTAGCCATTAATGGACCTCAAAATTACAAGTCTGGTTTTCTCCTTGATTGTGAAGAAAATTATATTTTTGATGTGGGTTTTTTCTTTTGGTGCTTCACGTGTAATCTTACTTCGATCCGGCAACCGGTTTGATGGGAAATCCCACTTCTTTCTTCGTTGAGCCGGAAAGGAGATTTCTTCATTGTGGATGCTCTGTCACACATGGGGGACTTTGAAGGTGTCTTATTGATGGCCTTGGGTAGAGGAATGAGTAGAAAAATATATCTTGTTGTTTCATGCATCTGTTTGGGAGATTTCTTCAACTTCTCATTTCATGGCTATGGAGTTTTCTCGTTTTCTCCTTCTGTGCTCCGTGCTTCTCCTTCTATGTTTGATGAGGATTCCTTCTGAGACCTAAACATCACTATGGGGAATGTGTTTCAGTTCTTGGGTTGAGCAGGTCTAGAGCATTTTTGCAATGGCGGAGTGATGGAAGAATGTTGCAGAGGAAGTATGGAGGAATGAAGTGCACATATAACTGTTAGAAGTTAGAAGCGGGAAAAAGCGGCACTTGGAAAAATTTCAAAAAGATATGCATAGGTAGGGCTTGGGTGAATTTTTCCATGCTTGATGTCCCTGACCTTAGGGACATGAGGGACATCAATTTCCACAATGAGCAAGACGGCGACACGTGGCACTAGATCCAACGACAGGGAATGAAGGAGGAAAAAGCTGATTTAAAGCACTGGGAGCTGAAAGGAGGTCACATGGGTGTCCAAATGACTCCCTATGGGGTTGGGTGAATTTTTCAAGGTCTTATGTCCCCCACCTTCAGGTGCATAAGGGACATCAAATTCCACGGTGGTCAAGAGCATGACACGTGGTGCCCGATCGACGGCAGGGAATGCACGCTCCAAATAAGCACCTGGGGGCTGAACTACGGTCACATGAGTGTCCAGAAGACTCCCTATGGGGGATGGGCACATTTTTCAAGGTCTTATGTCCCCCACCTCAGGTGCATAAGGGACATGAAATTCCATGGTGGTCTGGGTTGACACGTGGTGCCGATCCGATCAGCGGCGGGGAAGGCATGCTCCAAAAAGCTCATCAGGGGGCTGAGCTGTGTCAAGTCTGGAGGTCATATGAGGGTCCTAGAGGTCACATGGGGGCTGGGTGCATTTTCCAAGGGCTGATGTACCTGACCTCAGGGACGTCGGGGCATGAAATCCCACCAGGCTCTTAGTGTTGACACGTGTCCTCTCGAAAAAATGACTAAGTCTTGAACTGCCTTTGAGAGGGTAACTTAGAACGAAGATAACTTGAGCTCCCGGTGGAATTTATTGGTGAAATTTTATATGATCCTGACTGGAAATGGAATTTTGAATCCAATTATGTGGGTCTCATGTCTTAATTTGACCATATGATCCCTAAAAAATCAGATTTTTGATCTGGGACTCCACTTGTGCCTGAGAAAAACTGCCTTCCAATCATATGCGCCAAGGTGTTGTGAAAAATATTATTTCACCATCATGTAGGTATTGGAATCCTCTTTCGAAGATGTTTTTTTACTTCCAACTCCATCTGGAGCTCCCGGAATCTTCTTCTGAATCCCAGCAGTTGTTTTAGGCTGTGTACCGCCTAGGCTTGAGAACCTTGTTTTTCTCTCAAACTGCTCCAAGTATTTCAAAACTTCCCAAAGCCTTCCAAAATAATTTCCATGATGTTCTAATGTATTCAATTCATGTCCATGTTTAATTTTTCCCTTATGTTCCACTCCAGGGGGTTGAATCTAGTCCTGGGAAGGCCAGCGATAGCCCTTCCCAATACTGCCAGAAGATAACATCTTTTCAAAACTCCCTAAAATCACCTAGGGGAATGAATAGAATTTCCTAAATCACCTAGGGACCAATTTGACATCAAATAGAGGGTGAACAGACTAACATATTTGGCTTGGGGTTCCTAGGAATGATAAAACATGAAAATTTGACATCTGGGTATAGTTGTCGTGCTTGGAAATTATCAATTTCCTGTTGCACATTTTCATGACAACAGTGGCTCTAGCTTGGGGACATGACATGGAATGAGTGTAGTGAAGACATGACATGGGAATCCAGAATCTCAATTTTAGACCATATAATTCGTTGACCAGTGCCTTATCCATTTGGCCCTGTGAGTCATGCACAACTTCTAGAAAGGAAGATTAGAAGAAGGAAACACACACACACACAAAACGACAGAAAGGAAACACACAACACACAACAGGAAGGGAAACACACACAATGGAAAGGAAAAAACACCTATCAATCACCTATGGTACAAAGTGAGGGACAACCCACTTTCACTGAAGTACTTTTATTTCTCAAAAGTTACCCCTGAAGAGGAAACACTGAATGATGATGTTCTGTGAAGCCGTTGACGGGTTCAGAAAGTATCCTCCCCTCCTTAATTGCTTATGAAAGCTAGGTGCTTTCACAATTGTCTGTGTACTTGGTAGGAGTGAGTCCATGTGATCTTCTTGATGCTCAGGTCCTTGCTTGGAAATTCCACTGCCTTCATGCTCTTTGAAATCGGTTTCGTCATGCCAGTTGCCTTCCATGTTTATAAATATAGCTGATTCTCCATAGAGCATCTCATCGCTGCCCCAATGCTGATTTTCATTCCAATTCCTTGAATCTTCTGAGTTAATTTCTTTCCGGGTCTATGCTCATTGACATCTTCTTCATGAGAAACATTTGAATCATCCCTTATCTTTATTCCCCTGTGAGGCGTTTGAGTCCTGACGGGAGGATCAGAGGAAAACTCATACTTGTCTTGCATGTCCATGGCATGAGTGAAGAGATCAAGAATCAGCTTGGGATCTTCTACAAATTCTACTACATCAAAAATTTCTTTCACGGAGTTATGCTTCATTGTTTCCTGTAACTCATCTTTGTACACATTTGAGGAATGCAGCTCAAGGCAACTATCTGGAGGGATTACCCCATCATCTTGGGAATCACTACACTCTATCGATCCTTCATCAAAAAGAGCTTCATCTTCAGAGGCTTTGAGACTCCTTGCTTCAATTTCTTCATCATGGAAAGAATCTTCATCCTCAAAAGGGAAAGAAAATATCTCCATTTCGTTATTGCATCCATCAACCATTAGCTCAGAGTACCATCATACTTTTCAATATGGCCAACCTTCACATTGGTTAAGGCTTCCAAATTAGCTTCACGCTTGTCTTGCAGATTTGTGGCTTGCATCAAGAGCTCGAGACTGATCTCAGGGTCTTCTGTTTCTTCCACGGCTCTTAGCATTTCTTGTATAGACATTTCTTTCAAAACTTTCACGGGCTCATCACAAGCTGAGTTTTTCTCTCCATAGATGGCTTGACTGAGATCATCTTCATCCCCAAATGGGAATGAGAATAACTCCTCATCTTGTAAAATCATATAAATTGATTTTTCTTCTTGAAAATCATCAAGAACCATCTCCTCTTCCTCATGGTCTGCATCATCTGGTGATTTGGGGCTATCCTCTTGTAACTCGAATCTCCTCAATGCTTCTTCAAAATCCAAATCTCTTTGGGAAGGCATGTCTGGGCCTATCAAGATGGGGATATCCTCTTCTTCCTCGGTTGCCACAAAGTGATTCATCTACTCCTGCTACCTTGATACAAGATGTTAGCTTTTGGGCTTCCATAATTTCATACTGTGTACCTCATCTTCTTCTCGGGAAGTAATTTCTCCATGTCTCCCTTCACTAGTATGGTTGCGGATGACCAATTCATTTGAATTTTACCTCCCAAGTCTCGGCATAAATTTCTACTCAACATTCGAATGAGGTTGGGACATCTACTACCAAAATCATCACTGAAACTTTTTTTCTAGAAATCTGGTGAGAGAGCCACTTGTGCATCTTTGACCTTCCCTACAAGTGAGACCTTTTTGATTCCAAAGAGTAACAAGAGCCACTAGGTGGAGTCATTGTAAGTTTAAGAGCTTTAGCGACCTTCAAAGGCATCACGTTATTTGAGGCACCAAAATCTATTATGCAATTGTCAGTACATATTCTCCAACAAGAAAGGAGACGTAGAAAGGTTCAACTTTATCAATCTTTGATGCACTCAGAGAAAGCATGTTTTGTGAGGGAGGTGTAGGTGAGTTTGGTAGCATGCCTTTGGAACTAGAAGTTACAGCATTGGGTGTTAGACTACCACTCTTGATATATCGGACAAACCTCTCAAATTGTTCAGGATGAGTCCGCAAATATTAGTTTAGTAATCTGCACTTTGGCTTTGTTTGCATATTCTATGAAGTCAAAGGGAGCTAGATGTGGACAAAGGGGGTGAAGGGACTGATTTTGGATTTAGGATAGGTTTAGGAGCAAGATTTGATGTTTGAGGAATGGATGGTATTTTGAAAGGCACACTAGGAGCTTTCAAGGAATTAGATTTTTAGGAGTAGATTTGGGTTTAGACTTGGAAGAGACATTGGAAGACTTACTTGGGATTTAAGAGTCTTCTTACTTGCTACGAGATCAGGATCCAACAATGTAGACTTCATGGAAGATGGAAGTGGGGATCCTCGACTGATTATTTTATTTTTGGAGTCACCATAGGAGGATCATCAACCTTCTTTTCTTTTGCAGCAGTGGAGGGAGATGCTCTTTTCTCAGACTGAGAACGAGTGAATACCATGCATGAGAAACTGGGTGCATCTTCTTCATCTTCTTCATAACCTCCAGAATACTCACAAAATCTGATTTGTGTATCGTTCTCAAACTCATCACTTTCTTGGAAATTGCCACCTTCACTTTCTTGTTCAAACTCTTCTTCACTTTCTTGAAATCTGCAATTTACATTCATGGGTGGGGCCTCAAGGCAAGTCTTTGGGGTGCTCCTACAATCTGATTTCTATTGCTTCTTTGAGAAGAAACTCATTCAAATAATTCCCTCTTCAAAGAGGCCATCTCATTTGCCAACTTTTGCAGTGATGGATTAGTTCTCTCATCTTCAGGATGTTGGGCCTTGCCCTTTGATGGATTCTTGATCTTTCCAGAGAGGATGAGATCGTCATCCAATTCAATGGCCCTCCTTTGTGCTTCTACAATGTTCCTTGGTTGAACTCTTCGTAGGAGAAATCCTACCTCCGGTGATTGAGCATTTATGAAGAATCTTTTGATATTGTTTTGAGAGGGTGAATCTTCTTCGGTATCCTATGAAGCAACTGTTTGAAATGAGCCATGAAGTCTCTCATCGTTTCACTTTCTCCTTTCCTCATTTGAGCCAACTGCACCAAGAGGTCTTGACAATCTTCAGTTGATTTAAATCTTTCCTCGAAGGCAGCCTTGATGTCATCCCAACCAGTGATGGATCGGGAAGGTAGGAGGTAGAACCATTCTGCTGCTTTTTCTTGGAGGGACTCCATGAACAATCTTACAACAACATCTTCATGTTGGACACCAAGAATTCCACATGATGTCGTGAAAGCAGCAACAATGTGTTCTTCAGGATGTTGTGAGTTGTCACCTTTGAACTTTGGAAAGTTCTTGTGGGAACCCATTGGTAGATCGTGAAGAGGGGGTTCAAGAGCAAGCGGGCTTGTATTCCTTCCCCATGGAACAATGGGTTGAGGTCTTTCTTCTTCATCCACCATTGTTTCTTCTACTTCTATTTCAAATTCTTCTTTCAAATTCTTCTTCTTCGTGAACTCGATGTTCAATGATGGTTGAAAAATTGGAGAATTTGAAGGAGTTTGGATAGGATTGCTAGGAGAACTACTCAAAGTGCCAGATGGAGAGGAGGCTTGAGAGAAGAAGTATGGATTATCTCTAATTCGTTCTTGCTGATTTTGTGAAGCCTCGAAATTGAAATCATCAACACCTCTCGACCTGCTCAACCTGGTGTATCTTCTTTCAGCCAACTTTTGAAAACTTTTGTAGTTGGAACATGAAAGGGCACTATGGAATGTGAAAAGTCATGTGTAGAAATCAGCAGTGTATCTTTTGGCAATGGACTTTCATGAACTCCTTTTTTTTTTTTAATATTTGATTTTTTTTTTGAATTTTGGGACCTTGCGGTCATATATTGGGTGCAGATGCTGCTAAATCTGCCCCACGGTGGGTGCAAAAACTATTGGTGAGAAAATTTTGTCGGGTGGACAAACTTGTGGATTTCTTACCAACGCTATGGGAATCTAAGTCCCTCTACTTAACCGGTGTAGCTTCCGTATGTGCATGCATGAGAAAGTGTGGATTTCTATGGTGGTCTTTCGACTGGGGATCCAACAGGGGCACTCCACTGACCCTGCGGAAAAGCTAGCAATCTCTTGCTAGGGAAGTCTTCATCTGTAGAGTGGGAAAGGGAGTGAGAAAAGAGGTAGGAGAACTAAATGTTACAAGTAGAAAATCAGATTCCTGCACACACACACTAGTTAGAAACTTCAACACATGCATTTATCGGAAGAAACAAATCTGTGAATAACAACAAGACAAATAAATAGAATTTAATCACACAAAGTATCAAGAAACCCCTTAGTCAAAGAAAGCTAGAAACTCCTTCTTCTTGTATTGATTGCTCAAATCAAAGTTGTACATAATGTGGGAATGGAAGAAATTTGAGAAGGGGGAATAGAAGAAAATGGCTATCTCCTTTGCTTTCTCTAGGTACAATACACTCTTGAGTTTACAAGATCAATTACCAACCCTTTGCAATGGGAATGGCATTACAATTTATAGAATGAGAGGTGACTTATCGTCTTCCTCATGACCCTCCATATGCCTTAATATGACTTAAGACTATTCATATTCCACTTTAAATATTTAAGTCCCTTTTATAATAGCAAGGTGACTTAATTTACATTATGTTTCTAAAGTCACTTTTAAGTGACTTAAAGGCATATCAAAAAGTGCAAACCCCAATGAAGAATTAGAACATTTGAAAGTGAGAGAAAGTTGGGGGAAGGGGGAGAGAGAGAGAGAGAGAGAGAGAGAAAAGAGTAGATGTCACCCGATGAAGTCCGTTGATCCTCGTTGATGGAAAGCTCCAAATGCAGTGAAACTCTGAATCTTGAACTCCTTGCACACTGTGAAACTCCTCCAAATTAGCTCCCGAATGCTCACCCAGTTGAATGAACTAAGGTGGATCTTGAATTCCCTGTGAAAAATGGCTAGGATGCTCGAACAATGATGTCCCCCTAAATGATTAGCCTTGTACATCCCATTGTGCCAAAACTTCTCTTTGAGTGTAACTTACTATTTTTAGTAAGTGTAAAAAAAGTAACTCCCTCGATCCTTAGCTGAGTGTTGTGACCTTGATTCCCCTTTCTCCCTATGTTCCTCACTTCTTTGGATCAAATTTCTATTTTTAGCAGGTGTTCGAGGGCCCACTTACTATTTTTAGTAAGTGCCAAAAATTTTTGTTCTAGTGAATTCTCAGCTATAGTGCACCTCTGATATCTTCATCTCCTTCGCAGGTTCTTCTATTAATGACTTTCCCAAAATAGCAGTTCCTATGTAGTAGACCTGCTATTTTTAGAAAGTTGGCCTCTGGGAGTCGGATTGACGTGGAACAAATTTTTTTGATATGGGTTTTTTCCCAATATCATCCCTTTGAAATTTTGGGCCCGCCACTTAATAATCTAGGAGATTTTAAAGTTTTAATTTTCGAGACTTAGCAGTGCTTCTGGGTACGGCAGCCATTAATGGACCTCAAAATTGTAGGTCTGGTTTTCTCCTCCGTTTGTGAAGAAAATTATATTTTTGATGTGGGTTTTTTCTTTTGGTGCTTCACGTGCAATCTTACTTCGATCCGTGGCCGGTTTGATGGGAAATCCCACTTCTTTCTTCGTTGAGCCGGAAAGGAGATTTCTTCATTGTGGATGCTCTGTCACACATGGGGGGACTTTGAAGGTGTCTTCTTGATGGCCTTGGGTAGAGGAATGAGCAGAAAAATATATCTTGTTGTTTCATGCATCTGTTTGGGAGATTTCTTCAACTTCTCATTTCATGGCTATGGAGTTTTCTCTTTTCTCCTTCTGTGCTCCGTGCTTCTCCTTCTGTGTTTGATGAGGATTCCTTCTGAGACCTACACATCACTATGGGGAATGTGTTTCAGTTCTTGGGTTGAGTAGGTCTGAGCATTTTCAATGGCGGAGTGATGGAAGAATGTTGCAGAGGAAGTATGGAGGAATGAAGTGCACATATAACTGTTAGAAGTTAGAAGCGGGAAAAAGCGGCACTTGGAAAAATTTCAAAAAGATATGCATAGGTAGGGCTTGGGAAAAATTTTCCATGCTTGATGTCCTGACCTTAGGGACATGAGGGACATCAATTTCCACAATGAGCAAGATGGCGACACGTGGCACTAGATCCAACGACGAGGGAATGAAGGAGGAAAAAGTTGATTTAAAGCACTTGGGAGGCTGAAAGGAGGTCACATGGGTGTCCAAATGACTCCTATGGGGGATGGGCACATTTTCAAGGTCTGATGTCCCCCACCTCAGGTTCATAAGGGACATCAAATTCCACGGTGGTCAAGAGCATGACACGTGGTGCCCGATCGATCCAACGGTAGGGAATGCACGCTCCAAATAAGCACCTGGGGGCTGAACTGCGGTCACGTGAGTGTCCAAAAGACTCCCTATGGGGGATGGGAACATTTTCAAGGTCTGATGTCCCCCACCTCAGGTGCATAAGGGACATAAGTTTCCACGGTGGTCTGGAGCTGACACGTGGCGCCCGATCGACGGCAAGGAAGGCATGCTCCAAATAAGCACCTGGGGGCTGAACTGTCAAGTCTGGAGGTCATATGAGGGCCCTAGAGGTCACATGGGGCTGGGTAAATTTTACAAGGGCTGATGTACCTGACCTCAGGGATGTCGGGGCATGAAATCCCACCAGGCTCTGAGTTGACACGTGTCCTCTCGAAAAAATGACTAAGTCCTGAACTACCTTTGAGAGGGTAACTTGGAATGAAGATAACTTGAGCTCTGGTGGAATTTCTTGGTGAAATTTTATATGATCCTAACTGGAAATGGAATTTTGAATCCAATTATGTGGGTCTCATGTCTTAATTCGACCATATGATCCCTAAAAATCAGATTTTTGATCTGGGACTCCACTTGTGCCTGAGAAAAACTGCCTTCCAATCATATGCGCCAAGGTGTTGTGAAAAATATTATTTCACCATCATGTAGGTCTTGGAATCCTATTTTTGAATATGTTTTTTTACTTCCAACTCCATCTGGAGCTCCTGGAATCTTCTTCTGAATCCCAACAAGTTGTTTTAGGCTATGTGTACCGCCTAGGCTTGAGAACCTTGTTTTTCTCTCAAACTGCTCCAAGTATTTCAAAACTTCCCAAAGCCTTCCAAAATAATTTCCATGATGTTCTAATGTATTCAATTCATTTCCATGTTTAATTTTTCCCTTATGTTCCACTCCAGGGGGTTGAATCCAGTCCTGGGAAGGCCAACGATAGCCCTTCCCAATACTGCCAGAAGATAACATCTTTTCAAAACTCCCTAAAATCACCTAGGGGGAATGAATAGAATTTCCTAAATCACCTAGGGACCAATTTGACATCAAATAGAGGGTGAAAAAACTAACGGATTTGGCTTGGGGTTCTTGGGAATGATAAAACATGAAAATTTTATATATATATATATATATATATTGGTGGGTTTATTTTAAGGTGGACACCCATTTCCCCATTGGGAGGTATAAGTAGCTTCCCCCATAGGTCTTGCTCCTTTGGCTTGTGCATGATGAAGCCTGAGTATTGGTTACATTCTTTCTATGGTTGTAAATTGCAGTATGTATTTGGACCTGTGTTCTATTTGTGCAAAAAAATTTGTGTTGTGGAAGCCAGTTTGTTCCCATGAGTTGAAATACATTTCTTATTTCTTTGTGGTTGGGGCTCGGGGCCAATGAGGAGGACGACTTCTCCTCTTCATTGGAATTCTTGGTTGGGTCGAGAGCGTTTCCTCTCCTCCTTTTGTTTGTTGTGATTAAAAGATATATGGTGGATCTTCTTGTTGTTGTTATGGAGCTGAGGATGAAGAAATTTTTTACAATTTCTCTGTGGGTTCCCTATTGTGAAATTTCCCACTTCAAGTGGATGACATTGTAACATTATTTGTGGTGGAAATTTGCTGTTTTGGAAATGGAAACTAATTTGAATGTGAGAGAAGTATATTTTGTAAGTTGTATTTGATGAACGAAAAAGGAAGTTGTAAAAGAATTATTGGAGTTTAATAGAAGTTGTTTTAATTACCACAAATGGTATGGTTTTCATTTGAAATTTGTGTTTGAAATATATTGTGAAATATTTGTTTGAAAATTAAAAAAAAAAGGAAAGAAATACGTATGAAGAAATATTACATTCTCAATTTCATTGAAATGCATATTTTGAAAGTAGATCTATATTTTGGGTTTTCACACATGGATTGAAGTAAAGTTAAGCATTGTAAAATTGGAATGGAATGAACTTAAATATCTAAAAAATGATAATGAAAAGTAGATCAATTTGGGCTTAAGTATGTTTTTCCATTTGGATTCTTTGTAAAGCCTGCAAATAAATATTAGAAAATATATAGAGTACTCTACAACTTGAAAGACAAAATGAAACCTTGGAATGAACTAAGGATGAATAAAGCACATCATAAAACAACTGCATTGCCCTAGTAATTTATTCAGAACTCCAGTAATCGGGCAAGAGGCATAATAATGCCATTTCACATAAAAGAAAAGAAATTCGTATTGAAATCTCAACAATAATCAATTAATCCTTGTAATCCATTAGAAATATTTCAAGTACATTTCTCCATGCCTATTTGGGGTGTTGAAGGAGAAAGAATAACGAATTAGACCAATTCTGGCAGTTGAAAAAGTTCAGTTCATATTTTTATGGCAGGAAAGACGTTTTCTTAAAATTCAACCATCTAAGTTTGATGAAAATGAATTTTTAAGTTCTCCATGCAAAGTGGAGTTCTATCCCTTTCCAAAAAGTCCTCATTTTCCCAAATCCGAGCTTCCAGTCAAAAGTTATGGCCTTTTGAAGTTTTTTACTTCGGTTGGTTTCAAAAATATTTAATCAAAAAAAATGAGGAAAATTTTGCAACTCGGATCCGTGTGCCTCGAAAATTACTTAGGGTACTTTTTGCAAGAATGCAAAAAGTCACAAGTTCCTCCGTGGCCCCATAGCCCCGCATCCTTTGCTTTTGAAAAAAAAAAAAATATACTTCCATGGGTTCGTGGGCCCGCACCTTCAAACTCTACCTTTTTGAAAAAGGGTGAAAAATCTTAAGTCTCCCCGCCAGCCCGCCTTTGGGAAAATTTTCTTCCCCGGGCCCGTAGGCCCGCCTTTGGGAAAAATTTCCTCCCTAGGTCCATCGGCCTGTAACTTAAGAAATATGAGGAGTTAGGAGGACTTCTTTATATCATTGGAAAGGGGAAGAAATTTCCTATCTAATGGAAATGTTTTCTGGAAACCTTAAGTGCATTAAATATGTGAAAAATCAAGTTGAAGTGAAAAGATGAGTCTGAGAGTGGGTAAGTGGGAAATTACCCCTTTTAACTTACATGAGTAACTCTAGAGCATGGGTTGACCTTTTTGAAGGGTCACGCTAGGGGATAAGAGAATTTTTTTTTCTAACCCATGTAAATAGGACCTTGGTTATTGTTTAGACCTAGTAAAATTAAATACCTTGGGCATTTAATTGTTTTGGCCCCTTTGACCCTCTAAAATTAATTAAGGAACATTTAAATATAGTGTTAATTTAATTATTTATTAAATTAACACCTAAGAGAAATTTAACTATATTGGATTAATTACACTCATTAATTTTGTGATGTGGATTTAATATTTGTTATAACGGGAAAATTTTATTTATTAATTATAATTGACTTTGAATCTTTGTTGTGACAATTGTTGCTTAAAGCCTGGTAGTGGTCACGCTTTTCAAAAAAAAAAAAAAATTATTCCATAATTTTTCTATCTAAACCTAGGTTGTTCTTGGGTCTCAAGTGGTCATTTTAACAAGTGTTACAACTTGGTATCAAAGCCATGGGTTCAAAGCTTGGACCCTTGGGCACACTAGAAAACTTGAGATATGAATATTAAACCTAGCACACTTTTAAAACCTAGAATAACAAACTAACTCCCACCTTGGTTAGAGTCACATATATCTAGCAAAGGGGACAAGGAGATCAGATTTATGGACACAGGGATAGGTCTCGGAGCCCTAGGCTTAGAGATGAGCATGTATGAGAGGCTTAGGGGGTCTCCAAACTACGCTTCGACCATATCAAAGGGGAGATCCACGTGAAGCTCTGACCATCACCGACTATTCTTGGGATACGAGGTGGATTTCGAGAAGAGGCCCTAGTTAGTGAGCTAGAGCAGAGAGTGTTTCAAGCTTTGCCTAACCTTATACTAGCAACATGAAAGCTCATGTTGTGATCCATCTTTGAGGGTTAGTGAGTGAGGTGTCTTATGGAGGACTGAGGAGAAGAAAATCCATGTTGATTCGAGAGATGGTTACTCAGGAGATCTTCGAGAGAAGCTCCACATTGATTCAGAGAGAGCATGTAGGTACTTATCTTGGAGGTTCATTCAATAGAGGATAGATGAGTTTCACGACCTTTGATAGGAATCTTTGATAGTAGTTGAGTATGAGAGTCAATTTCTGGATCATGCGAGATGAATAGGATGGTATGGATTCACAGGTTCATCCAGGGCCTGAACGTAGATGTGGGTGGTGTGGTGCATATCCATTGTCTGCAGACATTAGTTAAGGCTATTGAAAAGGCCTACATAGTAGAGGAGACTCGGGAAAGACACAACAAGGCTAGAGATCAGAGTATGGAGCCACATCCAGATGTATGCAGGACAACAGAGTCGAGGGGGTTAGCTCCTCCTCCTCATGGTGGACAAGGTTCAACACAGTCATCTTTTAGCCAAAGTCAGAAGAGCAAGAGACCCGCCCACCATACAGGCCTCCACAAAGATTTGATGCATAGAGGGGGGGAGTATGGGGCCTCCTCCTAGGGGTCCCATTAGGACACAGGGTGCACCGAGAGCTCAGTCAAGAGGGATCTCGTAAGAAGAGACCTAGCAGTCCACATCTAGATCATCGGGATCCCACACACGAGACCTCAGTACCGGCTGGACCTGTTACTCATGGGAGAGGATCGGGTAGTTGTTTTGGTTGTGGTGTTGCTGGACATTTTTGGAGAGACTACCCACATAACCCTAGTAACAAGGGTAAGGCACAGATCTCAAAGCCTACTATTGGTGACATGGGGCATAGTCATCAGATCTATGCAACGGTCGAGAACCACCAGCTAAGCACCAAAGTACCGTGATTGAGACGACAGGTAGCATTGGTGGTGTTCCTACCTCCATTCTATTTGATTCTGGTTCTTTTGATTCTTTTATTACACCATCTTTGGTAGAGTGATGCAAGTTGGTGGCAAGTTAGGCAGGGTCTTAGTTGGGACATCGAGATGGCTTCTGGAGCCAAGATCTCTATAGACTCCTTAGTTAAGGAGTGTGTAGTGGATTTGGGACCCTTCACCACTACCTCAAATCTTTGTATCCTTCCATTGGGTTTATATGGAGTCATCTTGGGAATGGACTGGTTGTCTACACACAGAGCAGTGGATTATTACCATAAGATTATATCATGTACAAGATGATCTAGGAGTTGAGTTAGTGATAGTAGGGGTTAGGAGACCCATTTCCATTCGCACCATCTCCGCCATGCAGCTTAAGCGGTGTGTGTGACGGGGTTGTCAGATGTATCTTTCACAGTTAGTGATAGATCGGAGGATGAGTCTAGTGGACCATCGCTTGATGACCATCCCATCTTGAGAGAGTTTTTCTGATGTCTTTCTAGGGGAGCTATCGGGGTTACCACCCCACGTGAGATAGATTTTCACATAGATATAGTTTCGGGAGTAGAGCCTATCTCACGAGCACCTTATCGATGACCACCCCTGAGCTCTACGAGCTCAAGTTGTAGCTAGAGGGCCTTTTAGAGAAAGGCCTAATCCATCCTAGTGTATCCCCTTGGGGTGCACCAGTGATATTTGTAAAGAAAAAGGATGGATCTCTGCGGTTGTGTATTGATTACCACCAAATTTGAACAAAGTAACGATCAAGAATCGTTATCCCCTTGCGCATTGATGATTTGTTTGATTAGATGAAGGGGGCCATAGTTTTCTCTAAGATAGACCTTAAGTCAGGATATCATCAGTTGAGGATTACGGAGGTAGACATTCATAAGACCACCTTCATATGAGATATGGCCACTACGAGTTCATAGTGGTGCCTTTTGGTTTGATGAATGCCCCCACAGTGTTTATGAGCTTGATGAATGGGGTGTTCAGAAATTTTGGATCACTTCGTGATCATATTCCTTGATGAAATGTTGATTTACTCACGTACGTGTGAGGAACATGAGGGACACCTTCACCAGGTCCTTCAGTGTCTTCGTTAGAGCAGCAGCTTTATAGGAACCTAGAGAAGTGTGCGTTCTTTTAGATAGAGGTGCAGTATTTAGGCCACATCATTTCTAGGGAAGGTATCACAGTCGATCCTTTCAAAATTTGAGATATTATGGATTGGGTAACACCCACTAGTGTGATAGAGGTGCGCAAATTCATGGGTTTAGCAGGTTATTATAGAAGATTCGTTCAGGACTTCTCTCGGGTTACACACACCATCACTTCTCTTCAGTGAGAAAGGGAAGAAGTTTATTTTAGACATATGTGAGCAGAAGGACTTCAAGATGTGAAGAAGGCCTTCAAAGACACTAAAGGAGTGCTAGATCGAAGGGTGAGTTTTTCATATGCACGGATGCTTCTTTGGTAGGAGTTGGAGGTGTGTTGATGCAAGAGGGTAGAGTAGTTGCTTTTGAGTCTCGCAAACTCAAGGATTATGAGATTAATTATCTGAATCATGATCTTGAGCTTATGGCAGTTGTGCACACCTTGGTTCGATGGAGACATTTCCTTCTTGGCCAAAGATTCACACTCAGGACTGATCACTTGAGTCTTCGCCACCTCTTCACGTAGCCCAATCTCAACGCTCATTAGTGGCGTTGGATGGAGTTTCTTTGTGAGTATGATATGGAGATAGAGCATGTGAAGGGGAAGGAAATTTTTGTTTTAGATGCTCTCGGAAGACAAAGACATGTGGTTATTTCCACCTCAAGTGAGCATAAATTTATGAAGCAGGATCCTAGAATAGCTTCCTCATGACAATTTCTACATTGCAGCTAGAGCAGAGATCGAGTCTTAGAGACCCCTGAGGGGAAGTTTGATGGGTTTTCATTGGAGGTAGATGGCCTTCTCAAGAATAGAGACCAGATTTATGTTCCTAGAGATAGAGGCTTGAGGCAGGACATCTTGACAGAGGCACATCGTGCACCCTATTCAGCCCATCCCGGGGTGAAGAAGATGCATGCCACCTTGAGATAGTTGTATCATTGGAGGGGACTTTATAGAGACATGGCTCAGTTTGTGTCATGTTGTTTGGAGTGTCAGAAAGTGAAGGCTGAGCATCAACATCCAGCTGGCCTTCTCTTTCCGCATGCTATACCGGAATGGAAATGGGACACCATTTCCATGGACTTCATTGTTGGGCTACCGATGTCAAGATACCACCATGATGCTATCATGGTCACAATGGATAAATTGATGAAAGTGGCTCATTTTTCTCTAGTGAAGACCACCTATATAGCTAGTGTAGTGGCACGGGTGTATCTAGATGAGATTTTAGATTGCATGGGATTCCATGGAAGATCATTTGTGACCGCGATCCTCTATATACTTCCCACTTTTGGACTACCATGCAGCATGCCCTCGGGATGATGATCAATTTCAGCATGGCGTATCACCCTGAGACAAGATGGACAGACTGAGTGGGTGAATCAGATCCTAGAGGACATGCTTAGGATGTATGTTATGGATCAGTCGAGATGGGAGGAGTATTTGTACTTGGTGGATTTTTCCTACAATAATAGTTTTCAGAGTTCGATAGGCATGGCTCCTTTTCAGGCTTTGTATGGCAGAGAGTGCATGACACCTCTTAGTTGGGATAGGTTAGAGGACAGGGTTTCTCTTGGGCCAGATTTATTACAGGACATGGAGCAGAGGTGGTTATGATTAGACAGAGACTGCAGGAGGCACATGACAGACAAAAGAAGTATGCATATCAGCATAGGACCGACCAGTAGTTTTGATGTGGGCATGAAGGTTTTCCTTCATGTTAGACCACATAAGAGCCCTATCCATTATAGAAAAGGTTCTAAGTTAGCTCCTAGATTCATAGGCCCCTTTGAGATTTTGGAGCGTATCGGTCCTTTGGCCTACCATCTAGCATTACCACCTAGCTTGTCTCGCATCCATGATGTGTTTCATGTTTCAGTACTTAGGAGATATATTGAGATATCCTTCTCATGTGCTAGATTGGACCTCATTATAGGTGCAGGATCAAGGGTAGGTGATGGTGGAGCCCATTCACATTATAGAGCGCAAGACCCTGGGCCTTTGAGGTAGAAATATTGACTAGGTTTGAGTGTAGTGGGACAGATATGATGAGACTGCGGCTACATGGGAGGATGTTACTTTGCTACGAGTTTAGTTTCCACACCTATTCTAGTGACTTCTAGGAGGAAGTCAAGTCTAAGGGGAGGGGGATGTAGTGCCCACTTCCCTTCGACACCTTTTGTTATTGATTATGATGTTGACTATACTTATGGACATTACTGTAGCTTTGAGTTGGTATGATGTTAGACATTAGAGATCATGGATTGTGGTTGATTTGATTCATATATGATGCATGTGGATTATTAGAGACATTTTATATTGATGTTGATACAATTCTTGGCATGGTATGTGTGTGTGTGTGTGTGTGTTTTTCATACATGTGATATGTTGTCATATTGAGTAAACCTAGAAAATTGAACTAATTTTATGATCATATGGTTATTGAGAAATTGTAAATGATGTTACTTACTTGCTTGATGATGTTTGGATTTATATATATATGACCTTGGAGATTATTGTATAATTATTTTAGATGATTTGATGCAGCCACAAGGCCGAAGGAGGTATTTGTGTTTTGTAGGTAAACATGTCACAACAAACATCGGGGGATTGAGACCAACCACATTGGAATCTAAATGAATTCAACAAGGGTCACCATGGAAATGTGTATTTTTGTATGTGTGTGTGTGTTTGAATTGATGTTAGGTTCCCCATGGGGGAATCACCTTTGAATGTGACCAAGGGGTTATGTGTATTCTTTTATTTAGTTCCTTTTTTAAATTTAGTATGTGGATTTTAGTGATGTATTTTCCCTTTATTATTTATTTTATTTGTGTCTAGATTAGTGAGTAATCATGTTGTTAAATAAATTAAAATGGGTCAAAAGAATGCATTTATTAGAGTTGATGGCTCTTGGATTATGTGTTATAAGTAATGTGTAAGTAATTTTGAGTGTGAAACACTCCACCTTCCTTTTGAAATTCGGATCTGTCCTTAGGGCTGATTTTGGAGGCTTGTGGGACAAGTTAAACTTGTCCCACACCTCTTAAATTGATACACCAACCCTACCTATGAGTTGGGGAGTCAAAACTAGGCCTTATTATGTATTTTGGGAAGGCAAGTTGTAAGTTTTTTTGCACCTTCTTGCATGAAATTAATTTTGGTCCTTGGGGTGTGGACTTGGATTGTGTGTGTGTAAGTAAAATGTCATTCATTCACCCACCTTTTTAATTGTGCTTTGGAGTTTGAAGTTGACTTGTGAGGTGGAGTTGAGGATGAGTGATGTGGCATCCTACATGGAGCCACCTCATCCTCCTCCCTCCCTTTTCTATTTATTCGAATTTTTTTTTTATTTTGGGGGTTTTGAGGGGTTACTTCATTTGGTGACTTCATTTTTGGTTACTTCTTTTGGTTTTGAGCTCTTGTAATTTGGAAGAGAGTTAGAGATTTTGTTGAATGCTTGTGGATTGTTGGAGCTTTTGGACTATTTGGATTGGAAAAAGCTTGTTGTTGAACCTTTGGAGAAAACTCTACCATGGAGAGGTAGGAGCTTGGCTCTTTATAATGTTCTCCTTTTATTTATGCATATGTGAATGCTTGAATATTTTGGTATGTTGTTGGCTGGTTGGGTAGATTTCCTAGGTATGGTGTAGGAGAAGACTATGGGGATCTCTTGTGGGGAGGCATAAGAGTTTTGGGGAGGTATAAGTGTTATTGTGGAGGGAGTTTGGGATTGGGTTCCACCTTGTAAAAGAAATAGCTTGCATTTCTTTACTCGTTATGGGGTGCCATAAGAGTGTGGGGAGGCATAAGAGAATGAGAGGTATAAGGGGTACTTGGGGAGGCATAAGGGCAAGTAGGGGTTTTGAAATGATATATATATATATATATATATATATATATATATATATATATATATATATATATAAGGTGGACACCCATTTCCCCATTGGGAGGTATAAGCAGCTTCCCCATAGGTCTTGCTCCTTTGGCTTGTGCATGATGAAGCTGAGTATTGGTTGTTGTTCTTCTTGTGGTTGTAAACTGCAATATGTATTTGGACTATGTTCTATTTGTGAAAATTGTTTTTGTGTTGTGGAAGCTAGTTTGTTGCCATGAGTTGAAATACATTTCTTATTGCTTTGTGGTTGGGGCTCGGGGGCCAATGAGGAGGATGGCTTCTCCTCTTCATTGGAATTCTTGGTTGGGTGGAGAGCATTTCCTCTCCTCCTTTTTTTGTTGTGATCAAAAGATATATGGTGGATCTTCTTGTTGTTGTTCTGGAGCTGAGGATGAAGACAAATTTTGTAGTTTCTCCTTGGGTTCCTTATTGTGAAATTTCCCACTTCAAGTGGATGGCATTGTAACATTATTTGTGGTGGAAAGTTGCTCTGTTTTGGAAATGGAACCTACATTTGAATGTGAGAGATGTATATTTATGTAAGTTGTATTTGATGAATGAAAAAGGAAGTTGTAAAAGAATTATTGGAGTTCAATAGAAGTTGTTTTAATTACCACAAATGGTATGGTTTTCATTTGAAATATGTGTTTGAAATATATTGTGAAATCTCTATTTGAAAATTAAAAAAAAAAAAGAAATACGTATGAAGAAATATTACATTCTCTGTTTCATTCAAAATGCATGTTTTGAAAGTAGAACTATATTTTGGGTTTTCACGCATGGATTGAAGTAAAGTTAAGCATTGTAAAATTGGAATGGAATGAACTTAAATATCTAAAGTATGATAATGAAAAGTAGATCAATTCGGGCTTAAGTATGTTTTTCCATTTGGATTCTTTGTAAAGCCTACAAATAAATATTAGAAAATATACAAGAGTACTCTACAACTTGAAAGACAAAATGAAACCTTGGAATGAACTAAGGATGAATAAAGCACATCATAAAACAACTACATTGCCCTAGTAATTTATTCAAGAACTCCAAGTAATCAGGCAAGAGGCATAATAATGCCATTTCACATAAAAGAAAAGAAATTTGTATTGAAATCTCAACAAGTAATCAATTAATCCTTGCAATCCATTAGAAATATTTCAAGTACATTTCTCCACGCTGTTTGGGGTGTTGAAGGAGAAAGAATAGTGAATTAGACCAATTTTGGCAGTTGAAAAGTTTAGTTCATATTTTTATGGTAGGAAAGATGTTTTCTTAAAATTCACCCATCTAAGTTTGATGAAAATGAATTTTGAAGTTTCCCATGCAAAGTGGAGTTCCATCCCTTTCCAAAAAGTCCTCATTTTCCCAAATCTGAGCTTCCAATCGAAAGTTATGGCCTTTGAAGTTTTTTTACTTTGGTTGGTTTAAAAAAAAACTAACTGTCGAAAAAAAAAAGAGGAAATTTTTGCAAATCGGATCCACGGGCTGAAAATTACTTAGGGTACTTTTTGCAAGAATGCAAAAAGTCACAAGTTCCTCCTGCGGCCCCGCAGCCCCACATCCTTCGCTTTTGAAAAAAAAAAACTTCTGCGGGTTCATGGGCCCACACCTTCAAACTCTACCTTTTTGAAAAAGGGTGAAAAATCTTAAGTCTCCCCGTAGGCCCGCCTTTGGGAAAATTTTCTTCCCCAAGCCCGCAAGCCCGTCTTTGGGAAAAATTTCCTCCCCAGGTCCGCCGACTTGTAACTTAAGAAATATGAAGAGTTAGGAGGACTTCTTTATATCATTAGAAAGGGGAAGAAATTTCCTATCTAATGGAAATATTTTCTAGAAAACTTAAGTGCATTAAATATGTGAAAAATCAGGTTGAAGTGCAAAGATGAGTCTGAGAGTGGGTAAGTGGGAAATTACCCCTTTTTAACTTACATGAGTAACTCTAGAGCATGGGTTGACCTTTTTGAAGGGTCACGCTAGGGGATAAGAGAATGTTTTTTTTTTTCTAACCCATGTAAATAGGACCTTGGTTATTGTTTAGACCTAGTAAAATTAAATACCTTGGGCATTTAATTGTTTTGCCCCCTTTGACCCTCTAAAATTAATTAAGGAACATTTAAATATAGTGTTAATTTAATTATTTATTAAATTAACACCTAAGAGAAATTTAACTATATTGGATTAATTACACTCATTAATTTTGTGATGTGGATTTAATATTTGTTATAATGGGAAAATTTATTTATTAATTATAATTGACTTTGAATCTTTGTTGTGACAATTGTTGCTTAAAGCCTAGTAGTGGTCACGCTTGGTCACACTTTTAAAAAAAAAAATTATTCCATAATTTTTCTATCTAAACCTAGGTTGTTCTTGAGTCTCGAGTGGTTATTCCAGATCATCTGTAAAGCAGCCATCCTACCTCAAATTTTACAGATGCTTCGGGATGTTAATGCTTTGCTTTATTAAAATGTTCCTTGTTTCTGAAGCTCCATGTTGATTAATGCTAAAATTAATGCTGCTAGACATTAAATTAATTTTAGGGGAAAACATGATAGCTAGACATGATAAGGAGCCATCCGTTGAGGCTCATGCATCTCCTTGACACATCGAGGAGCATAGAGGAGATAACTTCTGCGTGGAATTAAGTAGAGCAGAGTCACCATAAAGGGGACAAGGAGATGGGATTTCTAGACACAGGGATAGGTCTCAGAGCCCTAGGCTTAGACATGAGCATGAAGAGAGGCTTAGGGGTCACCGAGACTATAGGCTGCGACCATATCAGGGAGATCCTAAAGCTACTGACCATCTCACTATTTTGGGGACACAAGTGGATTTCAAGTAGAGGCCTAGTTAGTGAGCTTGAGCGGGTGCTTCAAGATCTGCCCTTGTACTAGTAACATGAAAGCTCGTGTTGTGATCCATCTTCTAAGGGATGGAGTAGGTGTCTGGTGGAGGACCGAGGAGCAGAAGCTCCATGTTGATTCAAATATGGTTACCTAGGAGCTCTTTGAGGAGTGGTTTAGGAGTAGGTACTTATCTCTGGAGGTTCATTCAATAGAGGATAGATGAGTTTCACAACCTCCAACAGGCATCTTTGACAGTAGCTGAGTATGAGAGTCGATTTTTGGATCTACTCCAGTATGTCGACTACATGCAGGATGAACATGTATGGATCACAAGTTCTTCCGAGGTCCGAACATAGATGTGGGTGGTGTAGTGTGTATCCATTTTCGAGACATTAGTTGAGGCCATTGAGAAGGCCTACATAGCAGAGGAGACTCGAGAAAAGACATAGTAGGCCAGAGACAGAGTACGGAACCGCATCTAGTAGATGTAGGACAACAGTCGAGGGGGTCCTCCTCCTCCTTGTGGTGGACCCGGTTCAACACGATCATCTTTTATGCCTCAGCGGTAGTAGCAGTGCAGACTCCAGACCCACCCACCGTATAGGCCTCCACAAAGATTCGATGCACAGAGGGGGAGAGTATGGGGCCTCCTCCTAGGGGTCCCATTAGGACACAGGGTGTACCAAGATCTCAGTCAAGTAGGAGCTCATCGGCAAAGACCTCGGTAGTACACAACCAGATTATCGGGATCCATAAGCATAGACCTCCAGTACGGCTAGACTCGCTACTCATGGGAGAGGATCAAGCGGTTGTTTTGGTTGTGGTGTTGCTGGACATTTTTGGAGAGACTGCCCACATAAACCTAATAACAAGGGTAAGGTGTAGATCTCAGAGCCTACTATTGGTGACATGGGGCGTGGTCATCAGATCTATATAGTGGTCAAAGGCGATAAGATGAGCACCACAATACCGTGTTTGACGATAGGTAGCATTGGTGGTGTTCTTACCTCCATTCTATTTGATTTTGGTTCTTCTGATTCTTTTATTGCACCATCTTTGGTAGAGCGATGCAGGTTGGTGGCAGTTAGGTAGGGTCTTAGTTGGGACATCGAGATGGCTTATGGAGCCAAGATCTCTATAGACTCCTTAGTTAAGGAGTGTGTAGTGGATTTGGGACCCTTCACCACTACCTTGGATCTTCGTATCCTTCGTTGGGTTCGTATGGAGTCATCTTGGGCATGGACTAGTTGTTTACACATAGAGCCAGAGTGGATTATTACCATAAGATTATATCATGTATAGATGATCTAGGAGTTGAGTTAGTGATAGTAGGGCTTAGGAGACATGTTTCCATTCACACCATCTCTGCCATATAGCTTAAGCGGTGTGTGCGACAGGGTTGTCAAATGTGTGCTTTCACAGTTAGTGACATATTGGAGGATGAGTCTAGTGGACCATCGCTTGATGACCATCCCATCTTGAGAGAGTTTTTGATGTCTTTCTAGGGGAGCTATCGGGCTTACCACCCCCATGTGAGATAGATTTTCACATAGATCTGGTTCTGGGAGTAGAGCCTATCTCACGAGCACCTTATTAGATGACCACCCCTAGGGGCCTTTTAGAGAAATGACTAATCCATCCTAGTGTATCCCCTTGGGGTGCACCGGTGATATTTGTAAAGAAAAAGGATGGATCTCTGCGGTTGTGTATTGATTCTTGCTAATTTGAACAAAGTAACGATCAAGAATCATTATTCCATTTAGTGCATCGATGATTTGTTTGTTCGAGATGAAGGGGAAACAATTTTCTCTAAGATAGACCTTAAGTCAGGATATCATCAGTTGAGGATTACGGAGGAAGACATTCATAATACCACCTTCCATACGAGATATGGCCACTACGAGTTCACAATGGTGCCTTTTGGTTTGACGAATGCCCCGCAATGTTTATGAGCTTGATGAATGGGGTATTCAGGACATTCTTGGATCGCTTCATGCTCATCTTCCTTGATGACATTTTGATTTACTCACGTACGCGTGAGGAGCATGAGGGGTACCTTCGCCAGGTCCTTCAGTGTCTTCGTGAGCAACAACTTTACAAGAACATATAGAAGTGTGCGTTCTTTTAGAAAGAGGTGCGTATTTGGGCCACATCATGTAACATCCCAAAATTTCTTGTAAGTTAAATTAACTACGGTTAAGTCTAAACAGGATTAGACGAGATCATCATTGGGTGTAAAATTCATTTGGTTCGTCGTATCATGACCCTGACAACACATCACTGCGGGACATGACATTGCGGAACAAATAACCCCACACCCACCTTGATGATCCTTCCTAAAACATGATTAGGCCTTAATCATAGGTAAAATGGTTCATAAATGATAGTGAATCTTTTGGTTATTTGTATTCCGGTTACTTTATTTTAATCGGTTTGGTCATCTTTTGTTTTGTTCGAATTTTGCATGACCGCGATGATAATTGTCTCTGTTTAATTTGACAATGCTATATCAAGCCAACTTTATGAGAATATTCGAATTATTATTTACGGACTTGGTGATTTTCATATTGGAATGTTTTATATAAACCTGGAAATTCAACTAATTTTTATGGTAATATATTGTTGGAAATATGTGGACTTGTATTATGAAGGTTAATTTTAACTTAACCATTAAGCTAGGTAACAACTAAAGTAAAAAAATGTATGAAATATTAATTAGTATATATATATATATGAGGGATTTGGCATGTAAGCCAAAAGTTTAATTTAATTATTGAAATTTATGGGTTTCATAAACTAAAACACCTTCACATGGCACAAGTGTGTGGCATGCACTAAAACACGATAAAGCATTGGGAAGCCCAAAAATTCTTCAATATGCCACCATGTAACTATAGTTCTTTCATTATATTTTTCTGTTAATTTTCCTTCGTCTATTTTCATTCTCCCCTTTTGGAATCCCTATGCGATTTTTGGAGGAAAGAAGGATTCAACTTGTTGGAGCGGGAAGAGTAGAAGGTTTCCAATTCTAGGTTTACTTCAGGCATGAATATCTTCTCCTTTCTTTCTGTTGCATTATTTGTAAAAAAAAGAGGAAATACACATTCTATTTTTAATGGCAATCAAGGAAATTGTGGACAATTTTTTATTTAATTGTTTGGAGATGAAGTATGAAAAGGAAATTGATGGATTATGTATTCTTTTTAGTTTTCTTTGTGTGGTTTTAACCTAACCCAGAAAAATATGTAGATGGGGTTTTGGGTTTTGATCAGCAAAAATAAAGTAAAAGAAAGGTTAAAAATTTCTTCTCTGCATTATAATAAATTATACCCAAAAGGAAAAGAGTTGGGTTTTTCCTGTACAGGAAGAAGGAAAACATTTTGTGAATTTGTGTGTTTAAAATTGATTTATGCTTGTGGGTTTTCATTTTGTTAAACCGAAATTTGGTTGTGTTTTTTCGTAAACAAATCGATTTGGGTATATAAATCAATTTGCATAAAGGAATCGATTTGGGTAACCCAATCAATATGGGTATGCAACCGGTTGGGGTTTTGTATTTTTCTTCTTGGTTGTTATATGCAGTATGATTTTTAATTTATTGAGATCTTTTGAATGATAATTTGTGGGTGTCAAAGCTCTTGCATGGGGCTGTATTTTCCAGAAATTTTATTATTATGGACCACTAAATCGGTTCATGTATAAATGAGGGTGTCTTGTTATGTGTGAATAATTAAAAAAATGGCATTTAGCTTGTAACTTCCAGCCTGGCAATATGACTTGGATTCTTGTAAGACTGTGAAAAATAAATTGCTTGTCTTGGTAAGGGCATGAAAGCCAGGACAACTTGAGATGCACCAAGGAGTAATTGGAGGCATGATTGGGTTTAAAATAATGATATCTTATGAAAGAAATTATTAGCTATTCTTTTACTAAAAAGAGTATGTTTAAATGATGTAACCATGGTGCTGCTATATTGTTGGTTGGGATGTTTGTTTACCAGATAGAACATGTTAAAGTGATGTAAATATGGTGATATTTGTGCTAATTTGTAGAGCTGCTCATTGACTGAAAAAAATACTCTTCTTAATCATATTGTTTTTACGAAGTTATGTAGAAATTTTAAATGTCAAATGCTTATTGATTGAAGTTGGAATACAGATGTATTGACCTTTGTGATTAGAGGGAAACATGATCGCTGAAATAGAAATTGGTTATTCTATTTGTGTACATCCATAGCTGTATCTTTATAGAAACCAGGTAGTAATACATTTTCAATTGTATTACCATGTGCTTGTTGATAAAACAACATGTATATACTTTCATATTTATTAATTAATTACATCAAAAATGGAGATAATATTCATGCAGTTCATTTTGAATTGAAATCATACCACTACTCTAGTCTTGCAGGACCATTTAGCCGTTACATTCGGATGTGCGAAAACTCATGTCAGTGAAGTTTTATTGTAGCATGGATCTAAATGAGATACTTGGATTTCAATTGGTGAAAGGATGACATCCTTGAATTTTTGGCTGAATTATTGGGATCTTGGACCCATTGTAAATATTCAAACCTTGCTATGTGAGAATTATTATACCGATTATATATTTTCCTTAACGACATATGTAATATCTGATTTTAATAAAGAGTTGATTACTTGTGTGTAGTAATATCTCAATATGAGTAAATGGTGAATACTTGAGTTGTGAAATATTACTTTTCACAAATTGTTGAATACATTTATTTGATAGTTATCAATGTATGAAGGCGATAATTGGGCAACCATTGTAATAATCAATTGTCTTTAATTTATAAATTAAATAAGATATTTAGTGGTGTAGCTAATCAAAGGAATAATTAAATATACATGTTTTAATATATATTTAATTCAGCCTTTCGGTAAACTTGGTATTAATATGATAAGATTGTAAATCCTGTTGTATAGAGAATGGAAGAGTATCATTGTAAAAAGGTAATTTAAGGTTAAAGAATCAAACATAAAAAAAAGACTAAATGGGATGGTAAATAGATGAAAAATCCATTAGACCTATCTCATAAAGATCCTAGTTGGCCTTTGGCATCTATCTCAATATAAAATCTTGCAAGATAGGTTTAATCGGAAATAAATTAAAAAAAGACTATAAAGATATAGATAACAGTGAAAGGGATAGTTGTGAGGTGGCGGAAGACTTAAAACTCATAAGACTAGTGTGTTGTCTTGAGTTTAGTTGTAACCTGCACGGCGGATAACTTTGGCCAAAGTAATGCATTGATGGTTGTGCATTGTTTGATCACCTAGTCCTCTAATTAAATTAAAATTTCCATAAGAACTGATCATGAGAAGTTGAACACTGAACATGAGGTAGGAAATGGTCGGATACCAGAATACGAAGTCAGGAAACTAGCTTCGTGGTAGACCCAAGGACTTTCACATAGTTCCCATGACCTTAAAAAGGTTGAGCCGAAATGCTAGTAAGCATTGTCACTCGAAGTAGTGATGAAGGGAGATCATGGATATTTGGATACACCCTTCTCATCTGCACATGGCTTACATGGATGTTATCGAATACATCAAAAGATAAAAATTGATTAATGTATTTGATTAAATAAATCTATATGATTGCTTGAATTTGTGTAATTTGTTATTATGTAAAGGTGTTAAAAAAATCCTTATTTTTCAGCTCTTGTAATTTTGAGCGTTACACATCATTTATATGGAAGGTATCGCAGTTGATCCTTCCAAGATTCGAGCTATTATGGATTAGGCAGCACCCATTAGTGTGATAGAGGTGCACACTTCATGGGGTTAGTAGGTTATTACAGAAGATTCATTGGGACTTCTCTCGAGTTACGTACCCCATCACTTCCCTTTAGCGGAAAGGGAAGAAGTTTTTAGTTAGACAGATGTGAGCAGGCCTTTAAGACACTAAAGGAATGCCTCACAACAACACTGTTCTTATAGTGCCAGATCCGCAAGGTGAGTTTTTCGTATGCACGGATGCTTCTTTGGCAGGAGTTGGAGGTGTGTTGATGCAGGAAGGTAGAATAGTTTCTTTTGAGTCTCATAAAATCAAGGATTATGAGATGAATTATCTGACTCATGATCTTGAGCTTGCAGCAGTTATGCACGCCTTGGTTCGATGGATACATTTCCTTCTTGGCGAAGATTCACACTTATGAATGATCACTTGAGTCTTCGCCACCTCTTCACGCAGCCCAATCTCAATGCTCGTTAGCGGCGTTGGATGGAGTTTCTTTGTGAGTATGATATGGAGATAGAGCATGTGAAGGGGAAGGAAAATGTGGTTGTAGACGCTCTCAGTAGATGGAGACATGTGGTTATGGCCACCTCAGTGAGCATAGATTTGTGGAGCAAGATCCTACAACAGCTTCCTCACGACAGTTTCTACATTACAGCTAGAGCGGAGATCGAGTCTCAGAGACCCCTTGAGGGGAATTTTGATGGGTTTTCATTGGAGGTAGATGGCCTTCTCAGGCATAGAGACCAAATTTATGTTCCCAAAGATAGAGGCTTGAGGCAGGACATCTTGACAGAGGCACATCATGCACCCTATTCAGCCCATCCGGGGTGAAGAAGATGCATGCCACCTTGAGACAGTTGTATCATTAGAGGGGACTTTATAGAGACATGGCTCAGTTTGTGTCACGTTGTTTGGAGTGTCAGAAAGTGAAGGCCGAGCATCAACATTCATTGGCCTTCTCTTACCACATGCTATATTGGAATGGAAATTGAACACCATTTATGTGTAATTCATTATTGGGCTACTGATGTTGAGATACCACCACCACGCTATCATGATCACGGTGGATAAATTGACAAAAGTGGCTCATTTTTCTCCGGTGAAGGCCACCTATACAGCTAGTGCAGTGACACGGGTGTATCTAGATGAGATTGTCAGATTACATGGGATTTCGTGGAAGATCATTTGTGATCGCGATCCTCTATATACTTCCCACTTTTGGACTACCATGCAGCATGCCCTCGGGACAAAGATCAATTTCAACATGGTGTATCACCCGATATAGATGGACATAGGACTAAGCACGTGAATCATATCCTAGAGGACATGCTTAGGATGTATGTTATGGATCACCAGTCAAGATGGGAGGAGTATTTGTACTTGGTGGAGTTTTCCTACAATAACAATTTTGAGTTCGATAGGCATTGCTCCTTTTCAGGATTTGTATGGCAGAGAGTGTAGGACACCTCTTAGTTGGGATAGGTTAGAGGACAGGGTTTCTCTTGGGCCAACTTTATTGTAGGACATGGAGCAACAAGTGGTTATGATCAGACAAAGACTACATGAGGCACAAGAGAAGAAGAAGTATGTAGATCAGCATAGGACCAACCATAGTTTTTATGTGGGTATAAAGGTTTTCCTTCATGTCAGGCCACATAGAGCCCTATCCATTACGGAAAAGGTTCTAAGTTAGCTCCTAGATTCATAGGCCCCTTTGAGATTTTGGAGCGTATCGGTCCTTTGACCTACCGTCTAGCATTGCCACCTAGCTTGTCTCGCATCCATGATGTGTTTCATGTTTTTGTACTTAGGATATATATTGCAAATCCTTCTCATGTGCTAGATTGGACCTCATTGTAGGTGCAGGATCAAGGGTAGGTGATGGTGGAGCCCATTCACATTATAGAGTGCAAGACTCTGGGCCTTCGAGGTAGAAAGATTGACCATGTTTGAGTGCGGTGGGAAAGATATGATGAGGACCTGCAGACTACATGGGAGGATCTTTGCCTTGCTACGAGTTCAGTTTCACACCTATTCCAATGACTTCCAAGAGGAAGTCGAGTCTAAGGGGAGGGGGATGTAGTGCCCACTTCCCTTGACACCTTTTGTTATTAATTATGATATTGTCGACTATACTTATGGAGATTCTTGTAACTTTCGAGTTTTTATGATGTTAGACATTAGAGATCATGGATTGTGGTTGATTTGATTCATATATGATGCATGTGGATTATTAGAGACATTTTATATTGATGTTGATACAATTCTTGTATATATATATATATATATATATATATATATATATATTGTACATGTGATATGTTGTCATATTGAGTAAACCTAGAAAATTGAACTAATTTTATGATCATATGGTTATTGAGGAAATTGTAAATGATGTCGTTACTTGCTTGATGATGTTTGGATATATATATATATATATATAACCTTGGAGATTATTGTATAATTATTTTGGATGATTTGATGTGGCCACAAGGCCGAAGGAGGTATTTGTGTTTTGCAGGTAAACATGTCACAACAAACATCGGGGGATTGGAGACCAACCACATTAGAATCCTAAATGAATTCAATAAGGGTCACTATGACAATGTGTATTTGTTGTGTGTGTGTATGTGTTTGAATTGATGTTAGGGGTCTCCATGGGGGAATCACCTTCGAATGTGACCAAGGGGTTATGTGTATTCTTTTATTTAGTTCCTTATTTTAAATTTAGTATGTGTATTTTAGTGATGTATTTTCCCCTTTATTATTTATTTTATGTGTCTAGATTAGTGAGTAATCATGTTATTAAATAAATTAAAATGGGTCAAAAGAATGCATTTATTAGAGCTGATGGCTCTTGGATTATGTGTTGTAAGTAATGCGTAAGTAATTTTGAGTGTGAAATAATCCATCTTCCTTTTGAAATTCGGATCCGTCCTTAGGGGCTGATTTTGGAGGCTTGTGGGACAACTTAAACTTGTCCCACACCTCTTAAATTCATACACAAACCCTACCTATGAGTTGGGGAGTCAAAACTAGGCCTTATTATGTATTTTGAGATATTTTGGTTCTTGGGGTGTGGGCCTTGATTGTGTGTGTAAGGAAAAATGTCATTTATTCACCCACTTATTAATTGTTCTTTGGAGTTTGAAGTTGACTTGTGAAGTGGAGTTGAGGATGAGTGATGTGGCATCCTACATGGAACCACCTCATCCTCCTCTCTCCCTTTTCTATTTATTCCAATTATTTTGTTGTTTTAGGGGTTACTTTGGAGGGGGTTACTTCATTTGGTGACTTTATTTTTGGTTACTTCTTTTGGTTTTGATCTGTTGTAATTTGGAAGAGTTAGAGATTTTGTTGAATGCTTGTGAATTTCTGGAGCTTTTGGATTGTTTGGATTGGAAAAAGCTTGTTGTTGAACCTTTGGAGCAAACTCTACCATGGAGAGGTAGGAGCTTGGCTCTTTATAATGTTCTCCTTTTATTTATGCATATGTGAATGCTTGAATATTTTAGTATGTTGTTGGCTATTTGGGTAGATTGCCTAGGTATATTGTAGGATAAGACTATGGGGATCTCTTGTGGGGAGGCATAAGAGTTTTGGGGAAGTATAAGTGTTATTGTGGAGGGAGTTTGGGATTGGGTTCCACTTTATAAAATAAATAGCTTGCATTTCTTTACTCGTTATGGGGTGCCATAAGATTGTTGGGGAGGCATAAGAGAATGGGAGGTATAAGGGGTACTTTGGGGAGGCATAAGAGAAAGTGGGGGTTTTGAATATTATATATATATATATATATATATATATATATATATATATATGTGGGTTTATATTAAGGTAGACACCCATTTTCCCATTGGAAGGTATAAGCAGCTTCCCCCATAAATCTTGCTCCTTTGCCTTATGCATGATGAATCATGAGTATTGGTTGTTGTTCTTCATGTGGTTGTAAACAGCATGTATGTTTTTGGGTGTGTTCTATTTTTGCAAATTGTTTTTGTGTTGTGGAAGCCAATTTGTTGCCATGAGTTTAAATACATTTCTTATTGCTTTGTGGTTGGGGCTTGGGGGCCAATGAGGAGGACGACTTATCCTCTTCATTGGAATTCTTGGTTGGGTTGAGCGTTGCCTCTCCTCATTTTTGTTGTGATTAAAAGATATATGGTAGATCTTCTTGTTGTTATTCTGGAGTGAGGATGATGAATTTTTTGAGTTTCTCTTTGGGTTTCCTATTGTGAAATTTCTCACTTCAAGTGGGTGGCAATGTAACATTATTTGTGGTGGAATTTTTCTCTATTTTGGAAATGGAACTGCATTTGAATGTGAGAGATGTATATTCTCTAAGTTGTATTTGTGAATGAAAAAGGGAGTTGTAAAAGAATTATTGGAGTTTAATAGAAGTTGTTTTAATTAGCACAAATGGTATGGTTTTCATTTGAAATATGTGTTTGAACTATATTGTGAAATATCTGTTTGAAAATTAAAAAAAAAAGAAAAAGAAATACGTATGAAGAAATATTACATTCTCAATTTCATTCGAAATGCATATTTTGAAAGTAGATCTATATTTTGGGTTTTCATGCATGGATTGAAATAAAGTTAAGCATTGTAAAATTGGAATGGAATGAACTTAAATATCTAACGTATGATAATGAAAAGTTTGTCAATTCGGGCTTAAGTATGTTATTCCATTTGGATTCTTTGTAAAGACTGCAAATAAATATTAGAAAATATATAGAGTAATCTCTGACTTGAAAGACAAAATGAAAGCTTGGAATGAACTAAGGATGAATAAAGCACATCATAAAACAAGCGCATTGCCCTAGTATTTATTCGAGAACTCGATGATCAGGCAAGAGGCATAATAATGCCATTTCACATAAAAGAAAAGAAATTCGTATTGAAATCTCAACATTAATCAATTAATCCTTGCAATCCATTAGAAATATTTCAAGTATGTTTCTCCACGCCTGTTTGGGGTGTTGAAGGAGAAAGAATAGTGAATTAGACCAATTCTGGTAGTTGAAAAAGTTTAGTTCATATTTTTATGGTAGGAAAGATGTTTCCTTAAAATTCACCCATCTCAGTTTGATGAAAATGAATTTTGAAGTTCCCCATGCAAAGTGGATTTTCATCCCTTTCCAAAAAGTCCTCATTTTCCCAAATTTGAGCTTCTAGTTGAAATTTATGGCCTTCTGAAGTTTTTTTTACTTAGGTTGGTTTCAAAAAAAAATTAAATGTCAAAAAAAAAGGAGAGGAAATTTTTGCAAATCAGATCCTCGGGCCAAAAATTACTTAGGGTACTTTTTCCAAGAATGTAAAAAGTCACAAGTTCCTCTGCGGCCCCGCATCCCCACATCCTTTGCTTTTGAAAAAAATATATACTTCCATGGGTTCATGGGCCCGCACCTTCAAACTCTAGCTTTTTGAAAAAGGGTGAAAAATCTTAAGTCTCCTTACGGCCCGCCTTTCGGAAAATTTTCTTCCCCGGGCCCACAGCCCGCCTTTGGGAAAAATTTCCTCCCTAGGTCTGCCGGCCTGTAACTTAAGAAATATGAAGAGTTAGGAGGACTTCTTTATATCATTGGAAAGGGGAAGAAATTTCCTATCTAATGGAAATGTTTTTTGGAAACCTTAAGTGCGTTAAATATGTGAAAAATTAGGTTAAAGTGCAAAGATGAGTCTGAGAGTGGGTAAGTGGGAAATTACCCTTTTTAACTTACATGAGTAACTCTAGAGCATGGGTTGACCTTTTTGAAGGGTCGCGCTAGGGGATAAGAGAATGTTTTGTTTTCTAACCCATGTGTAAATAGGAACTTGGTTATTGTTTACACCTAGTAAAATTAAATACCTTGGGTATTTAATTGTTTTGGCCCCTTCTGACCCTCTAAAATTAATTAAGGAACATTTAATTATAGTGTTAATTTAATTATTTATTAAATCAACACTTAAGAGAAATTTAACTATATTGGATTAATTACACTCATTAATTTTGTGATGTGGATTTAATATTTGTTATAACGGGAAAATTTTATTTATTAATTATAATTGACTTTGAATCTTTGTTGTGACAACTATTGCTTAAAGCCACAGTAGTGGTCACACGTTAAAAAAAATTAAAAAATATTCCATAATTTTTCTATCTAAACCTAGGTTGTTCTTGGGTCTTGAGTGGTCGTTTTAGTGGGCGTTACAAATTCAAATCATTTTGGTCATTTGCCAAACTATACACTATTACAAAGCATGGATATACAGATTTTGGAGGTAGTTCCACACCTGAAGAAGTTAATCTGCTGGAGAAGATTCAAAAATGGAGGCTAACATGGTTCAATCTAGGGCCATAACACAAATTAAGGCATTTAGGATTGGTTGCAAGGTACCTTGTCCATGGGAAGGCCCTATGCCAAGACATTTCAGCCCTCAGGAGAAGCTTGACTTCATGGTTGAAATGTTGCCTCAACTTGCACAATGGGCTGAGGAGATTGAGGCTTATGAGTTGGATACAAGACAACCTTGTCAATGGGTAAGTCCACCACCTCATAGATTTTCTTTTCCTCTTTCTCAATCAATATCATTTCAGCAGTGTCAAGAGTCAAGCCCCTCACTTGCTTTGCCCCAAGTGTTGATTTCTTGATACATACCACCTCATAGATTTTCTTTTCCTCTTTCTCAATCAATATCATTTATTGATAAGAACTTTGCATATAATAAATCAATAAATTGCAGAAGATAACACAACACCAGATATATGGGGGGCCAAGATGCCCTAATATCAATATATTCAGAATAATACCCTTAAGGTAGGGCAACACCATACAATGCTCCTTAAGGAAGGAGTAACTCCACAATCTCCCAAGATGGGAATCCACTTCGAGGGGGACACCTCCAATATAACTCTACCAAGTAGAAGACTCAACTCATACATACCTCCTCATAATGATACTCACATCCTTTAAATAGGATGGGTAACACCTAATCCCAATGTAGGCCGACCCATTCCCCAATATAATTAATTCCTATGTGAGCCCATATAACTAACTAAGGGGATGTGTGCCACATGTCTAGCATCTCCATCAACCCATATATATTATATTACCATATCCCAAGGTACATAGCATTGCCTCCCTCTTTGACATGTTTCATCCCCGAAACATAAGAAGAAGCCATATAATGAGTGCGCTTTAAATTATTGCACACTTTTCGCCATGCTCGATCATCCAACCACCCATATGAAATCCTACTGGGTGATGCTGCTCCAAACATGATTCCATATTCCATTGTGCCCATCTGGTTCCACACTGGTCCATATGTGTTCCTTCTCGGTATCCATGCATATCCATAATTATTATTCTTGTGATTCCATGTCATATAATTATTGTTCCATTGATTCCATGTGTAGCCAAAAGTATTCCTGTGATTCCTTGTATGTACATATGGATTTCTATCCTCATGTGTCCTAACATGTCTTTGTTGCGAGACTCACATCACCCCCGATGCAGATCGAGGCTTCTAGGTTGATCACTCGTGCATCTAGTGTGGCACAACATGGAAACCTCTCTCCAAGCGTCTTGAGAAATTGAGAGAGGAACTCCAGATTGGTTCCTCAAACTTCCGATTATATTTTGCAAAACTCACATCACCCCACGGATATCGGGCTTCTAGGTTGATCACTCGGGCATCTAGTGTGATTGCACAACATGGAAACCTCTCTCCAAGCGTGGGACTTGAGAAATTGAGAGAGGTTTAGATCCTAATCCTACTCTAACTTGCAAGGAGACAGGGGTAGAAGTGCAAAATTGAAACTAACTAAAGATGGTGATGCACCAAAAGGAGTGGTGAAACATATTTGTCATGCGAGATAGACACGAGACCAAAGTTCACAACATAAAACATACACAAACCTGATAATGTATAATTTAGTATACGAAATCAAGCAAATAACACAAGCAGAGGATTGGAATCCATTCAGAGCTTGCATTATCATTTTAATGTCAAAACACGCATTACACCCTCGAGAGAGGTAAAAGAAAACTGTTACAATCCTTGGAGAGGTCTGATCCTTGCATCAATCACTTGCTTTGGAGGTGAAAGAAGAAGTCTGCTATGCCCAAAAATGTTCCCCCTTTGAAAATGAGCCCAAAATTGGCTTTTATAGTGCAAGGGTCGAGCCCAGGGGACATGAAACGTATAAAGGCATGGGAGCCCATTCTTTCTTGACTACAGGTGCATTAAAAAATGGCATGGGGGACCTTACAAACCCATACCCTGTCACTTTGACCGGATTACAGGAGAATGCGACCCATTCTGCATTAAATCTGGTCGTTGGAATGTCATTTCTGGCCATGAACACGCGTCAGATCCGTTTCTCAATTTTCTCCCTCTAGACTGCACCAAAATGCAAGATTGACCCTAGAATCATGTAGAGAATTTCACCAGCTTTCCGTTGATATAAAGAACGTGCAAATCCGAGCTCTGGATCGAAAGTTATGGCGATCTGAAGATTTAGGGCACAAAAGAGGTGAAAACGGATTTTTAAATTTCTTCCGCTCTGCCACCTGGATGACACGTGGCACGTGCTCGATTGGATGAGCAACTCTCTCTCCTCACCTCTCGGTGGGCTTTCCTTTGAAATTTCCTTGTGGGCCCTAATTTGGGACACGTGGCACTATCTCATTGGTTCGGGTTGACCCTCAAAACTTCGCCCTTTGACTTTTGACCATTTCCTTTTGACACGTGTCATGATTTGGTTGGTTCTTGGCCCTTTCGGCTCCTTCCTTCGCGTTCACGCGTCGTCATTTATCCCGGATGTCCCAGTCTGTTGCTTGGGACAAAATCTCCTCTTTTGGCCGATGACAAAATCTTTGATTGGACCTTTTCGGCGGTTCGCGTCCTTTTGTCCCACTTGTCCCTTGTGCTTAGCGTGGGACAAATTCTTCCGGTTCCCGATCCGCCGATTCGCGTCCTTTTGGCCCGAGATGTCCCATTTGCCTCCGGACTGTTTGTTCTCATTTCGGCCGAACCGGCCGGTTCGCGTATCTTTGTCCCAGATGTCCCAAAGCAGTTAGTGCGAAAGTTCTCCTTTTCGGCCGATCCGGGCTTTCCGCGTCCATTTGTCCCGGATGTCCCAGATGCTTCACGGGCCGCCTGGAGGCTTTTCGGCCGATCCGCGCCTAGATGTCCCAAATGTCTCGACTGCCCCTAGGACTAGGACTTAGCCAATTTTCACAATTTTTTCTGGCCCAAGCTTATTTTCTGTAACTTTTCGCATTTTCTCAGAGCTTGCTCCTTCCTTCTTCGGCCAGGGGAGTTAGAAAAATATCTGAGGGAACCTTAGAAACATGATTTTTTCCCCGAATCAATCCATTTGCCTGGGACTTGAGAATTCTGATGCATGTTATCAAATTAGCCCTGGTGGTGAATTTAGATAACAATTTGGCGACTCAGCGGGGGTACCTGCCTGCTAGGTAGAAGATACCAGTTGCCTTAAGCAGTCCATTGGGCATGGAGTCATCAAATATTCTGTTTAGAACCCTAACTGACTCAGAATGTGCAAGGAGGAAGATGGAATGTTACACGATGAAAGGCAAGGATGCTAAACATCTCCATGGATAAAGTGAAGCATTGCCAAGGCACTTAGGGAAAATAAAACTAACCTACAAGACAAAACAATGTGCACAAGCACTTGGAGGAAAGAAAATTTAATCTTATAATATTTGAGATGTAGTGAACCTTCCTCTAGAAGCAACGCTTGAGATAGATTCCATTTCTTGGAATCTGCGGTTCTTCACCATCCAATGAGGCCAATTGGAAAGCATTGTTGTTCTTGCACTTTGTGACCATGTATGGGCCACTCAAATGGCATCAAATTTTGAATGCCTTCCGGTTTTGCTCTGTCCACATCCCATTTCAACACTAGATCTCAACTTGAAAAGATCTATCTTTGGCCTTTCCTATCAAAGGTCTTCTTGATCAAAGCTTGATCCTTTTCCATTGCTTGGGATGCCTGATCTCTGATCTCTTGCAGCTCCATCAATTCTGCATACCTCACCTCCATGGGCTCAAACTCTAGCAACTCCAGCTGTTTCATGAGTTCCAACGTTGGCAACTCAAGTGACATGGGCAAGATTGCCTCTCTTCCATAGACAAGCCTAAATGGAGAGTTACCTGTGGATCTTTTGGGAGTTATCCTATCAGCCCATAAGGCTGATTTCAGCTTGGTATGCCAAGACCTCGATTCTCATCAAGAGTCCTCCTAATGATCTTCAACAAGTTCTTGTTTGTAGACTCGGCCTGGCCATTACCTTGAGGGTAATAGTTTGATGAAGTGCTTAGGTAAATACCGTTCTTGACAGCCCACTCAGTCACCTGGATCGATGAATGCCAATGCATTATCGAGAGATTATTGTGGCAGGTACACCAAATCTGGTTGTTATCTCCTCATAAAAATCTAAGATGTTAGACTCATTTGCCTCTTTGAGTGCTACTGCTTCTGTCTATTTGGTGAAGTAGTCTGTGGCTATCAAAATCCATTTGTGCCCTTGGCTCAAATTGGGATTGATGGCTCCAATGAAGTCCAGTCCCCATTGTATGAATGGCTGATCTACTGGAATTGGATGTAATGGAAGAGCAGCGAGTCTCTCTTTTCCTGTGAAGAATGCACAATTCTTACACCTCTTGATCCATGCATAGCAATCACTAAAGATTCTAGGCCAATAATAACCAGCCTTCATGATTTTTAGAGCTGTCACTCTTGGTGCAAAATGGCCACCAGCTGGTCCATTATGAAATTCTTCTAATACCCTTTGGATCTGACCTGTGCTAATGCATCTCAGCAGCACTCCATTCACATCTTTCTTGAACAAAACTCCATCAATGATGGTATATGGAACAGCCTGCAACCTGAAGTATCTCCTCTTTGCTTTGCTCATTTCTGGAGGGCATAGGCTTGTTTGTAGGAAGTGCATAATGCCTTGGGTCCAGCAAGGGGTGGGGGCAGCATTGTCTTCTTCTTGCCTGTCACTCGGCTCATGGCTGTCTTGAACTATTAAAACAACCTCTTCTTCGTTGCATACTTCTTTTTGCTTCCCCAAAACCAGCTGCTCACACAATCCTTTCCCTCTTACTAGCTTGGTGATCTTGATCTCAATGTCATACTCCATGACACGGGTGATCCAACCTGCCCTTTTCTCATTCAAATCCTTGTTGAGGAGGAAGTCCTTAACCCCAGCATGTGAGACTAGCAACTGGACCTTGTTGTTTGAGACTAAATGCTTGAATTTCTTCAAGCTTCTGATTACTGCAAGCACATGCTTTTCAATAAAAGAGTACCTCACTTGCACTTGATCATCTAGGCTCTGGCTGAAGAAGGCAATCGGTTGTTCATCATTATCTTTGTTCTGCTGTATCAGAATGGCAGAAATAGTGTCATCACCTCCAAATGCATAGAGGATGAAATCCTTGGAAAAGTCTGGGTTGATGAGAGTGGGTGCTTGGGAGATGGCTTCTTTGATTGCTTCAAAATTCTCCTTGCCTTACGCCGTCCATTTGAAAGCCATGCTTTTCCTTAACATTTTGGTGATGGGCTTGACGAGGGCTGCAAAATGCAGGACAAACCTCGAACAAAGTTTATCCTTCCCGGGAAACTCTGAAGGGCTTTCTTGTGGCTTGGCAATGGTAGTGCTCTTATGGCTTCAACCCTCTCTGGATCAATTGCTAATCCTTCCTTGGAGACAATATGGCCAAGGAGCTTCCCTTCATGTGCAAGAAAGATGCACTTCTTAGGATTCAAAGACACTCCAAACTTTCTACACCTCTGAAACACTTACCTGAGGTGAAAGAAATGGTCTGCTGCATTCTTTGAGAAGACAGTAATATCATCTAGGTATATCAGCACTATCTTGTTGATCAAGCCTTTGAATGCCATATCCATAGCTCGCTGGAATGTTGCTCCGGCATTCGACAGTCCAAATGGCATCTTCTTGTAAGCATATGTGCCCCATTTGGTTGTGAAGGCTGTCTTGAACTGGTCTTCCTCCTTCACCATAATCTGATTGAAGCCTGAGTAACCATCAAGTAGTGAAAACCTTTCTGAACCAGCTACGACCTGCAATATTTGCTCCATGGAAGGGAGTGGATAATGGTCCTTGAGAGAGGCTCTATTCAAATCTCTGAAGTCAACACACAGCCTGATCTCTCCACTCTTCTTTCTGACTGGAACTAAGTTGGCAACCCAACTAGAATGCTTGATTGGGAATATGATTCTTGATTCAATCAGCTTGTCCAATTCTTTCCTCATGAGAGGCTCCATGTGTGGATTGGTGGTCTCTGTTTTGCACTGACAGGCTTAGTATTTGGATCAATTCGATGGTATCTTTGAGCTAAGTTGGGATTGAAACCTTTCAAGTCTTCATAGCTCAAGCAAACACGTCGGGGAACTCTTGACATATTTGTATGAACTCACACCTTTCTTGCTCGGTTGTCATCCTTCCAATTTGCAATGGCTTGTTCTCTTCTACCAAGATGGATACCGAATCTTCTCTCTTGACTGAATGTTTTCTTTCTCCTTTCTAAAGCTGATCATTGGGGTTAAAAATGGACTCCAAAGTGATAAGTCCTTTGGGCAGCTTGTCGGTTCTCATTTGTATCACTTGGTCACCATATTGTTGTTCGACTTTTCTTGATTCTTAGTGAGAACTCAGCTTCTTCTTCAAGAAATGGATGATTTTCTGGTCATTCTCAAATACACCTGCCAAGTGACATTGTTATCCGGCCTTTGAAGGCCTCACAATCACGTGGATGTTTGGTTGTACCTTATCTTGTTGAATGTTTTCTACAATGTCAAAGGCTGCCCCTACTGCTGCAAGCCTGTCAGTAGCTTGATTCTCTTTCCTAGGAATGGCTTTGATGCTGAAACCCTCAAAATCTTCCATGAGGTCCCACACCCTGTTCTTGTAGCACTTGAGTAGATCATTTTTGGCAGCATGTTGTCCCTTGACCTGATTTACAATCAATTCACTGTCCCCAAAGACTTGCAAGTTCTTTATTTTTTCTTGATTGCCCAATGCATCCCTTACACCAAGGCTTCATATTCAGCAGTGTTATTGGAGCATGCAAATTGAAATCTAAAAGCTGAATAGTACTTTACTCCTTGAGGTGAAACAAGCACGGCTCCACCTCCTGCACCTTGTCTACTCCTTGATCCATCAAAAAACAGCTGCCATACCTCATTGTCATCCTTGTGGTTTGGCTTGGTGATGCTAGGAATAGGTTGAATTTCTTCGTGTATACAATAGACTCCTAGCTCAGATTCTTCTATTCCTTGATAAGGATCAAAAGCATGTACCTTGCTTGCCCATTCATCAAGAGTTAGATCCGGGATGTTTCCAACTTTAGTGTCAGTTTCATCAGTGCTTGGGTGATCTTCTTGATCAAATGCTGAGCAATTGGCATTAATCTGACTTGGAGTGTAAGGCTCAATATGGAAGTTTGCAATAGGTTCTGACCTAATTGTAGCCTTAGTTCCATACCTTGTTACGAATAGCATGTGTGACCAATCGGTGGACAAATATCCCCAATCTTGGCGGTGAAGTCCCTTGACAAACATAGGGCAAAGAGTGGTGGAAGGTCTATGGTGACACATCTTGTAAAACAACAACATTTGGACATGCATGCGAGGTAAGATTCAAATTTCTAATCACTCCAGCTATTGCTATTGCTGTCCCATCCAGTTGCACTACTCCCTTAGATGTTATTTCATACTGGAGCCCTAACTGATCAGCTATCTGTTTAGGCATTACTGAGCTACTTGCCCCGGAGTCTATCATGCAATTATGCACTAGCTGATTTCCAATGATTAATGAAACGTAAAATGGAGGAGGCTTCAACATTTTACCTTGCTGTCTTCCATGATTTCCTTCAGGCTGGGCAGCATTTGTGAGTACCTTCTCTTGAGTTTGGACATGCTGATTCGAAGTTGGCCAATCCTTCATGGCAGCTTGCAGCAGATCTCTTTGGCCTGGGATGGATAGGGATTCCCACATAGATATATTGACGTTTGTCTTCTTCATCTGATCAATGATACTGAATGGTGATGAAGGATCTCTCTGTTGTCCCTTGGTTTGCACATTTACTCCTTGTATGTGGGCAGCAACAGCTGGCATTTGAGTTGGCCTAGGGGCTGTTCTTGGCTGCCCTTGTGCATTTGAAACGGGACATTGCTTGCCAATCATTTGTGGAGCTGTGGAAGGTTGTGGATTGGCTGGGGCTAATGGCTGCTCTTCACCCAAATTTCTCCTTTTTGACCTTGTGTTTGCTGCAACACCTTGAGAAACCTGCTGGTTCATGCCACAAAAATCCTCTGCTTGCCAATTTACCAATGTGGTGTCATTTGGGGCTGACTTTGTTGGAATGTTTCTTGTTGTTGGCTATTTTCTTGATTGTTCTCACCCTCCACACCAGTAGTTGTTACCATTAAAGCTTGGGTCAAAGCACCATTGAAGCACATGGATTGATTATGAGGCTCATTACATGGAAAACACCAATCATACTCTGGGAAATGTTGTTTTGTGTTGCAGTACTAATGCCTTAGAGGTGGATATGGCATTTGGATTATAGGGCTGGAATGGTCTATTGCGGGAGGCCTTGCTTGATTTTGATTTACACTGGATTGGGTGGCCTTTGAGGCTGATATGGCTGCCTATTAGGTTGAGCTTGAGGTGATCTGAAGGTCTAAAACCTTGAGCTTGCTTTGTCTTTTGAGAGTGACCAGCTCATTGCCTAGATTTTGCAATTGCTTCATGACCTCTTGAAGCTCATTTGGGGCACTTGGAGATGAAGTGGAAGCTTCATTTGAACTCTGATTTCTAGGGGTGGGAATAGGAGCTAAGACAGGTGCTTGACTAGCACTTGGGCTCTCTAAACATGGATATAATGGCATTGGAGGCCTAGGAGCCAATTTACTCGCTTGGATAAGACAATTTTCGGCTCTAATGGCAATGCTATAAGCAGCAGGTAAGGTTGTGCCTCCCATAGATTGAATTAACATAGAAATATCAGAATTCAAAGCTTTAAGATAGTATAGAAAAGCACCTTCTTTCATTGTTGGCACATTGCCTTTGGAATCCTATCCCAAGACCTTTGAAATCTGAAGTTGAAATCAGTCAGCTGCTCGTTGGGGGCTCTCTTGATAGTTGTTAATTGTTCCAGTAGAGACAAATTGTCTCCCTTTTCTCCAAACTGCTCATGAAGTGCAATACACAGCTGATTCCAGTTTGTGATAGAACCAGCTGTAAGGCTCCTAAACCATTGCAATGCTTTCCCCTTGAATGAAGACGCCTGATTTGATTTGTGAAGCTACATCCATTTCATTTATCTCATGGATTACTGAGACGTTAGCAATGTCTTTTACATGATCACCAGGAGTGGTATGATTTTCTCCAGTAAAAAATGGAATGTTCTTCAATGTTGCAATTGGAGCTGGATTCTGTGCATTGAGGGTGAGTGGGCTGCTGCCGGTGAAATTGACAAAGGGATTTAGTGGTTGCGCCATTCTGATTGGTCGAAGGACTCTTGAATCTTTTGAATGAAAGGCCGAGCAGGTGGAGGAGTTGAGAGAGTTCTGTTTGGTGGAGATGGAGACCTTTGAATCCTTCTTCCTCTTTGCCTTCTTCTTGGAGATAATTGCAGGTATTCAAACAGCACTTCTTCTTCTCCAACTCTTGACCTTGTGATTCTTCTCATAAGCTTTTAGGCACATCTTGCTGAAACCAGTTGATCTTCTTCTTGGAGTCGCCAGATATGTGAATAATAGCTCTTTTCAAGCAAGAAAATTGCAGCGAGATGCATATCAACTTTGCTTTGCAATAAAAATGAGACCTCTAGGTCCCACCGGGCGTGCCAAAACTGTTGTTGTAGACTCACAGCACCCCTGGATGTAGATCAGGCTTCTAGGTTGATCACTCAGGCATCAGTGTGATTGCACAACATGGAAACCTCTCTCCAAGCATGGGACTTGAGAAACTAAGAGAGGAATCTCTCAGTTAGAGGCTGGTTCCTCAAACTCCTCTGATTTAGATCTATATTTTGCAAAACTACAGAGGTTTAGATCCTAATCCTACTCTAACTTGCAAGGAGACAGGGGTAGAAGTGCAAAAATTGAAACTAACTAAAGATGGTGATGCACCAAAAGGAGTGGTGAAACATATTTGTCATGCGAGATAGACACGAGACCAAAGTTCACAACATAAAACATACATGATGATAATGTATAATTTAGTATACGAAATCGAGGCAAATAACACAAACAGAGGATTGGAACCCATTCACAGAGCTTGCATTATCATTTTAATGTCAAAACACGCATTACACCCTCAGAGAGGTAAAAGAAAACTGTTACAATCCTTGGAGAGGTCTGATCCTTGCATCAATCACTTGCTGGAGGTGAAAGAAGAAGTCTGCTATGCCCAAAAATGTTCCCCCTTTGAAATGAGCCCAAAACTGGCTTTTACAGTGCAAGGGTCGAGCCCAGGGGACAGGAAACGTACAAAGGCATGGGAGCCCATTCTTTCTTGACTGCAGGTGCATTAAAACGGCATGGGGGACCTTACAAACCCATACCCTGTCACTTTGACCGGATTACAGGAGAATGCGACCCATTCTACATTAAATCTGGTCGCTGGAATGTCATTTCTGGCCATGAACACGCGTCAGAGCTGTTTCTGATTTTCTCCTCAGACTGCACCAAAACACAAGATTGACCCCAGAATCATGTAGAGAATTTCACCAGTTTTCCGTTGATATAAAGAACGTGCAAATCCGAGCTTTGGATCGAAAGTTATGGCGATCTGAAGATTTAGGGCACAAAACAGGTGAAAACGGATTTTTAAATTTCTTCCCGCGCTCTGCCACCTGGATGACACGTGGCAGGCTCTGATTCACTGAGCAACTCTCTCTCCTCCACCTCTCGGTGGGCTTTCCTTTGAAATTTCCTTGTGGGCCCTAGTTGGGACACGTGGCACTATCTCATTGGTTCGGGTTGACCCTTCAAAACTCGCCCTTTGACTTTTTGACCATTTCCTTTGTGACACGTGTCATGATTTGGTTGGTTCTTGGCCCTTTCGGCTCCTTCGCGTCCACCGCGTCCATTTGTCCCGGATGTCCCAGTGCTGCTTGGGACAAAATCTTCCGGTTCGCCCGATTCGGCCGGTTCGCGTCCTTTTGTCCCACTTGTCCCTGTGCTTCGTGGGACAAATTCTTCCGGTTCGCCCGATCCGGCCGATTCGCGTCCTTTTGGCCCAGATGTCCCATTTGCCTCCGATTTTGTTCTCATTTTTCGAACCGGCCGGCCTTCGCGTATCTTTGTCCCGGATGTCCCAAGCGGTTAGTGCGAAAGTTCTCCTTTTCGGCCGATCCGGGCTTTCCGTCCATTTGTCCCGGATGTCCCAGATGCTTCACGGGCCGCCTGGAGGCTTTTCGGCCGATCTGCGCCTAGATGTCCCAAATGTCCCGACTGCCCCTAGGACTAGGACTTAGCCAATTTTCACAATTTTTACGGCCCAAGCTTATTTTATCCAACTTTTCGCATTTTCTTAGAGCGCTCCTTCCTTCTTCCGGGGAGTTGTATCCGGGAACCTTAGAAACATGAATTTTCCCGAATCAATCCATTTGCCTCGGGACTTGAGAATTCGATGCATGTTATCAAATTAGCGCCTGGTGGTGAATTTAGATAACAATGTCTCCATGATTTTTTCCTCTCATGATGGTGTGGGTGTCGATATGGTGCCACCTTCGTATACTCAACCTTATCTACCTTTTCCTCAACTTTTGTCCTCTTCCACCTTGTTTGTTACTTTTTTTTGTCTTGAGTAGAGAAATTATTTGTGACTTTATGTTCTTCATCCTCTTTCTGATTCATCCTTATTCCCTTCTTCACCATCTTCAACTTCATCTTAGATCCAATTTTACATTACTTTTTTCTTTGCTAAGTGTGATATCTTGTAATGTAATTTTCTTTCTCTTATACCATAATTTCATGAATTTATTTTGTACATTAAGATTAATTGTTCCCAAGCTCTCTAACGAGGATATCCAAGAACAATATCCATACCATCCATATCTAAAGCATAAAAATCTGAATGTAAAACATATTATCCATATCTTCCATGATCCAATTTTACATTAATGTAAGTGTGATATCTTGTAATGTAATCTTATACCATAATTTCATGAATTTATTTTGTACATTAAGATTAATTGTTCCCAAGCTTTAAATCTTCATCCATAAAACATAAAAATCTGAATGAATCATAGAAAGCTTACCATCCATTTGAGATTCCTTGATATGCTTGGCTTGCACCTGTAGATTTTGAGCTACATCCATATTGATGAAGTTATATTTGCTGCTAGGGTTTATGGAAACAATTACCTTTTTTCTTTGAATACACCCTTCAAACTGAAATATTGAAGCTTCCTTCTTTGGAGATGCACTATCATGCGTAACAACTTCAACTTCTTCTTCTTCTTCTTCTTCTTCTATTGCTGCTTCTTCTTCTTCTTCTTCTTTTTCTTCTTCTTGAAAAAAAATATGTTTCTTTTTTGTTTCCCATCTAGCTAAGAAAATATCCTCCATTTCCTCCCAATCCCAATCCAATAGATCTATATCCAAATAAGAATACCAATGTCGCGCTTTCCCACCAAGATGAAGATAAAAACTAACCCATACTAAACATTCTTCAAAATACATTTTTTAAATTGTATCCACCATTTTTTTGCATTAATTTCCCCATTACCATAGAAAATTGGTATATCCATGATGCATAAAAATTAGGGTTTCACAAACTTACTCCTTTGACCAATATTTTACCTGATGATTTCGTCAATTAGTTAGCCTCAAATCTGAAACCACAAAGAAGTAACCCCTGCTAAAATTTTGAGAAATTTCCGAAAATGTAAGAAATTAAGGAAAATTCCTCAAATTGCGGCCTGTGGAGCGAAATAGTGAAAAAAAATAAAACTGAAATAAATCTGTCAAAATAGATCCAAAATTCTGAAATTTCAGTGGTATCACCGTTTAATATATTACCAACAACCCAAAAAAATTATCTCCTAATTCGTCATTATTCAGAAGATATAGATGAAACCTTAGAATTAGGGTTTCAACCCTAAAACGGACACAACTTTTGCAAATCAGCTCCAAAAAATCTGAAATTTTGAGGGAAGATCACTTGAATTATGTATCCACTCCCCACAAAAAATATCTGAAAAATTCCAAGTCGATCTCCAGATATAAACGAATCACCAACATTAGGGTTTCATCCCACAAATTGCCGGATCACTGCTCTGATACCACTTGATAAGAACTTTGCATATAATAAATCAATAAATTGCAGAAGATAACAAAACACCAGATATATGGGGGGCCAAGATGCCCTAATATCAATATATGTAGAATAATACCCTTAAGGTAGGGCAACACCATACAATGCTCCTTAAGGAAGGAGTAACTCCACAATCTCCCAAGATGGGAATCCACTTCGAGGGGGACACCTCCAATATACCTCTACCAAGTATAAGACTCAACTCATACATACCTCCTCATAATGATACTCACATCCTTTAAATAGGATGGGTAACACCTAATCCCAATGTAGGTCGACCCATTCCCCAATATAATTAATTCCTATGTGAGCCCATATAACTAACTAAGGGGATGTGTGCCACATTTCGGCATCTCCATCAACCCATATATATTATATTACCATATCCCAAGGTACATAGCACCTCATACTTAAGCATAGAAGAACTTAAGATGCATTACGTTCATGGGTTCTTGAAGCTCTTGGCCATTTGAATAGGCCGACTTATATGCACTTGAACTAAACATGGAAACCAAAATGTGTGGTCTGGCAGTTAGGCTCACATTTCCCTTTCTTTGTCAATATTTATTGGTGTTCTTACAATTCTATTTCAAAACCATGTCTCCTACCTAGAACTAACAAGGTATGACCTTCTTGTTGTAGCTCCGCTACACTCGATCGTGATACACTTTCATGTGACCGAGGGTGCAAAGGTTTTCTTGTCTCCAAGTAGCTCCGACTATTCGGTCGGGTTACTCTATAGTCATCCTCTTGATTTAGGTAATCGCTTAGCTCGATAGGTAAATAAGGGATCTTGATATCTAAAGGAAAGATGACTTCTGAACCGAATACTAAATAATATGGATTTTCACCTATAGAAGCTGAGATAGATTTTCGAATTCCCGGAGGATAGGGTGAATTTGCGAGATGCTGAATTCTGACTATGGTATTCACCATTTTCTCCATAATGCGAATTAAGGTTTTGTTAGAAGCTTGGTCTGCCCATTACTTTGAGGGTAATAAGGGGTTGAAAACTTAAGGGTAATTTGAAAGCATTTGTAGAATGATTTAACATTTTTATTTTTTAATGAATTATCATTATCGGTGATAATAGAAGAAGGGATGCCATATTTGGAAATGATATGATTCATTATAAACTTAGAAATTAGGGGACCTTTTTTATAGGTTAGAGAAACAACCTCTACCAATTTTGTAAAGTACTTAGTGTCCATTATAATGAACTTGTGGCCATCTGAGGAAACAGGATTAAGTTTCCCTATTAGATCTAGACCCCACTTTGAGAATGGCTAGGGTGTCATGATTAGTTGTAAGGATTGTGTTGGCGCATGTATCAAATTGCCGTACTTTTGAAAATTCACACACTTCTTTATATGTTGACAACATGTCATGCTCCATGATAGGCCAATAGTAGCTTACTTTGAGTATCTTCTTTACTGAGGATGATCTCATTAGTATGAGATCCATAGATGCCCTCATGCACCTCCTTGATTTCTTGGATAGATTCTTCAGAATTTAAATAGTGCAATAGATTCCCGTCGTAGCCTTGGCGGAAGAGGGTGCCCCCAAGTAGGGTATAGCGGGCTATATGCTAGATGAGGTTGCACTTTTCAACATGGGAAATTTTTATAGGGAAGGTTCCATCATGGAGATAATTAAATATTTTAGTGTACCATGGTGAAAAGGGACCAACAACTTCACACACTAAACAAGAGTCTAGTATGTCATATGTTGTTGTTCTTAGATTTTCAACAAAGAATGGCATATCATTGTTCTCTGGAAAAATTCTCAACATAGATCCTACCATAGCCATGACATCTACCACTCTATTATGAGCTCTTGGTATTTTCTCAAATGTTATCTGCTCAAATAATTCTTTGAGGAATCGACCATTCGTTTATATGGAAGTAACTTTTCATCTTTAACTTTATATTTGTTTGTGACTGTTTGATAATAATAATTGAATCACCAATGCATTTTAATTGTCTGATATCCCATTTGATGGCTTGCTTCATTCCTATAATGATAGCTTCATAATCCTCTATATTGTTCATGTAAGGGTAACCGATTGAAATGCTGTGGAATCAAGTCTCCCGTGGGAGTGATTAGCACAATTCAAAGACCTGAACCATGAAAGTTAAAAGACCTATCGAATTACAATTTCCAAAGCTGTAGATTCTTTGAGTTACATAATGGATGCATTTGGTAGTTCTAGACTCAAGGGTTTAGTACTTGGTAACGGAGCTTCTGCCAGTTGTCCTGCTAAGACCTGTCCTTTTACTAATTTTTGATGAATGTATTCAATGTCAAACTCACTAAATAAGATGATCCAATTAGCCATCTTTCCAGTTAATGTTGGTTTGGAAAATAAATGCTTCAAAGGGTCGACCTTTGAAATAATTTGATTTTATTGTTAAACATATAATGGCGTAGCTTATGGAAAGAAAAAACCACGGCTAGGAAAACTTTCTTGATTTGTGGATAATTGAAGGTTATATGCTACAAATGTCCTTCTCAAATAGTATACAACCTTTTCTCTCTATTCTTTGTCATAATGGGTCAACATGATTGCCCCAATTGCAAAATGTGTATTAGAGATATAAAGTAATAAGGGTTCTCTGCCATGGGCGGCATGAGAATAGGGGTTTGGCCAAGTATTTTTTTTTAGCAAAGAAAACACTTGTTTTTATTCTTGTCCCGGTTGAAATTAACGTCCTTCTTAAGAAGATGTGTAAATGTATGAAATTTGTCTGTAAGTTGTGAAATAAACCTTCGATGTGATATTCTTAGGGGGAGGAATTTCTGTGATAGCCATGACCTTTTCAAGGTCAAATTCTATTCCTCTCCATGACACAATGAATCCTAGTAATTTCCTAGATAGCACACCAAAGACACACTTATTTGGGTTAATTCAAACTTTTTAATCCCTTAGACATTTGAAAGATACACCACAAATTTTTGGTTGTTCCTCGTGGGTTCTAGATTTATCCAGTATATCATCTACGTAATATTCGTTGATGTCACTTATCATATCGTGAAAGATTACAGTCATCACCCTTTGATATGTAGCACCTACATTTTTAAGGCCAAAAGACATCACTTGGTATCAAATGTCCCCATGGGGTTTTTAAATCTGTCTTGTGCTAATCTTCTTCCACAATATTTTTCTAATTATAACAGGTAAGAATCCATCCATGAGTGAAAGCATCTCATAACTTTTGTTGTAAAATCGACAATCATGTCCATGTTTTGAAGAGGAAAATTGTCCTTAAGATAAGATTTGTGTATATACCTATAATTAGTACACACTCTAATACCAGTAAACCACATTGAATAGGGACCACATTGGAGATCCACTATAAGTATTCAATAGGCTTGATAAATCCTAGTTCTAGTAACATTTCTAACTTTTTCTTTACCAATAAGGTGATGCGAGGATGCATATTTTATATATTTTGTTTGATGGCCTTTGTATCTAGGTTTACCACAAGATTGTGCACCGCTAGTGCAGGATCAAGTCCTAGCATGTCAGCGTAAGACCAAGCGAAGATGACTGTATACTTTCTTAAGAGTCTTTTGAGTGTTATTTGTTCTTTGGTTGAGAGGGAAGCTTCCATCTTAACTATCTGTGGTAGTTCCTCCGTGCCGATATTAATATCTATTGTATCTTCCACTAATAACTTTGATTCATCCCCCATGCATGTAGGATCAAGAGGGAGATTGAGATCCTCCTCTATCAAAGGTGGTTCAGGGAGCTCTTCATCTTGAAGTGGGTACATTATCTTTTCCATAGGTTGTTTTGCATGTTTTTCCACAAGCGCCTTAAAGAGGTTTTCGCTATAGGACTTCCCTTTTTATTTCCACTAAGGCGTGCCAAATGATGACACCCTAAACTTCTACAAAGAAAATTTCATGACTAAATAAGGAAAGCTAACACCAACACCATCCATCTAGCCAAGTTTCTAAGTCTATGAATGTAACATTAAGATAGAAACTTAAAATGATGCTTAACTACTATGAAAACAATAAAAATATAACTAAACATGCCTACTAATATGTTTGAATTACTTACGAGGGCCTAAATAGACCTAAGAGGGCAATAAAATGGCTATGGTTCTTACTCCAAACAAGGTGAAATGGTCTCTTCAAATGACTACTTGGTCATTTTGGATATCCATCTACTAACCCCATTGAAGGCATTAAGCAAGGATTGAACTTGGCTATAAATCATATTTACTATATGAGATGCAAATCAAAGCATGGTGTAAAGTATAAAGCGATGAGGTGTACCCTTTTTATATTTTTCCTTTTGGGAAAAACTTGTATTTTGGTGCATGTGGGACTAAAATCCCCAAATTAGATTAGAATTTCTAATCATGATTAGGCCTTGTTAATCACAATTAGTGAATTACCAAGTGATTAAGAGGTATGGAGCCTTAATCAACCGCTTAGGGTCAACTAGGAGGCTAGGATAAGATTTTGAATCTTGTTGAGACGTTGTGGAGGTGAATGGGGTGATTTTGAGTGGTTGGAAGAGGGGTTTGAGTCAATACTAGGGTATATTGATCAAATCAAGGGCAAAATTAGCTTAATTAGCTTATAATTACTAATTGTCTATTTTGAAGAGGATTTTGGCTTACGATTCGTCGTAAATTGGCATCCTGAATGCGAAAGAGGTTTGGTGATCAACAAAGTGCTTGTTAACCGATCAAAGTGGTGAGAAAAATTAATTAATTTGCAAAGAGCACTAGTTATAATGGAATTGGGAAGAATAAGAGTAATTTGTGTGCATTTTGGCAATAAGATTGCAAAAGCGAAATTTAGGTGTCTACACTCAAACATATATGTATTTGAAATACTTCACTCATACAAATGCAAATTTTAATTCTTAAAATATGTCATGACTTAAGGGATTTTAATACTTGACAGTCCGTGATTTTAGGGATTTAATCTCCTAAAAACCAACCTATATAAAAGCATTGGCAATTATGATTTACATTTGCTTTACCAATTTACACTTAATACACTTAATCTTTTTAAAAAGAATTATGGTGGTTTAAACTTAATAAGAATTATGTAAATTAGATAATAATTGCTCTATTACATAATAAAATTAATATATTCTTTTTAAGTGTTGTTTTTAATAAAAATCTAATGGTTCGGATTTTTATTCTAATTTATATAATTCAAGACTGCATTATATATATATGTATATATATTTAATTAGAAATTTCAAATATATATTAATTGTGAGAATTACGAGGCATTAATATTTTCTTAAATTACAAAAATTGATTTTAAAATGGTGATGTTATAATTTTCTTCAATATTGACATGTTATAATTTTCTTCTATATTAATATGTTAATGATCTTAATTTATACTTATTAGTGACTTAATATAGGTAAGTGGTTGATAAAGACATATCAACAATAGAAATATGATATAGCTTATATGTAAAGCCTAAAAAAATCTTAAAATTTTTAAGGGATTTTTATCTTTTATTTTAATCATCCTAATGTGATCTCTACAAATAGTTATTAAATATTATTTCATAAGAATATTCATTAAATTAATATATTTTACTCAAACATATTAAGTAGGACCTACTTAATTCATAAACTCTTTAAACATATTACCTAGGTACAAGAATATAATCCACAACTTATAAATTCAAATAATGGAGAATATAATATTACCCGTCTTTCTCCATTCAAGATCAATTCTCATATGTTTTAGAATGTCATTAATATCAAATACATAGATCATGTTAAAAAATCACATCATTAATTTCATTTTTAAAAATATAAAACCATTCAAGATCAATTCTCATATATTTTAGAATGTCATTATTATCAAATACATAGATCGTGTTAAAATTTTCACAATTTTAATTTCAATTTTAAAAATATAGAAAAAATTTGGGATTGTGTAAACTATACAAAATTTTCTTTAAACTTCTTACCTATATCACATTTCTCCATTCAAGATAAATGATCATATCTCTAAGGTCACAATTATATTTAGTTTAAACTTTTTGAATTGTGAAAAAAAGTGGATCTTGTGAATTGTTTACAATTATTGTTTATACACAATTTATCAAAAAATACAAATAATAGAAAATCTAATGTAAAAGTCATTTGAACTAAGGAAAACGTGTGGGTTCATGTGGATTTTCCACAAAAAAATTATGTTTTGTGGATCATTGACAATTTTCTAATCTATTATAACAATATTGTATAACATCCACAATGTCTTTTTTCAAAGTACAAGGTTATTGTGGATATTCCACAAATGTTTCACAATATTATTTTTGTGGAAATAGTTGTGGGTAAAGGGGCCTTTTTGTAGTAGTGCCACAAGTGTAAGGCATTTAAGGGTTCCTTTTCGAGGTTACCATTGAGGAGGCTAAGCGATAAACTCTAATCTATATTTATGAGTAATGATATATGGACCAATCTAGTTTAGAGAAAATTTCCCACATCGAGTCTTTTCTATAGTAATGACATTTTGATTCTCTTTGAGGACAAGATCAACAATATTGAAGTCACATTATTTGGCATGTTTGTTGTATGCTCTTTTGATGCATTTTTATAGACATGGTGATGTTCAAGGGCTATTAAGTGACCTTTATCTAAGAATTTTATTTTGCTAAGCGCTCCTGATGATAATCCTCATCATAGATGAAATATGTAAGGGACACATAGAAGGATAGGCTGTAGAATTCAAGAGGAAGGATAGCCTTGGAGCCGTAAACTAAAGAAAAGTGAGTATCACATGTAGGAGTGCGAGATCTTAGTCGATAGGTCGATACGACAAATGAAATTTGGAGATGCCAATTTTGCCTACTGGTCACTTGATTTTCATGAGGAGATGGCCAATTTACATTCGATTATTTGATGTGGATAGTAAAGATATGAAAAGTTAAGTTTGAATGTTGTAGGTGTCACAAAGATTTTGAATCTTTTTTTCCAATTAAATTTACCATTATCTATGATAATTTTGTGAGGAATACCAAAGTAAAAAATAATGTGATGGTGGATGGAGTCAATAATCTTATTGGATTTAGTACATATGAGGGGAATAGCTTGACCCATTTAGTGAAGTATTCAATAGTGTTGATGATAGAGTGATGTCATTATGATAAACAAGGGTTGATGAGGCCAATGAGGTCAAGTCCTTATTGTTAAAAGGTCATAAATCCTAAGCGGGTTGTAGATATTAACTTGGGATGTGAGTGAGGTTGGAGTGTTGTTGAAATTTGATACATTTATTGATGTACTTGAAAAAATATTGATTAAGGGTAGGCCAATAACAACCCAACCGCTAAAGGATCGTGAAATTCTTGGATAGCTTTAGAGGATTCATGATATTTTAGGCATCAAAGTAGGAGGCCATCAAACACACATTTGTAAAGGAAGTCACCTAGGATGACATAACGATTAGTGCATTATAGAAAAGATATTTTATCATTCTTAGATAGCTCGGATGAGATTTTATTACGAGAAATATAGTTATTAAATTGAATGTACCAAAGATATGATTGGTTTCCCTCAACAAGTTTAACAAAGGGAGTTATTTTATATGAGATGGTTGATCAAGTCTATGCATGATGAAAAACTTATGTGATGCTATGAGATGGTTTTATTCTACTTCATTGTTTGATGTGTATGCAATGTTGGGTGACGGTTTATAAGGATTAGTTTTAAAGGTTTTATGATTTGGTTTAAATTTATGGTTAGGTTTGATTACATTTGGATGATTTGGATTGGTAGGAAGAAGACCTTTGCTAGCAAGGATTCGAATTGTAGCGTAATGGGATTTGCGATCATGAGTGGAATATCATGGTGTCGATGGTATATCTGAACACTTCATAATTATACCAAGAGGGATTCCACACTCGGGAGTCGAGATGACTTAATAGGTGTAAAGTTATATTAGATGATTGGATAATATTTTCGATGATTCTAGTATAATATCATGTCATAGTTAGTTGGGATGATAGTGAGGATTAAAGGATCTATATATTGTTTGATGATTTAGAGGTTTGAGTTAATGGGGTCATGTTCTATGTGAAATGTTTAGGTTTTGGATGAAGAACAACCCTATATTTTGTAACGTTAATCGTGAATTTAGATGAGGAAGAATCTCCTAAGATGGAAGACAAGTGTTGCCTATTTTGTGATAAGGTTGTCGACAATTTTGTTGTACCATTTCTATTTTTGGATGAATGATTTGTGGATTGTGTAGTGGGATTATTGAGATTCTTGATGTGGTGTCAAGTGACATGGTATTTGAAATATATTTTTAATATTTCTATGACAAGTTTATTTTTTGGGGATTTCAAAGAGGAAATAGGTGAATCGAAGAGGATGTTACGGATGTAGAAGGACTCGTGATCTTGGTAGTGCAAAGATCATATGGGTTAGATGATTTGGTTGGTGTCTCTGTCGTAGAAACACTAGGGGTTGAGGGTGTAAATAGGAGATATTTGAAAGTATGATGAGATTTGATGGCATTGGAATGGGGTTGAATGCTAGACGAGGGATGATTCGAGAAAAGGATATTTAAAAACATCCAACTTTTTATTTGGAGGTGCATTCAGATTGTCAAGTTAAAATTTTCCTTGGTCAATGATATCTTGAAAGACATTTCTAAATGAAAAACACCATTTGTTATTGTGGCCTCGGAATTGATAGTATTTACTGATAATCATTATCTCAATACTGATGAGAGTTTAAGAGTGGATGTGCTAATAGGTCGAGATGGGAGGAGTTTGATCATGCACGTGGCTAGAAGTTTTCAAAAACTACACTATAAGAATTCAGAATAGGTGTGTAGTTGCATTGAGGCTAGGTGCATTCGAGTTTGAATGACCATTATATGTGGCTTTTACAACAACCGCATTTCTCGAGCCTTTGGATTTATCATTGCTAGAAGAAGGTTTAAAATTAGACTCAAGTTTGGGTTTTTAAATCTAAGTTTAACCTTACCATCTTCGAGGCCACAAAAGTCTAGTTTTTGGGCCATGGTAAAGGCTTTGTCAAATGTCTAGAAGGATTGGATCTAGAGGGTTGATGATATATGCTTAGCAAATTATCAAGAAAACAACTCAATCAAATCAGTTTGTGGAAGAGAGAAAGATAATTGATTAATAATCCCCGTCACTTGGAGATGAAATGTGCAACATACCCATCTTAAAATTGTTTAATAGCATAGAGATCTAATGGGAAATACTGATTTAGAAATTATCTAAGAACAATTACAAGAGTTGTGTGAAAGAGAAGAGAGAATATTGTGGAATGTTGTTGTACCGGTCAAGGGTGGGCCTCGCTAAGGACATGGGAAATTTCCTCAACATGAGATCTTGGTAATTTGGGATGAGATAACATACATGACGAAAGGCCTTAATGTGTTGTTGCGGGTCCTCCTTGTACAATATAATTTAATGAACTTCAAGATTTCCCAAGTGTGGGGATATACTTTACAAGGTACTTATGCGTGGATGGGTTCATTGTAAATTTGTTTATATGACAAGTTTCCCTTAGGACCCTTGGTGTCAACTTCAAGACTTGCAATCCTATTCATAAGTGCTTGTAAAGGATCATTTTGAGATGGTTGTTGAAGGTTTGAAGATGACGAGCTAGGTTGATTATAGATATGTGGGTTTGATTGCTAGTATAAATGATATGGTAACGAGGACATTATGATGAAGAGGGATACTCATGGGGATATTGTAGGGATGTTAAAAGACTAAGGGTTGAGAGGGTTTAATGCATTGAGAAGGAATATGAATATAATTTTTTTATAAGAGGTTGGGATGGTTGTGGTATACATTGAGAAGGAATTGTGCTATATTGTGAGACAAGGGCGGTGGATGGTTGTAGTGAAAAGGGGTGAGTGCTAGTGATGGAATTTGTATTGATAGAGGGTATAGATGTGGGGATTTATAAGACTAAATTTTGGATTGAGGATGTAGGTTGTTGTGGTCGAATGAGTTGAGATGTAATAGAAGGGGTCTTAGTAAAAGGAAAAATAATTGATATTGCATGAGGTGGAGAAGGAGCATTGGAGGTTGTGGGATTAGATGTGGAAGGGGACGTTGTTGTGTGGGTTTGTGTGGTGATGAGCTTGATGAAGGAGCCAATGGAGTAGATGGTTCTTTTTGGATGTATCTTGTGATGAGATAGTGTTAAAATTGAAACTAGCAATAAGAGTAGATGAAGCAAGTGATGATGTGCCTAGGTCACTAGTGGAGGGATAAGAGGATATTTGATCATGAAAAGTTGATAATCGGGATCATGAAGTTTAGAGTAACCAAAATTGGTGACTTCGGAAGTTGGATGATATTCGAATAAGGGACACATGTGATACACATGCCCTTGGCAAAAATGTAGATAGAAAATTTGATTGGGTTTGTGTCTAAGAGTTTAGTGAAAGTAGCGTTGTTAATATGATAATACCGAGGGTATTAAGACAAGGGGCTTCGATGTTGTGGATTGAGTTTTGGGAGAATGCAGGGTTTTGGACCAATCTCTAAAGGTTTTCATAATTCATCTATTAAATGCGGAATATCATGAGCATGAGACTCGAGAGTGTTCATGGATTGTTGAAGATAGTTTTCCATATTGTTGGTGTTTTGAAGATAGGATTTTTGTCAAGTTAAACTATGAATGAAGAAAAATAAAAAAGGTTGTTTAAAATAACTAAAAAACAAGTCACACAAAGAATTTGACTATCATAGTTAATTTAAGAAAAGTGTGAAATGAGAGAATGGATGATAGGGTATTGAAAAATGGTCAACTAAGGTTGGTTTCATGTGATTTTAAGGTTGGAGTCCTCAATATAATGAAAGTTGTGTGACTTACATATATGTGTTGGTGTTGGTACAAGGTGTGATATTGGGGCCTACTCCCTCACTTCACGGTCCCGCAGTGATAAGGGTGTTGGATGCTTAGCCGATATACCAACCACTAGATTATTTATACTCAGCTAAAACACGGAGTCATATTTTCCTCTTGATGATGAAATCCAAATAGGTCCTCTTGAGAAGGATTGTTTAGATGTAAATTTTATGTGATATGTGATTTGGTTGCATGTGAAGGGATTTTATGTGAATGCAATTCATTTAACTCTTAATTAAAATATGTGAGAAAGCATATAAAATTTTTTTAAGCTCAAAAGGAAATGTTTACTTCAATTAAAACAAGGAAATAAAAATGCAATGTTGAAAGAAAGAATGAGAGAAAGAAGGTGTATTTGTGATCATTATTCTTTTTTTTAAATTACTCATTTTTGAAATAAGCGACAACGAGGCACTCCAAGATGCAAAGTTAGTTGATATTGACAAGAAAGGGAACAAAATAATATGAAATATAATTAAAAAGGGAGTAAGCTTGTCCCAAGCAATGCATATTAGGATGTTTATGGTGATTTTTAGTTAGTTGTTATTATGGTGAAATACAAAAACTCTAAATAAATAAGGGTTTAGCGATACCTATGATGACAAATGCCGTGTCGGGATGAGTGGGTACACAAGAAATACAAGAGAATCCTCCTTCCACTAAGTGAGAAGACTTATATATACTATACAGTTGGAAAAAAAATATATTAGATAATGTTTAAAGAGTTTCTCGATAATGACCGATCCACTGGAACGATGGGCTTCATAGAGGGATGTTAACTCATGTTTACAATTAAGTGATATGATATGAAAATAACATAATGACACTATGATTAGCATTCAAGAGGGAAAGAGAGACAATTTTCTACTTGATAGGCATCCTAGGCAAGAGCTACAACGAGATCGAAGTCCAAGAAATACTCAAACCAAGGTTGTTTTGTTCTGACTTGTATTTCACGTATGATTTCAAGTTGCTCCTCCATGTACTCGATCTCAGTTATCAAGGCAATGATACATAAGTTAACCTCATGTGATATATCAAACTTCTGCCACACGAAGGGCTAATGCACAATCGGGAGATCGTAGATGCTTGTGATGGGATTTACATGTCCTAGATAAGTCATCTAAAGACCATACATGATTGTAAAGATGATTGTTAGCAAAATCAGATGATGATATATCAATAAAAAGGAAATGATAGGAATCCTCACCGATTGGAGATCTGAGGCAAAATGATCTATTTCAATAAAGGATGATACAATAGATTGTTTCGGATGCGAGTTATGATATTGGAAATGCTAGGATGAAGTATAGGGACTCTTGAGACATAATAGATGAAAAAAAATTAGATTGCAATGTGTATAAATAGCTAAATAAACTATAAAGGGATTGGGGATCCAATCAACGATGATTGGGGATCGACGATGATCCTTGGTAATTTTACAGATATACTAAGAAGTTAAAAAAACTTTGGACATAATGTTCCAACCAATGAAAAGTGAGGAAATATCACCACAATGATAGAAGTGGCTAAAAGAGACATACATTTAGATTTCTTTGGTGAGGATGGCTTTTCCCATGATCTCATGGTAGCAAGACCTACCAAAGATCAAGAGACCAAATTGAAAGGTAATACAAGTTTTGGTGGAAAAATGCAAGTTTGTGTTTTAAATTATAGTCTAATGAATGTTGAGAAACTCATATAAGAAAATACATTTGTTAATTTGAATAAAATACATGCGTTATTTTGGATAAAAGGTGCATCGATAAGCTAATTTACAAGGTTGAAATGACTGTACTCACATTTTCCACTTCAAATATAAATTGAAATATTTATACAAGTAGTTTTTATATGGGGATCTCAAAATTCCATGCAAGAATAGTCCACGCACAACCCCTTTCATACTTCAAATCTTTCTAGACGAGTATTAAAAAATTGCTCCTAAGATCAATATTTTGTTGAAAAGTATCAAGAGGGGATCTTTCCTTTTCCATTAGGTTGGTCCATTTAAAGGTGAAGGTAAAAATCTCAAACCAATCAGGTATGGTCCATTTAAGATTTTGGAAAATATTGGTAACAATGCTTTTTTATTAGAGTTACCTCCATATATGCATATGTTTTCCATTGTAAATGTTGAAAACTTGAAACTATATGAGCCTCCAATGTTCATGTATCAAGATGAGAGCATTCAAGTTTCTTTTTTTGATGGTTTTTCTCCTAAATATCTTGATGAGTTGTAGCAAAATGTTATTTTTAATTGGAGGGTGAGGACTTCACAAAGTAGTGAGGTGGAATAGTTTTTACGGGTCTAAAAGGGATGCATCCAAGTAAAGAAAGGTGGATAGAGAACATAAATGTGAGGGATTGATACCATCACTTATTTTCAAAATAAAACCAAACTTGAGATGGTCCAAAACTTCTCGGTGGGGAGTAGTGATCCATGAGGATCCCCATAGCTAGTATAATCAAATAAAATGTGATTGAATTTTGAAATTTTACATACATCAAAGAGCTCATTAAGATATTTCCAATGCATTTTGAATGAGCTCAATCCAAATTTTTATACAAAAGTTATAGCTTGATGAAGTTGAAGGAAAACATTGCTAAAATTATGGCTTGCTAAAGTTAAAGGAAAACATCTTGAAAAACATGATTGAATATATTGTTGATGTCATCCTACTTTAACTAAACATCTGATCACATCCAAACATGTGGACCAATGACATATGGTAGAGAAACAAACTCTTTTTATATATTCTTAGGGACCATTATTTGGTAATAAACTCTTTTTATATAGAGACGAACCCTATAATCCATACTAAAAAACATGATTGAATATAGTGTTGATGTCATCCTACTTTAAATAAACACACGATCACATCCAAACATTTGGACCAATGACATATGGTATAGAAACAAACTCTTTTTATATACTCTTAGGGACCATTATTTGGTAATAAACTCTTTTTATAATCCAACTTTGTATGCAAAATTTATGGCTTGTTGAAATTGAAGGAAAACATGCTAAAACACATGATGATATGGTGTTGATGTCATCCTACTTTAACTAAACATCTTTACGGTGCATTTTGAATGACCTCAATCCAACTTTGTATGCAAAAATTATGGCTTGATAAATTTGAAGGAAAACATATTTCCAATGCATTTTGAATGAGCTCAATCCAACTTTGTATGCAAAAATTATGACTTGCTAAAGTTGAAGGAAAACATAGTAAAAACATGATGTGAGAATATAGTGTTGATGTTATCCTATTTTAACTAAACATACAATCACATCCAAATATTTTAACTAAACATACAATCACATCTAAACATATGGTAGAGAAACAAACTCTTTTTATATACTTTAGGGGCCATTATTTGGTAATAAACTCTTTTCATATAGAGGGGACCCTATTGCTAAATTAATATTTCAATGCAAACATTTTTGTTTATAAACCTTCTTATAGGCTTTTGCACAACCAATGTGGGAGTAAATGTTCCTTTTTTACAAAGACAAAGCCACGAAATTCAATGGAGCATCCAATAAGGATGCCCTAAGACAACCATAACCGAGTTCCAATCGTGGATGGTCTCCATGACCTATATAAGGTGAAGATACTTCTTTGGAAACCATGTTTTGTGATCCTATCCAAACCATTTTGAAAATTAATTTTCAAAGCTATTTAATGTGCCACATGAGGATTTTATTTCCACAACAAAAAGGGATAAGAGAGACATTTTAAGTGGGATTCGAGCCCCCACACATTCAGCTAAGAAAAGATAAGTTTTGACTAACGAACCACAGGTTCACAAATATTATATAAAAAGATGAATTTTTATTTGAAGGGAATGGATTTTTGAAGCCTTTTTGTAAGGAGAAGGCAAGCGACAATGCATCTGAAGCGAGAAGGTTCTTCAAGAATTAAGTCACTGACATTTCAAGACTTTTTAGAGGAGAGATGATACTTTTTGCAGATCAAAGAGCTATTTTGATGTAAATAATATTTATTAGACAAGCATATTTGTATTACTAATTGATTGGTTGAATGCTTGATTTGTATTTTCTTTATGTTTCTATTCATATACTTGATGTTTATATCAGTTTTAAATCCAATTTTAATTAATTAAGTCAATTTTTAACATATTATTGAAAATGGAGAAAAATTTAATAAGTATCTATAAACGTTTAAATTGATAAGTGACACACTTAAAACATTTTTATGGATCAAACACATTAATATATAAAATTTTGGAATAAAATTAATAGATATAATTATTCAAAGACATCCCTACAATACATCAAATCATTTCAATTATTAGTTCACTTAATAATCGACGCACTTAAAACATTTTTTTGGATCACACACACACACACACACACACACACACACACACACACACACACACACACACACACACACACGCGCATGCGCAGCCACACTGCACCACACGCGCGCGCTGCGCGCGCAGCACGCGCTGCAGCGCGCGCGCGCGCATGCGCACGCACACGCACGCGCGCTGCGCACGCACACGCACGCGCGCCGCGCACGCACGCACGCACACACACACACACACGCCCACACGCCCACGCGTGCGCGCATGCGCACGCACGCACACGCACGCCACGCACACACACATGCACACACGCACACACGCACACACACACACGCACACATGCACATGCGCACACACACACACACACACACACACACACACACACACACACGCATGCACACGCACCACACACGCACGCACGCACGACACGCACACGCATGCACCGCACATGCACGCACGCACACACGCGCGCACACACACACGCACGTGCACACACAAACACACGCCGTGCACACACGCACACATGTATGCACCCACACACACGTGCATGCACCACACACGCACATGCACGCAAGCACACGCACACATGCATGCACCCACACACGCATGCACCTCACACGCAAGCACACGCACCCGCACGCACGCACGTTCGCACACACGCACGTATGTGCACACACGCACGCCTGCGTGCACACACATGCACGCACGCACACACACACACGCACAGCGCACACGCACACACACATACACGCACACACGCACACATGCACGCACGCACACACACACGCACGCTCACACACGCACACACACTTGAATAAAATTAATAGATATAATTATTCAAAGACATCCCTGCAATACATCGAGTCATTTCGATTATTAGTTCACTGGATCGATTGTCTCAAAGAAACAAAGGTTCAAAAAAAATAAATTAAAATAACATCGAAAAACCTTTTATTTTTACTAAAATTTTATTATATTGTTATTTGGTATAATAAAAGACAAACAAATTATTAAAATTCAATATTTATACAATCAAAATAAAAAGTAACACCGCTTTTAGTAACAAGGCCATGATATGGCAAATCCTGCCGAAGCCTTTGTTTTGTTGTTGTTGCTAGTACTCGTTGTACAATGAAAGCGTTGGTCGCTTGTTGAAGATGGGGTACACTATTGGTTTGTTGTTGTTGCTATTGTATTTGTTGTAGTATTGTGTGAATGCATGGTTGTTATTGCTCGTTGTGCAATGAATGTCATGCGATTGTATGAATTGGAAAGGACAAGTTGCAATTATGCTGGATCGAAATTTAGGGAACTACATCGATGTTGCAGAAACATGTTCGAAAATGAGGGTCCTCGTAATGTAGTGCAATTGGGCAGGGTGTGTTCTGGGACAGGACAGGTGTTTCTCTTTTGTTGAAGATTGGAGATGTCTTTGGCGAAGTATTGTGTGATTGCATGGTTGCGGTAGTACTCGTTGTACAATGGAAGTGCTGGTTGTTGGTCGAAGATGGCAAACACTATTGGCGAAGCATTATTCGATAATGCGGCTGTAATTTGTTGCAAGGATGAGTTGGAAAGGACAAGTGGCAAGTATGTTGGATTCAAATTTAGGGTACTAGATCGATGTTGCAGAAACATGTTTGAAAATGAGGGTCGTTGTAGAGTATAAGGATTAATAAAAGATGTTGTTGATAAATGTTGGTTTTAGTTGTTATAAGGTGCGTACTTAGAAGTAATATGTTGTGCGGGATTGGTTTTAGGATTTGTAAAAAAATAAAGAGATAGCTTTGTTTACACAATTTTAAATGATTCAAGGGTTTTGAATAGAGATGTATTAAGTCTAAATATGGTATTTGTGATACATATTATTTTTGAAAGTAGTATAATATTTTGAAAACAATTAATATATAAAGGGATTGTGTGATAAATTTGGCAAAAATGAATTAGATGTGGATTTGATTATTTATAGGTCGTATTTATATTTGTTTCAAAGTTACGTAAGAAGAAGATTATTATTGTTTTAATTGCAATATGGATTTTGGGTGATATTTGAGAAGGCTGCGATGGATTAGGTAGATATTAAGGCGGGAGTAATAGTCGCATGCTTGTATTGTAATGGGATTTATTGTCATTCGCAGAAGGCGGAATGGTGATGACAGGTGTTGGGAGAGGCTAGATACGTGTTATTCTGTGCCTTGTTTTTGGCTGTGCTTTGGAAAACTTGTTTTTTGGTATTATGGCGTGGCAATGGCGGAATTGTGGAGTTGTGTTTGCAGGGGATGGAAAGAGTATAATCGTAGAGATGAGTTTTTATCTATCTCTGTGCTTTACCATTGTCTGAATTTAGAGTCAGTAAATAGAAGACATTGAAATTATTTTGTTGTGCAGTTGTATTGTGTTTTTCGTGACTTAGATTGAGTTTGCAGAGAGCATTTAGTTGAAAACGAGGTTAGACTTAATTTCGTATCAATCGCTTGGTAAATTAAAGAAGTTTTGTATTTGTAGTTTGGTTCGTGTTATATATAATTTGTCATGGGCGATGCAGGTAGACGACAGAGAATACGGTCTTCTGGTTTAGAGATGGATGTGCGGTCAAAAAAGAGTAAGGTGTAAGTAACATTATCCAGTAGCTCAGATGAATAACATTGTTAGTTGATACAGAAATAAGCAATATCAGAATTTTGGAATACCCATTTTTCAGAGAAAGCTTAAAATTCAATTTTTTTGAGTCATTTTTAGATGTTGTTGCAAGTGTTATCGTAAGGGAAAAGAGATTAGTAAATTTGTTGGTTGTGTTTGTAAGGCATTGATCTTTTTTAGCCTTTACTATTTGCATTTAATTGTGAGCATGTAAAATTTTACTTGGCATTGTAGGAGATGGGAATGTTTGTAAAGCAATATGGCGGTTGCAGTTTTAATGGCAATACATGATAGGTTATGTATCTTAATCAGTTGCATGTAATGGTTTGGCAGTCTTTGCAATTAATTTATGTGGATTGTGTGTGCTTAGCTCTGTGAGTGTATTTGGAGGCGAAGATATGTTTTGTTTAAAATGACAGATGGACGAGGATGATTTTGGGGTTGCGGGTTTAGGATTCGTGTGTTTTAGATGAAGAGCTTATTATCTAAGAATCTATTGAAATATAATTATATCCAAATATAGTAATTTGTGTATTGTTATTCAGGGTTGCAGTATATGGCAGCAGGTGTGTTAATCTGTGTGTTGAGTGCGGGGACGGTGTGGTTTGGACAGTGCCCAGATACCATATTTTTGAACAGTTACACTTGAACATGTAAGTGGGTTGTATCGTATACTACAAGCTGGATACGGTATGTGGGGCATCTGTAGCCGTATCTATTTTAAAAGTTAAAATAATTTATTTGCAAAAATAAGCCTTGAAAACGCTAAAAGCATATCAGAGTAGCTGTAGCACTTTTGTGAAATCTGTTTTACCAGTGACAAGAGAAGGACATTGATGTGAATGAGTGTTGATTTACTGTTTTCCTTCAAAATTTGGCATTTGCTTTCTTGTTGCACAATTGCCTTTAAACTTTTAAACTTGCCAAGCAAAGTTGTGCAATCTATCCAATGTCAACTGCAAAGAACTTGCCGCTTAAAGTGATTCTTTATAAGCAATGTTTGTAGCACTGTTCTCTCAGCAGGCAATGGCTGTTGCTTTGTTTTACCTACTCTTTATCTTGTATTTCGATTAGTTATTGTATGCATTAACATTGTGAAAGTTCCACACAAAGAAAGAGTCAAAGAGACAAAACTTGGTCAGAGACAATAACTACTCAGAGTAAAAGATAAAGAGCAGGAAAAAACAAAGTGGTGGCCAGCATCTATTGCAAGAATGGTGCTGCACACATTGCAGTGTGCATAGCACAGGTGCTTAGACGCAGAATAGACAAAAGCAATACTAAAACTGGATACTGGAAATGCCTTCTCCATGCTCTAGTTTCAAAAAAGTCATTCATGGAAAGCATGGTTAGACAAAAAAAAAACTGACTAGGTTTATAATTAAATACAAATAGCACGCTACTATGACAAAGCCTTTTTAGTCACCATGAAAGACATGTGTAAAAAGATGTAGCTTTGAACATATTTATGAAATATTTGAACCATGTCTGAATGAATACGCTGCCTGAGATGTCCTTTTCAATGAAACAAAGTATCAGCAATCACCATCGTTTTTGCTTTGCGGCGCTGTCATGAACAGTGTGCTTGTTGGGTTTTCCATAGATGCGGCATTTGTAACCTGTTGCTTGGTATGTGCACTGGACATTTTATACAGTGTATTCATTCACACATGGTTCACAAACACTGCCTAGACAAGCTTCGCCACACTAGTACGCTACTTGTATTTGATTGTACAACTGGTCAGTTTGTTTTTGTCTTACTGTGCTTTCTGTTGATGACTTCTTTCAAACTTAAGGTATTGCAAGGCCAAACAATAGTGGCTGCACTAATGTGATACTTGTATTTAATTATAAAGCTGGTGGCTTTTTTTTCTTGTCTTACCATGCTTTTGTTCAATGACTTTTTTGAAAGTAGAGCATGGAAAAGGCATTTGCAGTGTGCAGTTTTAGTATTGATTTTGTCTATTCTGTTTCTGAGCAGCTAGTGGTATGCACACTGCAATTTGTGCAGCATCATTATTGCAGGAGACGGTGGCCAGCACTTTGTTTTTTTGTTGTTCTTTATGTTTTAGTTGGAGTCTTTGAGCAAGGTTTGTTTCTTAGACTGTTTGTCTGTGTGGAACTTTCACACTGTTAATTAATACAATAACTAGTAAAAATAAAAGATAAAGAGGAGTGAAAAGAAAGTGGTAGGCACTGTGTAGTGCGAGAATAGGGTTGCAAAGATTGCAGTGTACATAGTGCAGGTGCTCTGAAAAAGAATAAACAAAATCAATAGTAGAACTGAATATGGAACATGCCTTTGCCATGATCTAGGCTGAAAGAAGGTATTAATCGAAAGCATACTGTAATTGACATGTAGCAAGAGATGTGCCTTGAAACATATATATGAAGTTTGTGAAAGATATTTAAGGAAATGCAATTGGCATGTTTAAAGGCAAGCTGCATGAGATTTGTGAGCATCTTGGCAGCGTCTGGCAAAACAGGAAGTTTGGAACAGAGCTTTGACCATGGCCGTCAATAAACAAAACTCAGGAGAATAACAGTTGTTATGTGTTGTTTATCTTTTAGTTCGAGTGGTTATTGTATTGATTGACACTGTGAAAGTTTGACGCAAGGAAACAGTCAAAGAGACAAATCTTGCTCGGAGACAATAACTACCCCAAGTAAAAGATAAACAATAGTTCCTGAAAATTTCAAGTTCGTAGTTAATCTATTCGCCAGAACTATAATAATGAAAATCATGTGTTTCTTTGTCACCTATGAGAAGTTCCCAGTCTAAAATTTCTGCATGGATTTCATACTTAAGTTGTTCCAATGCTTACAAGAGTAAGTTTTCTGGTCGTCTATGACACTCAATCCTACATTTCCGTATTCTTATCATCAATAAAAATCAGGCGCATTATTAAATTTGATTAAAAGAAAGGGAATGAATAGCAACCTTGAGTCCCGCCATGGTTGTTCCATATTTCTTGTACAGTTCTCTACAAAACTCTGTGACTTTGTTCCTGTCAACTCCAAGTATGGTCTCATTTGTTGTCAATGTAAATAATTTTTTTACAACTACTGGCATGGAGTTTAAAGAGATTGAGTTCTAGGAAAATATACATTTGTTTTGAATCGATTTTACTTGAAAAATTTCAAGGCCTATATTTTCTTCAAAAACCAAACAAAAGGATTACAAAAACGATATCAATATTAAACGCCATAGTTGTAACACATTCAATTATTTGAAACTCCAATTTTACACTTTTGAATGTTGCATATATATTGATTTAAACAGAAACAACGTATGTTGGTAGAGTATTCATGTTTTGGTAGCGTGACAAGGCATAGTTTCTTTATGAATCGGTTACATAATCATTTCAAAGCGAGGCAGTGAACAGTTCATAGTAGACATAGAACAAATTTGTAAGATATAGCAAACAACTGTAGGCGATATAGTAAAAAATAGGTGACAAGAATTAATGTCTTGATATAAAAAGAAGAAAGTCAGAGATATTAGATGCTTGTATCCAAATCTTGTGAAAAACGTGGTATGCTATAGTGAAGTAATAGTTGGATATGTAAGCAAATGGCAGGAAAGTAAAGAGTAATGAAAATAGACAAAAAGAGTTGTATTAATTGTCTGATAGTATTGTAATTACAAAAATGCTAAAACAAAAGCAAAGCCTATAATATGTAACAAGTAGACTAGGCAACTGTTTGTTGGTATTGTCAAAAGCATAGACAGTAATAGTTGATTGTTGCCGGTTATACGGGAGCCTGTTATCAAATTTGTTTGTGTATGTGAGTGGCTTGCAAAAATGTTCCAGAAATCTGAAAGAAGAAAACGAGTATGTTAGACTGGAAACAAAGAATTAAACTGATGTGTAATTCATAGAAATGGAAAATGCAGATACTTACCAAAGATAAGAGGAAGCTATGTTTCTTTGATTGTGGATATTGAGTTTTCAACTGTCAAAGTGAATGTACCTTTGATTTGGAATTGATGGAGAAGAAATACAGTCTTTGAGATGTCTTGTTGATATTCTTCATACTGTGTTTGACAAAGGAGAGGGAAGGCTTTTTGCAGTAATGGCTCTCGCAATGTGCAGTGCAAGGAGTCATCTATTGTTTGCAAGGAGCAATGGAGAAAGTGCTTATATTTGTATGGTTTTGATGTATTGCAAGTTGCACAAAGTGAGATTTGTTTCAGGTCATCTGGATCAGGTTCTGTGAGACGGTCACATTCTACACAGAATGCTTGGAAAGGAGGAAGGTATATGTTCTTTGTGCGAAGTATACCTGCAATCTGTACAAGGAAGATGAAGTTGACATAATTGATAGATTTGAATTTGTCAATGGAAGATAATTTAAAAAAGAGAAATTGCAGTGTACTTGCCTCTGTGTTTGTGTTTATGAGAGACTGTAAAAATGTTTTTGTAGATTCATCATTTAATGGGTCAATGAAGGATGAATGGCTCTTGCGCATAGCACAATACGCGAACCATGTATTCCTTGTCGATAAAGTTTTTGAAGAGAAATAGTGGTATGTTGCCCTACCTTGCAATGGCATCTCTTATTGTATGAAACAATGGAACATGAAAGTTTCCCAAATGTACCTACAATGACAAAGCATGGTGCGTAGTTAAAATTGAAGGGAATAATGCAGTGCAATGTATATAAAAATGAAAGAAGGGAGTGTGTCAATACTGTTGCTTTTCCATTTTCAGTGTCAGAGTCTTTAACGTAGAGGGTGAAAAGGTCGTTGATGTGGTGGATTCCTGTTACAATTGCGGCAAATGACCCAACAGAGAATGTTGCATTTGAATGTAGAAGCTCTTCTATTGTCATGTCAGGTGTAAGTTTTCGTGTTTTGCAAACCGTGGGTATGTTTTCCATGGTGGTTGTTGCATTTGCGGACAAAGAACAATTTGCATCTCCTCGTTCGTACTTTGTTTTCTCTTTGACAGTGAAACCAGTAACACGCAGGCCGCAGCCAGCGACCACAGTGGATGCAAATTTGTGCACGAAGGTGTTGCTCATGTTCAAAGTGATTGTCATTTGACCATTTTTGTCAACTAAATCAGCATGGAGGATTTCGGCTTTTGAGGGGGAGATGTTGGTTGCATGTGCTGGACCATAGACAACGAGGATATCACCTTCAAATACAGTTGCAACTTTCCTGCACAAATGTCAAGTATGGAGGATGGCTGCTGTGTTGCTGGTTTTGGACTGCATTTACAATGGTGTTAGGATGCTTTTATTGAAAGAATAAGTCTGATAATAAATGAATAATGAAAAGAAAGTAAAGAAACATTAGAAAAAGATTACCGTTTAGAGGATTCTTGCAAAATATCGTTGCTGTCAATGTCCTTGTTCTTGGAGGTGTGTTCCATGTCTTTGTGGTTGTAACTATCTACAAAGTATTCAAATATGTAAATGGTTGTTGTAGAGCGCAAACAAAAAGGAAAGAAAATAATGAAGAAACTAGATATTTGTTTTCCTGATTCAATAGAACAGTGTGTATGCACTTACAATTGTGCAGTGCTATTGTTGGTGTTTTTGAAGAGAGCAAAAATTGCTGGGTGGTCAGTCCAATAAGCAAATATTTCGAATGTATTACAGGTTTCAAGGATTGTGTTTGACCATATATGGTCGATCATGTTTTTAGTGAAGACACTTGAATGCTGTATATGGAAACTGAAACTATTTTTTTGCATAAATGCTAAAAGCATTGCTGTTTTCCTATTTTTGTTTTGCATGTCGATGTTGAAGTCTCCAAAAATGTAGGCGGGAATGCTTAAATCAAGGGATCGGAACACATTGTCGAGAACAATGAAATTTTTTTCCAGATTTGCATTTGGCGCAACGTAGACATTGACAATAGATATGCATTGGTGTTGCAGTAATATCTTTGTCAGTAGTGACTCTACATGTGCGTCGTGAAAGCAATGTTTTTCTACAAAAGGTATATTGTTTGCAATAAAAATTGCTAGACCATGGACATGGTGTGCAGATAAGCATTGGTATCCGTCTAGGTAGTCAATTGCAATGGGGGAAGCAATGTGAGTTTCTTGTAAACAGAGAATGTGAGATTGCATTAATTCATGGTCATGTAGAATGGCCTCTCTGTGAGCATGAAGACTTCGGGTATTTAGCGAAGCAATCATAATAGATGAAGAAATATCAGCTGTGGACAATTCATGCTGAATATTCCATTTAGCTTCATTTCGGAGTCGTTCCATTTCTGTGCTGATGGTCTGTTTGACGCTGAATTTTTTTTTCGTAAGCGGGGACAAAGCAAGTAAAGACTGGAAATGGTTCTGACTCGCGATAGAGCAGTATATGCCAATCCATGGGATGACACGCCAAGGGGACTGAAAGCAAGTCATTCAAGTGTGAGGCCTTGTGCTCTGTGGATTGTGCGTGCTGAACAAAGCTGCACAGGGAATTGCTTTCTTATTGTGACTGGCGTCTTCAATGATGTTCTATGCAAGGGTCTAGCAACTCGAACAATAGGAGTCCAATCTAGTTCTGTTGCCATTGTTGTCAATTGTGGATGTTTTGATCTTTGTTGTTTTCCAATACAAGGATCATTGAATTTTATCCATACTGCATCAAAGCCATTTGTTGTTGTATATGTTTTGAAAACTCCGTCAGAACCATTGACCAATCCGTCTTGGATGTCGTAGTTCCCTGCGAAAAGTTCAATTAGCATGTTGACTTTCAGTTCTATATGTTGTGGCAATTCCACAGTTTTAGAGTAGCTTTCCATTTGTTCTAGTGTTGTATCTTGTTCATCGATAGAGTCAATGACAATTTTGTAGCCTGGAGCAAGTGCAAGCATTTTTTTATTGTGTTGGAGAACATCTATGTTTTTGTAGAAAAGGAATGGAAGTGTTGGATCAACTGGGATTGGTTGAATACAAGTATCGTTGAGGTATGCAAGGTCAGAGTCTAAATGTTGTCCAATGCAAATTCTATTCAGGACAGAGACAAAGGCAACATCTTTCTGACGCATTGTTTCAGTCAATTCATATATTTTGACATGTGTATTCCAGAAGTCATAGGCAATCAATTCTCTAGAAATTTTGGGGTTTTTAAACACAAGACAGTCATTGACTGGTTGTGCTTGGTAGAAGTCTCCACAGAAGATCATGTCAATCCCTCCAAACCAAGTTGTGGGCATGTGTTTTATTTGACGCAGTCGCTGGTCTGTGAAGTATAGAAGTTGACCTCCGACCAAGGATATTTCATCTATCAGAGCAAGTTGTAATTGTTGGTAGTGCTTTGCCAAGCAATCCAATCGTTCATTGCTTAGTGGGCGTAGTTCAGATCGATTGAAAGGCAAGAGGAAAGCAGAATGGAGTGTTATTCCACTGGCATTGTAAGCAGCTTTTCCCGTGAATGCCAAGATCAAGCCTTTGATTTTCAAGGGGTCGCTATGCATGGAGCTATCGTAAATACGAGCCAATGTTTCAAATATCAATTTTGCAACAAATGTTTTACCTGTTCCAGCACCTCCTGTGAGAAAAAGGTAGATAGGAATTGATGGGTCTTTATTTTTCTTAAAGCAGATGTCTTTCAAAATGGTTTGTTGTTTCTTATTGAGAAGTTGCATTTGTTTGAAATATGTTCTGTTGTCTTGGATGGTAGGGTGTTTTGCTAGTTGAAATTGTTTCTTTGCAATGTCTGAATGTTGATGTCGATTGTGAAAAGGTAAATCATGTTGTATGTCATAGTCTTCAAAGGGGGCTGTTTATGTGTAGTTATGTTTGTCATTTTCTCAGAGGATTCAAGAGACAATTGCACATCGTGAATTGCTGTGTCCATGTCACCCCATTTGTTGTTAGTAGTGTAGCAGTATTTGGATTCATTGGAATGGATAGTGTGTTTGTGAAATGCATATGCATCTTTCCAAGTTGCAAATTTGTTTTTTAGGCTGTGTTCATTTTCTGTAAAAGGGATGTAAAGCAAAAGCTTTTCACGGCAATAGTTGTCTACGTCAAGATATTTGCTATAGTTGACAGATCTGATGATGAGTGGCTTGGTTCGAGGTTTTTTATTTTTGCTGCCATTGTGAATGGAAACAAAGTCAGCCTAAGCAAATGGAATGCAAAGAATGAGGTCGTGCTATGTAGTGGTCTATGATAGAGCGGCACATGATGTTTGTTGATTCATCTGGTTCTTGCTGAAGTACAGTTGGAGGTTTTAGAATGAAAGTGCGCTCTTCGGGATTTGAAGTGTTTATGAAAACACATTTTCGTGATGTATTGTTTAAAGGGATAGAAAGAACTATGTGGACTGCTTGTTGTGCAGACATTTGGTGGGTATTTAGCATTGCATTGCCTAGGCTTCGTATCATTTGAATAGCATCTAGGTGCATCTTTTGGTGCTCAGCACGAATTCTGGCGAATGCTTTTGTCATTGTTCGATCAATCTTGGTCATGTAGGAGCAGCAATATGATGCTGCTGCATAAGCGTTCAGCACATACTGAGCATCGGTATTTGCTTGCCAAACCATTGGCATTTTCTTAGAGAAGCTATTATTCCATGCTTGAGCTGGTTTTCTTTTGAGCAGCAATGTTGGTTGTTTGAGTGTTGATTGTATTGCTTGTATGTATGTTATTTCGTCAAGACCTAGTTCATGGAGGAACATTTCATGTGTTATGCAAGTATCATATCGTTTGCTCTCGAGAACAAAGAAAATCGAATGTGCAATTGCAATAGCAGATTCTGTTGGTTGCTCTACAGGTTCAAGTATTTTTGTACAAGCCATTGGAGGCTGGGGGAAATTGTATCTGCACTTGGATTGTTTTTTTCTGCAGCTTTGTGTGTGGTGATGGCATTGCAATTGAGCGATATGTTGAGGGAACGAGCTAGTGTCACATGTAATGTATTGGTCAACGTATGACTCTATAATGTCGTTGGCATCGTTTCCAAAGACTGGTGCATTTTTTGTCCAAATCAGCCAATGGCTATGAGCATTTCCCCTATTTTGGAATTCCATGACCCAAAAGAAATCTTCTATATGGCCAAAGAAGGATTTGTCTTTGCAAAGTAATTGTCTTAATGCATAGAGTCTATGTTTATAGTAACGAGTGCATGTAATCAGGATCGTTTTTAACAAGAAAGTTAGAGTTGTTGCAATCTGAACGTGTTGGCTTTTGTAAAGGGACATTGTTCGATATTGGGTGTATAAATTTGTTATCCCGTAAAATTGACAAGGGCAATTTTACCGATAACCATACCGAAAATTTTGTTCCAATCCCTCATTAGGGATCCCTTGTGTTCGGAACGTTGCAAAATCCCTTTTCTGGGAAATCTGGTTTTTCGAACTTAGTCATTTTTGGTCTTTTGGTTGGGCGCATGGAATTGCTATGTAACACCACTTTTTGGTGTGCCCCCTTTAAAACCTTTGGCGCATATTTTCCTGTGTCAACACATCTTTTGGTGCACCTTGATATGTTGAGTCTTCCCTGCATGCGCCAAGGCGCATGTGCCTTCGTGTTAGAACCCTTTTTGCGCCACAAAGCACATAATCTCATGTCGACACCACTTTTGGTGCGCCAAAGGCGCACTTAATTCCATGCTGGCAAATGCTTTGGTGCGCCAAAGGGCGCATGCTTTCCTATGTCGACAGCAGCTTTCATGCGCCCTTTACAGAGTTGGTGGCGCATTTATTACTGACTCACCTATATATATATATATATTTGGCGCCGCTGAAATGTCATTATCACCAGAGCATCACGTTTTTATATTCTCTGAGCCTGTCAGCCCCTGCCTTGTCGTTTTCAACACGTTGTGGACCCGTTGCACGTTTTTCACTATTTATCCGGGTAAGAGGTTCTTATCTCTTTCATGTGTTTTACATTTTCAGTTCTTTGAATGCTTGTTGGTTTGGAAATGAAGTATTGAAATGGCCTCCCCTTGCTGTCTTTCCATATTCCTCCCCCTCTTTCCAGATCTGCTGGAAGAGGAAGCTCTATTCTAAAAATGACGTTGACTTGAAAATCCTGCTTGCTATTGCACTCCTTGATATCCCTCAGTAAACCTTGATTAAGCTGACCTCATATGGAAACCCCTCAGAGAGAGAAGAAAACCATTTTCACCTTTGGCGCATGAACTTGATATGCAACATTAAAAACAGTTGCGCCTTTGGTGCATCATCCATCGCTTATTACATCACAAAAAGATGCGCCCTCATGGCGCATCTCTCTCGCATGCTGCAACCACTTCCCATGCGCCCCCTTAAGCACATCAAATTTGGATGCATCACATAAACATGCGCCCTCCTTGGCGCACCCAGCATCTGCGCAACATCAGCTTAATCTACGCCAAGTGCAAAACTTGGAAGGCGCAGGCACTTTCCTCGTTGCAAAGACATCATGTTGTGTAAACCCTCCGTGCACCGCGCCAAGTTGCCTTTGGCGCACGAGAAGTTCCTGTTACACAAACCATACATGCGCCAAAGGGCGCACCAAATCCCATGCAACATGAAAAATCTATGCGCCTTTGGCGCATCCTGTCTCTATGTAACACGATGTCTCCATGCGCCCTTTACAAAATGTACCCTGCAGTACCCATGCGCCATGCACCTTTGGCGCTGATTTAACCTTTGCAACACCTCTTTTCTGTGCGCCTTACCTATTTAGCCCTGTAAGCTGCAGCTTTCATGCGCCCTGCGCCCTGAGCCTCAAAATCACTAACTCTTTCTTCTGTTAACATTTCAATGGAAGATCAAATGGCTAATACAACCTTTTTGGATTGGGTCTCGCTTCTTCTTCATGCAGATCAGCAACTAAGCTCGAAAGAACATATGTCTACATCAAGCAGGAGACCTACCAAATCCAAAGGCAAGGCCAAACTTACAGAAGAAGAGATGAAATACAAGTACCAGAGGGTCAGGATGCCTGACTCCCAGGCCGAATGCGACCTAGACATCAGAGACTCAGAATTGGGTCACATTGATATGGAGGAATTCTGGGTCAGAACTCAGAAGGTAACTAGAAGTCCATGGATGGACAAACTAATGGGCAGTGCCCTACACTTCGCTGGAGGAATCCCAGTCAGCACCATCAACAATGAATTCATGATGGTGGTCGCCCGGTGCTACAACAAGGACACAAGGTGTGTCGTAAATGACAAGGGCGAGGTCGTCATTAACCTCACTGCCCGCCACTTCGAAATAATACTCGGCATCCCTCATCACCGGCACTTTGTGGTAGTCGGTACCGAGAGGATCAGATAAGGCCGGGATGATAACGAAGATCAGTGCATGCAGCTGATGAACGAGGTCTATTTAAAGAATAAAAAGGTGGTGACCCGATGGCCTCAAATCATCCACCGCAGTGACTTCTTAGAGGAGCTCAGCGACACCATCACATTCTTGAGCAGGGTCTTTGGGCTTCCTGACGCCCACTTTTTCCATAAATGGATGTTGCGGTACTTAGAGACCATAAACAAGAACGTGCCCGATCAGAGCTTTTGCTGGGGAGAAATAATAAGCAAAGACAATCTCTCGAAAGCAGTTCAACAATTCAATACAACAAGGAGATTCTATATGAACTCCTATGTTGTCTATGCCGCACATGTCAGAGAGAGACTACTGTGCCCGATGAAGTGGGGTTTGGCCTCAGGTCAAAATATATGAGTACTACCTGAGTTGAGGTGGAGAATAGCATCTCTCAATTCACAAAAATCAACGATGTGTTTTTCTACCACATCATCTACCTGTTGAGGCCAAATATGACTTACGGTCGTACGACCAAAAGCATAGTGGCAGCCACTGAGAAATGGGGGGCCCTGTTCACCCAATTTCCCACATTCACCTATCTGAGGGCGGCCAACTTCTTGGGAGAGCCAACCAGACTGCCGAGGTATGCTGGGCCCAAGCTGATTTTGCTGGAGCTGTCAAGACAGTTGATTACATATCACGAGAAGTGCCTCAAAAGAAAGAAGGGTGGAACTCCTTTCCCCCTCACAGTAGGCTGATATACATGCCTTACCCACCACAAGGCAAAGGACATGTTCGCAGAGCTGGAGCTACTTAATTTGAGACATGATTTCCCAGCCAGGCCTACCTTTGACCCAAGGAATTGTCTGCCAAGGGCGAAACTTGATCCAATCCACGTCCCCCAGATCGAGGACATCTACATCGACATCATCCATGAGGTTGAGCTCAGGAGAAAGGATCATTCTCGCTTAGCCTTGGCAGAAATCATCCAATATGGGGTAGCAATTGTCCCCAAAGGCTTCCAGACTACGGAAGATGAAATAGACCAAGTATATACTAACACGGATGGGGACAATTGGCCTTTTCCAGCCATTGATAGAACTAAGGCACCTCAGACGATTGAGGAGAGGGTCAAGGAAACTCTGCGCAGAACAGAGCATTGGTGCCGGATGAACGGGTTAATCTACCTCGGGGTTGATTTCACAACCTCCCCATTGGGTAACGCACCTCCTCGATCCAAACAGCAGCCTAAAGGCAAGGGCAAAGGCATAGAGGGTGAATCCAGCACCACTCAAGAAGAAGCTCCAGCAAGTCCTCCTTCCGCGGCACCCGAACAGGTTATAACTCTGGCTTCGCCAGAGAAAGAAGCAGAAGAGGATGTTCCAATAGGCCCATCCACTCAGGATGTCGGCATTGCTACAACAACCGAGGTCCCTTCTATCCCTTCTTCTTCCCTTCCTTCCCCTCCTCGAGTGACTCAAGCGGCCATTCCTTTGGTCGTGTCCTCTCCCCCTTCTTCTACTCCTCCCCCCGCTTCTTCGTCTATCTTCTCTTCCCTTGGATCTTTCCTCCTCCATTTCTTCCCTCATCTCTGAGCTCCCTTCCCTTCCTATGTCTTCCGCAGCTGCAGTTTCCCTTCCTCCCGTGGGCACTTCTTTGGCTATTCTCTCCATGCCGCCTCCACGTGTCTCCACGTTTTTCCCCTCCACTACTGTAGCTGCCCCCTTTTCCATTTCCGGCCCTTCTCCCATAGGTCCAGCCTGGATCTCCCAGCAGCTAAGTCAGCAAAAGAGGAAAGTTCCCATCACTCCGATGGACTTTTCTGTAATCCCATCTAAGGGGGCAAAGAAGCAGAAGCCCGTCACACGCTTCTCTCAAAGTGCTGCGGGAGAGAGGGTTATGGAGATCGCGTACCCCAATCCCCTCAAGGAGAAGGAGGATCTGTCTCCAACAGATTTTACTGTGACCCAAGTCACAATGGGGACATCTTCTGAAAGCCTTCAGGGGGAGGCCCTTTCTGCAGTTGACGCCCTCTGCAAGAAGCTTCAAGAGACAAAGGAAGAGAAAAGGCAATTGAAAGAGCAAAACAAATATCTGCTCCAAGCCTTACAGAAGATGGGTAGTGCGCCTCCCACAACTACCGCCGAGACTTCTGAGCTTCTCAGCCAGGAGAAAATTAATGAGTACGCAAAGATCGGCGAGAAGGGTATGGCCGTTTCCGCTTGGAGGAGCCAAATCCTCAAAGACAGCGAAAAAGTAATCGCCGAGTTCTCCAACTTATATCTAAGCATCAATAAGGCGAATAAAGAGCTCCAAGCGTTAGCGGGACCCATATCGGAAGAGCTGGAACATGCTAGACTGCAGCACGAGACCTTCCAACAAATGTTCGACTGTTCAGTCGAAGATCTGGTCAAGTTCGGTGTCTTCGGCCATCCCAGGGCCCTCAACAAAATCATGTCCACTCTGGACTACCGGGTGGATCAGCTGGAATTTGTCTTAGAAAAGATTGACAAAGTGAAGGAAGAAGCCCTGGACGCGATGCATCAAATGGAACGGATCGTTCTTAACATGTCGCCAGGGTTACTTACTCCTTCCTTCACTTTAAGGAAAGCTGATGAAACCACCCAGATCTTCAAAGAGATCGTTTCTCAAGGGATGGGGCCAGAGGTCACTTTTGACGCAGAGTCTATCAACAACCTGCTGGCCTGCCGAGACTTCATTGGGTTACTCATTGAAGCGGAAAAAGACTATTCCAAGCTCCCCGAGAAACTCATAGATGAGCGGGAGACTTGTGAGGCGATCAGTGATCGGCACAAGGATCCTTCCCAGGATCAGCTAGGGCCAATGATCAACAAGTTTATGGAATACCGCTCTCAATTCCATATCTCGTCACCTGAGCAACAACAAAAGCAGTCCACCCCCTTTCGGCCGCAGGATGACGACGACGAGTAGCTTCTTCTTCTTCTTCTTCTCTCTCTCTCTTCTTCGACTTTCTTTTCGAGAATATCTGGAGTATGTTGATACAAATGATGACATCATCCATGTTGCATCATGGGATGATGTCATCCATCAAGTTGTAAAAAGTCAACATGACTTTTAGATATTTTGTAAATATCTTTGTAAATAAGTTGTTGGCTCCTTTTTGCCTTCTTTTCTCTCCTTCTTCTATAAATACCCCAATACTTGTTGTATTATGGATGGATGAATATCTTTCAGATGAAAAATAGAAGTGAGGAGAAAAGACTTTGAGCTTTTTGTAACAGAAGGAAAATATTAATACAATATTTAGACTTTGTGTTGAATACATGTGTTATGTGCATTAGATCTTTCTTACGTTAGATCTATGTGTTTATTCTGTTGGATCCGCTTCTGTTTTATTGTCATTTATTTATCATCAGTATTGCTTTGCTCGTTTATGCAAGTAGGTTTGGCTCTGTTTACTACCAATCCCAAAACATAAACCTTCTGACCTTTCTGCTTTGGAATTCATTTCTTTTCTCCCTTCGGGCCTGCTCTTTCTTCATCCCCTCTTCCTTTCCTTTCTTTTCGCAGTCGGAAACACCCCTATTGGGATGAGATCCCAAACCCCGAAGGCAGAATTTGTGAGACTTGCATGATTCCCGCTTTGGTAGAATAGCAATAAACCGGTTTCACTTTCTTTGACTCAAAGAGGGCTATGCCCCGCACACCGTTGGCTCGTTTATCCATAGATCCGCCTGCGATGATTTTCGGACCAACAAAATTATTGAGGGCCTCGGTTAGTGGCTGCCAACAATGCTCAAAGACTTGAGAATGTTGCAAAGAAAGTAGGCGGGCCGAGTTGTCGAATTATTGCAAAAAGGTTTTTTCTTGTTTGTTGCATGTAGTCTCGGGAAATGTGTATTTTTTTGAAATCGATGTATCCAATGTCAGATCTTAAGATGTTTTCTAGGTTCGGTTTGTATTTAACGTCTTTGGAAAATAGTGTTCGACCTTTTAATTGGCCCTTTCTGATTCTAAGCCATATCGAACGATTGACTTAGTCAATTAGTATTTTTATCGCTTTGAAAAATATATTTGTTATGTGATAAGAAAATCTACGATCTGAGTGCATTAACTCCCATTGCACTATTTTTTTATATGTGATTGTTTTTGTTGTTGTTTCATTTCGAGGTTGCCCAAAAAATAAAGTTGGGAAATTCATCTCTTCTGAGAATTTGTCTTGAAAAATACCCAATGGTGTAAAGCCTTCTGCAGGAGCAACATTTATGATCTTGTCTTTAAGGTAGTGGATAGTGGAGGAGTCAGTGAAACCATGAATTAGTGTGTCATGTGCATTGTCATTATCGATGTCATCATCAGATGAGCTGTTTTCGGAGGAGATATGTTCATGTTCTTCATTGTTAATTGTTTCAAAGTTGAGTGTTGTAGACAGTGTTTGATCCCAGTCATGGTTTAGTTTGATTTTATGCATAAGATATAATGTTGTTGCACATAATTGTTTAAGAGCTGCCATAATGATTATGGGGCGCACATTACCTGAATGATATGCTTTTGTGTATTCAAGGCGTCGTTTAAGTGCAACAACAATTGTTTTTGTTTCTTCTGGGTATCTTGGCAATGCTTGTTGGATTATGTCAATATTTGTTGGAACATTTATTATTGCTCCCTTTAACGTGTATTGGGGACGTTTATGGCTTACGCATCGTATTTGACCAAATGCAAGTCGTAGAGACACGAGTCTCTCTTCAAGTTCAGAAAGCATTGCCACAGCTGGAAGCATTGGAATCAGTTCAATTCGCTGAGGGCATGTCAATCTTGGCAACTTGGCATTCAACAAGCTTGTTGAACATGGTCGACAAATTGTATTGGATTTTGGCATTGTTTTTGTTGATGTCAATTGAGCATATGTTTTTTTAGTTGAATTTGTAAAATATGTCAGATTGTGCTTGAAGTGGAGTTGGTTACAAACACCGCATGTATGGATTGGTGTGTCATTTGTTCGGGCATGAAAACGGGCAATGAATTGTGCAGAGTTGCTTGTTTGTTGTGTATGTTTACGCATAATTGTTTTTAGCTTTCGCAGGGACAATTCCGGTATTGCCGAGCTGCATTGTTTTATGGTGGATGGCATTTGCAGTTGCGAAGAGTCTTTTGCTTTTCGCTTGACTGTTTCAGTGGAGACAATGTCATCTGTTGCAGTCTTAAGCGATGTGGACGTAAGAGTTGTTTTGGCATTGAAGAAATTGGCACATGAATCACCTTTGAGTAGCAGGGAATGTATAACATTGGGATCTGTTACAGCTTTGTTATGTGTCTGCTTGCGTATATCTCTTTTTATCGAGCGAAGTGAAAATTTTGACGGTTTCTCGTTCCGGTTGTGCATAGCGGTTTGCGCATTTGTGTGAAGTTATGCTTTGAGTTTCTGTATGCATGTGGACATCATCGATATTCCGATGTATAAATGGCACCAAGTATTGGAACATAGCGAGGGTTTGTAGCCAATAGTTCGTAGTGGAAATGTGGTTCGGGAAGTGAAAATCGGATGAGATTATATGCTTTTCCAAGTTGTGCATTGCCAGAATAAATGTTACAAACTTGGAAAGGATGCGAGTCCCACAATTGAATATTTATTTTAAAAAGTAGGCATAACCAATGAATAATGAAGTCGTCTGTGTGTATATTGTTGTGGTCATGGAAAGTGGCTATGTTTATCACAAGGCCTTGCCATGTGCCAATGTGCGGTATGTTTGTTATGGGGTTCTGATGAAGCCAGGTATGGAGGAAGTGAAGAGTTGTATGATCTTGTCGAAGAATAGAACTACAAAAAGCCTGAGCAACATATCTCACGTAGGCAGCGAGGGTCAAATTCATTGTTGCGAATGCGGCAAAAACAACTGAAAAGGCTATCAACATTGATATTGTCATTTGTCTCTAGCCTAACAAGGCATAGTTGCTGTAGTTGATTAGATAAACTGCTCCAAAGCATTTCTAGAGAATTTTGACGGGACATTAGATGAGCATTGTTTGTTGGTTTAGGGCAAGGCACATTTTTTTTCCAGAATAAGGGTTCATAATGGCCACTAAGAGGGTTGGAATCATGAAAAGAATACAATATGGTAGTATCTGGCTATTTGGGATGAATTGGAGATAATTTCTACCTCTTGTTGCAGACCAAACCCATATTGGCAAGTTCAGCCATTTGGAAAGCCATTTTATGCAGAAGATGTCGCCCATAGGCCTTGTTCAGTAGCTTCGGGCGAGTACACTGCAGACAGTTTCATGCGATGTAAGTATGTTTCCCAGCTATGAACACCGTGCATAAGAAAAAGGCTTTCAGGATCTAGTTCTAACTGTAGAGAAGCCAATGCTGCAGGATCGGAGGCAGAGAGAAAAGTCTGGAAGTGTTCAATGGCACCGCTTCTAAGTTCAAGTGATGTGTATTGGAAATGAAGCAGTACTGCAAAGGAATCAAACAAGCAGTCACCGACACTGTACTTGAAAGCATAGTCTCGAAAAAGGTTGAACCTATGCAAGACATTGTCTATGCTTTGTACGATGTTGTCTGACAATGTATATTGCTCAACATCAACTATCGTAGGCATGGATGTTCTTTTGCATTCGGTTTGTTCTATCTCTATTTAAAAAAAAACTTTTCTGAGCAGAATATAGAAAAGAAGAGTAATGTTTATACCTTTTGCAATGGAGCAGGAACAATTCAAGAAAATAGCAATGAAATGTCTTTGGTTCTGTGATTTTTCTTTTGTCACGAATCTGAAATGCACACAACACATGTTATGCAGTTAGTGAATGTTGCAAACCAAAGTAGAGATGAAAAGAATCTTTGTACATACAATGAAGCAAGTTACGCAATGAAATACAAAAGAAAAAGCAGCCATTTATAGCAGGAGCCATGTAGAATGAACTAAATCTATATTGTGCTCCATGTAAATACACAAGTAATGCGGGGAAAACATGTATTTCAATAAACTCGGTCAGAGAGTGTTGAAAATAGGAAGAAGAAATTAGAATAGTTATAACAAAGCATATTCAAATGCTGAAAGCAAAGGACCTAGAAGCTTTCATTTAAAAATGTTGTAAGCCATGTGCTTTGAAGCATAAAGCATGAAATTAGTTAAGCAGAAACATTTTTTTGTAGATGCCGATTTTTGGAAAACCGATCTTAGAGCATGAAACAGATCTGTCTACTCATCCAGTCAAGGCTAAATGCAACAATGTCAAGTAAGACAAGCTAAGAAAGTTGCACAAACGCTAAAATGTTTCAAAGGCATTTTGACGAGCGATTGGAGTCAGCCACAAACATTCGCAATGCAAATTAATCGACTATGCAATGCAGCAAGAATGTTTAAGCAATTGTTCATTTGTTTGGCCAGTGTTATTTTAGATATTTATAAGAGACTTTTTGACTCTTAGAAGGTTTCAAATGAGTGTGCGTAGATTGTATTTTGGTGAGGAGAGAAAGTGAAATAAGAAACTGTAATAATCTTGAAAAGTAACTTCTATCTTGCAACGAGGTAGAAGAAAATTGAATTTTATCAAATGTAGAGTGCATAAAGAGCAAAAAACACTGTTGTAGTGGTGTCCAAATGAATAGAATGCAAATGTTAAGTAATAGAAGTTGCAAAAATTCATGGTTGCCTTCTATCATATAGATCCAATGTAGAAGATGCTCATCAATGTTGCGTTCTTTGGCTTCAAACGTGGCAATTGCATGTCCTTAAATGTGTTTCACAAATTCCATAAATATGTTTGAAGGCGTATCTCTTGGTATGTGCCAGGCTTACCATGGTTTTCATTATTGATTTTGTTTATTCTGTTTCAGGGCACCTGTGCTATGTACACTGCAATGTTTGCAGCATCGTTCTTGCTGCAGACAATGGCTGTTACTTTGTTTTACTTGCTCTTTGTCTTTTATTTTGAGTAGTTATTGTATTCATTAACATTGCGAAAGTTGCACACAAAGAAAGAGTGAAATAGACAAATCTTGCTCAGAGACAAAAGCAGAATAGCAGGAAAAGCAATTCTGACATTGTTAATCAATACAAGAACTACTCAAAATAAAAGATAAAGAGCAGAAAAAACAAAGCGGTAGCCATGATGTACAAAAGCAATACTAAAACTGTATACCGAAGATGGCTTTTCCATGGTCTAGTTTGAAAGAAGTCATCAATGGAAAGCACAACAAGACAAAAATAAACTGAGCAGTTGTAGAATCAAATATGAGTAGTGTACTAGTGTAGCGAAGCTTTTCTAGGCAGCGTTTGTGAACCATGTGTGAATGAATATTTGTCAGATAGGATCGACTTCTTAAGAAAATAATTTATCATAGGGTTTTATGTGTACACGAGTAAAAGAAACAAATTTTGTACGAACGAGACAACGTATTAATTTTCGAAGATACCATATGTCCAAAGGCATATATCAAGCAACGAGTTACAAATCCCGCATTTATGGAAACCCGATTAAGCACAGTGTTGAGGAGAGCACCACAAAGCGAAAATCGATGGTAATTGCCAATACTTTTGTAAATTGAAAAGGACATCTCAGACAACATATTCATTCAGACATGGTTCAAATATTTTGTAAATATGTTTGAAGCTACATCTTTTGGAGATGTCTTCGTGCCGACTAAAGAGCGTTTGTCATAGCAAAGATGCTATTTGAATTTAATTATAAACCTGGTCAGTTTATTTTTTGTCTAACCATGCTTTCCATGAATAACTTTTTTGAAACTAGAGCATGGGGAAGGCATTTCCAGTATCCAGTTTTAGTATTGATTTTGTCTATTCTGCGTCAAAGCATCTGCGCTATGCAGAATGCAATGTGTGCAGTACCATTTTTGCAATAGATGGTGGCCACCACTTTGTTTTTTCCTGCTCTTTATCTTTTACTCCGAGTACTTATTGTCTCTGACCAAGTTTTGTCTCTTTGACTCTTTCTTTGTGTGGAACTCTTACAATGTTAATGAATACAATAACTAGTCAAAATAAAAGATAAAGAGTAGGTAAAACAAAGTGACAAACCATTGTCATCTGCAGAAGAACAAATCTTCCGCAAACATTGCAGTGTACATAATGACAAGTGCCCAACATGAAAATAAACAAAATCAATACTGGAAGTGGATAGTGAAGATGTCTTTTTCATGCTCTAGTCTAAAAGAAGCCATTAATTAAAACCATGGCAAGACAGACACATACGAAGAGATGCGGCTTCAAACATACTTATGAAATTTGTGAAACAGATTTAAGGAGATGCAATTGGCAAGTTTAAAGGCAAATAGCACAACAATTATGAGGATCTTATGCATTGCATCTAGCTGTACATCATGGCTACCGCTTTGTTTTTCCTGTTCTTTACCTTTCATTTCGAGTATTGTGAAAGACACAGAATATAGGCTCCTCAAATGCAAATGATTGCAGGTTTAATGATCTTTACACTTTCATGTGCATCACAATGGTTCAAAGGCAAGGTGAAAGCGTGTTTACCGAAGCAACTAGGAACACATTTAAGCAAATACAGTTTTGCATTGCTCATATGTGTGCCACATGTTGAAGCATAGTCAACGTGCATAAACTATTCGATAAAATGTAAATATATCCAAAGGTCAAGTGCAAATAACTCACGCTTAAAGCGTTTTTTAACAATATTGTATGCACATGCGTCGGCACAAGTTTTTGATAGAGAAAGCAAAGTATCTAAGGTGAAGAAATGTTTCTTTACAAGCTTAAGATTGATGAATGTAGCTCAAATATGATATGTTTTCAGAACTCATTTTGTTAAAGAATCACTTTAAGCAAAGAAATCATTTTCAGTTCGCTCGATATGCTTACATTTTATCAACTAGACAACATACCTTTACTATGCTTCTACAAAGGTATACATAAGAAGCAGTGAATTCTTATACATGACATCCAAAGAATGTTATTTTTCCACCTTTAAACCCGCCAATTGCATTTCCTCAAATGTGTTTCAAAGTTGCTTGCACAACTCGCTCGACTAAAGACGCTTCGTTACACTAGTATCCTACTTGTATTTAATTATAAATCTGGGCAGTTTATTTTTTTGTCCAACCATGCTTTCCATTAATGGCTTTTTTGAAAATAGACCATGGACAAGGCATGTTCAGTATGCAGTTATAGTATCGATTTTGTCTATTCTGCTTCTGAGCACCTCCGCTACGCACACTGCAACATGTGCAGAAACATTCTTGCAATGATACGGTGGCCACGATTCCGTTTTTGCTTGCTGTTTATCTTTCACATGGAATAGTTGTTGTCTTTGAGCAAGATTTGTCTCTTTGACTGTTTCCATGCGTTGAACTTTCACAGTGTTAATCAATACAATAACTACTCGAACTAAAAGATAAACAGCAGGCAAAAACAAAGTTTCCTGTATTTTCATTTTGTTCAGAGGGCTTTCATTGAATCTATTGGTTGCAAAAGATATTATCGATGTCATATGCTATTTTGGAGCTGTGTTTTGATGGAAAAACCACACACACACAACACACACACACACACACACACACACACACACACACACACACACACATATCTACTTTATTTACATACACAACTGCTATGAGCTGTTGCGCCCGCGACTTTATTTTGCTAAAGTCTGAGAACTCTTTTTTGTCTGATCCAAGATAAAATGATGAACATTAATACTAGTCTTTGTCTGTTATATCTCAGTCAATCAGTTCTGAACCTAACACTGGTTTTCATTTATGCTCTGAATATCGGCAAGGAACATGAATAAAATTTTCTGCGAAAGAGCACCAACATTTGTGTTTTTTCCCATATATTTGTGTGTAGACGTTTGTTCCAATCTGACAAGATCCCTGACTATAGATCATTAGTAGATGATCTCAGAGATACCCAAGTATATATTTTTCCCTCATGTGGGGCTTACCAGTTACTGGCTGTTGTCAATTTTGATTTTGTGCACAGAGAACAAATATTGCCAACGACCAATAAAATGTTGCCAGAATAAAAGAATCAAAACCTAAAACTATAGTCCAGCGTCATTTAAATACACATGCCACAATATGATCGAAAGCAATGCAAGTGTTTAATCGGTAAAGTGAAGACAATTTCCATGCCTTCGGCAGCATAGTAAACCACCCAAAAAATTGTATCGCATGAACAACTTTCAATTGAAGTTTGAATTAATAAGCAAAAACATGGTTAAAGCACATGTGCTTTGCCCTTTGAAATTGTCCAGGTATTACCCGCTGCAGATCTATTTAAAGGCACTGCATATGTTTTCCATTACAACTACTCCTCGATCTGCCAACCAATATTTTTATTTTGGGTTATAATCGCATTGCTCTTGGTGGATTTATTGTTGTTCTGTATTTTAACAATGGAGCTGGACAAGAAATGCGTGGTAGACAAGAGGCGTTGTTATGACTGTCTTCTCTTCGGTGAGTATAAGAAAAATACAATCTTTGTTTTGGAAAACCAATACCGACTTTGAAGTGTGTTTTGTAGCCATTTTTCTAGACAATTTCTGATTTGGTTCGTGTTTTCTTTAAAGATCTTGATGATACATTATACCCACTAAGTTCACGACTCAGTAGCACGCACCAAGAATATTGCAGCTAATGCCGGGGCTGAAAAATTCATTGCTAACTACATTTTATGATATACGTTTCATAATTTATTATTCCTCTTTAGAAGTTGTGATGATTTCTTGCTCTATTTTTTTGGTTTGTTTTCAATGAAATGATGAAGTCTCGAATTATGTGTATGATGATTATGCGGTTAAGAGACTTGGAGTCGACAGAACAAATTCAGAGTTTTGTAGAGAACCGTACAAGAAATATGGAACAAGCATGGTGGGACTGAGAAATTTGGTATTCATTCCCTTTCTTTTAATCAAATTTAATAATGCACTGATTTTTATTGATGATAAGAATACGGAAATGTAGGATTGAGTGTCATAGACGACTAGAAAACTTGCTCTTGTAAGCATTGGAACAACTCAAGTATGAAATCCCCAAAGAAATTTTAGCGTTGGGGAACTTGTCATAAGTGACAGGAGACACAGATTTGCATTATTATAGTTCTAGCGAATAGATTAACTCTGAACTCGAATTTTTCAGAACTATTGTTTGTCTTTTACTTGGAGTAGTTATTGTCTCCGAGCAAGATTTGTCTCTTTGACTGTTTCCTTGCGTTGAACTTTCACATAGTGTCAATCAATACAATAACTACTCAAAGTAAAAGATAAACAACAGGCAAAAACATGAAAACACAGAGCTTAAATTGCCTTGCCATGAAAACTTACCTTGCTCTTCAGAGTCCTTGACCTCCTGGCGGGCAGATGAAAAAGAGAAATTACACAGCGTCTAAGAAACAAACATGCGTTTCCCTTGAGCCACTCAAAATCACAAAAGCGACCTAATGTACGACATGACAATCAATGCATTAATGTTTCATAATCTGCTACGCTTTTTTCACTTAACAAAGGCACATAAAGCCAACGACCAATAAAATGTTGCCAGAATAAAAAAATCAAAAGCTAAAACTATAGTCCAACCTCATTTAAATACACATGCGACAATACGATTGAAAACAATGCAAATGTTTAATTGGTAAAGTGAAGACAATATCCATGCCTTCGGCAAGACAATAAAGTGTAATATAAGATACTGAAGATGCCTTCTGCATCGTCTACTTTCGTAGAAGTCACTAATGGAAGTCATTGTAAGACAAAAATAAAGTGACCAGGTTTACAATCAAATTCAACGAGGGCACAAGTGGAGCGAAGCTTGTCTAGGCAGCATTTGCGAAACATGTCTGAATGACCATGGTTCAAAGGCAAGCTCAAAGCGGGCTTGTTGAAGCAACTCGAAACAGATTTAAGCAAATCAAGAATTCTGTGGTTCATATGTGTGCCAAATGTGCAAGCACAGTGAAGGTGCGCGAACTATTTGATAAAATGTCAATATATCCAATGTCGACTGCAAAGAACTTGCCGCTTAAACCGATTCTTTAACACTATCATTTGCATCGCACGAGCACAAGTTTCTCAATACAGAAAGCGAAGTTTCTCAGCTAAAGAAATGTTTCTTTATAAGCTTAAGATTGATAGAAAGTAGCTCAAATCTGATATGTTTTCAGAACTCGTCTTGTTAAAGAATCACTTTAACCAGGAAATCATTTTCAATTTGCGATCAATATATTTACATTTTATGAAACAGGTCACGTACCTTCACTATGCTTACCGACATTAATAACTTGTTGCGCAGAGTTTTTCCTTGCTTGTTGTTCTTCATTCACTCTAGTATATATTTATTTATAATGCATTCACTATAAGCTTAAGATTGATTGAACGAATGAATATAAAACCGTTACACATTTAAGCAGATGCAATTGGCAGGTTAAAAGCCAAACAACACAACATTTACAAGCATCTTGTGCATTGCATCTATACGATACAAGAGAACCATGATTTGTATCAATACTTGTTGGCTTAGCTATTCAGTATCCAGATGCAGCCTTGATTTTGTTTGTTCTGTTTTATGTCGAGTAGTTATTCTATTGATCAACAATGTCAAAGTTCAATGCAAAGAAAGAGTGAAAAAGACAAATCTTGTTCAGAGACAAAAGCGGAACAGCAGCAAAAGCAGCTCTGACAGTGTTAATCAATACAAGAACTACGAAAAAATAAAAGATAACGACTCAAAAAAAAAAAAAGATAACGACTCAAAGAAAAACAAAGCGTTAGCCACGATGTGCAAAAGCAATATTAAAACTGCAAACTGAAGATGTCTTTTTCATGGTCTAGTTTCATAGAAGCCATAAATGGAAAGGATGGTAAGACAAAAAAAAAGTGACCAGGTTTACAATCAAATTCAAGCAGGGCAGTACTGCGGCGAAGCTTCTCTATGCAGCATTTGTGAACAATGTCTGAATGAATACGCTGTCTAAGATGCGGTTCTTAATTAAATAAATTATCAGAGAGTTCAATGCACAGAAAGAGTGAAAGAAACAATTTTTTTGTGAAAGACACAGAATATAGGCTCCTCAAATGCAAATGATTGCAGGTTTAATGATCTTTACACTTTCATGTGCATCACAATGGTTCAAAGGCAAGGTGAAAGCGTGTTTGCCGAAGCAACTAGGAACACATTTAAGCAAATACAGTTTTGTGTTGCTCATATGTGTGCCACATGTCGAAGCATAGTCAACGTGCGTAAACTATTCGATAAAATGTAAATATATCCAATGTCAAGTGCAAATAACCTGCTGCTTAAAGCGTTTTTTAACAATATTGTATGCACATGCTGTGCACAAGTTTTTTGATAGAGAAAGCAAAGTATCTAAGGTGAAGAAATGTTTCTTTACAAGCTTAAGATTGACAGAATGTAGCTCAAATATGATATGTTTTCAGAACTCATTTTGTTAAAGAATCACTTTAAGCAGCAAATCATTTTCAGTTCGCGCTTGATATGCTTACATTTTATCAACTAGACAACGTACCTTCACTATGCTTCTACACGCGGTATACATAAGAAGCAGGCAATTCTTATACATGACATCCAAAAAATGTTATTTTTCCGCCTTTAAAGCTGCCAATTGCATTTCCTCAAATGTGTTTCAGGTTGCTTGAGCAAATGCAGTTTGACCTTGTCTTCGAATTGTGGCAATGAAAATGACATCGTCAACTTGATGCACACAGTTTTTCCTTGTTTGTTGTTGTTGATTCGCTTCAGTTTATATTTATTTATAGGGCATTCACTATAAGCTTAAGATCGATTCAACAAATGAATATAGAACTGATTCAACATTTTAGATACTTGTAAAAGTCTTTGGATCGTGACAAATGTATTCATTCAGACATGGTTCAAAATTTTCATAAATATGCTAAAAGGTACATCTCTTCGCATATGTCTCTGTGCTGACTAAAGACACTTCGTTACACTAGTATCCTACTTGTATTTAATTACAAAATCTGGGCAGTTTATTTTTTGTCCAACCATGCTTTCCATTGAATATAAAACTGTTACAACATTTTAGATACTTGTAAAAGTCTTTGTGACTGTGACAAATGTATTCATTCAGACATGGTTCAAAAATTTCATAAATATGCTAAAAGGTACATCTCTTGGCATATGTCTCTGGTGCTGACTAAAGACGCTTCGTTACATTAGTATCCTACTTGTATTTAATTATAAATCTGGGCAGTTTATTTTTTGTCCAACCATGCTTTCCATTAATGGCTTTTTTGAAAATAGACCATGGACAAGGCATCTTCACTATGCAGTTATAGTATCGATTTTGTCTATTCTGCTTCTGAGCACCTCCGCTACGCACACCGCAACATGTGCAGCACCATTCTTGCAGTAGACGGTGGCCACCATTTTGTTTTTGCCTCCTGTTTATCTTTCACTTGGAGTAGTTATTGTCTCCGAGCAAGATTTGTCTCTTTGACTGTTTCCTTGCGTCGAACTTTCACAGTGTTAATCACTACAATAACTATTCGAAGTAAAAGATAAGCAGCAGGCAAAAACAAAGTTTTCTGTATTTCCATTTTGTTCAGAGGGCTTTCATTGAATCTATTGGTTTCAAAAGATATTATCGATGTCATATGCTATTCCGGAGCTGTGTTTTTGATGGAAAAACCATATATATATATATTATATATATATATAAATATATATATATATATATATATATATATCTACTCTATCCACATACACAATTCGTTATGTAGGGTCACATTGCGCCCGCGACTTTATTTTGCTAAATTTCGAGACTCGTTATTTGTCTCGATCCAAGATAAAATGCTGAACATTAATACTACTCTGTCATATATCTCACCAAACAGATTTCGAACCTAACACTGTTTTTCATTTATGCTCGAATATATGTTTTCCATTACAACTACTCCTCGATCTCGCCAACTAATTTTTTTATTTTGGGTTATAATCACATTGCTTTTGGTGGATTTATTGCTGTTCGTATTTTAACAATGGAGCTCGACGAGAGATACGTGGTAGACGAGAGATACGTGGTAGGCAAGAGGCCTCGTTATGACTGTCTTCTCTTCGGTGGGTATAAGAAAATACAATCTTTGTTTTGGAAAACCAATGCCCTCTTTCAAGTGTGTTTTGTAGCCATTTTTCTACACAATTTCGACTTGGTTCGTGTTTTCTTTAAAGATCTTGATGATACATTACACCCATTAAGTTCACGACTCATCGTAGCATGCACCAAGAATATTGGAGCTAATGTCGTATTTTGAAAAACTCATTGGTAATCGCATTTTATGATATACGTTTCATAATTTATTATTCCTCTTCGTGAAGTTGTGATGATTTCTTGCTCTATTTTTTTGCTTTCTTTTCAATGAAATGATGAAGTCCGAATTGTGGGTATGATTATGCGGTTAAGAGACTTGGAGTTGACAGAACAAAGTCACGAGTTTTGTAGAGAATCTGCATAAGAAATATGGAACAACCATGGCGAGACTCGGGGTTGGTATTCATTCCCTTTCTTTTAATCAAATTTAATAATGCACCTTACTTTTATTGATGATAAGAATACGGAAATGTAGGATTGAGTGTCATAGACGACCACAAAACTTGCTCTTGTAAGCATTGGAACAATTTAAATATGAAATCCTGCAAAGCAAATTTTAGCACTCGGGAACTTCTCATAATTGATGATGGGAGACACAGATTTGCATTGTTATAGTTCTAGCAAATAGATTAACTACGAACTTGAAATTTTCAGAACTATTGTTTATCTTTTACTTGAGTACTTATTGTCTCCGACCAAGATTTGTCTCTTTGATTGTTTCCTTGCGTCGAACTTTCACGGTGTCAATCAATACAATAACCACTCGAACTAAAAGATAAACAAAGCAGCAAAAACATGAAAACACAGAGCTTAAATCGCCTTGCCATGAAAACTCACCTTGCTCTTCGTAGTCCTTCACTGCTGCAGATGAAAATGAGAAATTACACATGTAAGAAACAAACATGCGTTTTCCTCGAGCCACTCAAAACTGTCACAAAAGCGACCTAATCAGACATACATGACAGTCAATGCATTAATGTTTCATAATCGCACATGCTTTTTTCAATCAACAATGCACATAAAGCCAACGATCAATAAAATGTTGCCGTAAGAAAAAAAAATCAAAAGCTAAAACTATAGTCCAGCCCCATTTAAATACACATGTCACAATATGATTGAAAACAATGCAAATGTTTAATTGGTAAAATGAAGACAATATCGATGCCTTCGGCAGGATAATAAACCCAAACGTGACGTGTTTAACAAATCTCCGGAGCCATACAAATATACATAATGTTTAAACAGAACCACCCTGAGCCCCCATTTCCAACATCCTTACAAATTGAAGGCAGATACACGTCCATAGTATTGGTACTCATTACACCTCATCGAAGAAGAGTAATGGTTGGCAGTGCCACGCGGATGCGTATATGCAGACTGCGATACCGGAATGCCAACTGCATAACCCTTATTACCATTATTCCTGCTCCTTCTTCTATTTTCGACTCGTAAGGAAAACTCGGATATTTCTTCTCAGATTGAGGCGGCTTCCACGGCTCATTCTTGTCTAAAAATCTCACCGAAAAATCGATGGTGCCTCGAGGCCTTCCATTTGGCCTCCTAATTCGATAGCTCAGAAAATGTATGGAATCCGGCGATGTATATCCCTCCAAGATATCAGAGTAGGGCATCCGAGCGCTTCCGATTATCTTCTTTCCAAACATGGTTTTGCAGTATAATTGTATCAACAGAGTCGAACCCTTTTTGTGGAGGAAGCGTTTGCAGACAGGCATGTGGAACTTGTGGTTCCAGTTGGGATACCTGCCGCCGTGTGAATCCACACGCGTGGAGTTTTGAGTAGAGGGGTCGCTCCATACACGCGCATATGTGCGCATTGCCCTCCCAAAATTTGCAACACCTTTGAGATCATGCCCTGATAAAACCACAATCTCTAATTCAACCTTGTCGCCCATTGTCAAGTCTAGAAAATTAAAAAAAGAAAAGGTGCAAAGCTGGAAAAAACGTGGGAATAAAGAGAACAAGAGAAATACGGTAGCGACATGAAACAAACTGTGGAAGGGCATTTGATTATATAGCAGAAATTAGACAAGGTAAATTTCTTGGCACGTTCCGTCCAAAACCGTTCATTATATTGAATACAGAAAAGCTTGCGTTGTTCAGTCAATAAAACAAACGGTGGAAGCTGTCTCTCCACCACGCACCTGATAATTATTCCGACCCTCGACGAAGATCGCAAGGAAACGTATATAGCACTCAAACGCATTATTCAGTAGCCTGTCTTTTTGACTACTTTCTTTTTATTATCATAATGATGATTCAAATTTCCAGTAACGTACGCTTTAAATGTGACTGGAAATGAAAGCCACCAGATCCTAATATACCGTGTTGCTTTTCTATTGCTTCAATAACACGTTTTTCCAAAACCAAAGTTTGTGATCAAATTTCATAGATAGTTTAATTTAATGGCATGGACTTCTGATTTAAACCAAAACAGAAAAATTGGTGTTATGGTGTTACTTATTTATATCTTCGGATTTGGGTTAGTGAGAAAACATATATTCAAATTAATAATTAGCACTGAAATTTACGATGTAAATGTCAAAAGGGATCTAATTAAAAAGGGGAGGAACAGAAGCATAAAAGAAGGGGTCAGATTGTGGACAAGTGGAAGGACATGGAAAGTGGTCCTGGGGAGCCAATGCAAAACTTTATGCACCATGAAATAGATGACGTCAAGCATCAAAGGGTGAGAAGCGGTATTCGGAAGATGTTGAGGAAACTATTTGTAGAGATTTGCTAGATTAGAATGATTGGTCAAACAGTTAATGCCCAAGCGAAGAAATGTTTGAAATTTCAGCGCTTTCATTTATTGGGTAGTTAGAACATACACAAATAACTCCATTTCATGAGAAATCTAAATAGGTGATTTCTCTCAAGCTATGAGGTTAACGATAAGGGTATTGCACTTTTAACATGCACACAATTTTCACTTGAATGGGCCAAAATTAATTGGGAAAATCTAACTAGTTCTTGGTTCATGACTTGAACATAATGACCGCTTCTTGTAGAATTTTGGAGATGTCCTTTTCAGTTGTAAGCTCGACTAATTGTAAGAAATAGTTGAAACTTGGGCATGCATCGACAATTGAGCCTTCTAAGGACTAGTCATATGGGTGAAAGGTAGATTAAGCATTTAGATAGCATGCCCCAAACCTATTCCATGGAGTTGATATTTCCAACCCAAATAATATGTTGGGGTTAAACACACACCAATGTTGTACGGATCTCTAATTAATTGAAGCATGCAGACATAATAAACACAAAAATATACTAGAAGAAAAATACACAAGATATAACGTGGTTCACCCAGTGTGGGCTACGTCCACCAAGAAACAACCAATCTATTATTCTTTTCTTTACAAAGGAAATACAATGAAGATTTGCAATCTTCCACACCTCTCCCGGATGTACAATACTTTTCCTTCACAAACTTCTCTCTTTGTTTCTCCAAGAATTCCTTCTTACAATCCAAGTCAATCATTACCTTCTAACCCTAGATTTCAAGCTTATATAAACATATACAAACTTAGGGCACTTTAGCTATGTATTTACAACCTTAGATCACCTTTTAATCAAAGGTTGGATCTAATCCAGGGTCTTAAATAAAAAAAATTCACGCACAGGTAACCAATACCGGTTATCCCAACCGATGTCTGGCCGCTCCCGGTAGTGACCGACGCCGGTCAACCGACCGGTGCTGGTTACTGTGTAAACCTACAAGTTGTAAAACATGGTATTTTTGAAACCATTTAGCTCCACAACTCAACAATCTCCCATTTGGAGATAAATTGATGCATTGTACCATACAACTCCATCCTTGGATCCTTTCCTTGGTCTATTTCTTCCTTTTTAAGTCTCAAACTCGAAGACCAACAAAAGTGGAGTGAAGCTCCAACTTCTTCTTTGCCAACGGCTTCACAAAGATATCCACAGTGGTTCTCATTTCTATAATTTTTCTTCGATTTCAAATGCTCATCCTCCAACACCTACCGTATGAAGTGATATCTCAACTGAATATGTTTTGTTCTTGAATGAAACACTAAGTTCTTTGCCAAATGAATCACACTTTGACTATTACTGTACAATTTGCAATCCTCTTGATCCTTTCCCAACTCTTCCATGAATATGCTCATCCATATCATCTCTTTGCTAGCCTTTCGTGCATGTGTAACATATTTGGCCTCGTAGTAGACAAGACCACAACCTTATGTAATATGGAAATCCAGCTAACCTGTCGTGCCACCTACTATGAATACATATCCAGTGGTGCTTCTCCTACCATCCAAATCTCCAGCCATATCTGAATCAACATAGCTGCATAAATAAGTATCTAAACCTCCATAACATAAATGCATGTTGGATGTCCCTCTCAAATATATGAGTATCCATTGGACTGCTTTCCATTGCTCTTTACCTGGATTGGCCATAAATCTTCTCACAACTCCCACTATATATGTAATGTCCGGTGCAGTACAAACCATTGCATACATAAGGCTTCCATTTGGTAAATCATATGGAACTGTGCCATGTACTCGACCTCCTCATGTGATGGACACTCGATCTTTGCTTAATTTGAAGTGCCTTTCCATAAGTGTACTTACAAATTTTGATTTCTACATTTTAAACCTTTCCAACACCTTATTGATATAATGTTCCTGCGACAAACACAATTTCATGTTCTTCATGTCTCTATGAATTTACATGCCAAGTATTTTCTTTGCAGCTCATAAATCCTTCATTATAAATGTATGAGCTAACTTTTCTTTAAGCTCAACAAAATTCCCGCATACCATATCCCGTAATAAGCATATCATCTACATACAATAAAAAAATAATATAGCTTCCATTTTCAAGCTTTTTGAAATAAACAGAATGGATGATTCACGTCTCATCTAACAATGCTCATGCATAAAACTATCAAACCTCATATACCTTTACCTTGGGGATTGTTTGAGCTCATACAATCTTTTTTTCACCCCGCATACAATTTTCTTCTTACCCTTGACTTGATAATCAAGAAGTGCTGCATATATATCTCTTCCTCCAAATCACCATGAAGGAAAGCCGGCTTAACATCAAGCTATTCTAAGTGTAAATCTTCTACTAAACCAAACTCAAAATAATACGATGGAAGCCATTTTTAATACAAGAGAAAATATCTCACCAAAATTAATACCGCTTTATGTGCAAACCCTTTTACCACAAGTATTTCCTTGTATCTTTTCTGTCCACCCTCTTCTATTTTGATTCAGTAAACCCATTTATTTTGCAATGCTCTCTTTACTGCTAGAAACTTTAAAAATCTCATGTCCGGTTATGTTTCAAGGATTCCTTCTCCTCATCCATGCCATGCTCCCACTTCTTGTGGGTTTCATTCTGTATTGCTTCTTTAAAACTTTCAGGCTCACAACTATCAATCAATAATAACCAAGATAAGGAAAGTGTAAATCTTTTTAGAGGTCTACTTACCCGTTGTGACCTTCTCACAGAAATCTGGGGTGTCGGAGGCTCATTTTGTACATCCTGTACATTCGTATCAACCTCTCGATAAAGCTGACCAGATGTCATCTCAGTAGCCGACGTTGGTCCAGTGACCGACGCCGGTCCTACTTTTCTAATACGGACGTCGGTTCGGTTGTCTGCACGGTCGTGGTCCGCCGACACCGATTATATATAGGTGTTAATTTTAAATCCAAGAATGCATTTTCTTCCACAAACTCTTCCTCTGGTTCATCCTTTGGCATCAAAATTTGATCCTGTGCATTCTCTTTTCATTCCATTCAATTTCACAATTCCCGACAATCTTAGAATCTTCTAAATCCCAAAAATGGAATTTGAAATCACTAGAGCCATAACCAATAAAAATGCATCTCTTAGATTTAGCAACCAAATTTTTCTGTTTTCTTTATCAACATGCACAAAAGCTTCTGAACCAAATAATCTAAGAAAAGAAAGATCTACCTATTTTCCAGTCAATCTTCTTATGGTATTCCACCATCCAATGCACTTCAAGGCCTGTGGTTGATTAAATATATTTTCGTATCTACCGCTTCTCGCCGAAAATCGTAAGGGTAATCCATCATGTATCCCCATGCTTTCGCACGTTCTATGATAGTCTTGTTCATTATTTTAGCTATACCATTCTCTTGTGGTGTTCTAGGAACCATTCTTTCTCTATATGTTTCATTCACTAAACTGTAATAATTGAAAGCCTTGCTACAATACTCACCACCATTGTTAGATCTAAGACAATTTAACTTTAAATTGGATTCATTTTCCATAAGGGATTTCCATATTTTAAAAGTCTTTAAACATAAAATTTATGATTTATACACTAAACCCATACCTTTCTTGTGGCATCATCAATGAAAGTCACATAATATTGGGATCCTCCATGAGAAGCTACTTGGGCTAGTCCCCACACATCTGAGTGCACAAGCTCTAATTTTTTCTCCTTCTTTGTTTCCCCAACTTTAAGAAATATAAATTTCTTTTTCTTTCCAAATATGCAATGCTCATCGAAATCAAAATCTACATGTTTCAAATATGATAGCTTACCCTATGCCTTTAATATCTGCATTCCCTTTTTACTCATATGGCCTAGCTAATTGTACCACATGATTGCATTTGAATCAAGAAGTAGATAGCACAAAAGGAACCAAGTAATATAGGTAGACAAATACAATGTTCCTACCTTCTTGCCTCTTGCTACAACAAGAGCTCCCTTGGTAACTTTCCAAGAGTCGGTTGTGAATGTAACCATGCAACCTAATTGTCATGTAGAAATTATATTTATTTTGAGGCTTGGCACATGCCTCACATATTTTAATATCCATGTATTTCCATTATGTAATTTTAGATGAACTTCTCCTTTACCATTAATATTGCATGGTTTGTCATCTCTTAAATAAATATTCCCAAAATTACCCTGGACATAATTTCTGAAATAACCCTTATTAGGGGTAACATGGAAAGAAGCTCCTGAATCTAAAACCCATTATTCTATTTTATTATCTAAGGATCTAGAATAAGGGCATTTTGTATTACCTTAGTTGTAAAATTTACCTCTTTACCTTTATCTGGTACATACTCTTTATTTTCCTTGAACCAAAAATCCTTCTTTGTATGTCCTTTCTTTCCATAACTCTAGCAGGTTATTCCTCTACCTCCGGATTTAGATCTACCATTCTTTGACTTTGATTTCCCATTATCTTGCTCTTGGATCTCTCATTCTTCCTTCCCTACATTCTGCATTTAAATCATTTCTAGAGATGATTCTCCTTTACTTTTCTTATGTATTTATTCATTCAGGATTATACTAACTACATCATCAAACTTCAAAATATTAGAAGTAGATGTTGTATTACTAACAACCATTACCAAGTTATCCCAACTATCTAGCAAAGAGCATAAGAATAAAAGTGATTTCACTTCATCCTCAAACAAAATATTAATCGATTTTAATTGATTTACAATAGAACGGAAATCATTTAAATGGCTTGATATAGATCCACCTTCTTGCATTTTTGAATTAAATAATTTCTTCATCAAATAAAATTTATTTGAAGCACTTGGTTTTTCATATAAATTAGCTAAAGATTTCATCAAATCTACCATGGTTGTTGCTTCAGTAATATTAGAAGCTACAGATGCTGTCAGGCTCAATCTTATAGATCCCAAAGCCTTTCTATCAAGAATATTCCATTCTTCATCAGTCATCTTCGTAGGCTTTGCACTCACATCCAATGGTAAATATAAATATTTTTGATACAGATAATCTTCCACCTACATCTTCCATAATTGATAATTATGGCCATCAAATTTCTCCACTTTGTATTTGTTATCTTTTTCATTGTTGTGCTCCCACTCAATCAGAAATCCCTCTATGAGTAAATCTGTCAACACACAAAACCCTAAAAACATTATGATACCATTTGTTGGGGTTAGACACACACCCGTGTTGTACAAATTTATAATTAATTGAAGCATGCAAACAATAAACATGAAATATACTGCATTTAAAAATACACAAGATATAATGTGGTTCACCCAATGTGGGCTACATCCACTAAGAAACAACCAATCTATTATTATTTTCTTTACAGAGGAAATACAATGAATATTTGCAATCTTCCACACCTCTCCGGATGTACAAGTACTTTTTCTTCACAAGATTCTCTCTTTCTCTCTCGAAGAATTCCTTCTTATAGTACAAGTCAATTATTACCTTCTAACCCTAGCTTTTTCAAGTATATATATGCATATACAAACTTAGGGAAATTTAGCTATGCATTTACAACCCTGAGATCACCTTTTAATCAAAGGTTGGATCTAATCCTGTGTATGAAATAAAAAAATTCACACATAGGTAACTAATGCGGGTTACCCCAACCGATGCTTAGTTGTTCTGGTGAGTCGACGCGGTCCACCAACCGACCAGGATTATAGTATAAACACGAAGTTGTAAAACATGCTATTTGTGAAGCCATTTAGCTCCACAACTCAACATAATATTTGTTATCCATGTTACACTTAATAATTTCTATCTCACAAAAAGAGGACACCGTAAAAAAGGGGGAAACTTGGAAAGTTTTAGGATTTTATATCCATCCATCATGGATACATCCTAGAGAAATTTGTAGCCTCTATTTCCAATTTAAAGCTCAATAAGTGTAGGGAAACATATGACAAGTATTGCTAATTGATCCTAGATATATTAGGCAAAGCAGGTGAAAGATAGTTTTTATTTTTTAATCAAGCTCGTTTCTTTATTTCATGGCATCAAGGTTTTCAATTGGAAAACATTTAATTGGATAGGTAAGAGGTAGAATGAAAGGGATGTTGTACATTAAAAGTTGGGAAATAAATACCTGCATGTCCCACACTTATTCCATGAAGTAGATTATTACAAAGAAAATAATATATGTTATATGCATTTTACTTAATCATCTCAATCTCATGCTCTTTATTCACATGAATGCAATGTTATGGAAACGAATAGGGTTTCTATGTAGCTATTAGGAAATGAACATGGTTTGTCTCTAGCTATGAGCCATGGAGTGTTGTTAGGTATGGACGATGGAGGTGAAGTACACCATCGAAGTGTGTTAGGAGATTCAACGTCTTTTTTTACTTACATTATTCCCACCTAATTAATATTTATTATGTGTTCTACATTAATGTTTTGCACTCTCCCATATTATTCACACGAATGATATTTGTGTTTAAAGGGACAAAATTTAAAAATGAGGAAAACCCAATAAACCTCCCTTTTAAGTTTTAAGATCGAGTAATCACAAGAGAATAGTTAATGCACAAACAATTAGAATGTTATAAATTAAAAGGTGGAAAATTAAATACCTGCATGTCCGACACTTATTCCATGAAGCAGATTGTTCCTACCCAAATAATATTTACTATATGTGCTCCACTTAATCATCCCAATTTCATATGCATTATTTACCCGAGCGTAATGTAAGCTTAAAGGGGTCAAAATAAAAAAGTGTGAGGACTCAAGGACTCACTAGGGTTCTTATTTGAAACCCAACTATATTGTTTGCTTTTGTAACATTTTGTAGGCAAATTTGTTAGTTTTAATCTCGAGAAAGCATAGTGAAGCAAGTGATGATGGAACAATCATTGGTAATTGAATCCATCTAGGTAATGGAAAAATAGGTTACAGGAAGATGTTATATGATAATTGAGTTGTGATATTTTGTTATTTTAAATTTTTTATGTTGTAAAGGTTTTCTCAAGCACATACTAGTCCTTTTTCTCCATTGCATTCTAGTCCCATGTCTACTACATGTGCTCATACAAGTGAAGTCAAATTATTTCTTGCTACTATTACCTCTCAAGTTTGATCAAAATTATAAGAAATGTGATTTTCATCATGAGCTCCAAAATCACTAGTTGATCAACTTTCCACCTACTCATTACTACCCTCCTTATCAGATTTCCAAACACAAATGTTTCCCATTTTGTATCATCATAAACTTAATGGACATCATGAAAATTATTTCTATGCTTTAAAACGAATAATTAAGAACCTTGAGCATTAGGGTTTTATTTCATTTGCTAAAAACATTCTGTCATATGCACATCTTTAATTGTTAAATCTCACTGGGCTCCCAAATTAGATCCCTCTATATCTAGTGAGCATAATTCCATCATTATTAATGTTCCTTCTCCAGTAAGTCAAGAGTTTCCTATCCAACCCAGTCTCATACCAAATTTTAAAATATGTACCCCATCACCTCCTCCTATCAAGTCCTCTACATCATTACCCATTTCAAATAAGAAACCACTAACTAAACAAGACCAACCGATTCACCTTGTGATATCTAACCTCGTTAAAATTCCTCCTGTTAAACCAAAATCTAACCTTGGTCCTACTCTTACTTATACCTCTTGTCATGAAAATAATATACTTTATTATGACACATTCCAAAATCCATCACCATCGTAATATGTCTCTTACATCATCACATAGATCTCCATCACTGGCACACTTGGGGGCATCACACTTTCTCCCCCTTCCATCACTATCAATTATCTCTAGTGTCTAATGCTACATTTCATGCTTTGCACTTTATGTCTAATATTTCTCAACACTCCTACACCTTTGGTACACACATTATACCATCATTTCTCGATGACGCACTCTAGTGCTACGGTTCACACTTGACTGTTGAGGGCACACTTCATCCATGAACCTCACATCCTCTACTCTTGCTACACTTCGAGCTCAATACTTCATGATACATATTTCATAACATCTACTACTCTCTCTCACTCTACACTTCATGACTATCTTTTCGAGCATCACCACATCGTTGGTTCACATATTTTATCTTCATTTCCCGATGACGCACTCTAGTGTTATGGTTCACACTTGACTATTGAGGGCATACTTCATCAATGAACCTCACATTATACACACTTCACGCTCTGTGCTTCATGATACATCTTTCATAACATCTATTACTCTCTCTCAATCTATGCTTCATGCTACATCTTTTCTAGCATCTACTCTCACTCAACACCTTTATTTCTCGATGATGGAATCTTGTTTTAAGGTTCATTCCTAACCATTGAGGGGTAGTTTATAAATGAACCTCATCTCATACACATCCGCTAGGGGAAACACTTCTCCTATCATTTTCACACCTTCCATATCACACCATCACACTCACATAACATTTGCATATATTGGATTCATTTATTCATGTTAACATATACTATGTACAAGTTACACTATGTTGACTATGCTAGCTTGATTCTTAGTATGCCATTCTCAATTTGTATATACACATGTGTGTTCACTTGGTATCTTGAGGTGTATGCAACAATTTTACTGAGACTCATACCCAATGTATTATGCTCGAAATGACTCTTTACAAATCCCTCCGAGGCTCCCCGTGAGCATATACTTTTTCTACTCTTATACTTCATATGTCACAAGTTCTCTTGTCAACTTATTTACTACTCAAAATTATCATTGGACTTTTTGTTGATTTATACATTCTTTAACATACTATCTATCTTTTTAACATACTAACGGATGCTTCATGTGTAGTATTTGTCTTGTAGGGTCAATACAACCATGGCTAGCTGTCACTTATTTTCTTACTATTGTTTTGCAGTGCTTTGCCTTATCTCTTTCTTGTTCATTGTTTTCTTATGGTTGCTTGGCCATGATTGTATTGTGACATTGTGAACGATGTCCAATGTTTGAAACCCACTTTTCACAGACTATCTTGTCTTCCTATTTGCTTGTTATATTGAATGCTATTGCATGTTAGATTTTTATACAAACACTTGCTACTAACCTATCTTGTTTTCACGTTCCTTGGTTTCTACCATGCATATCCCCTACCCCCTTCGGGTATCCACTTTCAGTAACCTCATCTCATACACATCCACTAGGGGGAAACACTACTCCTATCATCTGCACACCTTCCATATCACACCATCACACTCACATAAAATTTGCATATATTGGATGCATTTATTCATGTTAACATATACTATGTACAAGTTACACTTTTGACTATGCTAGCCGGATTCTTATTATGTCATTCTCTTTTTGTATATACACATGTGTGTTCACTTGGTATCTTGAGGTGAATGCAACAATTTTCTGACTCATACCCAATGTATTATGCTCGAAACAACTCTTTACAAATCCCTTTGAGGCTCTCGCGAGCATATACTTTTGTTACTCTTATACTTCATACATCACAAGTTCTCTTGTCAACTTATTTACTACTTCTCAAAATTATCATTATACTTTTTGTTGATTTATACATTCTTTAACATACTATCTATCTTTTTAACATACTAACGGGTGCTTCATGTGTAGTATTTGTCTTGCAGGTCAATAATACCATGGCTAGCTATCACTTCTTTTCTTGCTATTGTTTGTGGGCTTTGCCCTATGTCTTGCTTGTTCATTGTTTTCTTATGGTTTCTTCAGCCATGATTGTATTGTGACATTGTGAACGATGTCCAATGTTTGAAACCCACTTTTTGCGGTCTATCTTGTCTTCCTAGTTGCTTGTTATATTGAATGCTATTACATGTTAGCTTTTATACTAACACTTGCTACTAACCTATCTTGTTTTCATGTTCCTTGGTTTCTACCATGCATATCCCCTACCCCCTTCAGGTATCCACTTTCAGATATGCATATCAGCTTATGTTCCTCTCCTTTGGACCAAATTCTCCTACATTCGTCACATGCACCCCAAACGAGAGGACATCTGTTGGGTGAAGAAATCACCCCAACAACAACTCAAACCTATAGTATAATACAACAAACTATAGAATCAACACAGGCATATAGTTACAAGTTGACTCAAAATCAGATTCGGGCCCAAAACACATAATAGACACTAGTGCCCTGGACCTCGATAGTAGCGGTGGGTGTTTATGTCGGGCCTCGTGGGCACTTGTGTCTGGGGAAAAAAATCATTTTCTAACCCCAACATAGTTCAAAATAGTTTTCATATCAACTCTCTGGTAGTAGGCACTTGCCTCCGGACACAAAATTCATTCTATCGATTACAATTGGAAAAATCAAAACAAATCGAACAATCGAAAAGGAAAAATAAGGGACGTGCCATTTGCAATGGTTCTTATTTAGGAAGCATCATAGAATGAGAGAAAAACTAGACCTCTCTCCCCAAAACTCTTTTCTTGGCATGAGATCACCCAAAAACTCACCTTTGGCATGAGATCACCAAAAAAAAATCACTCTTGGCATGAGATCACCCAAAAATCTCACCATCAACATTCAAATCCAGCAACTCCAAGAACACAGGACAATTTTATATCTCATACTCTCTTACATATTAAGTGTAAAATTTCCTTTTACACACTTTCATACTTTTACTTACTTATACACGCATTACTAATATTTTTCATATACAAAACTTTGAATAATTTATCACTCTTATTTTTTAGGTCTATCCTTAATATACAAAAATAAGTAGCTCACATCAGCAGAAGCGCAAGCTCTAAAGAACATGTTATTACCCATATACTTCACCCCTAGGGTCTACATCCCTTTCCTACTCTCCACACTTCACATTGTAATCACCTCATGCTTTACTTTTCCACTCGTAACGATATCTCCTATATGCTTTCACACAAGATCATAAGTTACACATCTTTCTATCTACTTTATGCTATTGAGTATTCACTCAACATCATAAAGTGGGCGGGAAATGTAAACATATAATCTCCGCACTTGAGTACATTTCTAGGTCCTAGAGCATACTAATATATACATGATTCTTGAGAAAGAAAACTAGTAATTGATAATGTGTTTAAGGTCTTTTCTTTATTTGTTCTACTTTTTTGACCTTACACACCCTACATCCCTATCGAGCTTTTGACTCGATTTATATTTTATGACCTTGAACACTAGCACCTGACATTCATGTCCCTTTCCGGGTATTCATGACCCTCTCTGTCCCTTTCTCACTCTTTTGAGTCTCTTTTACTTCTTGGGCATCTTTTATACTTTTGGGTTGGCATTTTGTAGTCTTTTATTTTACCAAACATCCCAAGGTACATTGTCACATCACTCAGCCATAACTAAACACTCACTCGAAGTGCATAAGGATACTAGGTCCCTATTTTGTGGAAGCTTTTTCAAGGAGTTAGTATGATGAGCACACACACATATATGTATTTCAAATCCATAATAACAATGCAATGATAAACCATAAACAAATCTAGAGCATAACCATATGCAAGAATAACTCATACAAGAATTAAGATTAAGTTTACCATACAAGAACCAGATACATATATGTCAACAACTAATATCCAAGCACAAAGATCCATCATATTGATTATTGAAAAATAAAGAAGCTTAATACATACATAAAAGAGTTACCATAAGTCATGCGCACTCATAAACAAACAACATAACTCTATTACAATCATGGCACTACCAATCTATGCAGATAATACATACATACATACATACATATAGGAGTGGGGACTTTCCCTTCACCACCTATATATCCTAATAATAGGCTACATGCTAATAATGGCCATGTGCCCTTTCAAGATAAATACAAAAGCGTGAAATCTCGCTAATAATAGATTATCTAATAATACCAACTGCAAATATAATCCTATTATTAGCCCAAAACTATACATGTCATTTAATCTTCTAATTTTCAAAAATAGCCTTGCTTCACCTCCAATTCTTCATGTTAATACATGCCCCACACTCAACATATATATTTAGCTCATGCAACCAAAACCACTAAGTCTCAAAATCATAGTTTCTAGGCGCACACCCTGTTCGATACATTTCCTCGTGCACCTACACGCCCTATGTTCACACACCCAATCCTTATCCACCTTCAATACTTAGGTTGTAATTCATCGGACCAAAATTTCCCCACACTCGCTTCATTTCCATCCTTGACAATGGGTAACCATGACTTATCTCTCCATGGATAAAGAATAAGGAATTCAATAATAACTATCCATAAAGAATGAAACAATAATTGGGTGTTCTATCCCTTTGCAGGTAGAATGAACTCTAGATATTCAATCTTTATCTCTACTTCTAACTCGTTCTAAGAACCAAGTGCTTTATTTTTTTGTCAAGGATGTCTGCAAGTACTGCTTCCATTTCATCTATAGTCATATTTTGGCCCTTATTCTGTAGTATCCTAAGGATGTTTTTAGACTTGAGACCATCCCATCCATTACATCCATTCTTTGCGCTATGAGTTTTCCTATCTCTTTGATTCACTCCTTGTGAGGGTCACGGGCTGTTGCAAGGACATCATGCTTCTCTGCTACCAAGGTCAGCCTCTCCTCATGCCCAAGTGTATCATTATTCACTGCACTAAGGACCTCATTCTCCTCTACTAGAGTCCTTATCTTTATTATATTTTTAGGATCTACGCACATATTCAACACCAAGTCTTCCTTTTTCATTTCATCTTTCATTTTATGTAGTATGGACTCATACCCAAAGATCTCGCGCTATGATCACCTTTTCCTTTTCTCGTATGTGCTACAACATCCTTCGGTTTTGACATTCGCATCCATCCCTCATCTAAAACCATGTGTACCAAGGCATGTAGTAATGCATTGTAGATGGAAACCTCTCCGCCACCTTCTCTTCCATATGCAACCTTGTCTTAAAATTTTCATCACAAATTTATTCCACCATATTTAGTACCGTATGCACTTTCACCTTAATTGTCTCCTTTTCCTCTATCGTGCACTTGATTTCGGTGTTTTTATCTTTCCTATCTTCTAGAAAATCCTGAATGGTTTCTCGCTTTATCTATGTTTTGGTGTGTAACCTTTGCAGACACCTTTTTCAATGCATTACTAACTTGTTAACTCGATATCCGAGTTGGTTTAACTATTACATGGCGTGAATGCAAAGTGCTTTATTGATCCTCTTATAAATGTAAAAATCCTCACATACATCAAAATCAGGCTCATCCATGTGATTTTGCATACTCCATGATAGTTTTTACGTGTGTGTGTGGTTGCCATTTCTGAATCCATTAATTCCGAACCATAAAGGTCTTTTTTTCCAATGAAATTTGGAACCTAGCACATATAATTTTGGTTGGGTCATTGACATACCCAAATGTAGGATTTTCATACACTCCTCCATCATTTCAGAGTGCTTACCTTTAGGAATGTGAATACCCACATCAAGCACTGGTCCTTCACCTGTTTGTGTAGCAGTAGGCATGCCTGAAGGGACACCCTTATCCTCAATCTTCTTTGCATCAACAATGTCATTGCCACTTCGTGTTCCCCAATCATCCTACATCATCTCTCAATTCTTCATCCTGAGGTTCCTCAACATCATCAGTGTTAAGAAGGGTATTTAGCGTGTTTTCCTATGATTTCTCACCCTCATCATCCTCAGTAGGGATGTAGTTGTGCCTTTTCTTCTTTTCTAGCTCGCCTTCACAAGAGAATTCCTAGGTGGCCTCCTTGGGGCTATGATGGCCCAACGCCCGATTCCTTATTCTCCTTAACACTCTCCTATATTGTTAGTCCCCAACACCTTCTACTCGAATCTATCGTATGTGCACCTATCTCTATTCCCACTTCCTCATCTTCCTTTGCAATGGATGGGTTACCTCATGCACTCTTTTCTCTCCTATGGTGGTACATGTTTCCTACTATCATGCTCCAAGCCACCACTGTTTTCCTTTAATTCTTAATTATCTTCTTCCTCTTCATCACCATCGGGCAAATTAGTCTCCTCATCCCGTAAGGTTCCCATAGTATGTTTTCCTTAGGTAACTCAGGAGTTTGAATTCATTCTCAACATATTTCCCATTTTTCAACTTGGGGTTAAGGTAGATATATACCTTAGCTGCTCCAACCTTCCCAATTTATAGGCTCATAGAATTGATATGAATATCATTTGAAATTAACTTCTCAATATACGCAGACTTACCTAGGTAGACATATGTCTTCCAGAGTGTATGATAGTCACAATCCACCTTGTCCACATTGAAGAACAACCTTCACAATTTTTAAAATATGTGTAATGGTGCCTAAAATAGCACATAGTGAAGGCATGGGAGCTTACACCAAGGGCTCCACTTCCCATCCTTCATGCCAAAACGCCCTATGCAAAAATGTTGGTAAACGAAAAATTGAACATGTTTTTCCAATACCGAAGGAATATCCTTAGGTATTCTCCATTCTTCTTTAAATGCATCATGTAAGTGCTCATACCATTTTTTCCTTTTCTTGTAGGGTCCGCTCATGGATCCATCACATGTATACTTCACAAATATATCTGCAAGGGATCTCTTTTCCTTTGGGTATTGCCAAATTTTATCTTTTGGCCCATTGGGAACTCTAATCTCTATAAACACAATAGACAGAAGGATCATGCCAAAACTTATCTTATCTCCTTGGTGTGCCTATGCGACAATGTTCTCGGTAATGAAATTAGCCAAATTATACATGACACCTTCTATCATCTTCTTAGCAATGTGTAACCATGTTTTGTTTACTTGTGACCAACGCTCTTGGTTGTTCAACTTGGTGAGGAGGTGCACTACCACATGAATAACAGTGGTACTTTTGAAACTTGGGGATATCCATCTCGCGCCATCCCTTAGTGTAAGATAACATTTTTTTCGCATATATTCCCTCCTTATCGGTGAGATCACCGCTAACTTCAAAGTGTCCGAGATTCATAGCCATGTTAATATTCCAATCAGGGGGTGTAGTAAGCCCCATTCAATGCCCAAAAAGTAAAATAAGTCCTCATGGAATCGCTCATCAACCACCGATAAAGCTTCTCTAGTTTGCCAAAGTAGGGAGTTCATATTGTTGCAAAAAATCCCATATTTGAAAATAGTTTTTCTCCGCATCGTCATATATGGCCGTATCATTCTCTATTCGCATAGCTATTTTTACTATGAAAAACTTTCCAATCCATCTTTATTATCCTTAGTCATGTGGTTATAGTAATTTAATTTGTAGCGTCAAATGTATGAGTCCCAATTTCCGCCCATGAATACCCTTCTAGATACTACATCTCGTAAAATCAACTTTTGGGGGTGTCTTCAACATATGTTTCTACTTCCTTCTACTTTCTACCCTGTAGTCATTCCATGTGCTCGTTTAGGTGCGATAGTGATGATAAAAGTGTTGCCTTGCAGTCGATTCGAGCTCTATAACTCAAAACCCGCATGCCCTTAAACATGCAACATTCAACTCCATATAATCCACATGATTCTTATCCTTTCGTATTTATTTATACTTATCACCATAGGGATAACCCATTTTGATTCCTCAAATGACTCAATGATCCTAGATTTCAACATCTTATCAATTTCCTCCTTTACTTTGACATGTAGATTAGGATTCATGCTATAAGGCATCTTTTTAATTGGGTGTACACCTTCCTTTAACTTGATCTTCATCTCACCCAAAAATTAATGTACCCCTTTCAACTCATGATAGCCTCTAGGAATAAGTCCTTGAAGTTGCACAATAACTCAATTGTTTTTGCAACCTCTCGAGTCGACCGATAATCTTTGATGATTACCTCCTTAGGTTCAACATCTACCCCAATGTTGACCTTCTTCATTTTCATAAGGCGCATTATATGTGTCCGCTTTCTCATCTCGCATTGTCTAAAATTTCATGCGTACCCACAATATGGTCAACACTTGGATTCTCCACTTCTTCATTGTCCATCATGAAGAACATCTTACCTTTTTATTTTTATAGGCATGTGCACCCAAGTTGTTCCTCATTTATCTCTTCCTCTTCAAAACATGCCCCAGAAATGAATCACCTAGTAACTCTTGAATAAGCTCCTCGGCCTTTGCACTATCTCCCATAGTCAAGAGCTTCATAATCTATAATTCCTCATTCACTAGAGGTTTAGTAGAAAAATAGTCAAAGGTATGAATCATACTTGCAACTAGTTCTTGCCAATTCTCTATTTCTCTATTCAATTCTCGCGTAAACATACCATACATGCGCGTATCCACGTAAAGTGAATTAGAACTTATGCACCCATAGTGAAGGTGGTAAGGCCTCCTGCCCCTCTATCTAGAGTCTCTCACACTACTAAACGTGGTGTGAAGAAAAATCCTTCCCATGGAATTCACATGTCTTGGTAGGTGCATTACTCCAAAGAAATCTAGCAGAGAAGGTGATTCTCACTTCTCACCACTCTAAAATACCATCTCTGTGTACCATCCACTAGCGCATTGTTGTTCCACACAAGGTATACACCAACATATTCCTTCTTTCCACTTGGTATGTCCATGGAACTTCCATGGCGTGTAAAAATACGTCGGGATATCCTTCACCAAAGTGTACCTTAGTATCTTAATACTACACAAACTCCTAACATAGTGCGGCTTGCTTACACACGTAATTGTACTCTTCATCTCACGTCCAACCATTTCATAAGTCCCATGCGCCCAATTGTCACAAGCAATGCTGGTTGTATCACTCATAGACTATGCATCATCCCATTGAATGAATCTTTCCTTTGATTGTTCAAGTTATTCAAGATCTTTGATGGTGCGAGACATAAATTATGTTCAAATAATCTTCACTCAAGGGTTCCAAAAAGGTGTAACTTTTTCATTCGTCAAAGGAATGATCATGTGCTCTGTTTTGTTCTCGAAACAAATGTAACCCTTATTAAAGCGCATATTAGGATTATTTGCATAACGCCAAGGGTGCCCAATAAATGGTGGAAAGTTATCGCTTCAACAAGCACCAAGACTTCAAAATCCCTAGTAAACTTGGCCCCTTGTATAGTAATTGTGGTATCCTTCAGAAATCTAATGGGTGTGGCTTTAGTTCTATTCGCCATATACAACACATTTAAAGATGGCTGTAATGGTGGTCTCCCCATCTAGCTCCATGCATCCAAGGTGATTACATTCACTTCGCACTGTAATAATCAAAATTTTACTCAAAGCACCATCCATCAATAAATTGTGTTCAAATTGATTTCTTTATCATAATCTAGACCGTGAGAAGGTAAGTTAGCATGTAAAATTTGCCTCTTGTGCTCAACTCCAATGCGCGACATCTTTCCCTTTAACCATTGCCCTAATAAAGGAAAGATGTTTTCTTGGTGGAACATCTTAGAGACCTCTTTCAAGTCATCAACATATTTCTAAGGGAGCTCAACTTCTTTCACATGTTCCAACCCGCGATTGTTCCTTCAAGTACATGTATCTACCCAAAAAAATTTGAATGAACTCCATAGTATCTTGATAGACTTCCTTTTGATGAGCAGGATCTGGATACTTCACATGTGATACCTTATGTTTTGTAATAACAAGTTTTTTCTATGGAGTATCACACATGCATAGCCTCAATGCATATATTAATCATCACAGTATCACCTCACGGGCTAGGAGCTAACTTCGACATCCACTAACCTTCCATAATGCGTTGTATGCTAACCATCCCCACACATTTATCCTACTTGTGCTTCTTTCTCAGGTGCTCATACAAATCTAGAAATTCCTTATAATTATAATTCTTTCCACACCGACGAGAAAATAATATTCTGAGGGCACTTGCACTTGTAATGATCAAGGGATCCACATATATAACAAGTTCCATGTGGGAAGTCACTTCTTCTACCACCACGACCTCATCCTCTCGAATCCTTCATGGTAACCTCTACCTCTACCTCTACCACCTCCATCATATCAGCCTTCATTATGAAGATGATCATGATGCTCACCTTGTTCCTTAGAACCTTTTGCAACACTAGCTTGACATACATTAGTCTCAATGTAATCATGAATCTAATCAATCAATCAATCTAAAATTCCTCGTATCATGTGTGGTAGAATTACAAATCTTACAAAGAATAAGATACGTTCTTTCTTATGCGTCTACAACAATGGGAACCTACTTGAATCATGATCCAAGTGACATATTTCACAATCCAACAACATGACACACACCGATTTACAAGGGAAACTATCCTCGGTATGTCCTTCTACTTCACAATCAGTGCACCAAATATCACCTGTGTGTCTCATGAGTGGAATCAACTAACAATTTTTCCAACTATTGTTCCATAGATGCAATATGAGATTTGAAGAATGGGATAACTCTAGTGTCTACCCTCCCAACTATTTCGGGCGCAGAGCTACTTCAACCGCCTCATGCGGGTATGTATAAGTCTTGTGTGAGAGCGCCCTTCGAAGGTATGATCAAACCTCCTACAAACCATTGAGCATGCTGAATCAAGTGGATGTCATAAGATAAATTTGATAATAGAGTTTTGAATCGTGCATCATAATCCCTAATGCTCTCGGTCATGCCATATTTAATATCTTTCAATGCATTGATGCTCTTTTGTTCAAACTCGGGCATATGGAGCTTTCTATGAAGACATCATGTAATGCGATTTATTCTACAAAATTCTGGTTCGGATCATATTTCTTGTACCAAGTATTTGTGCCCCCTTGCAAAGGAGTAACAAATTAACTTACCTTGCACTCAAGAGTTGTGATCCCTTTTGCGTGTCATAGTATCTCACACATATCCACATGATCCATTACATATTTAATTCCTTTGTATTCTAGGAGATGAAGAGACATCTCAAAATACAATTATTGGGGTTGGTGTAGACCGTGCCCACTAGATCCGAACTTGTGTTACCTCCTGTGTTCCTCCTCAAGAACCATCGGGGTTCCATTAGATCCTAAACCCCCTAATCCTCCTCCCGTAGTGAGAAATGGACTATAGAATCTATTGCCTTGTGTCCTAACAATTGCACTAAACTACACCCCGTAATCTACAAATTTGTAATACTTCTAGACATGATACTAGCATTCGCATGCCTACATTTTGTGTTGATGACACACCAAAAAATATACCTCCAACTAGACCTCAAGTAACACGGATGACGATTACACCTCCATGGATGAATAATCTATCTTATTAACTCCTGAAATTGATGGAATATTCACTCTATTTGTTGCTACTCTACCGCCCACACTAGCTCTCTTTTTAATGACTGTCATAGAAACTAGAAAACCAAGCACAAGGGCTAGGTCACCATGAGGAATCAAATGAGTGACAATGGTCCTTGTAGTTTCAAATGACACATTTTCATCTCGAAGTCGAAGAGGGTTCACTTCCATGCTTACCCAAATGTGGGAGTTCCATATGCTCTAGCTCCACGTCTTTTACATGAGCTCCAAATCCTTCACGAGTCATCTCTTTCTACAACACCATTTATTCCACAACATCACACTGCTTCTCCAAATCCCTCTTACGCGCTCCATTAAACTCAATCTTCCTTTCTTCTCTCTACCTCTCTACCGCCTGAGTCCGCCATCTTTCACCACACATGCTCTTGCCGCCCATGGTGGGGTTAAGCTAACCATAAGATATTGTTCAAAATCTAGGGCCACGATCAATATCTTAATCGTTAAAGGGATAACACACACATAAGATCCTCTTGGTTCACACGGGAACTAAAACTCAACAACCTCTAGATAGGAATAAGTAGAAACTGTGTGTACTCAAAAATATAGCTATTCAAAACACCACTCCAATTAGTATGGTGTGTGTCCAAGTCGATCAGCATCATACGAGCCTGGAATTCTTCCTTTGTCCAAACAAGTGCTCTATACCTCTAATTTCTCTTTGATGCGTATGCTACTAGCCACTTGGAAAAATCTATAGGAAACAATAGAAGAGTGTCTCATATCGTTCATGATGCGATTCTATTCCACCCATGCACGTGCATCAAATTCAGGTCCATTGTTAAATCTATGAGCATACTCTTCCTCTAAATTCTCTAACCAATTCTCAATGTTGTCCAAAACTAATCCAGTACGTCTTCATCATGCAACATCCTTGCAAATATCTTGAAAACAGGTCCCGACAGTGGAACCAAAATGTATTCTTTTATTTTACTAAACATCCTAAGGCACGCTGACACATCACTCAACCGAACTAAGGCTCACCCAAAGCGTGCAAGGGTACAAGTCCGTATTTTATGGAAGTTTTGTCAAGGAATTAGCATGATGAGAAAACACATAGATATATTCTAGATCTATAACAACAATGCAGTGACAAACCATAAACAGATCTTGATCATAACCATATACAAGAATAAATCATACAAGAATCAAGATTAAGTTTACCATACAAGAACCAATCACATATATGTCAACAACCAATATCCAACCACAAAGATCCATCATATTGATTACCGCAAAAAGCGAAGTTGAATACATACATAACATGAGTTACCATAAGTCATGTGCACTCACAAACAAGCAACATAACTCTATTACAATCACGGTACTACCAATCTATGCAAAAATATATATATATATATATATATATATATATATGTATGTATATATGTATGTATGTATATATGTATATATGTATATATATGTATATGTATACATACATACATACATATATATATATATATATATATATATATATATATATATATATATATATATATACACACACACACACACACACACACACACACACACACACACACACACACATATATATATAGAGCGGGACTTTCCCTTCACCACCTATGCATCCTTATAATACGCTACATGCTAAGAATAGTCATTCGCCCTTAAAAGATAAATACAAAAACATGCAAGCTCGATAATAATAGATTATCTAATAATACCTATTGCGAGATCTAATCTTATTAATAGCCCAAAACTATGCATGTTGTTTAATCTCCCACTTGTCCAAAATATCCTTGCTTCACCTCCAAGTCTTCATGATGATGTTTTCCTCGCTCTTAACATGTATATTTAGCTCATGCAACCAAAACGGAAAAGTCTTGAAATCATACTTTCCCTGGGCATGCCCCGCGTTCTAATACATCTCCGTGCCCTATGTCCGCATGCCCAATCCTTATGTTCCTTCAAGTACTTAGGTTGTAATTCATCATCCCAACACATTCCATTTTCCAATTATGAAATTCAAATAAGGGAATAATATATATACATAGTTATAGCTCTCAAATCAATGGCCAAATAGTAGCATTATCTACTATCACCTAAGCTTACATCCAAAGGCACAAAGAGCATCACAAAGAATCCATCTAGCACATTCACTCAAGGGACAAGTGCATCATTCTTCTACATACACAACATAGGAGGGGAAGTCTATTCTATTCCATCCCACACATTCTATACATTTTCTACATTCTAGATCTAGCTCACTCTTAATGTGTAACTTGCACAAGGGAATCCTAGAGCATCATTACAAACACTTACACATAACTACATGGATTCTAAAATTTATTTCATCTCTCGGTACTAAGCTCACACTTTGTGTGACCATCGAGGTCAATCTATCTCCACATACTCGCATCTTTATTTTTAGTTCATTTGATGTGGTTTGTGGACATGTGCGATTAGGTATATTTCTTTGCAGGTTATAGGTGTGAACAATGACATTAGGAGAAATCCAAAGAGAGAAATAAATATCAACAACGAAGCTCCTCATGCATAGAAAATATTAGAACCTGAGCATCTGTGGTGGACACTAGCACCCAAATCCAATCACTAGCACCTGAGCGCTCTCGTCCTCCCTGGCACATACGTCCGCACATTTATGGGTTCCAAAACCTCCTATGATACCTAATGATACTCTTCTCATTATGTTTCAATAGTTCCTCAATCCATAACACTTCCTCATCACACGGAAACCACTAAAGTCATCTATCTCTTTCATTTTATTAGGGTTTAATATTATTGTTTGCTTGTTTCTTGTCCATTTACTATATTTTATCATTTGTACATCATACACTATAGTAGTTACTTTGAAATTAGATTTAATTCAATTTATATTAAATCATTAACCATTTCTAAGGAGTTATAATTAAATGCTCATAAACCCAAAACCTTTATAGTCCTTTACCACACACTCTTAAATTTCCATATTAACCAAACACAATCGAATAATTACTTAGCCTTTCATAATGTTCACCCTTGTTCCATTAAATATGCCTTATAAACATTAAGATATATGCCCATTCAAACAACATTAGTATATATACCACTAAGGTATATACATATACATATACATACACACACACACACACACACACACACACACACACACACACACACACACACACATATACATATATGTGTGTGTGTGTGTGTGTGTGTGTGTGTGTGTGTGTGTATCTATCTATATATACATATATACATATATATACATACACACACACACACATATATATATATATATATATATATATATATATATATAGAGAGAGAGAGAGAGAGAGAGAGAGAGAATCCACTTATAATAAATGGTTTAATTTTCCATGTATTCTAATTAAGTCTTCACACAAACATAAACCAAGCTTGAGTTTCCAAGACCATTCAATTTACGAACTATACACACAATACTAATTCATTTGTGCTAGCTAAGTAAGGCTTATACTTACGACACACAAGCTAGCACTATATATATGCCACAAACTTATATGAAACACTATTACATGCGAAATGATCTAGTAAGTGATCAAATAACCTTACTATCATTATCCAACATGTGATAACATATATTTAACAGAAATGTCAATTCTGGTAAGACTCTCGGTTAATAATTTTTTAAAACTCGCTAATGGTATATTGTAGTCTATATAGTTATCAATTTCAGGACTAAAAGGGAAGGATGTTACAATAATGGAGATGGTCAAAAGTATAATGAATGTCGGACATATTCTAAATGAGAATTTGGTAGGAGTAACAATTGTTGTTTACATTTTAAATAGGTGTCCAACAAAAATTGTTCAAAACATGGTTCCTCAACAAGGCTTGGAATCATAGAAAACATAGTGTTTCTCATTTTAGAATCTTTGGTTGTGTGGCATATGCACATGTGCATGATGAGATAAGGAAGAAGTTAGACAACAAAGGAGAAAAGTGTATTTTTTTTAGATATTCAAAGAATACAAAATCCTACAAGTTGTTTAATCCAGTCACTAGAAAGGTGTAGACACAAAATAACGCACTTTGGTACATTTATAGGTCCTAAAAACATACTATTATTCATATGATTCATAAGCAAGAAAACTAGTAAGTGATTGCTATCTTTGGCTCTTTTCTATCTTTCTCATTTTCTATTTGGTCTTACACACCCTACATTCCATTCGGTACTTTACTTATATTTTATGACTTGAGACACCAACGCCTAAACAAAATGCCATCACCTAGGCGCCCTCGTCCCCCGAATAGTCCTAACCCTTTTCTATCGTACTCATTTCTTTTGGGTCTCTTTTATCTTTTGGGAATCTAATTTTCTTATGGGTCGGCCTTCCACTTGTCAATTATGAAATTCAACCAAGGGAATCATATAAATACATAGTTGAGTGAGAAAAATGAAGGACCAAGCACTAAGCATATATTATCATCACCTAAGCTTGCTTCCAAAGGCATTTAAGAGCATGAAGACATCCATCTAGCATCCATTCAAGGGACAAGTGACTGCATTTTTTTGAATATACTACATAGGAAAGGGAATTTCAATATTCCATCCACACATCTATTTACATTGTTACATCTAGCTACAACCTCTTATCAAGTGTGCTTACAAAATAGAATCCTAAGGCATGATTCTTTCAAACACTCACAAGAACTACATGGAGTCTAGTGTATGTTAGCAAAATAAAATAATACATTGTTCTAAAGACTATATGAATTTCTCTATTTTCTATATAGTACCTAGTGCCTTTATCATGGCAATCCTAGAAGTTTCATCTAGTTGTATAAATACGGGTGTATGGATTTCTTTTAGGCAATGAATAAAGTTTCATTCCTCTCTGAAATTGGTATCAGACTGAAGTTTAGTGGAGGAACAAAATTTGTTGGGAAGCGCCGTCCCCAATCTCCTCGTGGCCTCCTTCGGGATTTGTTGTTTGGTGGCAGGACTGTGGTATTGTCTCATCTGCGTGGCGAATCCAATTGAGTTGCCTTTTATATGGCATGGTTGACCAATGAAAATATGTGGCAACAACCACACCTTGATCGCTTTTGTTGGATTGCACTCTAATTGCTATCCACTCAAGGGTGGGACGAGTTTGAGTTAGCATACGTGGAGACTCTATGGTGGACGTCCAGACCAATCTCCTCCACCTTTAGTGTGGCCCATGATTTGATAAACGTTAAACTCGTGATGATTTGTATTGAGTTTACCACGGTAGGTTGGTCGTTGTTCTGTGATATACACGTCGAGCCATTGGCTAATCGCCCACGTATAAAGTCTTGTTGGTGAGATCTCTGCAAACGCATAAATTCTGACAACGACGAGGTACAAACATCTTGATAGGAGGAGCCGTTGCAGGCCATCACAATGGTTGGCCGATTGCACCGAGCACATTCCAACAGATGAGGATTGCTAAGTCTGAGGTCGATGAGTCTGTCCCCATGGCATACACCGAATTTAAACTTCCTGCCATAAGCATGATTTCATTTTCCTTCTCTGGCAAAAAGTTCTCATACACCTTTATATTTCCAACATAAAATATGGTGAGCTGGGAATTGCCTAGTTTGCGTGGAACATTAAAGGAATTGCCTACTTCCTGTCATGCTTGGATCGAGGATGACTCTCGATCGAAGTTTGCAGAGATAACAGTTTCACTCAATACAAATTCAAAGGCGTCCACAACAGCGTGGAGATGTTCAGTAGCATCCTAACCAGCAGGAGAACCAGATGAGATTGATAAACCTGCTGCGCTATTTTCAATAGATCCAAACCGAGTTGTGGCTGTCGATTCCAAAGTGGTTGAATTACCCATACGAGCCGAGTTGTGCAGCAGATCAGAAGGATAGACCGAGCTGATCGTTGAACGTTGATCAATTCGAAGAAGCTCAAGCACGTATTATAGATACACTTCATACGTGGATACCTAGAGAAACTATCTCAGCCTTTATGTGACAGCAATCTGGAGCGGCTTGTTTTGGCAGTAACTTGGAGCAAGACTTTGAAACATTAAAAATTACGTCGACCAATCTTGATTGGAACGCTAGAAGATTGCTATGAATTGTGAAGGAGTAAGTAACATATGTCACGTATTCCAGATACCGAGAATAGCGTTGCAAGAAATCCGTGAAATAACTCGTTGTTAACAAGCCAAGAAGAAATCACAGACTTTACTTTTTCTTGCTCAATTCCCTTCAAAACAGTGGAAATCTGGAATTTGAGGAGCTTGCGCATCAAGGACTACTAGAGTGGTTTTGGTTCGACATACGGTGTCAAGCCAATAAGGTACGTATGGAGCTCTAAAAGGCTACTTAAGAAGATGATGAACGCGAGATAGAATGCCCACATAATTGTATGCATCTCACTACGAGAGAGTATCGAGCCCATCTAAGATATATTATTCATTAGTAAGACATTGTACTTCCAAAATTTTAATTCTTGACATCATGTCTGCTCCGAATATATTGCTTTCAAATTCCCAACTCTTGAAAGGGCCAAATTATATTGCATGGAAGACGAATATGCAAACAATTCTTCTTTCAAGACCTCTACTAGATTGTTGCTAATGAACTCCCTTGTCCCACCGACAATGATAATCATATCAAATACGACAAAGCCGATGCAAAAGCGTTGATGTTGATCACATTGAGCATATTTGATGAGGTGCAGCCACACATTCAGAATTCTGCAACATCAAAAGTAGCATGGGATACTCTATCCACTATCTATGAAGCCAAGAACTTGACAATATTCTTCATCTCCAGTCAAATCTGCATACCATGAGCATGAAAGAAGGTGAGAAAGTGGAAGAGTTTATACGTCAAGTAGCAGAGTTATGCGTAAATCTCATTGCACTCAAAGAAAAGGTTGAAGAGAAGTTGTTTGTCCCAGTCACACTATGAGCTTTTCCATTTTAGTTTAGGACATTCATCACCACACTAACCATAACTAAAAAGGAGGTGAGTTTTTCCGAGCTGGTGAATTTCCTGCAACAGGAAGAATCCATTCAATTAGTACAAAAGGAGTTCGAGGACAAAGCATTGATCTTCAGACAAAAGAAGACAAAGAAGCCTCACAAAGGTTAACAAGAGAAGCCAACATAGAAGTAACTGTAGAAGCTAAACAATAAGGAAGTCTCAAAAGTTGGATCGATGGTGTCACATCTCGCTCGACGAATACACACGAAACCGCCATTTGTTGGTATAATGGCCACACGAAACATAATTTTGGAGAAGAGAGCACATCCGGACAAAGTGATTCAAATAAATCCAAGTGGCATCCTCATAGAAAGTATCAGAAAGGACATGTCGTAGCCCAACCAGGGGATGACTCAAATGATGATGCTCCGTAATCGTAAAATTGCAGCACACATGAAGAATATTTGGTGCTTGTATCCCAAACATCACAGCCATCAAATAATATTTGGCTGCTTAGATTGAGTGCCAAAGAAGCACATGACTAGTGATAGAAATCTTTTTGATTCATTGACTAATCGACCCACTGGAGATTGGGTTCATATTGCAAACAACAAGGAGTATATAGCAGAAGGAATCAACAATGTGACCATTCCTCTCGGGACAAGAAAATGTACTCTCACAAAGGTACTCTATGTTCCTAGCCTAACCAAAAATCTCATGTTTGTCTCTCAGATGTTGAATCACAAGCTTAAAGTGGAGTTCCTTGTTTAGAATGACATCAAGTCCTATTTGATATCTCAAAACGGTAAGATAATTTCTAGAGTTTTTCTGAAAGATCATTTATTTGCACTAGATGAAGTTTCATCCTCTACAGTTGTGTTATCTACCTCCACAATGGAATCCACTACACTCTAACATTATCGGTTTGGACATCTTTCGGCCAACTCCCTCTATCAACTCAGTTCAAAGTAGATGGTATGAGGAATTCCTCCTCTTTCTCAATCATTACCTCTTTGTCCTAGATGTCTTACATGAAAAAAGATCGGGACCCTATTAGTGCGAAATCACAAAGCACCCCCAAATGAGTTATGGATCTACTTTTCTAAGGTAGAACCATCTGGTGTGATTGCATAACATTGAACTTTCCCCAAGGTGCGGGACCTTTCAAAAGTGGGAAAGCTCTCTAGAGAAGGTTGGTTCCTCTTCCTAAACTACCTGCCACGAGCTACTCCAATGCAGGCAAACTAAATCTAACCTAGTCTAACCATCAGTAAGGAACCAAGGAGAGAGAAAGAGGGAAAAATAGAGCCTACACTAAAGGGGTGATACACCAGCAAAGGAAGCGAGATATTCTATTGAGGGAGAAAGAAACAAAAAAATGGAGATGAGGGAGGTCAAACAGAAGTGACACGGCCTAGATCTTCAAATTCACCATTAAACTCCATGAAACACAACATCCTACACCTACAAATGTGAAATACATGCTCAAAAAAATATGGAAGGGAAAGGCACGGAGAAACAACAAAACGATGCAAAGGGTTGAAGAACACCACAAAAACATGTTTTTTTATTGCTCTAAAAGGTGCATAGACCATTACATTTCTAGAATAGAGGCACAAATACATTTTTCACACGTGGGAGAAGGTTCACTGCTCAAAAATGGCATCAAGAAACAAATTTGACAGAATTTCTCTATACCTAAAATGTCCCCTTCTCGTTAAATGAGAAGTGTTACAATATATATAGAAAGAAAAGAGAGAGAGGAGGGAAAAGTCAAATCTTGTTTCAACCTCCGGGATATGCATTGAATCTGTCTTGAAGATTCAAATGCCATTGATCAATGCCCCCTTTCAAATCCACCCCAAATTTGTTGATTCCGGCTTCCTCCGTCTGTCATACAGCGTGTTGAAGAAGAATGACAGATCAAATTGAATTAGATCTGGTAGTTGAGAAAATCAGATTCTGTATTAAAGGCATGAAGACATTTCTCCATGGTTCACCTACGGTGGCCTAAGAAAATTGTTTTTACTTTTCCATGGCGTAGAAGATGTCGAGACGCTTCTAATGGTGTCATATTTGTAATATTTTGAGCCTTGAGTCGAAAGATATGCCCCTCCAAAGTTTTTATAGGGTCCTTACAGATGGGTGGGAAAACAATTTGAAAAATGAGTTCCCCTTTTGATATAGGACACGTGATAGCCAAATTAGAGCAAAAATCGGCTTACGGGTCCACAACTTATCTTTTTGCCCTTTTGCGCAAAAAACGTAAATCTCAAAAACTCCTGTAGCCCCGAAGCTCCGCCTGGACACGTGGCTCCTTTTGGTTGGCTGGGGAATGCGCTTCCATCTTTATCTTTGTGCCTCTTAAACGAAAGGCAATTTTTCATTTTTCCTCCAACTCCTTGCTTTGGCTTTGACTAGGGCTCAAACGTTGACTTTTTCCTTGGACGGAGTTGTGGGTCATTTTGCAAATTTTACCCCTTCTGAAACAACAAAGGGGCAAGGACCAACTTTTCCCCTGACGACCCACTTTGGATGGGACACGTGGCGATCGACACTCGTTTGGAAACCTTTTCTTTATTCAATCTTTGAATTAGCACCATTAAGACCATTGGCCTCTGCTCGATCGATCTGTGGACTTTTCAACGGTCCCTTTTACTTTTTAGATTTTGGGCTACATGGTGAGCTCGCGCTCATTTGGGTCTCCACCTTGAGACCAACTCTTGGAGATGTGCCATGCTAACACTTGGCATTCTCCACTTACACTTTTATACTTAGCTAATTTTGAGGCCCACCTTGTCCGCCTTTTGACTCTGTTTTGACCATTTGTTACGTGGAAGGATGGCACAAGTTTGAGCCTCTCCCCTGAATTTCCTTTCGGTTTTGTGCCAAGCTGACACCTGGCACTTCCTTTTGGTTGAAGACTTTTCAACGCCCCACAATTTCTTTGGGGTTTTGGATGCGTGGAATCTTGGCGCAAGTTTGGGCTCCCCTTTTTGGATTCACCTTTGGAGAAGCGCCGTTAAGACACATGGCTCCTTCCATTGCCCCCTCCATACTTAGTCATTTTTAGGATTTTTCCTGAACTGTTTTGAGCCCGAGGACTTCATATCTTCACCGTTTCTTCCCCTTCTTGTTCTTGATTCCTCTTCGGTATCACCCTTTTTGTCTGACCCTGCTATCTCATAGTTGAGTCTACCTACAACTTGGATAATGGATTTAAGATGTGGAAATTGCCCGACAGAGTCATTTTCTTCTACATAGGATCCATCAGTCTCTTTCGGCCTCTCGCCACTCCATGGTTGAGTCCTTCTACGACCAATTTTTAGGATTTGAATGAGTTTTCTCAGGTTCCTCTTATGCGGGGTCGTGACTGATCCAATATTTGACATGGGGGTAAAATATGGATAACAAACCCATTCAAGACAAGTACATTCCATGCCAAGAATCATCTAGTGGTTGTGCATACCAATCATGCGGACCCTTCCCGCCTCTTTTAGGGATTTCAAAGTATTTCTCCTTATTTATTGATGATTATTCCCACAATACTTGGGTTTTATTTCACTGAAATAAGAGCGAAGCATTTGAAAAATTCCAAACCTTCTATCGTCAGTGTTCTTCAAAGAGACCGGGTAGCCCCTTCAAGTCCTCCACAGATCGAGGGGGGAATTCACGTCAAATAAATTTTTGGCATTCTTGAAGGAGCTTGGCATCACATAGCACCTGATTACCCCTTATACGCCACAACAGAATGGAATTGCAGAACATCGCAATTGAATTTGTCATGGAGATGGCTTGTTGCATGCTTTCCACTTCCAAGTTGGAGAGTAGATTTTGGGGGAATAATCCAGAGATAGCTGCATATCTATTGAATCAAGCACCTACAAATATCTTGAAGGAAAAGACACTAGAAGAGGTATGGAGCAATCACAAACCTTCTATTTCTCATTTGAGAGTATTTGGTTGCACTGCTTATATGCATGTTCCAGATAAGAAGAGGAAGAATCTTGATACAAAGACACACCAGTGCATATTTCTGGGGTACAATACCACCTCCAAATCCTATCTTCTCATGGATCCTAAACAAAGAAGATATATGCGAGCAGAGACATTATTTTTGATGAGTCATCATTTGAATTATTTCCACAAAAGGAAGATTCAACACCGACCTCCTCTCATAAACTGCTCACACATCTAGATGATGAGCATGAGGATCCTACAGAAAAGAATGATGAGATGCAAGGAGAATTGTATGTTGATCTTGGAAATTTGGAAAGTAGTTCTTCACATCAGCGTAACATTAACATCTGAAATGGGTTAAAACCACCATAAGATACTCCCAACATGAACTCTCTTCTAGACGCTTCAACAGGAGTTCGTACGACTAGTCAAGTGAAAATTAAAGTAAATATCACACTCATGAGTTTAGTGGTTGATAGCACCAAACTTGGTTTAGTTCGTGAGGCACTCAGTTAGCCAGAGTGGAAGAAATCCATGGATGTAGAATATGACTCTTTGATATAGAATCAGACATGGGAACTTGTCGATCTTCCTGTAGGTAAGAAGTCCATTGGCTGCAAGTGGATTTTCAAAACAAAATACAGGGCAGATGGATCTATCGACAAGCACAAAGCATGACTAGTTGCAAAAGGTTATGCTCAGCAGGAAGGAATTGACTATGATGAGACCTTTGCACCCACTATGAAGATCAAAACCATCAGGGTTGTCTATGCACTAGAAGCACAAAATGGATGGAGACTTCAACAGATGGATGTTAAAAGTTATTTCTTGAATGGTGATCTTAGAGAAGAAGTATACATGACCCATCTAGAAGGATTTTTGATGAAAAACATCCTCATAAGGTATGTCATTTAATTAAGTCTCTTTATGGACTTAAACAAGAACCTAGGGCATGGTACATAAAAATATATGATCACCTATTGTAGCATGGTTTCACACGTAGCCCCTCTTATTCAAATCTATATATCAAAAAGATAGACAAAGAGATTATCATTTTGCTTTTGTATGTAGATGATCTTGTGATTACATGAAGTTCTAACAATCTCATCGAAGATGTTAATAATGTTTTGAAGAAATACTTCTACATGAAAGATTTGGGGCTACTTCACTATTGTCTTGGCTTGGAGATATGGTAGAAAAAGAATTATTATTTTCTCTCCCATATGAAATGCGCCAAGACACTCCTAGAAAAGTATGGAATGAAATATTTTAAACCCATATCCACTCCAATGGAAAAAGGTTTATAACTTTCGAGATTCCAGATTCACCTCAAGTAGATGGTACTCTCTATAGATAGCTTGTTGGGAGTCTCATTTACTTGACATATACTAGACCAGATATTTTCTTTGTTGTGAGCTACCTTTCCAGATTCATGTAGGAGCCGAAGAAATGTCACTAGATAACAATGAAGCATGTGTTAAGATATGTCTAAGGTATAGTCAACTATGGTATGGAGTATTAGAAGAAATCCCAATTCTTCTTACAGGGATATATAGACTCGGACTATGTTGGATCCATTGATGACAGGAAATCAACTTCAAGTTATATTTTTCATCTCGTCTGGTCCTATCTCATGGATTAATAAGAAGAAAACTGTTGTTGATCTTTCATCCGTTGAGGCGAATATTGTGCAAAGACAAGGAGTTGTGTGCGAAGTGATTTGGTTATGTCGCATTTTAGTAGATATGGGAATTCCTAAAGAAAAGCCTCCCATCATTCACTACGACAATCAGGGTGTGTTAAAACTTGTGAAAATATAATTTTCCATGAGAGAACCAAGCACATAGAGGTTGAATGTCACTACATTCGAGATCAAGTTTTGAACCACCATATACATTTGCAGCACATCCCGATAGATGCTCAAATCACATATATTCTCAAATGTAGTCTCTTGGTAAAGAGAAATTTGAACTATTTTGGGGTACATTTGTAAAAAATAGTGTATTAAGGGGGATGTTAGCAAAATAACATAATACATTGTTTTAAGACTATCTAGATTTCCTATTTTTCTAGATACGTCTATTCTAGATATGTACCTAGTGCCTTTATGGCAATCCTAGAAGTTTCATCTTGTTGTATAAATATGGGTGTATGGATTACTTTTAGGAAATGAGTAAAGTTTCATTCCTCTCTTACAATGTAGCGCTCAGTCATAATTTCAATTAGTTGGGTGACCTTCAGGGTCAATCTAACTCCCTATATTTATCTTTATTTTTTATTTGATGTGGTACTATGGGTTTTGTTGGTGAATATTTATTTTACAAGTTACAGGTACATCCAACGATCAAGGTGTGACACAAGAAAAATAAAATTCAGACCACTTTCATAGTCATAGGGTCCTAGTAGTAGACTCGGCACCTGGGTGCCCCGACCCATCCTAGGCACCCTAAGCTAGCTTTATGCGATAGATCTAGATTTTTAGTGCATAGTTACAATAGTTTTCCCTCTTGTTCATCAATTTTCCAATCCAGTGCCATCCCTAGGAAAATGTGAATCACCTAATTCCTTCTCTCTCTCTCTCTTGCCATTAGGGTTCCATATTTTATTAGCTTATTTCTTGTGTCAAATTGTATCTAGCAAATTTACTTCATTGTTTCTATTAATTACTCTATAATTAGGGTTTGGCATAATTATATGTTTGTAAAATCAAAAGATGTTGATCAACGTAGATGTTCATTTTGTTGAAAATGTGGCATGGGATGGAAGCATAGAGAGAATTGTCAATGTAGAAAAAATTATTGCTCATGATTATATGGTAGATGAAACTATAGAACAACAAGGTATAATATCTTCTTCTAATATTAGACATGCATCTCAAGTTGTAGCACAAGCTACACCTCTGTCTACAACTAGGAGGTCTCCAATATTTTACTCATCTTCAGCCATATAAGCGACACCACAAAGAACAAAAAAAGAAACTCCTTTTGTACAAAATAGTCCATCATCAAATAGTCCATTATATGGAAAAACAAGGACTCTTAGTGAGATTTATAATGTTTATACAACTAACTCTTTTTCATCTTTTTCATTGTTTTTCAAGCTATAGATCTAGTATTCTTTGAAGAGACTATAAAAATAAAGTTTGAGCTCAAGCCATGAATGATGAGATAGACACCATAGAGAAAAATCAAACATGGGAATTCATAGGTCTTCCAAAAGTAAAGGTCATGACATGAGTGGAGTGGGTTTACAAGACCAAGTATAGTGTTGATGGCAAAGTACAGATATATAAAGCAAGTCTAGGCACAAGAGGTTTTCCATAGAAATATGGAGTATATTACAATGAAACATTTACACCGGTAGCACATTTGGACATCATAAGAACAATTTTAATAATTGAAGCTCTAAACCAATTGCTCGTGTATCAAATGGATGTAAAATCAACATTCTTGAATGGTTTTCTTGAAGAGGAATTTTATGTGATTCATCCATAAGGTTATGAGATTGAAGGTCATGAAGAAAAGGTGTAAATGTCAAGAAACGGGCTCTATGGACTCAAGAAAGTTCCTAGAGTATGGTACAACATGATTTATTCATATTTAAATCAAATTGGTTTCAATAGGAAAATTAATGAACCTACCTTATATACATAAATAATGAATAAGATAAAAATCATAAGTCAAGCTATTTATTTCATAAGAAAAGTATACTAATGACGTATTAAAGATATTTAACATGTTAAATTGCAAGTCAACACCAACACAAATTGCAGTAGGTCTGAAATTAAGCAAAGAGGACAACAGAACATTTGTGGATCTAACATTGTTCAAAATGTTATTTTGAAATATCATGTATTTGATGGCCACAAGGCCTGATATTGTGTGTGGTGTGAGCCTCATCTCAAGGTTCATGAATTCTCTTAAACATTCACATTGGCAAGATAGAAAAATTATTTTGAGGTATGTATGTAGAACTAAGAATCATGGAATTTTTAATTCAACATTAGATGAGTTCAAACTCATAGGTTATACTGAGATAGTGAATGTGTCATGAATATAGATGATAAGAAAAGAAAATCCACCTATGTTTTTCACTTTCTAATAGGTGAAATATCATGGGCATCAATGAAGCAACTCATAGTCACAATATCTTCAAAGCAGATTTAAAGTATATAGCAGCAACAAGAGTAACATGTTGGGCATTGTGTCAGTGTTGTTATCATTGATGTCAAGTAATATTGATGTCAAAGGGTATTTTTGCGGAATAAGTGTATCTATGAGGTATCATTCATTAACAACTATGAAGGTTGATTGGTAGTGAATTAATGAGGTGTCATAAGTTGTTGTTATGACATGATGACTAGGTGTGTATGCATGATTCTTGAGGCATGGTAAAGAAACAAGGTGTTGAGAGTGAGCTCCAAAGGCGATAAGAGGATTCCATGAGGTCTAACATGTTTAGAGAGATGTGTCAAAGGTGTTAGTATGTCTGCATGGTGAAGGAAAGTTCAGCTTGTGTGAAGCATAGGTTGAAACTAACCATTATAGGCCTAGTCCTAGAACTTGTACATAACTTGTGAGATGGTTTCATGAAGTATGGAGCATATCGGTGTCAAGTAAAAACATGTTTGGAGAATTGTGATATTTCATAACAAGTATGGATGTAGACACTAAATCACACACTTTGGGTACATTTCTAGGTCCTAGTCACATACTACTATTCATATGATTCCTAAGTGAGAAAACTAGTAATTAATAGCTATCTTTGGCCTTTTATCTTTGTTTCATGTCTTCTTTCTGACCTCTTACACCCTACAGCCTAGTCGATACTTTATTGCTTTATCTTTTATGACTCTAGACACCAACACCCAGCCAAGACACCGGTGCCCGTGCACCCTCATCCTTCTTGGCGCGCCCGAATTCTTTGTATCCTACTCGCTCCTTTTGGGAATATTTATCTTTTGAGCATCTTATTTTCTTATGGGGTGGCCTTCCAGTTTTTAATTGTGAAATTCAACCAAAGGAATCATATAAATATAAAGTTATGTGACCATAATAAAGGACCAAACTCTAAGCATCTACTATCACCACCTAAGGTTGCATCCAAAGGAATTCTAAGAGCATCAAAGCATCCATCTAGCACTCACTCAAGGGACAAGGGACTGCATTTTCTGTATACACGCATAGGAGGGGAATTTCATTTTTCCATCCACACATCTACTTACATTGCTACATCTAGTTATTGTTTGTTATTCAAGTGCATCTTGCACAAGAGCCACCTAGGTCACACACACACACACACACACACGAGAAATATGTGGACTATGAAATGTAGTGCACTAATCGGTTGTAAGCTCACTCTATCGGGTGGTGTTGGGGCCAATCTAACTCCCCATTTGTATATTTTTCTTTTTAGGATTTAATGTGTTTTGGGGTTTTGTAAGAGATCATTTATTTTACAGGCTACAAGTGAATTCTACATGTATAATGTGATACATAGGAGACAAACAACGAAGGTGAATGCCCATATTGAGACACAAAATAAATCAATTTCTAACCACTTTTCTAATCATGATCGCTTAGTAGAGGTCTTCGCTCCTATGCACCTCGAACTAATCTAGGTGTCATTTTCTAGACATTTCTGGTAGTCACAATTTTTTTTTGAGCACAATTGCTATATTTTCCTCCTCTTGTTCATCAGTCTTCTAGTCCGGCACACTTCGAGATTAATTATGAAATCAGCTAAGTACTTCATTCTCCCTCTCTTACACCTAGCGTTTCAATTCTATATAGCTTATTGCTTGGGTCAAATATGTACTTTATTTTTATCATTGCGTTGTGACTCGTAATTAGGGTTTTACAAATTCCAATATATTTTAAATCATTTAGTAAACCCGTCTTATTCGAACACTCATGGATCTTCATTTCATCACTTGTTTTATTTTTTTAGGAACCCCTCATTATGGATATCTCCTTTCATGATTTCTTGCTATCCAATCCTGGTTATCACGCTAAAATTATTTCTCTCTTGGCTAATACCCATGTCCCTTCCGATACTCACCCAAAAAAGTATATCATTTTTTCATAGATGAATTTTCTCAACTTACGTTTCCATCGATATAACTACTAATATTTCTTTTTATGACAATGATCCTCCACTATATATATCAGCTCACATTCATAACTAGGGTATCAAGTGAACTATCATCGATAATGGATCTAAGCTTAACCATTGTACTCTATCACTCCTCCATGAATTTGGTCTTCCCTCTGCTTTGGTTAACCCAACATCCATTTCTCTCCATGTGTATGGTCCTTCGCACATTTTTGCATAGGCACTATCACCCTACCATTCACAATTGGGCCAAAAACTATTCATGTGGTATTTTTTGTTATTGATTTCCCAGTTCAATACAATTTCTTACTTGGTAGGCCATGACTTCACGCTATGCAGGCAGTGCCTTCTATAGTTCATCGGTGTATTAAATTCTTACATGAGGGATTTGACTATACCATAGTTTTTTTATCATGGCCCATATAAATATTTTCACCTAGATCCAACCTTTGCGCTACCTATTCCAACTCTTACTATTATCATGCATCTCGTTGATGACCAAAACCCACACACTATTTTGACAACTTGCCTCCAATCGAAGGAACTATTTGTGTGTTAGATGTCATTCCATCTGCTTCAGTCCCACACCCTCCTTCTACTAATGCTATGGTACTTTATCATGGGTTTTTCCATACACTGGATGTCATATCACCTTCCTCTTCTTCTCATGAGGAACCGACCTCTACGCTTCCTCTCACATTTCATGAATATATTTTATTGGCCACATATTCCATTTGATCCTATTAGTCCTAATATTGTTTGCACATATAATGGTTTGGCTCAACTCGAATTCACACTCGTTGATCTTCTCCCCCACCTCATTCACGACATATCTATCATGGATATGTCCATATTGTTAGAGTAGGTATTTACCTTAGCTCATGTTCACCTAGGCACTTTATTTACTTTTATTGTATTTATCCTCACCCACTTATGTGTGTGGATATTTCTTTTATCTTATTTAGATATTAGGAGATATTATCTAGTTGTTAGGTATATTTCTTTCCTTGATCTATGGTATTGACTAGATCCTTAATGTCTAGTTCTCTCCTAAATCTATGGTCTTGACTAGTTCTTTGATGACTAGTTATTTCCTTGATTTATGGCTTGATCTATGACCTTGACTGGTTCTTAGATTGTTATTCCTTGCCTATTTAAGCAAGGCCCATTCTCAATGTATTGCATTGAGTTTCATAATAATATATGATATTGTTGCTCATTTGTTTGCAAAGGTTTATGTAAAGTTATTCTGGCAAATTGCTTTCATCTTATAGATCGTGGTGTTTGATTAACATCTGTGTTCTTGGCTTGGTACGATCTGGTTATCTTTCCTTTCACATATCACTTCTTCTTATGGTCTTTGTGTTTTCCATTTATCATTCTTTTTTGTACACACTTCTCCACTTACTCTTGGGTAGTCTTGGCTAAACTATATTGGCGGCACTTTAGATCTTGATCATATCAACATTTCATTCCCCATGCCCTTTGGCTGTGTTTTTATTTGCAATGATTCATTTCTAATCTATTCACAAAATCTTGATCGTTGGTATGCACATGGTTTCCCACTACCACCTTTCACTAATGAAGAATGCGCAATGGGAATATACAATCTACGCCGCAATAGCTCCTTGCTTTCTCAACCGCATACTATTACTTACCGAGTCTCTGACATATCTCCATTTGGATTTGACCATGACAATGACGATCTCTTATATGATGTTACTTGATAATTATCATCATCATACACTTGGGGGCATCATGCTTACTTCTCCTCCCCTTTTTAGCATTATCAAGTGTCTTGAATTTTCACTTTCCTACTTCACGCTTGCATATAGTCTTCCTCATGCATTATACACATATTGCATCGACACCACCCTATTATGCACTCTAATTCCACGGTTCATACTCGAATTTTGAGGGTCTAAATCTGAAATGAACCTCACCATATTCACACTCTCTATGCTCTATGCTTCATGAATCTATCTTTCTAGAGAACAAAATTCTAACCATTTCCCGATGATAACTCTTGTTTTATGTTTCATGCTTCACCTGTCGAGGGGTATTTTATAAATGAACCTCATCTCATGCATACTCATCCACATCCACTCAGGTGGGAACACTGCTCCTATCATGCTCACTTTTCATTCTATGCCATTCACACTCACAACATACAACATATCTTGGTTGCACATACTCTTTATTACTTATACTAGTTACATGTAGACTTTGTTTCCATGCTAGATGATATTTCATATGTCATTAGCTTTCTATATATACACATGTGTGTTCACTTTCCTTTTAGTTGTGAATGCATACTTTCTATAGATATTTACATCCAACACGGATGTTGAGCACTATACCTCTTACTAGTCCCACACCGGCTCCTAGGAAAATCTACTTTTGTACACATCATAGGTGTTATTTTTTCATTTTATACTATTTCTTATTCTTACTAGCACACTACTCTATATTGACACATACACGTCTTGACATACTTTTTATCTTTCTAAAATGCTAATGAGTTCTTCATGTGCAACATTTTATTTGCAGGAACTATTTTCCACCATGGTTGTCTATTACTTTTCTTGCTACTATTTGACATTGTTTTCCTTTGTCTTCCATTGTGTGCGGGATTTTCCTTTTGTCTTATGTGCACACTATCTTCTTTTGGTCATTTCAGCCCTGATTTTCTTGATACATCATGCAGTGATGTCCCATGGTATAAGGTCATGTTTAAGTATTAAGTACAAGTTCAAGGTCCTATTAAAGCAAGATCATGAAGACAAGGCTAGTAGGCATGAGAAAACCATTATGGATGGATATTTTTAGATTTTTTAGATCATGGATAATAATTTTCAATCATGGAGGAGGTTATCACATAGTTTCATTTCAAGTTTCGGGTAAGGAAAGTGAATAAAATGCAAGAAAATTCATTTTCACTTTATCGAGCTCTCAAAAATACAAATCCCATATCGAAATGTAAGTTTGAATGCTCACCGACACATGTGATCTATGCATGATGGTATGATATTTGGGTGGATTTTAGGGCATGCAACTAAGATCATTTTTAAAAAAATAATGGGTTCATTTGGTCATTACATTTTTATGAACCATCATTGACAAGCTAAGCAAGTTTAAAACCTTCTAAAACCATATTTCTAGAGAGAAAGGGAAGAAATGAAATGTATGGTCATGAAATGGATTGATAAATCTAATATGATGAATCAAGGATGTAGAGGAATCTTCAAAGCTGCTTTGGGTGGCATTTTCATGGTTTAGGTGTGTTAGTAAGTGGAAAAAAATCTTCATTTTGAAGATATTTACAAGTACATTCATGAGTTGCGAGTTACATGGAGTGAAATAATTTTTCTAGATACCTTGGGATATGTTCTAAATCTCCATAAAAATATTTAGGCATGTTTAGTGCAATAAATGGGATAAAAAGGTCTTCCAAGTTGTCCTATCGTTTGAGACCTAATCTTTGCAAAACTAGTCATGGTGGTTTAAAGAGTGTTTTGGTGTTTTGCATATTATATCAGTATACTATGGACATGAATATATTGGTATGGTATAAAATTATTTGATTGAGCTATTCATTTTATCGATGAGGTGTTTTGTGTTTAAGTCCTAATGGCCTAATTAATCCTACTAGGATTGTCAAGAATATTATTGGATCAAGTATGCAAGTGAGGATTTATACATATGAACTATGAATGTGAGTGATTGAGGTGGTGTATAAATTTTCCCTTGATGTGTTCCGAGTGATAGAATATTCTGCAAGTGAAGTTTGAGGTGTTGGAGATTAGACTCCTCAATTTGGTTCTTGAGTCTTATAAGTAGGTTTGAGCAACTTGAGAGATGAGGTTGTTTGGAATCCTTGTTCCCGAATTAGATAATTTCATGAGTTTTTCTAGATATATGATGATGATATATTTACAGTTATGTGTAATTTTTGATAGGTGAATTTTCTTAGTCTTGGAGAGTGAAAATTAGGTACTCGACACCTAATGAGGTTTGCTTGCAAATTAAAGTGTACCATGATGAAGACTGATCTTGCAGAGATTTTTGTTCATGGATAATATGTCTTGGATGTTTTTTTGATGTGTATTGAGGTGTTGGAGTCTTGGTGAAGCTGTTATTTTCCTTTGAAGTCCAAGAAGCATTCATTTGAGTTGAAACTAGTTTTTAAGGCCTAGTTGTGCAAGTTTGATTTGTAAGGCTTTATGTCAACCTTTAAGATCACTTGATGTGATTTTTATCGAGTATATGATGTGATCCTATGCTTTTTGACCAAAATGAATGGTCTTATCTAACCCATGGTTTTGTTTTTGATGATTCATGTATAAATATGAAGGTGTATGTGCTCATTTATACTTGTGGAGAAGAGACACGTGTGAGCGAGCTAGAGAGAAGTATGTGGAGTGTTGTAGGGGTTCAAAAGTAGATAAAGAAGATGAGAATGTTATAATAGCATAAAAAAGGGGATTCAAGGTCATTATACCTAATCAATATATGAAGGTGCAAGTTTGAGAGAATAAAAAGAGAGAGAGAGTAGTTTGAGAGAGTTTGAGAGAATAGAGAGATCACAATCAGTTGTTGAAGCAATAAGGACATCAAGCGATTGTCCATTTCATGTGGCTAGGTGGGTGCTTAGTCATCTTAGGGGGTTATGGCCTCCATGTGTGGATGATTCCTTACTAAATCAAGGGTTGGTACTCCTTGTGGGATTGATGCCTCACTAAATCGGGGTTTGTGCCCTACTAAACTAGGGTTTGGTTCTCCTTATGGCGTTAGTACCTCACTAAATTTGAAGCATGGAAATATAATGTTATGTTTCAATGGGTTTTCTTCCCCTTAAGTGTTTTCCACCTAATTATGGGGTTTTTTGTTCTCTCATGTTTCATGCTTATGTGGATGGTTCATATGTTGCTTGAATGTTTGTTTATATAATTAATAAGATCACAATTATTAATGGATGATTGTATGGATATTTTGAATAATATAAGAAAGTTAAGTTAAATGAAGTAAAAATTTAAGAAGAATGATTCACCCCCCGCTCTCATTCATTGTGCTTCTAACATAACATGTCATGTTGTTTGGATGAGAAGAGTGTTGAAATATTTGAGGCGAAATCTTCAAGACGCTACATAGATTTTTTTGTGACAACGCAACAATAATAACATTATCCAAAATCCATGTTTTTGACAAGAGGAATAAGCATATAGATATGGGGTATCATTTCATCATGGATTTGGTTAACAACAAAGAAAAATGTCTTTGAATTTTATAAATCTAAAGATCAGTTTACTAATAATTTTACAAAGGCTTTGAGAAAGGAAGTTTTGAGTATTTGAGAAGTTGTTTTGGAGTTTATGACCAGTAATTTTCCAACTCTAGAAATGCACACTCAACTCCGAATAATAAAATTTTAGAAATTAAAATTAAGGGGGACTATTAGAAATATGCAATTCCTCCAAATCCAATTATTAGGAAAATAAAATCAAACAAAAAAATCTACTTTTTGCATGCGTTAGATGCTTTAGTTTTAAATATAATAGCTCATTTTTATGATTCCTATTTTTAGGAAAAGTAATTAAAGATAAAATATTTTTAAAAAAGTATACCTTGTTTAAGTAGCGAGTCTATTTTTAGGAATAATCTATTTTTATGTTTAAATACCTCTATATGAGAGACACATGTAATCATTTTTGTAAGAGAAATAGATAGAGGTAAAGCTTATGGAGAGGATAAATAATAGATGCATAACACTTTGTTGCTATTTCTAATTTAATTTCTATGTGTTGTTTTTTTTTCTATTATTCTACAATTACCCCTGCACAAACAATTAGGAAAATAAAAATATAAAATATGCAAATTACATCAAAGAAAACATAATCATCCTTAAATTAAGAAATTGAAAATATAAACATAAAATGTTCCAACAATAAAATAGAGGAATAGAAAAAGATCATCCTATAAAAACGGTAGAGATGAATTTCTTATAACGCTCTTCAATACTATTCTCTTTCACATATTCCTCGTACGCACTACCTTTCATATTTCCTCTTCCAAAAATATTTTCAATGTAAACTAACTTTAGATGAACCGTTATCAATTGTCTTGGAAATTGAGAAATGAGTAAGGTATAGAGGAAATTTGTCATTTATCTGATAAGTTACCTTTAAACTGTAGCAATACACATGTCGCTTAAGGCTATTTACATTTAACATTTGGCTTTTTATTTATGATTTTTAATAAAACTATACAAACTTTTTAAAAAAAAGTATAACTGTTTTTTAGTTCATGTAAACAATGACCAACATTGCTTTGTAAGAGTATGCATACAATATTACCCAACATTGTTTAATAGGAGTATGCATAAAGAATTAGTTAAGTGTTTTTTTGAAGTATTTTACGGTTAAATTATAAAAATAATTATAAATTCAGTATGATTTATGTTCATTTTCTATTAATGAAAGTAAAATTATGGAAGAGATAATTTATATTTAATTTAATTTGTTAAATTTATAGATTTTTATATTTTTTTATAATAAAAATACATAGTTCTATATTTTATTTGTATATATTTTTAAACAACATTGAGATATACATCACACGTTATATTATCTTATATTTATTGTCTATTATATTTATGTGGATTATTTAGTTATATAAATAATTATACAATTTTTGTAAATACTTCATAGGTATGGCTCGACCAAGATTAAATTTCGAAAAGGAAGGACAAAGAGAAGAATATAAAAGATAATATCATAAAAGAAGAAAACGAGAAAGAAAGATGCACAATAACAGGAACAAAGGAAACGTCGAAATGATTTAACAAGAGAAAAATATTTGCGGAATGTAGGGCTAAATTAATAAATGAAGAATTAGACATCTATTACACACTCCTCCTTGGTGTTCGAGAAGCATTTATTCCAAGGCATCATTCTTGAAAAATACAAAACATGTTTGGTGAAGCAAGGTTATCAAGATCGGGGCAAAAACTCATTTGGATGGTACTCAAATCTCTCCCAAAATTTCCATTGGGATCACAAATATTTTTGTTCTCTCTCAATATGTAAATCTTGCATTTGTATTCTTCTTCTACTTCTAGTTGTGATTTTGACTCCTCTTGTAAATAAATTTTGTACATTCTTCTTCTTATTAGGTGTAATGTTGTATCCTCTTACACGCAATTATTATCTACATTATTTATAACATCGACATGCCATGTCATCAAAGGAGAATTCAATCCTATCATGGCTCTTACTTAGTCTATAGTTAGGGCGAGTATAAGGAGAGCTCGGCATAATATGGTGTTAAGAATCGGAGGAGTTTCTTTGATTGTGGGAGGAACATGGCCACAGGATATTCTTTTGTTAGACACGCATTCTAGTGAAGAACCGGATCTTTGTCATCATACACAATGTTACTGATTTTCTCTATGAAAATCATAGATTTCCGTTATGTTTTTCTCCTTTGTTTCTTTCTTTCACACATGTGCCGTGGTTTTCATGCACAGTTTATCCGGACGTGTAATAAAGGCTTCCATAATGTTTCCTTGATGAGACCTTAATTTGGAGTTTCTTTTCGAACAAATACTTAAGCTGTGTTATTTAACATGATTTTAGGCTTTTGCGCTTTAGGTATATTACAATTGTTGTTTTTTTGTTTTTGCACCAAATACTTCGTTGTGGAGCTTTAAATTCGTGATTTTGTACAATCTAATTGGCCCTTTTTAATTGCTTAGTGGCATTATAATATAAAAATATAAATATAAGAACCTTTAATAATCTATTTGGTTTAATGAAGACTCAAAGAGTAATATGATATTTGTGACAGTAATTGTGATATGGCATATGCCAAATGAATTTAGTTATGTAAGTTGTATTTATCACATGAGGATGGATTATAATTTTAAATACTAATTTAAATAATTTATAATTTGTAGTAAACCTTGCTAATAATGTGGGGGTGAGTTGGTTGGGTTATTTCGATGTTTTCAAGATTAAGGTATTTGGGTTGGTTGTGGATGCGAGTATTGGGCGATGGATCTTATGGATTGTGTGGGTGGGTCATGTAATGGAGGAGTTGATGACGATTTTGATCGTGGGTATGGATTTCGTCAAGATTGTGTAGTCTTAGAGATCTGGAGCTCTCGATTGTATCCAAGCCCAATTATTATTCTGGTAATTAAAACCGAAACATAAGAAAAAGGACCCTTATTTACCAATCAAACACAAAAAAATTGTAGCAAACATTTGTCAAAAAATTAGCTTTTATAATACGAAGTGTGCCCCATTAAGATATTTATGAAATTTGATGCAATTTTTCCAACGTTTTTTTGTTATACGTTATTTTAAGATTCTTTGGTTTGGTTAACAATTTTGGAAAAAGTGTTAACGAAGAAATTGGAAATCAAGGAAGTATTTAAAGATAGAGCTGCCGTTAGTCATAAACAATGTGATTCGTGACCGGCACAACTACCATGCTGAATTGGTCGATCGTATAACGAGGTTCGGTGGTTTTCTGTTTGTTAAATTAATGAAGTGTTATATGTTTAATATTACATGTTCTTTTGTCAAAGATGTTGAGTGTTATATATGTTTCTTTCCAACCTTCTTCGAAAAATCACGAGTCTTGTGGGAGGACAAGTTTCATTAATGGTGGTGAAGGAGAGTGGAGAGTAGCTTTTCTGTTTGGAATGGTTGAAATGTTAAAAGCACACATGGGGGCTGATTTTCCAAGACACTGGGTGCACTTGTGTCAAGTGGCCCCTCCTCCTACTTTTACTGTTCTCCCAAATTCAATGTATTAAAAAGTAACGTGACATGAACCGACTTTATATTTTATAATTAAAAAAATTATTAATGATTTCAAAACATTAAAGAGTCAACCCAATCCAATTGAATCAAATTCGAGAAAAGAATCACATTTCACAAAGAAAATACAACCTTATGAGAAAATAACAAACTAATTCTTCCAGTTTACAATTAAAATAATAAGAATTAAAAGCATGTAAAAATGGATATATTTATCATAGAACTCAAGAGGAAACTAACATATTCAAGCTTGTTAACTAAACTTCAAAACAATGTTTTAAGGGAAACCTTTTTTCCTTATTCAAATATTTTGACTATATCTTACAAATGCATCTAGCCATCACTACTCTACCTTTTTCTTTCCAACTTTTGTTTTCCTTTCTTTTCAAAGAAATTAATAAGATGACATCCCATAGCCATTTTTACAATACAAATCTTGGTACACCTTAAGTTTAAAGCTTACAATATATTTCAACCTAAGATAATATAATATTTACATACATTTCTAAATCCAACTCAAGATAATATAATGTTTACATACATTTCACAATCTATGCAAACATTGCTACTTTTTTCTAGAACACAAGGAAGGACTCATTACAACTTCAAACTAACATCCTTACATTCCTTTAAAATAAACAAGGGTGGGTTTAATACAACCTTTAACACTCTTAAAATTACATAACAAGGTTTCATTTAGGACAAGGATTACAAGCATGTTTCAACACAATGATTACAAATCTTCTTTTAAAGAGAGAAAATAAAATGCAAACTCCCATCAATAACTAAAGCCTTTCATTATGCCATTAAAAGAATACAAACATACCCATATTTTCGATCAAGCAATGTTGACAAACATATACAAAGGAAAGAGAAGAGATCATTACAACAAGAAGGGATCAAGATTACAAAATGGCAATATTCCTTCTCCAAAAGAGGTTAACTTGACACAACCTTTTCAATGCAAGATACAATTTCATCCCAAGCAAGGAGAAGACTCAACAAGATTACATCACCATTCCAAGGCATAATAAAATACAAGTGGATAAACCTCCCTAAAATGGGGAAAAACATGTCAAAATTTCCAACTTTTCTTCACCAAACTCCAAGTCAAAGCTGCAATTTTTCCACAACAAAAGTAGCCTTCATAGCACAAGAAGAAAGGGCCCAGTTATCTCCCAACCATATGGCATCATCACATGCCATCTCCAAAAAAAATTGGAGGACATACTAGCCTCCCTCCAAGCCCATGGGAGAGAGAGTAGCAAGCCTCAAGAATGCACAAGTGAAAGGAACAAGGGTGAAAAACACACAAGCACAAATTGAAAACACACACAACAATCAAATAAACAAAACCAACACATGAGGAAAAATCCATGTTTTCCCCAAAAGGGGAAGAGTGACAAGAATCCCATATGAAGCCAAAGTGTGAACCAACCATAGGAACACAATAATAATCTCCAAGCACCCTCCTTATCTCTCCATTCAAAAATTCCCTCCTTATCTCTCCAACCCAAACACCAAGCCTCCTCCTTGGAAGGATTTTTCAAACCATATATGATTTCCTTGCCAAGGATGGAGAAGGAAGTTCAAACCATATGAAAATCCTTCCCCACATCAAACCATATGAGGGGAGGAATAAATAAGACCAACATGGCTTGCCCATCAAGCCATGTGGTAAAGAAGGGTCTTCCTCCCTCTTCCCCAACAACTCCAAAATCCATCACAAAGCATGATGGATGGAGAAAATGAAAAGAAAACCAAATCCACAAACATTCCCATAAAAAACACACAAGCAACAACACATATTGACACCATTTTTATTTCAAAATCACATTAAGTTATCATAAGCAAAAATGAGAGAGATACATGGAGGCCTACCTCAATTAAGATATCCCAAACTTAAAGCAATCTAACACACTCCAAAGCTCCAAGCTCATGATCTCTCTCCAAAATTTCCAACTCCAAAATGCAAGAATGACCAAAAAGTTCCCAACCCCTCTCCGTGAGGTAATATAAAAAGAATAAACAATTTACAATCCTCACAAATGAGAGGGTGACATGTGTCACCCACCTCATCTCCCCATAAAATATTCCCAAAAATACAAAGATGATTAAAAAAAGCCCATTTAGGAGGTAATCTCCCAAATTCTCCAAAATGTAAATAAATCCAACACCCTATAACTTTTAAGAAACACAAAAACCAACCATCCTCACAAGATGGTGACATATGAGGGGTCAAATGGGAGGGAAACTCTCATTTTGCCTTGAAAAGAGACTCCCCTAACCATAGGTAGGATCCAAGGGGCTCATTTCCATGAAAGGGGAACCCTCAAAGTGAAATGAGGTCCCCAAAATTGCCACATTTAGCCCAAATTCGAGATTGGGCTAAATGGAACAAGGGTTGAGGTGGTGGGGCCCACCCAAAGGATTATTATGTAGTCCCAACCTCTTAATAAAAATGTTAATTAATCTTAATTCACTTCTAACACATGTGGGGACCATTAGGTCCCTAAACTAGTTTATCACAAGACTAAACAAATCACAATAACATAATTATAATTAGGAATCACTCATAGTGTCCCAAACATGAACATGCCACAAACATAAAAGGCTACACACAATCATGCATGGCTAGGACTTGGCCCGATTAGTCGCTTGTGTAAATCAAGGCACAACTACCTTGAAACTCATGTTCTCATGTGCCCTGTAATCTACACACTCAATGCAAACATTAAACATACTTTCTCAATAAAATATATTAATTAAATAATATCAATAAATCAATCATGGATAAATCATGCTAACTATACCAAAATAAATGTCAAGTATGAAATGGCTAAACGTTAATCATATACATTCATATTAACTCAAGCTATATTATCCATCTAAGCATTACATGACTACATCTAATTAGTCATTACAAATCAAATGATCACCAAGTATATGAAAAAACCATATGTAAATCCATCACATATGAAATGAAATCAACTGTACCATAACATGTTGATATCCAAAACCATACAATGTAAAAGCTAAGATAATGATCCATAATACTAGCTTGGTGTTATGCGCCCAAATCACCACAAGTGTCGTCAAAAGAACCATAATAAAAACATATAATATCCAAATGGTGCTAAAATCCATGTCCATCATCAAATAAAAGCAATGAGTCAAGTAAAGGAATTATCTTGTAAGAAGAGGTGGGCACTACATCCCCCTCTCCTAAAATTAGACTTCCTCCTGGAAGTTACTGGAAGAGATAACGATATGACCTCACGAGGTATTGTGTCATATCATGCGGTTTTTAGTCATAACAAACATGTCCCACCAATTTAAACTTGGTCTTGTACTAAGTTTCTATCTCATTTAGAGTAATTTAATTAAAGAAATTTGTAGCTTCCAAGGAAATTATTATTAACATCATTGTCTAAAACCTCTACATGGTCACACATAAGTGGATGTCCAACATTATGGTCTCTTTAAGGGAACTATATATTGTTTTATCTCAAAAACATGCCTCGTCAATTATAACGTGGTTCAAAGTCAAGTGTATTTAAAATATGAGACTATTAATCAAGGGAAAATTGTAGCTTCCAAACAGATTCATTTGCCTCATCGTCTAACCTTCCTACAAGGGTCCACATAAGTGGATGTTCAACATAAGGTCCTACATTTAAAGGAAACTATTGATGGGTGCCAAGGGAACATAATGATCATTTCAATAGGATTAACAAGTTATGCATACTTGATGTGTATGAGCCCACTCATGGAAACCATCCAAGGTGCCACAAATACCACACAAGAAGAGAGAAAAAGTTTCCAAGTTTACGTGTGGTTTCACCTTCTAGCTCACAATTAACTTTAAAATTTGGAAAATGGTTCACAAGCCTTTCCAAATTGGTCCTAACATCTGCATTATTCATTAAGGTCAAGGATGAAGATTCACATAATACCAAGCATAATTAAGGGTGATGACTTGATTTGACAATTATTTTTACGTTCACATAATTATAGTACCAATAAATAGTGGGTAACACACACACACACACACACACACACACACACACACACACACACACACACACACACACACACACACACACACACACACACACACACACACACACACACACACACACACACACACTATAGCCAATCACCAAGTTAGGATTGATTTTCTAGTTTGGTTTTAGGGTTCCATAGCATGTACCATTTTCTAGAACATCTCAATTCCGGTTCAAAGTTTGCTTTAGAAAACTCATAAGGGATGGTTTAATTTATTATTTTTAACATTTTACCTAAGTTTTACAAAAGTTTTCACCGTGAAAAACAATTTTCGAACTTCCTACACCCCAACAAAACCACAATTCCTTAATGAAACAACAATAACAAATTTTCATTTTAATACGACATATGAGGAGTTTACTTAATTTCTTCATTTCTTTATCACTATAGCCAAGATAATACATAAATGAGTTAGGAGAACAAAATACATTCTATTGGTATCCAAATTTGTTCTCATTTTCAAGCTGAGTAGCATCACAGATTTGACATGGAGCTTAGAGACAGATAGATCATAATGTATGTCATTTTGTAGTCGGGGATGAGATCTAACTGGCCCTTTGTCACTCAGATTTGTGGAGAGATGGATAGCACCTTCAAGAGGATTTGACCTATCCTCACTTGCTTTAGGTCGTGCCTTTCGACCAGGGTGAGAGGACCCATTTTGTAACCTCTTTCGGTGAAGGAGAATGAAGATATCCTTCTTTACACAAATTTGAAAGGGGACCCTAAGAAAATATGATCAATGCACCACAATTTAACTCTCACGAGTTGTCACTTCTAAAGAATGGTGATATTTCCTAGACAGGATAAGGTTACTAAAGACATTATGGAATCTTGATTGCTTTTGCATATTTTAGCAGTAGAATTTATACATTTGTGGACACACAGGGAAAAAAGGGGTAGTTTAGGATGGATTCATTGTTTTTGAATAATTTTGGTGGGAGATTAAGCAAGATAAAATTGATTATACTAGATCTTTGAGAGACTTCACAACAATTGGAAAGCTAAATGACAAAAAGCTTCGGAATAGCTAAAATATTCCTTCAACCAGAAGGTGTGCATCAATGGAGGCCTAGATTTACATGGTTTCACACAATCTCCAAGAATTTAACACAAAGGCTCGAGCTAAAGACTTAATAAAACATCAAAGACCCATGGTTCCTCACGCCTAAGATACACTCAAAGGATTACAGACAATATTTATCAACAAATGATAGTGAAGTGATTTTAAATTGTTTATCTCATTGTAGGATGAAGGCTCTTCTTGAAATGAAATTACAAATTCCACTAAACTGTCACAGGGATGAGATCCTATGTGATTCGGAGGGACTTTAACAAAAGATTACAATAGGAATAAGAAAAACTACTTGCATACATTCTGAAATAAAGCAGACACAAATTTCTCCAAGATTGACACAGATTAACTCGAAATTGATTAAATTCATCAATAGGGGAAATTTTCTTTGAATAGTCTCAAAGCTTGTCAATGGTTGTACACTCACAACCAACTTGACGTGATTGAAATTTAAAACACAGGATATTAACAAGTTTCTCATATTGGTCTCTCAGGAAGACGAGCTCTCTCAAATTTTTCTCTTAAGAATTCAACCCCTAACCATTTGCAAGATTATTCTCATTGCATTTATACATTTCACTCACTCACTCATCCCAAATTTTTCCCCCAAAAAGAAGAATATTCGAGGACCTTTGCTTGTTACCAATTTGACTCAGAAAGCGACGTTTAACAAATTCACATCCGAAAGCTACCAAGTGGACCAATTATGAACTAATCACATTTCTCAGACCCTCGACTAATGACTAGGATGCTATGCCACAACATTTTGGCAGTACTTCTAATCATTTTGATTCTATCATGTGCGAAATCCCTGTTTTAATCATTTTCTAGAGGCTCTGTACAGTTGTATTTGACAGGTAATCCTTTTCACCCTTCGAGGAAACACCTTTTTCATCTTTTGCACTGTAACCTCCATCATTTCATCCTTTTCCCTCTCTTTCCTCTATAACTCTACCCCACATCCATCTTCTCTGGTAATTCACATTTTTGCAAGTTCCGAGCAATTCCAATTTCAAAATATCAACCTTAACAATTATTGGACTCACAAATTAAGTTCTAAATCCATTCAATGGCACTTTACAGATAAAAATGACAAGAAATTTTATCAAAAATGATGAAAAACAGTGCTTATTCACATATCCAGTGTCTTGGAGAAAAAGTGGTGAAAAACAGTGAAGCCGCACAACAATTGTTGATTCTTCCCCTTCTCAACTCTAGATTAGAGTCGTCCACATGTTTTCTTGGCGCAACTGCAAAGGTGAGGTACAGTGGCAAGTTTCCAAACAAGTGTGGGCCTTCCACATGCCCTGGGCCCAAGAAAAATGCCTTTTGGCCTTTGAAAAGTCTTAGTATAAAAAGGAGCCAGCGAAAGCCTCCACGTGTTTCTCAATGGCGCACTTTGAGATGGTCCCCAAAAGCGGAGACCCCAAGCAAGTGTGGGCTCACCACATGTCTCAGTCCAACAGATTTGTTTGAAAAAGTTGAAGGACCAGCGGAAGGTGCCATGTTTCTAGGGTTTGAGACAATTTTATTTGGCCGTTGAAAAGTCCAAGCAAGGGTAGAGTGAGTGGAAGCCTCCAAGTGTCCTCCTGGCACTTCTTCAAAATAAAACTTAGGGGTGGTCCCCAAACAGGTGCGGTCCCTCCACGTGTCCCAAGCCTTAGAAAATTGCTTTGAAAAGTTTAAGTATAGAGTGGAGTGGAAGAAACCTCCACATGTCCATGGTCCGCCAAAGTTGCATTGGCCGCTTGAAAAATTTGTCTAAGTCTAGGCAAGGCAGTGGAAACCTCCACATGTCTCCCCGACGCAACTCCAAGGTTAAACCAAAAGGTGAAATTTTAGATGAGCGTCGGTCCTCCACGTGGACAAGTTTTGAGTTGAAGTAGGCCTTAAAGTTTCAAAGTGCCCCGCCGAGCCACATCCAACCAGAAATGGCCATGTTTCCACAGATGTTGAGATATAAATTTGATGGGGAAAAACACACCCGTCAAACCGTAAAATGTAGGAAAATCATCATTTACATCGGAAATGAAATGAAATGATATAAGGCCCAAATGTGATCCTCTGAGCCATGTCCAATCACGTTTTCATAGATATTGGGACAAAAATTGATAGGGAAAACAAAACTCATTGTGGAAAATGAAAGGAAGGGAAAAACAAATGTTTTCACCCAAGTTACTGAGATCTTTCTCATGGATAGAGGAACATAAAAACTCGGATTTAAAGTTATCCTCAACCAAAGGTAGGGACTGGTCATGGAAACCAAATGGAGGACAAATTTTCATGCATCAATATGGGGAGATAGAAAAGACAACAGAGCCCGCAAACTGAAGAATTTCAAGGAAAACGGGCGAGACCAAATTGAGCACCAACATCGGCTCCGACTTGGGGATGGGCACTCCATGTGAGTGCCACAAGAACAAATAGCGAGACAGTGCTAAAAACAATCCAAAGAAGGCAACAGAGTCAAATAATAATCTTGTAGAGTAGAATAATAATAACCAACTCCCCCAAGGACAAACCGAGAAACCAACAATACGGCTGCAAGGACCAGGAAAAACAAAAACAAAAAAACATGAAAGTAGAAAGAAACCAAAAGACTATACATTGTATAATGGAGTATACCTTGATTCTGAGAAATCAATCAAGGAAATGTTTCAAATGCCTTCCATTAACAGGAAATTCAAGAATTTCCCCGTCTAAGTCTTTTAGGAAGAAGGTATTTTCACCAATTCGAATGTCAATTGAATAAGGGCTCATCCACAATGCATCAAACTTTCCATGTTTGCCCTTATCCTCATGCCTGTTGTCCCATAATAACACAAGATCCCCAATGTTGAAAGCTCTTGGAGTCACCTTCTTGTCAAATAACTTCTTCAACTTTTCTTTGAACTTCACATGCCGCTGATGGGATGCCCTTCTTTCTTCATCTAACTCAATAATCTGATTGATTCGAGCATCATATGGACTAACTTCTTGATCTTTAATTTGTTGAACAAACTGAAATGAAGACAATTGCAAATGAAGGGGCAGCAAAGCTTGAGTTCCATATACCAACTCAAATGGGATTTTACCAATAGCTCTTTTGATAAAGTGATTCTATCATCCCAAGTATCAAAATTCAGTTACTCACCCCACTTCTTTTTGTTCAGCTCCAAGGTTCTACTAATGATCTTCAAAAAGTTTTTATTACTAGACTCATCTTATCCATTTCCTTGGGGATTGTAGTTAGAAGCATATGTCAAATTTATTCCATACTCTTTACACATTGAAACCAAAGGTTTCACTCTGAAACTCATGGCATTATCAGCAACAATCTTAGCTGGCACTCCAAATCTGCATATGATTTGATTCAGCATGAATTCCATGATAACTTGGTGTGTTTCTTTCTTGGTGGGGATTGCTTCCACCCACTTAGTGAAATAATCAGTGGCTACAAGAATCCATTTATGACCAACACTAGAAGGATCTGAAATTTTTCCAATGAAATCCATTCCCCATTGCTTAAATGGGGCTTCAATTGACACAGGCTGTAAAGGAAGGGAGCCTAAAGCTTTCATTCTTCTAGAAAAATGTTGGCAACTTTCACATTTCCTAACCAATAGAGTTGTATCTTTGAAGAGAGTTGGCCACCAATAACCAGCCCTCAAGATTTTATGTGTTGTAACTCTTCCAACAAAATGCCCCCACAAACTCCTCCATGGAGATCAGAAATTACCTTTGGGGCTTCATCCTTAGCAATGCATCTTAAGAGCACTCCCTCCGGGTTCTTCCAAGCTAACCCAAAATTAGTAATGACATATTTTTGAGAGGCTAACTTAAGAGCTCTTTTTTATTTTTACTCAAATGTTCAGGGCAGCATAGATGTCTAAGATAAAAGATTATATCTTTGTACCATTCATAGCTTACCAACTTTTCAAGGACATCCACCCTTTCTCCTTCTACTTCATTCACCTCAATAGTTTGCAAGTTTCTCTCAACCATAAGCTTAGCTAGGCCCAAACCTCTTATCAATTTTGTGGTTTGGATATCCATGTCATATTCCTGCAACTTGTTTACCCATCTGCATATTTTGCTTGAAACCTCAATCTGAAGCAAAATAAAACATTTGAAAAGGCTTCTTGTAATTTGGAGCTGCCAAAACAAGGGCATGATTTAATGCTTCTTTGATCCCATTGAAAGCTTGAATGGAAGCTTCTTCCCATTTGATAACTTGGTCCTTCTTCAACATGCTAGTAATGGGGATGGTCAACTCAACAAAGTTAGACACAAATCTTTTGATAAATTTTATTTGTCCAAAGAAGGATTGAACTCCCTTCTTAGTTCTCGGAATTGGAACCTTGCTGATGGCTTCCACTCTCTCAGGATCAATCATGACCCCTTCCTTTGATACAATGTGACCAAGTAGCTTTGCCTTTTGCACTCCAAAATGGAACTTCTTGGGATTCAATGATATGTCATACTCTCTACACCTTAACAACATTCTCTCTAAGTGTTGCAAGTGATCATTTATTTTTATGGAAAACACAGTTACATCATCTTGATAAACAACAATGAAATCATTAATATAACCAGAAAACGCTACATCCATTACTCTTTGGAAAGTTTCTCTAGCATTCATTAATCCAAAAGGCATCCTGACATAGACATAAGTTCCCAAGGAGTGGTAAAGGTAGTCTTTATTCTTTCTGACTCCTTCACAACAACTTGATTATAGCTAGAGAAACCATCCAAAGTGGATAACAATTCAGAACCAATTACCAATTGTAGCATATTCTCCATGTTTGGAAGAGGGTAATTATCTTTCAATGATGCTTTATTCAAGTTCCTAAAGTCTATGCACAACCTTATATCACCATTCTTTTTCCGATAGGTACTAAATTTACAACCCAAGATGAGTACCTTGTGGGCTGAATGATCCCTCCATCCCTCAACTTCTTCAATTCTTCTTGCATCTTCAAAGAAAGGAGAAGATTGATCAGCCTCTATTTTTTCTTGAAAGGCTTGGCATTAGATTCAAGAGGAATTTCATGTTGGAACAAATCTTCCTGTATGCCTTCAACTCAGAGTAATACCAAGCTAGGTAGTCTTGATATTTCTTCAACAATTGAACATAGGATTGCTTCTCTTCCTTGCTCAGATTGCTTCCTAACCAGATTTTACGTGGTTTTTCCTTTGTGCCCAGGTCATGCTCTTCCACATCTCTTGAAACCAACATACTTCTGTTAATAATGCAATCAACATTATCAAAGTTTGATTCAAGTGCCACCAAACCTCTGGGAATCGTGTTTGTCTTCATCTGGATGATGTATTTGCCAAATAAAGTTTCCTTTCCTTCAAGAAGACACACACCATTGGTTCCCAATCTATATTTTGGTCAGCAAACTCACCTTGGTTATGTAGAAACCATTTCACCTGGGCATCATCATCGAACACTTGCCAATTTTTAACGTTGTCAGGGATAGATGGCCTTGTTAGTATTTCAACATCATACTCACAAAATGGAGATACTGTACAATTTCCAAATTTGGATCCTAGCACTGCTAACTTGTCTATCTGTAATAACATTAAAATTTCTATCATGGTGCAAAATATTAAATGAGTCAAACATTTCAATCAAATCCCAGACTACATGCTTGTATTGTTTCGTTCTCTGATTTTTAGTAGAATACAGTTTTCTAATCTGCTTGACAATCAGTTCTAAATCTCCTTTGAATGGAATTACAACTTCCTCAAGATCCATAGCCTTACTTGATTGAGGATTCTCTAGGTTGATCATTTTAACACCCTCCCTCTTGGGAGGTTTTCGTTGTATATATCTCCCCTCGGTAGATATAGACAAACGAAAGAATATGAAAATCAAAGAAACTCAGACGTCGACATTTATTGCGCCTTGGCGCGCATTAAGGGCGCAGTAAAAGGATGTCGACATGAAAATGGATGCGCCCTGGTGTAGGTTAAGGGCGCAGGTAAAAGGATGTCGACATGAAAATGGATGCGCCCTGGCGTAGGTTAAGGGCACAGGTAAAAGGATGTTGACATGAAAATGGATGCACCCTGGCGCAGGTTAAGGGCGCAGGTAAAAGGATGTCAACATGAAAATGGATGCGCCCATGGTGCACGTAAGAGTATGTTGACATAAGGATGGATGCGCCGAGGTGCATCTTCAAGAGGTGCAACATTTTGAGCATTGACACCCGACAGGAAGCAAACCCTGGCGCAGATATTCAGATGGCCATAAATTTTCACAGGGAGCTTGGATTCATGCAAGGTTGGACTTTTGGATATCTTTAATTGGGTGAGAACAAGTTCTTAAAAATGCAAAATATAATTCGCCATTTTTTGGGTTTGCTAAGGTCCTCACCTACCGCCATAATGAGATGAATTAAATGTAACTTGGAGGTGGTTGGGGTAGATTTGGAATTCCTCTCTCTTTTCTCTCTCATTCTTCCTATAAATTGTAAGGAGGGGCTTCTTTCTAAAGGTTGGACATTCTTGTTTTGCCCCTCCCTTCTTCTCTTTGGCAGGTGAATTTGTGGAGTAAAAACCTCTCATCTAAAATTGTAATGCAACTTTGCCTCTTGGCATTTTGTGGTGTATTGTATCAATCTTTGGAGAAAATAATACATGTCTCGTGGATGATTCTCAACCCACCATGTGTTCATTTGCATCCTCCCGATCTTTCACCGCAAATCAGTTATCTCGTGCATGATCTTGCATTACATTTTAATGGTTTGTGCTTATTGGCAAGACAGATGTTTCTTCATTCCTCGGTGCATCACCTTTGTTAGTTTAGATTTACTTTTATGCATCTTCTTACCCTATCTCCTTGGCAAGTTGCATTAGATTTTTTGAGTAAACCCTCTGCATTTTTATGTGTGCATCTGAACAAAGGAATAGGAACCGGCCTTCATCCAGAGAGCTTTCCCGATTCATAAGGTCCCACACTTGGGAAAATCTCCATGTTATGCAATCGCACTGAGAGTCTCAACCCATCGAGTTGTAGATATTCGGAAGTCTTTGTGATTCGCCATCAATAGTTTCCCAACTGCTTTAATGTTGTTCTCAATTTGCAGAGCCATGGTAAAGGCCTGCCTTAAATTTCCATGGTTCTTATCCCTCAAATAGTAAGAATCTTTCTTATCAAATGCATCTGAATACTTTATCAGACATGATTCATCACATGGCCTCAAATTAATAGGTAGTCTTCTCAATGTTTTGTTAAATCTTGTATTGAAATCATGCACTAATTCATTAGGATTATTTTTTATATTTTCAAATTCTGATAAAAGAAACCTAGGGTCTGTTTTATCTCCATACTGCAATCTAAAAGCATTCTTCATCTCTATCCAAGAATCAATGGAATTATCTGGAAAAGATTTATACCAGTCCCTTGCATCTTCTTCTAGAGTATGGATAAACAATTTAATGTACACATCCTCAAATTCTATTTCAAAGTCATCCATCATATTGAAAAATATCTTCAAGTGTTGATCACCAGTGATTGCATTATTTCCTTGAAACTTAGGCAATCTATTTCTTACATCTTGTGGCATAGCATTTGGATAGCCAACCATACCTCTAAAATTGATGGGACCAAAAGTATTAACAAAAATGGAGGTTTGGGTGGAGGCTGGGCCATATTATTTTGAGGAGGTGACCTTGGAGGAGATGCAAAATGATGAGGAGTGAGAGGTTCCGTGTGGTACTGTTGGTCTTCAAATAGGACTTTACGAAGAGCAACAGTCAGGGGACAAGAAGTCCCTCCTCTTTAATGGGAGAGGTTCCCTTATTCAGAAACGAACCTATTTACAAATATACAAAACATGATTTCCTGGTTGAACTTGGATATTACGAAAGTGTTTTCTATAAAGATCATCAATTACAAAAGGACTGAGGAATGAGAATACGAGAATGAGCAGAAGGGAAACATTCAGAATTATAGATGACAGAGTAATTCTTTATGTATGCGAAGTTACAGTGAATTGAAACAGGATCATTTGTATCATATTAGTAAGATGGAATTTAAAAGACACAAAGTTCTGTAAATAACATCTGCAAGAACACAAAGTTTCTTGACATAACACAGACAAATGATCTTCACAAAATTAAATGAAAAGCTTGGGGATAAAAGAGATCAGATAGACAAAGAATGAAAAGCCCTTCTGTATTGATTTCTTTATGATCTATTTACACTTTCAGAAAATAAGCCAAGTTCTTCCTCTTTTTGCCAAAATGGCGTGGAGAGGCCATTATATAGCTTACAAATCAGTTACTCTTGGTAACCACTTCTTTTAACTAAAGATTAGTTAAGGATTGCCAATCGCAATACCTCAACTTATTACAATGAATCCGAGAAAAAGAATTGGAAGAGAAGAGAAGAATAAGGAGAAGAAGACAGGTGGTTATGACTGGGAGGGACCCACTGACTTCAAAATCCGCTACCTGAATCTCTTCAATGCCTCGGCTATGTCTCTACCACGGGGACTGACGTGTTGGCTATAGACTGGGTCCAAAATCTGAGGCACTTCTCCATTTCCTTATCAAACTCGACATGAGTATGATAGTCTTTATTTGCTTCTTCAATGGCAGATTGAAGAGAGCAGATCTCCTTCATTTTCTCTTTGGAAATGGAGCTTTCCTTGAATAGATTATCTTTGACAAAAGCTCTGAATTGAGCTTTGATTTCTTGCAAGGAAAAAGGCACACCAGAAGTTTCATCCTGAAGATGACAATGTATATCTTTGAAAGCAGATACAACCAGTGTCTTGAAAGCCTCACCCTTCTGCCAGCTATTCTTCAGTTCTCCCAAAGCCTCCTCCAAGACTTTGATCTTCCACTCCACACTGTAAACCCAGGACTTTGACAGATTATCCTTTGCATCATCAAAAACCTTACTCGCCAATAAAATGTTCTCATCTGTCTGTCCCATGAGGCGGAGGTCTACTATGCAACTGCTCCAAAGTTTGAGCTCTTTATCTATGATCCCGATAGTGGAGGAGAGCTTCTGTTGCAAGTTGTTCACCTTTCCGTGGAGTTTGAAAGCTTCATCGATGAAGTTCAATCCTGCAACAAGCATATCTTCCACCATGGCCTCCATAGCTCTGCCATAGACGGAATACTTGTGCATGTCTTTGATACTCTGTACTTCATCTTGGCTCAAAATTACAGGTGGCGGAAGGGTAGTCAGTGGGGTAGGGTCCAAAACTTTGTCCTTAGACAAAAGAGATTTGATAAAACCTGTGAGAATCTGGGCTTGTTCCTCCAACTGTTCAATAGTTTTCTGCCCTTTCTCTACCCTCCCAATGACTCTTGTGACCGTTTCCTGGAGGTTGTGGATCTCACCTTCAGGGGTAGACTCTCCCATAGGAATCCTTGAGAATTCTAGGTCAGATGCCTGTAAGTCCTGCTCTGATTTATCTACTGTAGGCTTAGCAATCTCCAGGAATTGCTGACCCTGAGCATCAGACACTATCCTGGAGGTGATTCTGGATTTTTTGGCGTGAGGAGGAGTAGTGCCTAACAAGGCTGCCACAACATCAAAATTTGGCCCTGAGCTCCGAGAGGAAGATTTCCTCTTTCTACTGTCGACAAAAGGTTGCACCCATGCAAAAGAGGAAGAGGAAGCAAAGCAGGAGGGGAAAGAGGACCAAGAGACAGAGAGCTCATGGTGCTCAAGGTTTGCACAGCTGTTGTCTCAAGTTGAGACACGAGTGGGGTGCTTGAGACAATTGCTGCAGAGGAATCAATAGCACTTGGAAGTTCAGTGCTCTGGACTTCCTTATCTTTATCCGTTGGAGCTTCAGGAGCACTTAGAGGAGCTGGCACTTCACTCTCTTCACTTTCACTGAGAACAATAATGTTCTCTGATCCCAAAGGTATTTCTACCTGCTTTCTCTGAGGATATTTTTCCACAGGCTCCTTCTTAACCTCTTTGAATTTCTTCTGGTATACTTGGGTGGATGAAGAAGGAGTAGAAGCTGCAGGTCCTTGCGTTGATGAGGCAGGAGGGGTTTGCACAGGTGTGTCTGATATTGGAGTCGATGCTTCCCTCCTTGGTGTTGAAACATCCTTAGAGGAGGATTCTCCTGAGTGCCTCCTAAGCTCTCGAACTTTCTTATCAAACCAGATCTTAGTCCTGACTAAGACTGGAGCCAGGATCTCGGCCAGATCATCTTTCTCTTTCTTGAACCAATCCAAGTCCTCCAAGGGAGTGTGCTTAACCACATTGTCATACTCATATGAGTATAGATCAGAGTTGTCATCCTGGAGTCCTTCAGGAACTTGGTACAAGCTGAGTTCTTGGATCAATTGTAGAGAGAACCTGCCATAATGCCTCCTTCTAGCCTCAAAATCATCGGCACAGTTAGCCCAATAGTCTTCTCGCATCTACCCTTTGATGATAGATTATCCCGATCTTTCGCTCAATGAACTTCTTCAAGTCAAAGCAAGTTCTGGGCTTGAAGAAATGGATGATGATGGGAGCCGTGGCTCTTTCTATATTCTCAAGCGCCCTGTGGCTATTTTACAAGTGTAATTTCCCAAAGAGATGGGAAAGTGCAAACCAGTAATCTTCTTGTCTCTGTAGGTTCTGTGTAATTTTTCTAACTGCCTGCATACTTCTATCAAAGCCATCTTATCACTGCAGAACATGGGAAGCCTCAGAGGGGTGCTCTCATAGCCAGCAAGCCTGATATAGGAGAATTTTCTGAATTGGATAAAATAGGCACCGTAGTGCGATATCAGGTTCATGGCTTCGTCAGAAAACCTTCTAGCAGTGTCACCCTCGAGAAGCCTGACCACGTACATGGTGAAAGCATCATTTACCCTTCGAAAATTGTGATTGCTGGTCTCTAGGGTGAACTGCGGGCAGTAGGCATATACAGGATCATCCTTGTGGGCATCGATGTAAGAAAAACCAAACCATTGCCTTGATGCCGCCAGAGTATACATCAGGTACGAAGTCATGTAGAATTTCTTCATTTGCTGTACATTGGACAGCTGCTCCGCTAAGTTCATGCTGATGATTTCTACCCAGTTGATATTTTGAGTTCCCTCGCACACCATGTTGATGAGCGGGCACATCCAGAAATGGAACTCGTTAGTAGAGGGTAAGCCCATAACCCGAGCTAGTAGGATTATAAAATCGACAATTCTTCATTGAAATCATCTGGAAAAGAGTCTTGGATAGACGAGATGCTCCCTTCTTAGGGTTTTTAAGCCAAGACTTTGCCACCCGTGCCTCAGTAGTTGTCACTTGTCTTGACCGAACAGTGGTCTCGTGCTTGATTCTGGGAAACAACTATGGCATTATCCATTTCTGGAATCCTCAGTGCAGTGCCAATGGTGGCAGTGTCAAGTTTGGCGATGAGTTCCCCGTGTATGTTGGTCAATTCGCTCGAATTAGGGTCGAAATGAGCTCCGTATGAAAGCATCAGATTCGCACATTGCACCGAGATTGGGAAACCTCCAGCGAAAGCTAGACCACTGTCGTGAATCATCTGTGCCATTGGTGTAGGGTTTGCATCTGTCATCCTCGACCAAAAATCACCAAAGTCAAGATGGCGAGCTTCACTGTCCCCGATATTGGGAACGGCAGACTCTAGTGGTGAGATTTGTTCCTGTCCCTGAAATTTGATCTTCATGTTGATAGTAATTCGGAGGGCAGAGCTGCAAGCTAGACTCGGGAAGGAATTACAGAGGAAATGGATACGTGTGCAGAAATTTAGATTGCAAGGGTTTGAGCAAAAGATAGCATGGAAGCAGTGTGAAAAACGCATAGGGGGTTTGCTCGTTATATAGCCATTTAGGAGAGAGAAAGGCAATGAATGCACATTTAATACATACCTACCAATTTGAATAAGCAAGATATTCGGGTAGAGCGGGAAAAATTAGCACGAATGGCACTTGGTTCATTTGGGACATGTGGGACGCGAAAGCGCGAAGCACGTGGCTCGGCCGATTCAGGCGAAGCGGGGAAAAGACGCGCAAATGCTTTTTGGGACATGCGGGACAAAAGTGCGCGAAGTACGTGACTCGGCCGGATCGGACGAAAAGGTGACAACGGGTCCGGGTGAACTTGGGACATTTGGGACAAAAAGTTCCGACGGGCCCGAAAAAGACAAACTTCGGGGAAACCGGCCGATCGGGGAACAGAGGGCCCAATTGAACTTGGGACATTTGGGAAAAAATGTCCGACAGGCCCGAAAAACACACAAAATGACCCAAAAACGTAGATTTTCTCAATTTCTCGACTTTTAACATTATCAGTACAACAGAGAAGACACTTAAACTCAAAATTTTAAATTTTCACTTTCTTAAGAGCAGGGGAATTTTGAGTGGACAACAGCTGGCTCCTTCTGGGGATGACTTGGCATAAATTCAAGGAATGAGGCAAGGTAAGAACTTAGACAAACTCGGGGAAGTAGTCCAGTACCTTATCCATTGGGCCACGGAGTCAAAAAACAAACCAATACAGAGGACAACACACCAAAACAAAAAGGAAAGAAAACAAAACGCTATACAAAGTATACAAAGGGACTCCCTAATCACCTATGACTTGAACAATTTCAGGTATTGCCCACTATAAGGAAGTGGGAGAGGAGAACCATCCATGTAATCAAGGTAAAAATAATTCTTACTAGCAAAGTGTCTGATCTTGAAAGGTCCGAGCCAAAGGGAATCAAACTTGCCATGGTTGCCACGAGGTTCATGCCTTTTATCCCATAACAAAACAGTGTCTCCAACTTGGAAATCTCTGAACCTAGCTTTCTTATCAAACAGGACCTTTACCTTCTGCTGGTGAACAGATATCCTATCAGCAACCTCCAATCTGTTCTCATTCAATTTGTGAAGGTACATAATTCTCTTATCCAAAGCATCACTGAAACTGGTATCTTCAATGGCCTTCATTAGATGCAAGGCTGGCAGCTCCACTGTTACTGGCAATTGAGCTTCTACTCCATATACCACTTGAAAAGGAGACATTCTAATAGCTCTCTTTGGTGTGATCTTGTCTGCCCAAAGAGCATCATAGAGCTTCTTGTGCCAGTTTCGTTGAGACTCATTGACTAATTTCCTTATAATAGTCACCAAATTTTTATTAGTGGATTCTGCTTGTCCATTTCCCTGAGGATAGTAATCTGAGGAGTGAGCCAAAGAGATGCCATACCCATAGCAAAAATCCATTATCTTGGTTGAAGAAAAATTTGAAGCATTATCTGTCACAATCTTGTTAGGTACACCATACCTTACCAAGATGTTTTCTTTGATGAAACTGCACACCACTTCAGAAGTAGTACTCTTTACTGGAATGGCTTCTACCCATTTGGTGAAATAATCTATAGCAGTTAATACATGAGTATGACTAGCACTAGAAGAGGGATTAAGTGTTCTAATGAAGTCCAAACCCCACTGTTGAAAAGGTTCTTCAATTACAACTGGCCTAAGAGGCAAAGAGGCCAATTTAGGTCTACCCACGAAAGTCTGACAAGCCTCACATTTATCAACCCACTTGGATGCATCTCTGAACAAGGTAGGCCAGTAATATCCTCCACGAAGTATCTTATGAGTAGTGACCGTTGATGAATAGTGCCCTCCACATGCCTGATCATGAAAAGCTGAGAGCAACTTTTTCTGTTGTTCCTTGTCCACACATTTCAAAAACCTTCCATCTAACCCACGTTTGAACAAGGCGTTTTCCCACAACACATATTGCACTGACCTTAGTTTAACAGTCCTCTTTTCTTTGGCGGTCAAATGAGAGGGGCATTCTCCATAGGTGAGAAAATGAGCGATATCAGCATACCATTCATCAACTGAGCTAAGAAACAGAACGGTAGGAAGGCCAACTTTATCCTCCAGTAACTCATGTCTAGCTCCTTCAGCAATGAGCTCACAAAGGCCTTTTCCACGAACGAGCTTGGTCGGTTTGATGTCAATATCATATTCTTGGACCTTAGCAACCCAGTTCCCTCTCTTGGATCCAAATTCCTGTTGTGTGAGAATTGACTTAACAGTTGTATCTGGAACCAACACCATGGAATGAGAGTTGAGAATGTAAAAATGAAACTGCTTGACAGCTTTAACCACTGCAAAAGCATGTTTTTCCATCATGGTGTATTTTAACTCATGATCTTTCAGAATATAGCTCATGAATGCAATTGGGAGTTCGTGCTCATTAGAATCTTCTTGAGTCAAAACAGCAGCCAAGGTATTATCTGTGGCGTAGCAATAGATAATAAAATCTTTGCTGAAATCAGGACATGCTAAAACAGGAGTTTTAGCAATGGCTCTTTTAATACCTTCAAAGGATTCTTTTCCTTCAGGAGACCAACCAAACGTTTGTTTGCCTTTCATCATTTGGGAAATATTCAAAGTTAACTCTGCAAAATCAGGGATGAACCTTCTTAAAAAATTGATCTTACCAAAGAAAGAGTGCACGCCCTTTTTGCTGGTTGGGAGAGGAATTTGCTGGATAGCTTGAACTCGCTCAGGATCAATCTTAATACCATCTTTGGAGACGATGTGCCCTAATAATTTCCCCTCTGTGACACAAAAGACATATTTTTTAGGATTCAAAGAGATCCCATGTTCTCTACATCTTAGCAGAACTGTCTCCAGGTGGTCAAAATGATCCGCCCTTGTTTTAGAAAACACAGTCAAGTCATCAAGGTATATGACAATACACTTCCCTTTCAAACTTCCAAAGGCCAGATCCATAGCTCTCTGAAAAGTGGCACCAGCATTAATGAGCCCAAAAGGCATTCTTTTGTAAGAAAAGGTACCCCAAGGGGTAGTGAAAGCCGTTTTATGCTGATCTGCAGTATTAACTTCTACCTGGTTATATCCTGAGAATCCATCAAGCATAGACAACATTTCAGATCCTGTTACTGCTTGCAAGACCTGATCCATCATAGGCAAAGGATAATTATCTTTCAAGGAAGCTTGATTCAGATTCCTGAAATCAACACAGATAGTGAATCTCACCATTTTTCTTTCTAACAGGCACAATATTGGCAATCCATGTTGAATGGTGGATGGGAAAAATGATTTTAGCTTTCAACAGCTTCTGTATTTCTTGAAAAATGGTGTCAGCTATTTTGGGATTGTATTGCCTCTGTTTCTACTTAAAAGGCTTAATTCCAGGTTTGAGAGGAATAAAATGCTGCATATCTTTTGGTTGGAAAGCTTTTAAATCCTCATAAGAGTAAGCAAGAACATCCTTATACCTCTTTAAAAGATCAATTGCTTTCTTCCTCTCATCTGCTGTGCAACATTTTCCAATGTTCACGAGCTTAGGGTCAGTAGAACTCCCAATATTAATTTTGTCATACTCAGCTGATTGTTGAGGTCCAGTAGAAGCTCTAGACTTTACATACCTGTCGTGTTTATCAAATAGTTCCTCTAAACTCACCAATCCTTTAGGAATCTTGTTTCCCTTGAGTTTGATGCATCCATCTTGATCCGTTTCTTCTCCTTGGGTGACTTCTTTGTCAAAGGGCACACTTTCGCGAGGTAAATTGTCACTTCCTTCAAAGTACAATTGTTCAAAATTATCCTTGAGTTCTAAGAAAGAAAGCAAGTGTTGATCATCATTGAAAACTTGCCAGTTATTTGTATTATCAGGTACACTAGGTTGATGGATCATCTCAATGGTGAACTTATCTTGAGAGAAGTCAGGATGAGGAATCAGTAGTGACCCTGAGACTGCTAGTGAATCAGCCCTGGTGTTCTTCTCCCTAGGTATTGCTTCGATGGAGAAAGCATCAAGAAATTCAATGGAATCCCAAACTTGATTCTGGTAATGTTTCAACCTTCCATTTTTTACCTGGAAAAGGTTTCTAACTTGCTTTACAATCAATTCCGCATCACCACGAGCTAGAAGATTCTTTACACCTTGTTCTTTTGCCACCGTAGTCCAAGAAGAAGAGCCTCATATTCTGCTATATTATTGGTATTTTCGAACTGCAACTTGAATGAAAAAGGATGAAGGCTTCCTTCAGGTGACACCAGTATGACACCAGCTCCAAAACCAGCTGAGGAACAACTTCCATCAAACTCTAAAATCCAAACACCATTAGGATCTTTACGTGACACTTTGGGGAGTTGGATTTCATCAGGGGACATAATCATGTAGTTACCATGCCCCATATCCTCATAGAGTATTTTTGCTTTAGGATCATCCGTTTTTTGTACAATATACTCAGATTGCTTCTCAGGCAGCAACTTCTTCATTTTTCCATTAACAGGTACGAGTGCATGTGACCAATCCATTTGAATTTCTCCACCCACATCCTTACAGAAGTTCCTACTTAGCAACATCCCGTATGAAGGAGGAATATCTGCTACTAAGATGGTAGCCAAAACTCTCTTCTCAGGAAAAGTAGCAAAATCGACTTGTGCATCTTTAATTCTTCCGACCAGGGGCACTTCCTTACTCTCCATAGAGTAACAAGATCCATAAGTGCATGTGAGGGTCAAGCCTAAGGCATGAGCTACTTTAGCAGGCATCACATTGTCTGAGGCTCCTGAGTCTATGACACAATTACTGAGCCTATGGCCAGCTATAAGAAGTGTTACATAAAATGGTTTGATTTTGTCATTGGGTGAGGTGTGACTAGGTGGTGGAAAAGAAGGAGTGGGTAAAAGGCCTTTAGAGGTGGTTTTAGAATGGGAATTGACAAAGTGAATCATTTTAGCAAAAGCCTTGGGATGGGTTTGATAATACTCAGCCTCTGAGATTTGAACCTTAGTCTTTTTAGGTGGTCAATAATATCAAAAGACCCAGAAGTGGATGGGCTATCATCACTTGAGATCCTAGGTTTATCAATTTTAGGGGAAAAAGAAGAAACTTTAGTAGCAGAATTGATAGGACTCACCTTTGGTGTAGATGAAACGGGGATAGGAGATCCTCTTTTGGAGATTACGGGGATAGTTTCCGGCTGCTCCTTAGATTTCTTGGGGCCGCATCACTTTCTCCTCTCCTCCGATTTGTCTACTCTCGAGTCATGACAGCAGTATGATTCGCTATTCATGTCTACTACTATTTCATCATAATCATCTCCATCATCAATGCCCCTGGTGAAGAAATTAACTCTAGATCCCTCAAGTTCATCTGCTTCATCATCAACTTCTTCCACAAACTCCTCGCAAGCTTCATTATCCTCATCATCATCTGGTTCCTCAACTTCATAGGTTGCATTGACAAGAACTTTAACAGGAGGTCCTTTAAGTGCTAATCTTGTTTGAGAAGCAGGAAAATGATTTCTGGGCTGAAAATTCCTCCTTGGAACGTCTGCATAGGGAGCATGTTGAGCCAATTGTTTCTTTATGGCAATGAGATCATTCGCAAGTTTTTGAACCAATGGATCAGTATTAGGTCCAGGAGTGGAAGAGGAGGAAGAAGAAGACTTAGATTTGGAAGGGTCTCTCCTCAACTTCCCTGACATGATTAAATCATCTTCGACACTAACAGCAAGAGTTTGATCCTCAACCAATGTTGCGAGATTAGCCCTTCTCAGTGCATAACTAACTTCAGGCGATTGGGCATTTAGGAAGAAACATTTTTGGATTTGATCTACAGGTCGAGTATTTGGTGGAATTTTATTAATCAACCTATTGAATCGGGCCACAAATTCTCTCATGGGCTCTTGTGAATCTTTCTTTATCTGAGAGATTTGGGCTAGCAAGGCATGCACATCTTCTGCTGGTTTGAAATGGTTTTCAAACCTAGTTCTCATCAGTGTCCCAAGCCTAGTGATAAGCACCACCTAAGGTGATAGAACCAATCAGCAGCATTATCTTGTAAAGTCTCAATGAACAGTCTCACGAGAGATCTTCATGTTCAACTCCCAGAACTCCACATGCAACTATGAAGGCTGCGATGTGTTCATCAGGATGCACTTTACCATCGCCTTTGAATTTAGGGAAGTTCTTCCGGTTACCTCTGGGTAACTCATGCAAAGGCTGAGGAAGGGCAAGGGGCCCGACACGATGACCCCAGGGCAATGGTACCGCCATTCTTGGGAAAATGGCTTGAAGAGGAACTACAACACCAGCAAGAACCAAAGCTCGAAGATTAGGACTGATTGATTATGAAGGAATACCACCCAAAGGGATTCTATCTTGAACAGTGGAGTGCTTGTCATTTAACGAGTCTTTCTATTTCTTGTCAAGGGAAAGGAAAACCCTACTGCTCCAAAAGCTGAAACTGAGAATCTTCAATACCAAGGGCCCTTCTCCCTCGAGTAAAATGCGGAGTCGCCAGATCAAAGGATGATCAAAAATTATAGAACTGGAATATGATTTTCCCCAGCGGAGTCGCCAAAAACTGTTGGTCGTCAAATAGGACTTTACGAAGAGCAACAGTCAGGGGACAAGAAGTCCCTCCTCTTTAATGGGAGAGGTTCCCTTATTCAGAAACGAACCTATTTACAAATATACAAAACATGATTTTCTGGTTGAACTTGGATATTACGAAAGTGTTTTCTATAAAGATCATCAATTACAAAAGGACTGAGGAATGAGAATACGAGAATGAGCGAAGGGCACCATTCAATTATAGATGACAGAGTAATTCTTCATGTATGGGTTACGTTGAATGAAACAGGATCATTTGTATCATATTAGTAAGATGGAATTTAAAAGACACAAAGTTTTGTAAATAACATTTGCAAGAACACAAAGTTTCTTGACATAACACAGATAAATGATCTTCACAAAATTAAATGAAAATCTTGGGGATAAAAGAGATCAGATAGACAAAGAATGAAAAGCCCTTCTGTATTGATTTCTTTATGATCTATTTACACTTTCAGAAAATAAGCCAAGTTCTTCCTCTTTTGCAAAATGGCGTGGAAAGGCCATTATATAGCTTACAAATCAGTTACTCTTGGTAACCACTTCTTTTAACTAAAGATTAGTTAAGGATTGCCAATCGCAATACCTCAACTTATTACAATGAATCCGAGAAAAAGAATTAGAAGAGAAGAGAAGAATAAGGAGAAGAAGACAGGTGGTTATGACTGGGAGGGACCCACTGACTTCAAAATCTCTGCCTGAATCTCTTCAATGCCTCGGCTATGTCTCTGCCATGGGGACTGACGTGTTGGCTATAGACTGGGTCCAAAATCTGAGGCACTTCTCCATTTCCTTATCAAACTCGACATGAGTATGATAGTCTTTATTTTCTTCTTCAATGGCAGATTGAAGAGAGCAGATCTCCTTCATTTTCTCTTTGGAAATGGAGCTTTCCTTGAATAGATTATCTTTGACAAAAGCTCTGAATTGAGCTTTGATTTCTTGCAAGGAAAAAGGCACACCAGAAGTTTCATCCTGAAGATGAAAATGTATATCTTTGAAAGTAGATACAACCAGTGTCTTGAAAGCCTCACCCTTCTGCCAGCTATTCTTCAGTTCTCCCAAAGCCTCCTCCAAGACTTTGATCTTCCACTCCACGCTGTAAACCCAGGACTTTGACAGATTATCCTTTGCATCATCAAAAACCTTACTCGACAATAAAATGTTCTCATCTGTCTGTCCCATGAGGCGGAGGTCTACTATGCAACTGCTCCAAAGTTTGAGCTCTTTATCTATGATCCCGATAGTGGAGGAGAGCTTCTGTTGCAATTTGTTCACCTTTCCGTGGAGTTTGAAAGCTTCATCGATGAAGTTCAATCCTGCAACAAGCATATATTCCACCATGGCCTCCATGCTCTGTAATAGACGGAATACTTGTGCATGTCTTTGATACTCTGTACTTCATCTTGGCTCAAAATTACAGGTGGCGGAAGGGTAGTCAATGGGGTAGGGTCCAAAACTTTGTCCTTAGACAAAAGAGATTTGATAAAACCTGTGAGAATCTGGGCTTGTTCCTCCAACTGTTCAATAGTTTGTTGCCCTTTTTCTACCCTCCCAATGACTCTTGTGACCGTTTCCTGGAGGTTGTGGATCTCACCTTCAGGGGTAGACTCTCCCATAGGAATCCTTGAGAATTCTAGGTCGATGGTCGTAAGTCCCGCTTCTCGATTTATCTACTGTAGGCTTAGCAATCTCCAGGAATTGCTAACCCTGAGCATCAGACACTATCCTGGAGGTGATTCTGGCTTTTTTGGCGTGAGAAGGAGGAGTAGTGCCTAACAAGGCTGCCACAACATCAAAATTTGGCCCTGAGCTCCGAGAGGAAGATTTCCTCTTTCTACTGTCGACAAAAGGTTGCACCCATGCAAAAGAGGAAGAGGAAGCAACAGGAGGGGCAAGAGGACCAAGAGACAGAGAGCTCATGGCGCTCAAGGTTTGCACAGCTGTTGTCTCAAGTTGAGACATGAGTGGGGCACTTGAGACAATTGCTGCAGAGGAATCAATAGCACTTGGAAGTTCAGTGCTCTGGACTTCCTTATCTTTATCCGTTGGAGCTTCAGGAGCACTTAGAGGAGCTGGCACTTCACTCTCTTCACTTTCACTGAGAACAATAATGTTCTCTGATCCCAAAGGTATTTCTACCTGCTTTCTCTGAGGATCTTTTTCCACAGGCTCCTTCTTAACCTCTTTGAATTTCTTTTGGTATACTTGGGTGGATGAAGGAGTAGAAGCTGCAGGTCCTTGCATTGATGAGGTAGGAGGGGTTTGCACAGGTGTGTCTGATATTGGAGTTGATGCTTCCCTCCTTGGTGTTGAAACATCCTTAGAGGAGGATTCTCCTGAGTGCCTCCTAAGCTCTCGAACTTTCTTATCAAACCAGATCTTAGTCCTGACTAAGACTGGAGCTAGGATCTCGGCCAGATCATCTTTCTCTTTCTTGAACCAATCCAAGTCCTCCAAGGGAGTGTGCTTAACCACATTGTCATACTCATATGAGTATAGATCAGAGTTGTCATCCTGGAGTCCTTCAGGAACTTGGTACAAGCCGAGTTCTTGGATCAATTGTAGAGAGAACCTGCCATAATGCCTCCTTCTAGCCTCAAAATCATCGGCACAGTCAGCCCAATAGTCTTCTGTATCTGCCCTATGATGATAGATTATCTTGATGTTCTGCTCAATGAACTTCTTCAAGTCGAAGCAAGTTCTTGGCTTGAAGAAATGGACAGTGATGGGAGCCAGGGCTCTTTCTATATTCTGTGCGTCCAGGGCTATTTTACAAGTGTAATTTCCCAAAGAGATGGGAAAGTGCAAACCAGTAATCTTCTTGTCTCTGCAGGTTCTATGCAATTTGTCTAACTACCTGCATACTTCTATCAAAGCCATCTTATCACTGCAGAACATGGGAAGCCTCAGAGGGGTGCTCTCATAGCCAACAAGCCTGATATAGGAGAATTTTCTGAATTGGATAAAATAGGCACCGTAGTGCGATATCAGGTTCATGGCTTCATCAAAAAACCTTCTAGCAGTGTCACCTTCAAGAAGCCTAACCACGTACATGGTGAAAGCATCATTTACCCTTCGAAATTGCGATTGCTGGTCTCTAGGGTGAACTGCGGGTAGTAGGCATATACAGGATCATCCTTGTGGGCATCGATGTAAGAAAAACCAAACCATTGCCTTGATGCCGCCAGAGTATACATCAGGTACGAAGTCATGTAGAATTTTTCTTTGTTTTGTACATTGGACAGCTGCTCCGCTAAGTTCATGCTGATGATTTCTGCCCAGTTGATATTTTGAGTTCCCTCACACACCATGTTGATGAGCGGGCACATCCAGAAATGGAACTCGTTAGTAGAGGGTAAGCCCATAACCCGAGCCAGTAGGATTATAAAATCTAACAATTCTTCATTGAAATCAGCCGGAAAAGAGTCTTGGATAGACGAGATGCTCCCTTCTTAGGGTTTTTAAGCCAAGACTTCGCCACCCGTGCCTTGTAGTTGTCACTGTCTTGACTGAACAGGGTCTGTGCTTGATTCTGGGAAACAACTATGGCATTATCCATTTCTGGAATCCTCAGTGCAGTGCCAATGGTGGTAGCGTCAAGTTTGGCGATGAGTTCCCCGTGTATGTTGGTCAATTCACTCGAATCAGGGTCGAAATGAGCTCCGCATGAAAGCACTGTATCTGCACATTGCACCGAGATTGGGAAACCTCCAGCGAAAGCTAGACCACTGTCGTGAATCATCTGTGCCATTGGTGTAGGGTTTGCATCTGTCATCCTCGACCAAAAATCACCAAAGTCAAGATGGCGAGCTTCACTGTCCCCGATATTGGGAACGACAGACTCTAGTGGTGAGATTTGTTCCTGTCCCTAAAATTTGATCTTCATGTTGATAGTAATTCGGAGGGCAGAGCTGCAAGCTAGACTCGGGAAGGAATTACAGAGGGAAATGGATACGCATGCAGAAATTTAGATTGTAAGGGTTCGAGAAAAAGATAGCATGGAAGTAGTGTGAAAAACACATAGTGGGTTTGCTTGTTATATAGCCATTTAGGAGAGAGAAAGGAAATGAATGCGCATTTAATACATACCTACCAATTTGAATAAGCAAGATATTCGGGTAGAGCGGGAAAAATTAGCACGAATGGCACTTGGTTCATTTGGGACATGTGGGACGTGAAAGCGCGAAGCACGCGGCTCGGCCGATTCGGGCGAAGTGGGGAAAAGACGCGCAAATGCTTTTTGGGACATGCAGAAAAAAGTGCGTGAAGTATGTGACTCTTGGTCGAATCGGATGAAAAGGTGACAACGGGTCTGGGTGAACTTGGGACATTCGGGACAAAAAGTTCCAACAGGCCCGAAAAAGACAAACTTCGGGGAAACCGGCCGATCGGGGAACAGAGGGCCCAATTGAACTTGGGACATTTGGGACAAAATGTCCGACAGGCCCAAAAAACACACAATATGATCCAAAAACGCAGATTTTTTCAATTTCTCAACTTTTAACATTATCAGTACAACAGAGAAGACACTTAAACTCAAAATTTTAAATTTTCACTTTCTTAAGAGCAGGGGAATTTTGAGTGGACAACAGCTGGCTCCTTCTGGGGATGACTTGGCATAAATTCAAGGAATGAGGCAAGGTAAGAACTTAGACAAACTCAGGGAAGCAGACCAGTACCTTATCCATTGGGCCACGGAGTCAAAAAGCAAACCAATACAGAGGACAACACACCAAAACAAAAAGGAAAGAAAAACAAAACGCTATACAGAGTATACAAAGGGACTCCCTAATCACCTATGACTTGAACAATTTCAGGTACTGCCCACTATAAGGAAGTGGGAGAGGAGAACCATCCATGTAATCAAGGTAAAAAGAATTCTTACTAGCAAAGTGTCTGATCTTGAAAGGTCCGAGCCAAAGGGAATCAAACTTGCCATGGCTGCCACGAGGTTCATGCCTTTTATCCCATAACAAAACAGTGTCTCCAACTTGGAAATCTCTGAACCTGGCTTTCTTATCAAACAGGACCTTTACCTTCTGCTGGTGAACAGATATCCTATCAGCAACCTCCAATCTGTTCTCATTCAATTTGTGAAGGTACATAATTCTCTTATCCAAAGCATCACTGAAACTGGTATCTTCAATGGCCTTCATTAGATGCAAGGCTGGCAGCTAGCTCCATGCACATCGCAATTGAGCTTCTACTCCATATACCACTTGAAAAGGAGACATTCTAATAGCTCTCTTTGGTGTGATCTGTCTCGCCCAAAGAGCATCATAGAGCTTCTTGTGCGGTTTCGTTGAGACTCATTGACTAATTTCCTTATAATAGTCACCAAATTTTTATTAGTGGATTCTCGCTTGCCCATTTCCCTGAGGATAGTAATCGAGGAGTGAGCCAAAGAGATGCCATACCCATAGCAAAAATCCATTATCTCGGTTGAAGAAAAATTTGAAGCATTATCTGTCACAATCTTGTTAGGTACACCATACCTTACCAAGATGTTTTCTTTGATGAAACCGCACACCACTTGTATAGTACTTTACGGAATGGCTTCTACCCATTTCGTGAAATAATCAGAGCAGATTAATACATGAGTATGACCAGCACTAGAAGAGGGATTAAGTGTTCCAATGAAGTCCAAACCCCACTGTTGAAAAGGTTCTTCAATTACAACTGGCCTAAGAGGCAAAGAGGCCAATTTAGGTCTACCCATGAAAGTCTGACAAGCCTCACATTTATCAACCCACTTGGATGCATCTCTGAACAAGGTAGGCCAATAATATCCTCCATGAAGTATCTTATGAGCAGTGACCGTTGATGAATAGTGCCCTCCACATGCCTGATCATGAAAAGCTGAGAGCAGCTATTTCTGCTGTTCCTTGTCCACACATTTCAAAAACCTTCCATCTAACCCACGTTTGAACAAGGCGTTTTCCCACAACACATATTGCAGACCGACCTTAGTTTAACAGTCCACTCTTCCATTGTACATCATACAATGATCGAGTATCCCACTCTTCCATCAGAGGTAGTTTACTAGTCTTAGTTGAACAACGAATCGATGAAATTCAATGTCCATGACGAGAGGAGCCTCCAAGGAACACAAGATTAACCCCCCTTTTTTGTGGCAATTTATAATTCAATGTGTTGATTACAACCAGATGCGACTGTGTTTCGAGAACCAGTTTGTCACTCACCTTGCAATTAGCGTAATAACGCGTAATGGTGGAGACACCAATCAAGGTTTGTAGGGTGCAACAGATCGACACTGCAAGCAAGCATAGAAAAAGAGAAGAAAGAGGGGGAAGAAAGAGATTTTTGAGAAACAACATCTCACGTCACATGAAAGAATCCCTTTGTCGTAAGACTATGGCGGACGCGCTCACAAGTCCACAAAAAGGAATAGAACAAAGCTCAAGAAAAAATGAGTTGAATTAAGCAATACAAAGACACCCCAGAATGCGACACTTTATAAAATTAGTGCATTTACAAAACTAATGATCCCATCATCTAGAGTGCAAAAAAACATGTAACTTTGACTAAAGAAGTGCTCAAAATGGAGCAATGAGTCAAAAGTTATAGCAAAAACCAATTCCTGTGAATCGATGAGAAAAAGCCAATAAGCCCGCAAACGGATTAAAAAGAAACCTAAACGCATGCGAAAGGTGTCGTATGTATGCCCATTGGAAACAACACGGAATTTGAGATAGGGTTTGTTTGTATTGCGAGGGGGGATTAGCCACCTGCCAATCCTCAGACCTCACCCTTCGTCTTCGGCACTCGACGGAAGGTTAAAAATACAACAAGCCACAAGACCAAATTTTATAATGCCAAAGAAATAAAATGTGTTTACCTTATACCTTTTAAAAGTAATGAAACAACACGTTTTTAAGAAAAGTGATAAGGTAAAATGAATACAAACACGTTTTTTAAGAAAAGTGAATAAAAAAATGTATTTTTGGAAAGATATTACTGCAAAAGAATCAGAATCGTCCACACGTCTTTGGGAAAACGAGAAATGGCCTCGAAATGCCAAAGCAAAGGCAAAAAAACCTAAACAATGCAAAAAATGCCAGCTAAAGGAGAAAACGCCTAAAAAGTCCAAAAATGCGAACAGGTCCACAAAAATGCTTGGAACAGAGGAGAAAACGTAGTAGTGGAGAGAAAAATGCCTGAGGACAGTGTAAAAACACCTGGAAGGGAGAAAACACTCAGAATAGTCCGGAAAAATGCCTAGAATAGGTTTGAACATGGGGAATAGTGCAAAAATGTAGCCACTAAAAGAAAACACCGAGTTGTAGAGAAAACGTCCAAAGCATAGGAAAATGCCCATGAGCACAGGGAAAATGTCCACAAGCACGGGACAATGCCCACGAGCACAAGGAACAACGGAATGAGCGATTTTTCAACCGGTGAAGCCCAAGTTACAAGCTTACATCAGATACTCCCACGTAGAGAGAAACTCAGGTTAGAAAATAGTGTAGAGGAAACAATGTAGGATCAGGTGAATGAAAAGCGAACCAACACGAGCCAGCAACCAAAAAAATGCCATGTTTAGATTCCACACCAAGGAAAAAATGAGGATGAAGAGGATGAAGAGCTTTGCAAACCACGAACAGTCCAAGTGCAAGGTGAAATGATGCAGAGAACCAAAGCCACGGTTGAACTCAAGGCAATGTAAGCAAGCCACGCCAAAAATGAGCATGCTCTCCACGTAAATACAACCAAAGCGAATGAAAACAAGATCACGGGTAGAAGCCCAAACCATGCATGGGCAGCAAGTAGACAATAAGAGCCAGTAATCATAGGTCCATGCCAAAAACAAGCTCTTCTTTACCCCTGTAGGCTTTGAATCTGAACACAACCAACAAGAAACACACAAACAACCCAAAAACAATAGCCACAAAGATCTAGAAATATCCAAATATGAACTCAGCTGATAAGAAAACCAACCAAATACCTTAACTTGCAACTGTTGAAACCTCAATACGAGGTGAGCAATAATTCCAAAATGATAATCGAAAAAAACTTGCACACGAGGAAATGAGAAGAAACCAGAAGTAATAAACAACTGAGAACCGAAGAGTGCACATTTACCAAAACTAGCTCTGATACCATGAAAGAGGGATTTGTGAGAACCGATGTCGAAAAGTGATGCACCACAACGAAGTTGCACTCCAATGGTAACGTCAAGCCAATGCAATACACAAGATTCGAAACAATGGAAAGAAGATTGCAAGTAAGAAGAATGGGTCTACTCATGCTCATAGATCGAAAAATAGGAAGTACAAATAGGGGTGCTGTGTAACCCCCATGCCTAAACATGGAAAGAACCTCAATGACGCCACTGACGCATATGACGTTGACTGACACATATGACGCCACTAGAAGAGGAGTTACAATTCCAAATAAGGAATGTAACTCCTATGACGCATTGACGCAAATGACAATGTCAGATTCTATGATAGAATCTGACACTTGTCATTTGACTTCTTAAGACCTATGAATCTCGCAAGGTGAGATGACTCACCTAGGTGATGATATGGACGATGACTGGACAGTCACACACACCAACAAAACCCACGCTCTAATACCAAATGTAATGCCCCGTTTTGGCACACTAAAAGCATAACCCATGACTTAGACAAATTCCGGTAATTTTTTAAAAATGTTTTACTTTATTAATATATAACACCAATAGTTATTTAAAATTGTATTATTTTCCTTATTTTTTACCAAGTTAAATACCCTCTTTGTCCATATTAAATTTTATTTGAAAATGCCTCATTCGCCAACCATGTTTACCCATACCTAATGCTTATTTATTTAAATATTTTCCTAGATCCCAATTTAATATTTGATTTCCCTCGAATGCACACGTGCTAAATAATTGTTTACTCAACCAATTTCTTAAATGTCATACCATTAAAATAAATACACCATGGCCTCTAAATAAATCCTTTAGGTTACATTTTATTAAATTACTCCAACTTATTAATTTTCACCCAACCCATTGAATCACTTACCTATTCCCATAAAATTAAAGTTTAAGGGTCAAATCTAAGCCCTTCGATTCTTCTAATCTCTACCCTTGATCTTAGGTATTTCCTAAAAGCCCTAATCCATCCTCATGATTTCTTTATATATTTTGTTTTGTTTTTTTTTGCCTCCATTTTGCACAGCTTGTTTTGCAGTTGGAATAAGGAAGGAGGAAACCATGGAGGACATTTTTAACCTAATCCATCAAACCTACGAGACCTTTTCTTGTCCTCCTTGAGAGTTTTTCCATTCTATTTGCAAAGAAGGGGGAAATCTCACTCAAATCCTCCGGTTTTGCCATATGCCTAGGGTTTTATTATTATTATTATTTGTTTTAGATCTTCTCCCATTATTTTTTTTTAATTTGGAGGTAACTGATTTCTTGGTTCAAGCAAAACCAAATATATATAAATATGTGTGGTGTGTGTGTGTGTGTGTGTGTGTGTGTGTGTGTGTGTGTGTGTGTGTGTGTGTGTGTGTAGATTTGTAGATTTCATAGATCCCATGGCAGATCTATCCCTTACACATAGGTTACGTGGCCTTGGTAGGGGAGCAACTATGTATGCTTGGAAATGGGTGATTTTTGGAAGATAGGGCGGTTGGGGTTTGGGTTATGCCCACTCGGCAATATACTAGGGTTTGGAGGAGGGTTGTGCATTTCTCCACTCCATCGTAATATATATATATATATATATATAACTATATATATATATATATAACTATATATATATATAATATATATATATAATATATATATATATAACTATATATATATATATATATATAACTATATATATATATATATAACTATATATATATATAACTATATATATATATAGTTATATATATATAGTTATATATAACAAAACCCTTAAAAAATTGATTCCCTTTAAGTATAATCTTTTGATTTAGTTGATTAAATGTATTTTCTTACAAGTATATACTTTTATTTTATTTTTTTACCTCAATACATTAAAAGAAAACCAAAACCGATTCCTGCATTCTTTTGTTTGGGTTAAAAAAATCACTTTTTATTTTTATCTATTTTCTTTAAAAAAGGCTCAAACATATTCTTTTATTTCTATTTTGTTTTTATTAAAGCATCCCTAGATTTATATCCTCGCACATATCCAAAAAGACAAACATTATTCAAGTATAATATCCTAATAGCAAACTGGTTGTAAGGAAAATATAAGTTAAACTTTTCTTTCTTCAAGTATAAAATGAACAACTTATCTCACTATCCTACCCATAATAAAAATAATCACATTTCACAAAGAAAATACAACCTTATGAGAAACTTAAAAACTAATTCTTCCCTTTTACAATTAAAATAATAATAATTAAAAGCATGTAAAAGTGGATATATTTATCTTAGAACTCAAGAGGAAACTAATGATTCGGGCTTGTTAACTAAACTTCAAAACCAGATTTTAAGGGAACCCTCTTTTTTTCTTATTCGAATATTTTGACTCTATCTTAGAAAGAAAATGAATCTAGCCATCACTACTCTACCCTTTTCTTTCCAACTTTGAAAAAAAAACTAATAAGATGAAATCCCATAACCATTTTCACAATACAAATCTTAGTACACCTTAAGTTTAAAGCTTACAATATATTTCAACCCAAGATAATATAATTTTTACATACATTTCCAAATCCAACTCAAAATAATATAATGTTTACATACATTTCCAAATCCATACAAACATTGTTACTCTTTTTTTTTTTTTTTTTTAGAACATAAGGGAGTATTCATTACAACTTCAAACTTACACCCTTACATTCCTTTAAAATAACCAAGGAAGGGATTAATACAACCTTGCAACACTCTTAAAATTACATAACAAGGTTTCATTTAGGACAAGGATTACAAGCATGTTTCAACACAATGATTACAAATCTTCTTTTAAAGAGAGAAGATAAAATGTGAACTTCCCATCCATAACCAAAGCCTTTCAACATTCCATTAAAAGAATACAAGCATACCCATATTTTCCATCAAACAATGTTGAAAATATATATACAAAGGAAAGAGAAGAGTTCATTACAACAAGAAGGGATCAAGATACAAAATGGAAATATTCCTTCTCCAAGAGAGGTTAACTTCACACAACCTTTTTCAATGCAAGATACAATTTCATCCCAAGCTAGGAGAAGACTCAACAAGATTACAACACCATTCTAAGGCATAGTAAAATACAAATGGATAAGCCTCCCTAAAATGGGGAACAACATGTCAAAATATCCAACTTTTCTTCACCAAACTCCAAGCCAAAACTGCATTTTTCCACTCCAAAAGTAGTCTTCATAACACAAGAAGAAAGGGCCCAGTTACCTCCCAACCATATGAAATCATCACATGTCATCTCCAAATAAATGGAGGACATGTTAGCCTCCCTCTAAGCCCATGGGAGAGAGAGTAGAAAGCCTCAAGAATGCACAAGTGAAGGGAACAAGGGTGACACACACACAAGCACAATTTGACAACACACACAACAATCAAATAAACAAAACCAACACATGAGGAAAACTCCATGTTTTCCCCAAAAGGGGAAGAGTGACAAGAATCCCATATGAAGCCAAAGTGTGAACCAACCATAAGAACACAATAATAATCTCCAAGTACCCTCCTTATCTCTCCATTCAAAATTCCCTCTTTATCTCTCCAACCCAAGCACTAAGCCTCCTCCTTGGAAGGCTTTTCAAACCATATATGATTTCCTTGCAAAGGATGGAGAAGGAAGTTGAAACCATATGAAAATTCTTCTCCACATCAAAACATATGAGGGGAGAAATAAAAATACCAACATGGCTTACCTATCAAGCCATGTGATGAAGAAGGGTCTTCCTCTCTCCCCAACAAAAAAATCCATCACAAAGCATGATGGATGGAGAAAATGAAAATAAAACTAAATCCACAAACATTCCCATAACAAACACACAAGAAACAACACATATTGACACCATTTTTATTTCAAAATCACATTAAGTTATCATAAGAAAAATGAGAGAGATACATGGAGGCCTACCTCAATCAAGCTATCCCAAACTCAAAGCAATCCAACACACTCCAAAGCTCCAAGATCCACAAGCTCTCTCCAAAATATCCAACTCCAAAATGCAAGAATGACCAAAAAGGTCCCAACCCCTCTCCATGAGGGAGTATAAAAATAATAAACAATTTACAATCCTCCCAAATGAGAGGGTGACATGTGTCACCCATCTCATCTCCCCATAAAATATTCCCAAAAACAAAAAGAGGATAAAACAAATCCCATTTAGGAGGTAATCTCCCAAATTCCCCAAAATGTAAATAAATCCAACACCCTAAAACTTTTAAGAAACACAAAACCAACCATCCTCACAAGATGGTGATATGTGAGGGGTCAAATGGGAGGGAAACTCCCATTTTGACTTGAAAAGATACCCCTACCCATAGGTAGGGTCCAAGGGGCTCATTTCCATGAAAGGGGAACCCCAAAGTGAAAAGAGGTCCCCAAAATTGCCACATTTAGCCCAAATTCGAGATTGGGCTAAATGGCACAAGGGTTGAGGTGGTGGGGCCCACCCAAAGGGTGATTATGTGGTCCCAACCTCCTAATAACAAAGTTAATTAATCCTAATTCACTTCTAACACATGTGGGGACCATTAGGTCCCTAAACTAGTTTATCACAAGACTAAACAAATCACAATAACATAATTACAATTAGGAATCACTCATGGTGTCCCAAACATGAACATGCCACAAACATATAAGGCTACAAACAATCATGCATGGCTAGGACTCGGCCGATTTGGTCGCTTGTGTAACTCGATGTGCCACTACCCTGAAATCCACGTTCTCCTATGCCCTATAATCTGCACACTCAATGCACATACATGCTCGATAAAATATATTAATTAGATAATATCAATAAATAATTCATAAATAAATCATGATGGATATATCACTATAAATATCAATATGAAATGGCTAAATTCTAATCATATACATCCATATTAACTCAAGTTATACTATCCATCTAAGCATTACATGACTACATCCAATTAGCCATTACAAATCAAATGATCACCAAGTATATGAAAAAACCATATGTAAATCCATCACATATGAAATAAAACCAATTGTACCATAACCTGTTGATATCCAAAACCATAAAATGCAAAAGCTAAGATAATGGTCCATAATACTAGCTTGGCACTATGCACCCAAATCACCACAAGTGTCATCAAAAGAACCATAATAAGAACATATAGTATCCAAATGGTGCTAAAATCCATGTCCATCATCAAATAAAAGCAATGAGTCAACAAAATAACTACTGTAAGAAGAGGTTCAGCACTACAAGAAGAAAAATTACCAATATCTTCCACTACATATAAATCCATTTTGAACATTGACAAAGAGAGAGAGAGAGAGAGAGAGAGAGAGAGAGAGAGAGAGAGAGTATAAATGGATATCCCTAAATTCATTTAATGTACAATTACTAGCAATCGCACGTGAAATGTGTGATGGAAACACTAAAAGGGATGCATTGAGGAAGGTGAACTTGAAGGATATAAACATTGGAAGAGGAAGAGGGGCGATAAAGAAGGAAATTGAGGGAGGAGAAGTGAAGGGGTGTGGAAATTGGTGGGGGGAACCTTTGCAAAAATAATGTTTATTACAAGTAGAAATATATGAAAAATGTGTCATCTGTGCAAGTGCTTGAAGGATAAAAGTGACATTTTAGACAGTCATCAAGGCAATGCATTTTGTAAATATTAGATGGAAAGGTGTGGTCAAAGATGTTTAGCGTTCCTCTCCTTAATGATTTCATGCACATTGGTTACTAGTAGTCATAATGAAGATGTCCCTCAATTGCATGAGGGGGTCACTTAGTATAAGTATCGTATAGCATGTTCGTTCAAGGGTATTAAAGAATACCCTTAATTCTAGTTTTTACCTCTAATTATTCAATTGATAATACCCCTCCCGTTATATTATTAAAATGAAAATACCACCTATTTTTTCCATGTACCTTACCCATTTTCCAATACAATTTTGTTTACCCATTTTAATTTCTACCCTAATATATTAAACATAAAATATATCATGTTTCTCACTCATTTTTTTAATATGCATTTTATCTTGAAAGATAGTTTGAATCCATTCAATACCTATTACTAATTACCTTATAAGTGTTAATCTTTAATCAAATATCACTTGTGTTGAAAAGCATACTCAAACCTAGTTTTCTACTATCTTATTATTTCTTGGTTAGAATCTCTTAATTGAGACTTCTTTATTCAAAAATATATTATAATTTAACTTTATGACCACACTCCTTTTGCAATTTTAAGGTATTTAGTTTTTAAAACTAGGATTCAAATGCTTTAGTTTTATATTAAAATTAAACGTCCCTTTCCTTTGGCTTGCCTCTCTAAACTACCCCCAATACCTATTTCAAAATATTATTAAATTAAACCCTTTCACCCCCTAATGTCTACCGGTATATTGAATTTGATTTTATCAATTTTAATTACCTCAATATGAATGCATGTGCTAGGATATTGCCTAACTAATGAACCCCCAATGCTCAATGGAAACCTGCATTAAACCTTGACCTCTCATTTCCTTATGTGTGTCAAGCACAGGTTGTCTTGACTTGCATGTTGTGAATTTCTTCTCAACACTAGGTGCATTCAAAGGTGGGAAGAGGAATGTGGGACCCTTCTACAGGACCTCCTATCGTAGATGAAAAGGTCTCTAAAATCATTTGTGACACTGATATGGCCAAAAGGCAACGACCTAAGAACCCAACGTTGTGTGATATTTGTGTGTTGTCATAGTTTATTCGTATTGGTTTTTATATGGAGAAAAGGCTATCATCGTAAAGTCTTGCTAACATTACAAATCCAACAACCAATATCATGTAACACTGTTTGTGGATAATTCATAGCAATACATGCATGTTTCTATTATTTTGTGGCAAGTGGAAGGCTAAAAAGAAAAATATTTATGCTTGAGGTATTTTCACCCCCAATGCCAACATGTAAATATACAAAATATAAAATTATCCAACCAAATATAAAGTAAATCCACAACATGGGGCATTCTATTCATTTAACCCCGATTGTCTTGTGACATTGTGAGCGATGTCTCATGTTTGAAACCCACTTTTCGCGGTCTAATTTGTTTTCACTATTATTTGTTTACATTATCTTCTATAGCATGTTTGCCACTTTTATACTAGCACATATTTTTATCCAAATTGTTGCATGTGTCTTGGTTTATACCATGCACATTCCTTCCCTGAGGGTATCGATTCGATCAAAATTTGGTCCTCTCCTTTATGCCACATACTCCTAAAGCAATGTTGCATGTACCCCAAATGAGGGGGGCATACATTGGGTGAATCATTCACCCCATATAAAATCTCATAGCTTTAGTACATGAACATAACATACTTACAATTATATAAATGGATTAGAATCTACATTGGGTCCACAGTTCAACATAGACACCAACACCCAGATATAAACACTAGCACATAGGCACTCCTAACCTTTCTTAGGTGCCTATGACCAAGGGTAGTTATAGTTACTTTCTTAGATCAACACAGTTTTCAACAAATTCACAAGATGAGCACAATCTCTAGTAATTAGAATGAATTTTGTCTCCTTTTTATAATTTGAACAAACATGGAACAACATAGAACTAAACAAAAATCACACCATCTAAATTGGTGTATAATTCAGAAGCATTCATGGAAGGAGAGTAAACTAGATCTCTCTCCCCAACACTCTTCGGTCGTGGCATGAGATCACCCAAAAAACTCACAATTGGCTTGAGATCACTCAAAAACTCAATCTTGGCATGAGATCACCCAAAAAACTAACTCTTGGCATGAGATCACCCAAAAAATATTCTTCTATAGTAACTCAGACATTTTCTACCCTTTACACTCTTCACATTAGGTGCACACTTTCCTTTTTACACATTATTCACATATTTTACATACTTATGAAAAAAATTCATATACACATATTTGACTACTTATTTTCTCTTATTTTGTAGGTCTGTCCTTAATATGCAATAATAAGTAGACCTACATAAAAAAACAACAAGTATAACATGGTACAACCCATACGCTTCACTCCTAGGTCACTTCCTCCTTTTTCACTTGTCTCCCAAAGCATGTTATCTCAATCACATTTTGCATGGTTATCAGGTATGCATATCTTATCTACTTTATGTTATCGATTATTCACTCAAAAACATAAATTGGGGGCAAATGTAGACATAAAATCATGTACTTTGCTAGTACCCAAATTGATTCTCCCTCGGTAAGTGAGCAACATCACAAATTTAACAGAAGCTTAGAGGCAAGCGAGATCATGTTGTGTGTCATTTTCAGGAATGGGAAGAAATGCAACTTGCTCTTTGTCACTCAGATGTGGAGAAATGGATAGCACCCTTAAGAGGATTTGATCTATCCTCACTACTTTATGGTTGTGCCTTTCAACCAGAGGTGAGAGGACCCTTTGTAGCCTGTTGTTTGTGGAGGAGATGGAGATGTCCTTCCTTGTAAAGTTATTAAGAAGACCTTGAAGAAAATATGATCAATACAAAAAAACCTAACTCTCACGAGTTATCACCCTAGATAATGGAGATATTTTCTAAGCAAGGTTTAGGCCACTAAAGACAATGAAAACCTGATTGCTTCTATATGTTTTGGTAGTAGAAATTATGCATTTGTACACACACATGACAAATAGGGGTAGTATGGGTAATATTGGTTGTTTTTAAATGAATTTTTGGTGGGAGGTGAGGCAAAATGAACTTGATTCGCCAGATCTTTGAGAGCTTTTACAAAAATGGAAGGCTTAATCAACAAAATGCTTCAAAACAGCTAAAATTCTCCTTTAACTAGAAGATGTGCTTTCAATGGAGGCCCAAATCAAAGACGTTTTAACCCAAACTTTAAGAATACAAAATGAAGGCTCATATTGAAAAACGTAATTGAACATTACTAACCTTTGTTTCATCATGCCTAAGATACCCTCAAAGGCTAACAAACAATCTTATCATCATGCTAGGAGTAATAGTGATTTTAAATTCATTTATTTCACTATAAAATGAAAGATCTTATGATAAATGAAATTACAAATGCCACCAAACTATCACAAGGATAAGATCTTGTGTGATTCACAGAGATTTCAATGTAAGATTGCAATGGGAACAAGAAAAACTATTTGCAGACATTCAGAAATGAAGTAGACACAATTTTTCCCAAAATCAACATAGATTAACTCAAATTGGATTAAACTCATCAGTAGGGGAAAGTTTCTAGAACAATCTCAAAGCTTGTCAATGGTTGTACACTTACAACCACCTTGACATGATCAAATTTAACACAAAATAAATAAATAGGTTCCTCATATGGCTTCTCAGAAAGACGGCTCTCAAACTTTTCTCTTAGGAAAATACTCCCGACCTCTAACACTCCAACCATTTACACGACAAGTTCATGCAATTTATAACACTTTTTCTACAACAAAGTTTTCCCCGAAAACCAAAAACATTCAAAGCACCATTTCTTGTTGCGATTCCGATCATGACCCCCTTAATCAAATCAGCAAAAAAATTTGTCGTGCGCATCGAGGAAAATCTCTTGAATATTTCTAGCATTCAATCCTTTCATCTAGAAAATCATTCTTCACTTCACGCGCCAACTACTTCCTCCTCTAGTCTATCAAATCTGGTTTTTTGCATGCCAAGGAAGGAAAAATTGGAAACTCAGATCAAGTCTAATAGTCATATCACGTCTTAATGGTAAAAGACATTTTCAGATTTTCCCCACCAAACCAAGATATCAACTGGTTTCTTGCGTGCCAAGGAAAATCAGATTGAATCTAACAATCAGATTACATTTTAATGGTAAAAGACGTTTTTAGATCTTCCCCACCAAACCAAGATATCAAATTAATGTTCCTCTTCATTTGGTGTGTATGAGACACCAAGAAATGATAAAAAAACCATAAAATTCACATCCCCAGAAGCTTTGGAGAAAAATGGCGGAAAAATCAGATACAGATGCATAGTTGTCGTCGATTTCCCTTTTGAAATTAGACCATCCACATGGGAAATCTGAGTCAAAACGAGCCTGGGGGTCTTTTTACTTTTTTCAACTTTTGGAAAAAATGTAAAATTTCTCATTTTTCTCTACCCTCCGCCTTGAAAAATGGGCTTGACATGTGTCCCAATGTGGGTCCTAGTGGAACCACGCTTCCTTTTTATACTTTAACCCTTTTCTTCACAAAAAGAATTTTTTCAAATTTCCTTCCAGAAGCCTACCTCCCTCCTTTTGAATTTTCAAACTGCCATGTGTCTCAATGGCGCATCTTGAGATGGTCCCCAAAAGTAGAGACCCCAAACAAGCGTGGGCTCAACATGTGTCTTGGTCTGACAGAGTCCTTAAAATTTTTAAATTTCAGTGGAAGGTGCCATGTGTCTAGGGTCCGAGGCAGTCTCCTTTTACTATTGAAAAGTCCAAGCGAAGGGTAGAGTGAGCAGAAGCCTCCAAGTGTACTCATGGTGCTTCTTCAAAATTAAACTCAAGGGCTGGTCCTTAAACATGCGTGGCCCCTCCATGTGTCTTAGGCCCTTTTAGGGAGTTGCTTGAAAAGTCTAAGGAAGGCCCGACAGAAACCTCCATGTGTCTTTATGGCGCAACTTCAAGATGGTCCCCAAGAGTAAAGACTCTGAATGAGCGCGGGCTCACCATGTGTCCCTGACCTTAAAAATTTCTTTAAAAAGTTTAAGTACAGAGCGGAGCCGGCAGAAGCCTCCACCTGTCCCTCTGTCACATTTGTTAAGGTGGGACCCTGAGGTAGATTTTCAAATGAGCACCAGCCCACCACATGTCCACATGGCCCACCAAAATTGTACCAACTGCATAAAAACAATTTCTAAGTTTGGGAAAATCAGCAGAATCCTCCACATGTCCTCCCAGCGTAACTCCGAGGCCAAACCAAAAGGTGAATTTTCAAATGAGCATTGTTCCTCCACGTGGACAATTTTTGGGTCAAAGCAAGCCATAGAGTTTTTAGAGTGCCCCGCCGAGCCACATCCAACCAAAAAGAGCCACATTTCCACTGATGTAGAGATTTAAAATTGACAGAGAAACACACCCGTCAAGTCGTAAAAATGTAGGGAAACCACTGTTTGAGCCCGAAGATGAAATTTTCTTCAAGGACAGAGAATTTGGAAATGTTTTAATGTTCAAACATGATCCTCTCGAGCTATATTCAATCACATTTCCTCATGTACCTAGGGAAAAATGGCAGGGACAACAACACACAACTACGGAAAATAGAAGGGAAGGAACAAGCCTAAGTTTTACGACCAAGTAATAGACTCCTTCACATGGTCAAAGGAATAAAACAAATTTTGGGCATTTAAGATATCCTCGGCCAAGGAAGGAGCTGACCATGGCAAATCGAATGGGGAATAGAGTCTTAAAGCACCAACACGGGGAGATAAAAAATGTGACAAAGGCCGAAACTAAGGGATTTTAATGGCAAATGGGGCGAGACTAATTTGAGCACCAACATCGGCTCCGACTCGAGGATGGGCACTCCCTATGAGTGCCACAAGAACCAAACAACAGACTAAGTGCCAAAAACATCCATCGGGCAAAGGATTCATCTTTTCGAGTAGAAAACCAAAACCATCTCCTAAAAATGAACTAAGGAACCAACAAAACCAAGTCACCAAGGACCGTAACGAGCAAAAAAATAGAAAGAAACCAACGAACTATACACTATACAAATGATGTTCATCTTGATTCTAGGGAATCAATCTAGGAAATGTTTCAAGTTCCTTCCATTAACAGGTAATTTGAGCAATTCCCCATCCAATTATTTCAAGAAGAAGGTATGTTCACCAATCCGAATGTTAATGGAGTAAGGGCCCATCCATAGTGCATCAAATTTACCATGGTTTCCCTTGTATTCGTGTATGTTATCCCATAACAACACAGGATCTCCAATGTTGAAAGCTCTGGGTGTTACCTTTTTGTCAAATATCTTCTTCAACCTTTCTCTGAACTTCACATGCCTTTGGTGAGATTCCCTCCTTTCTTCATCAAGTTCAACAATCTAGTTAATGCAAGCATCATATGGACTAACTTCTTGATCTTCCATTTGTTGAAGGAACTGATATGAGGATAATTGCATATGCAAGGGCAGCAAATCCTGAGTTCTGTACACCAATTCAAATGGAATTTTTTCCAATATCTCTTTTAACAGTAATTATATCAGCCCAAACAAAAACTTCAACTGCTCACCCCATTTCCTTTTGTTCAGCTCCAAGGTTCTCCTAATGATCTTTAATAGATTTTTGTTGTTGGAATCTACATGTTCATTGCCTTGGGGGTTATAATTGGAGGCATATGTTAAATTGATCCCATATTATTTACACATTTCCATCAAAGGTTTAGCTTTGAAGCTCATGGCATTATCAACAACAATTTTAACTGGCACTCCAAACCTACAGATGATATGGTTCAACATGAAGTCCATGATAATTTGGTGTGTTGCTCTCTTAGTGGGGATTGCCTCTACCCACTTAGTGAAGTAATCAGTGGCTACAAGAATCCACTTATGGATAGAACTTGAAGGGTCTGAAATCTCACCAATGAAATCCATTCCCCATTGCTTGAACGGGGCTTCATTTGATACAAGCTGCAAAGGAAGGGAGCCTGAAGCTTTCAATCTTCCAGAAAAATGTTGGCAACTCTCACATCTTCTAACCAACAAAAGTGTTTCTTTGAAAAGAGTTGGCCACCAATAACCAACCCTTAAGATCTTGTTTGTTTTGATTCTTCCATCAAAATGCCCCCACAAAATCCTCCATGGAGATCAAAAACTATCCTGGGGGATTCATCTTGATAATGCACCGCTATCGACATTAAAATTTTCCTCTGTAATTTCTATTTTATTATGTATGTATTAGGAATAGGATGTTATTAAGTATGATTAGTAGTGGTGTCGATAGAAGATAACAACACCGTTAGTATGGTCTTGCCAATAAAGTAGAGTACGGTAATGAGTCAAAGTACAATAGGAATGTTGTAAAAGTAAATATTTGTCATAAGTGGTCCGGTAATGTTAAAATGTCAAAGTTGGGGTAAGTAGAGAAGTAGGGTCTATATGATTAGGAATTAGAAATATTATATTTTTAATAAGGAAAAAGAGTGATGTCATAAATATTTTGTGTATTTTATTTGTGGAAAATTCTAAAAAGGTGGAACCCATGTGAGATGATAAGGTTTATCTTATCTTAGAAGATAAGCCTACATGTAAAGGCAAGAGTTTAGGCATGGAATATGATTGGTCGGAAGAGATTTCCTATCCTATCTTAGAGATAGGGTGGATAAGATTGAATTCCTATAAATAAAGAGGCCACCCCCTCATTTAGCATAGAAGGAAGTAGTGAGAAATATTGTATGAGTAAGTGTGTAAAGGAAGCCATCATTTAGAAGGTGTGTTAAATAAGCCATTGTGAAGTTTCTCCCATAGTTATTGTTGGAAGGCAAGTGAAGTTAGTAATACTTAAAGTACCTCATGGGTGAGATTGTAACAATTGCATGTTGATATTATAATTTACACCTATATTTCCATATTACATCCACCAAACTAAAGGCTATGCATTAGTAAATAATCATAGCATGAGGAGTTCGGTGGATAATTATCATAGTGCCGGATTGGTGATGACATTTTGGTTCCATTTAGGGACCATTCCTCATTGGTGAATTTTCTAGAGAAATATTCCCCTTAATCAGAAATCATTTGGAGGGTAACCTTGTTTTTACTGTGCATAGTAGTTACCATGGTAAAGTCACTTTTTACCGTGAATAGTATTTACCACAGTAACTTTACTTTTTACCGTGAATAGTATTTACCACAATAACTTCACTTTTTACCGTGAATAGTGTTTACCACAGTAAAGTCAGTTTTTACTACAGTAAGTCAAGTTTTACCGTGGTCATTCCTATTTTACTGTAGAAAGGTGTAAAGTCACTTTCTATTGTAGTGAGTCCAATTATTTGTGCACATAAGTCTTACTGATTGTACTTGTGAGTTGGTATTTCACTGTGGTTACATTTAAAAATGGGGAAGATTCCTATTTTTCAGCCCAATCTAATGAAGATGCTTCCTCTTTCATTCAAGAGTTTAAATGATCTTGCATTTGTAATGGCCTCATAAGAAGGGAACAATGGACTGAATTTTTTCCTACCTTTTTGGATGGTTCAACACTTAGGTGGTTTGAAACACTAGGTGATAATGTGAAAAACTCATGGGATTTATTAACTAAAAGTTTTCTTGAAGAATTTAGTGAACAACAGAAATATGCAGATCTCATGATCGAGATCACAAAGCTAGCCCAAGGATAGAAGGAGAAGATAAAAGATTATCATGCTCGTGTTCTAGAGCTAAGGAGGAAGCTCAATGCCCAGATCCGGAAGGAAGGATTAGTGGATGGGTTGATGAATGGCATGGATAATATCCTCTATAAGCACTTCATTCTTGGGATGAAGCCAGAGATCAGACAATGAGTGAAGTATGACCACCCAGCTACCATTGAACAAGCAAAGGAGATTGCAAGAAGACAAGAAGAAAGCATGGAAGAGGAGCCTAAAGAAATTGCTGTTAAGGTAGAGCCTACACCAACACCTTTGGTCCAAAATCCACAACCACTCTCGGTGAGCACAAATCTTTTCCCTAGTACATCTACTGAGTATGAAGATCTGCTCAAGAAGATGGGTCAGTTAACTATTAATCTTCTTCAAGGAAAGGAATTTAGTTCTTAGGGAGGAGATAGAGGTCCAAAAAGAAATATAACTAAAGTTGTATGTTATGGTTGTCATAAAAAGGGTCATTATAAGTATAATTGTCCAAATAGAGCTTCTACATCTGGTACAAGAGATAATGATAAAGGAAAAGCACATGTGAATTCTTTTGATGTAATAGATAGGAGCATAAATAATGAAGCAGATGTGTTTGTAACAAAAAGAAAGAAAGAAAAAGATAACCAAGATGGAAATGATCCTAAGAAGATGAAAGGAGAAACTAGTAAGAAACATAGGAGAAGAAATTTGGGTGTGCAATATTTTCTAATTTCACAGGGACAAGGACCATACTCCATCTTAGAAGATCTGTCTAAAAGGCCTGCAAATATTACATATGGTCAACTTCTGGCTATGTCTTCTGAGAAGAGGCGGGAGCTGCGAAGTGGACTCAATGCTCGACAAAGTAAGGAGGTTGAGGTACCTATTTTGGAGGCAAAGGCAGATCCCTATGCTCCACAAGCTGAGGTATTATGTAATGGTATTTCAATTCATGATGTCTTACGTGATGGAGGTGCTGCAGCTTAATGTAATAACCGAGTCCGTAATGAATATGTTGGGTTTAAAAATTGTTCGCCCTCAACACTTATGTTAAGGTCATTAAATAAGGGAAAAACTAAACCAAAAGGTGTTGTTTCAAATGTGGAAATATCTGTTATGGGTGTTGTATGTGTGGTAGACTTTCAGGTGATGAAAAATGGTACTGTTGCATACCCAATGTTGTTGGGAAGGCCATGGCTAAGGAGAGTTCATGCAAGAAACTACTGGAATGAAGGCTTCATGACACTTGGACATGGCAGAGAGAGGGTGAAGATAAATGTGATCCCTCGGCATCATAAGGCAGAACCTGTGGATTCAAGTGATGAAATTGATGATTGGACATCCTTTAATTACTCTAGTACTAGTGAAGTGGACATAGAAGATGAAGAAAGTGAGGTTGATGTTTCGGTCATGGATATCCTTCTAGTCACACCGACTCATGAACCCATAAGATTATCTGAAGAAGAAATTGTTGATCATCTCCAAAAAATAAAGATTGGTGATGCTGTGATGGAGAGTGAGAAGGAATCCTACCTCCAGCTCTTTCGAAGGTACATACACCTATTCACTTTTGATTACAAGGAACTCCATCAAGTAAGTTGGGTAGAACATTCTATTGAGCTGGTAGATGGTGCTAAGCCCATAAAGCAAATGCCATATAGAATGAATCCTAATTTTTCCAAGACTGTAAAAGAAGAAATAGATAAGTTGCTTGATGTAGGATTCATATTTGCTATGGAGAATTTAGAATGGGTTTCTCCCATTGTGATCTCAATAAAAAAGAATGGGAAACTACGCATTTGTGTTGATTATAGGAAGCTCAACAAGGAAACAAAGAAGGATCATTACCCTCTTCCATTCTTAGATCAGATCTTGGATGAAGTAGCTGGCCAAGAGTGCTATAGTTTTGCTGATGGATATAGCGGATACAACCAAGTTTGTATAGCAGAGAAAGATCAGCTGAAGACCACGTTCACCACTCCTTGGGGAATGTTTTCTTATAGAGTTATGCCTTTTGGGTTGTGTAATGCTCCGGCAATGTTCCAACGTTTGATGAATAGGGTGTTTGAACCCTACATTGGAAACTTCATTAGAGTATTTCTGGATGATTTTTGCATCTATGGGAGAAAGATGGACCACCTGCACTAGATGGAGACAACATTTCAAAGGTTAGATGAAGTACAAGCCTCACTAAACCCTACAAAGTGTGTCTTTGGATGTTCTAAATGCATTTTTTGAGGGCATGTTATATCTAGAGATGGTATTGGTACTGATCCTGATAAAGTTTCAAAAATCAAAGAGTTACCATTTCCTATGAATAGAAGTAATTTGAGATCATTTTTAGGCCATGTGGATTACTATAGAAGGTTCATCAAGAATTTCTCAAAGATTGCATACCACTAACCCAGCTTCTTAAAGAAGGATGTTACTTATGAACCAAGAAAGAAAACACATGAAGCTTTTAAACAATCAAGGAGGCTTTGGTGTCTTCACCTATTTTAAAGAATCCAGATTGAGCAAGTCATTCATTGTGTATACCGATGCCTCGATGCAACACTAAGAAGTACTCTAAGCCAAAAGGATGAAAATGGGAATGATCATCCAATTTACTTTGGGAGCAGCATAAAATGAGTAAGATGAGGTAAATTATACCGTAAATGAAAAGAGGCTCTAACTATCATTTTTGTTGTAAAGAAGTTTAGAAATTACTTGCTAGGGCAGAAATTTATAGTCAAAGATCATCGTGCTCTAAAATATATTGTAAATAAGTCTAACCCATTAGGGAGGATAGCAAGATGGATAATTTTGCTACAAGAATTTGAATTTGATATTATAGATAGGCCAGGAAAGAAGCATGTCAATGTAGATGCACTCTCTTGAGCCTATGATGGTTTAGGTTCATCTTGTGATGATGATGATTTCCCAGATGTAGCATTGTTATCCCTTGACACAATCCCTAGTGAATACATAGATATTTGGAATTATCTGAATGAATTCAAGTTTCCTAATGGTGCCAATGCAAAGACTAAGAGGAAGATTACTCAAGCCAGTCATCCATATTCTATTTTGCATGGAGTATTATTTTGAATAGGACCTGATGGATAATACAAGAGGGCAGTTGGACATGATCAAGGGAAGGAGCTGATAGAAGAATTCCACAATGGTACATGTGGAGGACACTTCTTTGGACAACTTACAACAAGAAGGATCTTGGATGCAGGTTATCACTGGCCCACTCTTTTTAGAGATTGTTATAATTATTGTAAGACATGTGATATTTGTCAAACACATGATAACCGTAAGACTTCATCAACTCCATTATGCCCTATTCTTCCACTTGGTTCCTTTGAAAAGTGGGGAATAGATATCAGTAGGTCCACTTCCAACTACCCCATCCCAAAATAAGTATATTATAGTTGCCACATGATTATTTAACCAAGTGGGTTGAAGCTAGGCCATTGAAAACAACTTCTATGGATGAAATGGCAAGGTTCATATATGAACGCATTGTCACCAAATTTTTTTGTCCATTAGAATTGTAATAGATCAAGGAATCCACTTCATTAATGAGGTGGTAGAAGCTCTAGTCAACAAGTTTTCTATTAAGCATAGAAGGAAACAAAATACAAGCCAAACACAAATAGACAAGTGGAACGAATAAATTTTGTGTTGTGTCAAATTCTAGCAAAAGATGCAGCCTTGCAGTACATTAGTGGGATAAAAGGATTCATGTAGCATTGTGGGCATATAGGGCAACATCAATTTCAACAAAAGGATACTCCCATTTCAGTTGGCTTATGGCATTGATCCAGTTCTTCCTATTGAGTTTGATATTCCCACTGTGAGAGTTATGAAAAATGAAAGGATGGATGAAAATGATTTAGTAAAAGAAAGGTTAGTGCATCTTCATTTGCTAGAGGAAATGAGGGAAATAGTGAAGGATACAAGCTATAAGAAGAAAATGAAGCAGAAGGAATACTTTGATCAAAAGATCCATTGGTCTCCATTTCATGTGAATGCCTTGGTTCTAGTATATGATTCTAGATACAAAAAAAGAAGGTAGAGAAAATTTCTTCCCAAATGGATGGGGCCCTACAAAATAGCAGCTGTGCATGAAAATAGTACATACCGACTAGAGAAATTGGATGGTACTCCCATTATGAAATGGGTCAACCATGACAAGTTAAATATTTTCCAAGCACCAAATAGTCTACTCCAAGGATGGAGTAGAAGCTAGAAGGGGGAAAATGTCAACATTAAAATTTTCCTCCGTAATTTGTATTTTATTATGTATGTATTAAGAATAGGATGTTGTTAAGTATTATTAGTAGTGGTGTTTGATAGAAGATAATGGCGCCACAAGATGGTGCCACAAATAAAGTAGAGTACTGGTAATAATCAAAGTACAATAAGAATGTTGTAAAAAGTAAATATTTGTCGTAAGTGGTCCAAAGAATGTTAAAATCTCAAATTTGGGGTAAGTAGAGAAGTAGGGTCTACATGATTAGGAATTATAAATATTATATTTTTAATAAGGACAAAGAGTGATGTCATAAATATTTTGTGTATTTTATTTGTGGAAAAGTCTAAAAAGGTGGAACCCATGTGAGATGATAAGGTTTATCTTATCTTAGAAGATAAGCCTACATGTAAAGGCAAGAGTTTAGGCATGGAATATGATTGGTCGGAAGAGATTTCCTATCGTATCATAGAGATAGGTGGATAAGATTGAATTCCTATAAATAAAGAGGCCACCCCCCTCATTTAGCATAGAAGGAAGTAGTGAGAAATATTGTATGAGTAAGTGTGTAAAGGAAGCCATCATTTAGAAGGTGTGTTAAAGAAGCCATTGTGAAGTTTCTCCCATAGTTATTGTTGGAAGGCAAGTGAAGTTAGTAACACTTGAAGTACCTCATGGGTGAGATTGTAACAATTTCATGTTGATATTATAATTTACACCTATATTTCCAGATTACATCCACCAAACTAAAGGTTGTGCATTAGTAAATAATCATAGCACGAGGAGTTCCTAGTGGAGAATTATCATAGTGCTAGATTGGTGATGACAGGACCTTAAGAGAAATCCCTCAGATTCTTCCAAGATAACCCAAAATCAGTAATGACATATTTTTGGGAGGCCAGCTTAAGAGCTCTTTTCTAATTTTTACTTAAATGCTTAGGGTAGTATAGATGTCTGAGATAAAAATTACATCTTTGTACCATTTAGAACTCATCAAATTTTCAAGGACATCCACCCTTCCTTCATCTACTTCATTTACCTCAATAGTTTGCAAGTTTCTCTCAGCCATAAGCTTAGCTAAGCCCAAACCTCTTACCAACTTTGTGGTTTGGATATCCATATCATAAACCCGCAACTTTTTAACCCACTTAAATCTTTTTCTTAAGACCATCTCTGATAAGAAATATTTCACCATGGTGTGGGGAACATAAGCAACAACTTTAGAGCTCAAAATGTAAGGTCGGAAAACCTTTGTTGCTTTTACCAAGGTAAATGTTCATTTCTCCATAATGGTGTATTTTAACTCAACCCCCTACAATGCCTTATCGAAAATGTAATTTTCCTCTCTCGTCCCTTCATCATCCTTCTGCAACAAGACATACGCAATAGTGTTCTCTGAAATAAAATAAAATATTTGGAAAGGCTTCTTATAATATGGAGATACTAAAATAGGGGCATGCTTTAATGCCTCTTTGATCCCATTGAAATCTTGAATGACATCCTCTTCCCATTTGATAACTTGGTCCTTCTTTAGCATGCAAGTAATTGGAATGGTCAACTCAACAAATTTTGATATGAATCTTCTGATAAAGTTTATTTTCCCAAAGAAGGACTGAATTCCCTTCTTGGTTCTTGGAATTGGGACCTTGCTGATGGCCTCTACCCTCTCAAGATCAATCATGACACCACCCTTTGATACAATGTGACCAAGCAACTTGGCCTCAGACTCCGAAATGGCACTTCTTAGGATTGAGTGAAATGCCATACTCTCTACATCTTATCAACATTTTTTCCAAGTGTTGTAAGTGGTCACTTCACCTTCTGGAAAACACAGTTACATCATCTTGGTAAATAGAAATAAAATCATTAATGTAACCAGCAAAAGTAACATCCATTGCTCTTTGAAAATTTTCTCTAGCATTCATCAAACCAAAGGGCATTCTAACATAAACATAAGTTCCCCAAGGAGTGGTAAAGGTTGTCTTGATTCTTTCTGACTCCTTTACAACAACTTGATTATAGCCAAAGAAACCATCTAAGGTAAAAAAACATCTCGAGAACCAATACTAATTGCAACATGTTTTCCATATTTGGTAGAGCATAATTATCCTTCATCGATGCTTTGTTCAGATTTCTAAAATCCACGCACATCCTAATATCACCATTCTTTTTCCTAACTGACACTAATTTTGCAACCCAAGAAGAATACCTTGTGGGCTGAATAATCCCTCAGTTTCTTCAATTCTTCTTGTATCTTAAGAGATAGGAGTGGATTGATCAGCCTCTGTTTCTTCTTGAATGGATTTGCATTAGATTCCAAAGGAATTTCATGTTGAAACAAATCCTCTCTGCATGCTTTTAGTTCAAAATAAGACCAAGCTAGAAAATCCTAATATTTTCTCAATAATTGGACATAGGACTGCTTTTCCTCTTGTTCAGATTGTTTCCCAACCATATATTCCTTGATTTCTCCTTTGTACCAAGGTCATGCTCCTCAACATCCCTTGAGGCTACTATATGCCTATTAATAATGCAATCAGCATTATCAAAGTTTGATTCAAGAGAAACCAGTCCTCTAGGAATGGTATTATTTTTTAGTTGGATGATGTCTTTTCCAAACAAAGTTTCTTTACCCTCTGCTACACACACCATTGGCTCCTAATCAATACATTGATCAACAAAATCCCCTTTGTTCTGCAGAAATCTTTTGACCTGAGCATCATCATCAAAAATTTGCCAATGTTTAATGTTGTCAGGGATAGATAGCCTTGTTAACACCTCAACATCATATTCACAGTATGGGGACATTGCACAACTATCAAACCAAGACCCCAATACTACAAGCTTGTCTGCCATAACATTGAACTTCTTGTCATGATGCACAATATTAAATGAATCAAACATCTCAATCAAGTCCCAGACTGCATGCTTATACTGTTTCATTCTCTGATTTTTAGTAGCATACTATTTTCTGATTTGTTTGACAATTAGTTCTGAATCTCCCTTAACAATGATGTATTTAACATAGTATTTCCAAGAAATTGTCAAACCTAACAACAATGCTTCATACTCAACAATGTTGTTAGTACACTAAAAGTTAAGTTTGAAAGAAAAAACAAACTCTTCCAAGCTTGGAGAAATTAGATTTACACCAGCACCATTTCCAAATATGGAGCAAGCTCCATCAAAAAAAAATTCCATGGAGAGCCTACTTGTTCAAGAATCTTATATTGATCCATTTTTTTCTCTTTCCCATCAGCAAATTTAACAAAGTTGTCAGCATCAAGACTTGTGTACAACACTTCATAAGATGCATTGTTGGGATCTTCAATGAGGTGTAATATTTTCTTTTCTCCATACAACTTGACAAGGTTTCCCTTAATGGGATGGTGGCATATGACATATCCATCTCGAACACTCCTAACAAAATTTAAATCCCATTTTCTAGACAACAACATACCCCACTTGGCTAGGCAATCAACAATAACAACATCGAGCTTCAAGTCCTACCTAGGTAAGTCAGTAAGTGTACCATCAAACCTTTCACACATCCCACCACCGACACCTCTCTGGAATCCATGGCAAAGTGCACTTCGCATATGATTTTGTTACTTTGATATCCAATTCATTCATGACCTCAAGAGGCATGACATTGCATGATGCTCCTGAATCAAACATACAATTGTGTAGCAATCTGTCCTTAATTATCAGAGTAGTGAAGAATGGATCTAAATTTAGCTGAGACTCTACCAAGGATGTTCCCAAATAAACCTCAGGTGGTTCACCTAGTTCTTCCAATGTTGGTTGTGTTTCTATATCTTCAATGATTGGAGGAGTCTCCACAATGTTTACATTTATGCCTAGGGAAGTATTCTCTTCTTTCAACCCCAAATATTCAAAGGCCCTTTTCTTGTGCTCAAGAATCCTAAGCAACTCAACAATTGGAAGTAAATATTGATCTAACTCAAGACTTGGGCAATATCATAAGGAACACACTTTGGCAAGGTAGTATTGTGTGGGAGACTGACAAACTCATTAGATGGCACGAGATTTTTGACAATTTGGGCATGAGGAGAAGTATGAATCTTGTTTGAGACAAGCAAGACCTTTGGAAGGTGTATCTTTCTTAGAAACCTCTTTAGGAATACTAGTAAGCAATGGAGTTTTAGGTTTGGCTTGAGGCCCTACTCCTTTGACAACTCTACTCCTAGTATTATAATCCTTTTCTTGAGCCACAATGGCATTCATCAATAACTTCCTACCCTCCTCAGATGGGATTCCTCCATCATACTTCTTTATCATTAAAGCTATTAAATATTCAAATTCATTATTGGGCAATTCAAAAGCTTCAGACAAAGATCTACTTCTAAATTATGAGAGGGAGGAAGAAGAGGTACCTAGTGGATGCAATCCCAAAATCAGCAATAGTTCTAGCACTTATTACCTCAGTTGAAGTTTCTCCTTGTTGTGAGCTTGTGGAGTAACCCATCATGCAGACATCATCATCAATATTATCATCATCAGCTTCCTCTTCTACTTGCTGATCTACTTCACATGGAGCATGGGGCATGAAACATCTGTCACACCAATCAATTACATCTATTTCTTCAACCACAACAACTCTGGCAGCCAAAGGATCAGGCACCATTCTGTTTTCCCTGGCCTAGGGCTATTTATTTCCAAATCCAATAGGTCCCTTGCCTCTATCATCATATCTCTACTCATTTCTATGATGATTTGTAAATCTATCTGGGCCTTGTTGCTTGTGCTGACCCTGTGAACTCTACCCAATTCCTTTCTCTGCTGGGATAATTTGTATGAGATTTCTTTGACAGCCCCTGCCAAAGTTTTCACAACTTCCTCCAAATCAATAGCCTTACTTGCTTGAGGTTTTTCAGGGTTAACCAGTTTGAAACCCTCCCTCTTAAGAGGTTTTCCAATTGCTTTAATGTTGTTCTCAATTTTCAGAGTCGTGGTGAAGGCCTACCTTAAATTGGTAGGGTTTTGTCCCTTAAATAGTAAGAAACTTTCTTATCAAATGCATCGAATAATTTATCAAACATGATTCTCGTAATTTCACAAAACAGGATGGTAGCCTATGAAATATATTAACATGAAATCAACCATTTACACAGAAGGAGCTGCAATACTTATAGGTATTGTATAGCTGAATACAAACAAGAAACTAAGTTACACATGTGCAACCACATTCCAAATTACACAAGATTCTAATAACATCCAGGAAGCATAAATGAATAATTACAATTATATTTTTAAAACAATATAACCACACTTGTATGCATACATAAATACAATTAGATGGTTATGAAGGAATATAACCATATAACAACATTATTTAATTAATAACATTAATTAAATAATTTATTATATAATGCATAATTAATTAGGATAATAATAATATTTTATCCTAACATTCCCCCCCTTAATTGTGCATTGTCTCAAGGGATGAGGAGAGGAATTCTATAAACAACTTGAACTTGTCACGTGCAAGTGACTTCGTGAAGATATTTGCCTGTTGTTTAGCTGTTGGAAAAAATTGAAGTTGGATGTTGTGCTTCAACACATGTTCACGTATGAAATGAATTTGTACCTCAATTTGTTTTGTTCTCTCGTGAAAAACTGGATTGCGAACAAGTTTGAGAACACCTTCATTGTCAACATACATGGTGGTCAGTTTTTCCTATGTTATTCCAAGTCCTTCTAGTATGCAATGTAGCCAAATCGCTTCATGACAACTTCTCTTGTAGAACGATACTCAGCTTCTTTGGAAGAGCGAGAAATGAAGTGTTGTTTCTTACTTCCCCATGATATTGGTCCAGATCCCATAAAGATTACAAATCTAAAAGTGGATTTTCTATCATCAATGTTACCTGCATGATCTGAATCTAAATATCTGGTCAAGAAGAAGTTATCATTCTTCTTGTATTCTAGACCAAGATCCACTGATCCTTTAAGATATCTCAAAATGTGTCGTAATACTTTCCAATGACAAACTTTGGGTTCCTGCATGAACCTAGATAGATAGCTCACTACAAAGGTGATATTTGGTCTAGTGTAGGTCAGGTAAATGAGACTCCTGATCAGCTTCCGATAGAGAGTGGCACTTACCTCAGGAGATGGATCTGAACGAGATAACTGCAATCTGTTCTCCATGGGTGATTAGTGTGAAATCCATCATCCTAAACTTCTTGAGCATAGTCTTGGTATATTTCATCTGAGAAACAAAAATATGATTCTCTTTGTGCCACACTTCCAATCCAAGACAATAGTGCATTAGCCCGAGATCGGTCATGTCGAATGATCGATTAAGATCTTTCTTCATTGCATTGATCATCCTCACTGAACTACTAGTGATGACTAGATCGTTGACATAGACAACAACAATCATCATCTCCCCCCCTTTATTTTTGAGGTAGAGATTAGGATCGTATGGATTTCTAACAAATCCATGTTGTACGAGATGCTCATCAAACTTGATGTACTGCACCCGTGGTGCCTATTTGAGGCCATACAAAGATTTCCGAGTCCGCATACCTTTAATTCGACTTGTGTACTACATATCCCTCAGGTTGAGTCATGTAGACTTCTTCTTGTAAATCTCTATTTAGGAAGGCACTTTTTACGTCCATTTGGTGGACTTTCCATCCAAACTGGTAGCTAGAGCAAAGATCATCCTAATCGTTTTGATCTTAGTTGTGGTAGCAAATGTCTCATTATAGTCAATACCTTCTTTTTGTGAATACCCCTTTGCAAAAAGTCTTGTTTTATACTTTTTTTTCGTCCCATCTGCTTTGTACTTTGTCTTAAATATCCATCTACATCCAATGGGTTTCTTCCTTGGTGGAAGATCGACAAGTTGCCAAGTGTTATTCTTCATCACTGATTGATATTCAAAATCCATGGAATCTTTCCAAGCTTTTGACTATAGGGATTCCTGGACTATTGAGGGCTCATCTAATTCAATAACTCTACTCATCAAGGAAAAGTTAACTTCTTCTCTTGCTTTACTACAATTCCGTGGTCCAAGGGTGGATGTATCTGGTGGAGCATCCATTCTTGCATCTCGTAATGTACTTGTACACCATTTAGGCATACGATGAACTATTCCCATGGGTCATGGTTCTATCTAATCAACACCATCATCCCCATCATCAGTTTCATCTTCTAAGGGAAAATCAACTTCAATTTTTACAACAGGTGAAAAATCTACTTCTTGTGAGTCCAGAGGAGGAGTCTCTGCTCCCTTCTTCTCGAAAAACTCAACATCTCTGCTGGTGTAGACTTTTCTGGTCTTAGGATCCATCAATATATACCCAAGAGTCTCTTCACTGTACCCAATGAAGACAAGTTTATGTGACTTCATGTCCAATTTCTTTCTCGTTCTTGTTTGGGTATGTGTATGCTTGCTTTACACCCAAATACTCTAAGGTGTGTAATAGATGGTTTCTATTTTAACCATGCTTCTTGTTGTGTTACTCACAAGATAAATAGTGGGTGCTCTGCTCAACAAATACACTATCTGTCTTTGTTGCTTCTACCTGTAATGTCTTTGCAAGTCGGAATCATCGATCATGCATCGCACCATTTCCATGATAGTATGATTTCTTCTTTGAACAACACCATTTTGTTGCAATGTGTGTGGAGGAGGCATTTTTCGACGAGTCCCATGAGTTTGTAAGTAGTCTCCGAACTCATCACCGGTGAATTCCCCCTTGATCCGAGTAGAGAGTTCGATGTGACGACCGCCTGCGTTCTCAACTACTACTTTGAACTTTTTGAAGGTTTCAAACGCTTCACTTTTCTTGCAAAGATAGAAAATCCACATTTTCCTTGAATAGTCGTCAACATAAAGCATGAAGTATTGGAACCCAAAATGACTTGGTTGCATCGAACCGCAAAGATTGGTAGGAACCAGGTCAAGTTTACCATGAGCTCAAAATGTACTCCTCTGGAAAAAAGCTCTGTGTTGTTTACCTGCTAGGAAGTGAGGACACTTGTCTATATTCTTCTGAAGAGATGGTAGCCCATGTACCATATTACGCCGATGAAGTGTTTCGAGATATTTGAAACTTACATGACCAAATCTCCGATGCCACGACTATGCTGAGGTGGAGTTCTTAGCCACAAGTGTTTGATCATCTCTGTGAACAAAATCAAGTTGGAACATGTGTCCCACATTGGAGGATTTTGCAATTATTTTCAAGCCTCTTGATTTGTCTCAAATCAAACATGTTTTCTTGCCATATTGACTATAAAATTCAATTTTTAGGTTGCGATCTAGGAGTTGACTGACTGAAAGTAGATTCTTTGTCAACCAGGGACATATAGGACATCTAATAGTCTGCATTTGTGTGAACCAAGGGGTAGAGAAATGTTCCCAATCCCCTGAACTATATATGAAGAATCATCTCCCAATGAAACATGATTTTTTGATGGCATGTCCCTCATTGAAATAACCAGTCTCTGTGGCCGGTTATGTGTCGAGTGGTCCCCGAATCAACATACCAAACATCACTAGATGACATGGATGGTTCACTTGATCAAGCAGTGAACAAGAAGTCTTCATTGTCTAACTTTTCTTGTTGCTTAGCAATATTACCTTGCTGATGGGGTCTTCTTTTCCAGTTCCCCTTTTTCTTCCCTTGATTGTAGTTAGAATGTCCCTTGTTAGATTGTTGTGGAGGTCTAGAGTTGCTTGATGAACCTTTCTTGTAAGTATTATACCAACAATCTTGTAGGTTATGTCCTCTTTTACAGATTGGACATTGCTCCTTCGTTGTCTATCCCCTTGATAATGGTTTTGATTTTGGGATTTTTATAGGAATTAGGTTTTCCTTTACCTTTTCCTTTCCATTTTTGATGTGAAGAGACAAGGTCTGCTCCTCTTCATCGTCCTTATTGTGCATTGCTTCCTCTTATTTTCATAGGTTTACTAGTTTGTCAAAACCAACTATCGTATCTGACACGTTTAGTGTTGTGACAAAAATGTGGTAAGAAGAGGGGAGTGCTCTCAAAAAAATGGGAACGAGAGCATCATCTGTGACCGGTTATCCTAGGGCTAGAAGTGAAGCCCTCAATTTTGTAACTCTTCTTAAGAAAGCTTCTATTTTTTCATTCTGCTTGAACTTTAATGTGTGTAACTGACTCTGCAAATTTAGTATAACATTCTTGTTCTTGGCCTTGTATATTGTGCTCAACTTATCCCATGATTCTTTGGTTGTTTTGGCATCTTGAATGTGGGGTTGCACATCGTCGGACACTCCAAACAAGATGATGAGTTTGGCCTTCGATCTACTTTATCCAACTGTCGTTGTTGTGTTGTAGACGTGCAGTTGATCCGGGTCGAGTACCACTCACACCTGGCCAAATTTCTTCAAACTCAAGTTGTGTCTTGATTTTTGTCTTCCATGCAGATATGGGAGGGGAGCCAGTCACGGTGCACCCTAACTTTGGCGGTGTATACCGGACAAAAAAAACACTGGAATCACAAAAATCAGTCAAAAGAAGCGCGCAAAAATTCTCTACACAACCATCGCCTTTGCCAACTCAACAGACACGTAGATCACCGTACACATGAGCTGGAGTGTGAGGTGTCCAAAAAACTGAGTTTTCACGGTGCGGACCAAATCTAGTGAATGTAACCCCCACCGGTTACTATATTCGATGCCACTTATCACTAAATAACTCACTGTTTCCGAGGACTGCGAAATCCACGCATAGGGATATGGTTGTAATTAAGATTTATGACGCCGTGTCAGGGAAGCAAAGGAAGACGTGATGTGTTGTACGCGGGTTTAATGCTTGTTATTCATGGCGCCACCTACTCCCAAACCGCCTCCAGCTGATAGACTGTTTACCGCTCGAACCAGCAAAGAATGCAACAAAACAGTGGAAGCCATCGGACCAGGAGGGGAATGCTTACGGTTTTGGCGTGATAATTTTCTTCTTGCGACTTCACGTGTTCATGCTTACGGTTACGGCGTTGGGAGCTACTCATACTTGCGACTTCTTTCTTCAGCAATAACTGGAAGTTTCAGTTATAAAGTATCTGATCTGCCATCTTTAATCTTGTCGTGGATGCTTCAAGACAGGTTTCGTTCTGTACAATGTTCTGTTCTTAGTCATTTACTTCTTTTAGGCTAACCCTCCTTAGTCGTTTTAAAGTGAAGTATTTACTTTGGTGGTTTTACATATTGAAAACTGACAGTATTTTCTGTACACGTCTTGCAGTGGTGGGGAGGAGCTTGTTCGATTGACTGAGAATGATCCACGCAGATGCAGAGAATTCCTTCAAATGTGTTTATCAACACATCAAATGAGCTTGGAAATTGTTTGATTCTCTTCGAATATTTACAGTCCATTCGGTTCTAATAGGTGAGGTTTTTACCCTCACTGAGGCAGTGATAGAAACAATTACAAATACTTCTTCTGTACTGGTAGATTGTGTTATATGTCTTCCTAGTTATACGTGATTCCTTCGCAAAGACTTAAACTCCTATTGTTTCTGAAAATTACAATATACTGAACATTAAAAATCCGGGTGATCCAAAAAATGTGTCAAAAGAAGTGCGTGAGAGTTGAATCTTTTTACTTGTTGAATTTATATAAAATATGTCAAAATAAGCGCGTGAGTATTGTATCATTGTAGCATTCGATTGTGCTCAACTGAGCGTGCTCAAAGTGTGATTTTTACTCTCACGTTTCCATTCTTGTATCTATGTACACGGACGCTTCCATTCTTGTATCTATGTACAGAGGTTAAGGACGTACTGATAGTATAACGTAACGTTAGCCAGGCCACATAAGTATTTATATATATTTCTCTTTATTGCCCAGAGAATAAGGTTTGTAGCTGTCCTCGTCTTATCTCTTCATGCCGATAATCTGTTTTAAAGAGATTACATTTTATCTCCTCTACTTCTTGATCACTCTTAATGGAACTTGTGCATTTGGTAGCGTAAAATTTGGTTTGATCCTTCCCTTTTCCTCTCTCTGACACAATTGTAACTGCATATTTCTTGAACCTCAAAGCAACAGGCACATACCCATTGTTTGATATACATTATACTTGTTGAATGAATGTAATAACAGTTCAGTGGTTCTCTAAAATCTGCACCGACAAGTATGATGCCACGACCATTAGTAAGGTTCCTATAAGAAGATGACCACCTACTGATCACTGATACTGTAATTGAATGTAGCTGCCTTTGTAATCTGATACTGTAATTGAATGTAGCTGCTTCGACACATTGTAACTCAGCTATCCTAGTCTGCTATACTCAATTTTTTTGGATTTCTGTTTATTGCCCAGAGAATAAGGTTAGTGTCTTACTGTATGAGAGGGGATCCAGTCCCGGTGCACCCAAACTTTGGGACACTAAACTGAACATTTAAAAACCAGGTAATCACAAAAACTGTCAAAAGAAGCGCGTGAGAATTCTCTACAGCCCCATCTCCTTCGCTGTTTTCGACAACTGTGAAATCCACGCATAGGGATATGGTAAGTTTAACAACAGAGCTGCCTAATGTTTCGGCCTGATAATTTTGTGTGTGGGTGTTTACACTGACCACCTCTGTGTTGGGAGCTAGTCATACTTCTGAGTGTACTTCTGTTTTCTTTCTTCAGCAATAATATCTACTTGAAGTGATATTTTAACTTTGCTTCCTTCTAAACTAGAAAGAGTCATTTGAATCTTGCCGTGGATGCTTCAAAAGAGGTTTCGTTCTGTACACTGTTCTGTTCTTAGTCATTTACTTCTTTTATGGTAACCCTCCTTAGTCGTTTTAATGTGAAGTTTGGAAAATTGTTCATATTTGAAGGTAATCAAGGGGTTAGGCTCCTTGAGCAATAAATGAAATGGAGTTGATTGATTCAAACTACACTAGTATGAGATCGATTTATAATCGAGATAGGATTTATAAATGAATATATTTCAATCATAGTTGATGAAAGCCTTCGAATGTTACAAGAAAGTCCAAGAGGCTGATTTGTCAAAGGACATGGTAACCCCTATTATTAGTAACTGATTCGTATAATTTGGTGATTTTACATATTAAAATCTGATAATATAATTTGTACTTGTCTTGCACTGGTGTTGTTATGCTTGTTGGAGTGACTGATAATGGAAGTGCAGATGCTTGTTGTTATCAACACATTTTTTAGTTTGGCAATTGTTTGATTCTCTTTGAATATCTACAGTCCATATGCTTCCAGTAGGTGAGGTTTTTACCCTCATTGAGGCAGTGATAGAAACTATTGCGTATTTCTCTTTTCTACTTGTAGATTGTGTTATTGGCTTCTGTGTGTTACTTTAATGACATTTACCATTGAATGTTACTCAGTGTAATTTTCAGAAACAATAGGAGTTTAAATCTTTCAAAAAGGTTATCACATAACTTGGAAGACATATATATTCATTCAGTAAACATTTCCATTGTCCATTACAAAAACATGGCCATACAATATACTTGGGCCATATAACTACTACTACTATATTGTACTTTTTAAATCGAAAGGCCAATTCCACACATCAAAAATTCAGCCCTCAAAATTAAATATTTACTTTCGAAAATATCATTTCCAAAATCCGAGGAAGGGCGGCGTTGAATCTGCAGTTGAGGTTGAAGCTGGGGTGTTACTTTGCAATTGCCTCCCAATGTTGACATCCCTCACAGGCGTAGTTGGAAATGGATCAGAACTTGGAGAAGCATTCACTCCGACTGCAGTATTATGTGTTGAAACTGATAAAGGGCAATGTATGCCCATTAATTCTCTTAGCATTGGGTGTTGATCAGGAAAAGGATTAATTGGACTGCTCAATCTCCTTTTCCTTTCTAACTCTCTTCTTGCCTTCTCAAACTCCTTCTCCTTTATCTCTTGATCCCTTTGAATCCTTTTCTGTTCCCTTTCTTGCCTTTGAATCAACTTTTGGTGCTCCTTTGTTTTCCTTCTATATTCTTTTTCAATCTTTTCCTGCTCCTTCCTCTCCCTTTCAACAATTCGTTCAGCCTTCTTCTCTTGGATTTGTTCCTTTTTTCTTTGCTTTAATTCATCTATTTCTTTTTTTCTGTTCTCTTTCTCAACCAGAAGCTCCATGTACTGATCTGCTGTAATTAGTAGAGATTCCCTACTCAATCTTATACCAGAAGCACTATTTGACCTTGATGATTCTCTAACCTTTTCCACAGGGAGTTTCAAGAATCTACCAAGAGTTTTCTGTCCTTGGTTTGCCTCACAAGTTTGGTTCGAATCTGCCCCTAATACCCCTGCTACCTCTAACTGTGAATCTGCATCATTATCTTCAGGTTGACTGCCAACATAGTAGTGCACCAAATCTGAGTCATGAAGTACTGCTGGTTGAGAGGGTAAAGAGAGGCTGACCTCTTCATTATTGAAGTTCAAGTTGACACCAAGATTAAGAGCTGCTTCTTTCATCCAATCAGGAGGGCTTTCTTCTGTGGGCAAAGATAGTGATTCATCGATTTGATTAATTCTGTTTGGAGTTTCCAATTGTTGAGCAACACATTCATTTATATTTATCTCCATCTGCTGAGGTTCTGATTCTTTCTCCAATTGTGTGTTAGGCACCATCTGAGCATCTTCACTTTCCTCTAAATCAACCCTAGATAGATGAAGCATATTTTCTGCTGCACCAGCATCATCTTGAAAAGATGTGTCAAATGTTCTGCTTGGTGCCATGTCTTCATCCAAGGCATTGGGATTAAGAGGCCATATCCCTGTTCTTTTGAATCCTGATTTAATGTTGCTAGGTGTAAGAGCCATTCTGAATGCTTTGCTCCCTAACTCTGCTAATTCAGCCCTTTTCACATCTATCCCATGGTTTGCAACTATCCATTTGCGTCTCTCCTCCTTGAAGTATGTTTTGAATGGAGCAAAGACACTCACATCCAATGGCTGTAATTTATGAGAGGTGTGTGCAGGAAATGTTAACAAATCAATCCCCAAACTCCTGGCTTCTTGAATTGTCCCCAAAGCAACATGTGAACCATGGCCATCAAAAATTAGTAAATGCCTATTGGTAGGAGACACTCCACCAGGTATAGATGATGCAAAGTGATGTAACCAGTTCATGAATAAATCTTTTGTCATCCATGCATGTGATTGTGTTGCCATGCAAGCTCCAGGCTCACAACCTGCAATATAATTTTCTAAATGGCTCTTCCCCTTAAAAAGATAGAATCCTGGAATACTTTGTCCAGCAGCATTTACACAACACAATATGGTAATCCATTCTCTGCTTTTTGGGATGATATATGGCACACTCCTACTACCCCTTTTAGCAAGCACTCTCATACCGCAGTTCCTCCCTGCTTGTAATCCAGTTTCATCACAATTCCATATTCGGTTTGGTCCATATGGGTTGGCCTCATAAGCTTTAGACAAATTAATGTAGAAGGAACTGACAATTGATGGCCTCAAACACACTGCTCGATCCTTATCAAGGCCTTCAGCTGTCCTTAATGTTAGATCCGGGTGTCTTTTTTTAAAACCTGCCCACCATGACTTACCCGGAAAACCATCCGTGAATGGGTTAGACCTTGTTTCATGATTTGTGCCACACATGTCTTAAGTTGTATAATTTCTAACCCATGTCCCATGTCAGCCATTTCATGACACCAACTCACTATCTCCATCTCTTCTTCTTCTGTTAGAATTGTTGGTGGACCCTTTCTTTTAGTGGTGGTAATGCCCATTAGCCAAGAAGTAAGGGTGGTCGCTGGTATACCCCATTTTTTTGCAGCAGCGCGTGTAGAGTATCCATAATCTTCAACATCTTTCATGGCATTATTCATATCAGACTTGTTCCAATCAGATCTTGGCTTTGACACATTTTGTGTTGAAGGGCTCACTCTTATTGCTTGGACATTTACTTCTTCATGTGGTGTGTCATTGGCATCTTGAGGTGGGGTATTGATAGCCTCTTCTTCATGTTCTTCACTTGGCGGAAATCTTGCTCCCCTAATTTTGGCACATGCAGGTCTTACTCTTTTTGGAAGCTGCCTTCTCCTCATGATGTCAATAAAAACCTGCTAATATAGTTAAATTCACCAAACCGATGTAACTTACAACAATGAGATATTCAGCATATTGAATCAACAAACGTAATTCTCAAGTGCAGCCATTTGATATGAGTGCCTATGTTCTGAGCAATGGATACTTCAAAAATCAAAGGTAGATGAATATTCACAAGTAATTCTGAGCTAAATTAATGAAACTGTATACTTTATGCTGCCTCTAAATGTAGATGAATATTCACAAGTAATTCGAGCTAAATTAATGAAACTTGTAGATGTATGTGTACATGTAGATTTATATTTACAAGTAATTCCAGGATAAATTGAAGAAATATGTATATATATACTTACAAAAAATTACATGTTAGATGCATATTTTATGCTGCCTTTTCATGTAGTTGTATATTTAATGCTTCATTTTCACGTAACTGTATTATTTATGCTTGCCTTTTTGTCGTTGTATATTCTGTAGATGTATATTTAGATTCAGATGTGTATTCTGTAGATGTATCTTTACAAGTAGATGTATATTTCTTATATATCTATTTGCAAATACAGAGCCTTTCCGTAATTCAGCCTGGAATTTCTTGTAAATATACGTCTACAGAACACACAGCTACTTGTAAATATGAAATACAGGTTTCATTAATTTAGTCTGGAATTACTTGTTAATAAACATCTACATGAAAATTAGTGGTTGTTTATTACTACCATATACCTATGTGTGGATTTCGCTGTCCTCGGAAACAGTGATTGTTTTAGTGATAAGTGGCAGCGAATACAGTAAACGGTGGGGGGTTCTACTAACAGCTATTGGTCCGCACCATGAAAACTCGGAATTTGAGACACCTCACACTCCAGTTCATGTGTACGGTGATCTGCGTGTCAAATGTGTTGGCAAAGGAGATGGGGCTGTAGAGAATTCTCGCGCGCTTCTTTTGACGGATTTTTGTGATTACAATGTTTTTTTTAATGTCCACTATAATCCGCCAAAGTGTGGGTGCACCATGACTGGCTCCCCTGCCATAGAGCCTTTCCGTAATTTAGCCTGGAATTTCTTGTAAATATACGTCTACAGAACATACAGCTTCTTGTAAATATGAAATACAGATTTCATTAATTTAGTCTGGAATTACTTATTAATATACATCTTACATGAAAAGGCAGCATAAAGTATGCACCAGCAAGGGGAACATACATCTACTCGTAAATATGAAATACAGATTTAATTAATTTAGACTGGAATTACTTGTTAATATACGTCTACATGAAAAGGCAGCATAAAGTATGCACCAGCAAGGGGATACATACTTTTACTTATAAATGTGAAATACAGTTTTCATTAATTTAGACTGGAATTACTTGTTAATATACATCTTACATGAAAAGGCATCATAAAGTATGAACCAGCAAAGTATGCACCAGCAAGTATGCACGGTGGGTAAGATGTCAGATTAGTTTGCAAAGTAGATTGGGCTGTAGAGAATTCTCAAGCGCTTCTTTTGACAGATTTTTGGGATCATCAGGTTTTTTACAGGCTCCCCTCCCATATGGAGATTGACAATAAAAAAAATTAAAATTAAATGAATGTGCATCAATATAAGAACAGAGTTAAGAACTTACTGTATGTGGCACTATGATGTGGAATAACAGTTGATTATGGCAGCTTGGAACTGTAATTGTCATGCACTAGCAAAATAGCTCTAACTGAATAAAATTTCAGAGCAGTAGTTGAGGAACTGGATTTATAGGAGATATGAAAAGTGTTGTAGTTGAGTGATCCTTGTGCTTTTTTTTGATTGGGTAAAATTGGTTGATCCTTGTGCTTGTTTTTGATTGGGTGAAACTGATAGGGGTGGATCAAGATTTATGATATTTTATTTCAATACTCATATTTGAAGTTCAATTTGATTTGATTTCTCATTTCAATTCAATGTTTGTTTCTTGAGCCTCACATTTGTTGAAAATATGCAGGTACATAATTTATGGGAGTAGCTGGGATGGAAAATGGTGAGAAAGTTAATGCTTAAAAGACAACTTGTATTTGAAAATGGTGCACTTTGGACTTCTGCTTGTGAGAACCTGGCCCAAAGTGTGTGAATGACAAGACCTTTTACACAGTAAACTGGGAACTTAAATTATGTGAAAATTGACATCAAATTGATATGATGATGTGATATCAATTTTGTATAGGGATGAAATACAATTATATATCCTTGTATTAAATACATGTTGACTTTAAATTTGGCAATTTTTGAAGTATAATATATGTTATTTTATGTTTAAAAGCCATACTGACTATTCTATTGTTGACAGATTCATGGCTGTACATGAAAAGTGACAGACACATCAGTTTTGAGGATACTTTGTACATTTATAGGATAATATTCATTCCATTATTAATATTTTACTGTGCAAAAGCTGACAGCAAATATGTCAACTACCCTCACCACTACTGGGTAATGCACCATGATTGGCTCCTCTCCCTAGTTGTTTCCTCTTAGTAGTTGTGAATCCTAAGAAAGAATTTGGGGGCATTGGTGCCCATTTTGTAGAAATCACGACATGATTTGGCTCTCATCACTCCAAGTATAAAGTCTCCCAATCTATACACTGTCATTCGATATACCAAACCTTTCTATATACATGTCCTTCTAATATACCTAGCGGTACATGGAAGAAGATCGCCCTTTCTATATACCCGTGGTATGTGAAAGAGACGTTAACATACGTGAAAGAATCCAATACATGGTACCAAGACTATACTTGATGGGGTTTGTGAAATTATTGACATCGGCTTAAAGAAATATCCTCATACGTGTGCGTAACTTTACTATATACTCGAGATAATTTCTCGGTTTGGATTTATGTCGAACAATCGTTCACGAGCATGATGGGATGGCTCATAGTGTGTGCATTGTGACCTTATTACTCCCCATCGATTTAAAGGGACGATGCCCAGATGACATTGTTGTAGCTATATTAGGCGTTAAGTGCAGTAGTAGTCACAACGGCTTTACTCGTAAGCACTTCCCAGAGGCACCATATATACCGAACACTACGAATGAGATCTAGGATCTCGTGAGTGTTACAGAACCAATTTTATACTAATTTTGATTACAAATCTACCAGTTTCTGAGTAGTTACAAAGTTTGTAGTTGACTATGGTAACCTGCAAATTAGTACAATATGTGAAGTATACAAATTACATTCAAAATTTTAGAAAATTGAATGGCAGGAAAAAAAATTTGTTTTGCGGGCCCTGGTGGCCTCCAGAGCCCAAAATGACCCAAGATGCATAGAATTGCAAAAAACCAACTGAAAATGCAATTTTTAGCTATCCCCCCTTTGGAGAAAGTTTCTGGAATGGAAAAATAGGCTTAATAGAGCAAAAATTTTACCCTAAATTAGGGATTTTCTTGCTAAAAATGTGGAAGCCTATTTAGTTGTAACTAGCAGTTTAGAGATGATTTTTCAGCTAAATCGCCTCTAAATGTGGCAGTTTCTCCAAATATGTCGCCAAATTTCAAAATCAAAACTTGTGTTGGGGGTGGGGTTGAACCCGAAACCTCCCACTCCCAAAGCTTTCCCTCTAACCGCCTTGGCCGCTTAAGCATTTGTAATGTAAAATGGACAAGATTGTATTTAAATAAGGTGCAAATCGACTCACCTTTGTAAAATGTGACTTAGCAAGCATTGGAGGCTTGCGTGGAGCTTGCGTGGCATGAGCTTGTAGGTGGTTTTAGGGTTTCCTCGAAATGAGGATCTGAAGCGTATTATTTCTTTATCTCCTTGTTATTTGTTTGATTTTCTTTTGGCTACCATTTGCTTTTCCTTTGGCCACCGTTTCTTGGCTTTGTATTGTTGTTTGCAGGTGTGCAGGAGGTTGAATCTGGTTGAAAAATGTTGTTGGCTTTGTGTAGGTCTGCGTGGACGTGGAGAGGATGTGGGTATATGCAGAGGATGCCTCAACCGCTGCTTCTACCCTATGTTGTTCGTTGTTTGTTTACAGGTGTTGTTCAAAGGATGGCTTGGCCACTATTATGTGCAGTTTGTGATTGATCACTATGGAACACCACGATGCTTGGCTCACCTGTGTACAAATATTCTTAGATCAAAGCCAATGTGTAACTCTGCCATTCGAGAATGGCTCCGTGGGAAGCTAATGCAACTCGCCAATATCCATTTGAAAAGAACAAATGCAATGAGCTCATCAACACCTAGAGATCTGGTACAACGATAGAACTTGATCATGTGCTCATGGGAAGCACTATGTGGGAGCTCTATAAACAACAACTTCTTCTCCAAATTTGATAAGATCGATAACTTATCTATAACTAAACAATTTAAAAACAAAACCCCTAATGGGGAATTTTTTTATATTAAAATAAATGCCTACTGCAAATTTTTCGTGGTGCACCCAACACCAGTGCAAAAAAAAATTGTGTTCCAAACACCTAGAACTGAATAGGAGGTTGTGGGTTTGCAGGGGGTTTTGGGAAGCTGCAGGAGGCAACATTGGCTCTCTTTTTATTGCAGATTTCTTCTCCACGAATTCTCCTTCCTTTGCAACCTTCTCCAACCTTTCTAGGAGCTTCAATTTTCTCTAGTACCAAATGTAATTTCACAAAATAGGGATGGTATCCTGTGAAATATATTAATGTGAAATCAACCATTTACACAGGAAGGAGCTGCAATACTTATAGGTATTGTACAACTGAATACAAACAAGAAACTAAGTTACACAGGTGCAACCACATTCCAAATTACATAAGCTTCCAATAACATCTGGGAAGCATAAATGAATAATTACAATTATATTGTTAAAACAATATAACCACACCCGTATGCAGACATAAATACAATTAGATGGTTATGAAGGAATATAAACATATAACAACATTATTTAATTAATAACATTAATTAAATAATTTATTATATAATGCATAATTAATTAGGATAATAATAATATTTTATCCTAATGGATTCATCACATGGCCTCAAATTAATAGGCAATCTCCTCAAGGTCTTGTTAAATCTTGTGTTGAAATCATGCATTGATTCATTAGGATTTTTCTTGATATTTTCAAACTCAGACAAAAGGAACCTAGGGTCCATTTTGTCACCATACTGCAATCTAAATGCATTATTCATTTCCATCCAAGAATCAATGGAGTTGTCTGGAAAAGACTTATACCAGTCCCTTGCATCTTCTTCCAAAGTATGAATAAACAATTTGATATATACATCCTCAAATTCAATCTCAAAGTCTTCCATCATGTTGATAAAAAGCTTTAAGTGTTGATCACCAGTTATAGTATTATTTCCTTGGAACTTTGGTAGTCTATTTCTTACATCTTGGGGAACTGCATTTGGATAACCATCCATCCCTCTAAAATTTATAGGACCAAAGGTATTTACAACAAACGAAGGTCTGGGTGGGGGATGGGCCATGTTGTTTTGAGGAGGTGACCTTGGAGGAGAATCAAACTGATAAGGGACAAGAGGTATTTCAAACACAGGAGTATAACTTTCAAAATGGCTATCCCTTAAAGGCTCTGTTTCTTGGAGAACCCTATCAACTTTGGAAAACAAAGGTGTAGAATGAGAAGCAAATTTTTCAAATTCAAATGAAGGCCCCTCTCCAAATGGAGAATTTAATTCCACAAAAAGACTACCTGATTCTGAAGCACTTGAATGGAAATCTTCAATGATAGGCTGATCACTTTCATCAATGGAGATCTCTTTTCTTAACTGTTGATCTCCAACAACTCTCCATACCTTTCTTCATTCTAACTTTTTTTTTCCTAGCTCTGGAAATAATGCCCTAGAAGATCCTTAGCGAAGAAAGATCTTCTTCCTTCTAGCTTTGTAAAGATTAGTAACAAATATCACTTGATAGATGTTAAGACACTAGTATATATCAAAAATTAGATCAACATGGAGTCGCCACTAAGGATTTCCACCTTAGTTGTACAAATGCACTAAAAAAATGATCTGTCAAATGTCTGTCAACACTAGAAACTGGAAATGGAATGATCTAACCTTATTTTACCCAGATTTATCAATGAAACTTAGTGCAATAACTGTAGAAACTAAAAATATTACACACAACACCTATAACTCTAGAAACTTCTTACATGCCTTAACACAGGATGATGTTAAAACTATGTACTAGCACTTAGAGCATATAAGAAATGCTTATCAGGGTCTAAATATGAACTGCAATCACAATATCCCCAGAAATGGTGCCAGAAATGGTGTTGGTACCCAAATTGATTCTCCCTTAGAAGCTGAGAAGTATCACAGTTTTGGCAAGAAGCTTAGAGGTAAGCAGATCATGTTGTGTGTCATTTTGTAGCCGGAAAGAAATGCAGCTTTCTCTTTGTCTCTTAGATGTGGAGAAATGGATAGCACCCTTAAGAGGATTTGATCTATCCTCACTACTTTATGGTTGTGCCTTTCAACCAGGGTAAGAGAACCCTTTTGTAGCATGTTGTTTGTGGAGGAGATGGAGATGTCCTTCCTTGTAAAGTTATTAAGAAGACCTTGAAGAAAATATGATCAATACAACAAAACCTAACTCTCACGAGTTGTCACCCTAGATAATGGAGAATTTTTCTAAGCAATTTTCGTGCCACTAAAGACAATGAAAACTGATTGCTTCGTATGTTTTCGTAGTAGAAATTATGCATTTGTACATATACAGGACAAACAGGGTAGTATAGGTAAGATTGGTTGTTTTAAACGAATTTTTGGTGGGAGGTGAGGCGGAATGAACTTGATTTGTCGATATTTGAGATATCTTATAAAAATGGAAGGATTAATCAATAGAATGCTTTGTAACAAATAAAATGCTCCTTTAACCAAAAGGTGTGCTTTCAATGGAGGCCCAGATCAGCACATTTTCACACAAACTTTAAGAATCCAAAATGAAGGCTCAGATTGAAAAACTTAATTGAACATTACCAACCTCTGTTTCATCACACCTAAGATACCCTCAAAGGCTAACAAACAATCTTATCATCATGCTAGGAGTAATAGTGATTTTAAATTTGTTTATTTCACTATCAAATGAAAGCTCTTATGATAAATGAAATTACAAATGCCACCAAACTATCACGAGGATAAGATCTTGTGTGATTCACAGAGATTTCAATGTAAGATTGCAATGGGAACATGAAAAACTATTTACAAACATTCAAAAATGAAGTAGACATAATTTTTCCCAAAATCAACACAGATTAACTCAAATTGGATTAAACTCATCAACAAGGGAAAGTTTCTAGAACAATCTCAGAGCTTGTCAATGGTTGTACACTTGCAACCACCTTGACATGATCAAATTTAACACAAAAGAGATAAACAAGTTCCTCATATGGCTTCTCAAAAAGACGGGCTCTGTCAAACTTTTCTCTTAGGAAAATACTCCCAACCTCTAACACTCCAACCATTTGCACGACAAGTTCATGCAATTTATAACACTTTTTCTACAATAGAGTTTTCCCAAAAACCAAAACATTCAAAGCACCATTTCTTGTTTGTGATTCTGATCGTGACCCCTTAATAAAATCAGCAAAAAAATTGTCAAGCACATCAGAGGGAAAATCTCTTCGAATATTTCTAGCATTCAATCCTTTTGTCTGGAAAATCATTCTTCACTTCACGCGCCAACTATTTCCTCCTCTAGTCTGTCAAATCTAGTTTTTGCGTGCCAAGGAAGGAAAAATTGGAAACTCAAATCAAGTCCAATAGTCATATCATGTCTTAATGGTAAAAGACGTTTTCATATTTTCCCCACCAAACCAAGATATCAATTGGTTTCTTACGTGCCAAGGAAAATTAGATTGAATCTGATAGTCAGATTACATTTTAATGGTAAAAGACATTTTTAGATCTTCCCCACCAAACCAAGATATCAAATTAATGTTCCTCTTCATTTGGTGTGTATGAGACACCAAGAAATGATAAAAAACCATAAAAACTCACATCCCTAGGAGCTTTGGAGAAAATGGCAGAAAAATTAGATACATATGCACAACTACCATCGATTTCCCTTTTGAAATTGGACTGTCCTCGTGGGAGATCTGAGTCAAAACGGGCTTGGGGGTCTTTTTACTTTTTTCAACTTTTGGAAAAAATGTAAAATTTCTCATTTTGCTCTACCCCTCTGCCTTGAAAAATGGGCTTAACACATGTCCTAATGTGGGTCCCAATGGAACCGCGCTTCCTTTTTATACTTTAACCCTTTTCTTCACAAAAATATTTTTTTCAAATTTCCCCCAAAAGCCTACCTCCCCACCTTTTGAATTTTCAAACTGCCACATGTCTCAATGGTGCATCTTGAGATGGTCCCCAAAAGTAGAGACCCCAAACAAGCGTTGGCTCAACACGTGTCTTGGTCCGGCAGAGTCTTTAAAAATTTGAAAGTTCAATGGAAGGCACCATGTGTCTAGGGTCCGAGGCAGTCTCCTTTGGCTATTGAAAAGTTTGAGTGAAGGGCAGAGTGAGCAAAAGCCTCCAAGTGTCCTCCTAGCACTTCTTCAAAATAAAACTCAAAGGCTGGTCCCTAAACATGCGGCCCCTCCACATGTCTTAGGCCCTTTTAGGAGTTGCTTGAAAAGTCTAAGGAAGGCTCTTGGCAGAAACCTCCATGTGTCTTTATGGCGTAACTTCAAGATGGTCCCCAAGAGTGAAGACTTTGAATGAGCACAGGCTCACCACGTGTCCTAGGCCTTAGAAAATTTCTTTAAAAGTTTAAGTACAGAGCGGAGCCTGGAAAAAGCCTCCACTTGTCCCTCTGTCGCATTTGTTAAGGTGGGACCCTGAGGTAGATTTTCAAATGAGTGTCAACCCACCACGTGTCCATAGCCTACCAAAATTGTACCAACTACATAAAAATTTCTAAGTCCTGGGAAAAGTAGTAGAATCCTCCACGTGTCCTCCTAGCACAACTCCAAGGCCAAACCAAAAGGTGAATTTTCAAACAAGCGTCGTTCCTCCACGTGGACAAGTTTTGGGTTGAAGCAAGCCATAGAGTTTTTAGAGTGCCCCGTCGAGCCGCATCCAACCAAAAAGATCCACGTTTCCACTGATGCAAAGATTTAAAATTGACAGGAGAAACACACCCATCAAGTCGTAAAAATGCAGGGAAACCACTGTTTGAGCCCGAAGATGAAATTTTCTTCAAGGATAGAGAATTTGGAAATGTTGTAAGGTTCAAACATGATCCTCCAAGCTACATTCAATCACGTTTCCTTAGGTACCTAGGAAAAAATGGCAGGGACAACAACACACGACTGCGGAAAACGGAAGGGAAGGAACATGCCCAAGTTTTATGACCAAGTAACAGACTCCTTCACATGGTCAAAGGAATAAAACAAATTTTGGGCATTTAAGAGATCCTCGGCTAAGGAAGGAACTGACTATGGCAACTGAATGGGGAACAAAGTCTTCAAGCACCAAAATGGGGAGATAAAATACATGACAGAGGCCAGAAATTGATGGATTTTAATGGCAAATGGGCGAGACTAATTTGAGCACCAACACACTTGGGTACTTTTCTAGGTCCATAAACACATACTTACATTCATATGATTCCTAAATGAGAAAACTAGTAATTAATTGCTAAGTTTGGCCTCTTTTCTGTCTTTCTTAATTTTTCTTTGGTCTTACACACCCTACAACCTAGTCATTTTTTAACTTGTTTATCATTCATGACTCTAGACACCAACGTCAACCAGACTCCAACTCCCATACGCCCTTGTCCCTCTGTGGGTTCCCCCAACCCCTTTCTATTGTACTCACTCTTTTTAGGCCTCTTTTATATTTTGGTCATCTTATTTTCTTATGGTTCATCCTTTCAGTTGTCAATTACAAAATTCAACCAAGGAAATAATATAAATACAAAGCTATGTGACCAAAATAAGGGACCAAGATCTAAGCATTTATTATCATCACCTAAGGTTTCATCCAAAGGCATCTAAGAGCATCAAAGGAATCCATATAGCACTCATTTAATGGATAAGGGACTGCATTTTCTACATACATGTATAAGAGGGGAAGTTCATTTTTCCATCCATACATCTATTTACATTTATACATCTAGCTACCGCCCACTATCACGTGCACTTGCACAAAGCCTTCCTAGGCTATGATTCTATCACACATGCTTTAGAACTACATGGAGTTTGAGATGTAGTGCAATGTTTGGTCATAAGTTCACTCAATCGAGTGAGATCCAGGTCGATCGACTCCCCATATTCCATCTTTTCCTTTTGGGATTTGATGTAGTTTGACGGTTTTGCAAGTCATCTTCTCTTTCTGATTACAAGTGAATTCACCGATCATAGACGACACATAGATGACCAATAATGACTATCAATGACCACCTCGCGACATCGGAAAAATAAAATTTTGAATTCCTACACAATCACGAGATGCCCAACAAATGTCTCTAGTTTCTAAGCACCTCGCCTCATTCAAGGAGCCTTAGTCCTGGCATATCTGACAGCTCTAGAATTTATAGTGTGTAATTACGATGGTCTACCCTTCCTGTTTATCATTTTTCCCAATCGACAATCCTGGATCAAGCATGAAACAACTAAGTCTTTTTCCCTCTCTCTTGCAATTAGGGCTTCAATTTTATCTAGCTTACTGCTTGTGTCAAATCTGTACTTTAGCATTTATTTATCATATGTGACTATGTAATTAAGGCTTTAAAATTCTATATTTTCACTAATTACACTAATAAAAACCCTAATTACATAAGGTAAAATACCTAAGGTTATAACATTAGTTACAATGCATAATTACCTATAATATGTTTTACCTAATATATATTACCACCTTCTACCCACTTGGGACTTTATGAAAATAATAAAAATCGATTTGGTTGATCTAAAATATTGGATCATTTCCATTGAAATTTCACATTTCCACTTTTGAATAATATTATGCCACCGGCTAGAATATCCACTAGGTTGTGAAGAGGATCCTCCTCGGTTTTTCGATTTAGATATGGGTGCATATTTCTTGAGGAACCCATGTGACTTGAATAGGAATTTATGCACATATTCATGCTTGAAATAATGTGTGTCATCTCCTTTCTCATTGATTCCAACCCTAGCTGCATTTCACTCTTCATGTCTTGAATGTTACCTCCCAGTGCTTGAAGGTTATCTTCCATTTTATCTTTCAGTGTTTGAAGATCATGGTGGAAGTCCTCCTTACTCACCATATTATTAATTGTTTCATGCATTTGGTTAAATATTTATGATACTACAAAAGATGAAGATTCGAATCCATATCTTCCCTACTTGGAGTCATTTTTGGAGTGGCTTGATCTTTCCTTTGGCCTCTAGTTGATCTTCTGTCATGATGTAGGTTTTGGGTCTTAGGATACAAGGATTAATGGAATTTAGGGTTTGGATTTTCATATTATTATTTAAAAAATAGAGAGAAACAATGATAATCAATTCCAACTAATTTGTGAAAATATTTCTGAAAACCAAAAATATAAGAAACTTAGAAAAAATCCCAAAATTGTGGCTCAGGAGCAATTTTATGAAAATTTCTAAAATCACTATAACTTTTGAAATTTTTTTACCAAATCTTTAAATTTTGGGAGCAACTTACTTGAATTATTTCTCCACTTCGATTAAAAAATAAAATAAAAATTCCACCATTTTGGAGATATATCCGAATCTTCAAAATTAGGGTTTTGACCTAATTTTAGTCGAGATCCACATTCTAATACCACTTATAATGAAATTAAATAAATAAATCTGAATATAAGAAATGATATAACACCAAAATATAGAGAATTTTTCACAATATGTAATTAGAATGACTCATCCACTTATAGGAGGAAACCTCTAAACCATATAATAAGACTCAAGTACTCAATATGATGATAATAGCCTACTCTCTTACTCATATATATACCCTACTACACTATGCAAAAGATAAAGGTGAGTACAAGAAGCATATGAAATCATAAATAAATATGATATGACATGATAAGAGACTCTATTAGCTAAAAATTGGTTATCCATATTTTGATATATGACCTAGGTCTATATTGGGCATTCATATGGGGTGACCCTTCACAAAGGTCGAAAACCCTAATCGAAAAATAAATAATATAATAAACTAATGTTATCTTGAGCCATAATGTTGTTTTTGTTTGCATGATTTGTTTTATGATCCACTCATTCTATGGTGATTATTTTTAATGGCATGGGGATTCGTCATCGCAACCATTTTGGACTCATACATATGCAAGATTTCTATCTACATGTAGTAGCGGAGACTTTGCGAAGCTTTGAAAGATGGGATAATATAGACGTCAAGGAACTAGTCTAAATATTTTCCTCTTAGGAATGGGTCATTGCGGTATATTGGTATGCTAATAAGAGCTTGAATCTGAAAGCGTGTAATACGTTTTGAATATATTTTTCCTCCTTCATGTTGATGTACTTCCCATTCCCTAGTTAGACAACAATGTGGTTGATGGAATGTTTGTGTTTTTCTAGGAAGCACCACGATAGTCAACATGTGGTCACTTAATTATGAACCACATATTTAGGATTCCCTTGTGTAGTTTAGAGTAGATATGGAGAATGTAGACGTAAGGGGAAACAATGTGAGAATTTCCAGTTGTCTTGTGAGATGGAATCTCTTCTTCATGGTGTTTTCCTCATAAAAGTAATACTTAGTGATATCCTCTATTTTTCATTCTTGTTAGTGTTAGGAAAGAATATAGATCTCTTTAATGATTATGGGAAATTGAATTTGTACACATGTTTTTCCTTGTAAACCTTAGAGTACCATTGAAATTTGAATTTTGTAAATATTTCTCTAACATTTACACTTTTGCAGTAAAGAGTCGAATATTTTTTTGATTGGTTTTGTCGAGATATAATGTGCCCAAAAATCTGATGTATCCCACCTATATTATGTTAATAATATTAAGGTTATCAAATTTATCCTGGCCTTACAATATGTGTCAAAAATTAGTAATAGTATCCAACAAACATTGCATTGACAATATCCATTGGTTTTTTTGTGTGGATCCCATTCAAATCCACATGGGTTGTATGTGCCTCATGTGAAGCACAATTCTTGATAAGAAACATAATCCAACAAATTCTCAAAACTTTTGTCAATGATTTTGTGTCCAGATGGTGAATGCCCCGATATTTTTTCACTTGTTTCTTTTCTAGTTGTAGAAAAAATATTTTCTTAGTTAAAGAAGAGTCATAATACTACTTGTGTTCTCGTATAACTTGATAAGTCGAAAAAGTAATCTTGTTATCACAAAGTGACAAGATAATGGTACAAGTCTTACAAAAACCTTTCATATGATTTGAGGCCGCACATTGGAATTTTGACTAAATACAATTTTAAGTCCCACATCAAAATCAATTCCATATAATTTTAGGCACCATATCCACATGATGATTGGTATCATGGATAGCCACAATAATAATGCATCCATTTTTGTCATTTTTTTAGGGAAGAATGATGGTGTACAAACCGAGAACATGGTGAACAAAGTCGTGATTTCACAAATAAACAAGAAAACATTAAGAACAATGCTAGGTCATGTGTTCTAACTTCGCTAATAATATCACTATTAGAAGAAAAGCTACCTTCGATATTGGGAGTATTGAATGACAAGGGCTATCTTTTAGAGCTATCTCGAGAGCATATTTCATCAAGGATTTTCTCCTCACATCCCATTATCCTTTAAGTAATTCACACAAATGACACGTGATCCATATGTGACTTTTTGAAACAAATACGAGGATTGCCAACTTTCCCTCTAACATTATCTCTTTCCATTTAAATGTGCTCCATGTATCTCCTTCATCACCTCACTTCGTCCTCCAATATTTATCCTTTGGTCCTCTTTATCAACGTATTAGTTACACTTGTTTTCATGCAATTACTAGTTCATTACTTCATGCATTTGACTTACTCTACTTATAGATGCAAACTTAGAAAATTAAATATGGTAAACATGCCACCAAACCTTCTCTCCCTCATACTCAATTTACTTTGACCCATCTCTCTCCCTCGTACTCATAGCCCATGCACATGGAACAAATTGTAGAAGGTAGATGCACACACATTTGAGACACAAGTGGGCATTTTAACCTTGTTTGCACACATGCATTCCTTGTGTTTATTGAAATTCATCAATTTATTAATGATTACTTGAAAAATGTGACATAATTAAAAACAACAGTACAAGGCTTTGCTCCTCTTTGAGCACATCCAAGCAGTACGAGGGCTTACTTAATGAGTGTGTGTGGAGAGAGGGAGGGCACCGTGATTAAAGAAAATGCGGGCAGGGCAGCTTATTTCTGACAGAACCTCCTTCTCTTGTTTACATGTATTGCATTTCAATGTCAACTTAGTACCTTCTCAACAACTCTCAATGAAGGATGAGTGGAATCTCGCGAAAGTGTTCGATCAGTAGCTTATATATTTTGTTTCCCTCAATACATTTGTACGCAGAGCAGACCACTCAAATGCCAAAGAAAAAAATGGCATTTGTTCCAGTTGTGTGCCTCTTATTATTATTGATATTTTCGTGTGTCTCGAATCCCTGTGAAGGAATTCTAAGTGACACGGTGCATATCGGTGTTATCGTGGATAACACTTCGTGGGTTGGGAAAGTGGCGAAGACGGCTTTGAAGTTAATGGCAGATGATGTGAATGACGATGCCCAATTACTCAACAGAACTCGCTTCATTCTTCACATTTGTCACGCGTAAACTCTACTCAACGTTGCCGCTGCTTGTATAATTCCTTGTAAAATACACTTATTTCTTCTCATTCTTGCAAATTCTTTAAAATTTATAGGCGTTTTACTTTCCAACCGAGAATAGTTTTTTTGCATAAATTGTTAAACCACTCTTTCTACTTCAGAGAATCACTCTGAACGATGAAAACTTTTGAGTACTCTTCCCACTTTAGAAAATTCTAATTTGAATCTTACTTTTTCCCTTAAATTTCTTTTAATATTTAAAGATACGTTTTGACAATTAGTTTGGGGGTGAATGCAGCTTCTCATCTGTTGGAAAGACAAGTGGTGTCAACAGTGGAAACACAGAGGAGAGTCAGCAAAACTACCGATTGTATCGCTCTCTGCCACAACTCCCGTTCTCTCCAACTAGAGATTAACATATTTTGTTCGCATGGCGCACAACGATGAGCTTCAAAGGAAATCCATTACGGCTGGAGAAGAATTGTATTTGTTCACTCCGACGTTGATTTTGGTTGCGGGGCTGTCTCCTTGTTGAGTGACGCCCTCCGCGATTTCGGCTCTGAAATTGTATACATATCCATGATTTCTTCAACAGCAGAGAAACAATCTATAAGGAAAGAGTTATATAAACTTATGGCAATGGAATCGAGAGTTTTTGTTGTCCACCTTCCTTCTGATCTGGGGTTGAATCTCTTTATGGAGGCGCAGGAGATGGGAATGATGAAGGCCGGTTACGTGTGGATAACAACTCCTGGGTTTACCAGTGTTTGGGATTATGTGCTAAATGCTTCTACCATGGCATCTATGCAAGGCCTCCTCGGAATCAAAACACATATCCCAAATTCTGAGCGGCTACAGGATTTCACTGAAAGGTGGGAACGACAATTTAAACTCGACAACCCCGACTCGAAGATTTTTAAGCTCAGTGTATATGGTTTATTGGCCTATGATGCGGTGTTCATGATAGCTCAAGTCATAGGGAAGTTGGGAGTTAACGGAAGCTTCAGTTTTTTGACACCTTCAAGAGCTCCACTAATTGCAAATGGTGATTCAATCAAGGTTTTCCAGCAAGGTAATCAGTTGTTGCAGGAAATACTTTTGACAAGTTTTACGGGTTTAAGCGGACCGATTGAGCTCCTTTATGGGGAAATGGATGCTTCTAATTCCAGTTTATATGAGATAGTGTGTAATGCCCCGGCTCCGGACATGGCAAACCAAACCAAATGGTAGTTAAAAAATCAGGTATATTTTATTTTATTTTATTTTATTTTTTAATTTAAAATATTATACAATATTTATCTGATTGCTGTTATTATTTATTTTATATTAATTCGACTTACTCAAATAAATTAATTACTCGTCTACTTCCAACTTTATTTATTTAATTTTACTACATGTTTGCTAGGGTTATAAAAGAATGTCAACACACCCCTTTAAATTTAATTAGTTTTCTCTTCTTTATTTTATTTGCTTCCACACACCCTTCTTTTATTTTATTTCTCATTCCCATAAAAATACCTATGACTTAAAGTGTGTAGGGTTAAATGTGAGCCCTAGGATAGATCTAATATTGACCCTAGATTTGAATCTTGCCCTAAAGTTGCCCTAAACATCCTTATGTTCTTTTCTTTTCTTTTCTTTCCTCTTCTCATTTTGTTTTGTTTTGTCATTTGCAAGTTTGGAGAGCTATGAAGCTTGTTTTCATGAAGTAAATGGATAATATCATTATTATCTCCTTATTATTATTATTATTATTTTGTGAAAGTTTTTCCAAATACATTCTCTCAGTCGGAGTAAAGGTTGAATACCATATATATATATATATATATATATATATATATATATATATATATATATATATGCAATCTTCGTGAAGTGTGCACACACGCGCACTTGCGTGCACACACACACACACATATTACGGCAATCTCCTGAAGCGCACGCTGCACACACACACACAATATCCAGGATTATATTATTTAAAATAAAATGTTGTTTGAAAAACTCGAGTACCAAATAAATTGCAGTCCTTTATTTTATTATATGTGGGGGTTTGAAATGTGGGGGAGCAACTATGGTGCAAAGAGAGAATGGCTGCGTGGAGAATAGAGTGAGGGGGAAGGGAGGAGGGTAGGGGTGAGGGACTATGGAACCATGTTTTGTGTGATGCGTGGGATTTTGGGGAGGGGTTCCACCCTCACCATATACTTTCTTTTTTTTAATGTTATAATCCTCCATGTTTCACCACATTTTATTTTCTATATTTAAAATACAAGATATCTTTGTTATAATATATGGAACATAATATATAATAAAATATAAATACTAATTAATCAAAGTATAGGAAAATATAAGAAAATTCATATGTAATTTTACGGAAATGTAATATAACTATATCAAATATATTATTTTATTATTGTTATTTTTAAAAAAATTAAATATATTCATATTTCACACAAGGTAAAAGAACTAGTTCAATGGTAAAAGGATGGAGTATACTTATTGCTTGTCATATATCTTTGTTAAATGATCTACTCATTTATGTAATAAAATAAGAGTGTGTAGTGAAATAGTTCAAAAGAGAAGAAGCTTGAAGTATGTTTACAACTTGCAAGAAAGCACACATATACAAATCTAATTTCCTAATAAATAAATAAAAAAAACAAATCATTAAATCTCACATGGGAAAGAATCAAGACTAGTCCCATTCCATTCAATACTATTACAAAATTTACAAGGAGAGATACATGGCAAGAAGGATAATGTTTTCCATACAATGTTAATCCTAAGCTCCATGTTGGGTTAATTTTCTCTTCAAATGCAATGCTAAATAAATATTTCATATTTTTAAACAAGAAGGATATCCAACAAGAAATATATATTTTGTTTTTGAAAAACATATTCCCAATCTATAGACTTTCTTTTCAAAATGGAGTTTCAAATCAATTTCATTTTAAGGGAAACATCTATTTTACAATATTTCCTTTACAAGGAGCTTAAGTTCACAATTACATCATGATTCCAAAATACTTAAAATACATAAGAAATCAACATAACAAGTCTTCCTTCCAAGATTGAAGGAAGGTTACACCTACAAATGTGACACTAATTTACAAGTGATTCCAAATCACAAAGAGGATACTTTACAAGACAAAGAACTTTCCAAATAGCCACATTCATGAGATTACAATGAGAGTAATGTTCACCAAAAATAGGAGAAAACAATGAAGAACCATGGTGACAAGAACCTCCAAACATCTTCCAAATTTGAGCTCCAACCTTGAATGTTTTCCAAGAGACCAAAACCAAGAGAAGGGCTTGTTTTACCACCCAACCTATAGGCATCATTACATGTCTTTCTAAGGGTTGGAAGACATGCTAGCCTCCCCAAGCCCATGGGAGAGAGAGATAGCTTCTACAATTGTGCACAAGATATAGGGAGACATAACAACATTATATTTTCACGTTCAAAACAATCCAAACACTAAGAAAATTATCAAATTTTGCAAACAAGGAAAGGAAGAGAAGATGAGATATCTAAGGTGCCAAAAGTGTGGTCTAACAATAGGTTACACACAAACAAGAATCTTCACAAACTCCTTATTCCTCAAAATCACCAAACCCTCCTTATTGCTCCACCCATTCACCAAAATCCCTCTTGGGGGGATTTTCAAACCCATTGGGTTTCCTCTCCAAGAATGGGAAGGGGTTCAAACCATATGAACCACATTCCCCACCTCAAACAATATGAGGGAGTAAATAGAACCTACATGGATTTTCCATCAAGCCATGAGGTTTGAGAGGAAAATCCCTCTCTACCCCCATAAAATCTAAAATTCATCAAACCATATAATGGATGCAGAAAATTAAAACTTAAAAGTAAACAACAAACACACATGAAACAAAGCACATATTTCAAACAAAACAAGGCTAATATCTAACATAACTTAAAACATAAAATGAGCACAAAGGACCTACCTCCAAAATCTCTCCAACACTCTAAGTTTTCCACTTCCTTATCCAAGCAAGCTCTAGCTCCCAAAATCTCCAAGCACCAAGCAAGTTCTCTTTCTCCCCCATGAGGGAGAATTTGAAGAGAAGCCAATAAATTTCCTCACCAATGAGGGGGTGACATGTGTCACCCCTCTCTTCCCTCCAAGTCAAAGATTCCAAAATAAAAAGAAGAAAAGATAAATTCACTTTTAACACTCCCTTCCCAAAATGCCCAAAATGAAAATAAAACAAGATTGTGCAACTTTCTACAAAACACACATACCAATCCATATTACATGGATGGTGACCAAAGAGAGGGAAAAATGGGAGGGAAAATCCCTTTATGCCTTGAAATTAAGCCCCTACCTATTAGGTAGGGTCCAAGGGCTTATTTTCATGCTAAGTGAACTCCCAAAATTAAAAGGGGTCACTTAAAATGCCATAAATAACCTAATTTCGGGTTTGACACATTTGGGCACAAGAGTAGAGGATGTGGGGCCCACCCAAGGGTTCACATGTGACCCTAATCCTCTCTAATTAATACACAATTACCCAAATACCAAACTTAATGCAAGTGGGGACCATTAAGTCCCCAAATCAAGTTTACTTAATAAAATAAAACATCCTAAACAAGATTAATTTTACATGACATACTACATTACAAATGAGGGTCACTCATGGTGCCCAAAATAATGAAATATAATACTAAGGCCTCATACAACTAACATGGTTAGGGCTTAGCCCTGTGGGCTGCTTGTGCACAATTTGTGTAGCCACCTTGAAACCCACGTTCTCATGTCACCTACACACTATTTGCACACATTAAATGCACATGTCCGATACATTGTAAATCAACTACTCAATAAGTGATCAATGAAATCTATGATATCATAGCATCATCATGGAATCATAAATGTGAAACCATGCACAATTACACATAATTTACCATGAGTTAGCCATAGAAATAAATATAAATGACATACATCCATATAATCCGGACATGCGACTAAGTTAAGTATCCAAAGATATATCAAATAGGTCCAAACAACATCGCAACAAGTTAGTATATCTGCAACATCTAATGAAAAGGTGTCAACATACTAATCAATTTAAATTGGCGCTATGTGCCTAAATCACCATACATGTCCCAGGAAGGTCAAATCTCATAACATAATGTCTAAAATATATCAAATCCTGTCAAACCCTATCTATTAATAAAGAAGTCAACAGTAACCGAGACTATAAAAATGTGGGCACTACATAGTGAATGTGGTGGGAAAAATCTATCAAGTTGTTGGGTTTTGGCCTTACAATTCTAGCAAGCTATTCAAAACACTTCCGTCCATTGGTAATGAGGGACTTTCACTAGTGATTTGGCTGGTAGATCTACCAAGGCTCCACGCAGCTAGGTAATACCAACTAGTGGTAAGAGGCTAAGGATCACAGTACTAGAAAAGTAGGTTGGAATATATTTGTGAATATCACATTTTACCCAGGATGGTAATGAAATCTTAGTCACGGGTTCTACATTGATGTGTTCGGTGTTGTTGTGAAATTACTTGACTATGAATTGCCGTATAATTTCTTTCCTTACCCGAATGAAGCCTATCTGATTTCACTTATGATGATCTCGTTTGTCAAGTATATCTCAAGGTGTATTTCTTACCGTTCTCAAATTTCTTATCTTTTTCCATTTAAGGAGAATTAAAGAGTAACCAAATTTTAAAGTGATTTTTTTCCCGAGAAATATGGCGTAGCGATTGATGACATAACAATTCAAGCAGGATGCGACAAATATGTGGATTTCACACAACCATTCACGTAAAGCTGTAACGCCCACTAAAGCGACTACTCGAGACCCAAGAACAACTTAGGTTTATATAGAAAATTTATGGAATAATTTTTCTTTTTTAAAAAAAAGTGTGACCACTACTAGGCTTTAAGCAACAATTATCACAAAGAAAGATTCAAATTCAATTATAATTAATAAATAAAATTTTCTGTTATAACAAATATTAAATCCAAATCACAAAATTAATTAGTGTAATCAATCCAATAAATTTAAATTTCTCTTAGGTGTTAATTTATGAAATAATTAAATTAACACTATATTTAAACGTTCCTTAATTAATTTTAGAGGGTCAAAGGGGCCAAAACAATTTAATGCCCAAGGTATTTAATTTTACTAGGTCTAACTAATAACCAAGGTCCTATTTACATGGGTTAGAAAACAAACATTCTCTTATCCCTAGCGTGACCCTTCAAAAAGGTCAACCCATGCTCTAGAGTTACTCATGTAAGTTAAAAGGGTAATTCCCACTTACCCACACTCGACTCATCTTTGCACTTCAACCTAATTTTTCACATAATTAAACCACTTAAGGTCTCTAGAAAATATTTCCATTAGATAGGAAATTTCTTCCCCTTTCCAATTATATAAAGAAGTCCTCCTAACTCTTCATATTTCTTAAGTTACAGGCTGGTGGACCTAGGGAGGAAATTTTTCACAAATGCGGGCTGTGGACACTGGGAAGAAAATTTTCCCAAAGGCGGGCGGGCGGGGAGACTTAAGATTTTTCTCCCTTTTTCAAAAAGGTAGAGTTTGAAGGTGCGGGCCCACGAATCTACGGAAGTATATTTTTTTCAAAAGCGAAGGATGCGGGGCTGCGGGGCCGCAGAAGAACTTGTGAATTTTTGCGTTCTTGCAAAAAGTAGCCTAAGTAATTTTTGGGCCTACGGGTCCAATTTGGAAAAATTTCTTCTCTTTTGTTTGATATTTAGTTTTTTTTGAAACCAACCAAAGTAAAAACTTCAGAAGGCCATAACTTTTGATTGGAAGTTTGGATTAGAGCAAATAAGGACTTTTTGGAAAGGGTTGGAACTCCACTTTGCATGGGAAACTTCAAAATTCATTTTCATCAAACTTAGATTGGTGAATTTTAATAAAACATCTTTCCTACCATAAAAATATGAACTAAACTTTTTCAATTGCTAGAATTGGTCTAATTCGCTATTCATTCTCCTTCAACACCCCAAACAAACATGAAGAAACGTACTTGAAATATTTCTAATGGATTGCAAATATTAATTCATTACTATTGAGATTTCAATACGAATTTCTTTTCTTTTATGTGAAATGGCATTATTATGCCTTTTTCCCAATTACTGGAGTTCTGAATAAATTACTAGGGCAATGTAATTGTTTTATGATGTGCTTTAATCATCCTTAGTTCATTCCAAGGTTTCATTTTTTCTTTCAAGTTGCAAAGTACTCTGTATATTTTCTAATATTTATTTGCAGGCTTTACAAAGAATCCAAATGGAAAAACATACTTAAGCCCAAATTGATCTACTTTTTGTTATCATACTTTAGACATTTAAGTTCATTCCATTCCAATTTTACAATGCCTAACTTTACTTAAATCCATGCATGAAAACCCAAAATATAGTTCTACTTTTAAAACATGCATTTCGAATGAAATAGATAATGTAATATTTCTTCATACGTATTTCTTTTTTATTTTTAAACAGAGATTTCACAATATATTTCAAACACATATTTCAAATGAAAACCATACCATTTGTGGTAATTAAAACAACTTCTATTGAACTCCAATAATTCTTTTACAACTTCTTTTGTCATTCATCAAATAGAAATTACAGAATATACATCTCTCACATTCAAATGTAGGTTCCATTTCCAAAACAGAGCAAATTTCCACCACAAATAATGTTACAATGCCATCCACTTGAAGTGGAAAATTTCACAATAAGGAACCCAAGGAGAAACTACAAAAAAAAAATCATCCTCGGCTCGAACAACAACAAGAAGAAGATCCACCATATATCTTTTGATCACAAAAAAAAAAGGAGGAAAGAAAACGCTCTCCACCCAACCAAGAATTCCAATGAAGAGGAGAAGTCATCCTCCTCATTGGCCTCGAGCCCCAACCACAAAGCAATAAGAAATGTATTTCAACTCATGGCAACAAACTGGCTTCCACAACACAAAAATAGTTTACACAAATAGAACACATTCCAAATACATACTGCAGTTTACAACCACAGGAAGAGAAGCAACCAATACTCAGGCTTCATCATGCATAAGCCAAAGGAGCAAGACCTATGGGGAAGCTGCTTCCCAATGGGGAAATGGGTGTCCACCTTAAAATAAACCCCAATATATATATATATATATATATATAATTTCAAAACCCCTACTTGCCCTTATGCCTCCCCAAGTACCTCTTATACCTCCCATTCTCTTATGCCTCCCCACACTCTTATGGCACCCCATAACGAGTAAAGAAATGCAAAGCTATTTCTTTTACAAGGTGAAACCCAATCCTAAACTCCCTTCACAATAACATTTATACCTCCCCAAAACTCTTATGCCTCCCCACAAGAGATCCCCATAGTCTTCTCCTACACCATACCTAGGCAATCTACCCAACCAGCCAACAACATACCAAATATTCAAATATTCACATATGCATAAATAAAAGGAGAACATTATAAAGAGTCGAGCTCCTACTCTCGTGGTAGAGGTTTCTCCAAAGGTTCAACAAGTTTTTTCCAATCCAAATAGTCCAAAAGCTCCAACAACCCACAAGTATTCAACAAAATCTCTAACTCTCTTCCAAATTACAAGAGCTCAAAACCAAAAGAAGTAACCAAATGAAGTAACCCCCTCCAGTAACCCCCAAAATAGCAAAAGAATTCGAATAAATAGAAAAGGGAGGGAGGAGGATGAGGTGGCTCCATGTAAGATGCCACATCACTCATCCTCAACTCCACCTCACAAGTCAACTTCAAACTCCAAAGCACATTAAAAGGTGGGTGAATAAATGAAATTTTTCCTTACACACACAATCCAAGCCCACACCCCTACGACCAAAATTAATTTCATGCAAGAAGGTGCAATAAAAACTTACAACTTTTTTTCCCAAAATACATAATAAGTCCTAGTTTTGACTCCCCAACTCATAGGTAGGGTTGGTGTATCAATTTAAGAGGTATGGGACAAGTTTAACTTGTCCCACAAGCCTCCAAAATTAGCCCCTAAGGACAGATCTGAATTTTAAAAGGAAGGTGGAGTGTTTCACACTCAAAATTACTTACACATTACTTACAACACATAATCCAAGAGCCATCAGCTCTAATAAATGCATTCTTTTGACCCATTTAATTTATTTAACAACATGATTACTCACTAATCTAGACACAAATAAAATAAATAATAAAGGGAAAATACATCACTAAAATCCACATACTAAATTTAAACAAAGGAACTAAATAAAAGAATACACATAACCCCTTGGTCACATTCAAAGGTGATTCCCCCATGGGGACCCCTAACATCAATTCAAACACACACACATAACAAATACACATTGCCATGGTGACCCTTGTTGAATTCATTTAGGATTCCAATGTGGTTGGTCTCCAATCCCTTGATGTTTGTTGTGACATGTTTACCTGCAAAACACAAATACCTCCTTCGGCCTTGTGGCCACATCAAATCATCCAAAATAATTATACAATAATCTCCAAGGTCATATATATAAATCCAAACATCATCAAGCAAGTAATGACATCATTTACAATTTCCTCAATAACCATACTATCATAAAATTAGTTCATTTTCTAGGTTTACTCAATATGACAACATATCACATGTACGAAAAACATATATATATATATATATATATATATATATATATAACCATGCCAAGCATTGTATCAACATCAATATAAAATGTCTCTAATAATCCACATGCATCATATATGAATCAAATCAACCACAGTCCATGATTTATAATGCTTGGTATCATACTAACTCGAAAGCTACAGTAATGTCCATAAGTATAGTGGACATTATCATAATCAATAACAAAAGGTGTCGAAGGGAAGTGGGCACTACATCCCCCCTCCTTAGACTTGACTTCCCGGAAGTCACTAGAATAGGTGTGGAAACTAAACTCGTAGCAAAGTAGCATCCTCCCATGTAGCCACAGTCTCATCATATTTGTCCCACTGCACTCAAACATGGTCAATCTTTACGCCTCGAAGGTCCAGGTCATGCACTCTATAATGTGACAGACTCCACCATCACCTACCTCTAATCCTGCACTGTAATGAGGTCCAAACTAGCACATGAGAAGGATCTGCATATATCTCCTGAGTACATGAACAATAGAGGACCACATCAACACTTGGCACGTGATGCGCTCGGGAGAGAAGTCATGGTAGTGGTCGAAAATCCTATTTAAAGAGGTGCTTAGGACAGGAATAGAGAGAGAGTGCACACACAAAGAAAGATAAGGAGAGTAATGAAGTCTTTGTAGAAATGCTAAGGGTTTGGATTTCATAGTGCTAGTGTTTAGAGTACTTAGTGATAGAGGGTTGTAAGGGATATCATCAATCATATGCATGGGCATTGGGATATGTAACAAGGGATATAATGGGGAAAAGTATAGTTAGGATCTCTTATCATATAGGTTTGCAAGAGTTAAGTCTCGTAATCTAATGTATATGATCCGAGATGACCCTTTTGAATGTAATATGGCTACCAAAAATTTGTTAAATCAATATTGATGTTGCCTAGAATCCACCACGAATAACCCGGGTGAGTTGGCACATCACTCACCCTAAGTTGAGTGCTCGGCCGAAGTGCACAAACGTACCAAACCCCTCTTTAGAGTTACTTGTGTAGGAAATTAGAATTGTAAATATAGAGCATATTCGAGAACCATAATAAGCACAAACATTCCACAGCATAACCATTAAATGGTGCATAACTAGATCTAGATCTTAAGGAATCATGAATTGAACAATAACTATGACAAGATTGATCATACCAGAACTAATTACAGTCATGTTAACACTTTATCCACTCAATATATGCATTATATTAAACACTACAAAACATAGAAACTTCTTACATCATATAACATTACCATAAGTTTATATGTGCATCGATACAATGACATAACTCTATAATAACTCATACATAGTGTCTTGGTGTGTCTCTCTAACTACATAGACTAATACATACTTATAGGGGTGGAGACTTGCCCTTCACCACTTACGCACTTCCCAAAATAGGTCGTATGTTGTAGTCATTTTTACACCCATCACAAAGGAAAGGAATCCCATGCATTCTAGCCTATCACCCAGCGGATGTTGGGTGCTCACCCGAGGCACAAGTGGGCACCGACTCTCTTTTATATGAGTTTAGTGGGAAACATCATCTATGATCCGATTTTAAGATATTTGAGAGGGAATAAGACATACAAGCACCATAGAGCTCAGAACAACTTCTAGATCCTTGCATTCATTCCAAAACAAAAAGAGCTTAACAGATTATAGAACTTACACCAAAACAGAAAGAAAGTTGTACAAGCATTCATACTTAGTTCATAAAAATAAATGAAAAAGAGCTATGAAGAAGGATGTATGCATCAGAACCATTAATGTTCATATTCACATAAACTGGTAACCTCATTACATTCATTAGGCCCATTACAGAATGTCATAGAGAGGTAGACCATAGTCCTGCATTATAACTGGATTCATATAACTAGGCCCTCAAAAGAAAATTTATAACTCCTCAACCCTTGATACATCCTTTCCTACACTTATTTACCCAAGCTAACAAAGTCCTTGTAGTATTTTTGCAGAGCTCCGCCCTCTATCCATTTCATCTCTCTTTGCTTCTGCAAGCACTTGTATATATAGCCTTCGAATCGCAACTCATTATTATGTGGCCTCAGAACTATCGCCAAGTGTTTGAATGTGGTCCTCCATGAGTGCATGCTCCTCCATGCCTGAGATCACCACTCCTTGTCATGATTTCCTTTTATAATCTTCTATTACAGGTCATATTCCTTCCATGCCACCCTATCGCCAGGCTGGCACCTTATCCACCCGGGTCATGTTTTTCTTGCGTCCTGCCCAATAGGTCAAAAATGGATAAGTTTCATATTCTATTCTGCTGGCCCGCATCCTGGGTTCTACCAAAACCCTACTTAAACCCTTCCCTGCACACCTTATCTTGCGCACTTTGTTCAACCGTGCACGCCTATGCACCCTTTTTGGACTTAGTTGATATTTCAAGGGCCTAACATCACCCCACACTTTTACTGTTCTCCGCCCTCAAAACTTCCTCAAAGAATAAATAAATACACAATAAAGGGGACAAAGAATGGGAAAATAAGGAAGAATGGGGAATGATGCTACTTAAAGAAATAAGAGAGGAAAGTTCTTCTGCAAGTCGACCTCCAAATTGTTCCAGGCATCGACCTCATTCTGTGCTCTCTAGAAAAGATCACCTACTAAGGCGCTCACCTAATCAAAACCCAGCCCATCCCCTTGGGCACTCATGGTGTCAACAATTTTCTCTAACTCCTTGCCTATATCCTCCAAGCACATCCATCCTTTGTGTAATCTACGGGTATAGTTCCTTTAGCGGTTTTTAATTAAGCCCCGTAAAGCCTCAATAGCTTCTGATTTATTTTCTACCTCGGCTAGGATATTTTCTCGCTCCACTCTGTTCCCCTTGTTCTTCTTCTAGAACTCTTTAAGTTTTGATTCATCATTAGAAACTAACATGCTTTTCACTTTGTCTCTGTCCACGTAGTTGTCGTACGTGGCCTCAGCAATCTAGGAAGCAATCTTTACATTAGCAAGAACCTTGTTGTATTCGTCTATGAGCACCACGAACTTCAATTTATCTTCCTTTTCTAAATTCATGGCCACTTCTTCTCTGATTCCTAAGCTAGTAGCTACCTCTCCATGGTGAGGATTATTTTTAAGTCCTCCAGGCATTCCAGGGCAGATGCATACTTCCGTGTAGGAGGCACTAGATCTGGATGGTTCAACACTATTGCATCTGTAATGGACTCCACCTTTTTGTATACTTCATGTACTCTTTCCTTATCGTCCCTTAACTCACGCTACAACTAGGCATTGATCAAATTTTCTTGACTCAGCTTCTTTGTCCCGTAGTTAGTTCTTCCTCTTTCTTCTCCAGTTCATCCTCTAGATCTTTGATTTTATCATTACACCCAAAGAGTCTAGCTTTGACCTCAACGGAGACCTTTTTGAGTGCGTTACATAGTTGTTCATCTGAGAGATGCTGAGCATTCACCAATGGGTTGTCTCCTTTTGATTTCGGTAATGTTATTATTGCCCCATGGCTTACTTCAAATTCTGGCTCATCAAGATGGGACTCAAATTCCCATGAGAGCATCTTCCTTGTCCACGGGTATGCAGCCTCCTTATCAAAAGATGACATTGCCAAGAGCCCCTCTGTTGGAACCATGCTTTGGAACCATGCGCACAACACTTTGTTGGGGTCATCAATATAACCCAACCATGTCCTCTCCTCCTCTATGCACTTTCCTCCCATGCGCATGCCCTTAGGAATATTTACAGTTAAAGTGGGGCCTCCAGTGTTGTCGTGGTCCTTTTCCCTGCTCTCCTCCTTATCCTCATTCATTACCAGCTCAGTGTTGTGTTCCAACCCCTCTTCTACCAAGGTCTCAATGACCTTCTCAGCCTCTCTTTCTACCTCCTTGTTTACCTCTTTGCTCCCTTCCTTGTCCCAGGCACCCTCCCCCTCCTGGCTGCCCTCTCTCGCACGAATATGTACTCATTCTTCTCTCCTTCTCCCTCCTCTCGAGTCATGTACACTGAACATAGGTTGTTCTTGGTTTACCTCAGCTTATCTTCCTCATCATCATCCCTTTCACCCTGGTAGGCCCCCAAGCTCTCATTGTACTCAAAATCCAACTCCTCCATCATCTTCTTCTTCTTTCCAACTGGGGATTCAAAGGTAACCGACTTTATCTCATCTTCTTCTAATGACTCCTTGTCTAATGGCTCCTCTGGCTCCATGGTATTCTCTTTGACTATGGAATTTTTCTTGCACGAATACATACTTGTTCTAGTGCTTGTCCCAAGGGTACATATTGCCTATGTATTCACTACACTTGGTACTTTCTCCTTTGGTTCTTTTTCCTTCTTCCGGGGTGAAGGTCTCTTCCTATGAGTTGGGTCCTTAGGTATGGACATCTCGTTCTCTGATACACGCCCTTCTCAAATTTGGGTCTTATGTGGAGGTATACTCGTGCTGCGGTCCCTCCTACAATGGGAAAAGTCATGGGTCTCATCATTTGGACCTCATGTGACATGTACTTCTCCACGTACGCGTTCTTGTTGGGGTATACCAACCCTTTGTGCATTTCTCTATGGTCCCGGTCTAGATTACCAAGGTCCAACTTCAACTTCTGGACTCTTTGAACATGTTCACTCCCGCTTGGAAGTGTTGAGTTGTGAACGCAAAAGAAAGCTTGCACCATGGGCTCCATATATCATCCATCAATTTAAATCTACCGAGGTAGAAATTTTGGTACACAACAAACTCAACTTCTCCCTCGGTGGTCACTGGCAGTTGTTTAGGGATCCTCCATTCAGCCCCAAATGTTTTCCTCAAGCACATGTACCACTTCTATAGGCGCGTCTTATGCATGGCTGTCATACTATCGCATGTGTACTTCTCAAACCTCTTTGTGGCCAAAGGTTCTTCAGCAAGGTACTCCCACACGAATTTGTCTGCTACATCCGGCACCCCAATCTCTGAGAATACAATGGTTAACAGGACATTACCAAAAAGGATTCTATCACATTCCTTCGCGTTTGCTTGACAATCTCATCTGTGATGAATGCAGATAAGTTATAGATGGTGCCCTCCGAAATCCTCTTGCAAACATTCAACTAGGCCTTGTTTACCTGGGTCCATCTCTCCTAGCCATTTAACTTTGTCACAAGGCACGTAGCCATCTTCATCACCGGGTCCTTAATGTTTGTGATATCAAAGTACCTCGACCCCTTTTTGTATGCATAAGCGCCAGAACGGTTTCCTTAATTTCCTTCTTTTGCTTAAGTATTCCTCCAAACTTTCTCCTTCACAGATGAGCCCTTTGAAATAGGAAACAAGCGAGGGTAATGCACATCTTGTGCCTGTGAAGTGAAAGTAATCTTCGTGCATGCACGACATCAACCATTGATATAGGTGCTCAAGCTTCCCGAAGTAGGGAAACTCAAAGAGTTGTAATAATCGACTTCTTCATCTTCACTTTTACATCATCATTATAGATGGGCAAACCCTCTAGTGTCCTTTTATTCATTGGGCACACTAACTCTAGTGCCATTTCCTTCTCGATTGTGCTCGAATGATGATTATAATCATTTATTGACATATTTCTTAAATGGGACTCCCACTCGCACCCAAGCAATACTCCGTATGGGTACTACATTTCTGCATACCACTCTTTATTTTTACCTGTGACAGTGTCTTGTTGCTTGCCCTTGCCCTTGCCCTTTCCCTTCTTAGGTGTGTCAACTAGTTTCTTGGATTCCATTGTTTATGTTAGCACTTCAAATTCTTTCACTCGCTTTATTTTACTACCCTTTTTCAAGTTTAGGTCTCAAGCTGGCGAATAAAATCTTTTTTGACATGTGCCTTAGATGCAAAACCCTAACTGGAACCTCTTTTCACCAAACGACGCTTCTCCACAACTCTTCCCATGCCCGTGAATCACTTCCTTTCCGGTTTGTAAATCCAAACTAGTCACTCACACTCAAATTCTTGTAATTTTTCTTCGCATGGATCAACTCTGGAAACCCTAGTTCGTAAAAGCTCCTCTTCATATATGCAAAGTGAGAAAAATGAAATGTTTGAACCTTTATTTATAGTTTTTCCCATTTTTAAGCATTAAATGCTACTTCACCTACCACCGTAATTTTAATGTTTAATGTGGATTTTTCAAAAAAATCTCGACTTTTGTGCCCTAACTCATGCACCCAACCCTATGCGAGAAAATCTTCCAACCTTCTAGCATGCAACCAACCCATCCCGACAGGAGACTCTTATGTGCGCATAACCAGCACCGAAGGCACTTCTTCTGTCATGATTTTTTCTCTTGCCTACCTCATGTTGTTTATGCGCTTCTTCCTCCTCTATACGTGGGATTTGAAAGTAGCCTTATCTTGACACTAACCATTCTTTTCTACCTTTTCTTTCATGCACCTCTTTCAATAGGGCCATTCAACCGGGATTTTCAACATAATCCTCCTTGGCACTTTACCCACACTTTCCTTCACATCACTCCACCCCACACTTAAAATGATGTGCGGTCCTCTATGCATTCAAAAACCTCAAAAAGTAACAAGGTTACTGGTGCCCAAGGCACAAAACAAAACAACAACATGAAAGGGAAACACAAGAAAGGAAATGCATAAAGGAAATTCTAAACTATCTGGAAAAACTACCTTATTTACAAACATCAAGAAGCCTTATTTATAGTAGGGCTTCAACCTACTCCCATTGAAGTGTCCAGGAAATTTCATTCCATCTAGCACTTGTAACTGCGCACACGCCTAAATCAAGGATGTACGAGATTATATAGGGACCTAACCAATGGACCTTTAACTTCCTAGGGTGGCACAAAAACTTAGAATCATACAAGTAAGACCATCTGTCTAACCTCAAACTTCTTGTTCCTAATGTGGCGATCATGCCATGATTTTTGCTTTACTTTTTCTATTGTTTGGCTCCACCTGGCGAGTGATCATCTTTCATCCAGCTTCATCAATTCATCAATTCTCTCTTCCAGCGCTTTCTCATCAGCCAACCCTCCTACACGCACTATTCACAGAGAAGGTAACATGAACTCAACCGATAGAACAACTTATGTGCCAAACACCAATTGAAACAGTGTGGCTTTGTTCAACCTTTTATAATTTTTCTTATAAGCCCATAATACGGTTGATACCTTGTCATCCCAATCTTGTCTTCTGATATCACAAATTTTTGTCAGGGTATGACTCAATATTTTGTTAAATGCTTCTGCAGTTCCATTTTCTTGTGGGTGATAAGGTGTAGTCTTGTGATGAGCCACCATGAACTTTGCTAACAGGATCCTCATGGTCTCATTCAAGAATTATGTACCCCTATCATTGGTTAAACTTAAATCTTGTTGTTGTAGTTGTTGTGCAATATTTAGTTGGGGCTGCTTCTACCCACCTTGTCAAATAGTATGTGTAAGTGATTATGTAGTATGATCCAGTCCTATACGTTGTTGGTGTAATAGGGCCTACAAATTCTATTTCCTATTTCTCAAAAGTTTCAGCTCTAGAGATAGGGCACAAAGGCATTTCATCTCTCCTTCCTGGCTTTCCAATGCACTAATAGTGGTCACATGCTTTACAATAGTCCTTACAATCCTTATACAAAGTTTCCCACCATAATCCTGCCATTAATATTTTACATGTGGTGGCGTCACCTACATAATGTCCACCTACACTTCCTCCATGTGCTTCCTCTATGATGGCAAGGTGCTCATGCTCTAGTACACACCTATGTAAAACTTCATCATGCCCTAATTTGTATAAGTCCCCACTAATCAACATGTAGGGCGCGCGTATATGGCTAGTTACTTTTTCTCTAATGTCTTCATCCCTTCTAGTGCCACACCTTCCTTTATAAATACTACAATTTCCTCCAAATCGAGGGTGTGTGCCACAACCTAAACAGTTACATGTCTGGCATAGTCTCTTCAATACTCTGCGTATCCTCCCCTGAATTAATTCTTGACAAATGATCAGGTCCACAATTACTCTTTCTAGGCTTCACAACTATCGTGAACTCAAACTCTTGAAATAACAACACCCACCAACATATGCACCCTTGTAGAACAAGCTTGTTCACCAAATACTTTAATGTCATGTGGTCAGTGTAGAAGATAAAGGGATTTGCCAGCAGATATTGCCTAAACTTTTGAAGTGTGTAGATCATTGACAATGCTTTGCGCTCAGTCGTAGTATATATTCTCTGCTCTTGGTGTCAACATTTTACTTGTAAATCATAGGGGGTGATCAACAATTCCCTCACCAAGCTATGCAATCCTGCCCCAATGGTTGTTCTAGAGGCATCGACATAAACATGGAAGGGCTTATCCCAAGAGGGAAAATGTAATATAGGCACGTTGACAAGCATATCTTTTAATGTGTCAAACACCCTCTCTTGCACCTTTCCCCAATGGAAGGCACTTTTATGTCTAAGCAATTATTCTAAAGGCATGGCGATCTTGGCATACCCCTTGACAAACTTTCGATAGTAGCCCACGTGTCAAATAAACACGCCCCCATCTGCGCTTTGGCTAGTAGGCTCCCTCAATCCCACAATAATCGAAACCTTGGTAGGATCTACTAGCGAGGCACTCCTTACATATGATATGACCCAATAACATTCCATAACAAAGACACACTTCTTAATGTTGAGGGATATCCTCAACTGCTGACACCTCTCAAACATCAACCTCAAATTATCACAATGGTCATTTACTAGCCCATACACCGTCCAATCATCTAGATAAACCTAGAGAAATTTATGGATGAAGTCCTAGAATTCCTCCAAAATTTCTTCGATGAAGGGGTTAGGAAAGGATCGATGACACAAAGCTGCGTTCGGTTCCCTATAATCCACACAGATCCTAAGTCGCCCATCCTTCTTGATGTTGATCACCATTGGACTTATCCACTTCGATTCTTCAATAGCTTCAATAATCCCTGATGCTATCATTTTTTGTAACTCTTCCTTTACCTTCACGCACAAATTGGGATTCATCTAGTAGGGTCTCTTCCTGACCAGGACATGCACCGTCCTTAACTTTATCCTCATCTCCCCTAAGGAATGGTGGACACCTTTGAGCTCATGGTACCCACGCGGGAATAAATCCTCAAATTCATGCAAAAGATCAATGATCTTAGAGACCTCCTTCTTTGACCAGTAATCTCAATGATATCTTCCTTAGGTTCTTCTCCCATGTCGATGTTAACCTTTTTAGTTTTTAAAGGTTCATGGTAGGCACGCGCGCGAGTATTGGCACTGTCCACTACCTCACGTGTCCCTACGGAATGGTTAACATCTAATATTTCTACTTCCTCCCCATCAATCACATATACAATATTTCCTTTCTCATTTTTCACACACACGCACTTAAGTTGAACCTCTTTTGTTTCCTCTTCTTCAAAGTGTGCCTCCAAACCTAGCTCACCAAGTAAGTCCAGCAGCCTATCTTCTGTCATGGCACTATCCCCCATGGTAAGGCGCTTGACAACCTGCAATGCCTTATCAACTGATGGCTTGGTACTTTGATACTCAAATGTTTGAACAAGGTCAACCGCTAGCTCTTGCCAATTCCTTGTCTAGTGGCGTGTCTCAGAGTGGATGTACCATGCGCATGTGTAACCCTACAGTGTAGAATACAATTTTTGTACCCAAAGGGATGGTGGCAAAGCTTCCACGTCTTCCCTCCAAGCTCTCTCACTAGGCTTGGACATGGAAAGAGGTGGGCTCCTTACCAAGGTAGCCTTTTATGGTGGTGGGTGCATTGCTTCTAGAGAAACAAACAACGAAGGAAATTCTCACTTTATGTCATTCCAAGAGATTATCCCGATGTGTTTCCCACCAGCATGCAGCAGTTCCTATTAGGACGTAACTTAACATCCCTCTTCTTTCATTTTCCTCCTTCCACTGAACTTCCATTTTCTACAAAAAGACCTCAAGGGAGGCTCCTCTTGAGTACTTAGGTAGCTCTTTTCCTCCTAGGCGCCATACTATGCGCGCCTTTATCACCTTTATCACTAATCCTCTTAAATGTCATCCAATCAACTCGTAGGTTCCATACGCTGAATTATCACATGCTAGACTAGTGGTGTCACTTATTGACTGAGCATCTTCAAATTGGATAACTCCATCAGTAGGATGGATTATCTCTGGATCCCTGATTGAGCGTAAATATATTCTATCCAAGACCTCTTCTCCCAAAGGTTCAGTATAGGGTGTTGACTTCCCATCAACTAGGGGTATGATGACCGTTCCTCCTCATTTTCAAAGATTATGTACCCCTTGTTTAACCGAAGATCCACATTGTTCTTATAACACCATGGGCACCCAAGTAGTGCTAGGAAATTATCTACCTCGACAAGCGCCAAGACTTTAAAGTCCCCAGTAAACTTAGCTCCCTGAATGGTGATAGCTGCATCTTTTAAGACACCGATGGGCATTGCCTTCATTTTGTTTTCCATATACAACACATTCAAAGATGGCTGTAATGTAGGCCTTCCCATTTGATGCCATGCATCCAATGTGAGAACATTGACCTTCGTGCCTGTGTCAATGAGGATATTTCTCAGCAGCCATCCATCCACTACTGCATTTAATGTGATCTCCCTATCATAGTCAAGGTTATAAGGGGGAGGTTTGCATGCAATACCTTCCTCTCGTGCTCTTCTCCGGTGCGTGGTACCTTCTCTCTCAACCATGCCCCTAGAAAGGGAATAACATTCTCTTGCCTTAGCATTTTACATACCTCCCTAACCTCATCCAGTCACCTCTTCGTGCCTCAACCTTATTTGCTTCTCCCTTTTGGACTGCTCCTTTAGACACTAAATTTCTCCTTATAAACTCTAGATGACCTCCATGGTATCTTGATATACCTCTTTCTGATGAGCAAGATCTGGGTACTTTCCATGTACCACTTCTTCTCTTAAAACCAGAGTCCTCTTCCTTGGTATTTCCTTTACACGTGTGGCCCCTCCTCTTTTGTTACTAAAATGGGTTCTAAGCTTGCATCATGTATTACCTATGGTATCCATTGTGTTTCTATATTCTTAATGCTTACCATTATAGCACCCTTGTCTTTCCATTGTTGTTGATTCATGTGCTCAAACAACTCAGGGCACTCCTCATACTTGTGTTTCTTCCGCACCATGAGCACTGCAATAGGTTTGGGCACTCTCATTTGTAATTCTCTATAGACCCACAATTAAAATAGGTTCCACGTGGGAACTCACTTCTTCCTCCTCTCTGCGGTTACCATGACCATGGAATCCTCCGTGAAATCCCCTTCCACACGTGCCTCCATCTGCGCACTCCTCATAATGATGATCATCACCTTTAGAACTACTGGCAATGTTGGTCTAGTGCACCCCATGATCAATGGCCTCATGGATCTGGTCAATAAGCCTACAATCCTTAGTATCATGGGTTATAGAGGTGCAGATCTTACAGTAGCAAGACACATTCTTCCGAATTATGTGTTGTAACAAGGGGCATCTACTTGCATCATGGTCCCCATGACAAATTTCATAGTCTTTTTCTATAGTGTGTACCATCCTCTCGAGGGAAACTATCTTTGACATGCCCTTCTATTTCACAATCGACACCATATACCACTTCAAGTCTCATGGGTGGAGTGTACAGACAAATTCTCTAACTACTTAGCCATAACAGCAATTTAAGCCTCCAAAAATGGGCTAACACCAATATCAACACTTCCAAATGACCTCGGCGTGGAAAGCAACTTCTAATGCCTCACACAGTGTCTGTGAAAGTTTTATGATATAAAACTCTCCTAAAAGGAGTGATCAACCCTCAAAAAAACCATTGAGCATGTTGTGAAGGGTGAATATCATATGATAACTTAGACAAGATAGTTTTAAAGCATGCATCATATTCTTGCACACTCTCCACCCTTCCTTATTGAATTTCCTTGTGGCAACCGATGCTCTTTTGTTCAAACTCAGGAATGTGGAATTCTACCAAGAAGGCATTCTTTAAAGTAGCATAATCTACCACCGTTAGATGAGGGTCATATTTCCTATACCATCTATACACGAACCCCTACAACGTCATTGCAAATTGGTTGGCCTTCCACTCTAGGGTTATGATCCCCTTTGTGCACCATAGTAGTTCACACTTGTGAACATGTTTTGTAGCATTTTCAATACCTATATAATATAGCAAATGTAAAGACATTTCAAAAAAGAATTGAGGGGGTGGCTGGGGCCCTTGTCCTCCTGATCCAGAGCCTTGGTTCCCTCCGATGTTTCCTTCACCATCGGATCCACTAGGTCCTATGCCTCTTGAACCACCAGATCCACCAGGTCATGTTCCTCCTGACCCACTAGATCCACCAGGTCCACTAGGTCCTGTAGTGGTTGTGCCAAGTGTCCCCAAGGTTCCACTGAACTACGTGCCGATGGTTTGTGATAATGCCCCACTACCACTAGTGTACCCCACGCCACTCCCAGATGTAAGAATGAAGGCTTGTGTACTTGCTCCTTGTCTAAAATTTCCTCTAAATACTGGAATATGCGTATCCATAGAAGTGGGAAATGAAAATTGTATCTCCTAGGCACAGATCTATCACTCCCACTGATACTAACTAGGTCAACGATACTCCTTCCTTGATCTGGAAAACCAAGCACCAAGGTTTGGTCAATAGGTGGTTTCAAATACGTGCTAATGACTCTTCTCTCTTCGTGTGAAAAACTCTCATCAGAAGCCAAAGGGGTCTCTCTTACGCGCTTGCCAAGATGGGGTAACACATACTGCTTAGGTTCTACGTCCTCCGCATGAACCTCAACTCCTTCCCACAATGTCTGCCTCTATAGATCCATCACACTTGCAACCTCACATTTTCTAGCAATCTCCCTTTCATGTGCTTCACTATACTTGATTCATCTATCCACCCTTTCTTTCTCCATCGTAATATTTTCCATCTTCCTCCACCCTAGCTTCCTCGCCTAGCACTCAGAATGGTTTATCCGGCCATTGGAAATGCCTCTAAACTCAAGGTAACAATCAAGATCTTCATTGATAGAGGGATAGCACGTAGAAATGATCCTCTAGGCTCCCATAGGAATTTAAACTCAGTAACTTCCAGACAAGAATATGTAGAAATAGCGTATTCCAGAGTGTATCTAACCAACACACCATTCCACCAATGATCCACATCACGAGTCCACGTCAGATCTTCATCCTACAACCTCTGGTATTCTTCTTAGGTCCATGCGTGTGATCTATAATACCAGCTTGATCTAGATGCATATGCTAAGAGCCATTCATATAGTTCTACTGGGAAGCAACAGAAAAAGTTTCATATAAATCATGGTAGAGGTTCTCTTCTACCCATCTACGTCATTAAACTCAAATCCAGTGCTGCATCTCTGAGAAAATTCATCCTCCGTGCTTTTGAACCATGATTCAACACTTTCCAAAGTTAAATGATCTATCATTACTCATTACACAGATCATGATGTATTCCATTTCCCACTACAACTTCAAAAAGAGGTCCGTGAACGAAACCAAGATGTAGTCATTTTTACACCCATCATAAAGGAAAGGAATCCCATGCACATTGACCTATCACCCAATGGGTGCTAGGTACTCACCCAAGGCACGCGTGGGCGCCGAGTCTCTCTTTTATGTGATTTTAGTGGGAAACATAATCTATGATCTGAGTTTAAGATATTTGAGAGGGAATAAGACATACAAGCACCATAGAGCTCATAACGGCTTCTAGATCCTTATAGTCATTCCAGACAGAAAAGAACTTAACAGATTATAGAACTTACACCAAAATAGAAAGGAATTCTTACAAGCATTCATACTTAGTTCATAAACATAAATGAAAAATAGCTATGAAGAAGGATGTATGCATCAGAACCATTAATGTTCATATTCACATAAACTGGTAACTTCATTACATTCAATAGGCCCATTACTGAGATAACGTCAGAGAGGCGGGCCGTAGTCTTACATTATAACTGGATTCATATAACTAGGCCCTCAAAAGAAAATTTATAACTCCCCAACCCTTGATAAATCCTTTCCTACACTTATTTACCCAAGCTAACAGAGTCCTTACAATATTTCTACAGAGCTCTGCCCTCTATCCATTTCATCTCTCTTTGCTTCTACAGGCACTTGTATATATAGCCTTCCTGAACTGCCAACTCATTCTTTTGTGGCCTCAGACCTGTTACCAAGTGTCTAAATGTGGTCCTCCATAAGCGCATGCTCCTCCAGGCCTAAGCTCACCACTCCTTGCCATGATTTCCTTCTAGAAGCTTCTATCGTAGGGCATATTCCTTCTAGGCCACCCTGTCACTAGGCTAGCACCTTATCCACCTGGTCACATTTTTCTCGCATCCTACCCGATAGGTTAAAAACGGCTAAGTCCAGATTTTACTCCATGGGCACGCATCCTGGGTTCTACCAAAACCCTACTTGAACCCTTCCTTGCATGTCTTATCTTGTGCGCTTTGTTCATCCATGTGTGCCTATGGGCCCTTTTTGGAATTATTTGATATTTCAGGGGCCCAACACATGTTGAAATAGCCATGTGCCTTTACAATAATATCAACACATGCAAGTGTGCTAATAATAGATCTCCTACATTTAATTGGCAGTAGTAATCCTATTATTATCCCGAACTCATGCGTGGTTCTTAGTATATGCTCATCCCAAAATATCATTTTTGTGTCACGAAAAGTATCCATCCCATTGTGTGCCCACTTGTTATCTCCAAAAATAGCCCATAACCATGAAAACAGCTAAGTCCCAAATAAGCTTGTCCTGGCACGTGTTTCCTTTCCTATCCTTTCGCGCCTTCAAATGTGCCTTGTTCCCTGCACGTGAATCTTTTGTGTGCCCTCTCCTTAGTGTCATACTCTATTTGCTCAACATTACCCCACACTAATGTACATTTGTGTCCGACAATGAGGTTTCTCCTTATTGTCCCAAAAAATATACACTAAGAATGGAAAGAATGTAAAGAATCATTGTACAAAGAATAGACTTCTATTTTGCAGCACCCTTTACTTCAACTGGGAGGATCAACTCTGGATATTATGTTTTAATCTCAACCTCCAATGTTTTTAGTCATCCAGCACATATCTTGTCTTCTCTGGAACGCGTCTATGGTGATGGCTTCCAACTCGTCCTGGGTTATCTCTTCCTTTTCATTCTGTAGTACTAGGACAATATTAGGCATAACAGACATCCTTCCCTCTAGAAGATCCATCTTTTACGTTATTAGCTTTCCAATCTCATCTAGCCTCTCCTTATGCAATTTTTGTGTTGTTGCAAGGGCTTCACACTTTTGTTTTACTAATGCCATTATTTCTAGATGCCCTTAAGTCTCATCCTTCATTTCCTTCAGAACTTCATTATCCTCTATCATAGTCCTGATCCTGATCACCGCTTCTAGTGCTGCACATATGTTCAAAGCTTTATCTACTTTCTTCAACTCATCTTGTAAAGTTTGGAGTAATGCCTCGTAAGATGAAATATTCCTAACCATAGAGGCCCTTGCTCTCTCTTCTTCCTATTCAGGATCCTTTGGCATTGACATTCAAATCAGTCCATCTTCAAGCACCAAATCAACTAATGTGCACACATAATGCATAGCCAAAGGAAACTTCTTAGGTACCTTAGACTCTATATGTAGTCTTTCTTTCATGACATAGTCATCAATTTATTCTGCCATGTTGATGAAGGCCTCATTCTTTTTCTACTCTAGATCCTTCTCTCCTTTCAGACGTGTTATTTCTATAGTTTTTGCCTTGTTATCTTCAAGTAGCACTCTAATAGTGGCAGCCTTATCGATATTCCTCCACACCACTCTGTAGATACCTTAACCAAGGCATTTCTCACCTACTCATCGGACATGGAAGTGGGATTTGTAGTCATGTGCCTGCTCTAAGGTGCCTTCTTCACTCTTCTTGACACACAAGACTCCTTGCATACATCAAAATATGGCTCATCCATGTGAGTCTACATGGACCAAGACAGTTATTTCCTTACATGCGTAGTGGCCATGTTTGGGTCCATCGAGTTCCACCCATATAACATGTTTAGGTCCACTTTGTGCTTTGAAAATGGGTGCGGATGATTTTTCTTATGTCCTCAGCATAGCCCATACTCAACACAACATATTCTCCACTTGTTCTCTTTGTTCTTGGCCCTTTAGGAACCTAAGTGCCAAGGTTTGGAGTTGACCATTTGATGTCTGAGTAGTATCATGTGCATGAGGTTGCTCATGCTCGATTCTTCTACCTTCTTCACCCCTTCCTCTTCATCCTTCATGTCCTCATCTCTAGGATCCTCCACATATTCTTGGTGCCTTTGGGGTTTCATGCGCACTCTCTACAAACTCCTTTACCTCCTCATTCAAATTTAGCTTTTTCCTCTTCTTCTTAGTTGCCTCTTTCTGAGGGGAGAGTCGTGGTGATCTTCTTACAGGTTATGGAGTTCTGTGCCTTGGGTCTTTGTTCTTCTGAATACCCTCTTAAAGTGGCACTCTTCATGGACTACTTCCATATCCAAGTCCTCGTCTCCTTCTTACACCTGAGGTGGAGTATCTCGCACACTTAGTCTCCACTATGTCTATGGGATGCCTCTAGCCCCTATGATCCAAGCCTCCACTATCTTCATGTTCTTCTTCCTCCTCATCTACCTCTATAGTCACTTTGTAGGATTTAGAGCTAACACATTCTCCACTATATGTTTTCCCTTAGGCATCCCTAGGAGCATGAAATCATTCTCCACATACTTTTTATTCTCCATCCTAGGCTTAAGCTGAAGATATATGAGCATGGCTCCACTATTCCCAATAGCCAAGCTTTCGGCTTCATACATATGCCGTATAAAATGAGCCTCTCAAAGTAGGAATTCTGACCTAGATACACATATGTCTTCTTGAGGGTTTGGTAGTCACAATCTACCTTATGTCCGTATTGACTTTCGGATGGCATGCATCAATAAATCTATGAATTGAGGCCTAGAAGTAGCGCATTATGAAGGCATAGGGAAGTTTGCACCATGGGCTTCATGTCCCATCCCTCATGGAAAACCATGTGATGTAGAAGTTTTGGTACACCGCGAACTATACTACCTTGCCTACTACTAAAGGTAGCTCCTTGGGAATGTGCCACTCCTCAAACACCATGCGAAGTCGGTCATACCACATTTTTGCCCTCTTCTTAAACAGCCCACTCATTGATCCTTCACATAAATATTTTTCAAACCTCTCCGCATGAGGACTTCTTTTCTAAGGGGTACTTCTAGATCTTGTTCTTTGGCCCATCGAGAACTCCATTTCTAAAAATACAAGAGAAAGTAGGATAGTGCCAAAGCTTATATTTTCTCCTATGCACACTTCCTCAATAATGGTATCTGCAATATAGCTTGCTAAGTTGTATACTACTCCCTAAGACATTTTCTTTGCAATATGAAGCCACATGGTGTTTACCTGTGACCATCTTTCTTGGTCATTCAACTTGGTGAGCAGATACACGAATGCTTACACCATAGGAAACTTCTTGATTTATCAATTTCCATTCTATACTAGACCCTTGGTATACCCTAACTCCTTTCTTATTTCTATGACCACTGCTTTATCTTTCAGATCACTAACAATGTCTACCCCTATGCCCTTCAATCTTGTTAGTTTTGAAACAAGGGTCGCTTTGATCCTAACCCTTCATCCAATGAAATGAAAAAAGTCCTCATGGACTCGGATCATAAGTCATTGGTATAAGGGTTCATATTTTTCAAAATATGGTAGCTCATGCAACTAATAAACTCTAACCTACTTCAGTAGTTTTTCCCTAGTGTCATCATACACTGGCATATCCTCCACCGTGCACTTGTTGGTCTTCTTATTAAGCAAAAAATCCAAATCTCCCTTGTTTTTAGTGGTACGGTGGTTGTAGTCAGTTATTTTACATCTGCAGATGTGGGAATCCCACTCTTGTCTGACTATTACTCCTTCTTAGTACTAAATCTATGAAAAATTACTCTCGGCAGCAATTTCAACTTTTACTTCTACCTTCTTCTTTCCTTTTGTGCATGTTGTAGGTGCTTTCTTCAGGGCCTTCGTAAAAGTCCCACCTTTTGTTATCTGTAACAAGTAAACTCAAACCCTAGCTTGAAACCATGCTCCCTATCTCCTTCTCAATGTTTCTTCTTCACTCAAACCCTTCACCAATGGGGACACAAGCCTCTTCCATGCAATAGTCTTCTCTCCACATTTGGTTTCACAACGCTCTACACCTCAACACAATTCACTTGGCTCGGTCACACTTAGCTCACTCAAATACTTGTGATCGCAAAGGTAAAAATGAACCCACATCACATCCTTATATAGATTTTCAAAAGTTAGTGCATTTATTGCTCCTTCACCTACTAACAATCCTCTCATTAATTGACCATTTTCACAATCTCCATGCGATACATCTTCACGCCCCAACTATAACCTTCTAGCGTACCTTCCTACCTTCTAGCTATAGACTTCTCTTCAGACATGCTTCTATGTACTTGAGTACCTTGCCATTGCGCCTTCCCCTAGTAGTCTCCACGGTCACTTCTTACCTTGTGTTATATTGTTCCCTCATTTATCTCCATCTATGTGCTAGGAAATAAGGGATAAAATATGTGGAATAATCCCTCACATAATCGCAGCAGTAGAGACTAATATGTAGAAAATATTAAAAATCTCAAATAAAAGTGTAGAATAAAATAACACAACACAAAGAGACAGTATTTAATGTGGTTCACCCAATTTGGGCTACGTCCACCAAGAATCACTTGCTTAGATTTTATTACAAGCCACCACTCTCTCAATACAATACCTAGATTTGTTTAGAGCTATGCTCAACAAACTCTATAGAATTCACACCTAAATTAAAAACACATCTGCAATGTTTTTCATCCATCTATCATATGTATAAAACCATATAAATATAAAAGCTGCATAGCAGTTTTACAAAACGTGGGTATCAAAACCATGGGAAAAAACCATTCCATAAACCTATGGATCAAAATCCCGCTCATATGAGAAAATCATGTTTCCCGATATATGGGCACGTTTTAAGGCCCAAAAAAACTTTTGGGGCTGCGCCCTAAACCACCTGGCAAGGATACATGAAAAGTGTACAATACTCTTAGTGTACAGTCTTCAACACTTTCACACATGAAAACAGGCTCCACAACCTAAAAATCTCCCACTTGGAGACTAGTTTTCCTCTGAGAAAGCTTCTTAACCCTTCACTAGTTTCCGTGAAGACCAACCAAATCTGAACACAACTTCATTTTTTCCCTTGTGATCACCTTGGTCATCATTTTTGTAGGATTCTAACTGGTATGGATCTTCTTCACTTCAACTTCTCTTCCTCCAAAGTTGTCCTGATGAAATGGTACCTTAATTGTATATGCTTTGTCCTAGAGTGGAAAGCAGAGTTCTTAGCTAGGTGTATAGCACTCTGACTATCACTATGTAGCTTTCCTTCCTCCTGCTTATGCCCCAACTCCTCAAGCAATTTTTGTAACCAAATCATTTCTTTGCTTGCCTCTGTGGCAGCAACATACTCATCCTTTGTGGTTGACAAAGCCACCAGCTTATGTAGTCATGAAATCTAGCTCATTGTTGTCCCACCTATAGTGTAAACATAACCTGTCGTGCTCCTCCTATCTGTCTACATCTCTAGCCATATCTAAATCTACATAACCACACAAAGTGGTGTCTGATCCACTATAGCACAAAACTGTCCCCATGGTCCTCAAATATCGAAGGATCCACTTTACTATCTGCTAGTGATCTCTTCTGGATCACTCATAAATCTACTCACCGCTCCCACTGCATGGGCAATATCAGGCCTGGTACACACCATGGCATACATCAAACTACCAACTATTGATGAGTAAGGTACCCTAGACATTTGGTTTCTCCCCTGCTCTGTCTTAGGACACTATTCCTTTGATAACTTGAAATGGCCTACCAAAGGAGTCCCAACCGGTTTAGCATCCTGCATATTAAACCTCTCCAAGAATTTCTTAATGTACTCTTCCTGAGATAAAATCAGCTTCTGTTCCTTCCTATCCTAAGATATCCCCATACCAAGGATTTATTTGGCTGCCCCCAAATCTTTCATAGCAAATGATTCACTTAGCTACTTCTTGAGTACTTTAATTTCTGCATGTTTTTACTGCGCAACCAACATGTCATCCACATACAGACAAAGGATAATATAACTGCCATCCTCAAATTTCTTTGTATACATGCAATGGTCAGAATGACATCTAATATAATCTTGCTCCATCATGAAGCTATCAAATTTCTTATACCATTGATGTGGAGCTTGTTTTAAGCCATACAAGATCTTCTTTAGTTTGCACACCATCTCCTCTTTACCTTTTACCTCATAGCCCTCTGGTTGCTGCATATATAGTTCCTCCTCCAAATCACCATGGAGAAATGCAATCTTTACATCAAGTTGTTCTAAGTGCAAGTCTTATGCTGTAACTATTCCTAGAACAATTCTAATAGAAGTCATTTTTACTACAAGAGAAAAAATCTCATCAAAATATATACCTTTTTTCTGTGCAAACCCCTTGACCACCAATCGGGCCTTATATATTTTATTTCCTCCTTCTTCCTCTTTGACTCTAAATACCCACTTGTTCTGTAATGTTCTTTTTCCTTGGGTAGCTTCACCAAATCCCATGTTTGGTTCTCCATGAGATCCTGATGCTCCTCATCCATGGCTTGCTCCCACTTCTTCCTAGCATCTACCTACATTGCTTCATCAAATCTCTCTGGCTCTCCACTATCAGTGAGTAATAAATAATAAAGAGAAGGAGAAAAATGTTTAGGTTATCTTCTTACCCTAGAAGACCTCCTCAATATAGGAGTTTGGGGTTCTGTTGAGGAGGTTCCTGAACTAATTTATGTGTCACTTTTCCATCCGGAAGATCCTCTACCACTGCATATTTTTTCTTAGATTCTTCCCTATTTTCCTGTAACTGTTGTTTATACATGACTTTCTCATTAAAGACCACATCCCTAGATCAAATGATTTTCTTGTCCTTAATACTCCAACATTTATATCCAAATTCATCACCACCATAACCAATGAAAGTATATTTTTCTTATTTAGCCTCTAGCTTGGTCCTATCATCCTTATCTATATGAACAAACACCTCACATCCAAAGACTCTAAGAAATGAATAATCAACTTTCTTACCATACCAAGCCTCCTCAGGTATGCCTCCATCCAAGGCACTTGAGGGTCCTCTGTTTATCAAGTACACAGATGTGCTCACCACTTCTGCCCAAAAAGAAAGAGGTAGTCCTGCATGTAACCTCATGCTCCTAGCACGTTCTATTATTGTTCTATTCATCCTTTCTGATACCCCATTATGCTGTAGAGTTCTTGGAACCATCTTTTTCCTGTGGATTCCATTATTAGAACAAGTAATCATCAAATTAATTGTTGCAATAATCCCCTCCATTATCGACTGAGACATTTTAGCTTAAGACATGTTTCATTCTCTACCAAGGCTTTCCGTTTAACAAAAGTGTCAAATACATCAGATTTGTTTCTAATACAATAAACCCAAACTTTTCTTGTTGCATCATCAATAAAAGTAACATAATAACTTGAACCCCCAAGAGATGATACTTGATCTGGCCCCCACACATCAGAATGCATCGGCTCTAACTTACTCTCTATTTTTAGGTCCAACCTTGAGAAACCTTACTCACTTCTATTTCCTATATATGCAGTCCTCAAAAACTCCAACCCTATTTTTTTATATCCAAGAAAATCCTTCTTTATGATCTCCATGCCCTTATGGCTCATATGGTGAGCCTATAGTGCCACAATGTTGTATCTACTTCTAAAGCCACAAGATTACAAACATTAGTGTTATAAGTGGTTAAATACAAGGTTCCAACCTTCTTACCTCTTGCCACCACAAGAGCACCCTTGGTAACCTTCCAAGAGTCATTTGTAAATATCACAAGTATAACCATCACTTCCCAACCGCCTGCCGATATTAAATTTCATCTTAATGTAGGCACATGTTTTACATCCTTCAATAGCCAAGTATTCCCATTCGGCATCTTAAACTAAATAGAACCTTTTCCAACTATGCTACAAGGCTCATCATCACCAATAAAAACATGCACAAAATCTCCTTGAACATAGTCAAAAAAATAATGCCTATGTGGAGAAGCATGGAAAGAAGCCCCCGAATCTAAAACCCAAGATTTAGTAATATTGTGCAAAGAAAGAATCAAAGCATCCTGACATACATTACATGTTGCCACATTTGCCTCCTTGTTTTCTTCTTGTTGTTTAACCTTGTCGAAGCTCCCAACATTCCTTTACATGCCCAAACTTTCCACAGTGCTAGCATACTATCTTTCTTTTGGATTTTGACCTTTCCCGATCCTTTGATTTTCCACGACTTCCTCTATTCTTGTCTCCCTCTAGTTTCCATTGTCAAAGCATTCCCTAAAGTAGAAGATTCACCAGATATTTTTCTTCACATTTCCTCACTTAGAATCACCCCTACAACATCCTCAAACTTCAACTTTGAGTTAGCTAGAACCGAGTTGCTTACCGCCATTACCAAGCTATTCCAACTCTCAGGTAAAGAGCACAGAACTAATAAAGCCCTAACTTCTTCATCAAATTCTATTGTAACCAAAGCTAGCATATTTAAAACCATATTAAAATCATTTAGATGATCTGCTACTGAACCATTCTCAAACATCTTCATATTAAACAACTTTTTCATTAAAAATATCTTATTAGAGGTAAAGGGTTTTTCATACAACTTCCCTAATGCATCCATCAATTCTTTTGTAGTCTTTTCCTTTGAAACATTAAATAATACCGAAGATGCAAGACATAGCCGGATTGTCCCAAGTGCCTTCCTATCCAGAAAATCCCATTCCGCATCTGTCATGCTCGAGGGTTTGTTCACCTTCTCAGACAGTGGAGTATAAAGATCCTTTTGATAAAGGTAATCTTCCATCTGCATCTTCCAAAGACTGAAATTTTTCTTGTTGAATTTATCAACCCTAGATCTTCCATCATCTACCATAGCTCCCACTCAAGATAAAATTTTCCTGCGATTCAACACTTTAAAAAACCAAACCAGGATCTGATACCAATTGTTAGGAAATAAGGGATAAAATATGTGGAATAATCCCTCACATAATCGCAATAGTAGAGACTAATATGTAGAAAATATTAAAGATCTCAAATAAAAGTGCAGAATAAAATAACACAACACAAAGAGACAGTATTTAACGCGGTTCACCCAATTTAGGCTACGTCCACCAAGAACCACTTGCTCAAATTTTATTACAAGCCACCACTCTCTCAATACAATACCCAAGATCTATTTGGAGCTATGCTCAACAAACTCTACAGAATTCACACCCGAATTCAAAACACATCTGCAATGTTTTTCATCCATCTATCATATGCATAAAACCATATAAATAGACAACTGCTTAATCAATTTTACAAAACCATGGGTATCAAAACCATGGGCAAAAACCATCCCATAAACCTATGGGTCAAAATCCCACCCATATGAGAAAATCATGTTTCCCAATATATCGGGCACTTTTTAAGGCCAAAAAAATTGGGGGCTGCACCCTTGAACCCCTCTCTTTGGGGCCGCGCCCCAAACCACAGCAAAGATACATGAAAAGTGTAAGTACTCTTAGTTTACATTCTTTAACACTTTCACACATGAAAACAGGCTCCACAACCTAACACTATGGTCATCTTTTAGAGCAATCTCCTTTCCAACAACTTCTTTCCACACTTAATTATCACATGTAACATTTTTTCTCATGTGTACCCAATTATGAATAACCACTCCACACCAATGTTATATGTAGTTGTTTACGTATAAAAATAATTCAAATGTTAATTAGCTTCCAACACGCAAATGCGCTTATTACACAAAACACCAAACTAAATTGACAAAGCATACGACGAAGAAGGAAATACATTAAGGAAATACATAAATGAAAACCTATTCTAAATGGCAACACTACCTTATTACAAACACCAAGAAGACTTATTTATAGTAGGGATTTAGCCTACTCCCGTTGAAGTAACTGGGTAACCGTATTCCATCAAGCATCTCTAATTGGTAAGCACCTGATTCAAGTATATGAGTGAGAATATATGGTCCCAACCAATGCACTTTAATCTTGTCTGGATGGCGTAGAAACTTAGAATCATAATGAAGCACCATCTATCCCATCTCAAGCTTTTTTCCCTAATGTGCTTGTCATGCCATGCCTTCTACCTGGCCTTTTCCTACTTTTAAATCTAATGTCTTATGGCAAACCTCTCATCCAACTGTATCAATTTATCAATTCTTTCTTCTAATATTTGTTCATTGAATAGACCTCCGGTGCGCACAATACACAAAGAAGGTAACATGAATTCCATAGGAAGAATTACTTCTATGCCAAACACCAAATGAAAGGGTGTGGCCTTGTTCAACCTCTTGTATGTTGTTCTATATGCCCAAAGCATGGAAGAAAATTTATCATCCCAATATTTCCTTCCAACATCACAAATTTTTGTCAATGTCTGGATCAAAATCTTGTTGAAGGCCTCGCAGTTTCATTTTCTTGAGGATGATAGGGTGTGGTATTATTTTACATAATCATAAAGTCATCCAATAGTATCCTTATTGTCTCATTCAAAAAATGTGTACCCCTATCACTTGTCAAGCTTTACAGGGCATCCATACCTTGTAAGAATATTTTCCCATAAGAACCTTTGTTGTAGTTTTTGTACAATCCTTTGTAGGTGTTTCTTTTACCCACCTTGTAAGGTAATTTGTAACGCCCGTTAAAATAACCCACTTGAGACCCAAGAAAAACCTAGGATTAGTTAGGAAAATTATGGAATTTTTTTATTAAAAGAATCTACAACCATGTTACAAGACAACAATTGTCACTAACAAGTTCGGAACAAATCTAATCTACTAGAGTATACTTTTCTTTTATTAATAATTAATGGAGGTCATAAGGTCCAAAATTTAGGGTTAGAAGTTTCAATTAGGTTCGAGAGGAAAATTCCTCACCACACCCACTCTCTGACAGGACTTAAAGTTTTAACTTGATTTTCTCATACTTAACGCATTCAAAAAAATTCTAAATCACTCCCATTAGATAGGAAATTTCCTCAACTTTCAATTAATATAATAAAGTCCTCCTAACTCCTCATAAATCACAATTTATGGGCCATCGGGCCTTGGAGTGAAAATTTTCCCCAAGAGCGGGCATGTGGGCCCAGGGGTGAAAATTTGCCTAAAGGGCGAGTTGGCGGGCCGCAGGAGACCTTTGGAAAAAAAAAATTATCACGTGGGGAAAAATCACATTTACACCCACACTCCCATGGGTCCAAAATTCTACAAGGACACATGGCACTCCCTAAGGTAGCACACGAAATGCGGGGTGGCGGGAGACATTTGCAAATTTTCCCACGCAGGTGAAAAGTCATCTTTGCGCCCGCACTCCCGTGAGACCGTAAAGGACATGTGGCATCTCCTAGGCCAATGTGGGGAAGGTGGGGTGGTGGGGAGAAAATTGACTTAATGCCCTGAAGGGCTAAGAGGGTATAGAGACCCGTGCCTCTGTTGGCACCTTGCGATGCCACGTGGCAGCCCCTGATTGGCTACGGACTAGTAGAACAATGGAGAAAAATTAGAAAAAAAGTCCACTAATTTTCTCGAGATGCAAAATACAAAAAGGGATCAATTCCTTTGCGATGCCTCGTGATGCCATATGGCATCACCTGATTGGTTGTGGGGCAGTAGGGAAAATTTAGAAAATTTTCCCAAATTTTTCTCGAAAATACTAAGTTCAAAAGAGGATCCACCCTCCGTTGTCACCTCATGGTGCCACGTGGCAACCTCTAATTGGCTATGGGTTGGTGTGGCGAGAGAAAATTTTGAAAATTTTCCCAAAAAATTTTCCTAAGCCCCAAGGGAAAAATTCGGGCCGTGGGCCTGCCAAGGAAATTTTTCCCAAAATTTTAACGCCAAGTGAAGAAAACTTCAGAAGGCCATAAATTTTGATAGAGAGCTCAGTTTGGGGCAAACAAGGACTTTTTAGAAATATCTCGACATCCTCTTTGCATAGAGCTCATTAATTTTTGGTTTTGATAAATTTTAAGGGTCAATTTTAAGAAAACGGCCTGCAAGCTTTTACAGTGCGAACTGGTAAATTTTAACTTGTGAATTTTATTCAATTTGATCTTCTTCCTCTCTCAACATGTCAAATAGACATGGAGGATTGTTCTTAGATGAATTTAGGATAGATTTCAAGGGTTAATTTGTTTTATTGAGGCTTAATTTGAAATTTCCAACATTTGAGAAAAACAATGCAAAATGACAGTAAAATGGTTCCAGCCGATTTTACTAAGTTTTCTAAGAAATTTTCTTGAGTATTAATGTCCAGATGAATTCTTTTAGAGCCTACCACTTCAATTTAATTATTTAATTTGTTATTTTATTGTTGCAGGTTTGAACTATGCGTTTTTGGTTTAGATAATTGCCAGTTTGAAATTACAAAAAACAAGGATCAAATTTTAAAGGATCTATTTGCCATTTTCATCTTCTAAGTATTAAAATTCATTCCAATTCCAATCTAAACATTTTAGTTGATTCAAAACAAACCATTCAAGACCAAAATGTAATTCTGATTTCCAATTTTACACATTTCCAAAAGAGACAAAATTGTATTTTTCTCACACGCATTTCTTCCTTTCAAACAGAGATTTCAATACATTGATATGATCAGATTCAATACAACAATGAAATTTGAGAAAAGCATTACATTCATTTATTGATTTCAAAAGGCAATTTTACAACTTCTTTCTTTTATTCCTTCCAAAATCATTTATTGACACAGGGCAGAATAATACATTTTCTTTTCACGTGTTGCACATTTCCACTTTCAAAACAGGGACTTCCTAGTGCATGATAAACAAAAATTTCCAATTGAAGAATATCATATGAACAAGGTAAACACTTCCAATAATTCCAATGAAACTCATACAACCTCCTTTCCATTTGATTTCAAAGTACAAAGTATACAAAACAATATCATTCTTTCACATTCTTTCCAAAACAACATACAGAGTATAACTCTTTTACATTTCCAATTTCCACTTGCAGTCAATACAACATCTTTCCATTACAAACATTTACAAGGTCATCCACTTCAAGTGGGAAAGGTTACAATGAGATTTCATTTCACAAGGGACTGTCAAACTGTCTTTTCTCAGCTCCAGAACAACAACATGCATTCTTCTCTTTCTTCCAATTTGATCACAATAGGAGTAGGGGAAAGGCAACACTCTCCACCCAACCAAGACATCCAATGAAAAGGAGAATCCATCCTTCTTCATTGGCCCTTAAGCCCCAACCACAATGCAATAAGAAATGTATTTCAACTCATGGCAACAACAAAGCTTCCACAAAACATACACACAACATTTTCACAATAAAACACAGTCCAAAATAGAATGTAGTTTTTACAACTACAATAACACATGACAAGCAATACTAAGGCTTCACCAAGCAAGCCAAAGGAGAAAGAACTATGGGGGATGCTTCTTATGCCTCCTAAACGGGGAAATGGGTATCACCACCTGAGTTACAAACCGCCAAAAAGGATAGTATATCAAATCCCTGACATTCCTTATGCCTCCCCAAGTACCCCTTATTCCTCACATTTCCTTATGTCTCCCCAACCTCTTATGGCACCCCATAACAAGTAAAGAAATGTAAGTTATTTCTTTGTAAGGTGGAACCCAAATCCCAACTCCCTCCACCCTTATACCTCCCTAAAACACACTTGTGCCTCCCACAAAATAAACCCCATAGTCTTCTCCTACACCATTCCTAGGCCATCTACCCACAGCCCACAACAATAACAAACATACCAGCATTTACATATTCATAAAAGGGAAAAGAAGAGTATTTCCAAGAGCCAAGCTCTTACCTCTCCATGATGGAGTTTGTTCCAAGTTCAAAACAACAAGCTCCTTCCAATGCAAGAAATCCAAAAATCAACCCAATACAAGCATGCAACAATCTTCCAAAAACTTCTCCAAGAAAGAGCTCCCAAAATAGCAAGAAAATTTGCCCAAAAGAAGTCTCCCAAAAGTGAAGCAACCCAAAACAAGACAAGGAATTCAAATTTTATAGAGGAGGGAAGAGAAGAGGATGAGGTGGATCCATGTAGGATGCCACATCACACATCCTCAACCCCAAACAAAAAGTCAACTTCATTCTCCAATGCATAATAAATAGGTGGGTGAATAATATGACAGATTTACTTACACACTCAAACAAGTCCATACCCCATAATGACTAAAATTAAATTATGTAAGAAGAATGCAATTACAACATTCAACTTGACTTGTAAAAATTCATAAAATAAGTCTAAATTTAACCCTCCAACCATAGGCAAGGTTGGTGTGTAAATTTAAGAGGTATGGGACAAGTTTAACTTGTCCCAAAAACCTCCAAAATCAGCCTCCAAGGACAAATTCGAATTTCCAAGGAGTGTTTCACACTCAAAAGTTAACTTACACATCACTTACATATTACTTACACATTACTTACACATTCTTAAAACACTTTAAAACATGGCCAACAACTCTATTAATTACATTCTTATGACATATTTTAATTAATTAACTAAACAATATGATTACTCACAATATTTACACACCATTTAATAATTAATGAAAGGGTAAAAGCATCACAAAATAAACACATGAAAACATAACAAAGGGACCAAAAATAAAAGAAATACATAAAATCCCTTGGTCACATTTAAAGGTGATCCCCCATGGGAATCCCTAACACTAAAAACACACACACACAAACAAAACTAGTTGCCATGGTGACCTTGTTGAATTCATCTAGAATTCCAATGTGGTTGGTCTCCAATCCCCGATGTTTGTTGTGATATTTTAACCTACAAAACACAAATACCTCCTTCGGCCTTGTGGCCATATCAGAATGTCCAAAATAATATAAATATAATTAAATTTCCAAAATCATCTAGATATATGAATCACAACAACATCAAAGCAATCTAACAATATCATTATAGTTTTATCAACAACTATATCATCATTCAATAATTTTCCATTTCTAAGGCTACTCACAATATCGAAATATCACAAGTCCAAACAACATCTATCATATAACCATGTCCAACAAGATATCATCAACATATAAAGTGTCTCTAATAATCATCATGCATCATATAAGGATCAAGTCAACAATAATCCATGATCAAATATCTAACATCATACTAAATCAAAACTATAATAATGTCCATAATATAGCCTGATGTGACAGTGTCATGATCAGCATCAAAAGGTGTCAAAGGGAAGTGGGCACTACATAATTTGTGCAAGTGATGATGTAGCATGATCTTGTTCTATGCGCAACTAGTAAAATAGGACCCACAAAGTCTATATCCCATTTCTCAAATGGCTCTGCACTAGGAATAGTTCTTAAAGGCATTTCATCTCTTTTCCTAGGTTTACCTAGGTGTTGAAAGTAATCACATGCCTTACAATATGCTTTACAATCTTTGTAGAGGGTCTCCCACCATAATCCAACAAGTAGAATCTTACCCACAGTGATGTCACCTGCATAGTGCCCACCTGTAATACCACCATGAGCATCTTCCATGATATCTATGCACTCATGCTCTAGTACCACTGATTACATAAAAGGTGCCACGTGAATTACAAGTGTTTTATTTTTTAAGGCTTTCATTCCTTCTGGCATCATACATGTATGTAAAAAGACAACAATATCCTCCAATTCTAAAAGTGCGCTTTGTAACCTATATAATCATTTGTGCATCCGGCATTAAATCTTCAATTTTCGTATGTCCTCCCCGACTCAATTCTTGATAAATGGTCTAGGTAAGAATTACTTTTACCTAGTTTTACCACATCTTTGAAATCAAATTCTTGGAACAAGAGCACCCATTGACATATGCTTCCACTGTAAAACAGGCTTGTTTACCAACTATTTCAATGTCATGTGATCAATATAAAATATAAATGGTGTTGCTAGTAGGTATTTTCTAAATTTATGCAGTGTATAGATCATTGACAAGGCTTTGCACTCAGCAGTTATATAATTTTTCTCTACAAGAGTCAACTTTCTACTAGAAAAATAGATAGGATGATTTATAATTCCTTCTCCGGGGGTAAGCTAACACTTTGTGCTAATGGTCATGCCAAATGCATCCACATGTACATGAAATGGTTGGTTCCATGAGGGAAAATGTAGAATAGATGTTGAAATAAGTATCTCCTTCAATGCCTCAAATGTTCCCTCATGCAATTCTCCCCCAATAGAATGTCTCTTTCCCCTTTAGTAACTCTTCCTAGGGTGCGACAATCTTAGCATATCCTTTAATGAATTTTCTATAAACCCAGTGTGACCCAAGAATCCGCACACCTCACTGGTGGTAGGCTCTTCCAAGCCTACAATAACTGCAACCTTAGTTGGATCCACTAACAAACCTTCCTTGCAGATGATGTGCCCTAATAAAGTGCCAAAAGGTGTAGCAAACATGCACTTCTTTATGTTTAAAGATATGCTTAATTATCTACATCTTTCAAACATTAAGCGTAAATTGTCACAATGATCCTTAACAATTCCATACACTATCTAATCATCCAAGTAAACCTATAAGAAGTTGTGAATAAAATCTTGGAATGCTTGAACAACTATGTGCAAAAATACAGCAAGCGTGTTTTTCAGACCAAAGGGCATCACAATATATGCAAAACTTCCCCATTCAGTGGTGAAATTCATTTTCTCTTGATCCTCTTGTGCAATCCTAACCTGATGATACCCAGAGAATCCATCTATAAAAGAATAGATTTCACACCCGCAATGCCTTCTAATATCTCCTCTGTGAAAGGTGTAGGAAAGGGATCAATCACACATGCAACATTCAGTTCCCTATAATCCACACAAATCCTAATCCTACCATCTTTCTTAATACTGATGACCACAGGGCTACCCCACTCTAATTCTTCTAGGGGCTTTATGATGCCAAATTTCAACATCTTGTCAATTTCTTCCTTAACTTTTACACATAGGAAAGGGTTCATTCTGTAGGGTCTTTTCCTGACTGGGCATGCACCTTCCTTAAGCTTAGTCTTCATTTCTCCTAATGATTCATGCACTCCTTTTAATTCATGGTAGCGCCTAGGAAATAAGTCATGAAAATCTCATAGTAACTCAATGATTTTTGCCACTTGAGTCATACAAATAATCCCCAATTATTGCCTCCTTAGGTTCAAGCATCCATACCAACATTCACTTTTTTTTCTTGATGGGTTCATGACGGTGCACGCATTTTTATCCGCATTATCTAACACCTCGCGCATACCCGTTGAATGATTTATATCCAGATCTTCTACTTGCTTGTCATCCATTATGTAGACCATCTTTCCTTTTCCTTTCTCAAAGCAAGAGAACTTAAGTAGCGTGTCATTTTGTCTCTTTTTTTATCAAAGAGCGCTCCCGAGTCTATCTCACCAAATAACTCCTGAATGAGTTCTTCTACCTTTGCATTTTCTCCCATAGCTAAGAACTTTATAACGTTAATGCCTCTTCCACCGGAGGTTTAGTAGAGAAGTAGTCAAAAATTTGGACCATTACTACAACCAAATCCGCCAATTTCTAGTTTCTCTATGTAGCTCCACATATACATACCAAGCACATGCACAACCTTGTAAAGTGGAATAAAGTTTGTAGACCCATAGTGAAGGTGGTAAATCTTCTTGCCCCTCTATCCAGAACCTCTCACATTGCTGAATGTGGTGTTGAACAGGAGTTGATTACCATGATATGTACAGATTTGAGTAGGTGCATTGCTCCTAGAAAACCAAGTTGTTAGAGCAATCCTGACTTCATTCCATTCTACAAGATTATCCCTGTGAGCCACCCACTAGTGCACTATTGTCCCACGTAGGGTATATGCTAACATATTTCTTATTTCAAATTGTTTTGTCCACTATTCCTCCATAGTGCGTAGGAATACCATAGGTTCTCCTTCTCTAGTGTACCAAGGTACATAGTTGTTACCTATCCTTCTAATACAACGAGGTTTACTTCTCTGTGCAAATTTTCTCCTTACTTTGTGCCCAACCATCTCATAAGTTCCATGAGCCCAATTATCACAAGAAATACTTGTGGTATCACTAATAGACTGTGCATCTTCCCATTGGAGGATTCCTTCCTTAGATGGCTCGAGTACTTTTGGTCCCGAATGGCATGTACATAAATCTTGTTCAAATATTCCTCACTCAAAGGCTCAACATAAGGCATATATTTCCCATCCGTTAAAGGGATAATAACTCTTTCCTCTTTGTTCTCAAAACCTATATATCCCTTGTTGAACCGTAGATCAACATTATTTGTGTAGCACCAAGGGCACTCAACCAGAGCCAAGAAACTATCTACTTCTACAAGTGTTAAAACCTCAAAGTCCCTAGTGAACTTGGCCCCTTGTATAGTAATGGATGCATCTTTTAAAACTCTGATGGGAGTGGCCTTAGTTCGATTATCCATAAATAGTACATTAGAAGATGGTTACAATGGAGGTCTCCCCATCTATACCCATGCATCTAAAGTAAGCACATTTACCTCTGCACATGTGTCAATCAATATATTACTCAAGAGCCATCCATCCACAACAACATTCAAAGTGATCTCCTTGTCATAATCTAAGCTATGAGGGGGAAGATTTGCATGCAGGATATGACATCCATTCTCAATACATGCGCATGGAGTGTTTCCCTTTAGCCAACTCCCTAGTAATGGAATGATATTCTAATGGAATAGCATTTTGCATACCTCCTTCAAGTCATCAATATCCGATTGGACCATCTATACTACCTTCTTTGTTCCATCTTCCGTGATTGCTCCTTTAAACACTGTATTTGTCCCTGAAGGTTTTTGAGTACCTCCATGTTCTTCGATAAACCTCCTTCTAGTACGCAAGATCTAGATACCTTGCATACAAAACATCCTCCTTAGTGATGGTAGGATTATGTTGTAACACTTCTCTAGCATGCACACCTTTAGCCTGTGTAGTAATCTTCATAGGTAATACCTCAAGTTCCAGTGCCAACTTTGGTATCCACTGATTTTCCACAGCGTGTTGTATTCTAACCATCCATGCATCCTTTTTTCTTGTTTATGTTGCTTGCTAAGATGCTCATATAGGTTTGGGCATTCCTCATAGCTATGACTCTTCCCAAAAAAAGAACAAGTAATATTCGAGGACATTTATGCCTATAGTGGTCAAGAAATCTACATGTAAAGCACATTCCGTGAGTAAACTCTTCTCGTCCACCACCATGGCCTCGACCCCGAATCCACCATGGTATCCTTGACCTTTTCCATGTCTTCCTTCATAGCACCCCTTGTTCCAATCATAGTGCACTTGATTGTGATCCTGATCCTGGTTCTCACCTTTACCCTTAGAGTTATCTAATACTCTTGTCTGTCACACACCAATATCTATAACATCATGGATCTGACCAATCAACTTGTAGTCTTTTGTATCGTGAGTCATGGACCAAAAAATTTTACAATAGCAATGCACATTATTCCTTATCATGTGTTGTAATAATGGAAAATGGTTGGCGTCATAGTTCAGATGACATATCTCATAGTCTAACAATAATGAATGCACTGACCTGCGGGGACAACTATCCTTTGTGTGCCCTTCCACTTCATAGTTTGTACACCAAATCCTAGTGTGTGTCTCATGTGTTGAATTTGTCAATAATTTCTCCAACTGCTTTGCCATATCTGCAATTTGTTCTTCTAGGAATGGGTTGACTCTAGTGTCTATACTTCCAACTGCCTCAACATGCAAAATTTCTTCAATTGTTTCACACAGATCAGTGTATGTCTTATGTGAGAACGCCCTTCTAAAATTTTTGATCTGTCCTCCAACAAACCATTGTGCATGTTGGCTTGCATGAATATCATAATAAATCTTAGACAAAAGTGTTTTAAAATGGGCATCATACTCCTGGACACTCTCAGTAGTGCCCTTCTTAATATCCTTGAGCACACTTATACTCTTCTGCTCAAATTCATGGATATAGAACTCTTTAAGGAAAGCATATTTTAATGTTGCATAATCTACGCAAGTTTGATCAGGGTCAAACTTCTTGTACTAACTATGTGTACATTTATGTAACATAATTATAAATTGACTTGCCTTGTGCTCGAAGTCATGATCCCTTTTGCGTGTAATAGTATCTCACACATGTGCACGTGTTCAGTAGCATCTTTATGCCCCTATACTTTGGAAGACGAAGATACATCTCCATGTAAATATTTTGGGGTTGGTGCAGACCCTACCCACCTGATCCAGAACCTCTTGTGTTACCTTTTCCTCCAGGACCACCATATCCACCAGAACTAGAGCCACATATACCCCCTAATCCTCCACCTAGCAAAGGACGGAAGATGTACTTCCCTATGTCCCAATAGTAGTACTGAACTGAACTCCTACAGTCTATGTGGTGGTACTACTCCCATAAGTGAGTCCAAAAGTCTATCGATCGAATTTTATGTTGATGATGTGCCTGAAAAGGTACATCCAAATAAAAATGAAGATGTTTTCCCTGCCATGGATGTACTTGCTATGTGACTTACTCATGTTTCCCTACTACCCAAATTAGCTTGTTGACTATTGGATGTACTAGATATTGGAAAACCAAACACAAGGGCTAGGTTTCTAGGTAGATTGGATGCATGCGTGCCCGCATCCCGGTGTCGTCTCTGCTGGTGGACTCCCTTTTGAGGCCGAGGAGGGTTCCCTGTCATACTTGCCAAATTGGGGGAGTTCTAGATTCTCTTTTTCCATGCCTTCGCATGATCTCTAAATCCTTCGTGAGCCATCTCTCTCCTCAACATTATCCTCTTTGTAATATCTCGTTTCTTCTCCATCTCCCTTTCGCATGCCTCATTGTCTGAAGCCACATTTCTTCTCTCTTCATTTCTCTGCTAGGTCTGCCATATTTCACCAAACCTACTCATGCCCTCGTGCGTGGTGGGGTTTAGCTATTTATCAGCTTTTTCTTCCAAGTTCGGGGTCACCATCAAGATCTTGATTGCGGTGGAATGCCTTACAAGTAATTTCCCTTGTGATAACATAAAATTGGAACTCAACTACCTCTAGGAAAAAATAAGTGGAAATTGAGTACTCTTGAATATAGTTGTTTAAAACACCACAGAACCAAGTATCCATAACACATGTCCAAATCATATCAGCATCATACAGGGCCTGAAATTATTCTTATGTCTAGAAAAGTGTGTGATACCTCCAATTCCATTTAGATGTATAAGCAACCAGCCACTCATATAGTTCTATCAGAAAGATAGCAAAGAATCTCTCATACAAATAGTTATACAGATTCTATTCCACTCACGTGCGTGTGTCAAACTTAGATCCAAGTGTTGAACCTCGTGCGTACTCTTCTTCTAGATCTTTTATCCACTCCTCAAAACTTGCTAGGGTAAACGGTACATCTTCATCACGAACCATCCTAAAAACAACTGAAAAAGAGGTCCCAACAATGGAACCAATGATGCAGCCTAGAATCCACCATGAATAACCCAAGTGCGGCGACAAATCACTCACCTAAGTTGAGCACTCACTAGAAGCATGCCAAGGTACGAACCCTATTTAGATTTTTTTGCATGACATTAACGTGTTGAAGATAGAGCATATTCGAGAACCATAATACGCACAAACGTTCCACATAGCATAACCATTCAATAATCCATAACCAAATCTAAATCTTAAGGAATAATGAATTGAACAATAACTATGACAAGATTGATCATACAAGAACCAATCACAGTCATGTTAACACTTTATCCACCCAATGTACTCCATTATATTAAACATCGTAAAACATATAAACTTCTTGCATCATATAACATTACCATAAGTTTATACGCATGTCGGATATGACAAAGACATAACTCGTACACAATGTCTCGGTGTCTCTCTCTAACTACATAGACTAATATATACTTATAGGGGTGGGGAATTTCCCTTCACCACTTACACACTTCCCAAAATAGGTCACAAGCTGAAAATAGCCATGCACTTTTACAATAATATGCACACTGCAAGCGCACTAATAATAGATCTCCTACAGTTAAGCGGCGGTAGTAATCCTATTATTATCTCAAACACATGCATGGCGCTTAGTAGACGCTCATCCCCAAAAGAGCATTTGCATGTCGTTCACTTCTCCATCATGTTGTGTGCTCCACACGCTATCTCAAAAAATAGCCCGTAACCATGAAAATGGCTAAGTCCCAAATCAGCTTGTCCTAATGCGTGTTTCCTTTCCTATCCTTCCGCGGCTTCAAATTTGCTTTGTTCCTTCATGTGAATCTTTTGTGTGCCCTCTCCTTAGTGTCATACTCTGTCTGCTCAACAAATATACATGGATCTATTGTAAAAATTTCTTATGGGTATAAACCCTTATGATAATTAGCTTATCATGACTCAAATATGGTTTTTTTTACTTATTACAATGTTTATTTAGCTTATGTGATGCATTGGTGTGTAGATCTATTAGTTATATCTTCTTCCCTTTTAAGTAGATGCATGTACTTGTTTCTACAAATAATCCTCCATTAATGGTGGAACTCTCTCATGAATTTCACATAAAGGAGGGGCTTGGTGCCCGTGCGTGCCTCAGGTGAGCGCCCAACGTATGTTGGGTGATAGGTCAACGCACTTGGGGTTAGAAAGAAGTATTGAGGATAAAATAATGACTACATTTAATGTAATTATTATAGATCCAAACCTGTAAATAAAATGTTGGGTCACCTCTATGTGTCATCTCGGCATCAATGGGCATCTTACTGATGTTGAAGATGAATCCAACATCTCATTTAGGTTGCCCATGAGGATAGATGTCAAAGTATATGTGGTTGATTTTTGCCTCCAGCGAAGGGGTAACATTAATCAAGTGAATAAGACCCAGTTCTCTAACAAAGAGGCTCAATGAGTAGGAGAGTTCTTTAACAATCCAAGAAGGAGATGTGAGAAAAGGTCTTGGTCAAATCTATAATCATATGATATGCCCCTATCGGCCTCAAAATTACAAGAGTGTCATCCAACATTTATGGGTAGCTAGGAATAGGCTGCATTGAGTAGTCACGTGTTCTTGTGGTTGCGTTAATCTGATATTCAGTGTCTAATTCAACAAGACCCACAATCTTAAGTTATTGTCAGTCTTCGATGGAGGTGTTAGCGAGTGGGTTTGAAGAAGTAGAATCTTCATGCTCGTTGTTTCCCACTAGGTTACCCTTTTTTGTGTCATGGGTGTTTTACTTTCCATTTTCAGAATGCATTGGAAGGGGTCACTAAATATCCTAAGAGGCATGTTTTTAGGGGACACGTGTCCCATGCAAGTATTCCGCATTAGATTCGTAAGTTTTTGAAACTCATCTCGATGAAGAGCTTTCTTTTGTTCTCTGGTAGGTGTTGTATGAACTTGTTATAGTCACGAAAAGGTATGACATCATTCCCTCAGACCTAATGGAATCCATAATAAAGGTCAGTATCATAATCCCAAGGTCTTTTAGTTGCATTTTGTTGCGGCCTAAAGTTTCGGTTGTTGTTTAACTATTGATTGTTATAGTTAAAGTTTGGAGGCCTTTTCCTTTGTTTTGATATTGATTTTGATACCCATTTGGGTATTGATTGAGGCCTTGGGCCTGAACTTGTTTTGGAGGTTCGAGAATGGTTCAAATCCACTACACTAATGGAAGGAGTAAAATTGTTACCCCTTTTATTGTTTTTGTTTGTGTTTTTGTTGGCATTGTTTACAATTGAAGTGTTAAAAACATTCGGCTTCTTGGCTTGATCGGTTACGTCGTCTGTTGGAACACCATGGTTCTTATTAAGGACCTTAGGTCCTTGATTTTGTTGGAATTTTTAGGGTAATTTTAATTGTTTTGCGAGGGAGTGATCAATCTCCCATTTGAATTGTAGGTCTTTTGACCACTATCTATTAACACTTGATCAATGCGAAGAGTACCCTCTAGTACCTCCTCGTAGCTTCTTAGGGGAAATTTTGGACTTCTTCCTTTGTTTCCCGGTTAAGGGAATGAAGGAATATATCACAAATATTAATCTCGGACCCATATTGGGAAAACTCACCGAAGATTAGAGGACTGTCACCATCTCTCGATCAAGTGGGTTGTAGATTTGTTATGCTCTTGCTTTATGTGTATCCACCCAAAGATGAGGATCTCCCTGAACCACCTTTGGTAGAGGAGGATCTCAATCTCCCTCCCGATCCTATGTGCATGGAAGATGAATCCAAGTTACTAGTGGAGGAGACAATAGATGTTAACATCGGCACGAAGGATCTACCTAGAATGGTTAAGTTGGGAGCTTCACTCTCATCTCAAGAATAGAAAAAATTTACAAGAATTTTGAGAGAATTTGTAAATATCTTCACTTGGTCTTACACAGACATGCCAAGACTTAATCTTGCATTAGTGGTGCAAAATCTTGTTGTACATCTAGATTCCAAGCCCATAAAACAATCCCTCCGAGAATATCCATCCTCGCATTGCCTTGTTGGTTAAGGTAGATCTAGAAAGGTTATTAGAAGTAAAATTCATTAGGCCTATCGACTACTCATGGTAGATTTCTAATGTGGTCCCAATTCATAAAAAATCCTTTCGATATCAGTGTGTACCAAATTCGAGATATTAATAAATCTTTTCTTAAGGATGACTTTCCTTTTCCCAACATCGGCGTGATTGTTGATTCAACGACTGGTTATCATATGCTATCACTCATGGATGGCTTCTTAGGATATAACCAAATAAATATTGTTGAAGAAGACCAACACAAGACAGTTTTACTACCCCATGGGGATATTTTGTTATCAAGGCATGCCCTTTGGCCTCAAGAATGCCGGAGCTACCTAACAAAGGGAAATGAAAGTTATTTTTCATGATATGATTAGTGGCATCATGAAAGATTACATAGATGACATATTGGCAAAGTCCAGGACTCGGGGAAGAGCACCGGACATTTTACTGACGTATTTTTAGCGTCTTAGGGACTACAAGGTCCGGATAAACCCAAAGAATTGTGTCTTCGACATGTTATCTGTAAAATTACTAGGATTCATTGTTTCAATGATAGGAATAGAAGTAGATCCAAAAAATTTGTCACTCCTACCAATATCGACAAGTGTGAAGCTTACAAGGAAATATCCAAGCCATCATAAGGTTCATCTCTCAGCTTGTAGACAAGTGTCATACATTCATGCATCTTCTCAAGAAAGATGTTAGTTTTCACTAGGGACCGAGTAGTAGCAAGCATTTGCTTTTCTCAAAATCTATTTGGCTAAACCCCTATTCTAATGCCATCCACGGTAGGTGAACCCTTGCTACTCTACATATCTACCACACACTTTGCAATTGGGGCACTATTGGCTCAAGTATGATAAAGATCAGAGAGAAAAATTTGTGTACTACTTAAGCAGAATGTTGATAGCTTACGAGCTCAACTATCCACAGATCAAAAAGGCTTGTTTGGCCATAGTTTTAACCATTTCAAAACTACGTCACTATCTTCTCAACAATAAGGTCAATCTATTTCAAAGGTATATCCATTAATATACTTATTTTCAAATCCCACATTCATAGTAAATATGGTTGATTGGATCATCTTACTCGGGCGATTTTGACATTGAGTATGTACGTCAAAAGTGAGTGAAAGGACAAGTTTTAGAAGATCAACTAGTATAAGATATGCTACCAAGTATCAAACCTTTGAGTCTTGAACTCTCAGATGCATCCACAATGTACCTCAAGGAATCGGTTATATGGAAACTATAATTTGATGGCTCCTTTACCTTTCATGGTTTAGGTGCCGAAGTTGTGTTGATCATTCCTACATGAGACTTGATCCCCAGGAATTTTGACTTGGATTCCCATGCACAAATAATATAATGGAGTATGAGGCCCTTATGGCAAGGATGTAGCTAGCTATTAAGTGGGATATTAGATGAATAAATATAATCGTTGATTCCATGTTGATTATAAAACAGGCAACATATGAATATAAAGTAAAAGATGAGACACTTCCTCCGTCGTACAAAATAATGGTTGATTCTTAGGAGTTATTTGAGATGATAACATTTGAACAAATACCAAGAGCCCAAAATAGAGAAGTAGATTATATGGCTACGAGTAGGGTCCATGTTGAGTATTCCACTGTAAACAATGACATGTCATTTTTGTGGAGCACTTACAAATGTCAAAGCATATGACATGTTAGAGTCCTATTTGGTGTGCGAAGTTGTTGGTCCCTTTTTTGCATAGTCTTGTGACATCTTTATTTACCTCCATGATGGAACCTTTCTGAAAAATTTTCCCGTAACAATAAACGAAACCTCATCCATCGTACAACCCATTATACCCTACTTGGGGCACCTCTCTTCGCCAAGGATATGACGGGAATCTATTGCCTTTGTCTAAATTTAGAGGATTCCATCCTAGCAATCAAAGAGGTTGTGAAGGCATCGAGGGTCTCATATAAATGGGATCATATTGGAAAATAAAATACTCATAGTAGGCTATTATTGGCCTACCATGGAAAAATTATTGTTGCAAACATGTGAAAAAATGCTCACGATTGTCAAAATTACGGTAATTTAATACATGTGTCGGAACAATCCTTGCACCTATCATGACACCTCGCTCGTTCTTAAAGTGGGGTCTCAATCACATATGGTCATAAGTTCATCATCATTGCTACCAAATATCATATATGGCCATAATTTCATCATTATTTCTTAACCCTATATCCTCGGATCATCATCATTGATATTGAATACTTTTAAAAAAGGTAGAGGTTGTTCCTCTTACCTATGTTAAAGGTGCCCAAATATATAAATTTATAATGAACCATATAATCTGTCGATACGGTATCCCCTCTTCCATTGTCACTGACAATGGTAATCCATTGAAAAATAAAGCTGTGAAAGTGTTATGTAAAATTTTTCAAATATCTCTTAATTTTTCAACCCCTATTACCCTCAAGGTAATGGGCAAGCTGAATCTTCCAATAAAACCCTCATCCATATTATGGAGAAGATGGTGAATACAATAGGCTGTAACTAGCATTTATAGATTCACCCTACCCTTTGGGCATTCAGAACATTTATCCATCTTGCTACTGGGTGACACTTCATACTCCTTATTGTTCGGCACAAAAGTCGTGTTACCCCTAGAGATTGAGATCCCCTCTTTATGTATTGAGATAAGGGACTACCTGAATGAAGAAGATAACTATAAAATAGCTCGACTGGGAGAGTTGGAGCTATTAGATGAGAAATGACTTCACGCCATCAATCACCTTAAGGTATATAAGGATCGAGTGCGGAAAAGCTACAATAAAAGAGTAATACCTCATCAATTTGAGGTAGTAGAGGTGTTAAAATATAATCAATTCAACACCACAAAGGACGAGAGAAAAGAAGGGAAATTTTGATCCTAATTGACTAAGGCCATATGTTGTGGTTGCAAGTTAGGTTCATGTGCCTATAAATTTTCCAATTCATATGGCCAAGAGCTTTGGGAACCTATGAATGCAATGCATCTTAGTCTTTTCTATGCTTAGATGTGGGGTCCCTAAAATATCAGGAAACGACAAAAAAGTATAAAAACAAAAAAACAAACAGAGAAATAAACAAGTGCGTCCAATAGTGAAAACCACACAATGGTGGCACTTTGGATAAGCCCTTTGGTGAAAACCAATTTTCAATGCCATTAGAGGGTCCGTTGTTCACAAGCATTTCAGATCTAAGAGTGCGATCACTTTACATTAAGTTAGTCCTTTCCTTTATATGAGTTCTTTGTGAGCATGTCCCTCTTTGCCTTGATTTGGATTATCCTACTTTTGAATGTGAAGAGTTTGAATTTGAATATTCCCATCTCATCTGGGGGTAACTTCACATCATCACCTTCTTACACATAACATGTGGCATTTTTCCCTTGTACATCCCATCTAACGTTGGGGGCATCCATGTTTCTTTGTTTCCTTGCACGTTCACTTTGGAAAACTTCTTGAAAAACATCAAAAACATTCGTATAACTTTTTGAAAATCCCAAAACATACAAATATATTAGTTGAGAAAATCAAAACATTTAAATACGGTTCATAGAAAACTCCAAAATAATAGAAAATTATCTCGAGATAATACCCAAAACAGTGGAAAAACATCCCAAAATTGTCCCACAAAAACAAAGTAGTAGTTTTCTTACTTTTAGTTGTTGGTTTGTATGGTTTTAGTTGCATTGCTTTTTCGTATTGTGTGCTTTAAATTAGATTCATTTGCTTACTTAGATTGAATGTTACTTTAATTGTGGTGCATTGCATTGAGTTCATTTTATCTTGCATACTTGTAGATAGTTGTGTTGCTTTGATTAGATTTTTAACTTGTGCTTTTTATTTTACTTGTACATTTTGTTATCATTTCATCATCATATCAAATAAACCATCACATATATACATCATATATCAATAAAATTTAAGTCTACATCACACATGTATGTTAAAGCTAATCATCAATAGGGCAAGAGGGGTTGTGCATGATCAAAATCTATCCCACCCACACCAATATCAAAAATAAAAACATGTTTTACTCAAATTATCTCATCAACATGCAATATGACATCAGCTAAGGCTATCTCATAAATCTAACAACATGTGATACAAACATAAACATACAGATTAAGTATGATATCTCATAAATAAAGTATGATAGAGGTAAAGAGTTCGGTTGTGTCTACACTGTGGGCCATCCAATGGAAGTATCATGTAGTCTTTAACACTATTTGCATGGTGTTTCTGGTTCTACACCCTCACCATTTCTCTTGTAGGTCAAAGCTCAATCAATAGTAAATGAACTTGTCGGGATGGTTTATATACCCATTTAACCCGCCCCCATGACGTGTTTCTCACCCCCAATGCACCATGAAGCCATCGTGGTTCTTCTAAATTCTTCTAGCACTCATCGTGATGAATATTTTAAATTAAAAAAATCACCCATTTTTGCTACGCTATGGCATATTTTTGCTTCCTGATGGCCTTTTCTACTACTTGGGGCATATTTTTTCCTTACAATGACTTTTAGCGATGTCCCATGACTTCATTATTTCTTATACAATATTTTTTCCTAAAAATACAAAAAATTAAAAAAGTATAAAAATTTTCAAAAAATCCAAAAAAATGGTAAAACCATTAAAAATCCAAAAAAATGCAAAAATTCAAAAAAAAAACAAAAAAAGGTAAATAGCATGCACATAGCTAAAGCTTGTATCAAATGCATTGTCCTCGAACATCGAAATGTGTCCTACTTTACCCTTGTTTGTTTGGAAGAGGATTTTGACTTATTATTGGCTCAAAACCCTCTTCCAACCACTCAAAATCACCCCACTTCCTTCCACAACATCTCAGCAAGCTTCAAAAGCTTATCCTAGCTTCCTAATTGACCCTAAGTGGTTGATTAAGGCTCCTCACATCTTAATCACTTGTTAATTCACTAATCATGATTAGCAATCCTTAATCAAGATTAGCAATTCTTAATCTACTTTGTGCTTTTAGTCCCACATGCACCAAGCTGCTAGTTTTCCTCAAAGAAAAAACTATAAAAAAGGACTAACCACGTACCTTTAAATTTTACACCATGCTTTGATTTTCATATCATATAATCAATATGATTAATAATGAATCTCAATCCTCGCCTCAAGTCTTCAATGGGGTTAGTAGATGGGTATCTAATATGATCTTATATTCATTGTTGGAGAGACCATCTCACCTTCCTTGGAGTAACAACAAACCCCTAATTTTATTGCTCCTAGATCTATTTAGGTCTAAGTTAGTTAGCAATTGAATATTAAGTAGGCATACTTTAGCTAAGATAGATTGATATATTGTGTTAGTTCTTTCAAGCATTCTGTTAAGCTTTAATAATTGATGTAACTATTGTTAGATTCAATAAGAATTTGTTAATTAGACTATGTGGTATTGGTCTTGTTATTTTAACTTTGCTTGGAACTTTTAGTAGTATTCATTTGGCATGCCTAGTGGGAGCTTACACCATTACATTCATTCTTAATCTTTTTAACTTAGTTTCAAATGTTTTACATTTTAGGCTTTCTAGTTTAGTTTTAAGCTTTATAGATTAATTTTAAGTTTTATAGATTAGTTTCAAGCTTTCTATATTAGTTTCAAGTTTTCTAGATTAGTTTCAATCTTTTTAGAGTAAATTTCAAAGTTTTGTAGATCAATTTTCATTTTGATAGTTGTTTAAAACTAGATTAGTAGTAGATGTTGCATTTTGATGTTCTTTGCAGGATATAAGGAGGTGAAGTGTTGTATTATCTCATCAACATGCAATATGACATCAGCTAAGGGTATCTCAAAAATCTAACAACATGTGATACAAACATAAACATATAGATTAAGCATGATATCTCATAAATAAAGTATGATACATCGGTAATCCATCAATCATCATATATCCATAAAGTATTACAAAGGTAACGAGTTTGGTTGTGTGTACTGTGAGCCATTCATTGGAGGTCTCATGTAGTCTCTCACGCGACCCACATGGTGTTTCTAGTTTTACACCCTCGCCATCCTCTCTCGTAGGTCAGAGCTCAATCAGCAGTAAAAAGGTAAGTGTATAAAGTAAATGAACTTGTCGTAATGGTTTATATACCCATTTTACCCTCCCCCTGGCGACGTGTTTCTCACCCCCGAGGTGCCCTAAAAGTGTCGTGGTTATTCTAAATTCTTTCAAAGACACATTTGTGATGATTATTTTTAATAAATAATTTTTTCACCCATTTTTGCTACGTTGGGGCATATTTTTGCTTCCCGATGGCCATTTCTACTTGGTGTACCCAGATTTCATCCCTAAATCTGCGTGACTACCCTATTCAAAAACAAATCGTACTTTTAAAATAATGGGTCGTTTTGTGTTTTTATTACTGAAAGTTCTTGTATTGCGTCAAGATATTCCCAAAAGCCATATTAGCCTTTTTCGCCAAATACCCGGATGCCCAAAATTGTTATATTCTCGTCGTCGGGATTTGTCTGCGAGAAATTTGTATTTAATTATTTTGAGCCCCATATGAGACTATTTGCGCTCCATTTTAACTCTGTTATGATCGAACATGTCATTATTCCCTTGTACCAGAAGGATTTTAACTAGGAATTAGTTTTGGGCTTTATTTGTGACTTTTGGCAATTTTTTGTGTTTTTGTGTTTTCCCGTTTCATTTTCTGTGAAATTTCTCTAGAACAATTCCTTTGCGGTAAGCCCAACTTTTTGCCTGGAGCAGCTGGAAAACATATACGCACATTATGCCCGGAGGAAGTCACCATCGGAGGTCTGGTTCACTGGGAAAAGGCAAAGTCGTGCACAAAAAGCCCCTGCGGGGTTGGGCGCATTTTTGGAAAACAAAGGATTTAAGTTGTAATGGGAAAAATAGAAGCAAAAAAGCAGGCAAGGTGGGAATTTTATCACCGCCTTACAGGTAATTTTTCCCGTGATATAAAATTCACTTAAGTTGCAGTGGGAAAATTAGAGGCAAGAGCAGCAAAGGGAATTTATCCTCGCCTTGCAGGTAAAAATTCCCATGGTGAAATAAAAGAAAAGTGACTTAAGTGAAATCACGGGATTTTATTGCCTACCTTGCAGGGTAAATAATCCTCATTGTCAAAGTCAAATCACTTAAGTGGATCATGGGATTTCGGGCTGCCTTGCAGGGTAAAGAATCCCATTGTGAAAAATTCTTAAAAATAGAATTCTATTATGCAAAAAGTGCGACCCATTTGGGTGAATAATAATGCATTAAATAAATATTTGTTAATATTTATTCACCCAATTTTGGCACCTGTGCTTGTGGAAAAGTCAACAAAGGAAAGTGGACATAAGGAATTTTAAAAATAGAATTCCAAAATTAAATAAATTTAATTTATTTAATGCAGCCCTTTTGAGAAGGAATTAATACTTTTAAAGTATTAAATGATTATATTAATTCCTATTTTCAGTGGCTATGGTCAAAGCACACTGTGAAGCTTAAGTGAAGTGAAGTGTGAATGATTAAATTGAATTAATTTAATTGATTGGATGGTTGTCCTTAAACATGCTATATTTAAAAGAGAAGAGCTTGATTTTTAATTAATTAATTACCTTTAATTGTTAGGGCAATTATTAATTATAGAATTGTGAGGGTTATATAAGCATGGGCAGCCATATGGGTGAATTATTTAATTCATAGGTAAAGAATTGCAGCCAAGAGGAAAAGTGCGCCACTATTTCAAGAAGGATTTTACTCGGAAAAAGGTGGAAGAAGGATTTTGCTCAGGCAAGGTGGCAACAAGGCTAAAAGCTTCCAAATTTGGCACATGCTTTGAAGGAGGTTGATCTTTGTCTGCATAATTGTTTGCATAAGTGTTACAGGTGCTAAGCAATTCATTACAGGTGTTTTTCAAAAGAAAAGGAACTTATATCAATGTCCAATACATTGAATATTTCCTCCGAATCTGAAGGATTATCCAGATCTGCACTAGTTTTGAAGAATTCTAGTCAAATAAGAAGAAAAAGAAATGTTTAGAAAAGATAGACAAAGCTATGGCGAATAAAGATGAAAGAGAAAGCACAACAGAGTCATACATCACTTCTAAATTTGTAGATATTGGAGACACAGATCTAGGCTTAGAACCTCTTGTTGAATTGATAGATAGATCCAGAGCAGAAAGACTTCACTCGTGTTGTAGGAAAAACTTCACTCATGCGTGCAAATTAAAAGCAGTGGAATTATTCGAGTTGCAACTTTTCCATCCACAGCCCAGTTGCCGAGTTTGTTATGTAGGTGCAGATCCATATCCAGATGCAGATGCAAATCCATATGCAGATCCAAATCCAAATCCAGATCTCATAGTTGCAAAAGCTTCCGAGGCACAAAGGCTTCATCCTCTTGTTTCAAATGCAGCCCGTGAAGAAGTCAGTGCATGGAAAATTCCTTCCAAGATCTTGTGCAAATGCTCCCATCTTCCAGTTGAAGCCTTCATTGAATTTTCATTCATCCGGAGTGCTTTCCAGAATTTTTAATTGCTCATATGTAATTAAAAATAAGGATGATGAGTTATTTACGACAAATAATGCATTGATGCATGTACTGGAGAAGAACTACAAAAGCTTCAAGGATAAAAGAGAAGACAAGGCGAAGGCAAAATCCAGTTGTTTCCAATTCCAGCTTGTTGTTTCCAAATCCAGCTATTTCCAGATCTAGCTACTTCCAGCTTCCAATTCCAGCCACTTCCAATTCCAGCTTGCTTCCAGATCCAGCTACTCCCAGATCCAGTTTGGTGAGAATCAAAGGCAAAAGAATCAGCTGCATGCAGACATGAAAAAGGACAAGACTGCAGCTTTCCTCTTCCTTCTTCTTTCCTCCGACAAAGTAATTGAGTGATCAATTAAATTATACAACTTAAGTGATTGGTTTAAAAGCCATTACTTGAAGAAGTCAACTACTTGGAGATAGGTGGCACATGTAAAATAGAAGGTTCTATTTTCAGTTGCAAATCATACATGTCATGCAAAGAGGAATTCCAGGAGGGAGATTGCCAGTTGTTTCTTTTCCAACTTCCACATGTGCCAGTTCAACTAAAGCTTCCAACTTGTAATTGCCCCTCTACATTCTATAAGTAGAGGAAGAACCTTCGGGTTAATAATGAGAATTTGTAAGCAGCAATCTTGTGTTCTAGACTTTGTGTTGAACCCCTGAGAGCCACTTGGAGCAAAGGAATACAAAGGAGCAGGTTTCTGAGAACTTTGTGTCACGGTGTACTGTGTTTCTTGCTTTTAATCTTAGATCTCTTAATAAACTTTGTGTTATTTTAGATCTGGATCTAGAGCTGCCTTTGTTTTAGAATTCGTGTTTATATCTATTAGATTCTTCTATGTGCATGCAATCAGCTCTGCCATCTACTGATTGGGATGCACATCTTCCCCATTTCTTCTATATGTTTATGTAATTACCTTCTTCTATAACTTTCCTTTCTTTAAATAGTTGCTTACTTGCTACAGAATTATTTAGTTATGGTTCATGAACTGAGTAATTAAAGTAAAACCCATTTAGATATTAGCATACTTAAATTGACAAATCTGACATGGGAGCCTCACCGGTTAAATGAGGGAGATTTATCTCATGACTGCCTAGGTTTTGATGCTATGCAGAAAATCTAGCCAACAATTTTTGGCGACTCCGCTGGGGAACAACTATCTTTGCAGATCAAAGCTTATCTATTGAAGATCAGAGTGTTTTCCATACAAATCTCAACCTGGCTGAACGTCCATTCACCCGATCTGTGAAGGCACAAGGAAGGACTGATCATTTCTTCAGATTGTAGGAGCAATTCAATTTCAATCATCCTCCTCAAGTTAGAAGCCGCAGATCTAGTCTTTCACTAGGAAGAAGAGTGCAAACACATCCAGATCTGGATCATCTTCAACATAATCCGGCAGCTAGAATTATTCATCAAGTCTATTCTCAAAGAAGACGTGCTCCTTTCATGATGTAGAATCATCCACTTGCCCCTGCAACGCTGTTCCATGGGGTGCAGCCTTTGGACCTCGAATCTGACTCCTCCTATGCATGATCTACCTAAAGGGACGAGAAAGAATTTTCCAAAATTCTTTGGAGATGGAAAGTAGAATCCAGATGACCACTTGGCTGCATTTTTCATATCCTGTGGAGTGCTTGCAGTCGAACATGAAGATGTATTTGTTAGACTCTTCATAGAGACTCTGCATGACTTGGCTGGAGAATGGTTCTACCGGCTAGCTCCTGGCACCATAACCAACTGGGCTACTATGCGGGATGTGTTCCTGAAAAGATTCAAACTAGCTGAAGATTCCAGCACATTGATAACTCAACTGACTCAGCTGAAGAAGGAACCACATGAGCACATGTGGGATTTTATTGCAAAATTCCAAAGATTACTATACAAAATTCAGCATCTGCTTCTCTGAATGATGAGAATCAAAAGGTATTCTTCATCAATGCTTTACTTCTTGAAGTAAGCTATCAATTATGAAGAGCACGTCCTGCTGATTTGTTAGCATCTCAAAACATGGCGGTTGAAATTGAAGATGACCTCATCATGGCTGGAAAGATAAAGAGCAACACTTCTAGAGTTGAAAGTTCATCCTCTGCTACTATTTCGATTCACTATTACAAAAGTTAGCAAATGAGATGATGCAGATGAAGAAACAAATGGCTCAAATGGCTCAAGGCAACAATACTGCCCCTGCTTGAATTTCAACAACAACAACCGAACCGCATTGTTGGTTCCCAAAGATTAGCAATTGAAGCTACTCCCAGAAACAACGTGGAGATGAATGAAGAAGACCAAGAAGCTGATCGCTGATCAGTTCGAGGATGATGATTTTATAGGACCTGCTGGTGACTCCAACATTAATTACCTGAACTACAAATTTGAACATGACGATGAGAAACTTCATGAAGATGATCATGGTCATGCATATGCAGTACTTACAAAATCACAAACTCACCAAGCTGAGGCATTAGCTGATGAACAAAGAAGGGGCAACCCTTTACCTTCTTCTTTAGCTCCTAGAGATAAGAATGTGAGTTCTTCATCTCAACCACAGAAAGTGGCTCAGGTATCTGAATCTATTTCTTCTTTTGACATTATTGATCATGCCAAGAAAACTAAAGTTCAAATGTCAGAAGCCGAATACCTGAGAGCTTTTCCTGAGCAGTTAAATAGGCTAGTCAAATATGTACAATCACCAGGACAATCCAATACATCAAAAGGCATTTTTGCCTAAGCCCAAAGATACTCCTCCACAAAACAACACTGCAGTTGTTAAACCCTCACCATCTTCTGAAAGGGTGGAACCTTTCTATGTCTCCTTATTGCTTAATGGTTTCAAGTTAAGCAATTGCATTCTAGATTCGGGTGCTTCTGACAATGTCATGCCAGCTAAAGTTGCAGATGCTCTTGGGCTTACCCTGACAAAGACCATAAAAAGGTGCTACTCCATGGAGAGACAAGTCCCTTTAATCGGACAAATCAAAGATGCACAAGCTGTTCTGGCAGCTTTTCCTGACAAAAGATTAAAGATGACAATTTTAGTTGCAGATATTCCTGTCTCCTACGGGATGTTGCTGAGTAGAAACTTCTGCAAAGAGTTGGGAGGAGAAGTAAAGATGGATGGTCCTTGTGCACATATTCCTATCAAAGGGCTTAACCATAAGCTAGAGCCGGAAAAGAAGTCCAGGTACACGGTTACAAAATCTGAGGATCCTAGATCTCATATTCTTTTTCAAGAATCTGACCATGGGGTCTATTTCTTGGAAATGGATAAAGACATTCCAGAGCAAGAACTTCAACCAGAACCAGAGAAAGCAAAAGAAGAAGAAAAAGTTTGGAATCTGGAGTTTAAAGGCACATGTTGTTCTTTTGGATCAGGAGTTGGCACTCTACTAATATCTCCAGATCATGAGGTATTTCCATACTCCCACAAGCTGATGTTCGAGAACACCAATCATACGGTGGAGTATGAAGCATTGCTTCTAGGAATGGAGCAAGCTAAAAAGAAAGGAGTAAGACTCCTCAAAGCCCAAGGAGATGTTGAACTTCTAGTAAAGCAAGTTCGAGGGCAAAGTCAAGTCAAAAGAGATAAGCTGGAGCATTACAGAGATAAAGTGCTTTCTACCACATTCGATTTTGCAGCCTTCTCTATTGACTTCATTCCAATAAATCAAAACTCCAAGGTAGATTCTTTGGCAGTCACGGCTGCACTATTGAATCTGGATAGACCACCATCCATATTCAGACAAGGAAACTATAAAGTGGAGATGGTCTACCACCCCAGAAGTCCTTGAACAAACATCTGCATGTCTGCATGTTGAAGGGAGTAAATCACCACCACGACAAATAGTCACAGAAAAAAATGATCCATGTTATGGTGATAGCAGTGGAATGATCCAACCAAAAGGTAACAAAATCCCCAAGGATTTAGTTTCCTTAGTGGAGACTTTCAACAAGAATGATCAGTGCTTGAAGAAGAACAAAGAATATGGTGATAGTTCTTCCTCAAAAATGCAGCAAATAAATCTAGGAACGGAGCAAGTTGATGCAAACTTACCCCACAGAGAGAAGAAAGGATGAGCCACCACCAAAATGAAGTTGATAAGGACTTGCCCAGAGTATTTGACAAGAAGGCCAAAGAAAGGAAGTTCAAGATCGGAGATTGGGTACTCTGGTGGGACAAGAGATATGAACCGAAGGGCATACACGACAAATTTGATCCACTCTGGAAAGGGCCCTTCGTGATCAAAAGAGCTGCAGGAATGGATACTTTCTTCTTTGCCTACCGGGATGGAATTGAGTTACCATTGCCTTTCAACGGGAAGCATCTGAAGTTGTTCAGAATCGAAAAAAAGGTTAAAACCTGTATGTATATAAATAAAACTTTGTTTGTTTTTCCTTGTTTTGTTTTTGTTTTTGTGTTGTGTTTGTTTTCCTGACCCCGTGCCCAAAAGACAAGATACAAAACTAGAGATGCTGGGATCTCATCTTTTCCCTTGTCATTCTGACAGAGAAAAAGATGTCCACAGACGGAGCTAACTGGTGTACCCAGATTTCATCCTGAAATTTGTGACTACCCTATTCAAAAAAAAATTTCGTACTTTTAAAATAATGGGTCATTTTGTGTTTTTATTGCCTGAAAGTTCTTGTATTGCGTCAAGATATTCCCAAAGAGCCATATTAGCCTTTTTCACCAAATACCCAGATGCCCAAAATTGTTATATTCTGTTGTCGGGATTTGTCTCAGGGGAAATTTGTATTTAATTATTTTGAGCCCCATATGAGGCTATTTGTGCTCCATTTTAACTCTGTTATGATCGAACATGTCATTATTCCCTTGTACCAGAAGGATTTTAACTAGGAATAAGTTTTGGGCTTTATTTGTGACTTTTGGCAATTTTTTGTGTTTTTGTGTTTTCCCATTTCGTTTTCTATGAAATTTCTCTAGAACAATTCCTTTGTCGGGTAAGCCCGATTTTTGGCCTGGAGCAGCTGGAAAACATATATGCATGTTATGCCTGGAGGAAGTCACCATCGGAGGTCTGGTTCACTAGGGAAAAAGGTGAAGTCATGCACGGAAAAGCCCCGGGTTGGGCGCATTTTTGGAAAACAAAGGATTTAAGCTGCAATGGGAAAAATAGAAGCAGAGAGCAAGGTGGGAATTTTATTGCTTGCCTAGTAGGGTACTTTTTCCCGTGATATAAAATTCACTTAAGTTGCAGTGGGAAAATTAGAGGCAAGCAGCAGGCGGCGGAATTTATCGCTCCTTGCAGGTAAAAATTCCCATGGTGAAATAAAAGAAAAGTGACTTAAGTGAAATCACGAGATTTTATTCCTTGCCTTGCAGGGTAAATAATCCCATTGTCAAAGTCAAATCACTTAAGTGGATCATGGGATTTCGAGGCTGCCTTGCAGGTAAAAATCCCATTGTGAAAAATTCTTAAAAATAGAATTCTATTATGCAAAAAAGTGCGACCCACCTTGGGTGAATAATAATGCATTAAATAAATATTTGTTAATATTTATTCACCCAATTTTGGCACCTAGGCTTGTGGAAAAGTCAACAAAGGGAAGTGGACATAAGGAATTTAAAAATAGAATTCCAAAATTAAATAAATTTAATTTATTTAATGCAGCCCCTTTTGAGAAGGAATTAATACTTTTTAAAGTATTAAATGATTATATTAATTCCTATTTTCAGTGGCTATGGTCAAAGCACACTGTGAAGCTTAAGTGAAGTGAAATGTGGATGATTAAATTGAATTAATTTAATCGATTGGATGGTTATCCTTAAACATGCTATATTTAAAGAGAAGAGCTTGATTTTTAATTAATTAATTGCCTTTAATTGTTAGGGCAATTATTAATTATAGAATTGTGAGGGTTATATAAGCATGGGCAGCCATATGGGTGAATTATTTAATTCACAGTAAAAAGAATTGCAGCCAAGAGGAAAAGTGCGCCCCATTTGAAGAAGGATTTTTTGGAAACAAGGCAGCTTTCAAAGAAGGGCAAAAAGGTGGCAACAAGGCTGGCAACAAGGCTAAAAGCTTCCAAATTTGGTGCATGCTTTGAAGGAGGTTGATCTTTGTCTGCATAATTGTTTGCATAAGTGTTACAAGTGCAGGAATTCATTACAGGTGTTTTTCAAAAGAAAAGGAACTTATATCAATGTCCAATACATTGAATATTTCCTCCGAATCTGAAGGATTATCCAGATCTGCACCAGTTTTGAAGAATTCCAGTCAAATAAGAAGAAAAAGAATTGTTCAGACAAAGATAGACAAAGCTATGGCGAAGAAAGATGAAAAAGAAAGCACAATGAGAGTCATGCATCACTTCTAAATTTGTAGATATTGGAGACACGGATCTAGGCTTAGAACCTCTTGTTGAATTGATAGATAGATCCAGAGCAGGAAAGACTTCACTCATGCGTGCAGGAAAAACTTCACTCATGCGTGCAGATTAAAAGTAGTGGAATTATTCGAGTTACAACTTTTCCATCCATGCTTGGCTTGTCGAGTTTGTTATGCAGGTGCAGATCCATATCCAGATGCAGATGCAGATGCAAATCCATATGCAGATCCAAATCCAAATCCATATCTCATAGTTGCAAAAGCTTCCCTAGCACAAAGGCTTCATCCTCTTGTTTCAAATGCAGCCCGTGAAGAAGTCAGTGCATGGAAAATTCCTTCCAAGATCTTGTGCAAATGCTCCCATCTTCCAGTTGAAGCCTTCATTGAATTTTCATTCATCCGAGTGCTTTCTAGAATTTTTAATTGCTCATATGTAATTAAAAATAAGGATGATGAGTTATCTACGACAAACAATGCATTGATGCATGTACTGGAGAAGAACTGCAAAAGCTTCAAGGATAAAAGAGAAGACAAGGCGAAGGCAAAATCTAGTTGTTTCCAATTCTAGCTTGTTGTTTCCAGATCCAGCTATTTCCAGATCCAGCTACTTCCAGCCGCTTCCAATTCTAGCCGCTTCCAATTCCAACTTGCTTCCAGATCCAACTACTCCCAGATCCAGTTTGGTGAGAATCAAAGGCAAAAGAATCAGCTACATGCAGACATGAAAAAGGACAAGACTGCAGCTTTCCTCTTCCTTCTTCTTTCCTCCGACAAAGTAATTGAGCGATCAATTAAATTATACAACTTAAGTGATTGGTTTAAAAGTCATTACTTGAAGAAGTCAACTACTTGGAGATAGGTGGCACGTGTAAAATAGAAGGTTCTATTTTCAGTTGCAAATCATACATGTCATGCAAAGAGGAATTCCAGGAGGGAGATTGCCAGTTGTTTCTTTTCCAACTTCCACATGTGTCAATTCAACTAAAGCTTCCAACTTGTAATTACCCCTCTACATTCTATAAGTAGAGGAAGAACCTTCGGGTTAATAATGAGAATTTGTAAGAAGCAATCTTGTGTTCTAGACTTTGTGTTGAACCCCTGAGAGCCACTTGGAGTAAAGGAATACAAAGGAGCAGGTTTCCGGAGAACTTTGTGTCACGGTGTACTGTGTTTCTTGCTTTTAATCTTAGATCTCTTAATAAACTTTGTGTTATTTTAGATCTAGATCTAGAGCTGCCTTTGTTTTAGAATTATGTGTTTATATCTATTGGATTCTTCTATGTGCATGTAATCAGCTCTGTCATCTACTGATTGGGATGCACATCTTCCCATTTCTTCTATATGTTTATGTAATTACCTTCTTCTATAACTTTCCTTTCTTTAAACAGTTGCTTACTTGCTGCAAAATTATTCAGTTATGGTTCATGAACTGAGTAATTAAAGTAAAACCCCATTTAGATATTAGCATATTTAAATTGACAAATCTGACATGGGAGCCTCACCGATTAAATGAGGGAGATTTATCTCATGAATGCCTAGGTTTGATGCTATGCAAAAATCTAGCCAACACTATAGATGGTAAAGCGGCATGCATGCAGCTAAAGCTTGTATCAAATTAATTGTCCTCAAAGATCAAAATTTGTCCTACAAAAACATATTTCTTAGGTTCTTGCTTATGCTTGTCTCATAAGACTTGTGGATTATCGTGATCTACCTCCATTAACAAAGCTAGCTTGTTTACTATGTCGGTACTTATGTGTAATAGTTAGTTACCAGAGACTGTGTCATAGTGCATGAATTATTTCTATGGGACTACTTGTGTCCTCCATTATTCCCCTCACATGTATCCTTTCTTGGAGTACCATTTTTAACCCTTTTCGTTACAACACGAATATTTAGGAACTGAAGCTTGATAACAAAAAAATTGGTGCAAATGTTTTGAATGTTGCTTGTTTGAGTATGTATGATTATACTTGTTTCTCTCGTTAGGTTAGCTAGTTTACTTTCTCATATTATATTGCATTATGTCTGTTTTAGGGAGTTAAACATCATTTTACTTTATCATATTGTACTGCATTCTATATGTTGCATGGAGTTACGTATTTTTAGCAATGAACAAATGTTAGTAATATAGCTTTTCATGTTATTTTACACTTTTGTTTATTTTAATAAAGTTTGATGATGTAGATCATAGGGAAACATGATGAAACAAATTTTCTATTGAAGATTGGATGCAAAGAGCTATTCCCATTCTCCACTTTCATTTCTTATCACTATTAATTTTTCTTCCAAATCACTTGGGGCAATAAACAATCATGTTTATTCCTATCATATTTCTTCTATCTGTTTCGATCATATTTTCTATTGTCGATTGACTTCTTCTATCACCCCATCGACACTTGAGGGGGAATCCTTCATTCTACTAATTTTTCTTCAAAAAATTACTTGTTTATGTTTGTCTACTATATTTGAAGTGAAGTTTCTTACTCACCTCAAACGGGGCAAATGTAAACACCTAAATTTGCTGTTTTTACAATCTTATTGCTAAAAGCACAAAAATCACTCTCATTCTTAACATTCCCATTATAATTAGTGAAATCTAATAATTAAATAACGTTCCTTATCAATTTGGTCAATTAACGGTTCTTTTTTATTACCTATCCTCTTTCACATTCAAGATGTCAATTTACAACAAATCATAAGTAAAAATCCTCTTCCAAACAAACAATTGGCGATTATTAGCTAATTAGGCCTATTTTAATCTTGTTTTGGTCAATATACCCTATTATTTGCTCAAACCCCTCTTTCAACCACTCAAAATCACCCCACTTACTTCCACAACATCTCGTGCAAGCTTCAAAATCTTATCCTAGCTTCCTAATTAACCCTAAGTGGTTGATTAAAAATCCTCACATCTTAATCACTTGTTAATTCATTAATCATGATTAGCAAGTCTTCATCATGATTATCAATTATTAATCTACTTTGTGATTTTAGTCCCACATGCACCAAGATGCTAGTTTTCCTCAAAGGAAAAACTATAAAAAGGACTAACCACATACCTTTAAATTTTACACCATGCTTTGATTTGCATATCATATAAGAAATATGATTAAGAGTCAAGCTCAATCCTTGCCTCAAGTCTTCAATGGGGTTAGTAGATGGGTATCCAATATGATCTTGTAGTCATTTTTGGAGAGACCATCTCACCTTCCTTGGAGTAGAAACAAACCCCAATTTGATTGTTCCTAGATCTATTTAGGTCTATGTTAGTTAGAAATTGAATATTAAGCATGCTTTAGCTATAATTGATTGATATATCATGTTATTTGTTTCAAGCATTCCATTAAGATTTTATCATTGATGTAATTATTGTTAGATTCATAAAGCATTTGTTAATAGACTATGTGGTGTTAGTCTTGTTAGTTTATCTTTGCTTGAACTTTTAGTAGTCTTCGGGTAGTAATGAGTCATTACGGAGAAGAACATCAAAGCATATTGTTACATCTAGTCCAGGATTGGTCTATGTTTTTGAATCGTTACTCGATTTGGGTGTAGTGCACTAGGTATTCCTCATCTAATAATGGGAGTGAAAAATATTGCGTATTAATTTGTGGTCTGAAAAAAACTTGAGGATTGGAGCCTAACTCTCCAGGTGAATGTCATGTTGTTAGAATTAGAGAGTTCAAGTTGTGGATTCTATGAAGGTTGGTCAATCTCCTCAATCCAATTTGAGCTGGAGACATTATTGGTCCCTTGAGGAGGAGTATGAGGTGGTGGCGAGATTCATTGAATAGTTGTAATCCCACACAAATATTGAGGGTGACTGTTGCATACCCATTTGATAGTAATATGCTTTAAGACCCAAAATGGGATGGCCATATTCTTGACTCGACATACTCATAGGGTATATAAATACCTGTAGAATAATGGGAGAGGAGAGAGGTGGATGAAATAAGGTAAGACAATGGAAATGAAAAGAGACTAGCTCTTCATGTTGGGTTCACCAATTTATACGACTGAAAATTGACACGCAACCTTGATTGCACTCGACCTCCCGAGGTCATGCCAAGAAAGCCAATGTGGAATGAATGTATGGCTATAGGTAGTGAAATATAGCGAATATGTGAAATGTTGTGAAATGTAGTGAATCGGTTTATCAAGGAAATATAATGTTCTCGACGCGTAATATTGGGATCTATTTATCAAGGGAAAGAAAGGCCCTTCTAACCTGAATAGGTCTAATGAATGGATTGGAAATAATAGCCACACGAAGAATCCAATTGATGTCAATCTCTATGAAGATCCTCTCACTGGTTATGGGATACGTGGAAAACTAGTGGGAACCTTGTAATGATGTCCAGACAAGGTCGTGGAATAAACGAGAGAGAGACATGATTACGCTGCTTAGGTCTATGGGTGGTTATATGGTTTAGCCCGAATGTAAAAGCTCTATAAGTGTCCCCTGTTTTGAATGTTCGGATTGTCTAATAATGTTTGGCGAGAAGTGGGGATGTCCTAAAGACTAGTGTGTGTAATCCAATGTCAAGATATAATTGGTCTTCGGGCTCGTTCGTTTGGGGACTACTTGGACCAAAACCGTAAACTCTCTCTGGTCATGGTCTAGAAATGGTCATGTGTGCATTCATACGATTTTAATCTACGAAAGTAAATAACAAGCTAATCTAAATAAATAAAAGCTACACTATGTTTTTGTATTTTCCAATATAGAAGAAATAAAGCAATAAACAACAATCTAATCTACTTTAAACTAATCTTTTTGTATTTTCTAGAACTTTATAGAATAATGAAGAAATAAATTGCTTCTAATCCTAATTAACAAATCCTATACAAATAAATATCTGGATGTAGCTATTTATCTATGGAACAAGTATATTAAATCTATTCTAATTTAAATGAAGATTTTTCCAATTAATAATTGTGGATTATCAAATCCTCTTCCTATCTCAAAGACATGGGAAGATTTGAAGCTTCTGAGAATATTTTCTTCCCCTACAACTTCCTAGATAGAATGTGAGAAGATTCAATAGAAACCACAATTTGCAATAGATTTGTTATTATCTATGGTGATATAGCAAGCTTCCTCCAGATATTCTTCCCTCACAAATCGACAAGGATAGGAAGGGAAAGATCTATCTTCAGAAACTTATATAGAATATGTGAAAGCTTATGTTAGTGAAAAATCATAGCACCCCCAAATGAGTTATGGATCTTCTTTTCTAAGGCAATTTCATTTGGTGTGATTGCACAACATTGAGCTTTTCCAAAGTGTGGGACCTTTGCAAATGGGGAAAGCTCTCCAGAGAAGGTTAGTTCCTCTTCCTAAACTACCTGCCACAAGCTATTCCAGTGCAAGCAAGCTAATCTAATCCTAATCTAACTTCCAAGGAGATAGGGAGAGAAAGAAAACAAGGAAAAACAGAGCCTACACTAAAATAGTGATACACCAAAGAAGGAAAGTGTTGATTATCTATCAAAACTGACATGGAAACAAAGAGAGGTGAGTAATGGAAGGATGGACAAGTGCATCACAGACCAAAGATGGATTTCACACAAAAAATGTTCCAAAACTCCATGAACATAGCTTCAAAACCTACAATGAAGTAAGGCAAGAAGAAAACAACCAAAAAATGAGCAAAGGATGGACAAATGCATCACAAAACACATTTTTTATTGCTCCAGAAGTTTGCACAGAATCATCATTTCATGAGTAAGAGGAAGAAATTCCATTACAGAGTAGGGGAGGAGGTTTTAAACTCCATTTTTGATCTTGGGGAAGAAAAGAAGGGAGAGGCAGAGAAGAAGGATGAACAACCCTTTACAAAATGAGCCAAAACTGGCTTTTATCGCTCGAACAGAATAAAGGAAGTGAGAAAACATGAGAAATTTTGATTTAAAACTCTAACCACCAACAACATCTATTTAATTAGCCTAAAAATGATGGTTTTCCATGAAAAATCCCATACTTTAGTGTACATTACTTTGCAGAGCAAAACAAAGGCCCATACTTCATCAATTTTGGTGGTTGGGGTCATTTTATGTAATTTTTCATGCCAGAGACATTTTCCCATTTTTCCCTCATCAAACTCCATAAAAATTCAAAATTGAGGGGTCCATCATGTAGATTATTTCAACAACTTTCCAATGATACAAAAATCGTGAAAATCGAGCTCAGTGCGAAAGATATGGCCCTCTCGAAGATTAAGGGAAAAAAAGGCAAAATTAGGGCAAAATTCAGGTCTACGGACCAAAATTTGAACTTTTTCCCTCTTTTTTCAAATTGGGAAATTTTTCCAAAAAATATTCGCGCCTCCACCACTCCGAGACATGTGGCATCACCTGATTAGTCCGCGGTCTTCAAACTAACATTCTGCCCCTTTTTCCTGCAAAGGGAAAATTTTCCCAAGGTCCCCCATCAGCCTGACCTCCGCTGTTGACGTGGACATGTGGCACCTTCCTATTGGTCAATGGGACCACGGGTTCATTCCATGCCTTTCCACTATTCACCACTTTGGTAATAATTCCAAAATCCTCTCGACACCCCAATCTTCACCGATGAATGGACACGTGGCGCCTTTTGATTGGTCGGGGGCCTTAAGCAATTTTTCTCCATTCTCCTTTGCGGGCTTGCGGGAAAACTTTTTCCTTTGATTTTTTTAGCCAAAAGGCTAAGTGTCAAATTTCTCTCCACGCCTCCGCCAACCCGCCAATTTCCTTGGCAAAATTTCCTCCTTACCTCCATGGGCCCGCCTAAGGAAAATTTCCCCTCCAAACTCCACCGAGCCATAACTTGCAAAATATGAGTTAGGAGGACTTCCTTACCTTCTACGGAAAGGGGAAAAATCTCTATCTAATGAAGCAATACCCATAAATGTTTGAGTGCCTGAAATGTGTAAAAATTTGACTGAGGCACAAAGGAAGCTAGTTAACCCAAAATAAGAGGGAGCTTATTTTGGTTAACAATTGGCTACTCTCGGGAGGCATTTTCCTATTAGATGAATGATCGGTGGCCTTTGAAGCATCCATTAGGCATGGATTCAACCCTAATAAATTGATTCTCGATCTAAACTCTAAAAATCAGACCTTTAAGCCACTTGGAAACCCACTTTGAAACTTGAAATGATCTTCACCAAAATGCCATTAAAATGGACTATGCAAGAGCAATAAACCAACACCAAAAACTATGTACAAACTAAAAATCATACATTCTCCAAATGGAACATGCAGAGTGTGCAAAAGCACTTCTTTTTCGAAAGCAAACCTACCTACACTACTCTAACCAAGAGCAAAGGGAGCTCAAACAAAGCCTACAACTGGCAGGGAGAAATAGCTTCCCTTCCTCAAAAATGGCAGCCATGCAAATGATTTGGCACTGAACATGGCTGGTTGGATGAGTGGAAAATCAACAAGAAGTTGTTCTTCTACCCAAATTAGCAAGGTGTCAGCTGAAAGAAAATTAGATACCTCTTTTAGTTGCTCTGCATTTGGATTGAAGAGGTATGGCAGCTGATCCTTGGTGCTTTGCATATCATCCTCATGCTTAGAAGCAAGCATGACTGGTTTTGGCTTCTCCCTTGGCTCTAATGAATCCAAGTACCTTATTGGGCAAGGTCTGATCCTTTTGATATGCCCATTTCTCTTATATTCTCCTCTATAAATGGATTCTTCTAGTAAATCTTCCCACATGGATGATGTGGAAGAGGTGGTGGAATCCTCGTGCTCTTTTCCTTCCTTCATGGCAGTATGGAACTCTTCTATAATATGCAGCTCATCATTATTGATTGCAACATCCAATGAAGTTTATTTTGCATTATTGTAACTTGCTGCAATACATTGTTGGCTCTAGAGTTCCTCCATTGTAGCTTTTGGAAGATCAAATTCTTCCAACTTTGATTCAAGAGGCATGTTGCAAACTACAGGTGGTGCTTGCATGTTCTCTTCCATGGAAGTAGGTTCTTGTGGTTGAAGAATGAATGATGAAGAAGGAAAAGTTACAATTTCTACAGCTCCTTCTCATCAAAACATTCTTCTAAGTCTGATGGCAAATCAAACTCTTCAATGTCCTGTTGCAACAAGGTCTCTCCCTTTTGTATGGTGACCTTCAAATCTGCATTTTTTTCACCATGTGGAGCTTCATATTCAAACATGAAGCTTTTCAGCTCAAACTCATCCAAAAATTAGATTTTTGGAGAGATGAAGTGGGAGAGAAATCTGCAACTTCTTGTGCAACCTGCTCATGATTCAGTGCCTCTGAATTTGTTTTGGTCACCTCCATAATGGATTCATCAATCAAATCAGGCCCTTCAAATGAAAGAAAAAAATCTTCAATAATGCTTCCTTCATCTAGTTCCAATTTTGATTTGATTTCTTCTAGTTGCTCCTCTTCAATGGGACTTGGAGCTGATTGTTCTTCCTCCTCCATGGTTGATTGTGTAACTTCCATTAGATCAAGATCTTCTTCCAGCAGAGTACCAACATGGGTTACTACACTACACTCGAGTAACTTGATGACTGATCTTCTTGCTTCTCTGCTGCTATAAAATCATCCTTGGCCACCACTTGCTCTCCAACTTTAATCTCCTCTGAAGGCTTAACCATCAAGGGGATATTTGTTATCCCAAATTTGAGAGCCAAGCTTACCAAACTTCTAATCTTTTCTTCTTTGTTTGGCTCTTCTTTTGCTGCAAACTCGGCCTCAGCCACCACTAGTTCTTCAATTTTGACCTCCTTCATTGGTTTGACTATCAAGGGGATCTTTGTAAACCCAAATTTGGCAGCCCAACACTTCAGATTGTTTGTCATTTTTTTTCTGTTGGGCTCCTCTTCTTGTTGTCCTTGATTGGATTCTTGAGTATCTTCCCAACATGGGCTTGGGAAAGCAAGAGGAGGGGTTGGTTGTGACTCAACTAGTTTTGTAATTATTTGTGGTGGGAAGGAGGTGGAACTTCTTGTTTGTTTGGAGGGGATGATTGTTTGGAAGGGAAAAAGATAGAAGAATTGATATGAGGTGGAAGACTAGGGGATGGAGAAATGGATTTCACACTTGGGGCAGCATTCAATGGGAAGCTTGGAAATTGAAGCCCAAATTGAGATGGTGCTGCTTGAGGAGTAGAGAGAAAATTACCAGATAATGGTGTAGGATTTACCCATTGACAAGGTTGCTGGCACCAAGTTTATAGGCCTCTATCTCCACTATCCATTGTGCAAGTTGGGGTAGCATCTCCACCATGAAGTCCAACTTCTCCTGAGGGCTGAAGTGTCTTGGAAAAGGGCCAACCCATGGACAAGGTGCCCTGCAACCAATTTTGAAAGCCTCCATTTGAGTTGTAGCTCTTGATTGCACCATGTTTGCCTCCATTTTTGGATCTTCTCCAACAGACCAGCATCTTACATTTGATTTCCCTCATCATATGTGTATTCTTGTGCTTGATATGCTTCATATCCAAACTAATTTTGGCATTGCTCATATGGATATGCATATCTTGGTTTTGAATCTATTCAAAATGCTGATTTCTGAGGAGTTCAAAGCACATTGGAGGTGGAATGTACTTTTGCCGCTGTGAATGTGAATTCCATGATGGAAATGAAGTCATGATTGCACAACTTCATGGAATTATGGAAAAGAAGGAAAGATATGGAAATAAGAGTGAATGGAAATGGATGGAAAATAGGACCTGCAACTCGAGAATGAGTTATTGATTAGATGGAGTCGCGCGGATGTGTTTGAAAGTTCCTCAGAAGGCTAAAATTTTCACGGGAACACATCAACCTATAAAAAATGAAGTGGAAGACCTCTTGGGTCCCACCGAGCATGCCAAAACTGTTAGTTCAAAATCACAGCACCCCCAAATGAGTTATAGATCTACTTTTCTAAGGTAATGTCATTTTGTGTGATTACACAACATTGAGCTTTCCTAAAGTGTGGGACTTTTAGAAATGGGGAAAGCTCTCCAGAGAAGGTTGGTTCCTCTTCCTAAACTACCTGCCACAAGCTATTCCAGTGTAGGAAATCTAATCTAATCCTAATCTAACTTCCAAGGAGATAGGGAGAGAAAGAAAACAATGAAAAACAAAGCCTACACTAAAATGGTGATACCCCAGAGAAAGAAAGTGTTGATTATCTATCAAAACTACCATGGAAACAACGAGAGCTGAGCAATGGAAGGATGGACAAGTGCATCATAGACCAAAGATGGATTTCACACAAAAATGTTCCAAAACTCCATGAACACAGCTCCAAAACTTGTAATGAACATCCAAACATGCACAAATACCTGCAATGAAGAGAGGCAAGAAGAAAACAACCAAAAACGAGCAAGGATGGACAAATGCATCATAAAACACATTTTTTATTGCTCCAAAAGTTTGCCTGAGAATCATCATTTCACGGGTAAGAGGTAAAAATTCAATTACATAGCAAGGGAGGAGGTTCAAACTCCATTTTTGACCCTGGGGAAGAAAATAAGGAGAGATGGAGAAGAAGGATGAACAACCCTTTCCAAAATGAGCCAAAAGCGGCTTTTATCACTCGAATGAGAATGAAGGAAGTGAGAAAATGAGGGAAATTTTGATTCAAAACTCCAACCACCGACAAGATCCATTTAATTAGCCTGCAAAATGATGGTTTTCCATAAAAAATCCCATACTTTATCGTACATTTCTTTGGAGAGCAAAACAGAGGCCCATACTTCATTAATTTTGGTGGTTTGGGTCGTTTTCTACAATTTTTTTGTGCAGAGATGTTTTCCCATTTTTCTCCCACCAAACACCGTAAAAATTCAAAATTGATGGTTCCATCATGTAGATGATTTCAACAGCTATCCAATGATACCAAAATCATGAAAATTTGAGCTCTGGTGCGAAAGATATGGCCCTCTCGAAGATTTAGGGCAAAAAAGGTAAAATTAAGGCAAAATTCGGTATGCGAGACCAAAATTTGAATTTTTTCCCTCTTTTTTCAAATTGGGAAATTTTTCCAAAAATATCCATGCCTCCACCACTCCGAGACATGTGGCATTTCTGATTAGTCCACGGCCTTCAAAATAACATTCTTCCCCTTTTTCCCGCAAAGGGAAAATTTTCCCAAGGTCCCCCACCGGCCCGACCTCCACTACTGACGTAGACATGTGGTGCCTTCCTATTAGTTGATGGGACCATGGGTTCATTCCATGCCTTTGCACTATTCACCACTTTGGTAATAATTCTAAAATCCTCCCGACGCCCCAATCCTCGCCGATGAATGGACACGTGGCACCTTTTGATTGGTCGGCGGGCCTTAAGCAATTTTTCTCCATTCTCCTTTGCAGGCTTGCGGGCGAGATTTTTCCTTTTATTTTTCTAGCCAAAATGCTAAGTGTAAAATTTCTCTCCACACCTCCGCCAACCTGCCAATTTTCCTTGGCAAAATTTCTTCCTTACCTCCGCGGGCCCGCCCAGGGAAAATTTCCCCTCCAAACTCTTCCGAGCCATAACTTGCAAAATACAAGGATTTAGGAGGACTTCCTTACCTTTTTGGAAAGGGGAAAAAATTATCTATCTAATAAAGCAATACCCATAAAATTTTGAGTGTCTAAAATGTGTAAAAAATTTACTGAGGCACCAAAGGAAGCTAGTTAACCCAAAATAAGAGGGAGCTTATTTTGGGTTAGGAAATGATCTAACTATTTACAATAAATCAAATGATTTATTCTACTCTAGTTGATAAGTGTGCATACGTTCAAGAAGCGATGGTTCTATAGAAGGTTGGTTGGGTAGTGCTCCAACACACTTGGTAGTCATAGGGTGCCACATCATAGCATGAAGGGGTAGTTAAAAACTCAATTAATAATTAGATGTGGAAGGGGATGTGAAAATGAATCAATCAATACACAAATTAGCTAAATTGACTCACAAATGTGCGGTAAAAGTGAACGAAGTTGAGCAACAAACGTCCAATTAATGCATGAAGAGTTTCTAACAATTCGCACAAAACCATCACCCTGTGTAGGGTGGTATTTACACAATCACTACCCAAATAGGGCAGCATTTACACAAGCACCACCCAAACAAGGTGACATGTGTGTAACCTCCACCAGAAAGGTGGCAGTTTTGTAACTAAAGGAAAAACAAAGAGAGAAGCCACAAAAAAGTAGTAAATGGCCAAGTAAGGTAAACTAGGCTACAAATATGTACTGCAAAGAGGTTAAAGAGCTCGAACACCTTTGGAAAATACATGAGTCATTGTTGGGGACTTTTGAACCATTTCTCGACAATTTAGCACATGAAAAGTTGGGTGTGTACAGTTACCTTAGGTCTCCATCGACCCTATCCTTCCTCCCCTAGATCTACTATTTCTTACAAGTGCACATATCCTCTCGTGTTTTAGTATCATCTTCAATGGCTCTACATCAGTTTCAATTCTATTTCTACAAAGTTCTAGGTCATCAATGCTTAGATTGCTGCTGTCCATACCTTCTACACTCAGTCACCGTCGACTTACTCGGTTTGTTCTAGTTTTCTAGAATTTCCATTATTAGTCATTATTTTAGTTTATCTTAGCTTGTGAGATAATTATTTAGATTGATTATCTACCTTCCTATTTTGTTATTAGGTTATCGTTATTTTTATCATCATGAGATTTGACATCCTCTCTAGGGATCTTTCACTTCTCAGGGCCGACTTTTTCGGGAAGCTCGCCATATCTCTCCCTGATCCTTTTTCATGTTTGGTATTCATTGTTGTGCGAGTTAGAGATTTGCAGCGAGGAGGACCATTTATTATGTGCTCATACCATTGCATCACTATCTGGATTAGGAGGTTCCCTAAACCCTCCCATATTTTAGGTTTCTTAATTTATCATTTGGTTGTCACTAATCGAAACAAGAAGCACATAAATCTTGTCAAATAAAATCGAGATCCATCATTAATAATATTGATAACAATGAGTATTTTACTCTCGAAAAGGATGGAGGTTTCTAAAAATATCCACCAAATCCATAGAAATGACCATGACTCACCAAAATCGGTAAGTACCTCATCATGATCAAACTCCTCCTTACGGGACTAATTACGGTGAGTTTCCCAAAACCCTATCAATGAGCACAACAATCACAAAAAATCACCCACCTCTCGAAGTCCATTATTCTTTTGTGGATCCCAACATTTTGATAATTAATATCCTATATTATATGACCTTATCCCAAGCTACCACCACATCTAGAATGATTAAAATGCAAAATCATATGTTTCCAAGAGCATCCAGAAATGTGGTGCCTAATATACCTTCTTACACACCTCACCCCAATTGGTGGATGCACATGGGAATCATATTCCTCTTCCACCAATCTAAAACAAGATGTTACAAACTATCCAAAATGATCCCGAATACCCCGCATCATTCCATCGTCAAAATCAAAGAGTTATACATCCTTTTGTACCTTAGAATCAAGCTTCTTAAAGAAAAACCTTCCCTCCTCGAGACGTCATCGGCCCCCTGTGAAAATTCTTCTACATGGCTAGTGGTGCTTGAAATTGTTATCTTGATCACAAACACCATCACCCCCCGTGAAAAATCTTCTACATGAACAATGGTTTCAAACTATTTTCTTGACCATATACACCATCAACCCCTATGAAAATAAAAATTGCAAGGTAAATTTCTTAGAAGCCGAGAAACAAATAATTTTTAAGTATACGTGACTACCCCTACTTACTATATCTTTATTTCTAAGGACCCCTATCAATTTCAGCCCACCGCATAGCTCATTCATGATGAATGGGATCATCTTGAAGCAATTTCCTAGCTTCCTAGTCAAGCCCCTTTTCTAAAAAGCATGCATATGTCACCTCACCACCGTGAGAGTCTCTTGAAAATTTTGTTTGATATGAAAATTCCCTTTCCTCCATGTTTAGGGAATATTCCCATATAACATGGCTCGAACGAAATCATCCATCGTCAATGCAAGGATCTCTCCATTCATACTGACCTTTTTACATATGCTCACTCTTGCATTTGATTCCCCTTATCATCCATGATCCTTGATGAGCTATTTCTCTGTGCAGATGATCCACCTCTTTTCATCTCAGTTCAAATTGGCCACACTATGGTCAAATTTCTCTCATTAACAAAGGATCCAACACATGTGTCACCTCATTATACTTCATTAAGACTCTTGGTTATTCCCATACACATACAACCCACTCTTATTATTGTGTTCAAGCTAAAAGTCACATCTTATATCATCTCAACAACAATATCACGGATACCTTATGATATTTTAACCCTTGTGGCTAGATCCCTATTATACCTTAATTACATTTTCTTTCCATTATTTGGATTGATCTCTCACCTTTTCTTGGGCTCTCGGCCCCCGCTTGAGTTTTCACACATGTCCTTATATCTTGATCAGCATCCTCATCTCATCCTATGGCCCTTCTTGGATCTATTCTCTCTTATGTCTTATTCCCTCCTACTAGAGTTCCATGGTCCCGATGATCATCCTCATCTAGGATTATGGCCTTGCTTGGATCTATTCTCTCTTTAAAGAACCAATGAACACTAAATTCCTCAAAATGTTTCACGCATGAAGGAGCTCAAGCATTTCGGTACTCAAATATTGTCTCTCCTTCTTTCTTCACAAATTCACTACTTTAACAACCATCTATTTCACACCGATAACATTATCAACACCTTATCTTTATACGTCTCAACCGTTCCTATTGAATCACCATGGTATTGTGTTCATCCTCACTTAGGCTTATAGCCTTGCTTGGATTTATATTTCTATCTAAAAAAATTATTATAATATCATCTACCTCATGGTTTTTTGCACTTTTCAGTGTTTATATCTTCCCTTTGGGCTAATCATCTATCTTCTCTTCATTTACACCTTCAAGTTTGTTTCTCTTTGTATCTTCTACCATATGGTTTTTGCACTCTCACTTGTTGATATCATTATTTAGCTATTATTTTCAATCCCATACCTCTATGAAATTTCGTCATCTCGACACAACATCATGACATCCTTCCTATGGGCCCCATCTAGGTGGTTTATGTGTTATTTTACTAATGATTATCTAGTGTTTCCTTTCAGTTTTTCTTCACCAGGGTTCTTACAACATGGATTGCACCCACACATGGTAGGGAAAGTGAGACTATTAGGTATACATTAGTGGTTCTATTTCATTTTAGATAGTCTTTTTAGCATTCCTTTATGTACTTACTTTCAAAGATATCGCTTTTGATTTCAATGTTATTGTTTCTTTCCATTGACCACCCCATAGTGTGATAATGTGACATGTGGTGATCAATGGCTAGGGAATATGTATACACATAATACTTTTCATCTTTCGTACATGTTATTAACAATCTCCTTGTGAAGATAAGGGTCGTTGATGCATCTGTTTCTTGAGAATGTACCTTGAGGGGATTTTTGAGAATGGGGAATAGTTATTCACGTAACCATTATGGGTTAGAGGCAGTACACACAGAGAGTGTCACTATTTGGTCTTAGCCTTATTTATCCTTGTCCCTTTAGGTCTCATACACATTGCATTGTTGACACTTTTCTTGCATCTCACCATTTTGGAATTTCACTCACCTATTTCCATGATCCATGACACCTCCTTTTCACTTTTCATAACACTTGTATCTCATTTCACATTACATTTAAATATCCCCGGCCGACAAAAACCCTTATGGTCAATTGTGATGGAATTTGATTTTTCCTTAGCCAACATGATTGTGTCAAGTATATATGCACATCACATCCAAAAATTCATAGAGAAAGGAATCCATAATCATAGGAACTACCATCTAGTCTAGTTTTTGTGCCATCGTCACATCTCGCTCAATTAGCTCATGTTCATCTTGTACTTTTCATATATTGGATTGGAAAATCTTCTTCTTGGTTGAATTTATTGCACTATTGGGTCATCTATAGTTATTATAGGACAAGAACGTTGTTCCCCTTCTCCACCTAATAGTGATTCTCTCTTGATGTGCTACTTCTCTAGAGATATAGATGCATCAAAGCAACCATACGACAAGTGCAAGTGAGTTCTCTAACCCTCTTTGTCATTTTACATAGTGTATGATTGGTAAAAATGTGTCAGGCACCATGCACTCGATCATTTGTTCAACTAGGGTATTCGAGGAAATGAGTGAGGGACATGGTAAGACCGACACACAAATGGATAGAATTAAAGGGGGTACATGGGGACCACTATGATCACATACCCCAAGGGAAGTAACCCTTACACTAGGAAAAACTAAGGTTTCCAAGGGCTCGGGTTAAAGAAAAGGAATGAACCTTATAGAGGTATCAACACTATGGGGGCAATGAAAGATAGAAGAAGAGTGAAAAAATTATGCTAACCTAAGGAAAGCATGTAACATGAAATAAGGAACTGAAATGCAATATGCTAACCTAACATGTCCATAAAATACTAAGCTAACATAAAGCATGTAACAAATGTAGGAACTACTCTATACAAAATGAAAAAGTGAGTTAGAGCACTTACCTATTAGGGGTGGTCATTGATGCATCTATCTCCCAAAGGACCATACACCAAGAGAGAACAAATTTTAGGTGGAGAAGGGGAAACAATCTAGTCCTAGCTCACTATAGTTGACCCAAAAGTGTAAGCAAACCAATCCAAACAAGAAGAAGCTCCAAGCCAAGATTCAAGATGCAAGAAATCCATAAGATAAGTGAGCAGATGCAAGTTGGAATAAGAGAGAAAAGATAATGGTGAGTTATTTTGTACAATTATGTGATGTCCTAATGTGCAAATGAGATTTGGGGTATTTATACCAACGCCATCACCCATGGGCGAAGGCATCGATGAAGGAATTTGAAGCGCATTAGAATAATATCCCATGGGTGATGGCATTAGTAAGGGAATAAAATGCAAGGAGGAGTTGTAAATTTTCATGGGAAGAAAGAATAATGTAAAACAAAATATATGGGGTCATGAGAAAGCTAGATATCGTGAGAATGTGAAGGAAAATAAGAGGATAAGAGAAAAAAGAAAGACATACATGGGACCAAACGTTGCTCTCTCTCCATACATGATACCTAACCCAATGGTTATGTGAGTAACCACACCCCTATCCCGGAAGGAGACCCTTAAGGAACTCATTCCAAAGATATATGCATTAACGACCTCTAACATAAAAAGAGAATTGTTAGTAACATGTATGAAAATAGAAAGTGTAAAAATTTAGGTGTATACATATGCCCTAACCATTGATTACCATATGTCACAATAGAAAAACATGGGGTAGTCAATGGAAATATCTATACATAACACAAAAAATGAAATTAAATGCGGAAAGTAAAGAAAGGACTAGATAAAATGAAATATACCCACCAATGTGTACCTGATACTATCGATCGTCCCTGCTACATACAAGCGGAATCCATGTTGGTATAACCTAGAGAGAATTAAATATGAAAAATAAACACTAGAGGATCATCAATAAAATAAGACATAAATCACCTAACTATGGGTCCATGGGATGGATGTCGTGGATTTTGGAAATTGGAGATAAAGGGTATCGAAAAAGTGTGATTTTTGGCCAAGAGGCATGGTATAAGTGTGTAACATATCAAAAAGAATGGGAAGATATCATGATCCCTAATGTAACCGATGGAAAAAAATTTCAAGATCGGGAACTAAAATGACAATATTTAAAATATTGAGGAACATTGTAATGAAAATAGAAATTATGAAGTTTATATAGGATTTTTGAGGTTATTTTCTTATTACTATTTTTGGAATTAAGAGAACTAAGCTCTGGAATTCCAAATTTGGAAATTAGAGAAGTGAGATGGCATGAGTACGAGGAGGAGGTTGAGATTGATGAGGAGGAACATGTGGCGGTGCTTAACCACGGGTAATTTGATGCATTTAATTTCATTAGGAAAATTATTAGCAATTTGAATTTTTGGGAAATGCAAAGGAAATAGGATGTCATTTTTAGTAAAACTTACGTCATTATGAAGGGTAGGATAAAATGCAAGTGGGTTTGGGAGGGATTTTATTTTTATTTTTTCATTTTGTAGATTTTTATTTTTAATTTTTAAAAGATGTAGCCGTACAGATGATTTAGACACCATCAACCCCCGAGACAACAGGTCGATGGCATCGTGGATATATAAAAAAATTTAACAGAGGCCAATGGCATATGCGAGAGGGTCAATGGCATATGAAAGTAATTGTTAGGCATAAGTATTATTATGATTTTAAATTTTAATTTAATTTTTGATGAATCTAATGCCTGAATTTTTTTATTTGTGATTGTAAGAGGATTAGAGGATCTCGCCTATGGAGAGTGGTAGATATAGCATGGTTGAATGATATGATTACCAGATTAAGAGATGTTGAGACAACACAGTTGCATATATGGGGATTTGGGGTATCATGTAGATGCCTAAGATACCATTGAGTCTAGATTTGTTGTAGATGTTTTTGGTAGTATGTGAGCCTATGACCAACGCCTTTCGGTGGTGGGGACGTGAGACAGTAGAAATGACCATGACAATGCAAGATGTGTACAAGATATTGGGAATGTTGATAGAGAAAACTCACATGTATTGAATCTCACCATTGATATAGCAGAGAGGATATCCTTGGTCATATGGACCACACATAGCAAAACATATGATGAGGGGATACTCAAAGTGTTATAAGCAAAGTGCAATACATAATGCATAGATTCCGGCTATCTGAAAGGTGGTGATGGGCATTAATGTGGAATGAATATTGTACCACAAGTTAGATGGGATGATTCCATTATTTTTGGTTGCTATATGTAGAGATGTGATAGATTGGGATGTGTTATTTAGCTAGGGGCCACTATATGGGTGTAGTTAGTGCACGATCTATACAGGGTCTGATGGAGGCCACAGAGGACAATAGTTCTTGTGATATTATTGACATACTTAATATATATGAGGTTCCCCATGTATATGCCCACAAGGATTCCCTTAGTCACGAAATAGATACCCCGAGAATAATCTAGTGGGCACAGGGCGATAGTGGGAACACTTCCAGATTATCAACAACTAAGATAGGTACACACAAATGAGGTCATATGGGAGCCCTATATATGGAATGTATATTAGTGGCCTAGTTGGCCATAGGTAGAGGATTTAGAGACAACTACGAAGGTGACAAGTCATTACCTTCATTAGGAAGAGGCCCATATAATAGATAGTGTACACATATACTTTGGGAGGCCTGAGCTTGCAGTGATACCACCACTACTAGTCTATACACAACGACATGCAAGAGAGGGTGTGAGGGTAGTGGATAGAGTACCAAAGCATTACATTTGTGGAGAGTACAAGTGTATGCATATAGGGAAGGAGATAGAGATGAAGGGGTGGGATAGCTCAAGACCCACCAGAGATTATTTCCGTAGAGATCTCACGTGAGGGAGTGGATGGAGGACCCCACCGGCTTTGACCCATAGGTGGGTGATATAGGCACACTGGTCCTAGAACTAGAGAGGAGAGAGAAGACAGCCATGGCTGAGAGAGCACTAGATTTAGTTCCCTAAAGGTTATTACCTAGCGCCACTAGGCATAGAGATGGCCCTACAGCTACGGGATAGGCTTAGGATTTGTTGCACGGGAGATATGATTTTGTTGCCCAAAGATTGGGAACAATATGTTGGATAGATGTCTAGGAAATTTGATGAGGTAGAGACGGTATTGGGTGGCCGTGAAGATGGCGAGAAGATCATTGAGCATGTCGAAATCTAGGTAAGAATGAAATGGTCTTACTTTATAATGTATATATGATTTTACTTGATGACAAGATTGATATTTATTGGTAAATATTGGGTTTTTAGAGAGAAGGTGATAGAGGATTACCACTCTTTAATAGAGAGTGCACATTACGGGATCTTGGACCTAGTATTGGACACTTAGGATACCTCCATCATGGTAGACCCCTTTGCATCATTTGTTGGAGAATTGGTAGGAGCATTTTGGCTAATCGGAGAGGGTTCCAAGACACTACAGATATTTAGAGATGCATAGGAAATGATAGACACGAGAAACATAAATATGATTTTACGGAGCTTATTATTATAGGCACATGGTGCCTTGGTTTAGGAGAAAGTAATGCACCTCACATATTCTAGGATCATTGTAGAGAGGATCACAAGGCTAGAATCAGATCTGGCAAGAGCACGAGGAGAGGCCTCCTGAGCTTGAGCTAAGGTGGGTCTCTAACTCACATAGCCCAAGCACCTCTCATGACACCTTCAACAAAAGCATCGAAGACCACCTTGAGGGGGTGAGGATGCTTGAGCCACCTATATCTAATAGACTATGATGTATTTTGAGAGATTGTGATGTATCTTTTCGATGTATAAACTAATTTGATATATATTCATGTATGTATATATAATATATATATGATGATTATTTTGATGATGTTGGTGAATGTGATGAATTATGAATTACTTATTTCTTTCCTTTCTTTCTCATGCATGTATGTGGTAATAATCATGGTAATTAGGAAAAACAATAATGATGATTAGGAAATAAATTTGATAGTATGAGAGATAAATCCAAGCAAGTTCAAAGACCTAAGAAAGGATGCACAATACCGCGACAATCCACTAAAGAAAAGTCGGGGCAAATAGAATCCAAAAGAGGTGGCATCAAGACCGCAACACTCCAATAGTAGGAGATATCGGGTGAAATATATTGATGATAAACCCAAGTGGGGAAAACATCCCAAGAAATGATAGCAGAGTTTGAAGATGTGAAAACACAAGGGGGCCAAGATCCTAAGCGGAAGTGAGAGTCCAGCCGAAGAAATAATAGAGGTATTTTTAAGGGAGATGTTTAGCCATGATGGATAAATGATCATAGAGTATCAATGATGATATCATCTACTTGGTTTAAGATATGACTGCGCACACAAGTCATGAGGTCCTCGATAGCATGTTGGGTAATGGCTACCTAGCGATGAACTTTAGATCATGTGGCAAACAAGGTGTCATCAATTTGGTCCTCCTCCAACCGAATGAGGATGCCACGCTAAATATCATCAAGAGTGGGGTGAGGCATAGGCAAGGCAGGGGTCCATATGTAGGTTATATTTTAGATGGTCTATGGGAGGGTGGACATCTTCAAGAAGATTCAGCTTTAATGTTTGTTTCCATACGAAGAGGACTCAATAAACCGAGTGATTTCTACACATAACCCGACATTCTGCGTTAGTATACAAGCAATAATCATGATGTGAGAAATATAATGGATCTGAGGTAGAAGTTCGTATGGCCTTTTGAGCTTGATCTCTCCTAACTTTAGCTTCAATATTTTTCATATGCTTTCTATAGGCTCTGCAGATCAAACACATCATACCCGAAGTGTCATGCCAATTGTAGTATGTCTTTTCCTAGAAGATAAATGAGCTATACTGGAAAGGGGTAGGGAAGGATTTGAATGATTGATATGGGTTGGTATGGATGATGTCATCACATCTAGTGCTTCATCATCCATAAGGTCATCGACCTCGTAGTCAAAACCAGATATACACTCCCCTTCCATTAGAGGAGATATGTTACATGATCTAGTAGTATAATGAGAAGAGGATGAGATCTACGGAGTTGTATGTGGCTCAAGATCTAGCCTACTAAGAGTATGCTTGGATGAATGTGAGAATTCTTGTTACATAATAATAGCATTCACATCGTAAGCAAGTGTGCGTTGGAGGGATATTTGGTAACACTAGACCTCTTTATCTTGAATTCAAGTGTAACTATAAAAATAGGGATCATCCAAAATTGTAACCATCACCGTAGTCATGAGTGGAGGTTTTTATCATACAAGAATCAAATGTGGTTTCAAGTTGAACCTTTTTTTTGGGTGGAGGTTGAGGTGTTCGTGAAATAGTAGCGGGAATAGATGGCTCCTTCTTATGAGGTCATGCAAGTTAGGAGGAAGTTGTGAGATGAAAATTTCTTATAAGTTAGAGGTGTTGATCCTAACATTAATCTCATCAATATCATCATCATCAAACTCCAAGAGGTTGGGAGGCATACACCTAACAAACTCTAGATGACCCGCATTACTATGAAAAGACTCAACGGAATAGTTACAGCATTGATATTCATGGAATGGTATTGCAGACAATTCTTGCAGAGTTGGGAATTTATACATCCCATTTTGTTGGAGAGTATCATAATTTCAGGATTTGGGTTGCCTTAGATTTTACAGATTTCCCCTTCATGTGCAAACTTAACACATTGATATTTTGAAGAGGTAACCACATGCATGCGGTGAGTCTAAGGTTGACCAAGAAGAATCTTGTAAGGAAAGTTGAAGACCATGACCTTCACACGCATTGTCCTGGGAGGGATAGTGATAGGCAACCAAATATAACCCATGGGTGGAATTTTCTGATGATCATATCCTTAACAAGTAATATGTGTGGTTTTGAGATTGTCTATTGAATATCCTAAGGATTTAATGAAGTATAATGAAGCCAAAAAAGTGTCGCACCCTTGTTGATGATAGCGTGCTTGACTGTGTTTTGACCAATTTGTCCAAAGATGAAGATGGGAGAATCATTTTCCTGTAGTAAGATTTCGTATGGAATCATGGCTGCTATGGGAAAATGGATGCGAGGGTTAAACATCGTGGTACACTCTGCACAAATGAATATTTCCTCTCACCGATGGTGGATACTTTCTTCTAAACCATGCACCATATGAAACTTCCCCAATTATGAGATAAATGTATATTCATTTCAAACAACACAGTCATGAGATGCTCACGATGGTGAGGTGACATGCACATGAGATCTAGAAATGGAATTAGACCAGGAATCTAAGAGAGTGCCTCTAAATGATTCCACTCATCGCGACTGGACCTGAGAGTAGCATCGAGAGTACTTGGAATCCCAAAAACAAACTCAGAAGAAGGAATGGTTAGATATACCTTGGAAATGGTTGTTTTTATGCTCAACATCATCGCCTTGGCTGATCAAGGCGTATGTAGTTGGAGAAATAGATTTAGATTCCTTCATCCCTACATCAACTTTGTTACAGGGGACCGATGACGTTTATAGAAGGTGGAGTTTTGGCTTTAGGAATTTGATTCTAGAACACATAGGCATAAATGATTCTATGACTCTTAAGTTGGATTGATGGAGGGTACTCAAGCTCTATATATGTAATCACACGCCTCACATAATTCGTAGCCACTATGTTCTTAGGGGGATACTCAGGATCAATGACATTTTTGTGGCACTTTATTCTTTCTTAGAACATTCACTTGAACTATGATTTTGCATGGGGCTAGAGAAGACTTTAAGCTATTCATTAGCTTGATTAAGGGCATTATGACAATCCTTTTGTCTTTAAGCATCATGAGCCTTAAATTCTTCAATCAAGTGCTCTCTAGAGATAGCCTCATGGTCAAATTGAGGGCCTAAAAATAAAGTGATGGTAGTTGTGCAAAGGGCACAATAGTTCTCATGAGAGTGGCCCCAATTGGCATGCCACCAACGGAATTTTTTTCATCATGCCATTGTGGAATGGGTCGAGAAGGATCTAAGATCTAACTAAATGGTTTAGGCATACACTTTCTCAACTCATCCTTAGTTAATGGTTGATAATGGGAAGGTTGGATCTTATTATTATTAGTTTTTTATCAATAGCAAAGACATTTCTATTTGTAGAATCTATAAGAGGAATGTTATCTAAGAACCCCGTTATCCATGGCATTCTTGTACTTTGATTTTAAAGGATTTGTATATTTTTATTTTCTTGGTTCTTAGGAGGATCCTTCTCAAACTCCCTCATGAGATAATATTGTCTTTTGGCTTGTTCAAAAGCCTCATCTAGGAGGTAGGAGAAAAGGACCTAACCTTATACTGAAGGTGAGGTTCTAAGGCTTGAAGGAAGAGTTGGAAAAGACTATCATTCGGCATATTGTGTTTTTCCTTAGTAGAAAGGTATTCCAACGCTTGATGAACATTTGAGCTGATTCATTCTCATGTTGTTTGTAGTTGATAAAATCATTAATGTTATTTTCAGGTAAGTCATGATATTGAAACTCATTAACTAAAGTTTTACTAGAGATTCTAACTCCACTATGGAGTTAGGGGTGTAGTATGATATCAGTCCAAATCATATCCAGTAAGATTCTTAGCTAAGAGTTTATTGGTGGTATATGAGTTGAATTTAATCCACTCTTTATAAATATTTCCAAAGGCCTTAATGTGTAAAGTAGGATTAGTTGACCCATCATATGAGATAGAAGGGGAAATACCTCCAATATCCGTCTTTGAAATGTAAGGTTACTGGCGACTCTTATTGGAATTCCCTCAAGAATTTTCTTAATAGGAGGTTGGGAAATATGAGTCCCATTAGTTCCATTAGGAAATGGCAGGGGAATCACACTCACGAACTCAGATTAATATGGTTGACCATTTGGACCATATTGGTTTGCATTTGTAGAAGTTAGACTGTAGTGGCAGTTTATTGTTGACACATCTTGTCTATCAGTTATAGGATAATATTAGTGGGATCAGAGCTAGAGGAAGTCCCATATTATCCTACCATATTATTCTTCCCATTATCTACCCTATCATCAATATTCTTAGAGAAAAATTCAAGGAAGTTTTAGTGCAAAATCATAGCACCCCGAATGGCCTTGGATCTGAGTGGGGCATTCGGTGTGATTGCACAACATGGGACCATCTCTCAAGCTATGGGACTTACGGACTTGAGATGGACCTCCAAAGAAGGTTGGTTCTTGCTTCCTAAACTACCTGCCACAAGCTACTCTAGTGCAGGAAAAACCTAATCTATCCTAATCTAACCTTCCAAAGGACCAAGGAGAGAGAGAAAGGCATAAAACAAAGCCTACACTAAGTGGTGATACACTAGAAAAGGAAGTGACTGATCACAAATCCAATTGCCTAAAGTGGAGAGATGTGAGTGATCGAGGGGATAGACAGATGCATCATAAACCAAAGATGAAGTTCACATGGAACACCACTTCAAAACCCATTAAAAATAGCTCCCATAACCTGCAATAAACATCGAGTATGCACCGTATACCCTAGCAACGATGAGAGGTAAGAAGAGACAACAAAATAAGTAAGGGATGGAAAAAATGCATCATAAAATAGATTCTATTACTCCATAAGTCACACAAGACATCATCAATGGGCAAGAGGCAAGAAAATGAAAGAGTTGACAAATCGTATCGAAAATTGTGCACCACGATGAAGTTGCACTCTAATTGAATCGTAATGGCTCCAACATAATCACAAGGAAGAATCGATCAACAACTAAATAACTTGCATAATAGAACAAAGCTTACACATGTAGAGAAAGACAATGGAGTGTCTTGGCATACTCATAAATGTCAAATGAAGGGATACATATAGGGTGTTGAGTAACCCTAGTGCATGACTCAATAGAAAACCCTAAACCTAACCCTAAACCTAACCCATGTGAGATGACCCTCCATATGTGAGTGGAGGACACATAGGATAACTCACACCAACACCCCCTTCATCGAAGTTGGGGTGATGGCTATGATGAGTCAGATGGAAAGAGAAGACACTCCTAGACAACTAAGAAAGATGTGTCAATGGGGCTTGGAAACTAAAGACCTGATAAGGTGCCCATATACAAACAACATATTCCTAGAAGAATAAGAAAAAAAGGACTACATAGCCTAAAGAATATGAGTAGTTGTAGAAGACCTCACCCCAAGAAGAGACCGTAAGTGAAGAAACTTCATCTTAGTGAAGGGCTTGGTAAATAAATCTGCAATCTAATCAGATATCTGAATGTACTGAATGCCAATGATACCATCATGAATAATCTCTCGTATGAAGTGCATATGGATCTCAATGTCCTTCATCCGCTGATGCTGAACTAGATTTCTACAAATAGAGATAGTGCTCATGTTATCACAGTAGATAATGGTAGGCCATCGAAAGTGGATGCCAAATAGCTTCGTGGAAATGTTAATTTCTCCTCTATATTCTACCTCTTAGATGATATCACAATTTCATTCTGCTTCTTGCTAGACCAACTAATAGGACCCGAACCAAGAGAGAAACTGTAGCTAGAAGTAGATTTCTAATGATCTAAGTCACCGGCCCAATTAGAATCTGTGAACCCAATCAAGTCAATATCTACCCCTCCATGATAGTGAATTCCATCAAGTATAAGTGCCACAAACATAATGAAGGATCCATTTAGCTACTTTCCAATGCAGCTCATGTGGCTCTTGCATGAATCTAGACACAATCCCAACAACATACAATAAATCCAGTCAAGTGTGAGTCAAGTAAATCAAGCTCCTCACCAACTGTCAATAAAGGGTACCATCAACCAAGGGAGTAAAGCAATCAAAAACAAACTTAACCCTATAAAGAAAAGGAGTAGGAGAATACTTGCAATCAAACATTTGAAAATGAGCTAGCAAATCAAGAGCATACTTAGGTTGCGAAATCAAAATTCCCGAGTCATATTGTGAAATTTGGATCCCAAGAAAGTAAGTTAGTTATGGAAAGCCTATTGGCCAAGGTGATATTCATAGAATCAATAATAGTGGAAGAATTACCTGTGATCAACAAGTCATCAACATAGAGAACAAGAATGAGTATGGAGTCATCTTTCCGTAGAATATAAACATTTGGATCAGAGTGACACCTAGTAAACCCTGATGTAAGTAAAGATTCCATCTTGGCATACCAAGACCGAGGGGCTTGTTTAAGGCCATAAAGAGACTTCTTTAACTTACAAACAAGGGAGGGATCATGGACATAACCTAGAGGTTTTTCCATGTAGATCTCTTCCTCTAAGTCACCATGAAGGAAGGCACTCTTAACATCCATTTGATGGACTTTCCATATGTTTGCTACAACAATGGCTAGGGTTAGTTGAATAGAATTCATCTTCACAACCGGAGTAAATGTTTCTAGTATAATCAACCCCAACTATCTAGGAGAAACCCTTAGCTACTAATTGTGCTTTAAAATTTTTGATGTCTCCATCTACTCCATACTTTGTTCGGAACACCCACTTACACCGAACGATTTTTCTTCCTTTCGGAAGAGGGGTGAGATCCCAAGTATCGTTCTTCATGAGAGAGGAATACTCCTCATCCATGGTAGAATCCCACTCAGGAATAATAGAAGCCTTCCAGAAATATTTTGGAGAAGTAGAGGCAAAGAAGGAGTGGGGTCCAATGAAATCTGAGCGAGTACATCTCATATCCGAAGTATCTCCAACTAAATCTCCAACACTTTGCAAATTTTTCCTAGCCCAAAGAGGACCAGGAGGATCAGGCTTAGAGTTAGAATATTCTTCACTTAAGTGATAAGGGACGTAGTCCTCATCATCACTACTGTCAGAATCAGAAGACTCAGAGGTATGATGGTTGGGAGGATCAGGAAGAGGAGCACGCTCAACAGTATCATCATCTGATGAGTCATAATTTGAATCAGTGAGCTAACGAACCTCAATAGGTGGAGAAGTAGAAGCCGAAGAAGACTCATCAAACTTAAAACTTCTCTCAATATACAGCTCATGAGAAGTAGGATTCATCAATCGATATCCCTTCACACCATCAGGATACCCTACAAAGATACAAGGTTTGGATTGTGGTTCCAAGGCCTTACATTTCTTCTTGGGAATCCCTCTTACTGCCTTGTGTGGAACACGGTTCTGAATGTAATTTGCACAATTCACTACTTCGGCCCAATACTATGGAGGAAGAGACTTCAAGTGAATCATACAAGTGGCCATCTCCTTCAAAGTACAATTCTTTCTTTCGCGACTCCATTCGGGAAGGTCTATAAGCAATCGTATGTTGTAAAGAGATCCCTTGAGTAAGTGCGTAAATCTATGAACCTATTTTTTACATGTTCACCTCCATTGTCGGTTCAAAGAACCTTGATAGAATGTTCCACTTGTTTCTCAACAAGAGCCTTAAAGTCCTGAAAAATTTTCAAAGACTTCAGACTTAAGCTTAAGAAAATATACCCAAGTATATCGCAAATAGTCATCAATGAAGGTTAGCACATAAAGAGCTCTAGTAAATAAAGGAGAAGGAAATGGACCAGAAATATCGTTATGAACAAGATCCAAGGGATGAGTAGCTCTCCAAGATTTTCCTTTGTCAAAGTTCTTTTCAGGATGCTTTCCAAGGGTACAACCCTCACAAAGACCCTTAGAAAAATTGACGTGGGGTAACCCGTTGACCATTTCATTTTGGCTCAATTATTCAAGGTAGCGATAATTTAGATGTCTAAATCGTTCATGTCATAGCTTATTACCTTCATTTGCATGAGTGAGAAGGGAAGTGGACGTAGAATCAGAAGTAAAGTGGGAAAAGGTATATAACCGTGAACGGTGATCCACCTTTCCCTCAGCCACTGTAGTGTCATCGTTAAGCTCATAAATAATCACCGAGTTAGGACCAAATTCCACTCACATTCCTTCACCAAGGTGAGTAATTTGGTAAACCGATAAGAGATTGGTAGAGAGATCAGGAATGCTCAACTCTTGGTTGAATGTTCCCCATCCATCTCTACCGATCCACTACCAGAAACTAACATTGTTGTGTCATTACCCATCGTGATTTGGGACATTCCACAAGGATTGATGTTAGAGAACTCAACATACGAAGAACCCATGTGGTGTGAGGCACCGGAATCTATAATCCATGCCGATGAAGGAGCAACTTTGGCTACAAGGGCCTTTCCTTTCTTCTTATCATATTTAGAACCTTTTGTAGTGGAAGACTCAACCTTCAAGCATTTTGTTTTATGGATTTAGGAACACTTATTTTATTCTTCTCAAGTAAATGAGATAAGTTATCAATCTATTTCGAAAAAAGTGGTGCTCATCGTGACCAGGCTTCTTGCAATAGGAACACAAAAACTTGCTTTTCTGTGCCTTAGGCTCAGAATTCAAAGTGTTTGTGTCATTTTTAGGTTTGGTCTTGGTTTCTTTCTTCTTTTCAGTCTTCTTTCCCTTGCTAGTACTTGCTACAAGGGCATGTGACTTGGACTTGAGAGACCCCATTTGAATGAGTTTTTCCTATTCTTAAATGAGTTGGGATGAAAAATAGTCAAAGGAGGGAATTTTCCAATCATTTCCCAAGGTAGCTTTTGTAGTGTAAAAAGTTGACACGAAGACAGAATATTCGGGACCTAACTTAGAGAGAATCAACAAGATCAGTTGAGAATCTTTATTCTCTACTTGACATTCCTTTAACAATGATATAATGTGGACAAACTTCGAGAATAATGCTTGTAGGTTTTCAAAATCACTAGGATTTAACCCTAGTAGTTTGTTTTCCAACTCATGTGCTCTCATGTCATCGTGTTGTCCAAACATTTCATCTAACATTGTCCATGCAGACTTAGGTGTTTCAGATGACTCAATGTGGAAGAGCAAGTCGGGAGAAACGGACATGCAAAGAATACCTAAAGCTTCATCACTATGGTTTAACCACTTAGATTTTTTAGGTTCGTTGTCTGGTTCAGTCTCAGTTCCCATGGTGATGTGAAATAACCCTTTACCCCTTAGTTTCATTATCATTTTTGATCTCCATTCGAAAAATTTGAACAACGTAAGCAAAGGAATTGAAAGTGCATCCATAGTGAAGAGAGAGAGAAGAAATGCAAAAAAGAAACACAACCACCTAGGACAATATAATAACCCCCCGCTTTCGGCACTTTATAGTTTAGTGTGTTGAATACAATCGGGTCTCGAGCGTGTGTCTGGAAACACTTGGTAACTCACCTTGCAATCAGCATAATAATGTGTAAGAGAGGAGACCACAATCGTGTTTCGGGAAGCGCAACAAAGTGACACCGTACACAAGCACAATTGCTAAAAACTAGGAAGGAGGTGAAATCAAATCCTGGTTGTGAGAAAAAGTGTCTCACGTCAAAGGAGACCCTCTTGCTGCAAACTATGGCGGATGCACTCACTAGTCAGTAAGCAATAATAAGGGTAATATACAATGTTTAGATGAACTCGGGAAGAGTTCGATGATCTTTAGAATGTCGGAAAGGCACGTGGAAGACAAGGAGGGCTCAGAGTGTCACTGCACACTTGAGTGCATGATTAGTAAAAAAATCGACAATGACACCTAAAAAATTATCGTTTAGAAACGTCCAATTTGGCTAATTTTAAAGTTATAGGATTTTTTTTTAAATGACAATTTAACGTTATTTTAAAGAATGATTTTAATTATCTAATCGTAAAGTATAATCACAAAAAAATAAATTAATTACGATTATTTAATATCTAATTTAAAAATAATAATTAAATATGAGGAATGAATTAAGATTTTTTTAAACTTAATTAAAATTAAAAATTAAAATTAAAAAAAAAAACCTTCCTTTTAAAAGTTTCCACTTTTTTGTTTTAAAAGCAAATTTGAAATTTTTTAAAACTTACGGTTTTTTTAAAAAAGCAAATTTTAAAAAATTAATAAAAGAAATACTTTAAAAACTTACATTTTTTGGGGTAAAATATTTTTGAAGTTTTTAAAAATAGAAATAAGTTGAAATAATTAAAAAGTGGAAAGCATTTTAAAACGTTTACCAAAGAGAACTTACCAGCACAAAAAGTGACTGGTTTGGCACAGTCCGCGGCAAGGAAAGGAGGCAAGTGTGTGTGGGCGAACAGGGAGGGGATGGCCACGCAAGGGCGAAGGCAGGGAGAAGAGGATCCAACCATGGTAGAGGGAAGAACAAATCGCTTCCCCAGCTTCCACGCAAGCCCTCCACGTAAGCAATTACCAGAGAAGTCCACGCAAAGCAAGTAAAAACACCCACGCAACAAGTGAAAAATGTCCACACAGCCTTAGAAGAACATATTTAGTCACAAGAAGCAAAAGAAGAGCCGGTCAGGATTGAATACAACTCTAATGAGTGTCCAAGTCGATGCACCAAACCGATGATCCACCAATTACCGAATTTTTGACCTGAATCTGCAAGAAAAAAATAGCAAAAATAGAGAAAATCCAGAAAACAGAGATCTAAAGAATTTTCAGTTTAATAAAAAATTTAAAAACTAGAAAATACTCTATTTTGGTTGATCTGCTAGATTTAGCTACAGCTAGCTAAATGTAGCTACAAAACCCCTAAAACTCAAGGAGATCTACACATGCACAAAGAACATAGCAAAACCGACAACTTTCCATGAGCAACTTGTTAAATATGTTAGCAAAAAAATTCTAGAATATAATGATCGAAAAACTTGATACCATGAAAGAGTTGACGGATCATATCGGAAACTGTGCACCATGATGAAGTTGTACTCTAGTTGAATCGTAATGGCTCCAACATAATCACAAGAAAGAATCAATCAAAAACTGAATAACTTGCATAACAGAACAAAGTTTGCACAAGGAGTAATAGAACGACACCAAAAGTAATCGCAACTAAAAAATAACGAGTGCACGTTTACCCGATCTCAGCTCTGATACCATGAAAGAGTTGATGAATCATATCGGAAACTGTGCACCATGATGAAGTTGCACTCTAGTTGAATCGTAATGGCTCCAACGTAATCACAAGGAAGAATTGATCAACAACTGAATAACTTTCATAACAGAACAAAGCTTGCACATGTAGAGAAAGACAACAGAGTGTCTTGGCATGCTCATAAATGTCAAATGAAGGGATACATATAGGGTGTTGAGTAACCCTAGTGCATGACTCAATAAACAAACCCTAAACCTAACCCATGTGAGATGACCCTCCATATGTGAGTGGAGGACACATAGGATAACTCACACCAATAGAAAATTCCATTACAGAGCCATGAGAAGAGGCTTAGACTCCACATTCTACCCTAAGGGAGAAAGAGAGAGGGGGTAGGAGAGTAAAAATGACCAACAAGGAGAAGATCGAAACTGTTTTCTCCGAGAGCAAAGTGTCCATGATGGCACTCTGTCTGAAGAGGATGTTGATCTAATCCAAGTTTGTCTACAACTAGTTAAGGAGGAAGAACAACTAGCTCCAAGTCTCATTGAAGAGGAGCAACTAGGAGAGATCAAATCAGATTTGAGGCCACTTAGTGAAGAAATCATTATTGAATATTTTTACTTTCATTTGAAGGGCCTGATTTGATTGATGAACCCATGATGGAGGAGGACCATGCAATTTTAGAGGCTCCAAGTGTGGAGCAAGCCACAAAAATCTTCAGTTATTCCTCCCACTTTATCCCCTTCAAGATCTAATGTTGAAGAAGAGTTTGATCTTTCAAACTTCATGTTTGAGGATGAAAAGAACCATGGTGAGCAAGTTGTAGATCATGAGGACACTATGGAGGATATCAAGCACATGTAGCAGGACTACAAGGAGGGAGACTGTCTGTCGGACACCGGAAGATTGCTTTGATGGAGAGGATCCTGAGGAGATAACATCATTTTCTCCTCCATCATCCACCTTCCAAGCACATGAGCCTACTATCATGAAGGAGAGCATTCAAGAACAACATCCTACACTTCATAACACCCTCTGGAACCAAGGTTGGAAGATATGAATCTTCCATGTTCTTTCAAAGGAGGAGGAAGGGAAAAGGCAAGAGGATGTCATCATCTCTCTCACACCATCCACCCAGGAAGGTCAATAGGAAGACTCCATTCTTGGAGTTGAAATTTAGAGCAAGGGGCACATTCAAAGGACCAGACCTTGCCCAATCAGATACTTGGCCTCATTGGAGCCAAGGGAGAAGCCACAACCAGTCATGCTTGCTTCTAAGCATGAGGATGAGTGTCAAAATACCAAGGATCAGCTGCAATGCCTCTTCAACCCAAATACAGAGCAACTAAAAGAGGTATTTGTTTTTTTTTCATTGATACCTTGATGATTTGGGTGGAGGATTGGCCTATTGTCAGTTTTTCACTCATACCAACAGCCAGATTCAGTGCCAAATCATCTTCATGGCTACAAATTGTAAGAAGGGGTAGCTACTTTGCATTTCCAGTATCAGGTTTTGTTTGAAATTGCTTGTCTCTTTCATTAGTGTAGGGTAGCAGTAGGTTTTATTCCTCTAAGTGCATATGCACATTGTCTTGTTATAGTTTAGGTTTGTTTTAAGCGAAGTTCCTTTACACAACTGCATGTTCCACTTAGAGCATGTATGATTTTTAGTTTTGTGCATAGTATGTGTTGTGGTGTTTTGTTGCTCATGTGCAGTCCATTTTTAGGGACAGGTGAAATCCCAGTCATTACAATTCTCTACTCTCAGAAATCAAGGTTTTCTTATGGAAATTGAGAGTGTGGACAACGAGGTAGGCTCAAGGTCACCAAGTGTGAGTGGTCGGGCTCGTGTTTCAGGGACCGAGATCAGATTTGTGTTTACCAGAAGACTCCATGCCCAATGGATGCTTCAAGGCCACTAATCATTTCATCTAGCAAGAAGATGTCCCCATGAGTCACCAAATTTTTATCCCAATTTTTCCCCGGTAAAATTGATCAAACACAACCCCACACAAAATAAAACCTAAGGGTCAGCTCTATCTTGTGAGCTCACATTCAAATCCAACAATCAAGGGTCAAGCGGGCTCAAATAAGGGAAGAGCAGGGTCAAAGAAGGGGCCAACGGCGTCAAAGAAACTAGATCCCGACAAGAAAGAATCAAGGAAAGGCTCAAATTTTTCAGACTTAGCTACATAAAATTCAACTCGAGGCCCGAACCACCCAAGTATAAACGAACTCGCAGAAGGTGCCACATGTCATCTCGGCAATTCCAAAAGGTGCAAGAGAAATAGTGTCTCCAAACAAGTGTGCAGCTTCCATGTGTCTAGAACCCAACATAGTCGCTCCTAAATAAGCGTAGAAGTTACCTAGCCAAAAACAAAGAAAGCAGAGTGGGCCTTAATTGGATAAGTATAGAGAAAGGCCACGAGAAGCCGCCACATGTCTCAATGGCAAAAATTCAAAGGAAGGATCAAGAGTGGAGGCTCCAAATTTGTCCCAACCCTCCACATGTCCAAAAGTCAAAAAAGGGGGTAGAGCCAATCACTTAAATCGACTAAGAGCAAGGCCAGCGGAAGCCTCCACGTGTCTCGGCGGTGAACCTTAAAGGTTCGAAACCAAAGACGGTCCCTCAAATGAGCGCGGAGCTTCCACATGTCTCAGGTCCAAAAAGGAGATAGTGTCGGCGGTTGAAAAGGCTCGGGGCAATGAAGCCTCCATGTGTCTCATCAGTTGCTACGCCCTTAACCTATTGCTTGTATTAGGATATGAGTAGCCGAATTGTGGCTTACCATATCATTTTATTATATCATTTATACTTTCTCATGCTTAGTAGGTCAGCCTTGGTGATGGCCATAACATATGAATAGTATATATAGGGGATTGTAGGTAGTAGTTCATCATCATTTGGAGCATTTGAGTCTTATTGTATGGTTTGGAGGTTGCCCCCTCAAAGTGGCGAAGCTATTCTAATTACATATTAAGATCATTATTCTGGAATATTGTGTTATTTGGTGTTATATTTTTGTTCATGATCTAAATTATACAAGTGGTATCGTAGCTATGATCCGGGCCAAAATTAGGGCAAAAACTCTAATTTTTGTTTCTATCATATATTGCACAAGAAAGCGAATTGGTGGGAGATATTTTTACGAGTTGCGAAACATTTTAAATAAGGTTCCTTGAAAATTTTAGACTTTTTTAATTTATTTTGTAAAATTTATTACAAATTTAGGGTTTTTCATAAAATCACTCCCTAGGGTGCAAATTATATATTTTTTTCAAATTCATTACATTTTCGAAATTAAAAAAATAGGGTTTGTTCTTTAAGTTTTTTTATATTTGGCTGAATTCGTATCGAAATCTGAAACCATAAAATTTCACCATGATCCCTACATCCTACTATTTTGGGGCATCATGGCGGGGCCTTCCACAAGAGGAAAAAAGATTCCCATCACTCCGGGTAAAACACTAGAAAAGGATGAGATAGTAGTTGAGGAGTTGGAGACAGAAGATATAACTACATATTCCTCAGGGTTAGGGTTTACTTTGATAGACCATAAAGTAAGTCAACTTGAGTTTAAATTGAGAGACCTCAAATCTTAGGTGGCCAACAAAGAAGATGTGGATAAGATTGGACAAAGATTGGAGGAGTTCATGAAAAAATTCAGTACGAATATGATGGGTAATCATACTTATGTCAATCAAGGTGGATCCTCAAGTCAACATAATAGACACATGAGCCAGAGTGGATCTTCAAGTGTGCACAATCCAAATACGAGCACTCTGCAGGCCCGTAATATGTTTCCAAAAGTGGAGATGCGCAAGTTTGATGGAAAGGATCCACTCAATTGGATCAACCAAATGGATAATTTCTTTGAACTACATCAGATTCCATCAGGACAAAAGGTGACCATGGAAGCTTTGTATCTCAAACTTGACCAATTCATCTGGTATCGATGGTTATGTGCTCAAAGGCAAAAGAGTGGTCTCAATGTTACATGGATAGTCTTCACTAAAGAGTTGTAATTACACTACGTTTTTATTCTCAGATAATTACTTCAACCAATTAGAAAATTTGAGATAGACGGGGATCTCAGTTAAGGATTATAGTCATCACTTTGAAAACCTTTCTCTGTGGGTGGAAAATATTATCAAGAGAATCGAATGACCTATTTCTTGGGGGACTTAAGGATCACATTTATCATGAGGTGTGTATGTTTAATCATCATAAGGTTTATGATTCAATGATTATGGCAAGAAGGGCAGAGGAGAAATTTTTCAAGTAGGAGACAACATTTCACTTATACCAGAGATCACAACACCTTGGCCCAAAGACTCCTTGAACAGTTAGATTGACACCTCAAAAAATTCAAGAAAAAAGAGAAAGGGTTATATTTTAACTATGACAATAAATTTGGACCCAGACATAAATGTGCTAAAAATAAGTTTTTCTACATTGATGGGCCTAGTGAAGATGAAGAGAAGGATGAAGATTCAGAGTCAGAGGTCTTGGTTGAGCTAGAGGAGTTAGGATATCCTTAGCCAATGATCTCATGCCATGCAATTTTAGGTATTAACACCCCCCAAACCCTAAAGGTGGTTGGATTCCTAAAAAAACAGAGGGTCACAAGTGTTGATTGATTCAGGAAGTACTCACAACTTTATCAATCATAAGTTAGCAGTGCGCCTAAACTGCTTCATTTATCCAGCTCTTGAATGTCAAGTAATGATTGTTGATGGAGGTATTGTTACTTGTTCTGGAAAATTCCATAGCATTAAGCTTGCCATGGGAGATTACATACTAAATAGTCCCATGTATGCCATTTCTATGGGAGGAGTAGACATTGTGTTAGGGGTTCAATGGCTTACCACTTTGGGAACCATTGAGATGAACTTCCAAGACTTGTTCATGTGATTTCACTCTGAAGGAAGGACTTTTGAGCTAAGAGGCTTAAGAGAAAAGTCTCCACAAATAGTAAGTTCTCATCAGATGCACAAAATGCTAAAAAAGGGTGCAGAGGGATTTGTGGCACAACTCTTTTCATTGGAGGCTCATCATTTTAAGGACATTATACCATCAGATATGCAAGCAGTATTGGATGCACACTCTGTTGTATTTGAAAATATACCAAAGGGCTTACCTCCAAAGAGAGATCATGATCATGTTATTCAGCTATTACCAGGAATTCAACCACCTAACATCAGACCTTATAGGTACCCATATGTGCAAAAGAGTGAAATAGAGAAGATTGTATAAGAGATGTTGGGAAGGGAATCATCTCTGTCATAGTCAGAGTGCTTATTCTTCTCTAGTAGTGATGGTACGGAAGAAAGATGACATGTGGCGCATGTGTCCTGATTATAGGGAACTTAACAAGTACACAATCAAAGATAAGTTTCCTATTCCTATAATTGATGAGTTACATGGTGCTATTTATTTTACAAAGTTTGATCTTCATTCGGGATACCACCAAATCATAATCAAGGATGAGGATGTTCATAAAACCACCTTTTGGACACATGAAGGCCATTATGAATTCTGGTAATGCCTTTTGGACTCACAAATGCACCTTCTACATTTCAAAGTTTGATGAATTCTATTTTTAAGTCATTCCTGCGGAAGTTTGTCTTGCTATTTTTTTATGATATATTAATTTATAGCAAAACATGGGAGGAAAATTTGCATCATGTAAATAAGGTTTTGTAAACCCTTGAGCAACATTAAATTTATGCAAATCCCTCTAAGAGTTCTTTTAGACTCAAGGAGGTTGAATATTTGGGTCACATTGTCTCTCATGAAGGGGTTAAAGTGGATCCTAATAAGATCAAAGCCACGATGGAGTGGAAGGTTCCAAAAACCCTAAATAATCTACAAGGATTTTGGGGCTTGAGTTATTACCAAAGATTCGTAAGGCATTATGGAAGCATAGTTGCACCTCTCACGACTTTATTAAAGAAGGACTCATTCCATTGGAGTGAGGATGCAACCAAAGCATTTGAGCAACTAAATGAGGCCATGTGCACCACTCCAGGTCTTGGCTACTCTATATTTTTCCAAAACATTCATTGTTGAATGTGATGCATTAGGGGTGTGTATGTGGGAAGTTCTCCGCAAGAAGGTCATCCTATTACCTTTTTGAGCCATAAATTCAAAGGTAAGAATCTTTCCAAGCTGACTTATGAGAAGGAAATGCTAGCCATACTTCATGCAAGAAAGCAATGGAGACCATATCTCATAGGAAGACACTTTAAAGTGAAGTCGATCATGATAGTCTCAAATACTTCTTGGAGCAGCATTTATCATTTGAAGAACAACAAAAATGGGTCTCCAAGATGTTGGGATATGATTTTGAGATTATCTATAAGAAAGGGAAGGAGAATGTAGTTGTGGATGCTTTGGAGCGAGAAAAATGAATCAACTGCAGCCTTGTTATGTGCCATATCCATATTACGGGAAGATTAGATAGATGAGGCAAGGTCCGAATGGAGAAATGACCCAACCACACAAAACCTCATTCATCATCTCTAGAATGATCCAAGCATGTCTGAAAATTTTGTATTGAAAGGGGATGTTTTATGGTATAAAGATAGATTATACCTATGTAAGAACTCCACTCTTAAAAATAGGATTCTATCTAAGCTTCACTCTTCTCCAATCAAGTCAAACAAGATTTCTTTTGGGAAGGGCTCAAAGGGGATGTCCAAAAATTTGTGGCAGAATGCATGGTTTGTTAGCAAAATAAGGGTGAAACAATTCAATCCCTAGGTCTTCTACAACCTCTATCTATTCCTAGCCAGTGGTGGGAAGAGGTTTCCATGGACTTTATCACAGGATTGCCTAAATCTGAAGGAAAAAATGTCATCATGGTTGTGGTGGATAGACTCACCAAATATGCTCATTTTTGTGCCTTGGCACACCCATTTGTTGTAAGCATGGTAGCAACAGCCTTCATGGACACAATTCAGAAGCTTCATGGGACACTAAAGATTATAGTAAGTGATCAAGACCCTATATTTACTAGTAATTTTTGGACTGATTTATTCTCATGTTTGGGTACTTAGTTAGCTCGTAGCTCTTCTTATCATCCCCAGTCTGATGGGAAAATAGAAGTTGTAAATAAGTGTTTGGAGGGATATCTCCGTTGCTTTACGTTAGATAAACAAGCAAGATGGGTCTAATGGTTGCCACTTGCAGAATGGTGGTATAACACTTCCTTCCATACTTCATCTAAAATGTCTCCTTTTTTGGCACTCTATGGGTACCATCCACCATCCATCACATCATCATTGAGAGGACAACCACGGGTTAGAGCAGTAGAAGAACACATTCAGTATCAATAAGAGGTCCTCTCTAGTCTCAAGGAGAACTTGGTCATGGCACAAAACCGCATGAAGCAACAAGTTGATCAACATCACACGGAAAGGCATTTTGAAGTCGGTGATTGGGTTTTTGTGTAGTTACAACCATATAAGAAAATGTATTTGAAACAACAACAAAAGGATAAAAACTTTCACCGAAGTATTATGGCCCCTATCAAGTATTGCAGAAGATTGGTACTATAGCATACAAATTAGAACTTCCACAATCAACCAGAATACATCCAATCTTTCATGTTTCTTTCCTGAAGAAAGTAATTGGACAGAGAGTATCAGCCCAAATAGTGTTACCTGAGCTCGATGAGGAGGGGAGAGTCATCTTAGAACCTGAATGCATCCTTCAAACACGCACTAAAAGATTGAGGACACGGGTTATTACTAAGTACCTGATCAAGTGGAAGAATATGGACAATGAAGATGCAACATGGGAAGATATGACATTCCTGCAAAGCAACACCCAAATCTTCTCAACATTGGGGACAATGTTTCTTTGAAGGGGAAGGGCATGCTACACCCTTAACCTATTGCTTGTATTAGGATATGAGTAGCTGACTTGTGGCTTACCATATCATTTTATTATATCATTTATACTTTCTCATGCTTAGTAGGTCGGCCTTGGTGATGACCATAACATATGAATAATATATATAGGGGATTGTAGGTAGTAGTTCATCATCATTTAGAGCATTTTATTCTTATTGTATGGTTTGGAGGTTGCCCCCTCGAAGTTGCAAAGTTATTCTAATTGCATATTGAGATCATTACTCTAGAATATTGTGTTATTTGGTGTTATATTTCATCTCATTATCTAAGTTATACAAGTAATTTCATTACATCAGCGTGACTTCAAAAGGCATGGCCCAAAGAAGGACCCTGAACTAGTGCCAACCCACCACATGGTCAAAGCCCGAAAGTTGAACCGGCCCCAAATCGGTTAAGTATAGAAGATTCAATAAAGCCACCACTTGTCATCTCGATGCAATTTCAAGGGAAGAACAAATAGCGGTTCCCAAACAAGCACAAGTTCACCACATGGCCAGGAGTCCAAAAAGGGGGATAGAGCTGGTCATAGAATCAGATAAGTATAAAAGAACCACTTAAAGGTGCCACGTGTCGAATCAGCACAACTTCAAAGGTAAAATCTGGGGGCAGGTCCCAAATATGCGCTAAGCCTCCACATGTCCCAAGTCAGACGTATGACCCTACCAAAAAAAAGGGACTTAGCCAAAATACAAAGAAATAGAAAAGTCATGGAAGGAGCCATGTTTCTCTTTGATGCAACTTCAAAAGCAAAATCCAAAAGTGGTCCCTAAACAAGTGCCACCTACACATGGCCATGTTTTAAGTCAAAGCAGGGAAGGCGGGTCACTAGAGGCAGTTTGAATTTTTTGGATTTTTTTCAAAAAGGTGTAAAGTATAAAAGTAAGCCACACCTCTGTCGACACCCAAAGAAGCCACATGTCAGGCCTAAATTACATGTGGGAGACAAGCCTTGGAAGAATTTTTTTCCAAATGCGGGTCTGCAAGATCGAGGGGGAAATTTTTCCCAAGTGGAAAAAGCGGGTCTGCATGGGGACGTGGAGGGAATTTTGCCAAAAGTGAATTTCAAGATTGTGGGGTTACATGGATTTTTTACACTTTTTCCATTTTTGTGCAAAAGGCACAAAGTGAATTTTGGGCCTATGGACCCATTTTGCAAAATTGGTTTTTTGCCATTTTTGTACAGATTCGATTCAAATATTCAAATGGGCATATCTTTCAATCCAATGCTTGAAATTCAAAAAATTTGGTACCATTGGAAAGATCTCAACCTCATCTACACCATGGAATCCTGAAACTTTAATTTTGACAAGGTTAGGTGGGTGAAAAATAGGGAAACATTTTTCATTCCATTAATGTATGATTTGATCTATCATTCTTCCTTTTCTAACATGCCAAATAGACATGGGGAACCAGGATTGATAGATTGTAGGAAGATTTGTAAGGGGCTTTAATGGTTAGTGGTTAAGCTTTTAGAGTAGAAGTCAATGCTCTTTTAGGGGTGGTTGGAGTAGGGTTCAAATTATTCCCTCCTTTCTCTCTTATTCTTCCTATATATTGTAAAGGAGGGGCATTTTTAAGGGTTGGTCATTGTTTCTCTCCTACCCCCTCTCTCTTTCTTCCTTAAGGTAGAATGTAGAGTCTAAGCCTCCTCCCATGGCTCTGTAATGGAATTTTATTTCCTCTTTCCCACTGATGATGTACCGTGTGACTTATGGAGCAATAAAATTTGTTTCATGATGCATCTATCCATCCTTTTCTTATTTTGTTGTCTCTTCTCGCCTCTCGTCATTATAGGGTATACTATGCATACTCGATGTTTATTGTAGGTTCTGGGAGCTGTGTTTAATGGGTTTTGAAGTGGTGTTCCATGTGACATTCATATTTGGTTTGTGGTGCATCTTGTCCACCCCCTCCTCTGCTCACCTCTCTCCACTTCAGGAAATTTGGATTCATGATCAGCCACTTCCTTTTCTAGTGTATCATCGCTTAGTGTAGGCTCTTTTTATGCATTTCTCTCTCTCTCTCCCTAGTCCCTTGGAATGTTAGATTAGGATAGATTAGGTTTTTCTTGCACTAGAGTAGCTTGTGGTAGGTAGTTTAGGAAGTAGGAACCAACCTTCTCTGGAGGTCCATCTCAAGTCCGCAAGTCCCATAGCTTGAGAGATGGTCCCATGTTCTGCAATCACACCGAATGCCCCACTCAGATCCAAGGCCATTCGGGGTTGCTATGATTTTGCACTAACAGGAAGTGTTTGATAATTACTAACTCAGGTTCCCCTTTGTATTATGGAAACTTATCAAGGAATTTCTAGATTTTAGGTGGGAATTCATAGATTTCCTCAACTTGAATCTATTCTTCTTCCTCATCTGAGACATTATTGTTGTGGGTGTTTTAATTTTTCCGATTATCTCCTACCACACATGATGCGAATAGAAAGGAAATCCTGATGTTGGATAGTTATTTTCTGAAATTGACTATTCACCGAAGTTGGAGAACCTCGGACCAAGATAATCCATGATGGAGATTTGATCTAACCAAAATGAAGCTCGACAAAATAGGATACCAACAAATTCGGCCGTGTAAAAAGTGTTTCACATGGGCCTAAGGTTTTTTAGTAAAGATTGGATAGAACATACAAGATCAAACCTATAAATGACACAAGGGTTGATGGCATCTATGATGAAGATTATCCAAGATAGATATGATCATACCTACACGGAAATGACACAGGGGCCAATGACATCTGGAAAGATTGATTTTTAGGTTTTTTCTAAATTTTTAAGGAATGAAACAAGAAAAAATGAAAATTGGATGCTTTTAACGAGTTGTTCTCAATCAGAAGGGGAAAAATAGGATTCACATCAGGTTCACCAAGGATTAATGACTGGTAAAAACATTTCTAGGCAAAGATGCACTCTAATCATCCATTCAACTAAGGTATTCGAGGAAATGAGTGAGGGACACACCAAGACCAATACACAAACAGATAGAATTAAAGGGGGTACAAGGACCGCTATGATTACATACCCCAAGGGAAGTAACCCTTACACTAGGAAAAACTAAGGTTTCCAAGGCCTTAGGTTGAAGAAGAGGAAGGAACCCTATGGAGGTATCGACACTATGGGGGTAATAAAAGATAAAAGAAGCATGCAAATATTATGCTAACCTAAGGAAAGCATATAACTAAAATAAAATACCCTAACCTAGCATGTCCATAAAATATTAAGCTAACATAAAGCATACATAACGAATGTAGGAAATTACCTATTGAGGGGCGGTTGCCGATGCATCTATCTCCCAAAGGACCATACATAAAGAGAGAACAACTTTCAGGTAGATAAGGGGAAACAATCCAATCCTAGCTCACTATAGTTGACCCAAAAGTGTGAGTTCACCAATCCAAGCAAGAATAATCTCCAAACCAAGAGTCACGATACAATAAATCCATAAGTCGAGTGAACATATGCAAGTTAGCGCAAGAGAGAAAATCTAATGGTGAGTTCCTTTGTGCAATTATGTGATGTCCTAATGTGTAAATGAGAGTTGGGGTATTTATACTAGTGGCATCACTCGTGGACGAAGGCGTTGGAAAGGAATTTAAATTGCACCGACCTACTCGCCCATGGGTGATGGCATTGACAAGTGAAGAAAATGAAAGGGGAGATGCAAATTTTCATGGGAAGTAAGAATAATGCAAAACAAAATATATGGGGTTATGAGCAAGTTGGATGTTGGGAGAATGTGAAGGAAAATAAGAGGATAAGAGAAAAAAGAAAGACATAAATGTGACCAAAATCTTCTCTCTCTCCATGTATGATCCCTAACTCAATGGTTACATGAGTAACCAAACCCTATCCTAGAACGAGCCTCTTAAGGCACCCGTTTTAGAGATAGATGCATCAGTGACCTCTAACCTGAAAAGAGAATTGTTAGTAACAAGTATGAAAATAGAAAGCGTAAAAAATAAGGTGTATACACATAGATTAGGTCATCTCCTTCCCTATTATGTTATGTCAACTTAGTGTTAAATGTTTCTTGAAACTAATTAGCAAAGTGCTCTTATTCGTGATCATCTTCTTAGCTTCTCTTCATTTTAGTCATATTGTGCATGTTTTCTTTATCTATCATTGATCCATACCTCTCCTCACCCAATCATTGATATCTTAGTAGGGTTCTCTCCTCTATCTTGATTGTGGGCCTTGGAAACCCTAGGTTGACCTAGTGTAGGGATTATTTCCCTCTAGATATGTGACCCTAGCACTCATTGTAGCCCCTTTAAATCTATCTCATTGTGTGTCTATTTATGTGTGCCTCTCACTCATTACCTTGATACCCTTGTAGAACAGATGATTTAGGAGTGCAAGATAATAAGGAAAATTTTGGCCCGCCATAAAAGCTCCACACTAGCTTGTCTTACTCTATCTCCTTAACAAAAATTAGATTTGTATATTATTCTTCATCACTTATTACACAGATGGCAATTTTTACCATCAAACCGATAATTCAAGGTACTACAGTGACTATCAAGTCATATATCATAAACACTATTAGGTAGAAATCTCATTTGTAGACCTCACAAATAAGTCACCTCTATTGTTTTTACACCTATAGGAGTGGTCACATTCAATATTTATGTATCTATTGTACATTCATTTCTGTGTATACCAATTACTAATATCAAACCTCTTAAAGGTCAAGAACTATCATCTTTTCAATTCTCAAACATGTTGAGTATATTCTCATATATGAGATGAGCTTCATTGGTCTCATTTACTAACTAATATTGACTACCGCCTCCAGAATCTTCCCCAACTTCAAAACATCTATTTTTGGTAATAGATCCATCATTCTTGTTGGTGACCTTGCTTAGTTGCCTCCTGTCAAGGACATACCATTGTATGCAAGTCACTCTTATGGGGAAAACCTTTGAAAGAGCTTTCCTATATCCATTACACTACAAACAATATTTCGTCAATAAGAATCCAATCCAAGTCAAATGTATTTTTTCCAATTACCACTCAATGTTCAGGATGGAAATGATCAAATAGAGGACGTGAAACACTTATTTCTCGCAAAACAACACTCTTGTATGAATAAGAACTTTATCCTTTCCACTTTCTCTACATTTTTTGTGAAAAATGAACTCGTCAATCGCCACAACCTCAACATGTTAAAGTATTTAAACATCCCCATCACCCATTGTATTTCCCAAAATACATGACGAGGCAACTCAAAAATCCCGATGATGATCAAATCCAACCAAAAATGCTTTTATGTAGACATCAAAAGGTTATTTTGAAAAAAAAATTGTGTGTTGAAGTTAGCCTTATAAGCGGTTCATTAGGCACTATCATTGACACTCGTCTACAGAGACTCCAGTTCACTACTAGATATTCCAATTGTCATCAAATTTGATAAATAGATGGGTCCTTCTTGGGATATTTCAAACTCTTTACATGTTCCCATCTCAATAATCTTCTAAGTTTTATGCATACAACTACCTCTAAAAATAGTTTGGGTATTAACTATTCAAAAGTCTCAAGGACTTACTTTGGAAAAGACGGCTATTGATATTGGAGAGCATGAAAGGTAGGGCTTGACATTCACTGTCATATCTATAGTTTCTTCCCTCAGAGAACCTCACATTTCACCTCCTTTTTCTATGGAACGTTACTCTAAGATGTCTCTTGGATATCTTCCACAATGTGGAAGAGTTGAGGAGGCTCTTTTGTAAACACTTCACCATTACCAACACACTTGAACAAGTTTTTCTCAAGAATTCACTTTCTTTTAATATGTAATCTGTTATTATGGGTAAGTGCAGCAAGTTGGGGGACCAAAACCGGCAATGAAATCCCAAATTTTATGAACCATGATCATGGTCTATTTTGTCGAGTTCAAGTAAATTCACAAACCTAAGACCGTGGTTACGGTTTATAAACCGCAATTGCAGTCTTTTGATAACAAAAAAACAAGCCGCGATCCTTATTTTTCCCCACCATTTTCTCCAAACCGCACACTTTTTCCATTTTTGACACTCGTGCTTTGCATTACCCTTCCAAATTACAATTTTTGCTTCTAGATTAAGATAATTTACATGATGTTGCCGAGATGAAGAGGTAAGCCCTCATTTTTATCAATTTTCTTACATTTTAGGTTTTGTGTGGTTTTCATGGGTTTTTCAATCTTTTGTTTATGTATAAAATTTCTTTGTTTTGTCAATTGTTTGGCAAGTTGTTAATCCTCCAAACATTCCTCCACTTCCTCAAAACCCTCCAAATATTCCTCCACCTCAAACCCCTCCTCCAAACATTCCTTCGCCTCCTATGGCTCCTATCGTCCCCAAAAAACCACTAGGAACCCAAGGTGATATCATTACAAAAATCTAAGAAAATAAAATTTCCATTCAGAACCTTATTCACACTATCAAACAAAATCATTCCACAAATTCAAGCTGTATGACTTTAGCTAACACACTTCAAACATTGATTGGCGAATTTGACTCTGCAACAAACCAAATAGATAGATGGAATACTTTTAGAGCTGATTATAGGCGGTAGTATGTAGTAAAATTATCACACGCAACCGTTAAAGAAATTTTTTTGAAAAAGACCACATTTGTGCACTATTTGAGACCCATAACCAATTCCCCCTCGCGACTAATTGCAATCGGTTCCTATCCATTAGTGTCACAACAATCAGATTAAAAAAAAAATTGGGACCGATGGTGGATGGTTTTGATTATCCACCATGCAACAAAAATGATTTTCCTCTTTATTTTTTGAAAAAATTATATTGTGATTTTGTGCTTGATGAGGTCTCCAATTATTTTGAATTTTCTAGGTTTTACAATCGAGCGGTGGCTCTACACGGACTAGACCAGGTGTATGTATTTTAGTTAGTCAACCTAGGATTCCCCACACCTAAAAACCCCCAAAGCCTTGATTATCCCTCCTACAGTGAAGGAGGTGTTGGAGATCGACACACTGCATGCATTGAGATCTCTCACTGACACTCTAGCCCAATATAGTAGCTAGATTACATCTAGCGATGTTGGTGGAGGTGTCAGTTCTAGAACACCACACCATTGTAGGTCATGGGTGGCGTATGCACCGTGAATGATACATCCTTTGTTGGTTCATAGGATCTCTTTTTATAAATGAGATGATGGCAGATGTTTTTGGAAGTGTTACAAATGTCCCTGGTCTTTCACAGGTAAATGTCACATAAATAATATATATAGAAAATTTTATTTCCTTTGAGATTTTAATATATATACTTGATAACATCATACTTGTGTAAAAATTTTTATTTAAACAAGTAATATTCATCAAGGACACATCCAGTGTGGACATCCTAGCTACTTCAGCCCATGTTATAGTGTGTGCAAATGTAAGTTTCAAGTTACTTACATTTCAAAGTTTATTTGATTGCATGTTTATTATTAAATACACATTAATATTCATGTATGTGTTTCACATGTACATACATATTAATATGTTTATATTTTTAAGCAGGAGCTCGGTGGGACATCATCTTCTATGGGCATTGAGGCTACCGACATGCCTCAAGTTACTTTTACTCATGTTAGTTTCACTGATTTTACTAGTTAAAGTTCAAGATTGTTTAAATATTATTATTATATATATCTATACATGTTCTAGAATTTAATATATATGCATGAGCCTTAGTTCCTTACACCATTCTCTTGGACAATTTTCAATTAATGTTGATCTACATGTTGTTTGTACAGCTTATGACTACTACACAAACTCCTCCCTTTATGCAAACTATGGAGGTTGTTGTTGATATTGCCATAAGCGCCTCTGCAGATCCACTCACATGGGTATAGTTTTTCAAATTTGTTAAATTTTGGACGAATTTTTCTTACTAAATCTACAATATCAAATTGTACATGAAATATTTAATTTGAACTATTTATTTATATGCACTCTGGTACGAGTCAAAGTGCACTGCCACGACCCCTAAACAATCCCCCTCGTGAGTCTACCCTTAACTTGCAGAGCATCAATTACAAATTGATAGGAGTCATGAGATTGCGGTAAGATTTCACATGCATTAAAATTTCTAAGTTTCTAAATTATGAATGTATTTTCAATATATCCACTTCTTAAAATTTTGGGTGTTAAAAACTTGATGTTTATGAATGTGCAAAGCTAAGTTACAGGGCTTTGACATGCCTAGGACCAGATGGATGAAATCCATAGTGTCATCTCCCTCCACTACATCCATAGGCCGTGGACATGCTTCTACTAGTAGGGCCAAGAGAGGGAGGATGTTTCATGATTCTTCATAGGATGTATAGATATATATGCCATCTAGACATGTGATACATACATTTTTTGTATGCCTATATATGGCTTGATATATATGATCTTGTGTTGGACATTCCATGGAGACGTGTATACAGTCTTATGCGACCGTGTGGTCCTATATATATGGCACGCTTAGTTTGATACATTATTCTTATATTTTTAGAGATGTGGCATTGGCTCAAACACATGTGCATGTATCCCATGTGTACTAGATATGTGTGTGTGTGTGTGTGTGTGGATTATGTTCCCTGCACCACTATGATATAATTTTTATTATGTTCTTGTGATCTCTGTTAGAACAATAATATTAAGTGCATCATAATGTTTAGTTTATAGTTAAATAATATAGAATAGTTTATATTCTTATTATTTAAATATAAACTTTAGATTAGGTTTGTTAGTTATTAATTAACTAACTATTTATTAAATTGCGGTGTGCTCCGTCACTTAATATGGACATAACCCTTCATGTTATTTAAATATGATTGTATTTCATATTCATTAGATCACGTGAATCATTTGGATTCCGAGGTAAATACATGGAGTAGAAGTGGGGGAGGAGTTCTTTGGACTTGGTTATAAAATGTTTCTCTATAGTGGATTATTCTTCCGTGGTTTTTACCCATTTACGGGTTTTCCACGTTACATACAGTGTCACTGTGTAATTTGTTTTATGTTGTTATTTACTTTTATTATGGTGTGCACATTTATATTTCCACTTATTAATGTATGTTAACCTAACATTTAATTTAGTTGGTAAATATACCTTTTCACCCCTTGTCCTGACATGGTACCAGAGCGGGTTTAATAAATTAAATATAATCTTAATGTAACCTAAGGACATAACGGTTGGGAAGGTAGTTGAAATATTTGAAATATTATTTAATCCCCCTTCCCATCCCGCATAGTTGGTTGGATTATTATTGCACATGTGAAAAGGTATTGTGGATTTTCAACTGCGTGGAAAAAACTCATATTCAAGAATTACCCGGCCCTGCAAAATCAAGGTAAGAATTATTAAATATTTTTGAAATATTTTGTATAGTTTATATGGTATGCAGGCATTCAAGAAATCAAAGTAAAAATGTCCAAGTGAAAATAAGTGCACAGGAGACAAGACTCGAGAAAATAGGCACTCTTAATTTATTCATTGGTCAAGTTAATTTCCTTGTCTCCTGGTAACATTGTTTTCACATTTTATTTACTATGAGAAATTCAAACCCTATGTCTATGAATTTTTATAAAAGTTGAAAATATTCACATATTTTTAAATCATATAACATGATTTTAGTAAACTAAAATCTAATTTTATTAAAATTCCCCCTTCCACTTTAATCATGGAATTTGTTTTTATGGCCACTTTACATGGCTCAATTTTAAAGGTTTAGCCACTTTTATTAAATTTTATATGGGCTAGTTGATTTTTTCTTAATATTCTATTTAAAAACTTATAGATTATTAAAATAATAAATATGAATGAGGGTTTCATTGAATTTGTTTGATGACACATTTTAAAATGAAAATATTTATAAACCTACCACTTTTTGAGGCTTAACCGCCCCACCTCCTTCTCCTCATGTGGAATCTTCCACCATAGCATATGCATGCCCCCTACCACCGCTTCACTCCTTCACCACGTGGAAGCTTTGGCATATATGGCGGTTATGTGGGTAAGTGTGGTTATACTAATGTTTGAACATTAATATTAAGGCATATATACATATGTGTAGTATGTGGCATAATGCGTGGTATTTGGGAATAATGCGTGACAAATAATTACAAAGTAATGAAGATTTTTAAGCAAAAGGAGATATATTTTGGAATGAATATCTTTCTGACATTTTTAATCTTTATTTTATATATGTAATGTATACACAAGATTGTTTTTAGTGTATGAAAGGAGAATTATAATTTCTAAAGGTCGAGTTGATAGAGATTCAAACCAATAAGGAGTAAGAGCTCTCAATTTTTTCATAAACCATTATTCTTTTTTGAAAAATATATAAATTATTTTTCAAAAATTATTAATCGTGAAAATTATTTATTTTGAAAAAATTGTAAAAACAATATAATCATTTTTGTTTAAAATGATATATTTTGTATGGCATAATGTCTAGATCGTTGTCGTCATTTTATTGTAAAACTAAAAAAATCACTCACATTTCAATTCAATTTTTTGATATCGTTCTAACTTTTTCGTGTATAGATTCTTTTATATACATGATCTTCTTTTGTGACATAAAAGTAATCGGGATCGATTAAGAGGATTACAATACGACAAGGGGATTTTTTCTATCAAACTCTTATTTTAATCCTTGTTTGTTAATCATTTCTTACGCACAAATGGGGTCTAATCAATTTTCAATTGATAAATCTCAGATGTTGAATGGAAATAACTACAACATTTGGAAAATTTGATTGAAAGTAGAATTCATGGCTCGCAAACTATGGGCAGTTGTAAATGGAACAGAGAGAGCTCCTCATAGGAAGACATGCAACTGTTGATAACGTCGCCACATATCAACAAAAAGTACAAGAGGCGATGTCCATTATCTTGCGAAGTGTACATGATGATTTTCTACTTCATATTGGAAATCTAGAGAGTCCTAGTGAAGCTTGGACACAATTGGAGTCGATGCACGAAGGTACGCATTTATCAAAAATTATTAAATTGGTTTTAGAGCTTATGACAACTCCCATGAAGGGAGATGAAAAAGTGATTAATTATTTAGCAAAAATAAAAAATATTAAGTCACAATTAGATGGATGTGGTAGTAATTTGATTCATGATAAATTGCTCTATTTTATTATCCAATTAAATATTCATGAAAAATTTAGAAATTTCATTTCAATTTTGAATTCAAAGTATCAATCCAAACAAGACATTCCAAATTTTCAAACCCTTAGTAATCTCCTTGTTCAGGAAGAGCAGGTTATGACTAATTTTGATTCAAAAGAAAATGCCACACAGGCACTTCTTGCTTAAAAAGAAAAAGGTAAACCTTCTAGGTTTAACAAGAATCAAAAATCAACTTTTAAAACTCCTAATAAAAACAAGAAATCAGAAACTTAAAAGTCAGTTTTGATGGTAAATGTCATAATTGTGAGAAATTTGGACATAAAAAAGAGGATTGTAAATTTAAAAATAAGTCAAATTTCAAAAATCAGAAATGGAATAAATCATATCAAAATCAAGATAATGATGATGATAATGAGAATAATCATAGTGCTAATATAATAGCTTTATAAATTATTTTTAATAAAAAGTATATTTTCTAAACTGTTGGAAAAAGGAGTTGATTTTTTCTTTTTTCCATATTTAACTCAGATGAGTTAGTAAAAATAATATAAAATAGCTACAACTGAAAACATACACAAAATAGATTATATGTATTTTAAAAATTTTGCTTCATTTTCTGATAGTTTATTCAAAAATAGAACTGTGTTCATATTTTTGCATGAAAAACTGATCATTTATGACATATATAAGCTTATGGAATATATTGAAAGGTGCTTACATGTCATCTTTTGAAGCAAACTCTATGAGAAGTATTCATAGTTAGTGGATTATGTTTTCAGTGAATACTATGATTATTCTTGTATAACTTGATTATCTGATATGTTATCAATTCTTATCTCATTTGTAAAGGCTTACAATAAGATAATGAAGATATTTCTTAGTATACAAAACTAAAATATTATTATATGCATATCAAATAACACTTGGGGATGCCCTTGCATTTGTATTGGAGACGTCCAATACTGATTGCATCTAATATATTTTTTCAAGAGTAATATGTTGAATTTTTTCAACATATTCTAGCATGGTTAGTTGTTAAGCATATTGTTATATTAGTTGTTTTACAACTTGTGTTTAACTTTTACAGTTGGTTAAAAGTGAAATTAATAATGATTTATATGCTTATATGGATATTGTGACTCTAACCATGTTGATGTTGATGTTGAGTTAGATATAAAATATATTGGATATGTGTTCAATTTTTTTGGTGTAGGAACCATTACTTGGAACAATTAAAAGCAACCAACAATCTCCATTTCTTCTACTAAGGTAGAGAAGTACAATGGAAGCAGCAAAGAAGCCATGTGGCTGAAGTGGCTATTGGAAGAGATACACATGGAAGTTGAAGGAAGTATTCCTATTCTATGTGGTGGTCAGAGTGGTATTACTCTTGATAAAGAATCCAGTTCAATGTCAGACAATGAAACATATTGAATTTCATATGTGTGTTATCCGAGAGAAGGTTCTTTGCGGTGATAGAGATCTTTAGTTCTACCGGACTAAAGATTAAGATTGCAATTATGTTTACGAGTCATTGTGTGTTGTAAAATACTACAAGTGTATGCAATGCTTGGCCTTTTAGAGTTGCCATTGAGGGGGAGTGTGCATGCAATGTCACCTCCTAATGGTCGGCCGATTGTTGACTCCTTCTCCTTTATACTTCTACTCTAGTTTAAAAGAATTGTAAAAGATCTTGTATGATCTAGAGTAAACTGATAGAGTTTACATGTAAACTGATAGAGTTTATGGGAAAAATACAATCTAGTGTGCATTTGTTTGTAAAGGAGGTCCTTGTGTTATAAAAGGCTCCTAGAGATGCGGTATAAGAATATTTCCACGAGAAACCGTGAGATGTAGTCTCACAAATCATGCTTAGCCTAAATCATATGTCTGATTTATGGATTCCAAATCCTTTTGTACCAAAAGGTAAGTTGAGCATGATGAAGGTGTTATAATTCCTTCAACCGATATGCTAGCCTAAAACCTTTATGGTTTAAGGATTGTAAATCCTGTAGTGTACCACAGGTAGGTAATCTATTGGCATATGGATCCCCACTTAATATTAAGGGGGAGTGTTAGAACAATAATATTAAGTGCATCATAATGTTTAGTTTATAGTTAAATAATATAGAATAGTTTATATTCTTATTATTTAAATATAAACTTTAGATTAGGTTTTTTAGTTATTAATTAACTAACTATTTATTAAATCGGGTGTGCCCCATCACTTAATATGGACATAACCCTTCGGGTTATTTAAATATGACTGTAGGTCATATTCATTAGATCATATGAATCATTTGGATTCCGGGTAAATACATGGAGTAGAAGTGAGGGAGGAGTTATTGGACTAGGTTGTAAAATGTTTCTCTATAGTGGATTATTCTTCTATGGTTTTTTACCCATTTACGGGTTTTCCACGTTACATATCGTGTCACTGTGTAATTTTTTTAATATTTTTATTTACTTTTATTATGGTGTGCACATTTATATTTCCACTTATTAATGTATGTTAACCTAACGAGTTAATTTAGTCGGTAAATATGCCTTTTCACCCTCGTCCCGACATGATTAGTTTGATACATTATTCTTATATTTCTAGAGATGTGGCACTGGCTCAAACGCATGTGCATATATCCCATATGTACTAGATATATGTGTTTGTGTGTGTGTGGATTTTGTTCCCAAACCATTATGATATAATTTTTATGATGTTCTTGTGATCTCATGTGTTGATATTTTTCCGTACTGATATTTGACATATGATCATATTTGATTATGTGTGACATTTTTTTATATACATGTGACTTAATGAAGTATGATGATATGTGACAACATGATTTCATTAAATGAAATGTACTGTGATGATGTAATGACATGATTTGACATCTTTATTGCACTCTTTCCAGACCACACATATATATATGCTTCATAATCATCTTTGTTTCTCTTTATGGTGGATGAAGATAGGAAGTTTGCACATAACAATGTGTCCATTCAAGTGATATGACATCATAATCATCTTTGTTTCTTGATATGACATAATAATCATCTTGTGCTTTGGAAGATTACATAACAATGGAAAAATTCTTGATATGACATCATAATCATCTTTGTTTCGCTTTGTCACACATATGAAATGTCTTTGTAATTTCATATATATGCTTCATGTAATCATGTCTTTGTTTCTCTTCATATGCTTCATGTAATCATGTCTTTGTTTCTCTTTATATGCTTCATGCACAATCATGTCTTTGTTGTGACCTTATTCAATCTCCTTGAAGGCTTGGTGCGGTGAATAATAAATCTTGTGCTTTGGAAGATTGCATAACAATGGACATTCTTGATATGTAATCATAATCATATTTGTTTCACTTTGTCACACATATATATATATGCTTCATGTAATTGGTGTCTTTGTTTCTCTTTACATGTAGTGGATGAAGATAGGATATTCTAAATTCAACTATTCACACAACATGGTAGTGTGTTTACCTTGTTGCAATCTCCTTGATGTGACCTTATTCAATTAAAATGATAGGTCATTATTTTCAAACGATACAAATAATTATTCACATAAGCTTATCAAAAAGGAGATATTCACATTTTATGATATACTTGTTCAAGTTTCTAACACCACAACTATGTGTCACCTTCAATAATAGGAATAAAATCCAAACTTAACAAGTAATTACATTAAAACATATCTATATGACACCCTATTTGGATATTCATTACAACACCAACTTGAAAGGGAATATTTATTATTGATTTCCAATCTTCATTTCTTTAGCAATGAATGGTGTTATGTCCTTCTTGTAGTCAAAAATTTAGCACAAAGCCTAGAGTCTCCTTGAATTTTTCAAGACTTGGTATTTCTCCCCACATGGAAATCCATCTCCATGTACTTATTGGTTTGCAATATAGTGAAATTACTTGGGTGTTTGTTCAATTGAAGGTAGTTACACATGAGATGTTCATTCCACCTAATACTTAGTGGAGACTCCAACTATGTCTTGGACTACATGAAGGCTTATTCTAAAACAAATATTAGTGACTACATCCATTTTTCCATACTTGTAAGATTGAAAATATTGAAACTATTTTTTGGAGGGAAATGAGAAAATGGAAACAACCATACTAGGACACATGCTAAGAAGCCAAAAATGGAGCCAAGTAATGAGAATTCATGCCCTAGGGCATTGTGGGAGTGAACTCTAGGTAGGCCGGTTCAGAGTCGAACCACCGATCCGGAGCCAAGAACCCCTTCCCTATTGATCCTAATTCACATTTTCAATGCAAACTTCTGGAAGTCACAACTTGGCGCTCGGTCATCCAAACCAAGAACCGTATACACCAAAACTTGAGCAAAGGATGACTCTAACTACACCCAATAATCCAAGGTTGTGGCATTCCTTGAGCCTTCGTGGCATAATTATTTGCAAACTTCCTTTTCTAGGTAGTCCTAGGCAATGAACGGAGCTAAGTAGTGAGAATTCATGCCTCAAGATGTCGTGGGAGTGAACTTCCACCGCCAAAGACATCTAGTTGGGGGTTATATGCCTTTGGGTGCTATGGAAAGCTCTAGGGAGGCCTAGTTTGGAGTCAGACCATCCGATCTGGAGCCACGGGCCCCTTCCCTATTGATCCCAATTCACATTTTTAGCGTAAACTTCTAGCGATCACAACTTGGCGCTCAGTCATCCAAGCCAAGAACCATCTAACCCAAAACTTACAAGATGGAGACCTTTAATCACATCCAATAATTCAGTGGTCATGGCATTCCTTGATCCTTCGTGGCATAATTTTTGCAAACTACCTTTTCTAGATAGTCTTAGGTAATGAACAGAGTTGAGTAATGAGAATTCATGCCTCGGGACATCATGGGAGAAAACTCCTACCACCAAAGCACATCTAGTTAGGGGTATATACCTTAGAGTACTATGGTAGGCTCAGGAGGCCCGGTTGTTCAGAGTCGACCATCAATTGAAGCCAAGAACCCATTCCCTATTGATCCTAATTCACGTTTTTAGCACAAACTTCGACGATCACTGTTTCACCTGATTCTTAGATCATTTCTTTGAAGTGTTGACGAAACAAATAGGGTAACGGGTGTAGGAGGAATACCTATTCAAATGTTGGTTGATGGGTTGTTACACATGTATGACTTCGAATCCATAACTGATCATGAGAGATTCCTTTTGGCTAGGAGGAACTACCTGTAATGCAAAGCAAGACCATCAAGAAATTAAACAATATGGGCAGTGAACTGCCTAGCATATGCTAGATCCGAGAAGTGTGATACTTCCTAGATGGCTGTCAGTCCACTGTTTTAAACAATTTAATGTTGTAAACAAAGTAAATCCTATTGTAATTTGAAATGATTTAGGTATCTCACTTAAAACACAATAATAAATATATCTAATCTAACAAAGCTAATATATAATAGAATCCAAAGGTCAAATGATTGGTACTAGGTCTCGCAGTCTAGCAGAGGTCTCGGGTAGATCACAGGTGAATGAGGGTGAGGTGAAATTAGGTGGGTAGGTCTTTGTTCTGGGCTGTGTGGGAAAATACAGAGACCAATGTTGGTCAAGGTAAGCGACGGTGGTCGAGTGTGACCGGTGCGATTATTGCAAAATCTAGAAATGTCACAGAACAAGCTTTAGGTCTCCTTTGTGATTGTCACAAAGGACTTTGGTTGGTCGGGATGAGGTATTGGGTGACTGGGGTAGACTTTGGCAAGGTTTTTAATGGGAATATGGAGGTGGAAGCATTGGAGAAGGTCAATAGGTGGCTAGGTAAGCAATAGATGATAAAATAATGATGAAATGAAATAAACCAGAGAAGTATGACGTTATACTTACTTGGATTCTGGTCTTGGATGCCTGTGTGTGAAGGATGGAGGTGTTGATGAGAGGTTTGAAGGCTACAAGTGATCACCAACTGAAGGAAAGCTTCTGCATGGGTTGTATGTACACTCCTCTTTGCTTGGTTAGATCAGATCTTGGCTGGGATGGCTATACAAGAAAAGATGCTTGATCTCCTTCCTTGCATGTGTGGTCTCGCTGGAATTCACTCTCTGAAGATGTGTTATCTCTCTGAGATGTGTTAATGCTTGCCAACCTTCTGCTTTATACTTCCAACTTCTAACTTCCAACCTTGAGAATAAGGTTGTTTTGGGGTTAAAAGGGTAACCGATGGCGGTTACAGCTTAACCAGCGATGACAGTTAGGGGTAACCAAGCGTTGGTCAAGGTGGGATTTCCTAGGTTTACTAAACTAGGGAGATCCTCTTGATTTCCTTGGATCTTGTGTTGTTAACCCATGGATTAGAATGGGAGCTTCTTGTGATCATGTGGGAATGTGGTTAGAGGGAATGTAGGCATTGATTTTTAGGGTTTGGGTAAGTCTTAGTTAGTTATGACAACTTACTAAGAACAGGTCTTAGGTTGAGTTGGCTTGGTGAGGTGTCTAAGTGAACTGTATGTGTGGATATTATTTAAAATAAGATATTTAAATAATAAATATAGTGAGGATAATTAATTAATTAAATTAAATTAATATTAGTGGGGTGAAAGGGGTCATGGCTAGGTGAATGTGATGAAGGGTGCTTATTCGTCAAGGAACCAAAGGGTAGTGTGACCTAATTTTAGTGTCTACATTTTTCCTCTTTTTGTTGCATAGCTTGTATTGGTAAGTGATGCTAACAAAAATAAGATGTGGTTGCCCCATGTGTGGGTGAAGGTGATCCCCCTCAAACTAGGAACTGATGAGGTAGAAGGGAGAATCAGTGAGTGGTTTGATAAAAGGTAAATGGGAGGAAGAGGCAGGTGGGCATGGGGGAGAAAGGGTTAAAGGTTTATGTGGGTAATCTAGGTAATGGGTCTGGGTCAAAGGTAGCAACATTCAAATGCATGCACACAAATAAACTATAGAAAGCTACCGGGTTGAAGAGCGAGTAAACTCTACATTGTCTAAGGCTGATTGGTTTATCCAAACAAGATGGAAGTGAATCCAGTATCCAAGGTATAGGATATGGTCAAGAAACACAACGTAGGTTAGGTGTAGGAACATTTAGGTTAAGTTTAGGTACACAAAGGTAGGGTTAGGATAAACGATCACGGAAATAGTCTAGGTAAGGTCATCGGGTCAATCAACATAGGTAACAGCCCGCAAGGTATAGCGAACACATGAGGTCAAAGGTCACTATCGACGGTCAGGTCCAAATATCTATGTCGTGGAGCAGGTAAGGCCAAGGTAGGCATAAAATAATGAGTCCCAAAAGGAGGAAAAAGGGAGGTAGTAAATGATGAGGTCAGGAAAGGTGAGGTAAATGGGTAGGGTAAAGGTGGGGTGGGGTAAATGATCAAGGTGAAGGTTGGGTGAGGTAAAAAAAGGAGGTAGGGGTAGGTTAAAGGGTAAAATTTAAGGCAATGTGCAAGTAAGGATGACCGATGGCAATCATGGATAATCGATGTTGGTATAGGAAAACCGACGATGAGTGAGGTAGAGCATGCGACCAATGCCGGTCAAGGGTAACCGACATCAGTTAGGCCGGGTTTGTTATAAAAATAAAAATCCACGTTTTAATTATTCATTTGTTATTTGTGAAGTGAGAAAATGACAAAAAAGAGAGAAAAGAGAGAAAAGTGTCCGAAGGAAATGGGATAGTGAGTTGGCAGTGTGATTGGATGAGGGTTGGGTTGGTGAGCAGCGGGTCCATAGGATCAGGGTGAGAGATTTGATTGGGCGGAGGTTACGAGTAGTTATTCGGTGATGGAAGAGGCTGGAGAGGGATCTAGAGGGCCATCAGCATAGTGTCCAGACGTGTCACCGAGACGGAGGCATCGCGATGAGGTAAGTACCCAACTCTACATTGTTAATTGGATAGATTAGAGGTTTGGATAATTGTTATTTTAGGTTTTTGTGGGTTTTTGTTGTTTGTGGGTGGGTAAAAATAAAATTTGGGTATGGGGAAATAATGGGAAAAAAGAGGGAGGGTAAGGGTAGTAAATGGTATAGGTGGGGTGGGTAGAGGTCTAGGGGTATTTTAGGTCATTGTAGGTGGGGTAAAAGGGGAAGGGGGTGATTTTTAGAAAATGGGGTTTTGGGAAGTCGTGGGATTTTTCGTGATAGTGACCGGCGTCGGTCAAGTTTGGCTAGCATCAATCAAGTTTGGTCGGTGTCGATTGGGTAGAATTGGTATCGATCACCAAACAGGTGACCGATGTCGGTTACATGGTAACCGTGGTTGGTAAAGGTGAACCGGTATTGGTCACCAAACAAGTGACCGATGTCGGTTTAAGGGTGATCGAGTCGGTTAGGATGAACCGGCACCGGTCGGGATTTGAGGCACAAGGGTCCAAAAGTGATGTGGGCTAGGTAATTGAAATGGGTAGAGTGAAAATAGGGTGGAGGATAATGATAATTGGTGAATATGATCATGGTAAATGGGGATTAATGTCGTGCTTGGATTGGATGTAGGGGAGAGCGCAGTTACATATGTAGGACATGGTTCCACCTATATTGGTGACATTACATTACGGCATAGCAATCCCTTTGGAGCTAAAAGCATGTGGAGGTAGTGGGCTTGAGTGGGATTCGTCACTACTGACATGTTGTTCGGTAGCCTAGCTTGATGGTCATGCTCATCGATAGATGGGATCCCACGACCAACACGTTCCACCTTCCGATGGGTGAGATGACTATCACCCTGGAGGACATGTTCAGATTTTACGGCTACCCATATTGGGTGCCCAGGTGTATTCTATCTCCTCCGAGGCCTCAGAGGAGTTGATTGGGATATTTTTGGTGAGAGGGTGGCTGATTTGAGATTCCATAGCGCCAGTTTGAGCTATGGAGAGATGTACCTAGCCATCTGGATGAGATGAGGCTAGTGGTTTTGTTGATGGAGGCAGTGTGCTACTATGCACTGCTAGATGTAAAGGGTGAAAACTTTCCCTAATCACTGATGGGGGTATTCCAGGATATGATAGTTCTTGAGACACGCTTTTCCTGGGCACCAACATTCTTGGTGTAGCTATACAGAGAGCTGTGGGCATATGGGCGGTTACGCAGTTTAGCTTTGTCTTTGTACATTTAGACTACACTGTTGGGCATAGGAGCACATAGTGTGTGTGTGACCTATAGGTATGCCCCGAGTAGATGCATTCCCACCTAGATTTGTGCAAGTGGGATACAAGAGATGGGTGCCGGTGATAGGAGAGCGGAGATCAGATAGGCTAACACATGATGTGGCCCATTTTGGTAGTTACTGGAGGGGTTTTCTAGAGTGGACATTATCTAGAGGCCATATGTGGGATTCCCCTTATATAGGCATATTCATGAGGAGCTATATGAGCTCTAGAGAGGTGGATACAGTGGTCGTCATGTGGGGAGGATGAGATGATCCCGATAAATAGAGTATGACGGAATTTTGGGCTCTTATAGGACATTCCTCCACCCTTCCCACAGTATCAAAGAGATGACATGGAGAATCCCTTACCTCTACCACAGCCTATAGTGCCGACGGGGTAGGAGGAGCAGCCAGTGGATCAGTGGATAGATGATGCCAAATGTACGAGGCAGTGTGCAGGAAGTGGTGGGTGGCTCAGATACGAGCCATACCACCCAGATCAGGAGCCAGACCTAGCTACCATTAAAGTGTAGAGATACACCCTACAGGGGTAGGTAGCTACATTGATTGCCCAGATTGGGTACATTGTAGACATAGCTAGAGGGATCACGAGACAGAGGTAGCAGAGCTACATGTAATGGTGGCCATCTGCAAGCCCGGATGGTGGGTAGAGGAGATGGAGATGGAGAGGAGGTGGATGGTCGGTGGCATCCTTACGAGGCTCAGTGGTAGCTTTACAGGCGATTGGCCATAACCCATGCACATATTGGGGCCTTACAGGCCCAGATACATGCATAGGGATAGAGGGCACTACCACAGGCACCGGGAGCAGGCGGAGTATAGGGGCCGAGACCTATGGGACCACCACAAACCGTGCCTATATCCAGGTTATGGGATGCCCTAGGTGAGTCGAGATACTATTAGGACTAGCTTATGGTGGTCGGGATAGATTTCATATCCTATGCTGAGTATAGGGCACAACAGGTGTCCAGTGAGAGGATGAGATCCCGCACTCATAGTGTGGAGAGCACAGGAGGTCAGTGAGCTTTGAGGCCCGATCAGGGAGAGGCCACCAGCGCACGGTGACTAGCTCTAGGTGAGGTGCTAACAGGGACATAGGAGGCCGAGGGTATAGGTGACACAGAGATGGAGGACATCCGGCGAGATGCCTGATATGCGGTCACCTGATTTTTGATGTATATTAGTTATTTTTGATATATATGCCAGCCTGCGTGCCGAAGATAGTTGTATTTTTATCACATACCATCCTGTGTGCCAAAGATAGTGAGGATGTATGAGTGATTTGTATATTTTGAGCATATACCAACCTGTGTGCCAAAGAGATTTTGTATTGATTCATTCTTTTTTATATATGAGACTAGCCTACATGCCAATGACATTTTGTATTGTATATCGGCCTACGTGCTAACATTTTGAGATGATGGACATGATGAGATGGGCATGTATATTGAGATACATATTGATTGATTTATATGATGAGATACATGGTATTTTGTGATTTTTGATGTGTTTATGAGATATTGGTTTATGGCTTGTGTTAGATGAGATATGGATTTGTTACTTTGATGTGGATGGAAATTAGGTGAGTTAGGCATGATGGAGTTAGGTCAGTTTAGGCAAGGATTGAGTTAGGTTGGTTATGCATGGTTGATTTAGGTTGATTAGGCATGGTTGAGTTAGATTTTGATTAGGCATGGTTGAGTCGGGTTTGGTTAGGCATAGTTGAGTCGGGTTTTGTTAGGCATGGTCGAGTCAGGTTTGGTTAGGCATGGTTGAGTCAGGTTATAGGCATAGATTGAGTTAGGTTGGTTAGGCATGGTTGAGTCAGGTTGATTAGGCATGGTTGAGTCAGGTTTGGTTAGGCATGGTTGAGTCAGGTTATAGGCATGGATCGAGTTAGGTTGGTTAGGCATGGTTGAGTCAGGTTGATTAGGCATGGATATATTGAAAGTAGGTGAAGTTGTGATTCATTATTTTTGTATATGAATGATACTATGGGTCATATGTGAGATGTGGTATAATCCATGCATAGTGATGATAGAGAATTGGTAGGTGTAATAAATCTATAAATTATGTAGCAAATTGTTATGTATGCGGCTTAATTTCCAATTTTGTATATAAAAGGGGAACTAAGTGAAATGTGATGTAAATGGTGAGTTAGGCATGGTTGATGATTTTTAGGGTAGAAAATGGGTGAGCTAACCTCCAAGGGCCCCATTCCCTCGAGTGTTTTGCCTACATACTCCTGGCAAAAAGGAACCTCATGACGATGTAGTTATCCCATAAGCTAGGGAAGAAAATGAGGAGGTAGGGTTTTGGGCATGTTGTGCATTTAGGCTTGATAGGTGTGGGTAGATTGTAGGTAAAATGATGTAGGTGAAAGCGATTATGACGAAAGAGTAGGATTATCCCAAAGGTAAGCGTTGAGGACCAAGTCTGTATAAGGTAATCAAAATGTAAACAAAGATGGTTAAAAGATAAGAGGGGGTAATAAAGCCACCTGATTGGGTAGGATCATACCGAGTAGATCATACCTTGGAGGAGGTGATGAACATAGGACCCTAAAAACATTACACGATTGACATGTTCTAAGATGAAAAGTAGTCATAGGATCACCAAATGTCTAAATTCTAAGATTTCCCTTGAGGCAATGAGGAAATGAGAGTGGGAATGGTAAGAAGGGTGAAAGGTAGTTAATTTTTATATGGTATGAGGTAAGGTGCCTTGAGCAAGAGGTCCTAGTTCACAGCGGGAAAGTCCATGACTAAAAAGTTTTTTGTTTTGATAGACTGATCGATGTGGGAAGTCTAAATGAGATAAATAATATGGAACTCCTTGAGGTCTTCGTGAAGCTGATCAATGCGGGAAGCTTCGGTTGCTCTCATTTTTTTATTTATTTATTTATTTTAGAGCTTCACATAGCTGTCCTTCAAGGGAGTAGTCTATTTATAGCAGCAATTTTTCAAGAAGAAGATGTCCTTTTGAGGGAGTCATCTTTTTATGAGAAGTTTGACTCAAGGATTTTGGTCCCATGTGAGGTCTTTGAAGTCATGGACAAGACCAAGGTGGAGGATAGGACTCTTGTTTAAAAGGAAAGGTGAAACGACCATGGGATCTCATCTAAAGGTAGATGAAAAGTATCCATGAGAATCATGCTATGTGCAGCACCATGGTACACATATTCAAGGGAAGATAACAAGTGATGGGTACTCACATGATTCTGGTTTAATCGTTAGGGAGGTGTATGGAGTGGGTAGCACTCAAGGGATGAGCCGGAGAGAGACAAAGGGTGAGGTAGGACAATGAGTCAACAATAGAATGGTTGAAGATGCAAGGCGTTTAGGGGCTCAGGCTTGGGTTTACCATCGAGAGAAGATAAACGATAAGCACCTGATCCATAGGTATGAGTCACGATGTATGGTCCAAGCCAATTAGGAGAAAATTTTCCCGTTTACTTTTTTCTGCTTTGGTTACGTGTTGATTTTCTTTAAGGACAAGGTCACCGACTTGGAAGGTTCGTTTATGAACATGTTTGTCATAGGCACATTTGATACATTGTTGGTAAACTTGAAGGTGATCTAGAGCATTAAGATGATATTCTTCTAATAACTCTAATTGTGCTAAGTGGTCCTAATGAAAGTCATCATCAGTGAGCATGTCATGGAGAGAAATATAGAGTGAGGGGATCTGGACTTCGAGAGGCGTAAAACCCCTGCACCGTGAGACCAGAGAAAATGGTGTGGCCGTAGTGGAAGTGTGAATACTAGTGTGGTATGCCCACAGGGAAAAAGGATTGTGTGTATGCCAATTCTTCCCAGTATTGTCAACCACTTTCATGAGAATTTTGTTGAGGGTTTTGTAAGTGGATTCGGTTTGGCCATTGGTTTGCGGGTAGTAGGGTGATGAGAAACTAAAGTTGAATGTTGAAGGCATCGCAAAGTTTTTGCAATGTTTTGTTTTTAATTGTTTTCCATTGTCAGTGATGAGGTGATGAGGAACACCAAAGTGACAAATGATGTGGTGGTTAATGAACTCACATATTTTCTCGGCTTTCGTGGAAATGAGTGGGATGGCTTCTACCCATTTTTGTAGTATTCGGTAGCAGTGATGATCCATTTATGGCATTGGGAAGAATGAGGATTGATTTCTCCAACAAGATCCAAACCCCATTGAGAGAAGGGCCAAAGGTCACGAGCGACCTATAAGGCATGATTGGGTGTATGATAAAGCTTGGAATATTGTTGGCATTTTACACAATGCTTGACATAGTCGTAACAATCATGGTTAAGGGTCGGCCAGTAATAGCCTAGGAAAAGAATACGCTTAGTAACAAAGCAAGGCCACTAAAGTGACCTCCACATATGTCATCATGAACCTCCTTAATGGTATAAGGAATTTCAGAACTTGTGAGGCATCGTCAGAGAATACCATCAAAACCACTCTTATAGAGGAGTCCTCCCAGGATGATGTAATGAGAGGCCTTTTTAAGGAAGGCACATTGTCTGTTACAGGTGAGATCAAGTGGTAAGATGGAGAGAGAAAGGTAGTCGAGTATTGTTTATACCAAAGGTTAGTCGGAGTCGGGGGTAGCGGTTCCGATTGAGTAAACATTGCGAAGTAAATAAGAAGGTGATTGGATTCGTTTGTACGGTGACAAATATTTTGGAATCGGCGGGTGAAGCGGGTATTTGGGAAGCTAAACAGTCATGGTATTTGCAAATTTGTTGGTGGAACATGGGATGGTTTGAAGGGTGTAACAATCAAAGGTGGTCAAAATTATGTCTACATGATGTTTATACTTTTGAAGTATCTCATTACAACATTGGTACATACCATTGACTTGGTTTACAACCAATTAAGAATCACCAAAGATGTTTATTGATTTGACATCAAGGGCGTAGGTGGCTTGGAGACCTAGTACAAGCACTTCATATTTAGAAATATTGTTGGTACATTCAAAATCTAGTTTGAAAGACAAAGGCATGGGTTCTCCATCAAGAGGAATGAGGATAATACCAACCCCGCCCCCATGCATTGACACTTGGAACCATCAAAGAAGAGTGTCATTTGGTAAGGGGTTTGTCTAGGGAAAGGGTAGCAATTGACTCATCTGGAAAGTCAAAATTAGAAGGTTGATCCCCGAGAAATAGGTGCGTCGGCCAATTGGTTGGTGATAGCTTGGCCCTTGATGGACTTTTGATGAATGAATTTGAGGTCAAGATCAGCTAAAAGCATAATCCATTGTGTGGCACGCTGATTTTGATAAGGTTTGGCATACATGAAGTGTAAAGGGTTGGTGTTGGTCACAACATAGGTTTTGTGGTTGAGTAGGTAATGGCAGAGTTTGGTGGCAACAAAAACTAAGGCTAAGCAGAGTTTTCGAGATGGTTGTATCGGGTTTCATAGTCCAAAAGAGTACGGCTTATGTAATAAACCACCTATTCCCTGTGTTCATCATGATGAGAAAGCATGGCTCCCAAGGAATTATCAGTAGCGGATATATATAGGTAAAAAACTTGATCGTCTTTAGGTGGGATGAGTACAGGTGGTTGGAGAAGGTATTGTTTTAAGGCCTCAAAATCTTTTTGATAGTCATCATCCCATTTAAAGGAGACATCCTTCTTGAGCAGATGATGAAATGGTTGACATCGATCAGATAATTGTGAAATGAAATGGCGAATGGATTGCAATTTACCTTGCAGGCTACGGAGTTGTCGAAGATTAGTATGTGGAGACATTTCGATAATGGCCTTGACTTTAGCAGGGTCAAATTTTATACCACGGAGGGAAACGATAAATCCCAGGAGCTTTCCTGAAAGAACCACGAAGACGCACTTCTTAGGCTAAAGGTGGATGCAATATTTAATGATGTGGTCAAATATGGTTTTGAGGACAACAAGGTGCTTGGAGTGATGTTTATATTTGGCCAAGATATCATCCACGTAATCTTCCAATATGTTATGCATGATGTCATGGAAGATGTAAGTCATAGCCCGTTGATATGTGGCACCAACATTTTTAAGGCCAAAAGGCATGACTCGATAATGAAGGTCCCCAAGTGGTGATGAATGAGGTCTTGTGTTGATCTTCTCTGGGGTAAGAAAAATTTGGTTATAACTTGAGAATCCGTCCATGAGTGATAGCATCTCTTGACCAAAGTGGTGAGTTCAACCAGCTGATCAATACCAGGTAAGGGAAAATTGTCTTTTGGGTAGGCTAGGTTGAGGTCACAAAATTCCATGTAAATGCGTAGTCCCCTATTGCTTTAGTAATGTGGACAATGTTATAAATCCAACGAGAATAATCAATGGGTAAGATGAAGGAAACAGAAAGAAGGCGTTCAAGTTTTTCTTTGATGAGAAGAGTAATACGAGGGTGCATTTTCCTCAGCTTTTGTTTGATGGGTTTGGCATAAGGAATGGTTACGATATTGTGGACCACTATGGTGGGTTCAATACTAGGCATGTCTATGTAAGACCAAGTGAAAGCGTGGTTATGATCTCTGAGAAAAGAAGTGATGGCTTCTGTTCTCAAAGACATCTAAATATTGTCTAATCTTTAGGATGTGCAGTCGTCCTGAGTATGAATGTTGATCTCGATAGTCGATTCATTCAACATGGTTTGTGTCTCAGAGGGTAACGAATGATGAATATATGAGTCTTCTACACCAAGGTAGGTGAGTATGGATTCGTCATCCTGACATTGAATGATGTTGATTGAAGGTGTGTCGTCATTGATCATCTCAGGATACAGGAAGGGAAGATTAGAAGGGGCCTCGCCCTCGCGTTGATAAGTCAGAGGCCCCAAGGAAATGGTGTTTATGAAAAAAATAAAGTTATGAGGGATAGATTCAGGATCCATCGACTCCATCGGTGAAGGTGGTGATGAAGGTGGAGTGGGTGAAGAAGGTGGAGAAGGGCTAGTGTCCTTAATGAGTTCAATGCGGGCATGTTTGGTAGGTGGTTCAGGGAAGCCGATACCACTACGATCGTTATGTTTGTGGGTGGTACATGGAATAATAGTATGGTGGCCTTGCTTGTAAAATTCAAAACCAAAATCCTTCCATGCATAGCGGTGTAGGAAGGTGTGGGTGAAACGGTGATTAGTAAGTGATTAGAAGTCAGTGGAAAATGGGCAAGTTTGTGATGGTGGTTCAGGTGTGTAAGTGGTAGTATCAAGTCCCCCATAGGTGAGACTAGTATGAAGATGAGGAGGACCATAAAGGAGGCATTCTCCTATGTGGTGATCGTAATGAGGGTGTTGGTGAAGACGTCCATACTCCTACGGAGTAAGGAATGTGTTGACACTATATAGGCGGTACACCCCAGAGTGAGGTGTTGAAAAACACCTTTCAAGGGATCAGTGGTTGGTATGTAGGTAGTCGGTATGGATAATGTGTCATAGGTAGATGCAAAGGTGGAGTTAACAGATTGGGGAGCTGACGGGTCATCCGTGGAGGTTATGGCAGTGGTAGGAATAGAGGAGGTATGTGTGGTAGAAGCAGTGTCTATACTGGTAGGTGGAGGTGTAGGTGAAGCCGTAGTGGTCACGGAGGTAGACAGCTTGATAGACATGAGCACATCATTGGGTTGGTAAAGCATGTTGCATGTTTTAAAAGGTGATGGGTCAGCTGGAATGGTATAGGTGTGTCCTTCGTGTTCAAACTTTACACAACGACGCAAAGTGGAAGGAATGTAACCCATGACACGGATCCAGGGTCTACCAAGAAACAGGTTATATTGTAATCCCCCCTACAAAATGTAAAATAATTCGGGAATAGTGCGGGGGCCCACACAAATGTGGAGGATGACGGTGCCTAGTGTAGAGGTGACAGCGTCATTGAATGAACACAACATGACTGGGTATTTATACATGTAATTTTCAGGTATGCGCATTTGAGTGAATGCATGGGATGAAATTATGTTAATGCTAGCGCCCCCATCAATCATCACATGGCGTACCCATATGTCATCGATGTGGATAGAGATGAAGAGGGTTGGGTTCGGGTCATCATTTTGGTGTGGCACGATCTCTTCCTCTGAGAAGCTAAGGGAGGCCACTTGGTGAACAAGGTGGGGTGAAGATGAAGGTGGTAATTTGGTGAGAGAGGCTACATGATGGGGTGTGATAATGGAGGCTATGGGTGTAGGGTCATTAGGTAAAACACCAATCGATTGAAGAACCTCCATGAGAGCTTGATGATGGGATTCTAAGGTTTGGATGAGGTCATATAAGGACATTTTGAGGTGTGATTGGTGTAATTATTTGAGCATAGTGCGATGTGTGACGCCAATATAAATGGGGTACGTGGGGCTGTGGATAGTTATTTTAGGTATGGGTCTAGATGGTATGTTGGGTATAGGATTGGTTGGTGGGTTAGTTGCCTTTTCTTTTCCATTATCCTTCTGAGCATGTGTAGTGATGTGTATCATGTTGATCTTAGCGGAGTTGGAAAATGGAGAAGGTGTAGGGTGAGTGGTATAACAACACGACAAGAAAAAACCTTAAAGGAGGAGAAAAACCCTGTGAGGTCAGTTGGGTGCAACGACATTTGGGTGGTGGTGTGGAAAGTTCTCTGATGTGAACCATGTTAATTTAAAATATTTGGGGTGGCTCTAGGAGAGGTGAGGGTGGAGGTTGTGGTCGTTGAGTGGGCAATGTGGGAATGGGTGTTAGTGAAGCAGGATCCTCGTCGAGAAGGTCATCATTGTCAAAGTTGGTTTCTGGTGGACACAATTAGATAAGGACAGTTTTCAAGGCCTTGCAGTTCTCCACATCATGTCCTAGCACACGATGGTATGCACAAATTTTAGTATCGTCAAACCCTTTTGGCTTGGGTTTGAGGGGGTCGTAAGGTCTGAGTGGCGGTAATGTGATGACAGAGGTCTCAAGGAGGTTAGTTAGAATTTTGACATAAGACCTCGCTAGCGGATCACAATGGGAAGTGAACGTGGGTTTGGGTGTAGGTGTGGTTGATTGTCGAGGAACAGTTTTTGGAAGAGGAGGGACAGAGTCGAGCTATGGGTTTAAGTCTTGTGGCGTGGTTTTAGGTGTTGGTCGTGTTTGCTTATGTATGGGTATAGTAGATGGACAGGTAGGAGGGTGTGTGGTTGTTTTGACTACCTTATTGTGGGGTAGTGGAGTTTTGTTTTGGGTTGCACCTTCTTGGGTAAAGGTGATGTGGGTGTAGGAGGTCTAGAAGGAAAAGCATATGGGGAAGAGGGTGAGTTACCCACGGGGACAATGGGGGTGCTATGAAGGTAGATGATGTAAGTCGTGCTTGGGGTGTGAGAGATAGTGACTAAAGTGTAGTGGGTAGTGAAGCAATAGCTGAGGGTATTGGAGGTATGGGTGGTAAAGAGGTTGTAGGTGTAGGTGTAAGTCGGGTTGGGCATCTGGGTAGGTCAGAGGTTTGTGAGGAAGGAATGGGTTGTTGTGTTTTTGGTTTATTGATGGGTGGAGGTTTCTTGACCATGTGGGGAAGCTGAGATCCTAAGATGAACGAGAAAGGTGCATGTGTGATTGCCACAGCCTGGGGTATGAGTTCTATGGGTTTGGTGCTTCTATTTGGGTGTTAGAGTAGGTATGGTGTTGAATTTGGAGGATGTAGCTAAATCCATTTTGATAGGTGGATGAGTAAGGCTGGTGGTCGGGGTGACCCCTAAAGTGGTAATGGGTTTAGTCGAAGCAAATGTTGTAGGTATGGGTTTGGGTTTAGGTGTAGGTTGAGTTATGGGTAAGGGTGCGGTTTGAGCTATAATAGGTGTTGTGGAAGGGGTTGTGATAGAGGTGGTTGGGTTTGGTTTGATTGGTTGAAATATTTTTGGGTAGATAGTGGAGGTATCAGCAAGGGATCTTTGCATCTGTGTTGAGATGGGAAGTAAAAGGTGCCCCCATAGTAGATCCCTATCCACATAATCTAAGTGATCAGCCAAATGTGAGAACGGAATGTCTGTAGGTGGAGTTGGTGAGGACCTAATGGAAATTCCCATAAAATGTGTCTTAGAGATGGGGAATTGGCTAGCTTCAGCTTCCGTGGGTAAGAGAGCCGAAAGTAGGTCTGTAGGATTTTGGGTGGCTGAAGGAGAATGCTCGCCAAGAGGCAAAGGTATCTCAACTGGGCCTATAATGGGTGGAGAAGATGATGGGAGCTCCTCTATAAGTGGAGGAACAGATAGGTGCTCCTCTGTGGGTGGAGGAGGTAATGGGTGCTCCTCTATGGGTGGAGGAGGTAATAGGTGCTCCTCTATGGGTGGAGGAGGTACTGTGGGTAAAGGTTCTCTAAGTGGTGAAGCCAGGGGTGAGATGGTCTCAATGTTAGTGGAAGACTCCTCCGTAGGTGACGAAGGAGATGAAAGGTGTTCCTCTGTTGGTGAAGGAACAAGGGAGGTTGGTTCTAATGTGGAAGGAGGATTTTGGGCTAGGATCTCCTCTATGGAAGGAATATGGGGTAATTGGGAGGCAACAGGTACATCATTAAAGATAGCGTGAACCTCGTGGGTATGGGTATCGTGAGTTGAGATCTCACCGATTTCATCAGATGAAAAGGCATGGTTGGGAAATGGTTTCTTGAAGATATGTAGGTTTTGGTTGGCAAGTGCATTAGGATTATCCATAGTTAACTCACCTTTCTCGAGCATTTCTTGGACAATATTTTTGAAAGTGATGCAGTTGCCATCATTATGACCCTTTACTCAATGATAGTTACAGAAATCATGTTCTTTATACCATACGGGCATGGGGCGAGCAGGGTCAAAACTAGTGTGTGGTTTTATAGGTGGAAGGGTGATGGCTCCGGATTTGATAAGCTTTTCTAAGACAGAAGAGTAAGGCTCCCGATTGGGGTATATTTCACTTTGCTCTCATCTGAATTGAAAAGTTTGGATAGGTGAGAGATTAGATGAGGGGGTAGCCTGATTTGACGGATGAGTTGGGCCGGCCTTGAGTACCACTGTGTTAGTGGTGCCCTTAGCTTTTGAATAATTGGTTTGTGGTTTGGAAGAAGAAGAGGTATCATTCAACTTGAATGTTAAGTTCTTATTGCGTAATTGAATTTTCTTCTCTTCAATGGCCCGAATCTCTAACTTTCGTGCCATAGTGAATGCCTCATCGAATGTTCACAAGGTTTTGACTGTAAGGTCGATGAAATATGTTTAGCACAAGCCCATGTGGAGAGCTCGATGAGTTCGGGTTTGTGGCGATTGGAAGGTAAGTTGGTTGATCAAAGCTACGCCAATGAGTGACAAAATTTGTGATAGATTCGTCCTCATACCGACATGTGGAATATAGATCGATCACCATGGTAACCTTCTTGATGATATTGATAGAGAAATGATCCAAGAAGGCTTGGGCTACCTGATTGAATGAGAATATAGAGTGTTTAGGTAACCCACTATACCAATCTAATGCAGGTCCAGTGAGGGACATGGGAAAGGTTCTCAAGAGCAAGGCATCATCATGAGTGACCAGATAGTACCCGTGTTTGAACGACCATAAATGTTGTTGTGGGTCTTCTTTGTTATTGAAACGATTGAATTTAGGCATTTCCCAATGCACAAGGTATGAGCGGATAGGAATGGATGGGTGAATGGGCTCATTGCAAATCTCATCGTAGGTGAGAGTGTTGCGGGAGCTAGAAATTGATGCCTCCAATGTCTGCATCTTGTCCAACATCAATTTAATTAGGTCGTTGGTGGGTTGTGATGATTGGATGCCTCTTGTAGCATGAGAAGGTTGGTTTTGGGCATATAATAGGGGTGGCACTCCAGTGTATGGGGCTGCCATGTAGGTTGATATAGAAGAAGCGGTGAAACAGGGATATGTACCAGAATGTATAATGGATGAAATGGGAGGTTGTTGATAGTATGTATATGGGGGTGGAAGGGTCGTGGTAACCCTAGTGGCAATAGGGGCTAATGATTGTGGAATGGAAAGGACCACGTTTTGAAATGGGGTAGGGGTCACCGAAACTGGAGGTGGTAATGTAGCTACGGGTATGTGTGAGACATTAGGGCGCATGAGATTGTGTTTAGGTAGTTATCGTGGGTGTGGTGGATGTAACAGTGCCACTTAGGTAATGATACACGGCATTCATAAGCGGGTATAGGGCCTAACCGATAAATGACTAGGGGTAAGGTAGATGTGGGAAACATGGAGCCATATGGGGCTGATGTAGGAGTGGGTGCGAGAGTCGGGGGGATAGATACGGGCATGCCGTATATCAACTGACCCGAGGCATCTCGAGTGGATGAGTGGGAAAGGTAAAACTACAAGGCGATAGGGTTTTGGTCAAGGAGTCGTGTGAACTCCTCATCTCCGGTAGTGATAGTAATAGGCTGGATGGGATCCATGGCTGGTGATAAAATGGAAGGTGGTGAAGGACTAGGTGGGAGTGGTTGACAACTAGCGTGAAATACAAGTGCACTTGTTTGTCTTTGAGTCAGCACCATGTGAACCAGTACTGATTAGGTAGGGTTGCTTCTCTGTAAATGACACAGAGAACAAAGATGAATAGGTGAATCTGGCGACAAAAAGTAGATTAAGTACCAAATGGTGGCTCGAATGGGAAACAAGCTAACCGATGCTAGTTAGGGAAAATCGACACGATTAGAGGTAACCGTTCTTCAGTTCTTTGTAGAAAATGGGCAAAGTGAGTGAACAACAAGGTAGAAGGTAATATCGATAGGGATGCCAAATCTGATGATGTTTACAATGCCAATGGGAATGATGATAGTGACAGGGACTATGAAAAGTGGAAAAAAATGAATAAAAATGTCCTTTTGAGTAGGCTAGTAAAAGGACAGGAACCGACATTAGTTGGGTATAACCAACGGCGGTCGAGAGATAATCGATGACAGTTCATGTGAAATCAAACAAAGTTGATGATGAAAGAAAAGTGGTTGTGAATTAAAATCTGATGTAGAATCAAACCCAAAATTCTAATAATGATGATGATATGGCCCAGGCACACTCATGTGAAGTTGGAATACACTAGTTGTGATGAGGAGCATGCAAGGATGAATAAAAAAGTGAATAACGTGATCTCTCACACCTCAAACACAAGCCAAGCATAAACACTAAGAAAATGTGATCCTAGGAGTGCCTTTTATATTATGTTTGTTTAGCTTATGTTATTTAGGGACTGACACATGAATTGTGAAATATATTTTTTGGTGAGGATGGCTTCCTACAAAGGAGATCTAAAAGGTGAGGTTTTAGGTATGTTATGGTGGGGGCGGGCTTCGCTCTGAAGTATGACTAGACAGAGCAAAGCGGTGAGATGGGTGCCCACTGTTCCATGATCGTGTGATCACCTACATCTTCTTCCAGGTAGGATGTTGTTTAAGAATGTATGTATTTTGAATTTTTTTGAGGTTTGGTAAGACTCAGAGAAAGAGAAAAGGAAAGAAGTGCTTTTCTACGATTCATTTGTCAACCATCAGCTGGGCATGACTTCCAGCGTATAGGTTGCCCTCAATTAATGTGAGCTAATGTAATAAATCAAAATGGAATGCACTGATTTTTAAGCCCAAATTGAAATGTGAAGTTGGATGACACAATAAGATGAAGAGGAAGAGGGATGCTCTTTCACTACAATGTAGAAAACATGAAGAAATGATTCTTTTTAATTACACCAAAAGAAAAGTTTCCTTTAGAGAAAATAGAAAGAAGAGGTGGGTTACCAAGGAAGAAAATTAGTGTGTACGCTTTTCAGAAGGGAAAAAAACACACAAATTTTCCTAGGAATGAATGAAATGCAAGGAACCCCGAATGGGTCCCACCGGGTGTGCCAAAATGTTTCACCTAATTCTTAGATTGTTTCTTTGAAGTGTTGATGAAACATATAGGGTAACAGATGTAGGAGGAAAACCTATTCAAATACTAGTTGACGGGTTATTACACGCGTATGACTTCTGAATCCACAACTGATCGTGAGAGCTTCCTTTTGGCTAGGAGGAACTACCTGTAATGCAAAGCAAGACCACTAGAAGGAATTAAACAATATGGGCAGTGAATTGCCTAGCATATGCTAGATCTAGGAAGTGTGATACTTCCTAGATGGCTATCAATCCACTATTTTAAACAATTTAATTCTATAAACAAAGTAAATCCTATTGTAATTTGAAATGATTTAGGTATCTCACTTAAAACACAATAAGAAATAGATCTAATCTAATAGGCTAAGCTAGAATAGAATCCAAAGGTCAAATGATTGGTTCTAGGTCTCTACAAGTCTAACAGAGGTCTCGGGTAGATCACAGGTGAATGAGGGTGAGGTGAAATTAGGTGGGTAGGTCTCTATTCAGTACTATGTGGGAAAATACAGAGACCGATGTCGGTCATGGGTAACGACGGCGGTTAGGTGTGACCGGTGCCAGTTACTATGAAATCTTGAAATGTCACAAAACAAGCTTTAGGTCTCCTTTGTGATTGCATAAAGGACTTTGGTTGGTCGGGATGAGGTATTGGGTGACTGGGGTAGAATTTGGCAAGGAGTTTAATGGGAATGTGGAGGTGGAAGCATTAGATAAGGTCAATAGGTGGCTAGGTAATCAATAGATGATAAAGTAATGATGAAATGAAATAAACCAAAGAAGTATGACATTATACTTACTTGGATTCTGGTCCTAGATGCTTGTGTGTGAAGGATGGAGATGCTGATGAGAGGCTTGAAGGCTATAAGTGATCACCAACTAAAGGAAATCTTCTGCATGGGATGCATGTGCACTCCTCTTTGCTTGGTTAGATCAGATCTTGACTGGGATGGCTATACAGGAAAAGATGCTTGATCTCCTTCCTTGCATGCATGGTCTCGCTGGAATTCACTCTCTGAAGAAGTGTTATCTCTCTGAGATGTGTTAATGCTCACCAACCTTCTGCTTTATGATTCCAACTTCCAACCTTGAGAATAAGGTTGTTTTGGAGTTAAAATGGTAACCAACTATGGTTCCAGCTTAACCGGTGACGGTTAGGGGTAGCCAGCGTCAGTCAAGGTGAGATTTCCTAGGTTTACTAAACTAGGGAGATCCTCTTAATTTCCTTGGATCTCATGTCGTTAACCCATGGATTAGAATCAGAACTTCTTGTGATCATGCGGGAATGTTGTTAGAGGGAATGTAGGCATTGATTTTTAGGGTTTGGGTAAGTCTTAGTTAGTTATGGCAACTTAATAAGAACAAGTCTTAGGTTGAGTTAGCTTGGTGAGGTGTCTAAGAATCAGTATGTGTGGATATTATTTAAAATAAGACATTTAAATAATAGATATAGTGAGGATAATTAATTAATTAAATTAAATTAATATCGGTGGGGTGAAAGGGGTCATGGCTAGTGAATGTGATGAAGGGTGCTTATTTGTCGAGGAACCAAAGGATAGTGTGACCTAATTTTAGTGTCTACAATCACAACTTGGCACTCAGTCATCCAAACAGAGAACCATTTGAGATTAAAATTGAGTGAAGGGGCCTCTAATCATAGCCAATAATTCAAGCTAATGGAATTCCTTGAGCCTTCGTGGTATAACGTTTTACAAACTACCTTTTATAGGCGATCTAGGCAATGAAACGAGAGATGAGTATCGAGAAGTCATGACCTTTGGGATGTCATGGGAATGGACTATCACTACCAACACATTCGGATGGGGGGAATACACCTTTGGATACTATGATGGGCTCTAGGTAGGCTGGTTGGGAGTCGGACCACCTGATCCAAAGCCAAGAACCCCTTCCCTATTGATCCCAATTCACGTTTTCAACACAAACTTATGGCGGTCACAACTTAGCGCTCGGTCATCCAAAAAATAACCTTCGATTGAAAATTTTTGTGATGAACACCTCTAATCACACCCAATAATTCAAGGTCATGGCATTCCTTGAGCCTTCGTGGCATAATTTTTGTAAATTACCTTTTCTAGGCATTCTAGGCAATGAACGAAGCCGAGTAGTGAGAAGTCATGCCCTGGAACGTCGAGGAGTGAATGCCACCTTTGCCAGCGCATTCGGTTGGGGGTTATATGCATTTGAGTGCTATGGAGGGCTCCAGGTAGGCCCGGTTCAATGTCGTACCACCCGATCCAGAGCCAAGAACCCATTCCCTATTGATCCCTATTCACATTTTCGGTGCAAACTTCGGTTATCACAACTTGGCGCTCATTCATCAAAAACAAGAACCATCTAAGAAAAAACTTGTGTGACAGAGGCCTCTATTCTCACCCAAGAATTCAAGTATGTGGCATTCCTTGAGCCTTCGTGGCATAATTTTTGTAAACTACCTTTTTTAGGCAGTCCTAGGCCATGAATGGAGCCGAGTAGTAAGAATTCATGCCCCAGGATGTCGTGGGAGTGAACTTCCATAGCCAACACATCCGGTTGGGGGTATATGCCTTTGGGTGCTATGGAAAGCTCCAAGTAGGCCCAGTTTGGAGTCGAGACCACCCGATCCGGAGCCAAGAACCCCTTCCCTATTGATCCCAATTCACATTTTCAGTGCAAACTTCTAACAATCGCAACTTGGAAATCGGTCATCCAAACCAAGAACCTGTCTAAACCAAAACTTGAGCGACAGATGCCTCTAATCAAACCCAATAATTTAGGGTCGTGGCATTCCTTAAGCCTTCGCGGTATAATTGTTTGCAAACTACCTTTTCTAGGCAGTCCTAGGTAATGAATGGAGCCAAGTAGTGAGAAGTCATGCCCGGGGGCGTCATGGGAATAAATTTCCACAACTAGTGTGTCTGGTTGGTGGGGTATACATCTTTGGGTGCTATGGAAAGCTCCAAATATGCCCGGTTTGTAGTCATACCACCCGATCAGGAGCCAAGAATCCCCTCCCTATTGATTCCAATTCACACGGTGCAAAATTGGCGATCCACAACTTGGTGCTTGGTCATCCAAACCGAGAACCTTCAAAGCCAAAACTTGTGCAACAATGCCTCTAATCACACCTAATAATTCAGGCTCGTGGTATTCCTTGAGCCTTCGTCTCATAATTGTTTACAAATTGTCTTTTCTATCCGGTCTTAAGCAATGAACAGAGCCGAGTAGTGAGAAGTCATGCCTCCAGACGTCGTGGGATCTAACTGTCATCACCAAAGGCATATGGTTTGGGGGTATACATATTTGGGTGCTATGGAGGGCTCCAGGGAGGCCCGGTTCAAAGTCAGACCACCCAATGCGAGCCAAGAACACATCCCTAGTTATCCCAATTCACGTTTTCAATGCAAACTTATGACGATCACAACTTGGTGCTCGGTCATCCAAGAGAACCATATTATCCAAAACTTGATCAAAGGAGGCCTCTAATTACACCCAAGTTTAGGGTCATGGTATTCCTTGAGCCTTCATGGCATAATTTTTTGCAAACTACATTTTCTAGGTAGTCTCAAGCCATGAACGGAGCAAGTAGTGAGACATCATACCCCAGGATGTCGTGGGATCAAACTACCACCACTTATGATTTGGTTGGGGGTATATGTCTTTATGTGCTATGGTGGGCTCCAGGTAGGCTTGGTTTAGAGTTGGACCACCCGATCTGGAGCCAAGAACCCCTTCCCTATTGATCCCAATTCACATTTTCAACACAAACTTCTGGTGGTCATAACTTAGTGCTCAGTCATCCAAATTGAGAACCATCTGATCCAAAACATGTGTGATGGAGACCTCTAATCACATCCAATAAATTAGGGTCATGGAATTCCTTGAGCCTTGTGGCATAATTGTTTGCAAACTACCTTTTCTAGGTAGTCCTAGGTAATGAACGGAGCCGAGTAGTGAGAAGTCATGCCCTAGGATGTCGTGGGAGAAAATTTCCCTTTGTCGGCGCATTCGGTTGGGGGTATACACCTTCAAGTGTTATGGCAGGCTTGAGTAGGCCTGGTTCGGAGTCAGACCACCCAACCCAGAGCCAAGAACCCCTTCCCTATTTATCCCAATTCACATCTTTAGCGCAAACTTCGGAGTCACAACTCTACGCTCGGTCATCCAAACCGAGAACCATATGAGCCAAAAATTGAGCAAAGGAGGCCTCTAATCACACCCAATAATTCAGGTTCGTGGCATTCCTTGAGCCTTCATGGCATAATTGTTTGCAAACTGCCTTTTCTAGGCAATCTTAGGCAATGAACGGAGCCGAGTAGTGAGAATTCATGCCCGGGAAGTCTTGGGAGAAAACTAGCACCGCCAAACATGTCCTAGGTTGGGGGGTATATGCCTTTAGGTGCTATGGAAAGCTCCAGGTAGGCCCAGCTTGGATTTGGACCACCCAATCTAGAGAGAACCCCTTCCCTATTGATCCTAATTCATGTTTTCAGCGCAAACTTCTAGCGGTCACAACTTGACGCTTGGTCATCCAAACCGAGAACCATCTGATCCAAAACTTGAGTGAATGAGGCCTCTAATCACACCCAAAAATTTAGGGCCATGGAATTCCTTGAACCTTCGTGGCATAATTGTTTACAAAATGCCTTTTCTAGGCAATCTTAGGCAATGAACGGAGCCGAGTAGTGAGAAGTCATGCCCCAGGATGTCATGGGAGCGAACTGCCACCACCAACACGTCTAGTTGGGGGATATATGCCTTCTCAGTGCTATGGAGGGCTCCGGGTAGGCCCGATTCAGAGCGAGACCACTCGATCCAAAGCCAAGAACCCTCTTCACAGGTACATAGATCATTGTTAGTTGCTTCTCTTTGCTTTGAAAACAAGGAAAGCTTCAAGAATATAAAATTCTCTACTAACAGTACCAACCACATGAAGGTAGAATATTTTATGGCACCACTAACCTGCATAAAAGTGTTATTCAAAGTAATTTAAGTTGAATCAAAACCATACTAGATATATACAAAATACACAAATTTAATAAAATATATGAACTTGAATCTAGTATACAAATTTAAAAACTTCAAAGAAATATATACCAGATGAGCATGTAAATTCATTCCAATGAACCATCAGGATTGGATCTACTAACAATGCCAACCACGTGAAGGTAGAAGCTTTTATGGCACCACTAACCTCGCATAAAAGTGTTAGTCAAAGTAATTTAAGTTGAATCAAAACCATACTAGATATATACAAAATACACAAATTTAATAAAATATATGAACTTGAATCTAGTAGAAAAATTTAAAAACTTCAAAGAAATATATACTAGATGAGCATGTAAATTCATTCCAATGAACCATTAGGATCGGATCTACTCTAAATAGCAGACATGATTGCTTCATGATCTGACTCTCAAACCTTCTAAAGAATCTTGTTATTAGGCCTTCCTCGATATCTATACGGTGAATATTTGTCACCTGGAACTAGATGTGAATATAAAAGTATTTTCTTGTGTGTCTCAAAGTCTTCAAACACCCAAAAAAGGGAATTTTTAATGGATAATGTCAAGTCAAGTTCCAATAACTACCACTAATCCTGTAGGGTACTTAATATCTTCTGCATCTATAATAGGAGAAGGCAACTTCTTTCTTTCCTCAATGCAACGACATAAGAAATATTTTGTTCCTTCTTCATTTTCTTCTGTCGCAATAACTACAAACACATGTCCTACAAAAAAACAAAGGTTTCAACTCAAATTTAAATTACATATTAATTTCAATAGACATAACTCAATACAAAAATTATAAATAACCATTTACCTTATCACACAAAAATTAAAATGTTGTCAAAGTCCTTGGATGTTGCAACTTCATCTGGAGAAACAAGTCATGATGCCTGTGGAAGTTGATAATTAGGAAGCGGAGTTAGAGGCCTACAAATTCATCCATCCACCCATTCTTGTGAATCACACTCAGCAGTGGAAAATTCGATAGAAGATGCACAAAAACATGCCAACTTTCTAATCCATGTTGAAATCAGAAACTGATTAAATTGCAAAAACAAGGCGGAGCTTGCTGTGATTTTATTAATATAAAAATGAAGCATTACAATCAAAAGAGAGAGCTGCAATATTTATAGATATTGGACAACTTCTATCTCTTCCACAATACATGGAACAAATCTCCTAAACAAAGCAAATATGTAGTAATAGCATATTGCCCCTAAAAAGCTTCTACATGAAATCATCCGAGAACAATATTCTAACTAAAGAACATCCTCCACAATCTAAGGGATGATAACAACACACTAACAACTAAGCTAACTAAAGTAATTAAATAATTACTTTATTATAATTACACATTAATCCACATATGGTGAATTAAGTGTTAGATTATTTCTAACATTCCCCCCCTTAATTCATCATATTCTAAAGTGAACAGGAGAGAAATACTCTGAATGCCTCAAATTTAGGATGTGCAAGAGATTTTGTGAAGATATCTACACGTTGATGTTCTATCAGGCAATGTTGAAGCTGAATGTTGTTGTTCTAAACATGTTCACGAATGAAATGTACCTACACCTCAATGTGTTTGGTGCATTCATGAAAAACTAGATTCGAACAAGTTTTATTACTCCTTCATTGTCTACATGTAGGATTTTTGGATGATCATGTGGAATTCCCAATCCTTCAAGTATCCGTCTGAGCCAAATCACTTCACAGACAGCTCCTCCTACTGCGTGATATTATGCTTCTATGGAAGACCTTGAAACACAATTTTGTTTCTTGCTCCCCCATGAAATAGGTCCAGATCCCAAAAAGAACACAAATCCTAAAGTGGACTTCCTGTCATCAACGTTCCCTGCATGATTTGAATCTGTATATCCTATCAAGAAGAAGTTATCATTCTTCTTGTATTCTAGGCCAAAGTCCATGGTTCCTCTAATGTATCTCAGTACCCTCTTTGCTACTTTCCAATGACAAACCCTTGGTTCTTGCATAAATCGAGAAAGATAACTGACTGCATAGCTGATATCTGGCCTAGAATAAGTTAAGTAAATGAGACTCCCAATCAACTGTCGATAAAGAGTAACATTTACTTGTTCTGATGGATCTGTGCGAGATAATTGAAGCCTTGTCTCCATAGGTGTAGCCATTGGTATACTATCCATCATTCTAAATTTTTCGAGCATTGTCTTAGCATATTTTAGCTGAGTAACAAAGATGTGATTTTCCTTTTTCCATACTTCAATTCCAAGACAATAATGAAGAAGCCCGAGATCTGTCATGTCAAATGATCGATTTAGATCTTCCTTAGTTGTTTCAATCATCTTCACCAAACTTTCAGTGATGACTAGATCATCGACAAATACTACTATGATCACAATCTCCCCCCCTTGCTTTTTGAGATAGAGATTAGGATCATATGGACTTCTTTTGAATTCATGTTTGATGAGATGCTCATCAATCTTTATGTATCATGGAGCCTGTTTGAGACCGTACAATGACTTTATGAGTCTACATACCTTTCCTTCTTTACCTAGTACGACAAAACCTTCTGGTTGAGTCATGTAGACTTCTTCCTATAAATCCCCATTGATAAATGCACTTTTTACATCCATTTGATGAACTTTCCAACCAAATTATGCAGCTAGAGCGAATATCATCCTAATTTTTTTATCTTAGTTTTGGTGTGAATGTTTCTTCATAATCAATGCCTTCTTTTTGTGCATAACCCTTAGCTACCAATCTTGCCTTGTATTTATTAATGCTTCCATCTGATTTGTACTTTGTTTCAAATATCCATTTGCAACCTATTGCCTTCTTCCCGGTGGAAGATCTCGTAAGTTGCCATGTATTATTCTTAATCAAAGAGTTGAATTCTGAATTCATAGCATCTGACCAAGGTTTTGACTGCTGGGAATCTTGAACTGCAGTGGGCTCACTTGATTCAATTACTGTACTCATTAAGGCTAAGTTTACCTCATTTTGAGTCATACTACGAGTTCTAGGTCATGAAGTGGATGTGTTAGGATCACTATCCAACTTAGCATCTCAAATTAGATTAGTATACCACTTAGGCATACGTTTAGTTGTTCCTGTAGATGGAGGAGTTGAATTATCCTCATCATCATTATCTTCATCAAGAACATCTTATATTTTCTTAGTAGGATTGTTTTGTGAGTTTATAGAGGAGCATCTGCTTCTTTATTCTCAAAAAACTCAACATCTCTACTTGTGAAAATCTTCCTTGATTTTGGATCCATTAACCTGTATCCCAAGGCTTCATCATTGTATCCCAAGAATATAAGTTGTTCTGATTTCATATCAAGTTTAGTTCTCTTTTTCTTAGGAATGTGCATACTTTCCTTGCATCCAAAAACTCTAAGGTGTTTTATAGATGGTTTGTTCCCTGACCAAGCTTCTTGTGGTGTTATTCCATCAAGTGTGGAAGTGGGAACTCTATTCAGCAAATAAACTATTGTTTTTACTGCTTCTGCCCAATATGTTTTACTCAAGCCTGAGTCGTCAATCATACACCTTACCATTTCCATTATAGTTCTATTCCTTCTTTCAACAACACCATTTTGTTGTGGTGTATATGGAGGTGCCATTTTTGACGAATTCCATGTGTTTCCAAAAAATATTTGAACTCATTCTTGTTGTATTCACCCCTCGATCTGAGTGGAGTGTTTTTATTTTCTTACCAATTGCATTTTCACAAGCTACTTTGAATTTCTTGAAATTTTCAAAGGCTTGGTCTTTGGTGCGAATGCAGTATACCCACATTTTCTATGAGTAATCATCAACAAAAGCATAAAATATTGAAACCCTGAATGACTAGGTCTCATAGGTCCACACAGATCGGTATGCACCAGATCAAGTTTACCACGGGCCCTGAATGTACTACTTTTCTGAAAAGAAGCTCTATGTTGTTTTCCTACCAAACAATTTGTGCACTTGTCTGTATTTTTCTTGAAATTTGGCAGTCCTCTTACCATGTTATTTTTTCGAAGTGTTTCAAGATAGCCAAAACTTACATGGCCAAATCTTCGATGCCACAAATGTGCCGATGATGTATCCTTAGCTACAAGGGCCTGATTGTTGGTTTGAACAAAATCCAACTAAAACATACAACCCACACCAAAAGCTTGTGCAACAATGTTGGAGTTTTTAGACTTATCTTTGATTAAACACATCTTCTTTCCATCTGTACAATCAAAATCCACTTTTAAGTTGTGCTCCAAAAGCTAACTTACTGAAAGTAGATTCTTTGTCAATCCAGGAACATATAGAACATCTCTTATTGTGCACTTTCTTGATCCAAGAGGTAAGGAGATGTTTCCAATTCCTTGTACTTTGTACGATGAATCATCACCCAACGAAACAGAGTCTTTGTTAGGTGTATTCTTTAACTCTAAGAACCAATCATTTCTCCCGGTCATATGTCTTGTTGCTCCTGAGTCAACATACCAAATTTCCTGTGGTGAATTGATTTCTTGAGTTGATTGTGCAGCAAATAGGAAGTCCTCATCTAGTGAGTTATCTTCTTCTTCAACAATGTTTTCGTGTTGCGGTGTTTTCTTTTTCTAGTTGCTTTTTCTTTGTCCTTGTTGTTTGTTTTGGTAACCCTGACTAGATTGTTGAAAATTTGGCTTCTTGCCACTAGATGAACCCTTCTGAAATGTGTTATACCAACAATCTTTTAAGTCATGTCCTTTTCTGCCATAAATCTGACACTGCTTTTGCTGAGTGTTCCCTTGATTATTCTGTTGAGAATGCTACTTGTGTTGCTTACATTGTTGTATGAATCATTTCTTGTTCCTCATCTTCTAAAGGTTTGTTCATGGACTCTTCCTGTTGTAACATGTTCACTAACTCTTCAAAACTTGTAGTTGGACCCATAATGTTGAGAGTTGTGACAAATATTTTGTATGAGGTTGGTAAAGCTCTCAATACAATAGGGACAAGAGATTCATCAGTGACCTCTTCTTCCAAAGCTTGAAGAGATGATCTCAATATAGAAAAACACTTTAGAAAACCTTCAATAGACTCATTAGAATTCATTTTGAGACAATGGAGTTGTGTTTGTAATTGCAAAATAGCATTTTTGTTCTTAGCTTCATATACAGTTGCTAGTTTATCCCATGCTTCTTTTGCAGTTGTCGCTTGATGAATATGAGGTTGTACATCATCAGTTACACCAAACAGAATTATAAGTTTTGCCTTTTGATTAGCATGATCAAACACACATTGTTGAGCAATATCATTTTCTGGTCTCGTTATCGAGCCATCAACTACACCAATTATGTCCTAAAATTCAAGTTGAGTTTTAATTTTCATTTTTCATATAGCATAATTATCTCCTCGTAGGAGTTGTGAATCGGGAAAAAATAATTTAGGCGCATTGTTGGGCATTTTTACACGAAAGAAAAGAGAGATAGAGAATCAAACACGAAACAAATCCCCCCTCAAATCAGTACACACCCCCCAAAAAAATTGATTTTTATAGAGTGTGGACTCCTTTTTGGCCTATTACAATGATTTTTCAGCACTATCGGCCATTTTTATAAACATCTTGTAAATAGAAAAATAAAATTGCACCCCCCTTCTTGTTTACGAAAAATTAATATTTTCGCAATTTTTTAAATTTTTGGGCACTTTGGCCTCTTTTCCCTTACAAATTTAGTTTTGGGATCTTTGGCCTCTTTTGTTTGGACCAAAGTGTAGAGCTCAAAAACATATACTTTCAAAAAAATGGCACCTCAATCCGAAAGTACCGGTTGAAAGTTATGACCGTTTTAGAATATTTTTCCGGCCCCTTTCCAAAAATGGAAAAAAATTCTTCCGGTTTTTTTCGCATTGTCCAAAAAAGGAAAAAAAAAAATTAAAACGATTTTTATGCAAAAATGGGGGTCGACTTTACGCATTCGTGTGACTTTGTTTCCTCCATCGTTAGCCTTATTTCCTTCGCCACCCTTTTTCCTTAAAGGCTCTCTTATGCTCTGTTCTGCAAGGTCGCACAGGAATTGCTTGCAGATTGAAGACGCATAGCCCGATTAGTATCTAGCTCATTTTTTTCCTTTTGTAGGTGTGAAGTTTTCAGGTAAATCCACAGGTCTGCAAGGTGAATTCACAGATATATGCAAATACCGCAGCTGCATACAAGTTGCGGATCAGTGGTGGATGGTTCTTTTTTTATTAAAAAAACTTACACACCAAACCCGAATAGTGGTGCCTCCAAAATTGGGGGTCCACTAAATTAAATCACACTAAACGGGATCTCTGAATTAGAGAAAAAGAAAAAAATTGTATATAGTTCATATGCAATGAACAAGTATTAAAAATATTGATACAATCACTTTGTTACCAATCTTGGAGGTGTTTTATACTTTTTGTTGCTTTTTGCCGCTTCGGCGTGTGGAGTAGGCGGGGGCTCTGTGAAGAGGTGAGGCAACTCGCTCCTCCTAGCTCAAGCTTCTTATTCCTCCTCCTCAAAACTTCCTACACTTTTCCTTGGATCTGGGATTCACTGCTCGATACCAAATGAAATCTGTAAACTAGATTAAATTGCAAAAACAAGGCAGAGCTTGCTGTGATTTTATTAATATAAAAATGAAGCATTACAATCAAAAGAGAGAGCTGCAATATTTATAGATATTGGATAGCTTCTATCTCTTCCACAATACATGGAACAAATCTCCTAAATAAAGCAAATATTCAATAATAGCATATTGCCCCTAAAAAGCTTCTACAGGAAATCATCCGAGAACAATATTCTAACTAAAGAACATCCTCCACAATCTAAGGGATGATAACAACACACTAACAACTAAGCTAACTAAAGTAATTAAATAATTACTTTATTATAATTACACATTAATCCACATATGGTGAATTAAGTGTTAGATTATTTCTAACACATGTGTCCCGTGAAGTAGCGTTTGAGCTACAAAATGAGTTTAGATCACTTGGACCCTGTGAGTGTCATAAAATCCTTGTAGTTAGCAATTTTTGTTCCTCTATCAACTAAAAATATCTACGAACTGTGGAATTTTCTTGAGAACCATAGGCCATGTTGTCAATACATCATTCCACTATGCTCTTTGCATCTTTCAATTTAGCACCATCTTTGTACTTCAACTCTTCTCTTGCAAGAGATCTTTTCACACATGTCCATGCACCTTCATGCTCTCCTTTTCCATGTCCAAATTTCAAGTGAAACTAAAAATATGTTACACGCCCATATTAACGTGTATCCCGATCATCTAATAAAACATTTGTATATTTTTAAACCAAAATATGCAATTATCCGACCATATATAATGTTTGAAATGGATGTCCCTATCTGTCAAGTTTTCATAAAATAACTAGAAACATCCTTGCACAAATTCAATAGAATGAGGCCAATCAAAACCGATATAAAAGTGGTACTCTCTTACAAAAATTGATCATTATCTATACTTGTGTGAGGAGAATGTATAAATGTTATATGCACAAAAATAGCAACCTATACTAAGTTTTAATATTGCGATCAACCTCCATTTGTGGTTACAACATGTAATTCTCTACAAAATTAACCACTGAAACAATAGTACTAATAGGAAATGTGTCTTTGCATATCTTTAATTTTTCATCCAACCATCGAGCTCTGTGTGTATGCCTAGTATACTAAAATAATTTCATCTTTAAATTTTATCATAAATTGAAAAATAGGTATATGTTTTGTAACTAGCTCACACCGTTTAGACTCATTTCCATCTTTCAATTGGTATGGTACTAATTTATATTTATTAAACCCAACTAAATTATGTCCTATTGCACCTCCAATTTTCTCATGGATACAACTTTCCAATTTAGGTAATTCGCCGCACGTACCACAACTTCCATCTAAACAATCCTGACTATAAAAAAATTGTCCAACTTCTCTTTCACAAAATATCGTAGGAATGAAATCCTGGAAGATATTGGTGGAACTTGAACACCACATTCCGGTAACATAGTTTCATAATGCAAATAAGAATGAATACGTCGAAAATTATCATAATGCATCACAAATTCAACATGTTGCCTACAACAACAAGTGGTGCGAGCATGGTTGATTTTCACATAGAATGGTTTCAACATTTCAAAAAAAGTTGACTAATTTTAATTTCTGGATGCTCCTATTTAAACTTACAAAAAAATGAGTTTGATTCATATATAAGAAATGATTTGGATGTGGTTCACAATTAGTAGAACCAACTCTTTGTTTTACAACATCTCTTGTATTAGGTGAAACTCTAGTGTTACCATGCCAAAATTGAACAACTTCTCTTATAGCATCAAATATATCTTTTCTTTACGTGGTGCTCTAGCAGAAAATGCCCAAAAATCAGTGTTATTGGGTGATTGAAGGATATTACACCTTTTAATTGCTTTCATTAGAGTTTTTCAATTAAATTTCAACATTTGGCTTGTTTGCCTAATCAAACATTGTTTTTTTGTTGACTCACTTACAACACTAGTAGCACGTACATAACACACGACATCATTGTCCCTTGCGTCTCTTGACTCCAACAATGTGATATGCATCATGTAGGTTTTCAACAATTGCAAAGGTTTCACCATGTATATTATATGTTGTCAATCCTAAGGTGTTTAATGTAGGTCTCATTTTATTCAATTTCATCAAACTAACCAACAATTGACATCTTTGGGAATCATTTAAAATTTCAAAATGATTGTTCTAAATTTCAGTGACTTTTATTTTGATTTTTCGTTCAAACATTGGTTTCAAAATGTTCTCATCAATTTCAATAAAATAATTAGGTCTCTTTCGTAAAATCCTAGGAGGTGTTTTTGCCAAATTTTGGTTGTCTACGGTTTCAAAATGAATTTCTTGATTCACATTTTCATTGTCTCCTTCAATTTCAACATCAACTACATCACGAGTATTTAATTCATCTTCATCACAAGTATTTAATTCATCTTCATCACGAGTATTTAATTCATCTTCAACATTGACGGTAAAAACATTACCTAGTTCCTCATTGCTTACAATAGTAGGGGTTGAAGATGAACCTCTTCTTGATTCACGAAGTTTCCGCATTCACTCCGAATTTTACAATATTTTTGCCTCTAATTCCTCTAGTGTTTTTTTACTTATTGATTTCCTTTTTGAACTTCATTTCATGTCTCCCATGATGTTTCAATCGATGTAGGACAACTCTAAACAATGTAAGACACCTTAAAAATAGTAAAAAAATAGTTTTGATGACAAGAAAAAAGTGTAGAAGGTGGCGGAATTTCACATGAAATTCATACAATCAGGTAAGATAATAAAATCACATGGTGAATTAGATGTTGGAATTTGTGTGAATATGATTCTAAGAACAAAGATCGCGGTTCTTTTACCAATAGGTCAATTTAGAACCACAATCACGGTCCTAACTATATCATCAAATCCGACCCTCAAGGATTAGGAGATCCTTATTTTTTCAAACCTGAGCTTTGGGAGGTCATTATGGTGTGTGAAAGGCCAAAAACATCAAATTTTCTCTTTCGTGGACTTGAACCATGCCGAAAAATCAAAAACATGTCACAAAAATGGTACCATTGCATAGGGAGACTATTAGCTTCATAGAAATATTGATTTTAAAGTGAATAGAATATGATAAATATCATTTTATAATTTTTTACTAATAGTAGGTCTTTAAGACACTTTTTCCCGTGAATGTTCATGTCTACGTTTAAGACTGCAACTTTTGTTTCACTTATCAGAATGTGATAAAACCTATACCATCCCAACCGTGGCAAATTCTATACACATTCAAAAAAAAGTATTTGATTTTGATATTTTTTATGAAGTTATGGCGGGAAAATGGAAAGTGCTCTGTTTTCTTTATGTTTTTAGACCACTTTCACGGAAAAAATCATTAAAAAAATATTGCTCAAAAAATACAAAATAAAATCTATCCCAAGATAGACAATGACATCTAACTTTTCACCAAAGGAAAAAAAAATCAAGTTTTGGTCATCCAAATCGCGGCAAACGGACTACAATCTTATAGGATTTTTTAAAAAAACTAAGTCATTGAATTTTGAGTGTTTAATATAGCTAAACTTGTCCGTTTTTAAAAAAAAGTAGTTTAGAAACTAGATTATGGATGCTATGATTCATATTTATATAACTTTTTCTAATTTTGAGTGCACGCATTGCTAATAATCCCTACAAGTTGAGATTTTGTTGTTATTTGCAATATGACGTCCACTTATGACCCCTTTTGGCCCCCAACTTGTTACACTTACCCTTATTACTTTTCATAAATATGAATCATCTTCATTTAAATCTCATTTTAACTAAAATGTGACTACTTTCAAGTCATTCTCAATACTACATATATCTAATTTTTTATTTATTTTTCCTTCCCCTACCTTAATCCACGTTCTCCACATCTAACTCCTTTACCATCTTGTTCTTGGCTACCTTCCCCATCGCATCACTTTTGGTGTTTTCATCACACAACCAACATTAGATTGCTAGTTTTTAATTTGTTAGTAAATAAACAAACCAACATGCGACTTCTAGTTACAACAAAGGCGTTCCCCTATGGGAAAGGCCCTTCCAGATGTTTCGCAACTATGCTAAATTTGACATCTTAACAGTCATTTGGACATTTTTTTGCATGTTTTGCACATATAGGGGGTTTCAAGACCTCATCAAGCGTCGCCTTGGCTAAGGATCTCCTTGGCATCTACCCAAACTCCTATGCGCTGGTTGTGAGCACGGAAAATATAAGCATGAACACCCACGATACTCAGTTGGATTCATACATGCAGCGTTGTTGTGTTTAAATTCAAGAATATACACAATCAGTACTCATCCGGAGCCCTGTTTCCTGTAATTTCTTGAGCACCCACAAGTAGGATTTGGATTTTCGTTGGATTTTTTCATGCAACCCTGAAGATTCGAAGAAGAGCGTAGGCACTATGCAGTGATGCACATACAACATGCACAAGAGGGATTTAGTTTCTGTTGGATTTAGGCACGGAGACCAAGAAAGACTTGTATGTTGCCCACTCAATCAGGTCAATAAACCGTTTTCGAGTTTTAATATAACTGAAATTTTATTTGTTGTATGCTTCCCACTCAATCAGGGCAAATGCCATGCGAACTGTTTGACTAAATGCATGTAAGAAATGTGGCCTCGTGGATTGTATTGTTCACAGGATATGAATAGAATTTTTGTTGTTGACATGATTGATGACATTTATTCCCTTACCTTCAAACATGTTAGGTCCAAGGTCACTTGATATTCTTGGATTTCATTGTTTAGATACAACATCAGAAATTAATATGCACAACAAAAAAAGAATTGAAGAATCCTCATGCATGTTGTTCTCGATTGTGTAGGGTGGTTGTTTCACATGCATGAGCAGATAAACATTCTTCCATCTTATTTTACCTAAGAAAATCATGAAATGATTTTGTGGCCGACTTTAGCTCACATTAAAATTGATTCTCTCATTTCCGGTAGATTCAATACTGAATTCACCATCCCTTGCAACACTATAATCTAAAGTTTGCCATCATACCTAATGGGACTGTTGGCTACCTCTTATGAGATGATTTGGTGAAGATCTTAATCATCATAACCACCATCCCGTATGGACTGTGATCTTATAATCTGTGACTGTTCCTCACAGGATTGTTTGGTTAAGATCCTAATCATCGTTGCCATCATCCCTTGTGGGATGTCTGGATTATAATCTTTGTCATCATTGCCAGCATCCCTTATGGGCTGTTGGCTTCTTGTTTGCCAACACCCGTTCAGGAAAGGGAACTTTTTCTGATCTTTCCACAATCCCTAACAGGACTCCTGGCCTATTCTGATTTCGCCCTCTTGGCCAGAAACTTAGAGCAATGACAGTTATTTTTAACAGTTGTCAACCTTAAAAGTGCGAACAATCAACTTTTAACATCTAGCAATGAAATTCAGTAATTAGAAAATCAATGGGGTTATCATACCTTCAAAACTTACCAGTCATTCTTAATTGTACCTTCAATCAGTGTTGGAGAGTTGGTCATACCGGTCTGTGCTTGGTCAATGTGACATAGAAAGTTAACACTGCAACTGGTGTATAACTCATGAGGAGTTGACCAAGGAATAAATTGAGGCATCGACAATTCTGCCAAATAATTAACTTAGTTTTGAATAATATTTGTGTAACCCGTTCGGTATTCATCATTATTGTCATTCATCATTTTATATTTAATACTATTGCATCATTTAATTTGTAAGGTAGGAAGTCAACAACTGAGCAGGAAATCAATTCTAAAACAGAAAGTCAATGTGATTGTAGAATTCTCTTCTCAAAAGTTTCTCAAGAGTTAAGGCTCATAGCGGGCTTGTGGTTCGTTGCAGAGGCTCTATCATATTCTAAAATTCTTCATACATTACCACATTGCATTACATGTAAGGATGTTGGGTGATAAGTTGATAACACTATTTCAGTATTATGATGTATAAAAGTTTTAGTATTAGTATGTATTTAGCATGTATTTGTTTTGTTTGAGACCTGATTTCGGAAGATTAGGAAATTGTATTCTGATTAGCATGTTTCTAAAGTGGCATCAATGCTCAGAGCAGAGCCTTCATAAGCAAGCACAATTTCCTTAAGGCTGGAAAGCCCTACTACCAGAGCTTGTTTCCAACCTCCAATCTTGCACTGATTACATCGTCAACAATAAAATTCTTCCCTGTGAATTCCATAAAAGGCAGGCATCTTCAGCTTTGGGATTGTTTCATTGGAACTTGTGAGTGGCAAGTCCAACATGGATCCCACACTACCCATCAGTACATTATATATCTTGGACTGGGTATGACATTTTCATACTTCTAAAGTGTTTGGAATTTTTGTATGATTTTTGGTAATTCTGTACGAACCCATGGTTTGTGACTAATAAACAACTCTCTAAAAAAATTCATCAATTCTTATTTTAACCTAAATGGAAGTTCAATGAATGCACAAATACTTCTATGAGAAACTAAAGTTTAAGACTTGTATGCTTCCCACTCAATCAGGTCAATAAACTGTTTCAAATTTTTGAGTTTTAATATAACCAAAATTTTATTTGTTGTATGCTTCCCACTCAGTCTGGGAAAATTCCATGCGAACTATTTAACTAAATGCATGTAAGAAATATGGCCTCGTGGATTGTATTGTTCACAGGATATGAATAAAATTTTTGTTGTTTACATGATTGATGAAATTTATTCCCTTACCTTCAAACATGTTAGGTCCAAGGTCACTTGATATTCTTGGATTTCATTGTTTAGATACAACATCAAAAATTAATATGCACAACAAAAATAGAATTGAAGAATCCTCATGCAAGTTGTTCTCGATTGTGTAGGGTGGTTGTTTCACATGCATGAGCAGATAAACATTCTTCCATCTTATTTTACCTAAGAAAATCTAATCATATTCTAAAATTCTTCATACATTACCACATTGCATTACATGTAAGGATGTTGTGCGATAAGTTGATAACATTATTTCAAAGTATTATGAGGTATAAAAGTTTTAGTATTAGTATGTATTTAGCATGTATTTGTTTTGTTTGAGACCTGATTTCGTAGATTAGGAAATTGTATTCTGATTAGCATGTTTCTAAAGTGGCATCAATGCTCAGAGTAGAGCCTTCATAAGAAATCATAATTCCCTTAAGGCCGGGAAAGCCCTACTACCGAGATCGTGTTTCCAACCTCCAATCTTGCACTGATTACATCGTCAACAATAAAATTCTTCCCTGTGAATTCCATAAAAGGTAGGCATCTTCAGCTTTGGGATTGTTGCATTGGAACTTGTGAGTGGCAAGTCCAACATGGATCCCACACTACCCATCAGTACATTATATATCTTGGACTGGGTATGACATTTTCATACTTCTAAAGTGTTTGGAATTTTTGTATGATTTTTGGTAATTCTCTACGAACCCATGGTTTGTGACTGATAAACAACTCTTCAAAAAAATTCATCAATTCTTATTTTACCCCAAATGGAAGTTCAATGAATGCACAAATACTTCTATGAGAAACTAAAGTTTTAGTATGCGTTAAAATGGGATTTTCAAGATGAACATGTTAGGTAATAATTGCTTTTTCAAATGCAAGATCGTCCCAGGATTCTAATATTCAAGTTGGATCTTGAATTTAAACTCTAAACATTTGTGTGTACAATGCAAAAGATAAAGTACTCATGTTTAATTTATGCAATGCAAGCATTCCAATTTCTTAATGAAGGAAAACTTAAGGATTTTGTGGATACAAAACTAGGAGATAACTACTGTGTGGAACAGGTTTTGAAAGTTATTCAAGTGGCCCTTCTGTGCACCCAAGGAATGACTTCATCCGGCCATCAATGAACCTTGTGCTTTCAATGCTGCTGGGGGAAGCGTCTATTCAGGATGTCTACGGATTAAGTATTGAAAATTCTTTTGCTGGAGTTTTACCACATTCATCAAGTACAAATTCTAAACTTATAGCTCTTACTATCATTCATATGGTTCCTCAATCACCTGTCAAAAATGTGGAGGGCAGGAGCTCCTTCATCATGGTCTTATGTTAAAATGAGGGATTCAAATAGAGGAAGCACTAAAAATACAGCAAACCACTCAAACAGGGGACTTCGGCATCCAAAATTGATTCCTCAGACAATCAGACACAAGTCATAACCTCACATTCAGGCACAGATTGGCAAATGTGGAAATGAAAGTAATTCCTCCAAACAATTTTGATCTAAATATTCCAAATACCATATATCCAAGTGAGATAGAATTCAAAATACCAATTTTTTTTAGTCTTAGGTAGGTATCTGACAGAAACGGAAACACAGGCTGTAAGTAATATACAGTGCCTGTGATATTCTTTTTCACTGCTAGATTTGTTGTGATGTATATTAACAGCTAACATTCCTTGAACTATACCATGGAAGAAATTTAATTAGACAAGGTAGTTCCAAGCTATAGATGTTTGCAGACTATGCAAACGCCAGGAGGATAATATTTAACATAGTAATACCTCAATGGAGGAAGCTACTATTTTTAAAAAACTAACAATAATTTTGAAAAAATCAATATTGCATTTTGGAACAAAACTAGTGGTTTTCTGCTTGGATATTTTCCTTTTGTTTTTTAATGGACTTGTCCTAAAACATTGTATTTTCTTGTAAATGGCATCATCCAAAATCATGGCTAAAGAGAAGAAAGACTAGAACTTGCACTTCATTTCAAGTCTATGAATAGCTTGAAAAGTCGCCATTACAGCTATTTTATTTGTCCTGTGTTTGCAATTTCATGGATCTTAAGGAATAAAACAACATATTATTGTTGACTGTCCACATGTCAACATAAATTAACACAAAAAAGTGCTAAATATGCATGTTGTTTAACCACTGACAGAGCCAATGTACTCACATTTAGTGTCTTCCTTGGAATTTATTGTCCAACACACACTAACCACTCTTTAAGGCTTTTGTTTTTTGCCTAGATATGCCTTTTAAATGGCTGAATCCCAATAGTTAGCAGTTGATGAGCTCTATTTGGTAACTTGCAAAACAAGCTTAGAATATCATCCCCTGAAGTGTTTCACCATGTATTAATTTGTTTTTTTTGAATTGTTGTTTCAAATCCCGACGTTTTTCTTTATTGTTGATGATTATCGTCTATACTTAGTATGAAAATCGAGACATTAATGTATGTGACAATACATGCAAGCAAATCCCATAAGTGGAAACACGTTCTTTGGAAAGTTGGATGGGATGTGGCTAGATAGCACGCCAACCTAGGAGGAAGGCTCGAGTCCCATCATTTCAGTCCTCGTTTCTACCATTTCCCTCCTTCCACCGTCTCCCTCCCTCTCCATTGCATTTCAATAGCCTATGGTTCTCATTTGCACAACCTGAGATTACAAAGGTATAGCCATTGCATTTTAATATCTCGGTGAGGTTTGTTTTGCAACATTCGACGAGGTTTGCAGCAACTCGAGTGTGTTTTGTTTGCAAGAGCTTGGGTGAGGTTTTTTTATAGCAGCTCGGGCAAGGTTCGTAATGTGCTTTCTTGCGTTTGGCTCGGGTACTTTTTTACAAACGCCATTTATGCCACTAAAAATAATGGTTTTCACATGGGTACTTTATTTTTACAGACTCCACCATTTTGACATAGTTCCTTTGTTAAATGGTCTTACCCATTAGCCATCTAACCTGTGTTTGTTTTCCTCGAAGGTACTGTCATTAACATATTCCTTGGAACTACTTATTTCGAGCTAAAACCTCAATAAACACTTACATCACATGGCGATGGACTTTTCTACAAAGTTTTACTCAATTCCATGGGTGTATTTGAGAGATAATGGATTTTTAACCTCCAAACCCTAGCTAGAGGGTTTCTAAGGCTGTGTCTACCCGAGAGTCTAAATTTTTCTTTAACTCCCTACAATTATGGATTCAAGACCCAAAACTTTACCCAAGGGTTTGTTTCATTATACTCCTCATTAGTTCTTTACCAGTCAGCATAAATAACACATGAAACTTTGAAAGAACACTTGTTTCTTCTTACCTAGACTGTGTAGGATAGAGATGTACACATGTATGACTTTAAACCACTTTTCTTTCACCCTTACAACTTATAGCCGAGCTTCCTCGCATCCTTGTGAACTTGAATGATCATGATATCAAATCACAAGTGCATATCAACTTGTGCTTAGATTCTTACAGGTTATAGATGACTATAACAATGTTGTAGTGCACCTTAAACAATAAAACAGAGCAATGTATATGTTTATCGGGCTGATATTCTTCTTCTGTTTGTAATCAACCATTTTACCAAAATAAACTATATATAAACTAATCAAATAGTCTTCCATACTAAACATGGTAGCAATATGTGCATAGTTAAAATCATTTTCCAATTTTTCCCATAGCTCTATAGGATTATCAACATCAACAAATCTTCGTAGATATTCGAGCTCAAGGATTTACCAATAATACCTCTAGATTGTTCCAATTTGCATTTGGATAACTCCTTTTTTATCATTTTGTTGAGGCTCTTTCATTTCTTTATTTTCCATCCTCCATAGAGTTATTTCCCTTAGAGAATTCTTGACTACAATCTTCCAATCTTTCAAAACTGCTTCCATCAAATATTGGCAAACTTTCATTGGTGTTTTTAAAAGTGGTTGAATTAGGTCAAAATTCAGTAATTTTGAAGCCAAAAACAACGTTTCCAGCTTTAACATCAGGAGAAGTTACTATGAGAATTGATTGTTATAAGTTTGTTGTCATGTTTGGTGTTGAATTAAGTTGAAATTCAGTCATTAGTTAGAGTGTAAGAGGTATTTTTGAGGGTTTTTATGGATAATTGATTTAGATCAAAGGCGTTCTTTCTAGGGTATCTACAGTTTGCAAAATCAACTCATACTCTGTAATTTGGGTCAAAATATTTGCACCCTTTTTCCTTTAGTTCTACAGTTGCAGAATTTATTGTGGGAGAATTCATCCAAAGGAATCATGGCTGGTGTTGTCCTTAAGTGCTTTCATAGATATGTAAACAAAAAATTCAGCAACCAATATAAAGCAACTATTGGAGCTGCTTTCCTGACCAAGGAGGTGCAGTTTGAGGACATGCTTTTCACACTTTAGATCAATGTTATTTTCCCCCATGCATTTTTTTTTTGATGTTGTGAAAATGATGTGATATATTGAGCATGACATGAATGATGTGGGTTGCAACATTGCCTATAAGGTATTGTAAGCCTGTTATTTCTGTAATTTTTTTATTGGGTCTCATTATTCATATTAGTAGTTGGTCTCCAATGTCATTTCTGAATGTGCATGGCTGATTAACCTGATTTAATTTCATAGTGAACTTTGCTTACCAGGTTTCTGCATTTGTCGAGTATTTTATGTTGTTTGGCTTGGCATTGATTCTACCATATGCAAATGTACAAAAGTCTTCATATTTCATGTTTAGTTCAAATAAAATAGTCCACAAAAGGCTACCACTCGTGATGTAAGATTTGCAAATGTATATGTATGAAATTGTAACAAATTTGAAATGTAGAGATAGAACCTTTAAATGTAATGCTTCATCTGTATTCCTACACTTACAAAATCAATCACAACCTATGTTCCATGGGACGTGTCCCTGTATGTTTTTCAGCTCGTCCCGTCGGGGCGTTTGAACCTCGAGGACGGGTAGGAAACGTCCCCTTCCCGTCCCCAAACTCTTCAAAAAATGTGAAATGTCCCGGGCACGTCAAAAAAATTAGATAGGGGATGGTTGGGCATCCCCGATACAGCTAGGGACTTCTAGAAGTCCCTCGGCCGCACTGGAGGATGCCAGACCATCCCTGCGCATTTCATACTAAAAAAATGTTTTTAAAAAATAGACTTTTAAATAAAAGTAAAGCAATGTGGGGGCCCACAAGGACCCCCACTTGCATTTCTAAGTGCCCTAAACCTAAAACAAACATCAAAACAAAAAAAAAAACTCATTTGACTCATTTTTAATTTTGTGAAGGAGAAGACAAAGAAAGAAAAGAGCATAGAGAAGAATAGAGAGCAGCAGTGAGAAGAAGGCAAGAGAGCAATATTCTACTCCATTAGAGGTATGTTTATGATCCTTTGTTCATTTTACAAATTTGCACAAACTATTTCTTCATTCTTTCATTTTTATTTTTTATCATAGTTTCAAGCTTCACAAACTTAGCAAGTTTTTTTGTATTTTGTATTTTGTTTTCACTTGCAGTTGCAGGGTTGTTGCATTTCCAATAAAAAACAATGAGCAGCAGTGAGGGTAGTGAGGGTGAAGAGATTCAAATGGCAATGCAAGATAGAGGTAGAGCCAAAACTAGGGTTTCTTCAGGGAGTGAGAGTGTTGCACCAACAATGGGTTCAAATAATCTGTTTGATTGCCCTTCACAACTCCTCAAAATCTATGCAAAGGGGCCATTCAATGCTAAAAAGCCTCTTTCACAATTTGTAACAGCCATTGACAAAAAAAAAGAATTCAGGGGGGAGTAGAGTGTGGTTATGCCATATGTGCAACAAAGAATTTAGGGGCAGCTACACGTGGGTTTATTCACATCTTTTGGGCATAACTGGACAAGGGGTAAAAGGTTGTGAAAGGATATCATTAGCGGAGAAGACCGAGGTGACTAGGTTGCACATGGAGGGTGAGACAATGAAAAAAGGGATGCCATTGGAGACTACACAAGTGCCTATCCAATGTGTGGATGTTGAAAGTCAAAGAGGAGGGGATTATGCCAAGGGAAAGAGAAAGACTTCTACTGTTATAGGTATGTTTGATGTGCAATCCAAGGAAGTAGTTGAATCTTCTATTGCCAAATTCTTCTTTGCCAATGTTATACCATTTCATGTGTCACGCTCCCCTTTCTTCAAACAAATGTTCAAAGATGTAATTGTTGTTGGTTCCTCATATGTCCCTCCTGGAGAACACAAACTACGAACTAGCCTCCTTGATAAAGAATATTCTAAGGTGAGTGTGGTGATGGAGGAGATGAGGCAAACTTGGATACGGGTGGGCTGCTCTATCATCATGGATGGGTGGACCAATATTAAACATCGGCCACTCATCAATATCATTGTCACATGTCCTGTTGGCTCTTATTTTCTTAGAGCTATTGATTGTACAGGGAAGAGGAAGGATGCAACCTTCCAATTTCAAATTTTGAAGGATGTTATAGAGGAGATTGGGCCCTCTCATGTTGTACAAGTAGTGACTGATTCAGCCCACGTATGTAAGTTAGCTGGCATGATGGTTGAGGGTGCTTACAAGCACATTTTCTGGACTCCATGTTGTGTTCATGCGTTGAACAATGCATTGAAAGACATTGGAAAGATAGATTGGGTGAAGGCAGTGGTGGCAGAGGCTAGACACATACAGATGTTCATTTGCAACCATCACACCTCACTTGCTCTATTCAGGTCTTTTTTGAGGAAGGAATTCCTCAAGCCCGTGGACACTAGATATGCCAGCTATTTCATTTTGTTAGAGAGGATGCTTGAGGTGCAGGGCACGGGGGTTCATTAGCTAGGCAATATCCTAGCACGTGGGTTCATATTGAGGTAATTAAAATTAATAAAATTAAATTCAATATACCGGTAGACATGAGGGGGTGAAAGGGTTTAATTTATTAATGTTTTGAATCAGGTATTGGGGGTAGGTTAGAGAGATGGGCCAAAGGAAATAGAGGTTTATTTTTAATATAAAACTAAAATATTTGAACCCTAGTTTTTAAAAGTAAATACCTTAAAATTGGAAAAGGAGTGTGGTCATAAATTAAATTATAATCTCTTTTTAATAAATAAATCTAGATTCTTAACCAAGAAATAATAAGATGGTAGAAATCTAGGATTGAGTATGCTTTTCAACACAAGTGATATTATTTCACCATCTTAATTATTTGAAGAACTATTGATAAATGAATAAAGCTTAACATATATAAGGTGACTTGTAATATGTATTCAATGGCTTCAAACTATCTTTCGAAAGGAAATGCATATTAAAAAAAATTGAGTGAGAAATATAATGTATTTTTGTCTAATATATTGGGGTAGAAATAAAAAGGGGTAAATAAAATTGTAATTGAAAAATGGGTAAGTAAGGTACATAGAAAAAATAGGGGGTATTTTCATTCTAATAATATAACAGGAGGGGGTATTATCAATTGAATAATTAGAGGTAGAAACTAGAATTAAGGGTATTCTTTAATACCCTTCGAACGCACGTGCTATACCATACTTTTACTAAGTGAATCCCTTGGAGTGCGGGAGGCTTTGCAATTAATGATGGTTAATCAGGAGTGGGGTAGATGGCTAGAGGCAAACACTTCTGAAGGAAAAGGTGTGAAACAAAAGATCCTCAACAATGATTGGTGGACCACAGTCAGGTAAGCTATTGCTGATTTTATATATGTAAGTTTAGTTTTTAATTTTTAAATATTTTTATCCATGTTTATAACTTGTAAATTAGTTTAGTTTTTCATTCTTGAATCTTAATGTTTTCTAATTTTTTGTAAATTGTTTGCAGATATGTTTGCTCCTTCATCTCACCTGTAGTGGGGGTCATAAGATATGTTGATACAAACTCTCCTAGTCTTGGAGAGATTTATGAGACATTTGATAGCATGCTTGGACAGATGAAGCAAGCCATTCATAGCAAGGATCCTACTTTGGGATTTTATGAGGAGCATATTAGGCCCATTGTGACACGGCGATGGAACATAATGAACACCCCCTTCATATGGCAGCTTATGCTCTAAATCCCAAAATGGTATGCAAAGACGACACAGGAGAGTGCCTCCATCTGATGATGAAGAGGTGAAAGAAGGGCTCATGAAGGCCTTTTGAAAGATGTACACTGATGAGGAGTCCACTTTATTGCGGACCCAATGGCTATCCTTTGTCAATCTCCATGGACCAACATTTAGCAAGCCAGAGGCAAGGACAAATAGAGCTACATTAGCTCAACTAGACCCTATTGGATGGTGGACATGGCATGGCAAGGATGCACCAGACTTGAGGATTCTTGCCACTCGCCTCCTTTCACAGGTTGCTAGTTCCTCTGCTGCAGAGAGGAATTGGTCCACATATGGCCTCATCCACACAGTTAAGAGGAACCATCTTACCTCTCGACGAGTAGAGAAGTTAGTAGCCGTGCATAGTGCCTTGAGACTTCAAGATCGACAGACTCCTGAGTATCGTCAAACTCCAGCCACACGTTGGGATGTTGATCCCGAAGATGCTTCACAGATTGATGAGGAGGATGCACAGGTGGGATTGGTTGGGGTTCCATTGGATGAGGCAGCCCCTCATAGTTCCAGTGACTCAGACTCAGAGTCTGATTTTGATGCCACTTTAGCGGAGTTTGATTAGGGGCAGCTATATATTTTCATTTTGATTTTCTGTGTTTCACTGTTTTAGACATTTTGTTGCCCTTGGGCATTTCATTGTAATTGAAACTTGAATCTTATGTGCAATCTCAATTCAGCTCCAATTTTATGTATTAAAGTTTTATGATGTGTGTGATGAATGCTTTATTAAGTTTATCAATGTGTTACAGTTATACTTATCATTATTCATATGAATATTTGAAATTTCAAATTTCCAATATTTTTAATGTTAAATCTTATGTGAAATCTCAATTCAACTCTAATTTTATTTACTAAGGTTCTATAATGTGTGTGATGAATGCTTTAGCAATGTTATCATATGAATATTTGAAATTTCTTGTATTTTTTAAATTTTCCCTTATTTTTTAATAGTCGTCCCCTGTCGTCCCCTAAAAAAGGCCTAAAATAAAATCCGTCCCGGAAACGCGTTCCCCCGTCCCCTGCCATCCCCATTCCGGAAACTTGGTGGAACATAGATCACAACTCTTATCAACATCAACTACAAAAGTAATAACTATCCCTCTAAATCAAATAACACATACCTTTCAACGTTCATATTGCATTGTACACATGCGATTGCTAGTTTTTAATTTGTTAGTAAATAATCAAGCCATGGGGACTCACTTTACACATGCAAGTAGTGGTTTTCTTCTCAACATTTTAAGAGTTTTCTTCTCACCCTCTAACCTCTTTTAAATCATTTAATCCAAAGAAAAGATTGGTTGTAATGTTTCATTTTCCATTCATTATTCTTCTTAATCCCAAGAAAAGATTAGCTGTAACATTTCATTTTCCATTAATTAGACTCTCAATTTTAATAAGAAACTTTTCAGATGAGAATGGATTTTCCAGTCCATTACAAGAGCTAGAAGTGAACTATGAAACTACTTAGCTATTTGGTCTTGATTGAAAACCGTAGCCAAATGACAAACACATTAAGTTGTCATATGCTGAGATGAATCAGAGTTTATATGCAAAAGATTGCCTATAAGGCTTCACCATCACTTTCTGACCGCTGATATAATGAGCCCTTGTGCTGCACAGAGCCGACAATGCTCCTTCACTTGTGTAGAATTCTACAAATGCGTATGTTGGTGGTTCTTCGTGCGACATTCGAACTCCCCGCACTGGTCCGAATTGTCTGTTTATACATTTACAGAAAAACATCAGTTACACTAAAATATATCCAGAAACTATTCTGCAATGTTATGAGCTGCAAAAAGAACCTTAATTATCCAACTGTAAACCTGTCATTAGTTGACATACCTAAAATAAGCCTCAGCATCATCTGATGTAAAGGTAGAACCGGGAGGAAATGTGAGATAAACTTTTCTACTTCTGGGGTCTAATGATTTGTTTGATCTTCTTGACACTCTTACAGCATGTGCAGAATCATGATGCTTTAGCATCATCACATGTTGTCCTCCTTGTCTACACAGACCCAAAAGAAAAAAATGAAATACATCAGAATATTTTTAAAAAAAAACATCCAAAGCCAATAGATTCCGAAAGCCTAAGCCTAAGTTAAAATGATTAAGTGCTTTCTTACCTGTATACTAGAACGATATTACTGCACTTGGAGAGCAAAGCAGTCAATTTCTCGTGAGACCTGTTAAAAGGTTTGTGGAACTTCTCTTCGTACATTGTAGGCAGAGCAGAGATGTGAATGGGTTTTCTTCTTCCTCTGAGCAGCTCCTGCAATTCACTTTCGAAAAGCCCAATCGAATTTCCACAGTTTACTTTGCCATCTCTGAAATTGTAATGAAGATGTTCGGAACTATACAATCCTCCCTTGAAAGGAATGTTTGATGGGATTAATGGAGCTGACCCTCGATTCACAGGCACTGGAGGCATGTGGTGAGCAGGATCCCAGATGGGTAAGCTTCCTATATTATAAAAAGGTTGGCCGTAAGTGTTGTTCCGATTATTATATGGACTTAATGGTGGTGCTGGTGTGTATGATGGCTGAGAAAAATTTGGGAACAGTGGAAGCTCAGTATTGATGTTGGTGCTTTTATTGTATCCAAGATGTTTCTCCATTGCTACAGACAGCAGGCATGGACATGGGTATTGTGGGGATTGATCTGAGCCTCTATGAGAAGCTTGAAATGCTGGAATTCTTGAAAGAGGGGGACGTTTTACTGCATTTTTATGAGAGAATTCATGGCGGGGTAAGGAGGTACAGCAATTGCCCTATCAGTAAAGGGATTAAAACCAGATGGCCGGGATTTCTTTGAAGGGGAAAACATAGCATATGCGTTTTGATTATAAACAGGAGCAGAAGATTTTTTTGAGACGGAGGTGATTCCAGTGCAAACGACAATAGTTCTCTGAAGTAAGACATGTCTTCTTCAGATATACTGCTGCTTTCGCTACCATCTAGACCTTCCGAGGATGAAGAAGACGTTGAAAGGCTAAAATGGCTCGTGGGGCTATTGCATTTTGGATAACCATGGTGTGTATCCTCGATAACCATAGATTTGTCTATGTCAATTCCAGATGGAAAAGATTCAAGCTCCGAATTATACTTTTCTGAATGTGCGTCCCCGTTTAGATCTCTAAGATCAGATAATCCGCCCTGAAACAGTGAAACAAAAACAAAACAAAACAAAACAAAAAAAGGCAGAGGATCTAAAACATTAATGGCATTTTCATTAGAAAAATCAGAGGATCTAAAACATTAATAGCATTTTCATTAGAAATAATTAAAGACTACTTTTACCTGATTGTCTGTTTTGATCAAGGTGGGACAATATTTTGCTTCCATTCCTCTGTGTGTTTTGAAGAGGAGTGGAAGCAAAGAGGCGCTTAAGGGAGGGAAAAAGTGTACATTTTATAAACGTCTGGGGCGAAGGAGAAGGTGAAAGAAGGTGAAGATGAAAATCTTTTTCACTTTTTAATTTGAATTCTTTGTTTTACCACCAAAAAAAAAAAAATTGTACCGAAAAAACAAAATGTATAGCATATAAGCTATATCTGCAAACTTACTATAAGATAATTAATTGACAAAATCATATTTAGTTTACAAGTTAAGTTCTAATTTTGACAAAATCATATTTAGTTTACATCGTGATTATTCGTTGATAACCACATTGTAAAAAGCAAACTCTAATGTCAAATGAGTTAAGTTAAAGAAATTCTTTAACTACATAGATACAGCTATAAGAAATTGTAGACACCTCGGAAAAAAAGCGTTGTGTGTATTTGTTATTTTGGATTGAAATTATGATTTTATTGGTAGAATTTCTTGAATCCATGATTTTTAATATCATCCATGATTTTTAATATCATTCATTTTTTTTTTTTTTAATTTTCAAGAAAGTAATGAACTTTACTAAATAAAATATACCTACGAGTGTCTCTTGGTTTTATTAGAATGAAAAGAAATAAGACATAAATCACCTAGTTATGAGGCCATGGGAAGGATGCTTGAGCATCATAATGACACTAAATGAGGATTTTTAGTGGGATTTTTTTAGAGGTATATTCAATATTTTGAAATGATTAGTTCGTTGCCGCAATTATGGCACAATTTATGGAATATTTTAAAGGCTTTTACTTAAAATATGTGATAGTTGAAAGATAAGGAGAGATCACGGTGAAATCATTTACAAGAATGGCTATAAATAGTAAAAGAATAAAGTCATTTGTAACTTTTTAAATGATATTTGAGAGGAATTGTGCTATGATACTTTCCTATTTGAGTCATATTAGTGACAACGTCAAGAGTGTGAGGCGGAGGTCGAAGTGGTCAAGTCGGGGCACACGGTGGCACAAATCCACGATAGGTTTTGTTAATAAATTAGGAAAAGGTGAACAAGAAAAAAATGGGAAATTGTATCTTTGGGGAAAATTGGGCTAGCGAAATTTTCTCCAAATATAATTAAAATGTAGTCGAGTCAAGGTCTAGGGATTTGGGAGATTTTTCATTTTTATTGTCGTTATGTCAAGTGTTTGAATTAATTATTAGGAAGAGTCACAGCACCACTATGAAAAAATGAGATTGGCCATGCTAGAGAATTTGATTACATCATGGCTAATGACATTGGGTTTTTCATAGCATGGTGATGGCGTTGAAGCTTGGGGTGATGTCATTTAAGTAGTGGATATTTTTCATGTTGTCTAATGGCTTTATGTCGGGGTGTTCAATGTAGTATAGAAATTAGAAATATTGCTCGTTGTTGATCTGTAAGGATTTATAAGGATGATGGTGTTTGAAAATAGTTACATGTTTCTAAGGGGATGTTAGAGATCAATGGCCATTGATCCACCTTTGTCCTCATAAGGATCAACAATGATAGTGGTCAATGGCCATTTATAAGGATCAATGGCCAAGTTGGTCAATGATAGTGGTTTCTAAGGGGATGTTAGAGATCACGGATCATTATGTGTGGTAGGTGGAGACACACCCATTAGATAGAGATCCTTTGCATTTTATCTTCCCATATCATGTATTATATATACCTCTCCTAGAGTATTAATGACGACATGCAAAAGAGAAGAGGAAGAGAAGGACAGATGTATTTTTTCCACCATTAAGACTATGTTGAGTTAGGTGTGCCCCAAAGCTAGGTTCAGGCGAAAAAGACATATGGGAATTGGAGAAATAAGGGGACATCGGGCGATATTGTTGGTGGAAAACACTAAGAGATAGGTTGCAGAAAAGAGGAAAAGAGAGTGGAGAGACCTAGGGGTGGCACCACGAGTAGTGGATGTGGAGACCCAAAGGAGGATATTATTTAGTCATGGGTGCCCAAATTACGGAATATATGATAAAGTGTCCCGAGAAATGATTGGAAGATTGAAAAATACCGCACATGGTATTGGTTCCGAAAGAGAGGTGGGCATAATTGGTAGTGGCCCACCAATTGAGGTATGATGATGTTGGGGTGGTGTTGGGAGACCAAGTAGATGGAGCCATCATGGTTGAGCGAACCAATGATCCATATGATTCTCAAAGTTATTCATTATCATAGTGTAGATTATTATCTTTGAATGGATGTTTGATAGATTGGAATGTTGATAGATTGTTAATGAGGTATGTGATTGGTGTGTTTTGGAATATTAGACCACAACTTAGTGGAACTCATTGATTAAGGGTGCACATCACAAGATCCTAGATGGTGTATTGGACATAAAGGATACTTCGTGATGGTTAATCCAAAGTGAGTGATGATCAAGGACGCAATGAGTGAATTTAGAATTATATGGTAGGTGGCTCACGAGATCCATAGATATAGGGATGCATAGGAAAATATGAGTGTAGGAGATATGATGTCCTTAGTTCGGGTATCCTTTAGGAACATGTAGAATTGACATGGGAGCATGTAGCAAGGTTTGTAGATGCATATATGATGGATATATATCGGATGACTAATACACCTCATATTTCGAGTTGGAGGTTCGGGAGGCTAGAGAAAAGGGAGTAGTTACAGGGGAAATCTAGATTCACATCACTAACATGATCCCTTCATGCTACTAGTCAAGCACCATCATCTCAAAGCATCGGATTTCCTTCATTTGAAGGAGGAGGTGTTTGAGGGATAGATGTGTTAGAACATAATATTAAGTGTTCTTATAAACCTTAGTTTATAATTCAAATGTTTAGAATATTTATAATAGAGCAAGTACCATTATTTATTCTTATAGATTAGTACCTTAGTTTATTTATAATTGTATGCATGTAATAGTTAGCAATGTAAGTAAAGTTGAAACTAACACCTAGTAGCTTCAATACAATGCTAAGCTAAACCTATGCATCATCATGCTAAGAGCTTAAACAAAGCTAACCTATCAACATTTCTACATTAAACATGAAATGAACATTTCAAGCTAACATGCTAAACAAATTAACTTCTATCTCTTATTGAATGCTAAAAATAAGATGAGATTGAACCTAGGTAGACCTATAGCAATCAAAGAGTTGATTATGTGCTTGAAATCCCAAGGTTTTTAAGAATGGAGTCTTGTCAAATCATGGCTACAAGACCATTTGACATATCTCCATATGACTTCAAAACTTGGGTGGATGAATACAAGAAATGGAGAAGGCAAGCTCTTCTAATGGAAGAATGTTCAAAGATGATAAATGGCTATAATGTATTCTCTATGCTCATTTATGAGTGTAGGTGTAAATAGAAAGGTAGGAGGAGGGCTCTTTATATAGCCCAATGGATAGAAGAATCTCTACATCCCTCTTCATGTGGGATAAATGGAGAGGTTGGGTTAGTTGTGGATAAGGAAGGTTTAGAAAGGGTTGAGTCAACCTTAGGAGAGTTTAGTTTGTCCTTTAGTGACCCATGGGGTTTGAGGGGCTTTATTAATTAATCAAAGTGATTAATTAATAGGTGTGCAAGATTATAGAAGATTTTTAGAGGAATAATTAGCATGATTTAGACTATGAGAAAGAGAGAAAGAGAATTAATTAATTAAGAATAACTAATTAATCTAGATAGAAAGGGGTATTAATTAATTAGAAATAATTAATTAATGTAGATAGAAAGGGGAGCTTAATTAATTAGAAATAATTAATTAATCTAGATAGAAAGGGGAGTTGATTAACGGAATGTCGTTAATTGGCATCATTGTTGGATAGAAGGGTTAATTAACTAGCGTGATGTAGCTAATTAACGGTGATAGAAGAGGAAGTGTGCTATATTGACGATATGTCGTCAATTTGTGGGAAAGGGTATAATTAGTGCAATTTAAGTATTTAAATTTCTCAAGCTAAATTATAGGTGTCTACATTTGCCCCTCTTTGGGGTGGCATAAGTGATGCCACTTCAAAGATAGTAGACAGATAAACTTTGAAAGCGTAGAAGAAAAATTAGTAGAAGTGAGAGATGCCCCCTCGAGTGTTGATGGGGTGATGAAAGAAGGCGATCAACGATCAAAAAAATTGAGAGAAAGGAAATAGAAGAATGGGCAGGAGCAGGATGCCCCAGGTGAATAAGAAGAATAGTGTTGATAGGAGAATGATGTAGAGGAAAAATGGAGACAGAAAGAGCAAACTTTCATCCAAGTGTATTGAAACAACTTTATTGTCATCATATTGCCAAATATCTACGTCATTGGTCCTTATTAAAAATATAAGCATACGAAAAAAGTAGGATGACATGAAAATCCATACTACGAATAGTTGTCCATTGTTGAAACACCCACTCAATGCAACATACAAAAAGCAATGCAATATGAGAAGGAAACAAGCTCATTTAACAGGGAAAACAAGTACGAACACACATATTCCAACTAACAACGATCAAGACAGGTTGTACAAATGTTTTTTTATCAAGCTGAAGATCCCCAAATGTTCATGATTGACGACAAGGGTTAAAAATGATGCCCCAAGCAAGGATACATGCAAGGGAAGATGATGAAGGACACTGGGTCTAAGGAGAAGCGTAGTGCGCTACAAAACAATACCAGGCAACTATATGTGCCCCATAGTACTAACGAAGCAAGCAGGCTAGCTTTATAGATGATTGTAAATCTGATGATCCACGAGTCATTTGATCTGCGAAGATGTGAAATTTATAGAAAGATATGAAAAGAATACCATGCACAAGACACAAGTTTCAGCCACTGTGAGCTGGTTTACCTAGTTTTGTGAGTTTTACAATTTTTAGGATTTTTTGGAGATTTTTTTGAAATTTTTTTGGATTTTGGAAGGGTATATATTTTTTGTTTTTATTTATTTTTGGATGGGTTGGATGCGTAGAAGAAAGTAGAAGAATCAGCAAGAATCTCCCAGATGCAAAATAAATGCCTTAGGGAGAAGAAAGAAGTAGCAAGCAACAAATAATGCCCCAACATAACGGAAAAATTAATAAAATAATTATTTAATAAAAAATAATTATTCGATGGAGTGTGTAGAAGAAAGGATATCACCTAGGAGCAATAAAATTGTCCTAGTGAGAAGAAAGGGGTACCAGATGGCAAAGAATGCCGCAAAGACAATGGAAAATGAAAGAAAAATAATTATTTAAATAAAATAATTATTCACGGTGAGTAGAAGAAGAGTTAGAGCAACAACGGCGGTCAAAACAAGCTTCCAGGCATCATGGCGGTGAAAATGGTTTAATATACCCCACCCGAGGGGGTAAATCATCGCGACCAATTCATTTGTTACCAACCGCTGCCAAAATTTTACCGCGAGACCCCGATAGTGATGAGGACGATGGTGAGAGGACGAGCCCATAGGAGACACGTCGACCGAGTTCGGGAGTACGCTTAGCACATAGATGATGCTTCTTCGTGAGTAGTTTGACCTACTTCGTCAATTTTGCAATTAATGCTTTAATAGTTAGGCTAGAGGTAGGGTATAGCACAAGCAAGCACGTATGCGCGGGGCACAAGCGTCCCTTTGGTGGCGCAGTACCCCTAAAGCGCATGTGCGCACGCGATCACTAGACACATGTGCGTGCATGCGCATACGCCACAAAAAGGTGTATGCGCATCCGCGCACATACACATAGCACATGTGTGCACGCACAAGCATCAAAACCCTAACACACACATGCAGTAGTAGACAAGAAACATGGTGCAAGCACCCTTAGGTAGATGTGCGCACCAAAAGGGGGCGCACATGCCACAAGGTGCGCACATGCCCAAAAGGGTGCACAGGCACCTAAAAGAGATGAATAAGAGGAAAAATGCCAAAAAAATGACACTTAGAAGAAAAAGATAATTTAGCGGAGGATAGAAGAATAATATAAGAACTTAGAAGAAATTGTTAGTGTCTAACACATGCCATGTTTTACTGAGATATGATTGTCAGCGTTGCAGATGCGAGAGCGACACACTCGCATAGCTGAGATGGAAGGGAGCATGCGCCGACACGACCGTCGTGCGATGGCAATTCTATTGGAGGCGGTTGGCCTAGGCTATGTAGCGTAGATGTCATCTATTACCTTAGACCATGGCCTATTGACCACTTTGATTGAGCAGTGGCATAGTGAGAGCCAGTGTTTCAGCTCCCTACAGGAGAGATGATTGTCACACTAGAGGACGTGTGGCAGATTTTGTGTGTTCCTATTGTAGGCTCGATGATTAAGTATACGAGCGATTTTGGTCAGATTACACCGCAGGTGATTAGTGACCTATTTGGCTGTGAGGAGATACCCCATGAGGGTATGACAGTGTCCTTTCATGATTACATAGCTGATCCGACTCTTCACGAGGACCACTTTACTTGATGGCTCTTATCAGTGGGTTCTTACTCACTAATAAGACAAGGACATCATTTCCGATGGGGTTGATTACATTAGTACATGGAGGCTATGTGGCGAGCGATACTACTAGGGCCAGTGCATACTAGCACATTTATACTAAGATCTGCACCTGATTACTTACCACCGTCAGAAGACGATGGGGTCGGCGTCTTTACTGCAGATCTGGTCCTAGGACCATATAGCGATTGGGCACCTTATAGGTGCATTGCACACCTAAGCACCGAGGAGCCGACATTCATGGCATGGGTCTCCATGGGAGACGATGTACAAGGGCACCTAGGTAGCATTTACTACTACCGTCGAGAGTTTGACGAGTGTTGGATAGAGACATCATCTAGAGGCCTTACAGACACATACAGTTGCCGAGGATGGAGTGGATCTTAGCATCTATTCAAAGAGAGAGAAATTTATTCTTGGCAACCGCAACTATATTACTGAGATATACGGGGTAGATCGATGTCGCGACAACTAGGTAGATTTCAGGAGTCCTCGGCTGATATGTGGTATGCTCATCGAGATGCAGAGAGGTGGACCATGGGGCCGCGCATATACATAGCTTGAGCTAGGGCTAGCTTCTTATAGGTGGTACCGTAGGTTTGGGACCCTTCCCGACAAGTTAGAGACCCAGGAACCACACCAACTTACATGGTCTAGTATACGACCATTTTACCGCGACGCTTGACTATATCAAATGAGGCATGGGGAGCAGGTGTTTGAGCACCATCCGAGGTCTCATACAGTAGTGACGAGGTTGTGGCTGCGGGCCGTGTTGATGATCCTTTTAATGGGCAGCGACATGATGGGCAAGGTCCAATACAGGATCCTAGACAAAGGCGCGAGCATCCGAGACGGGGGCCGAGCATAGGCACGGTGGTCATGCAGAGGGTCCAAGGCCTAGATTACGAGATCGGGACAGTGCACAAGGCTAGGGATAGGGACAGGCTATGGCGGTTCCTATGAGGTTAGGCCGAGCTCAAGGTGGAGATATCGAGGCATAGCTAGCTACCTAACGGCAAAGCAGCAGCGAGTGCATGACAAATGGAGAGAGATTAGGCCCTATCTCATATTCTAGTTGTGACAATGAAAGAGAGCGAGACCAGCCAGAGCCCGAGGCAGCGAGGGGGAGATGGTTACGCACATTTCTAGCATATACGCTAGATGGCCGCTCGGATGGCTTAGGTGACGAGCCTACTATAGCGAGCGAGATCTAGTTAAAGCCGGTGATAGTCGAGAGAGATTGGCTTTGCGCGGCAGAGCGATCAGTGGGTCAGTCAAGGTTGCACGACTAGCATTAGAGGTAGCGTCATTTTGACGTACAAATGGGAGAGTGGTAACAGCCCACACTCATCGAAACTTGGCTACACCAGGCAGAGGCGAGCCTTGTATTATCGGTCACTCTATTATGAGGCAGTTCCAGCTGGTCAGCGGGCACCTACCTATAGCCAGCACTCGAGTGGATCAACGAGATCAGAGAGGCCGCAGGTATCAGTGGAGCAGCCACGAGGGCGCTGACAGACCGCATGGGACACAGGTTATGGGTCTGCCTCCATTACGTAGACCAACCACTCCCTCTGAGGGTTCTAGTCAGCCTTGACTCTCATTGTATTCTTTGATTGTACTTGTATCATGATATACAAACCTCTTATGAAGGTGTTATACTTGATAGATGTATATGATGTACCATTTTTTTGATGCACGCCTCTGATGAAGGCATTTATTCTTTTGATCGTTGTATAGCATTTTTATGTACACCTCTGATGAAGGCATTTTTATGAGTTGTGCCCTTTGATGGCCCATTTTGTATCGATGATGTATATATTTTGTGAGACAAACATTTTATACTTGTATATATGGACATTTTGATGTGGCACCGTTGTTATGAGATGATGGACTTTTTATTGTTTTTTATGATTGATTGCATGGATTATGGATGTGTCATGATGTTATATGATTTGATTTCACACTTTGTGTATGTATCATGATGATAGTTGAGATGTTTGTACCACATGTGTTTGATTTTGATATGATAGATCCATAGATGATATCAATTGATTGTACATGTGATGCTCTAGATTAGTGGATAGGATGACATGATGATATTGGTGCGGGGGGGATAGATTTTGATATTTTTGATCCCTCTTGCCCCCATTTGATGATACGATATGTGATGATTAGCTTAGCATTCATGTGTGATGTATACTTAGCTTTTTATTTATATGATGTATAGATGATGTTAGATGTGATGATATTGATGGAAATATGATGATATGATAACAAAACAATGTACATGCAACAAGAAAACATAATCAAATGCTAACAAACCTAATCACATATACAGTGCTAACCAACATGAATTAACACAAATAAGTACAATTATTTACAAGCATGCAAAAACACACTTCATATGTACAAGTAAGAATGAATCTAATCTAAGCAAGAAAAGATGAATCTTATCAAATCCTGTCTAAGAAACAAACTATACAAATGTACAAACAAGAAGCAACTATACAAGTAAACAATGTACACAAATAAAGCAAGAAACAAGATAAAGTAAGTAAACTATTGTGAAACACTTTTCTATTGTTTTTGTGGTGTTGTGAAACAAATTTCTATTGTTTTTGTGGTGTTGTAAAACAATTTTCTATTTTTGTGATTTTCTAAGTTTTTTTAATGTTTTTGTGTTTTTGTGAAACAATTTTCTATTGTTTTTGTGATTTTGTGAAACAATTTTCTATTATTTTTGTGATTTTCTAAGGTTTTCCAAAGCTATGCACAACCAACCGAGAAACGTGGATTCCCCAGCGTTAGACAGATAATATACAAGGGCAGGCACCACGTGTTATAAACAAGAAGGTGAAGTCACAAAAGTTCCCCAGCGTTAGATGCGGGATATAAAAAGACCATCCCTTCACCGATTAATAAGAGGAGAAAAATCTAGATCAAGGCTTGACATGATAGGTTCACAAGGAATCTATTGCGGAACTAGCCCTAAGCTAAGTAAAAGTACCCTCCAGATGTAAGATGCTTGTGAACAATGAATCCTCCCAAGGCGCCGGAAACCGGTTTTCACCAAGGACCTATCCAACATGCCACAATTGCGTGGTTTTCACATATGGACGACCTATTTTCTCTTTTTCTTTTTCTCTTATTTTAATTTTTTTGTATTTTGATAATTTTAACTCTTTTTTGTTTGCTTTTCTAATTTTTACACCATGTTTAAGCATAAAACCGCTTAAGGTGCATGTCATTCATAGGTTCGCGGAGCTCATCACCATTGGGATGGGCAAGTTTGTATGCTCCCATACCATATTTGGCCACAATGATGTAAGGTCCTAACCAATGCGGTTCGAACTTTCCTTTCTTCTCTCTTTCCGCCCTTGTGTTGAACTGATTTTCTTTCATGACCAAATCTCGACCTCAAACTGACGAGGTATGATCCTTTTGTTGTAATTTTTGGAGACTCTATTCTGATACACTTTGAGATGGTTAAGGGTGCAGATGCGCTTTTCATCCAGGAGTTCTAATTCTGCTAGCCTAGCTACTCTGTAATCCTCATCCTTGTCCAGATAATCCCTAAGAGATATTCTCAAGGAAGGAAGCTCAATTTCAATGGGATGATGGATTCGGTTCCAAATACTAGGGAATAGGGTGTCACAAGTAGGAGTGTGAATGGAGGTCCTATAAGCCCAGAGGGTTGGGTGAATTTACAAATGCCAATTGCGACATGTCTTACTCACCATCTTTTCCATGATTCGAACCAATGTTTTGTTAGTGGCTTCAGCTTGCCCATTACCTTGTGGATAATATGGCGTAGACCATTTCAATTTTATCGAAATCGATGACAAAGTTCTTTCACTGTCTTGTTCTTGAATGATTTTCCATTGTTAGTAACTATGGCCGTAGGAATGTCATACCGGCAGATAAGGTGATTCATGATAAACTTTGAAATTTGAGCTCCTGTAACATAAGTCAAAGGAACAACCTCCACCCACTTAGTGAAATATTCTATAGTTGTGATGATGTGAGTATGACCATCAGATGAGGTAGGGGTGAGCTTTCCTATTAAATCCAGTCCCCATTTGGAGAATGGCCATGGGGTTGTGATTGGCTGCAATGGCTGTGATGGTGCATGGATGAAATTTCCATACTTTTGACATAGTATGCATTTCCTTACATAGTTGTAGTAGTTTGTTTCCATAGTAGGCCAATAGTAGCCTACTCTCAACAATTTCTTAGCTAGAACCATTTTGTTTGTATGGGTGCCGCATACCCCTTCATGTACCTCTTTGATTGCTTGGACTGACTCTGCTACATCTAGACAACGCAACAAATTCCCATCGTAGCCACGATGATAGAGCGTATCTCCTAAGAGGGTGTAACAGGCTATCTGGCGGATAAGGTTGATTTTTTGAACGGGAGATGTCAGGAGGGAAGGTGTTGTGTTTAAGATAGGCGTAGATGTGCACATACCATGGGGAATATGGACCAACAACTTCACAAGCCAAACATGATTTGGGCATATCATATGTAGGTTGGTGTAGATTCTCAACAAAGAATGGCATGTCATTGCTCTCTGGTGGAATTTGTAGCATAGACCCTACGGTTGCCATAGTATCTACTTGATCTGTTTTATGCCCTTGGAATCTGCTTGAATGTGATACGCACAAAATACTCTTTCAAAGTTTCCACTAGTTTTTGTAGGGGATGAGTTTCTCATCCTTGACTTTATATTCATCGTTAACTTGCTTGATGATCAACTGTGAATCACCAACAATCTTAACATGATGGATATCCCATTTAAAAAGAAAATTTTCGTTCATGATGTAGTTTTGGCATTTCTCTCACTCAAATGCTTCTTCCAATGAAGTAGGAAAAATGGATCTCACCTTGTATTGAAGGTGAGGTTCAATAGCTCTAAGAAATAACTAAAATAGACTCTCGTTAGGAATGTTGTGTTTGGTCTTAGTGGATAAGGTCTTCCAACGCTTGATGAAGGCTTAGGTTGATTCATTGTTATATTTTTCCAATTGATGAAAGTATTGATGTTATTTTCGGGAAGGTCATGATGTTGAAATTCATTTACTAAGATAGTCACCAAGCTTTTAAGGTCAACAATAGAGTTGGCTAGAATGGTATGATACCAATCCGAGCATCTCTCGTAAGTGTCTTATCCAAGAGATCGGTGGCAACATAGGATTTATCTTTGACTCAATCCTTATAAAGGTTACCAAATGCTTTGATATGAAGGGTAGAGTCGGTAGAACCATCATAAGAGATAGGAGTGATCCCTCTAATGTCCATGGAACCGATGTATGGAGTGAAAGGCTCTCTTTGAATGAATTCAAGTACCTCGTTATGGATGGGATGCTATGTAATGGGTACCCCATCAATCCCATTTGGAAGAGGAGGGGTTGAACTTAGTTTTTCATGCCCAAGAGACCATTTGTGGTTGACTAATAAGTTATACCAGCTAATTTTTCATTTGTTGGAATTGATTTGCAGTTGTATTTTGTTGTTGACTCGGGTGGTCAATAAGTTGAGCGATGAGTTTTGTAGGATCATTATTCGAGAGGAAGCTTATTATTTTTGGATCAGCATTTTCTCCACTTATAGGAGATTTAGTGTGATTGATATATGCATCCAATTACTTGCTAGAAATATAGTCCTCAATGCATTTTTGCAATATATTGGGACTCTCCTACATATTTAGGGAATTGTTGAATAAATTTATGTATAGCATGAGGGTAATCAGATTTGGTGACATCTTCGTGTTCCCCTTCTTCTTTAGATTCAAAGAAAGGATTTTGAATGCTAAACATGGTCTAAACATTGCAAGTTGGTGGTTTCGGCTTCGATTGTTAGCAACTCTTATGGCCAAACATCGATGTTATAAGGATATGACTTAGGCAAGGTATTAGTTTCAACATTATTACCATTGTAAAGAAACTATGTGGTTGAAGAATCACTAACACCACCAAGTAAATATTCCATTGTGAATTTTTGTAAAACAAGAGTGACCGAGAAAGAGCTTCTAGAAATATTCTTCCTACGAGATCGGTCATGCAAATAGATAGCACAAGGTGTGATGGTATCGAGGAAGATAGTTGTGAGGAATTAAAGATAATCAAATGAGATTGGCTATTTAGGAGATTGTACGGTGGCCAAAGGCATCATAGTAGAGAGAACACGGTGCGAGACAAGATCAGTCACATAGTAGTATTCTACACAAGGACCGATTGCATAGGAAAAGCAAGAAAATTTAAAAAGCAAAGCAAATTTGACCTAATTTTAGGTAGAGAAAGATTCACGTCAGGTTGACTAAAGTGTATGAAGGAAAAATATGGGTCTCCATATGGGCTCTCAAATGTAGGGATCAAATCTAAGTTCGGGCACACGATGTAGATACCGAAGGTGCTCCAAGAGCACTAGTGGCATAATTTTAGGGGCCGAGTAACTATAACCCTATGATAGTTATCTAAGAGGTTTCGAGGCCTATATCTAAGATATTGTAATGACTTTACTTAGATAGATCTAAGTATCAACAACAATATATCACCAAATAACACCAAAATATAAATAAATGGTCACAATATGCAAATAGAATGACTTAGCCCCTTCGAGGGGGACCTCCAAACCATACAATAAGACTCAAGTGCTCAATATGATGTTAATATCCTACTCTCTAACTCATACATACCCTATTATACTATCCAAATCCCTAAGGCCGACCCACTAAACATGTGAAAGCATAAATAAATATGATATGACATGATAAGAGATTATGTTAGCCATAGTTTGGCTATCCATGTCATGATATATGACCTAGGGTTAAGGGTGTAGCATGCCCCTCCCCTTTAAAGTAACATTGTCCCCAATATTGACAATTTTTTAAGGCTTCTTCAAACAAGTGTAGTCCTCAATGTTGATGATCTTTGGATGTTGGTACAAGAAATCTTCCTCCTCCCATGTTGTCGTTGCATTGTCTCAATTCTTCCACTTGATTAGATACTCAATAATTACTCTCCACTTCATCATTTTCATCTGAAGAATTTCCTCATGTTCCAAACCAATTTGGCCTTCTTTATCCAACAAAAGTAACTCTATCTGGGCTGAAACATTTTGTGTAATGACATTCCAAAATCTAGAAATGTGTCAGGTATGTGAAAGTGGAAAACTCTCTTTGAGATGAGAGAGCTTCAATTCTACAAAAAAGTCTTCTTACCATCCACTTGAGCTTCCTTTTTATTATTTTTCCTATGGGTGCACTCTTCAAATAGAAATATTGAAGCTTCCCTCTTTAGAGCCACACTATCTGAACTATTATCCTCTATTTTTTCTTCAACTTGATCCTCTTCCTCTCCTGCTTCTTCTTATTCTTATTCTTCTTCATCATCTTCCTCTTCCTCTTCCTCTTCCTCTTCCCCTTCTCCTTCTCTTTCTCCTTCTCCTTCTCCTTCTTCTTCTTATTCTCCAAGTTTTTCTTCTCCTTCTTCCTCTTCTTCCTCTACTTCTCCTCCTTATTCTCCTTCTTATCCTTCTACTTCAACTTCTTTATTCCACACGGCAAAAATATTTGTTCCATTTCCTCCCAAGACCAATCTAAACACTCTTGATTCAATTGAGAGACCCACCTCTTTGTTGGACCATCAAGCCAAAATGAAAACCAAAACCATGTCCATGTAGATGAAAAATAAATATTCTTAAATTCGACCCACCATTCTCTAGCATCCACCTCACCCTTTCCATAGAAAATCATCCCCATGATGCAAAAATTAGGGTTTCTAGAATAAACTCCTTTAATCAAGATTTAAGTGTCTAATTTATGAATTATTTCTACCTTAATTCAGAAAGTACAAATAATAAACCCCCTTTTATTTTTTTAGAGATTTCCAAAATGTAAATAACTTTGAAAATTTCTAAAAAATTTGGCTTGTGGAGCGAATTTAGGAAAAACCATATAATGGCTATAACTATTCAAAATTAAATCTAAAAAATCTTGAAATTGTCTAAGAATCTTATTTGATATGTGTCACAACTTCGTAGAAGGTTGGTTGAGAAATTCACAATTGTTCCCAAGATATGACCAAAACAAAAAATTAGGGTTTTTGACCTAATTTTGGTTGAGATCATAACTTTGATACCACTTGTAATGACTTTACTTAGATCTAAATAGCAGCAACAATATATCACCAAAGAACACCAAAATATAAATAAATGATCCCAATATGCAAGTAGAATGACTTGTTATGTTTGTGGAGCCTATTTTCATGTTAGAGTGTGCTACACCTTTTATGTGTTACACTCGGGTATTTTTGTGATCCGCTCGCCGGTGAGCGGGTCAAGGGGGTTTGGGGCGAAGCCCCAAAGCAAATTTTCATGGGTGGTTTATTAACCCATGGGTAATGGGTAACCGTTATGGGTTGTTTTTGGGCCCATGGTTTTTCGGTACCCATTGTTTTGATACCCACGGTTTTTGCCCATGGTTTTGATACCCACGGTTTTGTATCAAACTGCTTAAGCAATTGTCTATTTATATGGTCTTATGCATATGATACATATACAAGCAAATGCATTGCAGATGTGCTTTGAATTCGGGTGTGAATTCTGTAGATTTTGTTGAGCATAGCTCCAAACAGATCTAGGTATTGTATTGAGAGAGTGGAGGCTTGTAATAAAATCTGAGCAAGTGATTCTTGGTGGACGTAGCCCAAATTGGGTGAACCACGTTAAATATTGTCTCTCTGTGTTGTGTTATTTATTCTACACTTTTATTTGAGATCTGTAATATTTTTTGCATATTAGTTTCTATTGTTGTGATTCTGTAAGGGATTATTCCGCATATTTTATCTCTTATTTCCTATCAATTGGTATCGAGCCTGTTTTTGGTTTCTTTGTAAGTGTTGAATCATAGGGAAATTTTTATCTTGAGTGGGAGCTATGGCGAGATGATGGAAGATCTAGGGTTGATAAATTCAATGGGCAGAATTTGATCTTTGGAAGATGCAGATGGAAGATTACCTTTATCGAAGGATCTTTATACTCCGTTGTCTGAGAAGGTGAACAAACCCTTGAGTATGACAAATGCGGAATGGGATTTGTTGGATCGAAAGGCACTTGGAACGATCCGTTTGTGTCTTACATCTTCGGTATTATTTAATGTTTCAAAGGAAAAGACTACAAAAAGATCTAATGGATGCATTAGGGAAGTTGTATGAAAAACCCTCTGCCTCTAACAAGATATTTTTAATGAAAAAGTTGTTTAATATGAAGATGTCTAAGAATAGTTCAGTAGTAGATCATTTAAATGATTTCAATATGGTTGTGAATATGCTAGCTTCAGTTATAATAGAATTTGATGAAGAAGTTAGGGCTTTATTAATTTTGTGCTCTTTACCTAAAAGTTGGAATAGCCTAGTAATGGCGGTAAGCAACTCGGTTCTAGCTAACTCGAAGTTGAAGTTTGAGGATGTTGTAGGGGTGATTCTAAGTGAGGAAATGTGAAGAAAAAGCTCCAGGGAATCTTCTACTTTAGGGAATGCTTTGACAGTGGAAACTAGAGGGAGACAAAAGAATAGAGGAAACCATGGAAAATCGAAAGATCGGGCAAGGTCAAAATCCAAGAGCAAGATTGTATGTTGGAACTGTGGAAAGTCTGGGCATGCAAAGAAGGATTGTTGGGAGCTTCGGGACAAGAAGAAACAACAAGAAGAAAACAAGGAGGCAAATGTGGCATCGGGTAATGTATGTCCAGGATGCTTTGATTCTTTCTTTGCATAATATTACTAAATCTTGGGTTTTAGATTCAGGGGCTTCTTTTCATGCTACTCCACATAGGCATTATTTTGTTGATTATGTTCAAGGGGATTTTGGGCATGTTTTTCTTGGTGATGATGAGCCTTACAGTATAGTTGGAAAAGGTTTTGTTCAGGTTAAGATGCAGAATGGGAATACATGGCTATTGAAGGATGTCAGACATGTGCCTACATTAAGGAGAAATTTGATATCGGCGGGGCAATTGGGAAGTGATGGTTGTACTGTGATATTTACAGCTGACTCTTGGAAGGTTACCAAGGGTGCTCTTGTGGTGGAAAGAGGTAAGAAGGTTGGAACCAACGATAGTACTAATGATTGTAATCTTGTGGCTTTAGATGCAGATACAACATTATGGCACTATAGGCTTAGTCATATGAGCCATAAGGGCATGGACATCATAAAGAAGAATTTACTGGATATACGAAAGAGTTTGGATTTTGTGAGAACTGCATATATGGGAAGCGAAGCGAGTAGGGTTTCTCAAGGTTGGACCTACGAAGAAAGAGAGTAAGTTAGAGCTGGTACATTCTGATGTGTGGGGGTCAGCTCAGGTATCATCTCTTGGGGGTTCAAGTTATTATGTTACTTTTATTGATGATGCAACAAGGAAAATTTGGGTTTATTGTATTAGAAACAAATCTGATGTATTTGATACTTTTGTTAAATGGAAAGCCTTGGTAGAGAATGAAACAGGTCTTAAGTTAAAATGTCTCAGGTCAGATAATGGAGGGGAGTATTGCAGTAATGAATTTGATGATTATTGTTCTAAGAATGGAATCCGCATGAGCAAAAGACGGTTCCAGGAACCCCGCAACAGAATGGGGTGTCAGAAAGGATGAACAGAACAATAATGGAACGTGCTAGGAGCATGAGGATACATGCAGGACTGCCTCTTTATTTTTGGGCAGAAGCGGTGAGCACAGTTGTGTACTTGATAAACAGAGGACCCTCAAGTGCCTTGGATGGAGGCATACCTAAGAGGCTTGGTACGGTAAGAAAGTTGATTATTCATTTCTTAGAGTCTTTGGATGTGAGGTGTTTGTTCATATAGACAAGGATGATAGGACCAAGCTAGAGGCTAAATCAAAAAAATGTACTTTTATTGGTTATGGTGGTGATGACTTTGGATTTAAATGTTGGAGTATTAAGGACAAGAAAATCATTCGGTCTAGGGATGTGGTCTTTAATGAGAAAGTCATGTATAAGCAACAGTTGTAGGAAAACAGGGAAGAATCCAAGAAAGAATATGCAGTGGTAGAGGATCTTCCGGATGGGACAAAGTGACCCATGAATCAGTTCAGGAACCCCAAACTCCTACAGTGAGGAGGTCTTCTAGGGTAAGAAAAGAACCTGAACGTTTTTCTCCTTCTCTTTATTATTTATTACTCACTGATAGTGGAGAGCCAAAGAGATTTGATGAAGCAATGCAGGTAGATGCCAGTAAGAAGTGGGAGCAAGCCATGGATGAGGAGCATAAGTCTCTCATGGAGAACCAGACTTGGGATTTGGTGAAGCTACCGAGAAGGCAAAAGAGCATTGCAGAACAAGTGGGTGTATAGAGTTAAAGACGAAGAAGGAGGAAAGAAAAGATATAAGGCCCGGTTGGTGGTCAAGGGGTTTGCACAAAAACAAGGTATAGATTTTGATGAGATCTTTTCTCTCCTGTAGTAAAAATGACTTTTATTAGAACTGTTCTTGGAATAGTGGCAGCAGAAGACTTGCATTTAGAACAGTTAGATGTAAAGATTGCATTTCTCCATGGTGATTTGGAGGAGGAGCTATATATGCAGCAGCCAGAAGGATATGAAGTCAAAGGTAAAGAGGAGATGGTGTGCAAACTGAAGAAGAGCTTGTATGGCCTAAAACAAGCTCCACGTCAATGGTATAAGAATTTTGATAGCTTCATGATGGAGCAAGGTTATATCAGATGTCATTCTAACCATTGCGTGTATACAAAGAAATTTGAGGATGGAAGTTATATTATCCTGTGTTTTTATGTTGATGACATGCTGGTTGTAGGTAAAAACATGCATGAAATAAAAGTACTCAAGAAATAGCTAAGTGAATCCTTTGATATGAAGGATTTGGGGGCTGCCAAACAAATCCTTGGTATGAGGATAACTCGGGATAGGAAGGAATGGAAGTTGACTTTATCTCAGGAAGAGTACATTAAGAAGGTATTGGATAGGTTTAACATGCAAGATGCTAAACCGGTTGGGACTCCTTTGGCAGGCCATTTTAAGTTATCAAAGGAGCAAGTGTCCCAAGACAAAGTAGGAAAGAAACCATATGTCCAAGGTACCTTACTCATCAGCGGTTGGCTAGTTTGATGTATGCTATGGTATGCACTAGGCCTGATATTGCCCATGCAGTAGGAGCTGTGAGTAGATTTATGAGTGATCTAGGTAAAGAGCATTGGCAAGTAGTAAAGTGGATCCTTCGGTATTTGAGAGGGACCATGGGGACAGTTTTATGCTATAGTGGATCAGACACCACTTTACATGGTTATGTAGATTCAGACATGGTTGGAGATGTAGACAACAGGAGGAGCACAACAGGTTATATTTACACTGTAGGTGGGACAACAGTAAGTTGGATTTCACGACTACAGAAGTTGGTGGCTTTGTCAACCACGAAGGCTAAGTATGTTGCTGCCACAGAGGCAAGCAAAGAGATGATTTGGTTACAACAATTACTTGAGGATTTGGGGCATAAGCAGGAGGAATGTAAGTTGCATAGTGATAGTCAGAGTGCTATACACCTAGCTAAGAACTTTGCTTTCCACTCCAGGACGAAGCATATACAGTTGAGATATCACTTCATCAAGACAACTTTGGAGGAAGATAAGTTGAAGTTGGAGAAGATTCATACCAGTCAGAATCCTGCAGACATGATGACCAAGGTGGTCACAAGGGATAAACTAAAGCTATGTTCAGCTTTGGTTGGCCTTCGCGGATGATAGTGAAGGGTTGAGAAGCTTGCTCAGTGGAAATCAGTCTCCAAGTGGGAGATTGTTATGTTTGTGGAGCCTATTTTCATGTTAGAGTGTGGTACACCTTCTATGTGTTACACTTGGGTATTTTTACGGCGGTCCCACTCACCGGTGAGCGGGTCAAGGGGGTTCGGGGGCGAAGCCCCGAAGCAAATTTTTATGGGTGGTTTATTAACCCATGGGTAATGGGTAACCGTTATGGGCTGTTTTTGGGCCCATGGTTTTTTTACCCATTGTTTTGATACCCATGGTTTTTGCCCATGGTTTTGATACCCACGGTTTTGTATCAAACTGATTAAGCAATTGTCTATTTATATGGTCTTATGCATATGATACATATGATACATATACAAACAAATGCATTGCAGATGTGCTTTGAATTCGGGTGTGAATTCTGTAGAGTTTGTTGAGCATAGCTCCAAACGGATCTGGGTATTGTATTGAGAGAGTGGAGGCTTGTAATAAAATCTGAGCAAGTGATTCTTGGTGGACATAGCCCAAATTGGGTGAACCATGTTAAATAATGTCTCTCTCGTGTTGTGTTATTTATTCGCACTTTTATTTGAGATCTCGTAATATTTTTGCATATTAGTTTCTCTTGTTATGATTCGTAAGGGATTATTCCGCATATTTTATCTCTTATTACCTATCATGACTTAGCCACTTCGAGGGGCAACCTCCAAACCATACAATAAGACTCAAGTGCTTAATATGATGTTAATATCCTACTCTCTAACTCCTATATATACCCTAGTATATTATCCAAATACCTAAGGCCGACCAACTAAGCATATGAAAGCATAAATAAATACGATATGACATAATAAGAGATTATGTTAGCCATAGGTCAGCTATGCATATCCCGATATATGACCTAGGGTTAAGGGCATAGCAGAGATAAAGATATGTATCCTACTAGGATTTAGAATAGGAGTGATTCGAGAGATGGATAAAGCTAAGGGGCATAATATAATAAGACAAAGCAATATATCAAAGAAAAAATACATCTACCCTAATCTATAGCAATGAATGACTAACCATCCACACAACAAAAATATACAAGCAACAAATGACAAAGAAGAGTTACAAATACTTAGCTACAATGTGGTTGTTGATGCATGATCCTCCCTAGAGATAACACCATCGAGAGAGAATTAATATGGATGGAGAAGGGGAAAGCTCAAGTAGAAGACCTCCAGTCCTAGCTCACTATGGTGACCCAAATGCAAAATGGCAAGCTCAAAAACCTCAAGCCTATTAACTAGGTGCGTAAATATTTGATATGCAAGCAAATGAAGTGTATTGGAAAAGTGAATGTGTCAGTTGTTGATGGTAGAAGTGCGGAGTATTTATACCCAATGCCTTTACTCGCGGTCTATGGCGTTATCTATGGACACTTGATACCATCACCCATGGGTGATGGCGTCAACTCTGGGGAACCTTAAGGTCATGGGGTGTCAAATAATGGGAATGGAAGCCAAAGAATAAATGGGGGTGGTGATGAAGGTCTAGGGTGACCAAAAAGAGGGATAAGAGCGTGTAGTGAGCATAAACAAGTGGATATAATGAGATAAGTAGACATAAGAGTACAGTGGATGAACAAAAGGAAGAAACAAGGCAAGGGTAAGGGAGCTATGGCATGATAGTGACATCTCTTAAATGATGTGATCTATCCCATGTGTCCAAGTCCGATCACACCCCAATCATGTAGGCTCCTTAAGGCACTCGCTTAGGAGGAAAATGCATCAATAACACCTACACAAGAGAAACGGTTAGCGAGCGTCAAAAATGAAGTGTATACAAATTACCTCCGAAGGAATGTACATACTGATACAATATGTCCAAAGTGGTGGATACAAATAGAGGTGTTAATCCCATTTGGACTCGTAGACAATACATATGAGAATCTTCTTCAATTTTTTATCAGAAGTTTATGCTTAACCATTACCTTTTGGGTGATAGATCAAAGAAAATTAGAGTTTAAAACTAAATTTCTACGCCAACTCACACATCTCGGGGCTCTGAAATCTCGAGCCATTGTCAACCATGACAATTGTTGGAATCTCGAATAGATAATTGATTTGATTCAGGACAAACCTGGCAATTGTATGCTCACTAATGTTGTTTAGTAGCATAGCCTCCATGAAACTGAAAATTATTTGGTGGTACTAATGATCAGCAATAGCCATCCGACAAGGCAGGCTTGCACTCCTCATCAAATTTGATACCTCAAGCGACGAATAGTCAATGGGTCGAGACTGGGTGTAAAGATCAAGCGAGACTGTGGATGGCATCCCCATGAAGTTGTCAAAGCTTACAAATCTTTTCGCATTGATGAAATCCTTAACAATACTGGACCAGTAGTGGCACACCATGATAATATGTTTCCCAGCAGCCTAACCACCACAATGGCCACCACGTGCTGCTGTGAAACTCCTTGGGATTATGTTAGGTGTCCTTTAGATAGAGACATTGCATAATCATATCAGCTGGACATCTCTTACAAAGGATCCCGCCTATGATGGAAAATTGAAGGGAGAGCTTATGGTCATTTAGGTATCTCAGTGTGTCCTAGTACCACTCCTAATCGTTGATTTCCATATAGTCCATGAAGTAGACCATCTCATTGAGATGTTCATCATCCATAATATTTGGGATGTCATTGAGTAGCTACGAGTTGCTTGGCTATAGTAAGTATTTTTGGATTTTTGATTGACAATCCAGAGGTTGAACTCTTAACGAGGTATGATCCACTTTACATGTTTATTTGTTCATGTGATCTTTCTTAACATGACATGAAGCAGATCCGATTGGATGATGATTATTTGTTTTCCCAAACATGTAGCCCCTTAGATTCTTGGTGGCAAAAAAACCAAAGGCACTACCTTACAATAATAATGCAATCGAATTCAGAATTAACTAGGAAGAGATGTAATAGATGGCGCTCTCTCTCTCATATAGTGCACTTTTATTCTAGCATTCCCGTTGTTGAATAATCGGTGACCAAAGTGTACGTGACGAACTTTTTCCCATCAATAGCAGTTATCAAGAAAGGAGAATTATAAAACAGGTGTTTCAACTCCTTGAATGGAACTTGAACCTCAAGAGACCACACAAAGGGAGCATCCTTGCGAAGAAGATAGGTGAGGGGTGCATGCTTGTATGCATAATCCTCAAGAAAGCATGTTAGGAAAGTTGATTTATCCTAAGAAGAACTAAAATTTCTAGATGTCACTAGGGGGAGACATATCAAGGATCGTTTCGATCTTGGTGGGATCTACTTCAATGCCTTGCTAAGAAATTAGGAAATCAAGAATATTTTTGGATGAAATGTCAAGAATACACTTCTTGAGATTGAGGTTGATGTGGTATTCATGTAGTCATTCAAAATTCTCCTTGGATCATGAACATGTGCATCTCATTTCCTAGATTCGGTGAGGAGATCATCCACATAGATTTTACAATCTTTTGGATGATGTCGTGAAAAAAATGTGAGTCGTGGCACTCTAAAAAATAGTAGTAGTGCTTTTTAGATCAAAAGGCATGATGACATAACCAGAGGTACCCAAAGTGGTGGTAAATATCATCTCGTGTTGAACTTGAGGTGCAATTCTAATATGATTGTACCTAGATAAATCATCCATGATAGACAAGATCTCAAAACCAACAATGGAGTTGATAGCATCAATAAAGGGAACAAGAAAGTTGTCCTTTGGTAAACCCGAGTTCATATTGTAAAAATTCAAAAGCTATGAGTTTTCACATATATATAGCTAATTCTCTTGTTGGAACTTCTTCTTTATATCTAAATAGATGACTTAGTGCATAAGGTTATGCTTTGTTGAAAAGAGGGTTTAATAAAACCCTCAAACATATGTAAAAGACAAAGCATTCTAAAATTCCAAGAAAAAGCCAAAAAAAAGTCATACCAATTGTGTTTCCTTGAAGGGGAGTGTTCTAAAGCCAAGGCACTCCAAAATTCCAAGCAAGGGTGTTTCCTTTTGGGAAGTGTACTATAGCCCTTGCCCTTTGCTATTCTCTAACTCTCTTTTGCATATAGTTGTGGGTTAATTCTAGCAACATCAATTAACTCACAAATTTATTTTGAAATAAATTTTATAATTTGACACCTACATTTTTTAGATTATTTTTTTTTCAGTTATCACAATATTAGACATTTTTTTGTCTACATTTTATATTAATATATATTTGTGTGGCTTTTATTCTTAAATTAGAAGATATGGAAACAAATCAAATAAATTTGGATGAAATTTTCAAATCCTTTAAAAGAAAAACAAAAAAAGATTGATTTTATCTTAGATCACAATAATCATGTTGATTATGAAAGAACAATGTAAAATGTCAATTATATTTTAAAATATGTGTCTCTTATTAAGTACTTTGATGCTTATGTGGGTTCCATCCATATTGTTGGTCAATATTTTATAAACTGAGATCAATATTCAAAAACCTCCTTAAGAGTAAGAAGATAAAGAAAATACATGGAAATGTCAAATACAACCTCAAATTATTTACAAATTTTCTTGCTTGTTTGAAAATGTCAAAAACCTCATAAACATAAATTCTAACAAGTATTACTTTAACTCCATTTACAAATCTTCTTACTTGCGACAAGTTTTCTAATGATTTTGCACATTTCATACCAACTTCATGACCATTTAAAACATGCACAAGGATAACTATCTATACATGGTGAACTTGTCTAGGCCAATATTTTCTTCCATAAGTTTATTTTATCGAGTTCTTGTAAGCACATGCAATGTTTTATGGTTTATGTTACGTTCATTTAATGTAAAAATATGTTAGAAGTTAAAATGGTATATTTTGTGTACTTTTAATATGTCATATTTGGTGGTCCTCTACTGAAAGTTAAATGATTTTATTATTATTACAAAGTACAATGAAATAGAAATTCAAACAGGATACAAGAGCAGATTTAAGGAAATTTAAGATCTGCAATGAAATTTCTTACTTGATTTGTTCCTATTAGCAAGTTGTGTTCGTGTTAAATATCAGAGCAATTATAAATATTTGAACGAGTAACAACTCACTAGCAATTGAGAATATCATGATTGGAAGTGTCATTATGTACTAAGGCAAATTGGGCATACAAAACCTTCATTGTCACTCCCTGTTACTTTCAGCAGAAACAAAATTTGTATCGCAGATTCACCACTTCAAGTAATTTTCTTTGGGCAAACTATATTTCCACCATACCAAGTTCCAAGTTACTTTGAAGTAAGGATCCTCGCCCCACAAACTCATAAATCTTAGCATAGTGGAAGCAACATCTCTTAGACGCAAGCCCTTAAGTTGACCGAGACTTCATCCATTACCTGACAAAGGAGCTTTTGAATTGTATTATTTAACCGGACAACTTGCTGCAAAAGTAGTGGGATCCATGCCATCTGTAATCAGCCAGCAGAAGGGATTGCAACTAATCTACAATCCTTGGTAGTTAAAAATTGATGAGCTTCATTAATGTTTACATTCACGGGGAATGGACTTCAATTCAATGAAACCATCTTCAACTGGCAAGCGAAAAATGTTGGGACATGTCTTCACTTCCCAAACACAAACTCCACCATCACACGCTCCCATTAACAGGGATCAAATTTGAAGGGCTGGTCTGAATTTTATTATGAAGGGCAAATATTGGACCAACCCTTCCATGATGAAAAGAAGCATGAATATTTTACACTTCATATGACAAGCATAAATCAAGTATACACGTCATAAAAATTAAGAAAAACACATAAACACATATCACTAAACACATAAATACCATCAAATTACGTGTGGGACACTAAGATCTCTTATCAAAATCATAAAGAAAACTTGTAAATAATAAAATAAATAACTGTAGCTTCAGCTTGAATTTTAGTGCTAAAATTAAAATCCATTTGGATTCTTAGCACTTCAATTAAAAAATTCATTCGATGTTTAACCACTAATAGTATAATAGTACTAGTCTATTTATTATATTAATTTTTTTTATAATTGCAATTATTACGCCTTGTCTGACGTATCTACGAGTCATGCGCAAATTGTGGAAAGATGGAGGTGATTGTTGTTTGTAGAAGTCATCAATTAGGTTTTAAAATTTCACACTAGCCCTTCTTTTGACAGTTTCAAAAGTAACTTGCACTTCTGTATTGTCAAATGATTTTTACATTTTGATTTTTTTTTGACATGCAAATTTTTACTCGCCCTTTTCTGACGGGTTGGAGGCCTTGGGAAGGGCTGTGACGGGCTCAATTTTGAACCCTCCCATACCAACAAACAAATCAGGAAGAATACCGTGTTTTTCTCCCCAAACCCAGTGAGAAGAATCCACTAGTACGGACAAGGTCTTGCAAAAGCGGGATGTTGACCAATGTGAAAATAGTTTGCCTTATAATCTCTTTCCAAAATCTAACTCCACGTACAGAAAAAATCCATGTGAAGTTTTATCTAGTATTCTAACGAGTCTAGCCACGTTTGTTGAAGCAAGCCAATTTTGAATTCGGAAGTTTGATCGGTTCTGGCCACTTCAAATTGTTTTCCAAATAGGTTAAGCTTCGACTCTCATAGCACTCTCAAGTTATGAAAATCATGTTACTGCCACTCGCCTAAGGAAATTATATAGTTGACAGTGTCAGGCTATAAGAAAAACCTAGTGAACCAAATAACGATGATAAAATAATATGAATTTTATTGAAGACTAATTTCGTCTGAGGCTTCTAATTCACCTCAAAAAGCAATTTTGAGATCATAAATTTAGCTTCTAGAAAGAATAAATGGATGAAAGAAATTATATTTAAAAACAATTTTGAAATTATAAATTTAGTTTCTAGAAAGAATGACGATAAACCTAGTGAGCTAAATAATGTCAATTTTATTTAAGATTGATTTCATTTGAGGCTTCTAATTCACCTTGGAAAAACAATTTTGAGATCATAAATTTAGCTTTAGAAAGAATGAATGGATGAAAGAAATTATATTTAAGAGTAATTTTGAGTTTATAAATTTAGTTTCTAGAAAGAATGAATGGAAGAAAGAAATTATATTTAAAAGCAACTTTGAGATTATAAAGTTAGCTTCTAGAATGAATAAATGAATGGAAGAAATTAAATTGATGACCACTAATGACGAAAGTAAGTCAATGGACCCCAATGGTGGAGCAAATTACTATAGTTGATCAGGCCAGAAAGAACTTAACAAACCAAAATTAAAGCAACTAAAACTAGAATTAGGAGACTCTATGATAAGGTAAGCCTAAACATTTAAAAACCCTAAACAGGTTAGTATATGCAAAATTCTTATTGAACTCGAGAATGCAACAAATTGCAAAAGATAATCAGGAATGTTAAATGCACTCCCAACAACCAAAATCAAGGTATCTAACATCTGAATCCAGGACAATTTATGGCCAAATACGAGAAAGGGGCCAAATCTAGGCAAAGAAAATATCCAATGCGGAGGTCCCTAGTATATATTTTTCTTAGGCCCACAAAAGATGGGCTTACCGCAATCAATGTTAAAGCATGAATTCAGAACATTTTACCATACCCATAACAAACAGAACTAGAACAAAATGGTGAAGTTGTTCAAATGGCCATTCAATTATCCATGGTTTTGAGAAAATGCTTTCCACTAGAAATGAAGGTTAAAGCAACTTTTATATCCGACCACAAATCCAATAAAGGAGTTATGGCTTTGCAATTCATGGAATGGCTTGGCAATTAAGGTAATAGTTCAGTTTATAGTTCAGTTGATCGTAAATTGATGTCTAATATACTATTACTAGTTAAGCATTTAACAAAGCCAATTTTTTGGAAGCAAACAGAAGATTTTATCAGCTCAACTGATTCCGACAAAATGATGGATCACAGGTACTTTCTTGTATAAAAAGTAATTGATTTTTACATGAAAGAAGGGATGACGCGAGGTTTAGTCAGGAACAACTACAGCTTCTTTTTCATTATATTTGCATTGGTTCAAAAAAATAGTGCGTGATTTGTAAGCCTTTCAGAAATGTCATCTCATAATATGCTGCTGATCACATGGGCGTATGTTGGCACAAAAAAGTAAAACAAGAAAATCTCATGTAAACGCAGAGGTTGGTTTAAAACTTAAGATCATTGAATTCCTTCATTTAACTGAGAATTAATCTGATGATACAGCAACAAAATCCTGAACCTCTGTGAAATTCTATTGAAGTTCTTGCACCACCTCAAATTTCTGGGCGTGTCAGATGGAACACTTTACATGCAAATAATAGGAGTATTGTGTCTCCACCTGAACCAGAGATACAAACCCCTCACTGATAAGAGCAGTTTACATAATTTAGCTACTGTCTACGAATGACAGAGCAAGAGCTCACAGAATACCTTTATATGCCCATAACAAGGCCAAGGGCTAATAAATAAACCAACCAAATATGAAATAATAGACATCCGTGCTTAGGAAACACTAACACAATCAACTTTCTTCACTCCTTTCAAGCCAAGATTTGTGGGAGTGCTTATAGCATTTGACATGGAAGCATAAGAATCACGAGAGTTCAAATACTCATCAGGAATAACCTTTCGCCCTAACCCCTCATAAGGAATTGATTGGTAAAGTACATATCTAATGTCACGTTCAACAAGACGATGTACCATATCTCAAGCCACTCAAATGTTAATTTAGATTGCTTGTTGAGTTCCTGGCGTAGGTCTGGATGAATCCTGAACCAATCACCTAACATCCGGTGCACGTGAGCTCGAATCATGCGCCAGGGAGCTGGATATTTTTCACAAAGGTCAAAATATTCTAACAGCAAAGTTGCCTGATCCAATGGCTTATTAAATTCAAACTCGGAATGTTTCACTTTTTCATATTTATCTAATGCCTCTCCTGGTTGAGAGGTTCCATTATATGGTATTTCTGACATCAATCGATACCCTGCAAAAAGAGCTGGATTTTCAAGAATGGATTCAGCTGATAAAACTCCATCTGCTCCAGTCTCTCTTAAACAATCATAAACATCTTGTAAATGTCTTATATTTCCATTTGCCAAAACAGGAATCCTAACTGCCTTCTTGATGGCATCTATAATAGCCCAATCTGCTCTAATACTCCCATCTTTTTGATCCCTGGTTCGTCCGTGCACAGCAAGGAGAGAGCAACCTGCAGCCTCGAGCATTTTTGCATATGCTATGGTGTCCTCAAGCAATGGAAATATCCGAATCTTACAAGATACAGGCACATATAGGTTAGAAGTTAGATGTTCAACCAGGGATTTCACAAGGGGCAAGTTGTCCATTAAGAAAGCTCCATAATTACCTCGTTTGGCAATACGTTGTGGGCACCTGAATGAAGAACAAGCAAAGAGAATCATAAGTGAGAATAACCAGTCATTAAAATACAAAAAGAACAGAAATAAAATGCCAAGGCAGTTTAAAGCAAAAAAATTCAATGTAGTTTTTATTCAAAGGATTTATTTCGTCTTATAATTATAGGTTCCTATTTGTGCTTGACCACAGAAATTACAAAAGGCTCTATAAAACCTTCCAAATGACAAGTGCTTGTTTTTTTGTGATGGGCCTACAACACAACTAAATTGCACCATATGCTAAACTACAAACTGTATGGACAAGTGTTCCTAACCTATAAAGACCACCAACAATGTGATAGCAATGCTTCATTTCAATGTAGCAATACAAGATGACTGTCAAACATCCAAACATTATGGTCATAAATAATATGGTTGTCTGATTAATAACAAAAGATTTATGAGATTAAATTAGTCATCTACCCCACTACAATGTCGAAAGCACAAAGGAGAGTCGTTACCAAGGCTTTAATCCCGACTTCCATAATAAGATGCCTGAGAGACTTCGTATCATTGTTTTTCTGTCTGCAATAAATTAAGTGGCATCTGCTTCTGTTAATGTGAGAAACAATAACTAATGAAGAAGCAATTAAAAACAGGATCGCTGCCTTCACATGTGATGAATTCGTTATATATTGAAGTTTCATGTACACATCATTTTTCCTTCAGGCATTATTGAAGGCAATACGAGATAAATAGATTATAATATTACAGATGTGCAATAGGCAAAGTTGACTGAAGCCACAACTATAATTGCTTCTGCCTTTTATAGCCTCTGCTATTTCATAGCACTCCAGATTATATGTTACAGAGGATTAAAAGGGGAAGTAAATTAACAGTGCAAAATCACAAAACAGCCAAGAATATTTGCTCAAGCTGCAAAAATGAAGAAACAAAAAGGAGAGATACTTCAACTTATGCTCCATACCTAGAAAGTAATACCAAGGGACATAAATGACAACATTTTACCAGTTCATTATTGCCAGTTTCCATTACTCCTATGTTTCTTTCAGTTTCCTGGACAGAGGAACATGTTTCTATGACAAAAAAATTACCCAGAATTGGGGGATGGCAGATACTATTCAATATACTAGCTCTAGACGCATAACAGTGTTCTATTACAGAAATATTTGAGATAGAGAAGGAATCATCTTCGATATCTGATGGGTTAGCGGAGAAGATTTCCCATTCGACATATCTGTCGTGGGTTATTTTGTATATTTTCTTCTCTTTTAGGGTATTTGGCTTTATTTGGGCAATTAGAGGCAATATGTGCCTTCTTTACTGCAAATGAACACTTAATCCTTTTTAGATGGGCAAGATATATTCCTTTGTTTGAGTAACTTAGGCCACTCCCAGTTATTTTTGGTCCTACCTTTTAGATCCTTGTACTTCTTAGCATTGCTTCTGCAGAAATAAGTTTTGTTTTCATCATACTGATTACAGATAGATGGACTGATCATAGAAGGCAGTTTCTTAAATCTTGTAGCAAGCCTTTTACTTACACAAGCATCTTTGATTACTTCCTCTACTTGTTGTGCAAGTTGACCTAAGGTGAGCGGTTCTACTGTCATCATATCTCAAAGGGTAAGGCAAAGATGAAGACCTTTTTGATGTCCTCATTCTAGGATTGGCCTGTCTGACGGGCAATATGTAAAAAGTCCTTTTTATATTGAGGCCAGTGATTTTTACTACAGCATTTGATCCTGTAGGGTTGGTTCAACTTGCAGGCGGCTAGAAAATTTATTTCTCCAGCAAATTCAAAAATGATAGCTTCGGTCCTATGTTGCTAGGAAACGCCCCCAACCGCCACCACCCCCAACCGCCCGTATCCAGCCTGAAACATTTCCGATACGGAAACGGGTATGAAACAGACGTTTCCAGAAACGTCCCCGCATTTCCAGGACGTTTCGCAGCTTATATATTATAAGGAAGAGCTTATTCCAGTTTGTTGTTGTGATACTGCACTTAGTCTTTTCAAATATAGCCTATATTTCTGCTCAGAGAATTTTCCAAACCCAGGAATAAGTTACAGTGTGCTCAGTTGTAAAGTCTTATAACATTAAAACTATACTAACAAGGAGGCACATTAAACAAGCCTAAAGATAGTTTGGTCAGAATAGAAATCCAAAGAAAGTAGGAAGAATCTAGCAGAAACCAAGAAATGACAGGCTATAAAGAAGGTTTTGACTCGGTATATTACTGCTCCTTGGAATAGAATTTTCCATTGGAATCCTCAATCAAATGAATAAAATGAAGCTGGTTACAACTATAATTTTTGAAACATGCATGCATGACAGATCTTTATGAAGAAAATTTAGATGATATATTCTAGAATCTAGATTATAATCATGTATATATGAAACATTGAAATTGTAACCATGTTGAATGATGAATCTTTAGAACTTCAATGAATACAAAATATTTTGAGTGCTTTATCTCTTATGGTCCATGGACTAAAATTTTGAAAATGAGTACTATATATATATATATATAAATTGTAACCATGTTGAATGATGAATCTTTAGAAATTCAATGAATACAAAATATTTTGAGTGCTTTATCTCTTATGGTCTATGGACTAAAATTTTGAAAATGAGTGCTCTATACAGACGTTTCCATAATGTTTTGTACCCAAGGTTTTTTGAAAATCGGTGTTTCCGCGTTTCGGACCCGTACCCGTACCTGTTTCCTGGCAACATAGCTTTGGTCAGAAGTGCCAGGGTAGTTACAGTCATCTCTGAATTCGGCTGGAAGGGGTGTCCCACCAATACTTTCTCTTTTGTCAAGGAGAAAATAATTAATGCTATTGATACTGCTTCAGACCTGCTGAACAATTTTTGCTGGGCATCAACCCATCACGTGAGTATACTGGTTAACTTGACAACCTTTTCAAGAAGAGTATCTCCGGCACCATTCCAAACATCTACATCTATTATGGGAAGCATTATGTTTTGGGAATTTCAATCAAGTTGTGGTGAATTGGAGGAGGAAGTTTCTCCTTTACAGAGTTTCTTTTGTTTGGACAGGTCATCATCTCCAGGTTCTACCTTGGTGGTAGTCAGAAAATGGCAAGGAGGAGAGATTATAGTAGGTGTCACAAGTTCTGTAGTCCTACTAAGGAAAGGGATAACTTCAATGGGTTCTATGACCAAAGGAATAACATCCTTAGTTTGGAAACAAGATGATTGGAAAGCTATATAAGCTTCAATAGGAAGAGAGGAAATTTGGCTTGAGTACAAACTTTTCCTCAACTATCTTATCTTCGTCAAGGAGTAGAGGAATGTTTTTTTCATCGTAGATTTCACAATCATGGAATATATACTCCTCAAGAGTCAGGAAACTTGGGGGCAGGTAGAACTTATTCAAGTTCTTCAAATCTTAACAGCTTTAGTCAGTTGGACCAATACTTTGAAGATACAAGTACTTTCACAGATTCTAGTTTCTTTTCAGAAACGTTGGGTTCTCAGTCATCTTCACAACTACAGGTTTTAGATGTCTGACCTTTGGTGTTCCTGATTCAGTACATGTTTTCTTCTATTTTTCTTTTTCCTTTTGGCCAACCCTAGTATGGTTTAGGGTGTTCCTACAACAGACATCAAGTCTGTTTTGACAGATGTAGTTTATTGTCCTTTAACAAGGGACATTGGTACTAAAGTGATTTCTTTTCCTGCGCCTTTTTGTAATTCATGGAGCTGTAGTAGGATGAGAGTTAAGCTAGCATGATTGACATCTAGGTTTTGGTCTGAATCAGCCAGTTTTTATTTAGTTTTGATGCTCTTTGCTCATTCTTTAGAATCTCTCTAGCTTGTTCCTTTTGTATGTTGATAACAACTTTCTGTGTTGCCCCATTAACTTGATTGAGATCCCGTCTCTCACGGACTATTTTTTCAAGTTTGTCAATAGAATTGGAGATAATCTAAGGGTAAGATGTTGATATCTGCCTCACTTCTTCTTGTAATACTCCAATTTTTTCTTGGAATATTTCAGTCATCTTGTCATGTCCCTTTTGGAGACTAGCGGATTTGAAGACCTTAACCTATTTTTCCTCCCGTGGGTTTAAAGAAGGAAGCAAGGGGAAGACTTGGATGACATTTTCTAAGTAGATATTCTCATTATCATCATGTATTCCTATTGAGAAGCCAATCACTCCAATAGAAGAATTTATTTAATTAGAATATAAAGTATTTTGAGCATGTAGGCTCCAAATACAAATTAGATAATTAAAAGGTACTTATTATAAGGTCGGCCATAAGTTATGATGTAGCACCCCTTATGTTATAAAAGGAGGATGTTTGGCCATTATGTGATATGTTGAATCTTATTATTTCTTCTGAGTAAAGGATGTACATTTCCTTTCTCATCAAGAACGAAAACCCTTGTTTGAGACCACTTCAAGGACGAAAACCTTAGTCGATACATTTAGGATACAAGTACGGTGTATCCGATCCACATATACGGCAAAAAAAAATTGGCCCCAGATACGGGCCGTACAAAATATATATAAAAATTAAAAAATATATAAATTTCAGCCTTGCTAAACAAGAATTAACCACATATTATGCATATGAAAAAGAAAACAAGTTAAATAACCACAATAAACTAATCGTAAATTCATAATTTCATTTGTCCCCGACTCCCTACCATATCTAGTTGCGAAGTTTATTACATTTATGATCTATCTCATAAATGCTATTTTTATCCATGTTTATGGTGGCTTGTATTTGGTACCTTCTATAGAATAATAGTGCTATGGAAACTATAATTTATGTTGTAATGATATATTAAATTTAAACTAGAAAATAAATTATTAAAAAAAAAAACACAGTTTTGGGCAGTGCAAGTGCACTGGTACTTGTATGCAATGGAAAGTTGCAAAAGCTATGGAATGAGGATAAAGAACCTCAAAGCTTTGCTAACTCATCCATGCATCATGAGATGAGTGCTAAACAAGATAACTTCTACAATAATGAATTAAACTAAAACACTATCATTTTATCTCTAACTACTCTATGATTACTTAAAACATAAATTGAACCTAGTTAAACCTATGAGCAATCAAATTAGATTTGTTGTTTCTTCAATGGAGGTGAAGAGGTCTCTCTAAAATGGCTACAAGACCAAGTTAGATACCCTCCTACTAACCTACTATGAAGTTATGGATGCAAGATGGAGGAGCTTCAACAATGGAGGATAGCCAAGATCAAATGCCTATTAGCTTAGCTAATGCAAATGAGGTCTAATGCCAATATCTCCAAATGTGAGAGAGATTTGTTATGAAAACAAGGTGTAAGGTTGAGAGGGAGGGGTGACCCTTCTATTTATAGTTTTCCAAATGGAAGAGTTTGAACTTTGGGTGCATGTGGGACTAAAGTCCAAAAAGCACTTTAGGATTAGATTAGGATAAACATGTTTTAGGCTTAGATAAGCTTGGTTTAAGCTAGTTAACTAGGGTTTAGGATAGTTAAACTAGATTAGCAAGTGATTAGAGACTCATCGAGAGTTGGGAAGGATCTGGATAACCAATTGTGACTGATAGATAGCCTACGAAGCCAATAGAAGTGGTCTAGAGGGAACTAGGGAGGTTCGAATGGTCGAAAAGAGGAATGTTTAGCTAATAAGAGATATTAACCAAATAAGTTGATTATAGGAGGAATACGACTGAAAGAGTGTCGTGTATGGGCATTCGAGAATGGAGCGAGGAAGGGTTGATCAAGGAAGTGTCGTCAATTGGTTGAATTGGATGAAATGCTAAGTGTAAGCATACATTAGGTGTCTACAGGTACAGTCGGATATGTCTGCGAGACGCACCGACCACGACCTACAGGCATATCTTGACCATTTAGGGCACATATCCGGTACTTTTGTACAGATGCCAGTGCCCTAGGGGTGTTGTATCAACTACTTAGACAAAACCCCTTGTTTGAGACCACTTCAAGGACAAAAACCCTTGATAGTGGAACTTGTCTTGGGGACGAAAACCCTCAAGCAAGGATATTTGGAACTATTGAATATCTCAACAAATTTGGAGCTGATATTTTTTATCTTCAATGCTAGGCGACTTGCACCATGTGCATTTTGAATGTGTTTTGATGGATGTATGGTATATTTCTTGCATGGATGGACTTGCACTAAGTATTAAAGGTGAAAGTAATCATTTCCTTGCATGTTTGAGCCACTAATTCATTATTTCCAAGAGGGGCGAATTGCTTGTAAGTCAGGTTTGGCATGTTTGGGTGGATGTTTGGGCAAGTTGATTTGATATTTGCATTCTTCATATTTTTAAACCCCAAGATCCCAAGTTTTGTGAATTTTGGAGCTTCCTAGGTAAAGTTATGAATTTTTAAAGTAATTCTGCAGACAGAGGGTTTATAGAAAATTCATATCTTCATTTCTGGGGCACTAAAAATTAGTTTTCCTTCATATTTTAATTGCTAGTAATTAATCAGAATTTTTGAGCTTGATTGGGCACATTTTCAACGAGTTTAGGGCATCCAAAAGTGAGTGGGAGTTCTCAAAATAGGTTGTTGCCCTAGGAAGGGAAAAATTGCAGGTTTCAGTGTGCATTTTCAGTCATATCTAGCCCACAGAAGTCTGATTACAACCATCTAAAAATTAATTTTAGTCATCTCTCATTCAACCCTAGCTATTTTCCGAAAGCCCGCCAAAAGGGACATTACAATGGTATCAAAGCATCATCCTCCCAACTTGTGAAGCATGGAGAACAAGTCAAAAGGATCGGGAGAACACAAAGATAGCAGATGCACTGGATAGGCTTACCTAGCCATCCAAAATATGTGGGCTAGTGGTTCACTCAAGGAGAAAGGGGTTTGAGGGTTGACAAATTGATAGAAGAGTACGAAACCCTTCCAAAAAGGATGTGAGATGCCCTTTCCTTTGAGGAATTGGAGAAGATAGCCATCCTTCTAAGGCAAAGAAGGAAGAAGATATATCACAGCGGTTGGTTACCAAGATGGGCAACCCTTAGGAGTCCTAAAAACCATAGTTACGGGCGCATCCCCCAAAAATTCGACGTTCGGGGACGTCTCGGACATTTGGGGACAGGGATCTGGGGTAACGTGTCCCCACGTTTATCACAAGCCAAGGAGCAGAGGAAACATCCCCGGGACGTTTGGAGAGGAGGAGAAACGTCCCGGAGGGGCGGGGGACAGTGGGAACAAGCTGGGGACGGCGGAGACAGCTAGGACTTTCGGTTTTTTATTTTTATTTTTTTTTGAATTATTTTTTAAATTAATTTGTTTATTGTTTTCTCTTTATAAATGTTTACCTGTTAACCATAACCCGACTATTTTATAATATATTTGAAATTTCAGCTTGTCTCAAATTCAAAATTCAAATATGTATTATGAATTTTCAATTTATGACCTTAACATATTGATATTATAGTATTAAGGAATGTATTTGATGTTTATGAGTTCAAGTTTCACCTTATTTAAATCTCAAATGGTTTTATTTCAGCTTATTTATATAATTTAATCACTATATCTTTATATTTTAAATATTTATATATTTTTTAATTAGCCGTCCCCGCCGTCCCCAAAATTTAGAAATTTTTGCCGTCCCCCATCTCAAGTAACTATGCTAAAAACCCCCAACACTCTTGCCCAAGTGGAACTCTTGATGAATTTTCGGGCAACACCATGAAGACACAAGGGTTTGAAGAAAAATCAGATTTGCAAGGTGTTGAAGAAGCTCAATTGCCAAAGGGTAAGGAGAAGACTACAACAATTTCTCATGAAGACCACCAAAGGTATGAGGATAATTCAGATTTGTTGCTTTCTATCATGCCATTTCAGATTTATGCTCATGGGCAATTTGTTGGAAAAGATGACCTTGGGGCAAGTTTGATGCTCCATAGTAAATCATGGCAAAGGGGCAATCCTCATGGTGCTAAGAATGAAGGAAAATTAGGATCGCATGGGGTTAATGAAGCTAGCATTCCAGGTGACCTTGTTGGGAGACATGCCCATGTAATGAGGGCCTCTTTTGATGCTCATGTTAATCTTCAACTCGCTGGAAATTTCAGGACAGCGACCTATGAAGCCACCAAGGAGCCAATCAATGGGGATATCAACAAAGAACAATCCCAATTTTGTCATCATCCAAAGAAAGGTAAAAGTCCTTTGATGTTCTATGATAATTTATTGGATTTTAATGGTTACACAGGACAATCACATAATGGAGTCGAATCAGATTTACTAAGGGCCTATGAGGATGATATTATGCATGAGATAAGGGCACCATTAGATTATTTTCTGAGTGTTGTTCCTAACTCAAAAATTCTGAGTCAAAAGAGGGTTAAAGGCAGCTCATGGTATAAGAATATTTCAGTTTTGTTGCTTGCCAATATGTCGTTTCAAATTTGTTGTGGACAGTTGGGTTCATGCATGTTGTATTCCCCTATGTCACTGCTGATTGGACATCATTATGCACCTCATACTCCACAGAATAATGAGGTAAGAAGTACTTGTTGCATGGATTCTTGGGCTCAATTTCAAAATTGTTTCCGCATGTGGAATATAGGTGCAGTGTTGGGAAAATATCTATGTTTGAGGCATCAAGGGCATGATGATAAGTCTGATTTTCCATTCCATGATTATGGAAGAGCTAAAGAGAATATGGTGGAAGGGTCTTCTTCATAACCAAGGGGTCACTAGGCTTGTAGAGAGTGGCACCATCATACCTTGCTCATGGAAAATAGTACAGCTGTCAATTCTCTTGGGAAATCATGAGGTATGGGATGAATTTTTGTGATTGAACTAGCTAATGATGAAATTGTTCTTGGGGTTCAATGGTTGCAAACATTGGGGGAGTTCACCCTCAACTATCATGATAAAGAACTGAAATTCAGTGATAAAGTTGAAGAAATCAGAATTCAAGACATAAGGAAAATGGATGGTCCATGTTTTTGAAGAATGCACTATCCACAAAGAAGATATTCCAGCTGCTCATCCTCATAGAAAGGTATGAAGTATGTCATGAGTTTTCTTTAATTAAGCCAACTGAAGCAGAGATTATTCTTGAGATACATTGGTTGCAATCATTGGGGGAATTCACCCTCAACTACCATAATAGAAGACTGAAATTCTGGATTAGAATCAAAAAATCAGACTTCAAGGCATAGAGAATGAAGGGTACATGGTAGCTAGGAAGAAGGAATGTTGTTTTGGTTCCCTTTTTCATATATCAGCTCATTGGGAGAACATGTTGAAGGGCAAAAACACAGATCTCCTCATACATAATCCAAGTTGTTTGTACATGAAGATGGGGAATCCGGTTGGTCTTTGGAGGTGCAAGACGGATCACTTTTCGGAACCAAGCCTCACACTTGAAAACAGTGGTAGAAGGATAGTCACCATTACCGGGGCAGCGAGATGCTTGATATGGAAAGTGGGTAAGCCATATGATCTTTTTGTATTTGATGTCATACAAGTAGTCTCAATCATTGGAGTTAGTAAATGGAGGTTCTTGGACATTGTTGGGACACATTCCATCAATGTTGGGTTGTTTCCAACCCCCATCTCATTGATAGTGTGGAAATTTTTGAAGAGATGTCATGCTTACAACTGTTGTACTTTCCTTTCATCTGTTCACAACTTTTCCAGCTACACTCCTACTTATAAGACCCTAGAGAAAGAGCTTCCAATCATATGGTTGAAGGAATTCCAAGCTTCTACAAACATTGGCATGTTCATGGCTGATTTAAGGTGGTTTCCAGCCACTAACATTCTGATTTTGAAAGGAAAAAATTACATTGGTGTTTGGGACAACATGAGGGAAATTGGGAACAACCAATGTTTGGATAGTATTTATGAGGCCTTGGCAAGCAAAGAAGAATCTGGTCATCATATCCACAAAGCAAGAGTGGATGAAGAAGGGGACACATTTTTTCTTTAATGAGTTTGCTTCATGTGTAGGTATATCAAAGGAGGAGCTGAGATTTATTTGGGATCGGGTACTTGTAATTGCTTGGGGACAAGCAATCTTGGGAAGGGGGACTGTCATGTCCCTTTTTGAGACTAGCGGATTTGAAGACCTTAACCCATTTTTCCTCCCGTGGGTTTAAGGAAGGAAAGACTTGGATGACATTTTCTAAGTAGATATTTTCATTATTATCATGTATTCCTATTGGGAAGCCAAGCGCTCCAATAGAAGAACTTATTTAATTAGAATATAAAGTATTTTGAGCATGTAGGCTCCAAATACAAATTAGATAATTAAAAGGTACTTATTATGAGGTCGGCCATAAGTTAGGATGTAGCACCTCTTATGTTATAAAAGGATGGTTGCCATTATGTGATATGTTGAATCTTATTATTTCTTTTGGGTAAAGGCTGCAGCTTTCCTTTCTCATCAAGGACAAAAACCCTTGTTTGAGACCACTTCAAGGACGAAAACCCTTGATGGTGGAACTTGTCTTGGGGACGAAAACCCTCAAGCAAGGATATTTGGAATTATTAAATATCTCATGGAACTTGGAGCTGATATTTTTTTATCTTGCGCTAGGTGACTTGCATCATGAGCATTTTGAATGTGATTTGATGGATGTATGGTATGATTCTTGCATGGTTGGACTTGTACTAATTATTAAAGGTGAAAGCAATCATTTCCTTGCATGTTTGAGCCACTAATTCATTATTTCCAAGAGGGGCAAACTGCTTATAAGTCAGGTTTGACATGTTTGAGTGGATGTTTTGGCAAACTGGTTTCATATTTGCATTCTTCATATTTTTAAACCCCAAGATCCCAAGTTTTGTCAATTTTAAAGCTTCCTAGATAAAGTTATGAATTTTTAAAGTAATTCTGCAGACAGAGGGTTTATATAAAATTCATATCTTCATTTCTGAGGCACTAAAAATCAGTTTTCCTTCATATTTTAATTATTGGTAATTAATCAGAATTTTGAGCTTGATTGGGCACATTTTCAACGAGTTTAGGGCATCCAAAAATGAGTGGGAGTTCTCAAAACAGGTCGCTGCCCTAGGAAGGGAAAAATTGCAGGTTTCAGTGTGCATTTTCAATCATATCCAGCCCACAAAAGTCTGATTACAGCCATCTAAAAATTAATTTCAGTCATCTCTCATTCAGCCCTAGCTATTTTTTGAAGTCCCCCAAAAAAAAACATTGCACATTTTTTCTTCACTGGGGATTTTTCATGATGGTCTGAATTTTATTCAAGGCTTTTTAGTTGGAATTAACATCACAGATTGCCTTTTTCCTTGAGCTTCAAATTTTGGCACTGCCTAAATGGGTTTGTAAAGCTTGCTCTAAGATCTTATGGGTTGTATCTTGGATAGTCATCACTTGTTTTGGCAAGCGTTGAGCTTTTCATGATAAAAACAATGTTGAAGTCTAAATATTTTCTCACATCTAGAACATTATGTGTCAATTCTTCATTTTCTGGTATATTTCAAAAAGGGCGGCTCCTAGCCAATTTAGTTGTTTTTCTGCAGTAGAATTGCACTTTCCTAGGTCTGTCGTTGTGATATGAAAGTATGTCTGTCATTGTGATATGAAAGTATGAAGCTTTGTATTTGCCAGCAACTGAGAGTTTGATGTAATTTTCTTTAGGAAGAATTCTTCCGGTTTTCTCTAGGACTTTGAACTCTTGTTTATTATTGGTATCATCTGTTATGGACACCTGTCAACAGGTCTGATCATTTTGTCTGGGGAGTATTCCTTTAACCTGATTGATTTTGGGTTCAAAAGGAATATATGAATGCTTGTCTACAAAGTCTTGGCAAAGATCACAGTCAGGATGGTATCATAAATGCTTCAATGTATCCATCCTTTTGTCAAATGAAAATCTGGGACTTGCTTGGTTAAAGTCAACATTTGGGTTTGGATTGTTGAGATACTGACCAGTATAATTCTAAGGGATTTTCTGTTTGTGGATCAACTGGGTTTTTCTTAAATAAGAGCTTACGGCCCTCACGAGGAATAGTAGTTTTTAATTGTGTGGGAGTAACCACAGGGGGTCTATAGACAACTCAACTGTAGTCAGTAACCCATTCTTCTGGTAGTGTAAGTTCTGTTAAGGGAATTTTGTGATCTTCCCAATTTCTTTATCACTTCTTTGGCCTGGGTCTATCACGACACTGAACAGCATAGACTTTTGATGTCCTGTAAGAACAGCAGGATTATTGGTGTAGATGCAATACAGTACAACAATGGGGAAGGGAATACTATAAGGATATATGTCCAAGTTCTGATATTGGAGATTAGCTTTTATCATGTGTGGGCAGTTGTATCATTGAGATCAACAATAAAGCTAGGGTAGCAAGTGCAGCATAGTTTTCCTAAAGCAGCATTATCATCAATAGCGCCAAGCAAGGCATGGAGAAAATTTTGGATCCTTGTATTGACCCTGATACAAAGGACAGGACAGTTTATTCCTCTTCAGAAATCAGAACACAACACCAGTCAATTTTCCTATATGCATAAACTGAAAGCCTTCCTTTTAAATGACTTAAAATGCTCAGGACTCATTATATTAAACCATTCAACAGACTGACAGGATTTAAAAGTGTTTAAGAAAAAATTGTTGTTTAGACCAAAAGTTAAACAAATCAAACCTTTTTATCTCAGAGGTCTGTAATTTAGGTAATTTCCATTCATGTGTCATTTCTTGTTTAGAAGTGAGACTTTGTTCACTAGTAATTCCATATATTTCACCAAAAGTGGTTTTTGGTACTTCCACTTCTAGATTCATGCTTGATGTGGTTGCCTAACAACCATGTGGTATGACTTGAACACTGTGTAGGATTCCAGTAAATACAAGAGCCACCTAACTTCTGTTTGGTTGTCTGATATATCTTCTGATTATGAAAAGCCACAAGTTCACCATATCCATGGAGACAACTCGTCTGACAGTAGCTCTTCAAAATCCGAACGTGAGTTCCTATATTACAATATGCTTCACTCATCCTCTGATGACCTCTCTGCAAATATTGTGGCCCTACAAGCCAAATGATCCTAGTAACTTCTCCCTTCGCTCCTACTATGACTCTGAAATCAGAGGTCTGCAAGCTAAGCATACTGAGGGTACCAGGCACCTCATTACATTCGAAGAAAATGACATTGAAATTTCAAGGCAGCAAAGGAAACCTCCTAATCCTAAGATCTCAAAGATATTCACTGCTCGAGACAAAACGTTGCTTCCTTCATCTGCAGACAGCACTCTCGAACAATTCAAGAAAAAACTACATAAGTCAGCTAGACAATGTAGATGAGTTGTTATCTAGCCTCAAAATTCCTGATGAAGCACCCTTCGTTGCCACTCATACGACCACTATGCTGACTGACTTGTGTTGTCTTCATTACGTTCCACTGCATAACTCTGTGTTGTGCTGCCTCACCCAGCGCAGCACGGAACATGTAAGTCTAAAGGGACAATTCACCAACTCTTGGATCCATCCAATCGCTTTTGAAGGACTAACATGCATCATAATGCCAACCCCATGATGCACTTCACCAGCCATCTGCCTTGGCCGGGAGCAAACTGAGGAAGAACAAGAACATGGACAGCAGCAAGATGCTATCAGAGAAGGATATTCTATCCTCCGTGTCAAGAAAATCCAAAAGGAATTGATAATCAAGGTAAACATTAAAGCCGTAAATTACAAAGAATATTTACTTGATGCTTCAGTTGACACTGGAACAAACTTCTCCATCTGTAAATACAATGCTTTACCTCACTATTACTGATCTGACACAGAACATGAATTCAAGGCAGTAAATGAAAGTTCTACTGTCACAAAGAAGATCGCTCTAAATGTCAGGCTGCATATTGGAAATTGCTCCTCTATTGTAAACCTAATAGCCTATGATAACATTGCCACAGATATGCTCTTAGGCACAAACATCCTAGTTAATCACATGCCCTATACCATTGGTAACAGCTACCTGACTTTGACAGCAGGCAATCATCAACACAAGGTGGCACTAAAACCTGATGACCAAATTAGAGTCACAAACCTTGTTCGGAATATCTAGAGCCATCCAAATCCCAAAGGACCAAAAATACTTGATGACCTAGCTCTAAGGGGACCCAAGCTCCCTGAACTATGGAAAAACAAGTTAAAAAGCGCTTGCTCTAAAGACCCTAGTGCCTTCTGGGATAAATTTAAGTGCATTGTATGCCTAGATCTCAAACCAGGGTTAGACCATACAAGGGGATTGAAATCTAATACTATTCCTTTTAATATCTTGCAAAAGAAAATAGCTGAAAAAGATATAGAGGAACTTCTTCACAAGAAAGGGGGCAAAATCTAATACAACCTTCTCACCTCTCTTGCATTCTATGTGAATAAACATAGCGAACAAAAAAGGGGGCAAAATGAGAATGGTCATCAACCATAGTTACTTGGGACGGTGGGACGGTGGACGGCAAAAAATTTCTAAATTTTGGGGACGGCGGGGACGGCTAATTAAAAAATATATAAATATTTAAAATAAAAAGATATAGTGACTAAATTATATAAATAAGCTGAAATAAAACCATTTGAGATTTAAATAAGGTGAAACTTGAACTCATAAACATCATGATCAAATACATTCCTTAATACTATAATATCAACTTCAAGTATATTATAAAATAGAAAAGTAAAACCATTCTAAATTACGATTGATCAAGTGACAATAGCTGATATTCATATCATTAATCTCATAGCCAAATACACCAACAATTGTCTATTGTCAATATTACAAAAAAAGAGGACAACTACAAGTATCAAACTAAAAATCAGAATCAGCATCTGAAGCAATATCCATGAACTCATCCTCGCTGGTACTAGCATCCTCGTCCTCAAAGGTAAGCCCAATCAATCCCGCTACACAGTATTGTCCTCTTCAACTTGCCTCGGCTCCTCGGGATCTACATCCCACCGTAATGCTAGAGTTTGTTTGTACTCAGGTGTCTTGTGATCTATAAGACGCAAAGCATTGTGTACAACTACAAGCTTCTCCGCTCTCGCAAAGGTAAGCCTATTCCTCTTAACAGAGTGTATCCAACCATACGTAGACCAGTTCCTCTCAGAGGCAAAGGAGCTAGAAACTTGGGAAAGGAGGCGAATGGCAAGTGGTCGCAGCAGTCCTGGAAGCCCATACAGTCGCCACCAACTCACTGGCTTCTCCTGTGCTATTGTTACCCTGTCTGCCTTTGCTGATGTTTTGTACCCATCAAGTTCAGTGAAGTCGAGCCACTCCATTCTGATTTGTGAAGCCTCTTGTGGAGTGTACATTTTTTTAAAGGCCTTCATAAGGCCCCTCTTCACCTCATTATCATCCAATGGGATAACTCTGCCTAGCCTCTCCACATACCATTTGGGATTCAGTGCATACACAGCCATATGAAGAGGAGTGTTCAACTTCTCCCATCTCCGCTGAATAATGGGTTGTATATGTTCATTATAGAACTCCAAAGTGGGGTCCCTCACCCGAATAGCTGCCTTCATTTGCCCAAGCATGCTGTCAATGCACTCATAGATCTCACCAAGATTGGGGCTGTTAGAATCCCCATATTTGATGACACTAAAAATTGGAGCTATGATTGATATGATGTATTTCATATCAACCCAAAATGTTTCCCGCAACACCACTTCCGCACTTTTTTCCCTTAATCTGTCTTGGACTCACACCATCTAGTCCAATCTCGTGTCATAATCATAATTTGCAGGGGCTCTGCGTAAACTCGAGACATCCTCTCCATCAAAATAAAATAGGATGCAAAGTGAGTGTCAATTGGTTTCAAAAATTCTTTCTTCGAAAAATTTCGAAAAAGTGCCAATGATGTGTGGTGATTACATATGAACTTCTGCACATCTCTGGCCTCAGTCACTATCTGATTAACCCACTGAATCTTCCCTATGTCTTTCAGTGCATTGTTCATGGCATGCACACAACATGGAGTCCAATAAATATGCCTATATTCCCGCTCCACTAGCTTGCCTGTTGCTCTGCACACATAAGTTGCATCTGTGACAACTTGTACAACGTTTGAAGGTCCAACCTCCTCAATGGCATCCTTCAAAATCTGATACTGAAACTCAACATCTTTCCGCTTCCCAGAACAATCAATTGCTCTCAAGAAGTACGGTCCATCTTTGCAAGAGACAATGATATTGATGAGAGGACGAGTGTCTAATATCCGTCCACCCATCCATGATAATGCTACATCCATGTGACACCCATGTCACCTTCATCTCCTCCATCAATAGATTAACCTTGGAATAATTTCTATCCAAGATTGTTGTCTTGAGTTTTGTGTCTCCAGGAGGCACATAACTTGTACCTGCTTTTGCAACCTTAGCCATAGCCTCCTTGTAATAAGGAGAGCGAGCGGCATTAAATGGAATCCCAAACAAAGATAGAAAAATTTCCCAATAGCATCATCTACCTCTTCCCTTGCCTTTGAATCAAACATGTCAACAATTGAATTTGGGGCTGCCCCCATGGCCTTTCTCTTCCCTCTGCTTTCCACTTCTGACACTCCAAAACTAGAACCAGCCAAAGTATTACCATGTTTGCCAGTCCTATGAGTGCTCAATGGAGTATTAGCCGTAGAACCACGAACTTCTGGCACTTTGTCTGTGGTATTTCCATTGAAGATTCTCACCATCTCAGCTCTCTACTCTAGTGAAAGGCCCTTACAAGTGCCAACCCCCCTTCCTGTAAGATGCAACAAGTGTGCATTGGTCCTGGTGATATTGCCATGCCAAGTCAATGCACATATGTTGCACTTCCATACTTGCTCCCCCTCCAGACTTGGGGTTATCAATTATTTGGGCAAATTGTTGCAATGGCTTCTTATTATCAAATGGTCCAATGGCAAATTTGGACAACATTTGAGAGGGGCAATTGGTAGCACTACCAACTGAACTACCAGTTGCTGCTGCCACTACATTTTGTGTTCCTTCTTCACTCTCCCCCATTATGGCATCACCAACTTTTCCATGGCCACCTATCTAAACTTCCCATTCAACCCTCTCCTGCTCTGATTCATACTCATACTCAGTCTCAGAAGAATAACTCATGGTGATGATTGCTGCAATGAATTAAAAACAACCATAACTATATGATTGATTGAAATTTGATTATGTAATGATTCATGAATTAATTTAAAAAAACGTAGCCAATATGCATTTTTTAAATCGTACAAACTATATGCGTGATTATATTGTGAATGTACATGCAAATGTTAAAAAAGTAAAACCCCTAAAAAATGCAAAATATACTATAAATTTTAAACTAGAAATAAAATGTAATTAAAAAAAAAAAGTAACCATTTAAATTTTAAATTTTACAACCAAACCCTATGCAAGATGCATTTTTTAAATCCCACAAACTATATGCATGATTGCATTATGAATGTAGATGCAAATGCTAAAAAACAACCCCTAAAAAATGCAAATATAATATAAATTTTAAACTAGAAATAAAAATGTAATTAAAAAAAAATATAACCATTTACATTGTAGTTTGTACAACCAAACCCTATGCAATATGCATTTTTTAAATCCTACAAACTATATGCATGATTACATTGTGAATGTAGATGCAAATGCTAAAAAACAGCCCCTAACAAATGCAAATATAATCTAAATTAAAAAAAAAAACTTTAACAAGTATTGTAAGCAAATAAAATTATAAAATTATAAATACCTCTTGCTAATGCTCCCTCTTGTTCTTGCTCTTTGCTCTTGCTCTCCCTCTTGCTCTTGCTCTTGCTCTCACTCTTGCTCTTGCTCTTGCTTGGTGTGAATATGAAATGAACCCATAATGTAAATTTATAACATAAAATAGCACTTTTAGGGTTAGGGTTAGGTTAGGAATGTTACTTTTATGCTATAAGTGTTATGCAATTAAAAAAATTGTTTTTAGAGTGTAAAAGTATGTTTTTTTTTTTAAAACACGCCAAAACGCGTGGGGACGGCGGGGGCGTGCGGACGTCCTGACGCCCCCGCCATCCCCCCACATCCCCACATCCCGGACGCGTTTCCTTCGCCTCCAGCCGTCCCCGAGGCGTTTTCTGCCTCTTCTGCACAAAAGGAAACATCGGGAAACATTTCCCCACGCCCCGCATCCCGCAAGCGTCCGAGACGTCCCGGACGTGTCAAATATGCGGGACGCGTCCCCGCGTAACACTGTCATAAACTACAAGAGGTTCAATGAATGTCTCATTTCCTATGAAACGTACTATTCCTAATAACACTGACTTATAGAAGAAACTTAACAAGAATCATGTTTTTAGTAAGTTTAATCTTAAATCGGGCTTCAGGTAAATTGCTATAACAGAAAAAGATAGCCGCAAAACAGCATTCTACCTACCTGTCCTAGAAAGGCATTATGAACGGATGCCGTTTGGTTTCAAAAATGTACCTGCAGATTTCCAGAAAAGAATGGATTCCACTTTTGGAGAGTATAATTTTTGCTGTCTACATTGAAGACATTCTAATTTGCAGTGAAGACCTGAACAGCGATCTCAACCATCTGAAAATCTTCTATGAGATTTGTGAGTCTGAAGGATTGATGCTTTCCTGAAAAAAAATGGAGATTGGAAAGCATGAAATAGAATTCCTAGGACTGTTTATATCCAGAGGTTTAGTAAGGCTCCAACCTCATGAGTTGAAATGTTTGAACAATTCCCTGACATCATAACAGATAAAACCACGCTCCAACGATTTCTAGGATCTCTAAACTACTGTTCTATCTTCTATAAAAATCAAGCAGCAGATAAAATGGTATTGACACAAAGATTGAAGAAAGACATGGTACCATGGAAAAGAAGATGACAGAGGCAATTAGAAGAATAAAAGAAAATGTAAAAGTTAAAACAGTTGCCAGATCTCAAACTTCCTGGTGATGGCCCTTTTATCCTAGAGACAGATGCTAGTAACGAAGTTTGGGGAGCAATCTAGGACAAAAATAAGAAGGAACAAGTTTGTGCATACTGTTCTGGTATCTGGTTTCTATCCCAGAAGAAAAACCCATCTAACAAGAAAGAAATTCTTGCTGCTACGCTTGCCATGTACAAATTCAGGATATATCTTTTGCCCCATAAAAATTTAAAATCATTCTAAGGACAGATCTTAGACAGTTTAAGAATGCTAATCGAAAACCATGCTGGAATCAAGTTGGTAATCAAATATTAGCCAAATCGTCTGTATGAATTTGTAAATTTGATTTCGACATCATGTATAAATCAAGAAAAGAGAATTCCCTAGCTGACACCTTGAGCAGAGAAGAAGGATCCTGGTCTCAAAAGGTGCTAAGGTTAATATGGCCTACAAAGCATCTTCATCAAAGGCCTCTTCTTTAAAATAGCAGTGGCTGCATGTAGATATTACCAAATTTATCCAACAAAGATTCCTAGATGATATAATCAAGATCATCATTTCCTACTGGTGGAAAAATAACGCATGCAGTGAAAACAATCTTACTAATTGGTTTAACAGATTCGTGTAGATCGATAATGGAAGGTGTCTCCTCCAAACCTACCATGCAGGATGGCCTGAAATCCATGTGCTACATAAAGCTGCAAATTGTTTTGAAAAGGCTACTTTTGTTTAACAGGCTGGATTCATTGTTGGATCTATATTAAGGAGCTCACTGACAAAAGAAAATGCCATAAATCATGTATGGAGATGCACTGTCCCTCATCTTAAGCTTTTACTCACAAAACACAACCCGTTCAAAAGGCAGTCCCCATATGATACATTCAAAACCATTGCCCATGCTTGCTGCGATCATCCATTTGGACAAATAGTGTGCGAAATTGTCCATGGATCCTGCCACATTGACTTCCAAGGCAATATTCGACATTCATATCCCTACAAGCATTGTGAAAGAAGCCTGGATTTCTATGATGATTCTCAGGCCGAAGTCTTGCTCTTGTTTCCTGAGGTCTTGGAATACAAGTTTATCAGGTATCATGAACTACTAGACCAAGATATGAACACTATTGATTATCTTGACTATGAACCAGGAAATGATGGATTTGAAGAATATGACGACTGGAATCTCCCCAATCCTTGAGGCGTAAGCACAGTGGCCCGATAGGTTTCTAAACCAGCTAAAGGTTTGGCGCAGAAAAAAACTACAATACCAAATAATGGGTTAAACCACCGTGAGGCACACAGTATGTCCCACTATCTACTGTGTGTGTCAGTATGATGTATCCTTCCTTACGATAATGGAAATTTCCCATCATTTTCGTCTTTAATAAAGCTATGTCCCAATAGCTTGTATCAGACAAAATGCCTTTAAACGTGGAAAGAAATATTCTCATTTTTTTCTTTTCCACCACCCATCTTTTTTTTTAACCGGCTACCTAAGTCAGTAACTGGGAACCCCATTAACCAGTTAAACCCTCTTTTCTCCAATAAAAGCAGGGGGTCAGGCATTGAGAAGGGCATTCGAGTCTTAGCCTAGTCTACTTCTAGTGTCTGTAAAAGTTTAGAGTAATTGTAGTCTGAGGAAGTATGCTCTTTGCTTATAGCAGATCAAAAACCAGAAGGACAATTGTAATGTTTGCATTATTGTAATGTGTCTAATAGAAATATGTTATGTGTCTAGAGCTTTCAGAGAAAGATGAACTTGTATTTGATCATGTAAACTGGTATCAGATATATGTGTATGTATATACTATATATATAACATGTGTGTGTATAATGTTATATATGTATATTATTATATAACATCTGTTAGAAAAATAGACAGTGTAGAGAGAAACAATCACAGTGAAAGCAATAAGAAATAAACAGATCTAAAACACACACACAGATATTACATGGAAAACCTAGTAATGTACCAGGAAAAAAACCATGGGCAAAGGTCTCTCAGTATTTTATTACTCAGGAATAAATCCGTTGTTACATCAATGGCAGTCACCACACACTAGCTCTAATGACTACAATCATACAACTTTACAATCCATGGGTTCCTTTTATAGAAAGAACTCATACTACAAACCACGTGTAGTACAAACCACGTGCAGAAATTTTGAAATTTCTAGCGATAGGGGCATCCTAGGGACTTGGGAATGTCTAAGAAATATACACCCACCATCCCACCACTACCACTAAGAGTCAGGGGATGCCCCCTAAAGTGGAAACGTTTATATCTCAGAGAGAGGACATTTGGGAGATTTCAGGACATCCACAAGACTTCAAGGAAACTTTCTCAAGTCTCTCAACCATTCGGAGACTTGCGGACATCCTTTGCTCCAAACACCACAAAGGTGTTTTTTTTAAATTAAAAACATTTTTTTCGGATGTTTGTGACCCCAACCCTGACCCTAATAGTTTATGAGGCCCTGCCCACACTTTGAGCACTTGAAAAAACTAAAAATGAACCTAACACCTTCACTATCAAAGCTTGAAAACATTGAGCAAGGCTACAAGTGCAAGAGTGAGAGCAAGCCATTTGTCTATTGTCACAGGTTTCTAGTTCTTCTGCTGCTAAGAGGAATTGGTCTACTTATAGCTTCATCCACTCACTTAAGAGGAACGGGCTTGCCTACAAGATGGCACAAAAGCTTGTATCTTTCAATAGTGCCATGCGTCTTATTAACCGCAACACACTTGTGTACAAGGAGAGTCCAACAACCCAATGGAATGTAGAGCCAGAGGAGCCAACACAGATTGATGATGATGTGGCACAAAAAGTGTTGGTTGGGAGGAGCTTTATCTCAAGGAGTCCAACAATTTGAGTGATGAGTTGTTTGGAGCGGACTTTGGGGATGATTTCTAATTAGAAGCATTGGGTCATTGGCCATTTGTATTTGAAATTTGGATGTAATTGTCATTTTGAATATAAATTATAATATACATATTAATATATTGATATTCGGCATTTTCATTGTTCAATGCAATGTGTTTAGTATTTCCAAGCTTCATTTGTTATTCGTTATACATTTTTATAACTAATTTTTCAAGTACTATATATACTTGCACCACCATCCCCCGTTGTTCCCAAACCTAGGCCCTTGGTCCATAGTCCCCCTACTCCAAGACCCCATGGAACTATGATATAAAATCAATCAAGATGAAATCAATAAACTAGTATACTCAATGTTAAGTAATTGAAGGCTTCCACAAGAAATTTAATCAGACTATTATTTTTGTGGGATTTTTACTCGTGTATTTAAGTCATTTCAAGATGCCCTTTGTGAGTTGTGATTACCCGAATAACATTTTTTCACATGTATTTTAGTAATAATAACGACAAGGGGGGCCACTTAGCACACAAGCACCATAAACATTTGTTACTGGGGAAGGAATGGTGAATCTAGTTCACTTTGTTAATTGTGAGAACAAGGTTAGGGGATAAAATCCCAAAGCAAAGTGGACTACATTCCACATTCCTCCCCCTAATAACAAATGCTTACGATGTCTGTGTGCTAAGTGGGCCCACTTATCTTGTGATTATTGACATGGTAGGGACACTTCTCAAAGGTCATCTTGAAATTCCCCATAAATATTTTTCCAAACACTAGTTAAACCTTTTTAGCTAAGATTCCATATTAGGTTCAACATTCTATCTTCTTCATTGTCTTTGTACACCACTAGAAACTGAAAAATCAGTAATATTTTGATAGTGAAGTTGTGCATGTTTGCATGCAAGCATGCATATGTGTGGCATTCTAGAACACGTAGATAGTTTGTGCACCATGAAGACATTAGTTGATAGGGCACTTTGGCATTAGATGTTTAGTGCAAGAAAAGTATTATTTGATTTCACATCACATAAAAGGTAACCAAATCAGACTTTTTCATAGGTGGAACTGTGGAGGCTCTTGAATCAAAATGAGCTTTCTAGCTTGAGGAACATAGACATCAAAGACCATCCTTTGCAGCTATATGTGAATGATAGATATTTTGTTACATAAATTCAAATATAGATGAAGCTCATTGAGCATGTTAAGGAGAGTCATCTTTTACCCTGATGAAAAGCATGAAGCATGTATGAGAAGCATGAATATTAGATTGATACATAAATCAAGCCTATATGAGAAGCATGAATGATCTAATAGTTTGAGGTGGTGAGGTTTCAGGCTCAAACGCACCCAACACACTTCTTCATTCATCCAGCTTACTACCCTAGCCACTAGAGACGCTCACTGAACTTCCATCACAATTTGCAATCACTGGTGGGTGGCTATGCAACAGTCACAAGCATGTGATCCCACCAGCCCATGGAATACTCAAATTGCAGGAGGAATCCTCCCATCCCTGCAAACAGTAAAGCCTTAATAGTCAGACCTCTGTGTTCCAGGGAAAAGGGTTTTCCCTGCCAGAATGGGCATTGACACAAACGTACGCAGCTATCATGTGATACTTTTAGGTTTGTACCATGAAACCCACAATGAAGATTTCCATGCAAGCTGAGGGAAGTTGTAAAGACATAATACTTTCCAAATGCAACACAGAACATGCACATGTGTTTGCATATCTTCAACCAGTAACTATTCACTTATATGCTCCATAAAATAATAATCCGTAATTACATTACATAAAACAAGCCATATAATTGTTTGTAGAAAGGCTACAAATAAGCAATGCTACAATCAAGGAGTAATTGTAGAAGACTAACAATAAAAGTAATCATAAGCTTAATAAAGTTTTATGGTAAACCTACGTTCTAACCAAATAACAAGCTTACTAACAAACTATTAACAAGCTTGATTATTAACAAACTAATCTAATATTCTAATACTCCAACACAATAGTTGAATGGTTGACTACTGCAACAAAGAGACTCTAAAACATGTTATTGAAACAAGAGCACGTATATCATTAGTTGATTCCTAGTTCAGGGAAATGAGAATTTCAATGCATTTTTCTTCAAACTCTATGTGATTAATCTGTGTGCATTTTATTAGTTCAATAGCCAATAGTGTATATTTTGTTTAAGCTTCATTAAAAGCATTAATTTGGCAGAAATCTAACTTTATACCTTGCGTGGCAGGGAAACCCTAACTTTTAGCAGCATTTTTAATACAGAAAATGAGACTGGAAAAACAATATTGCTAGCAGAATACACAGCTTTTAGACAGTTCGTAGAGATGATTTTGCTGTTGAAAATAAAATGATTTAGAACCCAAATTGTATGAGAAATACGAAAAAACCAACTTCCATTGTTAGCCACAATTGTAAAGCACCCATTATTCTCTAGAGCAATCTTTTTTTTTCGTTTAAGGAGTTTCAAAAGACTCGAAGAGTGTTTTCACAAGCATTATCATAGTCCCTGTAACTTTCAGTCTTAATTTTTTTAGTAGATAAAATGAGGAGGTTTTGAAAGGCACCCTCAAACCTTGTACCTATTCTTAAAATATTATTTGAATATATTTACAAGTTTTTTCTCTCTTATATCTCTGATACCTAGAATCCACGATAATAGTTTAATGTAAAGCAAAAGGATGCTTACCACTTAAATACATGTTCATATTGGGAGTGTTCATCAGGCCACTCAACACAGTTATTTTTCAAAGTACAACCAACTGTCAGACACTAATCCAAAGCAGTGATTAGGCATTATTTAATACCCTTCAAAGAAGCTAGATCAGTTGAAACACACTAAGAAGAGATACTAATCTGCAATTTGAACATGTCTTGATGGAGTCATCCTACATTGCAGTGGTTCGTCCCCCAACCCCGAACCCTGCCTAATACGTATCCATGACGGATGCGTCACGATACGGGTAGGGATACGTGATGGGTAGGTCCGCATTCTTCCCGGGTATGGGGATACGTCCAAACATACTCGGGAAGAACCCGGACATACCCGCGGCCTATGTCACAGAAATCGCCGAATTTCATCCAAAAAATTTGTGGGTTTGATTTTATTCCTGCAAATTTAATAAAAACCCTTAAAAAATAATCAATTTGGCAATGAAAATCGTTGAAAAGTTTCAGCGTGAACATCTTAGACTGGTGCAGCTGTTGCCCTAAAATTTATCGATAGCATTATGCCCTCCCATGGTTGTTCGACTCACTCCCTTCTCACGCATGTCTGAGAGTATGAAGACATAGGGATTCGCAACTTTATTTTCCTGCTATGCCTTCACAATTCTGCTCAAGCGTCGGTTTACGGCGGTTGTCTACACTTAAACCTCATGTAAACTATTTTTCATTTGCATTGTAGTCAATGTTTTAGTTTCTATGCTTACGTTTAGTTTTTAGGTTAGATTTTTTTATGTTTTCTTACAAAATTATTAACTAAACTTACTAATAAATTTCTACCGCTACCGATTTAGTATTTAATAGTAAGTTTATTTAATGATTTATGTTTTTAGGTTACGGTAGAAATTTATTAGTAAGTTTATTTAACAAGGCCATGAATGACATATACCCAAAGAAGTGTTAAAGTAAAGGTATTTTACTTTTGCAATGAATTTTACAGAAAAAGATGTGTTGGGAAAAGATTTTAGATGCGCAAGCAAGGAAAAGCTTCGTCTTAGTTGGGACTGGAGATCTTAAATGAAAGAGCATGCCCAAAATTCCTTTTAGTTGATGTTGGAGTTCCAAGGTGTCGGAGTAAGCTATAAGTTCAATACTTTGCATGGGGGCCTTTTAGAAGTGTTCAATAAACACGAAAGTTTGACATGGTAAACTTTAAGAAATGTGATAGAGGGTTCTATTGCTTCCCACTAGGGAGAAAGTTCAAAACTTAGAAGAAAAGGAAAAGGCACACCAAACAAGTATTTTGCATTGTCGAAATACAACCATTTTCTGAAGCTATTGTCTTAAGGCTACAAGTTCGTGGTGGAAGAATATAAATTTAATAGGAAAATATTGTCATGTAATATCAATACAAAAAAATTATGAATTAGATATAGATCCTCATGGATATATATACAAATTTCATAGTAGCCTTGCTATCTCTTCGCCACAAATCTCCATTTTTGCACTATAGGGAAAGTAAACATAATATATGTTTCTAATTTGCACATTTAAATTTCAAGATCTACTTCGGGATCCAAAAATTCGAAGACACCATATTTGCGAAGAAAAAATAACAGAAGTGAATAAGAAAATTTGTTTTTTTACTAATAAAAAGTATTTAATATGACTACAAAAATATTTTAGCCAATCAAAAAATTGAATTAAAGATTTTGTAAAAAACGAATAAACATTTAGTTTTATGAAACTTTATGTTAAAGACAACAATTGACACTTGGCAAAATAAGATTGGACAAAGTAAAAATAATTAATAATGTTATGAAAATTAAAATAATGACACATTAAGTACAATGGTGTGTCCAATCAACATCCAAGTCAAAAATCATTTAAGACTTATTAAAAAAATGTAATGTTAAAACTATAGAAAGATTAAATATTTGCCACATGTTTTTAAATTGGTTAATAAGATAAATATCTTTTTACTAATAATAAATATTTAATATGACTACAAAAATTGAATTAAAGACTTTGTAAAAAATCAAATAAATATTTATATTTATGAGAATTTATGTTAAATAAAGCAATTGACACTTGGCAAAATAAAGTTGAATAAAAAAAAAAATTATTAATGTCATCATAATGAAAACAATGTAGCTTTTCAAGTACAATGATGTGTCCAATGAGCATTCAATGCAAAAATCATTTAAGACTTCTCAAGAAAATTGGCTAATGTCCAAACTATAGAAAAATTAAATATTTGTCACATGTCTTTTTTATATTGGTTGATAAGAAAAATAGATGTTTTTACTAATGAAAAATAGTTAATATGCTTACAAAAATAATTCAGCCAATCAAAAAAATGAATTAAAGATTTTGTAAAAAGAAAATAAATATTTGTTTTTATAAAACTTTATATTAAAAAAGTAAATGACACTTGGCAAAATAAAACTGGACAAAGCATAAATAATTAATTAGTTTCTTGAAGGCTATACTATCGCTTCGGCGATATAATAACTTTGTTAATAGTTTATAAATTTTTATATGTATTTGAAGCTCATAATTTTATTAATAGTTTATAAACTTTTATAAAAATTTAATAGTCTTTATATTTTTATATAAGTTTATTTAATAATATTATTTATATTTTATAAATTTGTATTATTATTTATATTATTATTATTATTATTATTATTTTTTTTAATATATATGTACGGAGGTATCCAAGGCGTATCATACCCAAGGGTTTTTAAAATTGACGTATCCGCATATCAAACCCGTACTTGTATCCCGGCAACATAGGAGTCATCATTGGGCGATTAGATGGAATATAAATAACCAAAACCTGATCATGATTACAATCTATGTTGCCGCATTCGCCGAATTTCAAGCATGAAATTCAAAATTTGGCGGATTTCAAAGGTTAAGGAAAAATTCGTCTAAAATCGCGAATTTAATCGACGTTTATGTTTTTGCTTGGAGCAAGTACGTTTTATGTTTTTTTCTTGGAGCGTAATGTCGTTTTATGTTTTTGCTTGGGCGTAATACGTTTTACGTTTTTTTGCTTGGAACACCTATCCCTTTTGCCCTGAACTCTGCATATTGCCGTTGCTTGAAGAAACATGTAGCTTGAAGTGTTTGCAGCCTGCGAGTAGGGATCAACCAGCTGAGCGACTAAGCTCGAGCGTGAAGCTTGAGGAAAAATTCGCTCAAGTCACCACCTGTGCAGAGTGTACCGTGTGCTTTGCTTTGGTCGCCGCCCTTGACGAAGATTTTAAACTGTAGAAAAGATTAAATAGGTCAAATAGGTAAGAGCAAATAATTCGTATTTTTTTAATGTTTATTTTGTATTAAAGTTTAATTATTTTATTACGTTTCTAGTTATAGAATATAGTTTTTAGTTAATTATTTATAGTTAATGTTTAAGTATTTTATTAAATTTTTATTACTTTTTAGTTGATGTTTAACCATTTTATAGTTAATAACTTAATAATAATGTTTAATTATTTTATTGCCTATGTGATATTATTTTTCTTTTTCAAACATTCAGTCTAAAACTATTATATCATATACTCGAATTTAAACACGAATTTTATCGTTGTTTTTTTTGCAACGAATTTTTCACAAATTTTATCCTTCGCAAATTCAAACACGAATTCGAATGCAGCAACTTAGCTTGTAATCAACTAAGTCAGATGCCAACTGTCATGCAGTTGCTATTTTGGTCTAGCTATGATTGTAATCATGATCAGGTTTTGGTTATTTATTTTCCATCTAATTGCCCAATGATGACTCCTATGTTGCCGGGATACGGGTACGGGTACACGTTCGGGTGCGGGTTCAATAATATCAAATATCAATGAACTGAAGATAAGGTTTCACAGTAGATCAATGAAGGGTAACTGTTAAATTTTTATTACTTTTTAGTTTTAACCATTTTATAGTTAATAACTTAATAATAATGTTTAATTATTTTATTGCATATGTGATATTATTTTTCTTTTTCAAACATTCAGTCTAAAACTATTATATCATATACTCGAATTTAAACACGAATTTTATCGTTGATTTTTTTGCAACAAATTTTCACGAATTTTATCCTTGGCAAATTCAAACACGAATTCGAATGCAGCAACTTAGCTTGTAATCAACTAAGTCAGACACCAACTGTCATGCAGTTGCTATTTTGGTCTAGCTATGATTGTAATCATGATCAGGTTTTGGTTATTTATTTTCCATCTAATTGCCCAATGATGACTCCTATGTTGCCGGGATACGGGTGCGGGTACACGTTGGTACAGGTTCGATAATATCAAATATCAATGAACTGAAGATAAGGTTTCACAATAGATCAATGAAGGGTAACTGTTAAATTTTTATTACTTTTTAGTTTTAACCATTTTATAGTTAATAACTTAATAATAATGTTTAATTATTTTATTGCATATGTGATATTATTTTTCTTTTTCAAACATTCAGTCTAAAACTATTATATCATATACTCGAATTTAAACACAAATTTTATCGTTGATTTTTTTTGCAACGAATTTTTCACGAATTTTATCCTTGGCAAATTCGAACACGAATTCGAATGCGGCAACTTAGCTTGTAATCAGCTAAGTCAGGCGCCAACTGTCATGCAGTTGCTATTTTGGTCTAGCTATGATTGTAATCATGATCAGGTTTTGGTTATTTATTTTCCATCTAATTGCCCAATGATGACTCCTATGTTGCCAAGATACGAGTACACGTTTGGGTACGGGTTCGATAATATCAAATATCAATGAACTAAAGATAAGGTTTCACAGTAGATCAATGAAGGGTAACTGTTAGACTATGTTGAAACTATAAGAGGTATTAAATTCTTAGTATTATATGAATATCTGTAAGCGTGCAAATTTTCTTTAGTTGGTTGATGGTTGAAAAGTCGGAAATGAGAGAAAAAAGGAAAATGAAAGTTGTTAATAATAAAAGGCTAAATATTAAAACGAGGAGTCCCGGTGCTGCGACTTTTCCCGGCTGCTGATTCTGCCTGCTGCGACTTTCTGCTGTCTCTGGTTCTGGATTGGATGCCGGACCCCTCTGGTCCGGATCGGGGGCCCCTCCTGTCAGGGTCCCTCTCTCCAAAGCCGCCCGACGTATGGTCTAAAGTAGTGGAGGGTTCCACATCGGCTCATAGCTCGGAAAAGCTTTCCCCCTCACTGTCTGATGGGTCCTTTTCCCTGCGCATCCCCTCTCACATCACGGAAGCTGCTACTGCTTCACGTGATCTGTCCTTGGTGGGTACTCTGATGGGACCTAGACCCCCTTTGGAGGATATAAAAAAATGGGCTCGCTTAAAATGGCATCCATGTGGAGCGCTAGAAATAGCGGCTATGCCTAATGGTTTCATTTTATTTTCCTTCAGCTTGAAAGAAGACTTCGCTAGAGCTCTGCTAGGTGGTCCGTGGTTTTTTGGCAGGCGGGGTTTCTATCTCAGGAAATGGTCTCCAGGTTTCAACCCACACACGGAATCCATGACCCAAGCCCCAATCTGGGTTCGCCTCCCGGGGCTCCCTCTGGAGTTCTGGCACCCGGCGGTTATTGAAGGTATTGCTCTCTCAATAGGTTCTTTAATTGCTATTGATCAAGCAACAAAAGCAAAAACTAGATTCATTCATGCTCGTTTTTGTGTTAATGCTGATATTAGTTGCCCCTTACCAAAAGATATTGAGCTTATTTCGGACTTTGGAAACTGGAAGCAACCCATTGATTACGAATATATCCCTCAAGCTTGCTCCTTCTGCAAAAAACTCGGCCATCGGGCCTCTGGCTGCCCATCTAAACCTCAACCAAAACCCAAGCCCCAAACCCTATCCCCAAAAATCAAAAACAAATTTATGCCCAAATCGTCTTCTTTTGAGATCCCGATCATACCCACTTCAAATTCCTTCGCTCTCCTTGAGGATGGAGAAATCAACACATCTTCTGATCCTGCTTCTGAGGTCGTTCCCTCCTCTCTGGCCTTTCAACCTCTCATCCCCCCTTTGCCCTCCTCGGATCTCCCCGCCACTTCCTCTCTTGGAGAGGTCCTGCTCCTGGCTGCCTCCTCCCCTCCCCCTTCGCCTTTATCAGTTCCTCTTCCCTTCCCTCCCCTTCCTTTGATTCCCTCTTCCATGGATCCTCCCACCCTGTCTCCCCTCTGTCCGCCTGCTTTGGACTCTGTCCCCTCCCCCACGGGTCTCTCTTCTGATGATAGTTTCACTCATCGCCTTACTAGAAGCAGCAACAAGAAACCTGATATAGGCCTAGAAAAAGCTCGGGGGGGCAGAAGCGAGTATTAAGCTTCAACAAGAAGCAGCCACAAATGTTGCAAGGAACTCAAAGTACAATCCCCATGGTGGTGGGGAGTAAACCCAAACCAAAGAAATGAAGATCATTTCTTGGAATATAAGAGGGCTCAACTCTCTTCAAAAGCAAAGAGTTATCAAAGACATCAAATTTCAGCACTCTCCTGATATCTTAATGTTACAGGAAACCAAACTAAAAAAGGAGGATCGCCTCCTTAAACTCTGGCCAGCAGCTTCTTTTGAATCTCAACCGTCAACAGGGAACTCAGGGGGGCTTTGTACTATGTGGGATCCCAGAAGTCTCAAAGGGGAGTGCCTGTTCAAGCACCCCAATTTTTTATGTATTCTCTTCCAAGAAGTAGGGATGGACTTCTCTTGGATAGCTATCAATGTGTATGCCCCAAATTTGGAGACCCATCGTGGAAAACTTTGGAATGATATCACTAACTTCATCATCACTTGTGGTAAAATTCCCACCCTAATTATGGGCGATTTCAACTGCCCTCTTTATCCTTCGGAAAAACAGGGAGGTATGCCTGCCATGCCGGTTAGCATGGAGGCTTTGGCTGACTTCATAAGGGAGAATTCCCTTCTGGATATGGATCTCCACGGCTCTTCTTACACTTGGTCAAACCGCAGAATGGGCAGGAACCACATACAATGCAGATTGGATAGATCTCTAGGCTCTCTGGACTGGATCTCTCTCTTTCCTGACTTCTACCTCAACTCCCTGCCTAGGGCGGCCTCCGACCACAGCCCTCTTCTGTTAAGCGCCAATCACAAAATAAATGCCAAGAACCCTCCCTTCAGGTTTGAGCTAGCCTGGCTTGAAAATAACCAGCTGACCCCCCTTGTTGCAAATGGTGGAATATCAATATTGATGGCACTAATATGTTCAGATTTTCCAGCAAACTCAAAGAAATTAAAAAACAACTCAAGATATGGAAGTCGAAGGTCTTCGGTAACATCAAGCTTCGCAAGCGGGAGCTAACTCAGAGACTGGCAAAAATTTCTGAAGAAATAGAGGTTGTTGGTAGATTGGATCATCTTCATCAACAGGAAATCTCTCTTCTCAGTGATTATCATAACACTCTTAAAGAAGAAGAGACCTATTGGAGGCAACGTTCTCGTGCCCTTTGGCTAGAGCAGGGAGATCGTAATACCAAATTTTTCCACATCACTGCTTGTAAGCATAAAGCTAGAGACAAGATCCGGGAGTTGGTGTCGTCGGAAGGGAACTTGCTAACTGCTGAGTCTGATATCTCCAATGAGCTAATATCCTTCTATTCCAATCTCCTCCATGCTGATCTGCCCCCTCCGGAACAATCAATGAATGAAATGCTCCAGCATATTCCGCATCTGGTGTCTCCTGAGATGAATAATAATCTGACCAAGCCTTTTTCTATGGAGGAAATTCATAAGGCAGTTTTTGCTATGAAGAGAGACAAAGCTCCGGGTCCTGACGGCTTTCCTGCTGCCTTCTTTCAAGTCTTTTGGGAAATCATCAAGCAGGACCTCTTCCAAGCAGTTAATGAATTTCAAATGAACAACAATCTGCTTAAGGAATGGAATACCACTTTTGTGGCTCTCGCCCCAAAAGTGCATAACTCTAAAGATGTGTCCAATTTCCGGCCAATAAGTCTTTGTAACACGTCTTACAAGATAATCACTAAGATGTTGGCCTCCAGACTTAAACCTCTTATGCCGGACCTCATCTCTCACAATCAGAACGGCTTCATTAAAGGCCGTCTCATCCAAGGAGGTATAATTACTGTTCATGAAGCCATTCACTCGGCCTTTCTTGCGAAGTCCCCTGGAATGATCTTAAAACTGGATATGCAAAAAGCCTTTGACAGAGTCAGCTGGCCTTTCCTAATTAAAGTTCTGGAAAAATTTGGTTTCGACAACAAGTGGTGTAGCTGGGTTTTCTCGTGTATCTCGACCCCTTGCTTCTCTATTCTTATTAATGGCATTCCTGCGGGTTTCTTCAAAAGTAGCAGAGGTATCAGGCAAGGTGATCCCCTGTCACCTTTCTTGTTTGTTCTAATGGCGGACTCTCTCAGCAGAGCTTTGGAAGCGGCTAAAAATCAATCCATCATTTCTGGTTTGAAAATCACCTCAAATTGTCCTTCGGCCACTCATAGTCAGTTTGCTGACGACACCTTACTGCTGAGTTTAGCCTCTGTTATTGAAGCCCGGGCTATTATGGATATCCTCTCTCTATATCAATCAGCTTCTCAGCAAACTGTCAACTTCAACAAGAGCAGCATTTCCTTCATAAACACGCCCCCTAGGTCTCAGAGAAAGATTGCTGATATCTTTGGATGTATTATTGTTGATCTCCCCGCCTCTTATCTTGGCATCCCCCTCTTCCAAGGAAGGCAATCAAAAAATTTATGGAACCCTGTCATTGAAAGGTATCAAAAAAAGCTGGCTGCTTGGAAAGGGGCCCTGCTCAGTCAGGCTGGCAAGCTCCAACTGGTGAAAGCCACTCTTCAAAACCTGCCTACTTACTTCATGTCCCTGCTCAAGATTCCTAGTTCTGTGAGGGAGGTTGTGGAAAAGATTCAAAGGAACTTTCTGTGGTCTGGAACTGAAGATAAGAAAAGGATCCATCTGGTGGCTTGGAAAGAGGTGTGTAAGCCAACTCCTCATGGCGGGCTCGGTCTTCGAAAAATGAATGAAATGAATGGAGCCCTTCTGGCCAAACTTGCTTGGGAAGTGGCTAAAGGGGACTCTTGTTGGGCCCATCTGCTCAGAGCCAAATATCTAGCTAATAACGAAGATCTGCTCACTTCCATGCCTATTAGAGGTTCAGCCATATGGAACTCTATTAGTAGCTCTCTTCCCATCATTCGTGCTGGCACTAAATGGAAATTTGGGAATGGTCGCCTCATTGATTTCTGGAGGGATTTTTGGATGGAGAAGAACCCCTTGATCTTAATCCTACCTGGAACCCTATTAAGAGAAGCATCATCAATAAACATGGTAGATTAGCTTCGGGCTATTGGAAGATGGTGAACTCCACTCCCTCTTGGGATATTATGGAGTGGGATGATATCAACGATCTGCAGCGTCACCTGCTGTCTTCGCTCAAAGCGGTTCTATCTTCCATATACATCCCTTCCTCCCATATTGAAGACGAGATTATTTGGCCCCTCTCCCCGTCGGGCTGTTTCTCTGTTAAGGCTGCTTATCTTTCTTTGCATCGTGCTGACCAAGGCCCCCCCTTTCCAAAGTCTGGCCAAATGAGATCACTCCCAAAATTGGTTTTTTCTCTTGGATCTCCTCCAAGAATGCTTTCCTCTCTGGGGAGAATCTAAAAAGAAGGGGTTTCTCTCTCCCCACAAAATGTGTGTTATGTGCTAATGAAGCGGAGTCCTCTGCTCATCTCTTGATCCATTGCTCTTTCTCGCAAATTATTTGGCAGTGGCTTTTATCAAGGTTGGGAGTTTATTGGATCTTCAGGATTCCATTCAGGATACCCTTTCTCAATGGAGCTCTCCTTTCACTCATCCGATTTTGAATTTGGCTTGGAAACTCCTCCTCCCGCACGGATTATGGGGCATATGGAAAGAAAGAAACAGAAGAATCTTCAAAGAAAAAAGTCTTGATCCTTGTCAGGTGGCTATTCAGATTGCTCTGGCTCTCCAAGAAAATATCAATCTGACCACGTGGACCAAATATCAGCAAAAAATCCAAATATGCTATTCCCTGGAGTGGCAGAAGTTATTATCCATTCAATGTAAAAGTACTCACTGATCGTAATTTAGTCTGCTGGACCCCCCCTCCAAGGGGATGGAAAAAACTCAACACGGATGGTGCCTCGAAAGGCAATCCTGGTATGTCTGGAGGAGGGGCCATTCTCCGTTGCTCTTCGGGATATATTGTTGCTGCCTCTGCTCACAATTTCAATATTGGCTCCAACCATCGTGCGGAAGCTTTGGCAATCCTCAAAGGTCTTGAGATGGCCATCATTTTGGGTAATGATCCTCTCCAAGTTGAAAGTGACTCCCTCAACATCATCAAACTCCTTCAGTCGAATGATCCTGGTCATTGGTCGATTAGAAACATCATTGCTGATATCAGAGTTCTGCAAAGATTTTTCCTTCAAGTCCAGTTCCAGCATGTTCTACGGGAAGGAAATAAAGCGGCCGACCTCCTTGCTAATATTGGTGTCCACATAGAGAATCAGCAAAGGTGGACTGATAACTTCCCGAATGATCTCAGCCAAATCGCTCATAATGATACTCCCCATTGCTGACTGGCGGAGTAAAGGGCTGACTCGGGTCTCGGCTATCTTGATTTGGCCTTCTCAAAGGATGGCGGTAATTATGGCGAAGTTAATGGATGTGACTCTTAACGAGGGGCTTTTGATTAAGGTGCTTTGTATTGATGCGAGAAATCCCCGCACGAACGGGCATTATCGCCACATTAATCATCTGAGGACGTGGCGAAAGCGCAATGATAACTTGTCCGGCTGCTATCCTGACCTGTTTAAGCTGGTTTCGCCCTCTTTTACTCTGCTTTTCTGTAACTATCCTAGCGTTCAATCCATGGGGGGTCAATTGAAGCGCCTTGAGCCCGACAATTGCGAGCCGATTAAGAATGATGAAGAGGTGTGGAATATTTTATTGGAAAATGGTATAGCCACCTTCCTGGAAAAAATGACGGGTTATTCTGCGCTGGTTTCCTATGCGGTCACGGCCTCCTGGTCGAAGGGTCGGGTCCAAATCGGCAACACCCGCTTCACCATTTCCACGAATGCCATTGCTGACGCCACCGGCCTTCCTGCTGCAGGTGATATTTACTACAAACGTTCACTGCACGCGGAAATTCAGGATTTTAACGCCCCTGGTGACAGCCGAAGAAATATCTTTCTGGTTATACTCGGGATTCCCTGCCTTCTCCCTGGGACAGAGTGGCGGAGGTCATTATGCGATATTTCACTATCGACGGCAGATACTGAGTTGGTTTTCGGTCCTCACCTCTTCATCCTCTCTCATCTTCGATGGGGGAAGAAAATCAATCTTGCGGCCTTCTTGTTTCAGTCTCTTGAACATTCGGTTCAGTTAGCTCGGGAGGGCGAGGGCGTCATCCTTCACCAAGGTTTACTTTACCTGCTTTTCTCTGTCGCCGCTTCTCACTCTGATTTTCTCCGCTTTCCCCCCAAGTTGGGTCGCCGCCGCCGCTCCCCTTCTCCTTCTCCTCGCCCCTCCTCCTCCTCCCTCCACTCCTCTCGGCGTAGGCGTCGCCTGCTTCTCTCCTCTGGTTCGGACTCTGATGTGGCTATTGTGAGTCCCCCCGCGCTGCCTCCATCCCCGGACATTCCTTCCTTTCCCACGCCCATCTCGTGCTTATTCTTGGAAGGCACTGAAGCCAGTGGTCAGTCGCTTACTTCCCCTGTTTCCAGCCCTGATTACTCTCAAGCCGCTGATCTCTTGGGCTTGGCTAAGCTATACCCCGACTCCCCGGGTTCGGAGCAGTGTGATGTCTCTCAACCGGTTGCGGATCCCATCTCCCAGGCTGCTGGATCCAAGGCTCTCCTCGACGAAAAAATTTTTTTGCTGCTGACACTCTCCACTCCACTCCTTTGATGGAATCAAATCCTGCTGATTCTGAGTCTGCTGACGCTAAAGGTGATCAATGCAGAGCCGACATGGTTTCCTCTATTCTGAGCAAGCTCCAGCGTGCTTTCAAAGCGCTGAAAGCTTGGGAGGCCTTCACGGAATCCACTAGAAATGCAATTGCGAATGACTGCGCGGAGCTTATCAAGCTGGCTGATCTTATTGCTAACGACTCAGGCTCTCCTAGAGCTAAGAAAGCAGTTTCCGAGCTGAAAAAGCTCTTTTGATGTATAGTTTCTTTTTCTATGTTTGCTTTTTCTCTTCCTCCTTTTTTGGAATCTACTCGGGTATTTTGACTCTGATTCTATTAATGCTAAATCTGGCCTGATGGGCTCATTTGTATAAGGTTGGGGGACCTTCTAAAACCCTCCTTTTACCCAATATATTCCAAAAAATAAAAATAAAAAAATAAAAGGCTAAATATTAATGGCATATCAAGATGCATTCAAAAAGCAAAAAATGTCTAATTTGAATGCAAGTTGGATCAAGCTCAAACACCACACATGTTATATGACTATCAAATATCATTGCATGTCAATTCCATTATTACTTTCTTTTCAATAAATAAATGGAAATAGATCAATGGAAATAAAAGGAACCACATCTCAGGTCGACCGTCAGAACCACATTGCTAAAGCCATCTATTTTTACAGGTTTTGGATACTTTCAGTCATGTTCACTTATGCTTTTGGCAATTTTATTTGTGTTTTTTTCTTATTCTCTCCATTTTTACAAAAATCTACATCATTGGTCAGTAGTTTGCATTTCCAATTTTTATTTTTATTTTATTTTTTAAAAAAGGATCTTTATATTAGAGAGAAGATAAGGTTACAAATTCTACTGTGCCAAGCGTTGAAACTATTTGTCCACGCCTGAGCATTATACATCAAATTAGCATTACAAATATTCATGGAAGAAAATCAAGATTTAAAATATGTCTCATATCCTCCTGTAGCCTAGTGGGCCACCATAGTGGTGGTGACCCATAGCATACAATATTATGATTATCCAGAGCCCAGTTAGCCAACACATCAGCACCTTTATTGTCATGTCTAGAGATGTGGGAAAAGAGTACTACTAGAAACTTTTCTTGCAACTGTTTTATTCGCCAAACTTCTCGTGTAAGTCTCCAATTATCACTCCGACATTCATTGGAATCCAATAACTTGATTGTGACTTGTGAATCTAACTCAATGTACATTTGTCCAGCCACATTTCATAGCTTCCTGCATTCCTTTAAACACTGCCTTAAGCTCTGCTTGATTATTGGTGGCAAGGCCTAAATTTTCTGCAAAAAAGAAGGCTATCTCTCCATTCTGAAGTCTGCCAACGCCTCCTATAGCTGCTTGTCCCGGATTACCCCTTGATGCTCCATCCGTATTCAATTTACCAAAATTCATCAGAGGTTTCCATTGACTTTGTCGACCAACTTTCTTCTTCATTTTAAAGGCTGGCATTATCGAATGTGTAGGCTGCATAGAAAGCTTCCTGCATATGTTCTCCCATACAGGTGTAATAGTAGATGGGATAGAAATTTTATATTTAATGCTTTCTGCAATATTAATTTTGGTTTTCTGCAAGACAAAGGACAGTTCTTTGCTTGCTTGTTGAAAAATTTTGTTGTTTCTTTCCTTCCAAATATTCCATAGCAGAAGAGAAACACCTGTCCACAAAACCGGACTTAAGTTTTGACCTTTGGGAAGGATTCCTTGCCAGTCTCTAGTTAATTGTTGTAAAGAGTGTATCCCATTCCATTGGATATTCAGTACACCCGCAAGTAGTCACCATAACGGAATGACCCATGAACATTGGAAAAAAAGATGATTGATAGTTTCGTCTGCCTCACAACATAAATGACAGCAAAATGGGCCATATAATCCTCTCTTCATAAGTTGTTCCCCCATTAGGATTCTTCCATGAACTAGGAGCCAAACAAAAAAACTAACCTTAGGCCACAAAGCAGGCTGCCATATATAATGAAAAAGATGTTTGGACGGATGAGAAATGCTCTTGGTTAGAGAAACATATCCAAACTGAACTGTATATTTTCTTGCAGAAGAACGCCCCCAACCTAAAGTATCCGACCACGAGGAAAAGGATATTGGTCGATTAGTCAAGGCCCTACGGGGTAGGATCAGATCCTATTGTTCAATATGGATAGGCCATTCTGAAGGAGGAATCCACTAATTGTCAATTTCCCATGGAAGAGAGATTTCAATTATACCAAGTAAAACTTGTCATCCAATAATATGCATCGCTTGCATAATGTTGCTTAACCGAGGATATTGGCGTATTATAGGAGGTTGCCCATCCCAAGAATCCATCTAGAAATATGTCGTATGGCCATTGTTCATAATCCAGAAAAATAGTCAATGGGGTTTGGGTGGATCGGTTAAGATAGACGATTGTGTCCGGATCCACCCAAGTTCAAATCCCGTTGGGAGCGATCCCCTTCGGGATGGTTTATTGGTGGTGGCGGGCGTTGCATCACTGGTAGGTTGCGGTGGTTTATCGGTGGTGGCAAGTGTTACATCACCAATGGTTGTGGCTAGTGGTTCTTCTCGGCGGTGGCGGACTTTGCATCATCGACATTGGCGTTGGCGGCGGTGGTGGCTCTAAAACAACGGTGGTGGAAAAAATTGCATCGTCGGTGCGAGCTCAGTGGTTGTAGTTTGTGATTGTGTTGGCTTACTTGTAATATCTTGTCTAATGACGTTGGCATTGTTAAGAGAGGGGACCCAAGAACCCCTAGTTCATAGCTCCAATCAAAAGCGTTTAAAGATCTAAAAAAATCCAGAAAAGCTAAATTTTAATAATAGGTTCCCTTGTCCTTAGGACAACCAGGATTTGAGATCCTTTAGTTAGAAGAGAGCTCCTGATATTGTTTTGAGGGGGGTTATTCTCTACATAATTTGCTCGAAGATTGGTAGATCATAATTCATTCGGAGTTGTAAACATCCTCCAATATAATTTGGCAGCAAGTGCATGCGCTTGTTTGGAAGATTGCCTAAAACCTAAACCACCTTCTTGCTTTGGATGGCACAATGTGTCCCATTTGAGTAAAGACCACTTTTTCTTATTTTGTAGACCACTCCAAAGAAATTTCTGACATATAGCATCCATATGATTCAGAGTTGCCCTTGGAATATTAAGTATTGTAGAGACATATATTGGCGTTGCCTGCAAGACAGCTTTGATCAAAGTCATTCTTCCACCTGTTGATAACCATTTGTGCGTCCATTTTTGCATTTTCAATTCCATTTTAGTGGTGAGCCAATTCCAGTCACGTATCTGTTTGTGAGCGATAGGAACACCCAAATATCTTATTGGAAGAGAGCCTTGACTAAAATGGAGAGTATTAAGAATTTGTTCTTCCTGACTATGAGAACAATGGAAGAATATAATACTTGATTTAGTATCATTAATTAGCTGACCTGTGGCATCAAAGAAAACCTGAAGAAGTTTCCCAAATTGTCTAGCCTCCATACGAGTGGCTCTTCCCACCAAAGTTGTGTCATCAACAAACTGCAGATGGGATAGTGGCTTAGTCGATCTGGCTAGCTGAACCCCCTGTATTCTTTTCTCCTGACAGGCTTTACAGACAAGTCTTCCAAGGCACTCTACCAAAATAATGAACAAAAAGGGTGATAACGGATTGCCCTGTCGGATTCCTCTTGAAGCTTCAAACAACTTGGAAGGAGTACCATTAATCAGGACAGAAGGATACATATGAGATGCATGCTTGAACCCAATTTATCCATTCTTCAGTAAAGCCAAGCCTGGCAAGAACCTGACATAAAAATTCCAATCTACTCTATCATAAGCTTTGGAGAGGTCCAAACGAATGAACATGGTAGGATGCTTTTGTAGATCCATAGAATGAAGGAGTTCCTGAGCTAAAGCAATCTCATCATGTATTTGACGGCCTGGGACAAACCCACCTTGTTCAAGGGAAATGATTTTATAAAGAAGAGGTTTTAACCTTTCGGCTATAACTTTAGTAATTATTTTATACAAAACATTACATAAGGCTATGGGCAGAAAACCAGAAATCTCCGCCATTTCCGTAGATTTAGGAATAAGAGTGATAAAGGTTTTGTTAATTTCCTTAAGCATTATCTTGGCCATTCTTACCTCTTCCACTACTTTCAATAAGTCATGTTTCACAATCTCCCAAAAGACCTAATAAAACTCTATCGAAAAAGCATCCAGCCCTGGCATTTTACCTTACTCCATAGAAAAAACAACAATCTTTAATTCTTGTTCCATAATGGGCTTTAGGAGCAAGAAAAGCAAGAAATTAATCATGAGCAGGAGCTCATGAAATCTTTTAAGGTGGATAGCCTGATGCAGGAGCATCAACATGATAGTTGGAGAGTGCAATAAGAGTCTGAATAAGCCTATGAAAGGCACTTAGCATATACAAAGAGTTGTCAAAGTATCCCTCTCCATGTTTGTATTATTCAAATTCAAATGTGTGTGTGTACATTGTAATTGTGAAGGTAAAAAGCCTTGTAGTAGTGGTAATAGGTCAAATGGACTGAGTAAGAGGGGTTAAATAGGTGTGAATGAGTTGTCAAGAGATGATAAGGTCGTGAAGACCATAATAGGAGGTTGGCAACGAGTTGTCATGTGTTCTTGGATGAATATCATCCAAAAATTTGTTAAGGTGTAGTTGAGTTTTCTAGGGGTGATTTGGTCAAAATAGAAGCCAGTTGAACTTCTTATGGAGCTAGAATAAGGATGTAAGACAATAATGAAGGAGAGAATTCGATGGAGAATGGTGTGTAACAGGTGGAGGAGAATGAAAAATGCATATATGATGTTTGAATGAAAGAAATTTCCTCAGTTTCAGTGAAAATTGCATGTTGTTAGCTGACTGCATGAAACCCTGCCAGGATAGTGTGTAATAAACATAGTTACCAGGCTCAGCCGGATTTGTATGAAATTCGGTTCGAACCACATTTTTTAAAGTAACCGGATAAATCTGGTTCTATTTGGGCACAGTTTTGCACAAAAAAAAAAAAGAACCCTAAACCTAAACACGTTAACCCTAAACGTGTTACCAACACAAAAAACCTATATAATCTTGCATTTCGAATGTTAAAATACAAAATATTTCTCCATTCATCTGAGCAGAGGTCGTGGGTTTGAGTGAGTATAATATTCGTCAAGAGGAGGTCGTGGGTTTGAGTGAATAATATTTCTCCATTCATCTGAGCATAGTCCGCCATTGGAGGTCGACTGGAGGCAGACAGAAGGGGCAGAGCAAACAGCGGTGGCAAAGGAGGTCGTGGCTATTTGAATATCGTGGGTCTGAGGAGGACACACAAGCGGAAGAGGAAACCAGGGTGCACAGCGGCGGCGGCGGTGGTGGAAATTGTGGGTCTGAGGAGGAACAGGTCCAACGACGGTAAGTCTAGGTCGAGCGTCCAACTCCAAACTCCACTTCCAAGTATTACTCTGTTTCATTATGTTTTAGTTTTTATTTTATTTGATACGTTTAGGTTTGTTTTTAGGTTTATTTTATTTTATATACTTTTTAGTTTATGAAATACGTATAGTTTTTTTTTTTTTTTAATTATTTTGTTTTTTCTTTATTTCAAGTTTTTTTCTTTTTTTTTAAATAATACTTTTGCGTAAGTATTAGATAGATAGTCTATTACTTCAAAAATAAGGTTTTCATTTTTAAAATATTATAATACCTATTAATAATTAATAATTAATTATTAATTGTATTTAATTTGTTTAGTTTTTAATATTTTATAATATATTATAAACAATTAATGATTAACTATTAGTTTTATAAATTTATAATATTATTTTTATAAATTTTTCATAACATTAATTTTTAATAACTAAAAACGTAGTTATTAATTTAATATTATTTTTTAACATTTAACAATTATAATTTTATTTTTATTTTTAGTTGTCAATTTACATATTTTTACGTTTTATAATTTTTATATTTATATTTTATTCCACGTTTAGTTTTTATAATATTAACAATGAATAATTAACTATTAATTTTATAATGCTAGGTAGTCGATACTGGGCGTGCAGTGCGAGTGCAGTATGGGAATCGGTACACTAGTATGGCAATTTTTTGGGGGCCAGTACGGCACTTGGTTACGGCCGTATAATATATATATAAAATATTAAAAATATAGCCAAATAAGTATATAAAATATAAATATATAAACTACAAATATACATATATAAAACATAAATATATAATAAGATTATCATCTATAAAACGTAAATTTAATAAAAACATAAAAAATAAAATATATACTATAAAGCTAATAAAAACATTAAATAAGGGTCCACCATGAAATATGCAAGTCACGGTAAAGATGTAAACTATAAATATATAATAAAATTGCTATATAAAACCTAAACTAAAACGTAAATGTAATTAAAAAACCAAATCTTATTTTCTAAAAAAGTAATGCAACAAAACAAATCATATTTTTCCTTGCATCTTCTAAAGCTAGGGAAAATAAAACAAATCGTAACACCTGGGCTGTCCTTGCGCAACATACGGCAATGGAAGGTTGAAGCCCGTGACAGAGATTGCATCTAGAACCTCTGCAAAAGCTCCCCGCAGTCTAGGGCACATAGCTACCAGTTGTGTTAGGGCACATAGCTCCCAGTCTTTCCTCCAACTCCAAATGCAGCGGCTAGGGCAAAAAGAGCTTACTGTCAACATATTTTCGAGTTTTTAACGCGGTTTTGGTAGAGGGTGTTAAAATCGCGGTTTTGGTAGAGGGTGTTAAAATCGACAAGTACCCTAAGCCTATCCCCAACGTACTGCACCCGTACCACGTGCACTGTATGTACCATACCCATACCCATGCACCGCAAAGCATACGTCACATGCGGCTACCTAGTTATAATGGTATTCTTTTATAATTTTTATAATATTAATTATTAATAACTAAATAAAAAAGTAGTTATTAACATTATTTTTATAACATTAACTACATATTATTATTATCTAGTTAGTTATCAATTCACATCATTTTATAATTTTTTTAATTTATATTTAAATACATGTTACAAATTGACAAGTAATTTTTTTAAATAAAGTACTCTATTTTTATTTTTTACATTTTATTATTAAATATTAATTAACATGTTCTCTTTAATATGTCATTGATAAGTTCGTTTTTTTGCAGGAAGGGTACCTTATCAACAACACCATGGCAAGTCGTGAGTTGGAGATGAAATACATTGTCCTACGAGACGATGAAGATAATATCATAAATATGAGATGCACTCTATGTAATTCAAATATCACGGGCACTATAACAAGGGTTCGTAATCATTACATTGGAGGTAAAAATGTGAAGACTTGCCCATGGATGTAAAAGTGATTTACATTGGAGGTATAATATGAATTGAAGACACTTGCAACAACAACTTCAAAAAAGCCCAAAATCCAAAGTATTAGGTCACAGATTGGCTTTTTTAGTAGCTCAGCTCCTTCATCAGCATTTGCCCAAGGAAGTAAAAGTGCACTGGGGATGTCTCAGGGTTCATTGAAATCGTTGTGGAAGCCACAAGAAAAGCATGATGTTGACAAATTGGTGGCTCGATTTTTTATGCAAATGCCATCCCTTTCGATGTCGTTTGAAATCCCCATACAAAAGCCATGGTAAAGGGGATTGCGAGTTTTGGGAAAGGTTATACTATGCCATCTTTTGAAATCCTTAGAACTACTCTGTTGGAAGAGGAGGTGTCATCAATATCTAGCGAACTAGATAATATGAAAAAGAATTGAAGAAAATCAGGGTGCACTGTAGTAATGGGTGGTTTGATACAAAACGAAGGCCCCTCATTAACATTCTGACACAATGTCCAAATGGTGTTATGTTTATCAAATCAATTGATACAAACAAGGAGGTAAAGATTGCATATTTCATTTTCAAATGCATTGAATCTGTCATTCTAGAGATTGGAGAAGAATATGCAATGAGTTATTACGAGATAATGCAAAGCAAATTGTGTAAAGCGGCAGTGAACTTCTTATGGCTAGGTTTCCTCATCTGTTTTGGACCCCATGTGCAACTCATGTTTTAGATCTTTTGCTTGAAGATCTAGCAAAGTTAGAGTGGGTAAATAATGTTGTTAGAGAAGGGAAACAAATTTCCAAATTCATACTTAATCACCGCTTGACCTTGAGTTTGTATCGGTCATTTGCAAAGCATGAACTTCTTTCCCTGCTGAAACAAGATTTGCATCTAATTTTATCACTTTGCAGAGAGAGGTGGAGGAGAGGACAACTCGAGAAAAGTTGCGGTGAGTGAAGAATGGATACAATCTAAGCTTTCTAAGGAAAGCCTTGCAAAAGATGTTGAAAGAATCATCTTAGGAAATTCATTTTGGGAGAATCGTTGAGAAGGCCTTAAAGGTGTTTGAGCCACTTGTCCAACTGTTGAGATTGGTTGATGGCATGAAACCATGCATTAGCTTTGTGTATGAGGTCATGGAGCAAGCAAAGGAACAAATAAAAAAGTGCTTGCAAATGATTCGAAATTCAACAAATATGGGACATTGTAGACATACGTTGGGGCATGCTACATCGCCCTATCCATGCAGTGGGTTGCTATTTAAATCCTAAGCTTATAGAAGTGGATCATGATGCAGATGAGGAGGTAAAGAATGGTGTATTGGAAACTATAAACAAGTTGGTTCGTGATGATGATGAGAAGGCTAAGGTGAGAAGGCAACTCACTATATTCAAGAACCAAGAGGGCATGTTTTCTCGTAAGGAGGCACAAGAAGACATCCACTGCATGGATCCCCATTTATGGTGGCAGACTTATGGTTCTTCTACTTCAGAGCTTCAAAAGTTTGCCGTGCGTATTCACAAGTCAGTGTGTCAATGCTTCACATGCGAAAGAAATTGGAGTACACATGATTTGATCCACACCAACAAGAGGAATCAACTAGGAGCTAAAAAACTCTAGATCTTGTGTTTGTCCACTGCAATTTGTGTTTGCTTGAGAACAATCTTGCAAAAGAAGATGGTGAGTCTCACTTTGGAGCATCATCCTTCGAAGAAATTCAAGAAATCATTGAGAGTGATGATGAACATGGATTAGATGATGGTGCTAGTGCTAGTTTTGATTTTGAAGAAGGCTTTGATGTTGAAGCAGGTTTTGATGTTGCAAATGTTTGAAACTTTTAAGTTTCATTTCAGTGTGGAGCTTAGGCTCAAAACCATGCCACTCTTTTAATCAAATTTCAAACTCTTTTGCATTTCTCAATTCTACAAACTTTAATTTTATGTTTTTATGATGATGATGATGATGGTAGATGGATACTTTTTTGTATGATTTGTCTATATATAATAATATAAGTATATATATTCCGAACCGGATTTTTTGGATTTTTTCGAATTTTTTCGAGAACTCCGGATTTTTGGATATTTTTGCCCTTCCGAATTTAATCGAATTTTGAACCAGTGTAACTATGGTAATAAACCCTCCATAACATTTATTGGTTAAATTTGTCTTGATTGTAACTATGGTAATAAACCCTCCATAACATTTATTGGTTAAATTTGTCTTGATTGTTATAGAATGAATGGATGAATCAAATCAAAATTTTACCTGCAGCATGTAAGAAAGAAATCTCATGGAGATTGATTGGGCGTAGTAGAAGATCTTCGTGACAAAGTCTCGATGAGGAAAGCGGGTTTTGGGGCGGGGCGGCTGGGCGGAGCGTCCGGAGAGCGGGAGCGGGAGGCGGGAGCGGGCCGGAGCGCCGGGAGCGGCGGCACCGTGGAATTTCAAAACACGCGTTTTTAATTTTTTTAATTTTTTCCACTTTTTAAACTCGCAAATCAATAAAAAATAATAAATTCTTCTAATCTAAAACCTAAAAGCTCATTGAAGTGCTCACATGGAGCATAAAGAATTTATATTGCATTTTGTTGAGCCCATGTGGTTCTCATGAACCACGAATTAGGATCCTCTTGATGAAGAGGAATATGATGCCTTGCATATCTCTTGAAATGAATGGATGAATCAAATCAAAATTTTAAAGATAACTTTTAAACTTTTAAGTTTCTAAGTTTTATCTATCCTAGCTTGTTTGCATGACTAAGAAATTCATATGCTGAAATTAAATTCATTTGGAGATTGATTGGTATCGTAGTAGAAGATTTCTTCGTGACGGAAAGTCTCGAGCTAAAATGCGTTTGGAAATTACAGTGTACAGTTAAGGAAGGAGGATGACAGAGTTTTCGTTAGAACTTGATAATCATAACTTTTGTCCTGATATGAACATGCAATGAGGTGTATCTAAAGTGTTGGAACCAACTTTTGGAAGACTCCATGAATTAGATACCTCCATAATGAGTAAAGACTGACTGTGCAACTGGCAAACCTGTGCTAAGTCATCAAGAAAGGCCACAAAGAAGCCCAAGATGGGAGAGATGCATTAAATCTAGTGCATGGAAGTTTGAACTCTTCAAATATGGTGAAGAACATCTATAGAACCTGGAACCATACCATGGAAACCTCCCAATTGCATTCAAGGCCTTGAATTGAGCAATTTAGTCCCTTGAGAGCTTTGGGGGCAGAGTGTGTGGCAATACAGTGGAAACTAAGGCATGACCAACTTCAAATGATGTCACCATCAGAATGAGACAGGTATGGATGACTTAATACATCCCTCTATTAGTACATTTCCTCGATCAATGTAGTTTCAACTTTCACCTGTAGCCAATGCATAGAACAATGGATCAGAATTGAATGGATAGGTCTCAGATGTGAAATCATCTTTGGAGGTGTAGATGAAGAATGAATGTTTATATGGCACTAAATCAGGTACCCCAAATAGATGAAAATGGTAGCTAGGGACAGAGAGAGACTATTATGCTATGGTTTCGAGCTACACTCTGAACAGGACAGGTAATGACAGTCATATAGCTCTCATAGACCAATTAAAGTTGCATATATATGTTGGGACAGTGATATAAGAATCTATTAGCCATTAAGGTGGGAATAGGATCTGAGGAGGTAAGTCACTAAAGAACTATTTACCTAGATCCATGATGAAATAAATCATATGATTGTGAATAGAGGCTCATTTCAGGTTATAACAGCTTCCTACATATGCATGTTGGGTGATTGGAGCCTAAAATCGGTTGAATATAACTATTACATGTCCTTACCAGTCTGGTCTGAGACTATGTGTACAGTGGCCAATGGTATGGAGAATCATTTCCTAGAAGGGAATTGTTGATGGATTAAGAGTTCACTCATGAAAACTTGCAAAGAGAATGATTTTTGCAGGTTTAGTGCTTGACAAAGAAGACTAAGGATAAATAGGACTGTGAGCCCATTGTGAATAGAAGGTATCATCAAATGAAGATAGGTAGAAAGCCCTACATGGTCTAGCCATATCAAGAAATGAATGTACATCCTCGACCTAAAGGACTGTGAGTACAAGAACAGACATATGAAGAGTTGCATAGTATGAAGACAAAAGTTGAGAGTGAATGAAGAACACTCTATGACAGTGTGTATCTCAGTTGGGATAAGGTTGTGTATGAATGAATAAGGGTAAAGGGTTGAAAACCTTCAAGGAACCTCAGAGAGACCGAGTAACTTAATCATGCATGATAGTACTCGTGATTAAAGAAAGCTAAGTACATAGAAGGTAAGGATCAGTTGAAAGATGACTATCTTATGGTTGAGTGATTGATGAGTCATTACATGACTGTACCAATATTGAAAGAAGGTGCATAGATACAGTAAAGGAGTATACAATTCAAGGTAAGTCTCTCAAAAGCCTAGCAATTGCTTGTTGTATCAAAGAACTAGAAAAAGGCAGTCTAGTATCTTGAACCAAGAACTTCATTTGGTTGAGTCTGAGGAACATGATGATATATTCTTGAAGGTGAAGCTGAGCTAAGGCATGCACCAAAGTTACATAGAAATTTTTGCATAGCTGCATCTGAAATATTACACAGCACAAGTGGCAAGACAAATTTTGGTAAAACCTTCACAAGTACTAGGTCAAAGGTTCAAAACTAGAAGGGGTGAAAATCAAAAGTAGTGAAATGTTTATACTTTTCATTGTAAGTAGTTAAGTACTATTGCTAGTATCAAAGTCTTCATTTGTTCCATTGTCCTGTGAATCAAATGGTAGGATCTCTGTTATTTATAAATCTTGTTATAAATAGTGTCAATCTATGAGTTATTAAAGTGTCTTCTTGTTGTGAAAGCAAAGTGTTAGTAGATTATTGGTTATAATGTGTGTTTTTATGTGTTCAAAAAGTCAAAAATATATATATATATATAGCATAAATTGTGTCAATTTTGTCTCTCTCAAGGTGAATTTTAATTTTTGTTGTGTAAAGATAATATTTTTGTAAACGGACGCACTATTGGTTGAATCTGAGATCCATACTTGAGTCAGTTGAAACTGTGGGGGATGCATATATATTCATGGAGAAGTGCACTTTGGTTTTTACTTCAAGCAAATTGAATATTAGTATGGAAGGAATAATTTCTACTTTGCATGATGGAGAAAATCGGATCAGAAGTCTTGATCCTAAAAAAGAAGAGTTTATGTTTGTACAAAATAAGGCAAGCACTTCTACAAATAAAAACAAACGTAAGTCAAAGGCCAAGCATTCAAAAACAGAAATTGGTACATTAGTTATTACTGTAAGTAGCCAGGACATGTACTACTAAATTGCATACAGAGAGCAACAAATGTCATAAATGGGAAATTGAGCTTCAAGGTCCCATTTGCTAAGTAGTCAAGAAACTGGAGGATGGAGGCAACAGAGGATGAAGGCAACGGAGGTTGTAAAACATTCAACATCCTCTCGTCAATCACTAGTGAAGGGGCCGCCCAAAGCATTAGTGACAACCAGCTGCACCAAAACAACTAAAGCCAAGACCGGTAACCAGTGGTAGTGGATACCAGTTATGCCATTTGAGATCAGAGTGGTAGTGATCCAAAATGGTGGCTACATACGAAGACAACGAGGACTGAATCCTCCTCATTTCCTTTTCTATGTTTTTAGTGTTGTGGTGTGCAAAATAAACCTCTATTACAAACAAATGAATAGGATAACAGATGACTACAGTGATCTTATGTTTGTTGTACTTCTACAACAATTGGCCGGTGAGAAGCCCAACACTCACTGGAATTGAAAGCAAGAACTATTGAGTTCTCATATATAGGTGATCGTCAGAAGTGCGGTTGGCTAGTGAAAAGCCCAGCATTCACTGTAATTGCAAGTATGAGCATTTGTGTTACATATGTAGGTGATCATGTGCAACAGATATCCAGAATAGCATATTGCAGACCTAAAGCATGCATGGACATGCATTTTGTTTCCAGTTCTTGTGGTGTGATTACTCCCCATGTTCACACTAAGGGAGGAATGTTAGAAATATCTTGTTAGTGTTCACATGTTAATGTGTTATTGTATGTGGTGTAATGAGTTGTAATAACAACTCATATTGTTATTACATGTTGTAATAGTTGGTTAAAATAATGAGGTGTGAGAGAGATTCTTGGGTAAGTTACATTCTATAGTTAGAATGTAACTGCTCATGATATTATTATGAGTGGTTGAAGGAGATAAGTGTTGACTCCTACTTTGTAGGAGATCATTACACTATATATGTACATTTTCTCTGTGTAAATGAATCAACATCTCAAATATTATTATTGTAAACGCAATCTGAGTGTTCTATGAATTTTGCTTTTGGAAGCTCTACCAAATTTATCAGATATGACTTTAATTTCCTTACCACAACTAAAATAAATATATAACATAACTTTCAAGTGAATGTTAAGTATGTTTTAAAAATTACCCCAAATTGATATCAACATAATCACAATAAGGTTGAACAATCTGAGCTGCAGCCAACAATCTTTCAGGATCGTTTGCACAAAACTGTACAAACAAAGGACGATCTTCCTGCATATTCAGCCAGATTGTGTAAGAAAAATGCTTTACTTTACTTTACAACAATAGAATTCACAAAGGATGTTATCTGACAATCATAATAACTTTACAAAAATGTGCACAACATTCTAATTTTATTTATGGGAATGCCACCTAAGGCTTTCCTTTACATATTCTATACAAAAATCTGCCGCTTTGGCAAATACCATACAAAGCGACAACATCAGAAATCAAATATTCAGTATTTAAGACCATTGAAGTTGATCAAATGAATAAGCAAGATAAGAGGTCAAATGCCTGAAGAATATATCAAATTGAAAATCAACATATAATCCAAACAGATAGAATGGAAACAAAATAAATTGTTTTGTCTATCCAGGAGATGTATGATGAATAAGACCTCGAATAGAAACTCTGGAAGTAGATATCAATCAGTTCAAAATAAAGTATTCCATCTAGGCTCGTGGCTCTAATAGTTGATTCAGGTTGCATCCCAAAAGCAACATACCAAACTAGAGAACTTTGTGGTACTACCTTAAGCATCTACATAAAACTCCTGGAAATGGCTGCATAATTGTCATTAATCATTAATGCAAACTAGCAACAGCACCTCTTAGTTTCAGTTTTATGCTGATATGAATTAAACCTGCACATCTCTATTTATTGTGTATCATGTGAGATCAGTACAGAAGCAATGCCAATAGGACCGTTTTTAATGTCTATAGGTGTAACACTGGCACCATGAGGAGCTGTACAAGAAGCAGGCACGGGCACTAGAAGTGTATGAATCAAATAAAGTGTCATGAAAACATGTGTACATGTTGTCTACTGCATAAGCAACGCAAAACAAAATATGATACCATGAGATTTCAGCCATACTTTCAAAATGGAAAATGATTGTTCAGCTGACATCAATAAGATCAGTTTATATCATAGTTACCAGGATACAGGTATAGGTATATGGGTATAGGTATGCCATTTTTAAAAAAGATAGGAGAGGGGTCCTCAAAGACAGCAAAAGTTTATATATATATATATATGAGAGAGTAATTTAAAAAAGTAAAAAATAATAATGCATTAACAAATAAATTTTATAGCTTTTAAATGTAAGCCTTGAGGTAAAAAAATTGCCAAGTAATTAATTAGATGTCAAAAAAAGACAATCACAAGAGTAACACACTGAAATGCCAACAAATAGGCATGCAAAAAACAAAATCAGAAATATGAATCTAAATCATATCTCTGTTGCATCAGCTATTTCAATAGCCCCTAGGTCCCCTATCAAGACACTCTCTAGATACACATCACTCTCAAGCTCTGGCTCCTCTACAACAGTTGAACAGGGGATAAATCATTGAAGCCATTTGCTTCAAATCCCTCATCCTCCAAGACTGTCTATTCTCCATCAGATAGAATTTGGTCCTGTTTTGTTGAAGGACACTTTTGTGTACCCTAGGGCTCTATGAGAAAGAAGACAGAGCGTGCTATGAATATAGGCCAGGTTCTCTACCTTCTATGACCCTAGTTGGTTCCTCTTTAATGAGCGAATGAAACCATAAGAACTCCAACTACCTCACAAGATGAAGAGCGGGTAACTTGTGAGACTAATCATATTGCAAATGATTGCATTTCAGATGCTTCACAACCATAACTTCGCCACCACTCTTATTGGTTTTTCTTGGCACACATATCATATAGAGCCTCTATCATACAAAGCCCATTGCACCCATGTGAAAACTTATTCCACTTACAGCTAATAGTAGAAGCCTCCTCTCCTTGGCCATGAATCTTTTCATTGTAGCCCAAAATCCTTTCATTACCTCTTTATCCTCGTATGGAGCCCTCTTCTTGGTGATTGACTTAACCCTAAAATTAATAATGGGAGAATATTACTACTCTAGTAATAATCTTGAAGGAATAATTGGGTCATCGATAATGTACATTAATATATAGATTTAGAAAACTACGGTTGTATTCACATACATTCAATTAAGCAAGTATGCAAGTGATTTGGATTAGAATGACCACTTAGCTTATTCAAATGGTGATCCGTATGTTTTGTCAACTGATCTGAGCTCTATGTAGGTCTCGGAATGTGCTTAGAATGTACATGTGTGCTATGTGCCCTTCTAGACCAAATTGTTAGTTTCGGACTAGATTGTTTGGAGGTTTGGTCCCTATCTGGCAGTTTTGTCCCTATTGACTATGCACACCTAATTTTTCTTTGATGCTTCATCTGTGTTGGCACTGCCTATGTGTATGTTCAAAAATCCCATGACACCCACATTCATACCTGTAATTGCAAACCCTAGCTTCCAGCACCAACACCCAAATAGACATTAGATACAAAAAGTTGTGTTTGAGTTAGATTGGCCTTGGTGGTCACCCTTGTGATTCAAACAAAGTGTTGCACTACATTTCAAACTCTATGTAGATCTCTGAATGCTCATGCAATGGTGTATGCAAATCTAGCTCCCTTGTCCTAGCAATGCCCTCTTGCCTCAACACAAATAGTGGGCTAACTAATAGATGTGCTTCAATTGTAACCCTTGCATGCAGAAATAGAATGCTTGAATAGTTGTAATTTCCCTCTTGTGATGTGCTCTTGATATATTTTGAAATAGTGCTTGATAATTGTTAGATATTGGCTAGATAGATGATATCTCCTAAGAAACTTGTATATATATAAATAGGAGTCTCTTATTTTGAAACTAGCACCTAGTGTCTCACAAAAGCCGGCCCAAACCATATGAAGCGAAAGCAAATAAGAGTACCAAATGGACCAACAGTCAAAAAGGACCCAGAGGCAAGCCTGGACAGAACAGTCCACTTTGGATAGTACCATTGGACAGTTTTGTCCAAAACTCGCGGTTCTATTAAGAGACCCAAAAACAATCAAATGGTCAATGAAAAGGCTATAGATCTTTGTAACATGACATAATAAAGTAAAAGAGACCAAAATATGACAACAAACATTAATCAATCAAGCCAAACAACAATAAATCAAGTAAGGACTTGCACCACTAGATACTTATTTCATCGTTTAAGACGCATATATGTATAATCTGTTAAAAGTAGTGTTATGTGGGGATGTGTCCCCTCCCCCCAAAAAACAAATGACTTGGACGTCCCAAACAATTTGGGGACGGTGGGATGGGGAAAATGTCCCCCACAATTCTTGTGCAACAATATTCATGGGGACGTCTTTGAGACATCCCTGAATATCAAGGGACATTTCGGAAACGCCCCGCTGTTTTTTTCATTTTTGGGGATGTAGGGGACGTCGGGACATCTCCAACATCTTTTCTTTCTTTTAAGTTGTTCTCTTTAAAAAGAGATTTTTTAAAATAAAACAATAAAGATAATACTGTTATTTCATATGATGATCCTAATTTTTGGGACATTTCAAGGGTTATCTTGAAATACGGTTATCTTGAATTTATCACATAATTTTGCCGGTTGAAGGGTTTCACACGACTCAATCACCTTTCCCGCAAATTTCTTGATGTCTAGTCGTGGATGGCCTCAATCTAGTTGCACAATTTTGTTGGGCTCGAACAAACTTGAAAATGAAATAAATTTGGGAAGGATGAGAATCTATTGTACTCTTGTATTAAAACTATAAATATAATTAAAATTCACTTTGGAAGCTCCAATCACTTAACAAACTTACAAAGCCTATATGTATAATTTTATATGAAGAGAAAGGTTGTGTAGATGATAAAAGCAGTAAGGCATAGATCAAAATGTTTACCGGTTAACCATAACCCGACTATATTGTATTACAAAGACATAATAAGAATCAAGAGTGATATATGCTTACATAAATTTTTAAGCACAAATTCAATTGTTGAACCATCACAAGCTACTATTCATTAAAAAAATGTATTTGTATATTTTTAATATTTATAATTTTATATATTATTTCAATAGTCGTCCCCGCTGTCCACAAATTTTGGATTTTTTTGCCATCCCAAAAACCCCGTCCCGGAGTCTTAGGCAATTATGGTTAAAACTTAAAAGTGTTGTCTAATAATACTTTGTATTTAAAGCGTGGGCAACACAATGAAAAGGTGTGTTAAGTTTGTTCCATCTTCCATTTATTTTTTCCCTCAATCAAAGGATATAAAGAATCACCCCTTAAATTTGTGATTTATCTTATTCTTTCACACATGGAATCCATTTCTTCATAAACATCCCCCAACATGACTTGTCTAAGTCTGCAAAATAGATCACCTCACAAATGGGATGGATGAAGTCAACAACAAATTTCACATCAACCCAAAAATGACCATCAAGGATTATACTCCCTTATGTAGATTGCCTCTAGCTTGCCCATATATCTCTAACTAGAGTGGAACATAAGGCCCTTTGACAACATAAAGACAGCCAAAAATAATGAACAAAGAAACAAACAGTGTATTTGTAGATTTGAGGAGTTTGACCTTGATAAATCTCTAATGAATGGTTTGCGTGTGACGATGATTGCATGTGAACATCTGTATTTCCCTGCCATTTTCAATGAGCTCAGAAATCCACTGAAAGTTGCCGATGTCTTTGAGTGCATTATTCAATACATGCACACAACATGGCGTCCAATATACATTTTTATATCTTTTTATGTATTAACAAACTAGTTGTTTTACAAATTTGGGTAGCATCAATAACTTGGACAACATGTGATGCCCCAACCTCCTCAATTGCATCACATAGGGGTTCTATTGAATATAATGAATATATTTATAGGCACACATGTTAGTAGGAAATTTTCAATTATGAACTGTCACAGAATTGTTCCTACATTGTAACTACTCCCAATCATAATAAAATGAAGGACACACATTCATTTGATGTGCAGTCCATTTCCTCTTCATTCTATCCTTGTCTACATTTGCTAATAGGTTCTTCTAAAACTCTACATTTATCTTGCCGGGACAATCTATTACCTTCAAAAAATAAGGGCCTTTGGTACAAATCGCCATAACATTTAGAAGTGAACAGTTTCTAATATCAGTCCAACTGTCCATCACAGTGTTACATCCTTCTATAGACCGCACTCTTTTGATTGGTGCAATTGTTGCTCTATCCTTGATTTCTCTTTGTTAATTGAAGTCGTGCGAAGCTTATCATATCCAAGGGGGGCTATACCCTAATGTCCCATAATTAATCATATGAACCATCTCCTCGTAATAAGGAGATTGAGCAACATTGAATGGCATTCCATTTGCATAGAAGTGTGCAATTGTTACATAAATTGCATCTCAACCACGAGACATCATACATGTCTTCAATGAGGTTTGGACTACCAAGGTTCAATCTCTTATGAAAACAACCCATACCCTATTTCGTGGTCAACACATGTCCGAAAGACATGTCTACCTCGGATTTTGTTTCCTTAATTTCTCTTCTACATTTAATTTAAGGAGCAATGACATCAAGCATGAGAGCTTAAATTAGGTCATCTACATTTAGCTCTTTCTTGTTCCCTCAAGACTTCGGACTACTCATCCTCATTTGAACAAGCATCAACCCGTTCATTATTGTGTGAAAAAATGAGCACACTTTGGTGAAAGTGCCCTAAAAGGACTTCCCACAAAATTTACAAGTGATCATTGTTGTTTCACGACTCTTATTGCCCATCACAACACAATCACACTACTTCCTGAGGGGTCTAGGCCATTTTTCCTTCCTAACAATCTAGCAAAATAGAAAACAAAATACAAGAAATTTAAAAAATCTAAAAAATAAATACACAATTTAAATCAAAATGGTTAACATTTAAATTTAAATAATTAATTATTGTAAAATAATATTTTTAATGATTTATATAAATTAAAATTTAAGATAAAGTTGAAGGGCCCTATCAAAATGGTTAGCAACATTTAAATTTAAATAATTAATTATTGTAAAATAATATTTTAAATGATATATATAAATTAAAATTTAAGATAAAGTCGAAGGGTCCTATCAAAAAGGTTAGCAAAATTTAAATTTAAATAATTAATTATTGTAAAAGAATATTTTAAATGATATACATAAATTAAAATTTAAAATAAAGTCGAAGGGCCCTTGGTCTATTGGTGTTGATGTATGGCTTTCAATGAGCCCACCAGGGATCAAGTCTTGCTAAGTGCAAAACCTTGAGACACCCGACACGGAGAGTCAAACGGTTGAGGCCAGGATTGTGCCCTAAGTAATTTTGATGGTGTGGATGCCCCTTACCCGTAGCTGCTTAGTTGAAGGTGATCATTGGTTTAGTTTCTTCGCTTACTTTGCATTGTTGGATCTATATGTTCCCTCCGAAACTTAGGCAAAGATGCCATCAAACTATGTAATCCAGTGCCCAATTGTAAGACACCCTAGAGGTGCTCAATCAAAAATTTAAGATAAATAAAATTTCATTTAATATTTATAAAATTAAATAAATAGCTAGTTAATAATTAAAAATTAAAACTAAAAATAAAATTATACTATTTACATTTAATGTTATACTACTAAGTGCTTAAATAAATTATTGGATTTTGGTCTTCCTAGGATAGAAATTGCATCGAGGGATAAGCTCACATGGTGAGAGGATGCAAAGAGGCAACAGAGGAAAATTGAGAGAAATCTCAATAATTATTTATACTAACTACTCATTTAGAAATACATGAAGAGTAGAAGATTATATAGGCTCAGTCAATACTTGAGCAACATCTCCCAATGGGCATAAAAATAGCCATTTTGTAGCATATAAAAATGCCTAAAGTTGGATGGCTTAGTTGAACATCTGTTAGATTATTCTATGCCTAAATTAAAGCTAGAATATGCTAAAGCTAATCAGGCTAAAGTTAAGTTAAGCTACCTAAGATTTAGGTTTTCCAAATTTAGGCTTCACAATGTGAAATTAGAATAGTGCACCAACATTTATTAAACAAAAAGTAGGGCATTGCCATTCAAAATGGCAGCACTATCGAAAACTAATGCCATTTTGAACGGCATTCCAATAGGTTAACAGGCAATATGAACATAAACACAGCCAAAAACACACACAAAAAGTGCAGAAAATAACACCAATAAAAAGCGATAAATGCAGGTTTGAATGGACATAGGATTCAAGAATGGAAACCTACCTCAGCAGCAAATTGAAACCTTCTGAGTTCTCAATCTGCAATTTAAAATCTACGTCTCACTGCACGCAAATCCAGCATCGTTGCACCATGTGTTAGGTAAAACCTATTGTATATAGGTAATTATGCATTGAAGTTAGTGTTATTACCTTAGTTATTTTTAACATAGGTAAATCAGTAATTTACCGCATGTAATTAGTGGTTATATATTTGTTAAATGGTTATGCATTGTTATATTGTTTAAACCATATATTTCATTTTATTCATTCAACTACATTATTGTTGTGCCTGTACATCAGATTACTTGTTTGTATTCAGCTGTACAGTGCATATATACATTGCAGCTTGATTGCTCTGTAATCTGGTTTTTCATATTAATAAAACTGTCAGGCATCCTCCATGTTTGCTCATTTACATTTGGTATCAGAGCAGGTTAGGAGCCTGTACATTCAAGCAAGAGGTGTGGGAGGAGAGCATAAGAGAGTGAGAGGTATTGTACAAGAAATCTGCATTTTTAAGAGTCTGTGCAGCCTCCTGCAACTTCCCAACCCCACCCCTGCATCCCCACACTTTGCATTCAAATTTCTAGCAAAAGTATTGCAAATTTTTTTGCACTGGGCAAGGAGTCCCCGGGCACTGCCTCCTGCACCAGGCAGTTTTCTGCAATCTAAAAAATCATAAAAAATATACAAGAATTTTTTCCCCAATAGGGATTTTGGCAATACCGCTACATTTAATGAATTGTACAAGCTACAACTATTAGCTACCCTATCGAGTTGGATTCGACCTGATCTAACCGAGTTGTTTGAAAGCCATGCAGTCAAACAACCCCCATCTTGGTTGCACGTTTGAATCGAGCTAAGTGGCGAGTCTGTGCATTCATTGGCGAGTTGCATTGGGTGAGCCATTTAGTTATTGTGGCCGAGCTACTCTCAATGACCCGCATTAGTTACCGAGCTGGGTGTATTGAAGCTTGGGCGTATTGGAGTTAGGCGAACTCCCGTATCCACCAACCGCGCAAACATTTGGAGTGTTGGGCCCCCTCCAACTCCCATCGCAGATCGGTCAAGCCAGTGTTGAAAATCCCTCAGCCGAGTTAGAATCACACAAGCCAGGTTGCAAATAAAGCAACCTCCAAGCTTCGAGTGAGCCAAGGTTTTAACCGCCCGAGTCATTTCGAGAGCATTCAAATACCCACAAATCCATTGGCAACGAGCTCATTCTGTCGAGCAAACCCCTACATAGCAAATATTAGCAACGGAGTTAGAAACAAAGTGAATACATACACCTTACAACCAAGTGGAGCAACAGCGACAGCAATTTTCTAGGAAAACCTAAAACTGTCTCTTCCATCAATCCTCCACGTGGCCCTCCTAGTCATAGACACATCATCATGCAAGGTTAGTTTATTTTGAACGTTACTTAAATATAATTTCTTGCATTATGAATCCCATGCGCAGTAGGTGCTTTTGTGGCTGGTTGAAAGTGGTTAAGACATTGGGAGATAAGAGGTCACAGGTGGTCGACTCCTAGACCCATTTTTGTTTAAAATTTGGAGAAAATTTTAAAACCCACCAGTTTTAGCAGCAGCAACTCTCTAAACCACTTGGTTGTCACTAAACCCCCTCCAAATTTAGCAAGGAAAATACTATTTTGGGCTGAAAAAAATTTCTTCCACATTGCTTAAAAAGTGATTCTGAGTAACTTTTGCTAAAGGAGGTGTGCCCGAAAGGATCATTTTCAGCGGTTTTTTGCAGTTTTTTGCACTTTGAGCCATTAAAAAATTGCCTGCCATTCCATTTTTTCGCACAAGCGGTTGTAATCATTTTTTTCAATGTATTATTGAATTGTATTATGCTAACGAGCCCTCTAGTCGCAAAAATTCTAACCCACTATGGAAAACAATGCTTCCAAGTTTGTTTTGCTGACTCGCAACTACTTTCATGGCAACAACTATGCTACATGGAAGACCAAAATTTGAACTCAACTTGAGTTTGAAGAGATATGGCCAGTTGTAAATGGTTACACAACCAGATCACCAGATGATGCAACACAACAACGTCAACTTGATAAGGCCAATCAAAAGGCCAAATTGATTATCTTGTTCATAGTGTCTAATGACATGCAACCCCATATTTGAGATGTCAAAACAGCCAAAGAAACATGGGACAAGTTGAGCACAATATACGAGGCCAAGAACAAGAACACAATATTGAATTTGCAGAGTCAGTTGCATACACTGAAATTCAAGCCGAATGAGAAAGTTGAGGCTTTCTTGCGTAGAGTTGCAACATTGAGGGCTTCACTTCTAGCCCTGGGAGAGGAGATATCAAATATTGCTCTTGTGCCCATTATTTTGAGAGCACTTCCTCCCTCATACAGAATTTTTGTGACGACAATCAACTTGTCAAATTAGACCATCAGTTTTGAGAGGTTGGTGAATTTGTTGCAGCAAGAAGAGTCATTTATACAACAAAGATGAAGAAGAAGAGTAGGCACTATCTTCTCATCAAAAAGGGAAGAACAAATCACACTCTTCCCAAAAGTCCCAAAAACAACATCAACAAGGGGACAAGCAAAAAAGAAATGTCATATCTTGCAAAAGAGGACACGAGTTGAAAGATTGTTGGTACAACACATACAAGAAAGGGTCATCGAGCAATTTGGACCTAAAATCAACAATCACAACAGGGACAATCACACTACAAATAAGGGCAGAAGAAGGGGAACTGGAGGAAGAAACCCCATCAACAAGGCAATGTAGCTGAGCAAGAAGACCATTCGGATGATGAGGACTTCTTGTACACTGCCCATTCCAGTGAAACCATGTCATCTAGTGCAATCTGGTATGTTGATTCGGGAGCCACTCGACACATGACCAAACGCAGAGACTAGTTCTCCACAATACGAGACACACCCTCCAAAACCATGTTTCATTGGGTGATGACTCTTCCTACATAGTCTAAGGTATTGGAAACATTTCTTTACCTCTTGGTTCACGAAATTGTAGGTTATTAGATGTCTTGTATGTCCCTGGTTTGACGAAGAACTTACTATCAGTCAGTCAACTTCTAGATCATAATCAAGATTGATTTTGATAGTCATTCCGGTAAGAAAGTATGTTTGATTCGAGATAAATCTAGAAGCTCAAAAATTGTTGCAAGAGCTTCTAATGTGGGAGATGTTCCAACTTGATTTTGTCCATAGAGATGATCAAGCACTAGTGGCTAAGAATACTTCTTCTGCATAGTTGTGGCATCGGAGACTTGGTCACATCAATTTTGGATATCTCGACACACTTCGCCAATACAATATGGTGAGAGGTTTGCCATCTCTCAAGAAGGATACAGACAAATGTTCTAAGTTCTAAGCGCCTCGCAGAAAAACAACACAAAGCCTCATTCCACTAGACTACTTATTAAGCTCCGAGTAAGATTAATTTGGTGCACACCAATCTTTGCAGTCCAATACAACCTAGTCATTTTGGATTTTAGTATTTCATGCTTTGTGTTGATGATTATTCAAGAAAAATGTGAATTTTTTCTTCGTAATAAAAGTGAAGCTTTCGAGAACTTCAAAACTTCAAAGTGGCTATTGAGAACGAGACTAGTCACTAAATCGATCTCTCCTCGATCAAGGGGAATTCACCAATAATGAGTTCAAAGCCTATCTAGAAGCTCACAAGATTCGTCGATAGATGCCTACTCCACACACACCACAAACAAAATGTTATTGTTAAGAGAAGGAATTGTACTATCATGGAGATGGTGTGTTGCATAATCAATGATTCAGGACTAGCAAAGACATTTTGAGCCGAAGAAACGAAGAGAGTTGCGTATTTGTTGAACAGAGTGCCCACACTTGCTTTTGATGGAGTAACACCACATGAGGCATGGTCACCTCGAGAATATTCAAGTGCAAAGTTAGGATGCACATACCCAAGCAGAAGAGAAAGAAGTTAGACATGAAATCAAAGGAATACATCTTCATTGGCTACAGTGAAAAAGCTCTTGGGTACAGATTGATGGATCCGAAGACCAAGTAAGTCTACACCAGCAGGGATGTTGAGTTCTTTGAGAAGAAAGAAGTTGAGGCTCCTTCCACATACTCACTTGATGTACATAAGCACCCCTATTGTGAAAACAATGGATGTTCCCACTAATGATGACAGTGATGATGGGGATGATGGTGATGATCAGACATGACCACAACCCACGGGAACAATACAACGTATGCCCAAGTGGTATACAAACATGATTTGAGATGCGAAATTGGATGCTCCTCCGAACACATCCACCATGGACCATGAACACAAGCGACACATGGTTGGCGATTGTGTTGATTGATGGTTGCTTCAAGATGAGATTCTTCGTACTTCCACCATTGAATAAAAAATCGAAAGGATGCCCGCATACTAACATCTACAAAAGGAATAGGTTATCTACTTCAACATTATGCCTTGTTGGTGTGATTGTTGCACTAAGACGAGTAGTATCGAGATTTGTTTCCACCACATTTGCAAGTGGTTCATCTTCATGATCCTATGCTCATGCATGCACAAGAAAGTCCTTTTGAGCATGGCACACTACATTGGAGAGGTTGTTGCTTTAGTGGTTATGCACCATTTCCTATAAAGGAATAGTCTTTCCACTTCAACGTTGTGAGCTATTATTGTGGCTCTTACACTTAAACAAGAAGCGTTGAGATTTGTTCCCATTGTGTTTGTGAGTGGCTCATCTTCGTGATTCTTTGCTCTTGCATGCACAAAGTTGTGTCTTGTGCATGGCACTTTGCGTTGGAGTGGTTGTCGCTTTTGTGTTTGTCGCATCATTTACCCGCTTTATACTATTTTAGACAATGGATCTTGTGTAACACATGTGCCTTTTTGGCACAAACATGTCTCACTTACCTTTCAGCTTTGACTCTTCCTCAATGATTGCCACAAAGTGAATGGTTGGAGGTCGCTATGGCATTTGAGAACTCTATGCTCCTCGACTCTAAGTGTGGATGGCATCGGTATAGAGGCTTGGAAGAATTGGTCGTGTCCTTGTTGTAATTGTTGCCACCGAATGTAATGGTCATCATAAACATCTTCAAGATGGTATTCACCCTTGAAGGCTTCCAGGAATGTATCCCAAGTTGGCTCAAGACTTCCTACTTTTTAGTCTTCCTTCGACAAAGATCGGGCTTGCCATCACTTCTTGATGGGTGGAGGAGACTTTCAACAATGCAATCTTGGTTTTCTCTTCATCACAAGAGTCATTCATGGAAAAGTAGGAATCTAACGTTCTAACCAGTTGTCTATTCAAGGTCTACATTTATCTTTCTTATGAACAAAAGAATGTGTAGATTTACTTCAAACCTAAGAGGGACCCAACCACCAAAAGCTTGTTTACCTTATGAGGTCAATAGAACCACCCGTTCAAGGACTTCTACAAACTGGTTAAACAAAAATTCCATTGTTCCACGAGTACTTCTACGATTTCAATCTTTATCATTGCACGTATCTCATCTTGAGTTGGTGCCAATAGAACTTTGTAAAAATGGCAGTGTAGATAGTCTAGCGGATCTCGTGTTTTGACAAAGAGATTCAAATACTCTGACCATGTTCAATAGGACATGCTAGGGGAACCACTCTGATACTAATGATTTGAATCCCAGGTGATCCGAGGGACAAAGCTCTAAATGAGGATCTAGGTGCATAGTGGGCAGAAGCGGAAGCAATATTGTTGAGTGAAATAGAGGACAGAGATAATAAAAATAGAAGAATAAATGTTTTGTACATGACATACTCTTGAGGGGATTGTATGGCTATTTATCTTCTACTTATCTGCTTGATATCTAAGGTTGTGTGCATTCATATTACAACCTCTTAAGGCATGAAGAACCATTATGCAAGTCGAAACAGTTGAGCTTCCATGTGTGACTCTTCATCTTCCGACCATTACATGGCTGGACTGCGAGATGTGTGGTTTCGTCAAGTGTTTTAGTATTATGCGAGCCCTAAAGGTGCCACTTGGCCTATTGCAGTGTGGCGCAGAGTGTCCATGTGACCCAGCGAGCGTTGGATGTCTTTCACAGGCGTTGAGTTGTGTGACATGCTTGTAATGTGCTGCAGAGTGTTGTGATGTGCTTTACAATACTGTGAGATGATGTGCAATTCTGTGATGTGCTGCAAAGTAGTGCAATTGATTTGCAGTGCTGCAAGATATTGTGAATGTTGCAAGATGATATGCATTTCTCATGCAGTGTCATCTTTTGATCTGTCCAGCATGTTCCTTGGCATTGCACAGGAAGCACATGATGCAAGGAGCTGCCAGGAGACATTCAAAATGTAGATGATGTCTTCTAAGCAGTGAAAGGTGTTCCCTATAGAATAAGAAAGGAGGGTAAGAAGGTGGAAATGAGTCACATATGACACTAGACAAAAGTGAGTCATACGTGAGTCATTTCCACCTTCTTACCCTCCATTCCTTATTCTATCAGAATAATCTGCATGCAATTCAGTGATCAGGGGATTTCCAGCAATCCAACTAAAGTTTTTTTAGCGCGTAGGGTTAGTCACTGGCTCCCTAGCCTATAGCAGGTTACAGAAGGAAGAGTAGCCACATGCCCCTTCATTGTGAGCCAGGAGATTTTCTTGGCCTGAGTTGGCATCAATGTCACCTTTCGAAAGTTCCCTTCTCTCCCATGTACAGCCTGAGCTAAAATCTAGATAATACGGCAGTTCTGTTTTCTGTTTTCCATTTTCAACAGATAAAGCTTTTGTCAATAATCCTATAATTTTTTAGTCTTTAAAACAGAGAGCATAGTCTCTTCTCTTTGTTGAGCATTCAAAATTTCATATGTTAACATCAGTTCTTCAATTCAGATAACAAATTTCTAATGAGCATTCATATCTTAAATAAATCTATCTTACAAGTTTGTATTATATATTAGATATGATGAAAAAAATTAATGTACATCAAAATGTGCCATACACATTACATAAATATCAAATAATGAATATTTTTTCATATTCATAGAAAGAAATTTGTAATAAGTACATGACATTATTTATCTTCTAAGGATTTCAGTCTCTCTTCCTCAACTTTCTATTTGGAAACTTGCTTTCCTTTTCATCTTTTCATGGCAGTCATACGTATATGGCAGAAATATTCTTATTCCTTCCAAGAACTTTACACAAGAGATAGCCACAAATGTTAACCTTGTTTTCTTTTTCTCCCTATATCAATTGTAGCTTACAAAAGAGTCAAAAATCTTATGATTTATGTATTGTTATTGCCCAAGCCAACCATAGGGGTAATTGATGTGTGTGTCCCCTTTGTATTGTAAGAGTAGTTAGTGTGTGCACCCTCTTTGTGTTGGTATAATTGGAATTGTGTGTGGAAATTCATCTTCAAATGGTATTTTGGAATAAGTTCTGTCAAACTTGATGATATATATGTTCACAAATTTAAATAGATTTAAGATAAATTTTCTTAGAAATTTGTGGATTCTTTTACGCATGTATAAATTTAGGTCAGCTATTAAAGATTTTAATGTGCACTGTTATGTCATGATAACGCATGCCCCACTTGCATTGTAGAATGTCTTTTGGCATAACAAGGGATAGGTAGTTAGGTTCATCTCCACTCTCTCCCCACCCTAGGTACCGGTTTAGGTGGGTCTGTTGAAGGACCTAGGTGTACCCAATCCATCCGGGTAATACCTAGGACGAACCCTCTTTTTCAATATATTTTATTTTATTTTATTTTATTTTTTACTCTTCCTTTATGGGGCAACTGCATTTACGCTTAACAGGCTCTTTGACAAATTATAAAACAACCACCAGTAGTATGGGATGCTTTTGCATTCAGCAGGTAGGAAATGCATCTACTCACTAATGATATGCTATGATGCACGGAAACGCCAAAAAGGGCAACGTTTCTCCCCTAAAACGTTTCAGAAACGGAAACGTGGGGAAACGTTTCAAAAACATGGCATACGTTTCCGAAAACGTATGCCACGTTTCCAACGATTTTTCAAATTTTAAAGCCCAAAAACTTTTTAAAAAATAAAAATAAATGCATTTAATGAACCTAAACCTAATCTACCTACCTAGACTTGCTAAAGACACTTCCTAAAAGCTATATAATGACATCTTGGGTCCATTCTAAATCACACTCTCATTTTCTCTTGCTAAATTCAGTTTTTCACTAAACTAACATTTAGCATTGTGAAGAGCAAAGAGACATCAAGGAGCAGCTTGAAGGAAGAGTTTAGAAGGTGCTACTAAGAGCTAAGAGCATCAAGGAGGAATTTCAAAGCAGATTTGGAAGCTTGAGGAGGAGGAAAACCAAGTTTTTTTCAAGTTTTTTTAAAGAAAATGTTAATGTGATAAATGATCACGAATGATTGTGCATAATGCACACATCATTCATGATCATTGATCATGATATCAATATGGAGATTTACATGTAGTAATTTTTAAACTCTATGCTTAAAAATAAAAAAATGTAACATTTCATTTGCAGTTTTTAAATAAAAATCATATTTTGTTTTTTTAAATTATAAATATCATCCAAAATTTGTGCATGCTCTCACCTCGCACCTATACGGTGAACTTGGTGGTCAAAAGCGAGAATAGATGCGTAAGGTTTTTCTTGTTGCTATTTTAAGAGTTTTTGTATTTTTTAAATTAAAAATCTGAACTTTGTGTATGCTCTCACCTCGCGCCTATACAATGAACTTGGTGATCAAAAGCAGAATAGGATACATAGGGTTTAATAATTTAATGTTTTTTCCTATTTTTTATAACTACAAAATCTAAAATTTGTGTATGCTCTCACCTCGCGCCTAAACGGTGAACTTGGTGATCAAAAGCAGAATGGGATATGTAGGGTGTAGTAACTGTAGTTATATTTAATATTTATTGTTATCTAAGTTTATGTTTTTATTTTAAATATTTTTCAATGTAGGTTTGATTATTTGAGATAAATGGCATCCAGTTCAGCTTCAGTGGGAGGGCATGGGGAAGGAAGCCAAGGTGGGGGTGAAGTAGGCCAAGGTGGGGGTGTGCAAATTGTGGATCCTAGAGCTCCTCTTTGGAGACATGTGCAAGTGTTGGAGAACCTTGCTGGCGGTGGCTCTCGTGTTTGGATATGCAATCATTGCAATATTGAATTCAAAGCCTCATATACCCGACTCAAAGCTCATTTAATGGGGCAATCAGGAACGGGGATTAGAAAATGTGCCAAGGTTGAAAGGAAACATATTTTGGCATATATGAAAGAGCAAGAGGAAGCTGATTTGCAAGCTTCAAAAGCTAGATTTAAAACTGCTCCATCTGCAAAATAAGGGTTCACAAAAACCACCCACCTCATCAAACCATCCTTTTATTCAAATTGAAGTTGAAACTCCCATAGAGGAAAAGAGCTTGTCACGAAAGAGAACCTCCAAAGGTCCATTAGAGCAAGCATTTGCAAATGAGAAGAGGGAAGTAGCTGATGAGTTGATTGCTCGATGTGTTTATGCATGTGGGTTGCCTTTCAATGTGTTGCGGTCACCATATTGGCAACAAATGGTGAGAGGAATTAATGATGCACCACAAGGGTATAAAAGCCCTAGTTATGAGAAGGTGAGAACATTGTTAGCGGAAAAAGTGGCCCATGTACATACTTCTTTGTAGCCAATTAGGGATTCATGGAAGGAATCAGGGGTATCTATCATTTCATATGGATGGAAATATGCCCAAAATAGACCCCTAATCAACGTTGTTGCAGTGTGCCCTCTTAAGGGCTATTGATTGTGAGGGTGAGGTGAAAGATGCTCAATTTATTGTTAATAGTTTGATTGAGGCTATTAAATCAGTGGGCCCTCAAAACGTTGTCCAAGTCATCACAGACAATGCCAAAAATTGTAGAGTGGCAAGGCTGATTGTTGAAGGGAGATATGAGCACATTTTTTGGACACCTTGTGCAGTACACTCCTTGAATTTGATGCTACAGAAGATTGGCAAAATATCATGGATAGAGGAAGTGTATACAGAGGCAAATGAGATTCAAATGTTTGTCACAAATCATCATATGTCCCAGGCTATCTTTAAGAGGTTCTCAAAGTTGGAGTTGCGTTGAAGGTAACAAAAAAATTGCTAGTTTCTAATTTTTATTTGCTAACTTTCTATGAAATATCAAATTATCATTTGAATTTCTTTTAAATTTAATTTTATATTTTATTAACTTGTTTTAATTTATTTTAATAGGTTCGTTGAAACAAGATTTGCCTCTCACACACTCGTCTTGAGACGACTTGTGATGGTAAGACAAGTCTTGAGGCTTATGGTGATTGATGATGTTTGGTCCGTGTGGAAACAAGCAAACACAGAATGAACAATCAAAATAAAAACATTGATACTTGATGATGATTGGTGGGAAAAAGTTGCATACTTGCTCAGTTTTATTGAGCCTATTTTATCTATGATTAGATATGCAGATACAGATGATGCTTGCATAGGGGAGATCTATGATGGCATTGACTCTATGCTTGAAAAAATTAGAGACATCATACAAAAAAAAAGAGCAAGATCCTGAAGAAAAATTCTACATTGAAGTTAAGATTGTGATCATGAGAAGGTGGAATAAAATGACCACCCCATTGCATCTTCTAGCCTATGCCCTGAATCCCAAATATTATAGCAGTGAAATACTTGGGCTACCTGGTAGGCAAGCACCATACAATGACCATGAAGTTGCAACTAGAACTAAGGCAACATTCCGGAGGCTTTTTCCTGATCCAACTGTAGCTACTGCAGTCCGCTATGAAATGGCATGCTTTGTCTCTTCATCTAATAGTAGCATGAGTGAAGTAGATGCATTAAGTGACAAGTACAACCTAAAGCCATTCATGTGGTGGTATGTACATGGCCATGATTGCAGGCACCTACGAACTATTGCCATTAAAGTCCTCTCACAGGTATAAAATATTAAAATGAAATCAAAAGTTTGTTTATTAATTAAAAATTAAAAATGTATGTTCTTACTTCTTAGTAAAGCCGATTTTATTACTAATTGAAAATTTCTAACTTCTTTTTTTGTAATGGTGGCTAGCAATTCTTCAGCAGAGCAAAATTGGAGTACATATAGTTTCATCCACTCAGCCAAACGAAACAAGTTAGGATCCAAGAAGGCTAAGGATTTAGTGTATGTACACTCCAATTTGCGCATCCTCTCAAACAAAACTGAAGGCTATATTAGAGGTCCCAACAAACTTTGGGATATTGATCCGAGATTAGTGACTTTGATGCTTCTACTGCTACTCTTAGCCAACTTTCACCTGTTTGGTATTGATGAAGAAGAATCGGGATACACTGCGCAAGAGGATGGAAAGTGGAGCTAGTGGGAGTGGAGCCGCCGGTGGTGTTCATGGAGATGATTATGTATATGTGAATCATTGAAATTGTAACCATGTTGAATGATGAGTCATGACTCTTTAGAAGTTCAAATTTCAATGAATACAAAATATTTTGAGTGCTTTATCAATTATCTCTTATGGTCTACAATTATAAAATGAGTATTATGCATATATATATATATATATATATATATATATATAATATTTTGTTTTTATTTTTTTATTTTTTTATTTTTATAATATATTGTATGGGACGTTTCCGGTAATGTTTTGTATTCAAGGTTTTTTGAAAATTGTCGTTTCCACGTTTCGTATCCGTTTCCGTTTCCGTTTCCATTTCTTGACAACCTAGATGATATGGTTTATAAAACCATTTGGAACAACGTGGAGCTTCTTCATATAATCAAGTATGCCTGCTATGTTTCCTTCCACTCCTCGAGTTCTTTCTCCATGCCTGCAAATTCATGGTTACTAAGTGTTATATTACATTAATACATATTGATTGTTTAAATTAAAAAATTCCAATTATTGTTGATTAATTGTTATTCTTAAGGACATCCATATTGCAAGTAGTTATACACTTCCACATTGTGCGGTGTAGACTTGATGTTATTTATAACTAATAAATTTGTCTCCCGAAGAATCATCTTGAGATTATTATATTCGCGGCATAGATTAGAATCTATACTAAACCGATATTGACCCCTTTGCATGTCTTATTTTCTCATTTCTTTCGTGTTATTAAATGCTAAACTGATATTATGCGATAATTAGGCTAGCATTTTTATTTGTATTCATTGTTACCTTTATTTGTATTCATTGTTACCTAAGTCTTGGGGACGGGGACGCGTTTCCGGGACAGCAAAAAAATTCCCAAATTTTGGGGATGGTAGGGGACGGCTATTAAAATAATATATAAAAATTAATATTTGAATATTTTATTTGTATTCAATGAAATTTAGGGATTTAAATTGTGTTTAATGTATTTTAGGTACTTTCAAGATCATAATTTAATGTTCTTGGTAAAAATAACAACATTTTAAAAGTAAAAACATTAGAAAACTTTTGAAAGATTTTTAAAAATAGGGGACGTCCCCAAGTCCCAAACGCTCGGGATGTCACCAAAATCTAGGGGACATGTCCCTGTGTAACACTGTTTTTATTTATTGAACAGTTATAGCCGCGGCAAAAAAATTGACGTAAAAGTGTACCACAATTCACCATACCCAACCGACAGCTTTGACCTAGAGTTCAAAGAATATATAGCATATCTTCAATTGGGCTCACAATAAAGAGGTAAAATATGGTCAAAGTCAGACCAAAAGATGTTTTCAAAAATGGCCCTGGAATTGTTGATAGTGTTGGCTTATCTGTAAAACTTTGGCCACTGGAAAGTGGGTTTAACTCTTTAAGAGGACACCATCAACAGCTTTCCGTGTATGTTTGTTTGCAAGGCCTGCTATTGAAATATTGGCATGAAGATGGTTTTTCAACAAATAACTTAATAAGGGAATCCTCGCAATAATAAGATGAGTCCAAATAAATTGAGAAACAACCAACCTGAGCTGAGCTAAAATATGGATAGACATGTATCAGAAGAAGTAATTGCTAGCTTCCATCAAGTTTCAGCTACTTGACTACACCTGGGAGCAACAAGACAAAAAAGAAAACGTCCTCTCAAGTTCGAATTTCTGCTTTAAACGTGGCCATTTGAGAATGACACTCCCATATCAAAAATATATCTGTTAAGAGATATCGAAGGAGATGTGAACCCTGAGGAATGAAGAATGAGTAAACACCTGTGGGTTAGAAGGAATGGAAAACTGTAGAATGGGGATCAACGATCCATACGGTTAGAGAACTTCCATTGGAAGTTCGTGGCACTAGTTGGCAAGAATTATCCAGATGTTTATGCCAACTAGTGGAGGGAAGATAGTGAAAATCGAGATCAACCTTTTCCTGCAAAGGAGAATGATGATACTGACTAGCATGATCTCCAAGGTAGAGTTGAAGAAGAAATGAAGAAAAGGTAGGAAAAAATAGAGGAGTTACCAACTCCAAGTAAAGAAACACTTGTAGTAAAAGCAATTATGATCCAGCCCAGCCATCCCACCTCCCTGTTCTCCCACTTCCTAAAAAATGGTAGGAAAACTGAGATTTGTAACTTTTTATGAACACGCACATGATCCAAAAGGTTCTGGTAGCCAACCCAAATTACTGAAAAATTGGGGAAACAAAAATGTTTGTGATCGTGTTTCCCAGCAGTCTCTACCTTTCAAATAATGGGATTAATGCTCTGTGCTCATTTAAATCCTGTAAAGATTTTTCTAATGTTAAACTTCTACAATAACATATGTTCTTTTGCCACGATGGTGACTATTTTTTCAAGAACAGTTGAGTGGATGTCCAATCAGAGAGTGAAAACCCTCATGCCGAGTGTCCAGAGGTGAGACTTCTGGAATTCTGCCACTAGTAAGGTCAGGATAAATCCTCCTACAAGTAGGTCTGATTACTGGATCACTGAGACCACTTGGCCTTGTCTGATCAGGGTGTTGAAGAATTTCTGCGCAGCAATACTTTGAACTTGGGCATCCTAAAAAGCATGTTTTACCCTGTGATTCTTAGCTTCACCACCTCAAAATCAAGTTGAAGAAAATTTAATGACAGATACCCAGTGATGGCTCTGAACAGTATAACTTTCGCACTAGGGATCACGAAGATGCATACCTTGGCAACAAGTAAAAATGAAGCCATCGTGTCTAGATACTCTTTTATAATATTGATTTTTTCCAGGAGAGGTAACTGATCAGGACTCAGAACTAAGTTCTCTCCCCATGATCAACATAGACAATTGCTGCACGTGTGTTTTGTGATCTGACACCACAGTTTAACCAGATCCTAAATCCTAATAAATAAATAAAAGTTGCACTTACATACTACACACAAAATAAATAACTACAAATTATATTCAAAAGTTCCAAAGGTCAAAGGGGATCAATTCATGTGGTAAATCATCGTAGTTTTCATAGAGGAGACCGGCATTCAAATTTTGACTCTTAAAATTGGGTAAACTACCACATCTAATTTTAATATTTGTTTTGGCTTACGCAACAATGAATTTGAGGGAAGAGTTTTCCCTTTATCGTGGCAACTAAGCCAAAACATGTCCATACAGGTCCCATGGTGGGAGCAAACTATAATTTTTCTGCGACTACTTCGACTAAATTTTCAGAAGTTTTTATAGGAAAGTGGTCCGGTGATTTTTAAACAAAATGGATGGTTTCTAAATTTTTTGGTGTTGTAATAAAGTTGTTATAAATAAAAAACCAAAATAGAATCAGAAAACGAACTTAACTAATGTGCAGCTTACATTTTGCCAAAAAAAAAAAAACAAAATAATTCCTACAATCTTTGTTACAAATTTTCAGCCCGCCACTGCTAGTTGGGACTTATATTAATCTTCCTAAACAGCAATTGCTCCAAGCATTTAAGAGAAGATTCTATTATTTGCAATTTTGCAATAAATTCAACATAAAAATAGAAGCAATAGCCCCCTCCGTAGAACCACTGCCGAATCAGGAAATAGGTTCCAAATAAAATGGAAAGTAAAAGCTTACCTTACAGGTAGTGAACTCGACTTTTCGATACTTAGGGTCTTCGACAAAGAGACGGGAGTGGAGCATAGGAGTATAAGCAGCTGTAGCTCCATAATTTCTGCAGAGCATTCTGAAAGGGAGCTCAGATTGGTCCACCATGGGCGCCACTATCAATTTGGGCTCTCCCAAATTCTTCCAGTGCTTCCACGCCCTTTCCACCCATCTCCCATCATCTCCCAACGGCCTCTCAATAAACTTCAACTCCTCCTCTCCCTTGCTTGGCGATGCCGAACAATCCGAGTGTTCAAAAGAAGCTGCATTTGGAGAAAGAGTGCAGTCGGCGAGAGTCGAACACAGGACATCCTCTGTTGGTGTCATTGACTGAGAGAAGCGCAGTTGATTTAAAGGCAGATGTGATGGAGCATAGAAATAAATATTGATGTTTGGGATTGCAGGGAGAAGGCGTGTAAGCAAAGCGGAATGATGTCTCTTCATTCAGCTTGCTATCATCCACTCGTAATGAAGAGAGTGGAGGAAAACCCTAACTTTAAACTTTGAAGATACATAATGTTTTTTTAGAATGCTTGGTCTCCAATAACTTTGAAGTATAAAATCAAATATATTTTCTTTTCCTAAATAGAAACAGAAAACTAACTTAACTAATATGCACCGGCCCTCAAATTCTCCCCGTAAACCAGTGCAGGGAAGGGAAGAATTGCAGGGACGCCCACCAGAATTGTAGGGACCCCGACATCGTATACAAAAAAAGGTCGTATATTGCACTTGGGAAGGTAGCGAAGGGAACGGCATGGAAAAAGACATGGTGAAAATATAATTTAGCATATCTATATTATATAAATATATGTAAAATAGTGTGAGAGTTTTTAGCGCTTATACTTCTCAATATATTTTATCATTTATATAAACATAAATCAAAACATGGTAAAATATGTCGAAAAAGATATGCACCTATACCTCTTGGCATATTTTGCATATGTTTATATAATATAGGTATGCTAGTAGCAGTCACAAGAGTTGCATTGTACATAAAATGATACCAAAATAAAGTCAAGAAAAGAAGGCGGGCATTTAGTTTGTGCATGAATGACCTCGATGAGAACCTATCAAGTTGGTGACTTAAGACTCATATTATTAATAATAAGGATCCCCCCACGTAGTTCATTGGTGTTCATCGTCATGATAATCATTGCCGCCGCCGTTATCTTTGTCATCATAATGATCGCCGTCTTTGTCATCGTTGATCATCGCCATAATCATAATCGTCCGCCAAAGATTACCACCATTATCACCACCATCACGAAAACCATCATCATCATTGTCATCATTGTCATCATCACCAATACTAATATTACAATTTATAACAAACTAGCAATCGCATGTGTACAATGCAATGTTAACGCCGAATGGTATATGTTATTTGATTTAGAGGTATAGTTATTGATTTTGTAGTTGATGTTGATAAGGGGTGTTATTGATTTTGTAAGTGTAGAAATATAGATGAAGCACTTCATTTAAAGGTTCTATCTACATTTAAAACTTGTTACAAATTTGTACATATACATTTCTAAATCTTATATCATGAGTGGTAGCGTTTTATGGGCATTTTTTTACAAATCTTATATCATAACAAAAGTGCAAGTAATATTCATTTATTTTCTTAATAGTACTTTCAATCCACATAGTAGTAGGAGACAATGGTATGTTAATGTCAAAGGAAATACAACAGATTTTCTTTTAAAGTGGGGAAAAAGAGGGAAACATAGATATGGAATAACTAACATAGTGTTGATAGTTCAAAGTATAGAAAGGAATGGATGAGGGTGTAAAGTTTGAAGGGACGGATGCGGTAGAAATATTTGCGTAAAGAAGGTTACGGAGGAGATGCACTGCCATCCGCTTTCTTTGAACTGAGGATGACACATTTCAATCTGTTGATTCCGCAGTATGTCTCTTTTTTAGGGAAAGTGTGAAGTAGTATTCGTTTCGATGACATTGCTTGTAATTTCACTATTCGCATCTTTGTCTATAGACAATAGGTGGAGGTTGTTAGCTGTAACACCCATGATTGACTCAGTTATCTCATCAAAAGCAGTAACTGATTGAAGTTCCCCTGTTGGGTCCTTTAGATCGATCCTGAGTGCATATCTATACTCATAGTTATGAACTTGTATGTTGCAACTCGAACAAAACCATGAACCATTTCCATGCTCTCGCACTTTTTTCCTGCATTGTTTGTCACCTTTTTGAAGAGGACATGTTGTGTTAAAAAAATTGTCCATACTGATATTTGTGATTTCTTTGAACTGAGGATGACATATTTCAATTTGTTGATTTTGTGGTATGTCTCTTTTTTCAAGGAAAGTGTGAAGCAATATTCATTGCCGATGACATTGCTTGTAATTTCACTATTCGCATCTTCATCTATAGACAATAGGTGGAGGTCACTAGCTGCAACACCCATGATTGACTCAAATGTCTCATCAAAAGTAGTAACTAATTGAAGTTCCCTTATTGGGTCCTTTAGATCGATCCTGAATGTATATCTATACTCATAGGTCTAAACTTGTACGTTGCAACTCGAACAAAACCATGAACCATTTCCATGCTCTCGTACTTTTTTCCTGCATTGTTTGTCACCTTTTTGAAGAGGACATGTCATGTAAAACAATCTGTCCATGTTGATATTTGTGATTTCTTCAGTAACCATGACCCATTCATTTCCCTCAGTATTCCCCATTTGTATGACCTACGAAATCATTGTTACAGAGGTCAAGCTTTTTAGAGGGCCCAAAATTTGCTTGTGATAGAGGGCATCGGATGGGAGTAGTCATCAGAATCAACCCAACCATGAAGTGCAGTAGTTTCTAAAATTGGGGGGTTGACGTAACATTTGGTACTTGAAATAGTGTCAACTGAGGTCCCATCGAAACTGGAGATGCGAACAACTTTCAAGGCAAGGACCAAAAGATGTTGTATACAAAGAATGTCTTCAAGTTCTTTTCTTATCTCATCTAAATGTTGTCCCCACAAAGTGACAATGAAACTGAATCCTGACATGTCCTTTAATTGTAGAGTTCTTCTTTTTGTTTTAGATTGGTCATGCCTATGAATAGTTGAGAATGATGACATCGCAAAAATAATCCCAATCAAATCAATAGAAGAACTGATAGTGTTTGCAGTATGTCGTTGATTTTGGTGAAGAGAAAGTGATGAGAAGGTAGTGTATCCTCATTTTCTATGAGAGGAGTTATGGTTGAGGACAGTTGCAGGAAAATCTCCAAAGTATTGTTCAAATGGTTGTAACATAGCTTTGCATCAGCAATCCTCCCAATCCTACCATTCGAAATTGTATGTATGTAAGATATGTGTTAGCTCAACTCAACCTAGTTCTTATCCTTGAATTTGATGCAAATATAATCTCAAATCTATAAAGTATAGTAAAGAAATTGTGTGACACAAAGAAGTCCTTCTGCCCACTACATCTTCAACTCAACATATCCTAGACAACCAACATTGGTAGGAATGCCTATTTAGATGGAATTTAAAGCCTGAAAATTCAAAGAAACAAAAGAAATAATGAAGAATAGACAAAATTATAAGAAATAGTTTGGCTTGTACGATTTTTCTCTAGATACAATTGAGTGAAAGTGTTCAAACCTTGAATATTTACAATTACAAAAAAATATAGAAAAGTACTAAGGGGTGGATAGAAATGAATATAAATGAGTATTGTATTTTACGAGTTAACATGTTGATGGTTTAACCTAAATAGGGCTTACTACTTCAATTATGACAAAACAATCCAAGCTCAACCAGAGTGATGAATTCCTTTGGAGGGCCTAGTCTCTTTAAAATTGTGATCCAGAATATCATTCACACTCAATAGAATACTATTCCAAGTTCTTCATCCTTGGGAACACAATGAACTCTGAAGATTTAGATAACATTTTGTACATCTAACGACAAGGAAACATGGCCTAAACACAAGGAAAGGGCAAGTGGACGGAAAATATGGCACTATTCTTTCCCAGATTATTGTAAATAAGTAGATGAGCCCAGTAGTGAACTTGAGTTTTAAAATAAAAATTCATCAGGGGTCACTGTGTAGAAGGTTCTCATAACAATGATTTTTGTCAGCAAGAAATAGACTAATCAAGACAATGCATTTGCAGGATAATTCAACACCCAATCTTTTACAAGGAATAAACACTTTGCATATACACAACTACAAGGAGATTTTGTTACTTGAGATCAATTACTCACAAGAGGAAAGTTATGTAAACATCTTTAAGACTTACTAATACAACAATGCCATGTTAGAAACAATAGTTTAGACAAATGGTAGTCTAGAGATCTAGAACTCAAGTACCAAAGAAGAGGTTCTCCTATGCACAATTTGATGTTATATGTGATACATTGAGCCAGTGTATCTACAATCCATGAAGCTCAATATATAATGAGGGAAATGTCTCGTAAGGAAGGGTATATGATCATCAACAAGGTTAGTACCCAAATAAACCTTGAAAGAGACGGTAAAAAATATTTCTACAAGGGGTACTGGTAGGTAATGGGAAGTGAAGGTGAGCATGTTGTTAACAAGTTGTTAGATATTTTCTAAGAATCTGGAAAATGGAGGAATCCTCTTAGATGCAATAGAGAACAAATTAGGCCTTGGGTGCTTATGAAACCCGCCCTTACAAATTAGCACACTACCATCATAATTGTATCTAGTTGTTTTTGAAATATAAGCCTTGATTTTGAAGAAAACATTGAAAAAGATCATGACACTTGCTGAGAACAGTTCTTCATATTTGCTAATGAAGTATTAGGAAACAGAAGGATTATTCAAACACCAAGACCAATAAGTTGGTTACTGCATACGAAATAAAAAGAGAAACTCAGACAATTACATAGAACTATAAAAGAAGGTGACTTATGCTCTGTTTATTGTATAGACAAATGTTGCCCATCAAAATATTGATAAGTAACTGGTGCTATTATCACTGGTATAGGTTTCACACAAGCTTTCTTTTACCATTAGGTTGGGAAACAAAAGTTCTTAATTGTTTTATGATTGTATTTTAAAACTACTGAATATGGCTAGTGAAAAGGAGGCATTTCATCAAACACGTCGGGTGCCCTGTTCTAAATCTCCCATTCTAGCAGAAGTTGGGAGGATGCTGGAAAAGATTGTGGAGTCCGCATGTACCCTTGCCGATTGCATTTTTCATAAATATGTGAAGGCCTTTCAAACACAACCATTTTTTTCATCTCATGTGATAAATGAAGTTCATGAGGTCACATTTGTTTCAGGCATTTAGTCAAACAATTCGCATGGCACCACTTTGTGTGATGGAGGACATGAGAACTGGTAGACAATGGACACCTCCGACGAATAATCTTCCAATGATCCACTACCATGGCTTTGATTGAAAATACATCTGAAATGTTTGAATTTTATGTGGCTTTGATTGAAAATTTGTCTGAAATGTTTGAATTTTATCTCAGGAGTCGTCTCCGTGTCAAAAGGCTCACGGAGGTCTGCCTCTTTTTCGGGCTTATAACGACTTCTGTAAATTCCATAGTGTCCCTGCAGCCAACTATCATGAGACCACCGACTACCATAAATGACATTAAACTCGTTGCAGAGCAGATTACGAAAAAAGGTTTGCCAAGAAGAAATTTAATCGTGTTTAAAAACGTTCAAACGACCATCAAATTTAACATATTGGGCGAAATGACCGGAAAGGGATTTCCCATAGGAGGAACGCCTTCCGCGTAAAAAGTTACGTCTACTTAATAACGCATGCATAAAGTGATGCCTCCATAAAATTACTAAAACCATGTGCTAAATGTCCCATGAGAATAATATGTTATCATAAAACCACTTTACCATAAATGACATTAAACTCAAGAGAAACGAAAAGGGGGATTTCGTTGATGTAACCATCAAGAAGAAATTTAATCGTGTTTAAAAACATTCGGAAAGAGATAAATTTAACATATTTAACCACCAAAAGGGCTTTCCCATAGAGGAACGCCTTCCACGTAAAGGTTACGTGTATGGGGGCTTAATAAGGATGCATAAAGTGATGCCTTCATAAAATTACTAAAACCATGTGCTAAATGTCCCAGTGAGAATAATATGTAAAACCACTTTTCCCCTAACGCGCCTCAAGAGAAACGGAAGGGGAGTTTCGATGATGTAATCATCGAAGAATCCATCCACCCGATATTAAAAAGTATGGATATCGAGGAAGAGATGAAAGTTCTTTAAAAGCAACATGGATGTGCCAAGTAAAGGATGTGAACTTCTTCCAAATGGGGACATTAATTGAGGCAAGGAAGAAAGAGAATGGGAAAAATTAGGTTCATGGTCGATGAAAGTGTTCAGTGGGGGAAGCATTCGTGGTAGTTTGTTCTCAAATGTGGTAATGGAGACGTTCACAACATTAATCTGAATCATGTTCGCACATAGTGTTGTCTCCTTTCTACACGTCATCGAGGAGTAGACATTATATGGAAAAGACCTAAGAAATAAGGAAGGTGTGAGGAATGTTTTGTGAAGGTGGATCAAGCCAAGTTTTATGTGAACTTCTTCCAGATAAATGGACATTAATTGGAGTGCAAGGGAAGAAAGAGAATGGCAAAAATTTTCATGGTCGATGAAAGTGTTCGGTGGAGGGAAGCATTCGTGGTAGTTTGTTCTCAAATGTGGTAATGAGACGTTACAACATTTGTGATCATGTTCTCGGAAATAGTGTTCTCTTTTAGGACGTCATCGAGGAAGTAGACATTATATCCCAAGGGTAGGCATGTAATATAAAGTCAACAAATGCGAGAGGAGTTAAAAAAATTTAATAGGTCAGTTGTTACTGTACATAACAAATAAAATCTATTACAAAAGGACGTGATATTTGCAAAGGAAAACATAGCTTCCTTGGCAAACGATAAATTAGTGGATAGCATAGCCCAAGTCACGAAAGAGGACTTTATGTTGTAGTTGATCATCATCTGGATCACCCAATTCATTGTGCCCGGTGATTTGAGCAGAGGAAATGGTAGTAGGAGAACTTAGACTTTTCAACATAAGGAGGTTGTGTTGATTGACTTGGTCATTCCTGGAAAACAAATGGGAACATATTTGAAGGCAAGCATGTCATGGTGAGAAAGTGCAGAGTCAACACACGAGACATAAATGTTTAAAGCTACAACAACTGTAGGAGAAAGTAAAAGGAGGGGTGAAAGACCATTTCTTGAAGCAACTTGGAATGTGGATTTGATAACATTAATGAGATAAGATCCACCTATCCCTGTAGGACTGTGAATCACCATGCACAATGGATGGAGCGAAACTTCAAAAGTGAAGTGCTAAAAAATAATATCGAAAGCATGATGTTTTTCCTGAGAGAATGAAAATGTGGGTGAATTAAAAGGTGATATCATCCAAGGAACATTCGTTGAGGCTTTATTAACCTTTACGAAAGATGGGGAAAACACCTAAAAGGAAGTGGGAACATGATGAATGCTCCAATTATGGTGGGAGTTAATGTCTCGTGCCCCAACATATCTAGGATGTCAAGTGTCGATGTGCATCCCAAACTCAGTCGACCCAAAAGTTGCGACTTAGTCAAGTTTTCAGGAGGTTGATTATTGTCGCCTCAGATTCAGAACTACATCTTGAATTTTTTGTAGGAGTAGAATGGTAGTGGGAAACACGCCAAGGTCGATAATTGCATTTGAAAATATTCTAATTAGAAATGAATTCATGAGTAATGCACCCAATATCGAAAGATATATTGCAGAAAGGCTTGTAGAGGAAGAGCTCATACCAACAAAAAAGTTCAAAAGAAGTTGAATTTTGTGCAGGAATGTTTGAGATCCGTGGATAGACACAGACAATAGCTAGGCTTGCATGAATTTTCCATTTATTGACAGAAGGGTGTTTGTTGTAAGTCGATTCCCTGACGAATGGATATGAGACTTCAGTAATTTCAAGTGCTCGCCGCCGATTGAGGGCACTACGACTCTACAAACTCTCTTCCGACGAGATCTCGAGCGCTCCCTTCAGCTTCACCGCTATCAAATTTTATACCGCATTATCATTTGTGTGGCTAGATTGGGACGAAAATTTGAGGATCTATACTTACTCTCCTAAAGTGGATTCCAATATGTGGGACATCACATATCAATGGTTTTAGTGTGACGAGGACCTCTATCCATCTAAAGAAGGAACGCAGTAAAAAAAACTGTTAAAAATACAAAAACGCCCAAACGGCCATCAAACCATCAACTTTAATACATCCACGTAAACGTCGGAGGTCCTTTACTATAGGGGGAATGCCTTTGGTGTAATAAAAATATTATTATTATAATTGTTATTAATATTAATGTAGTTATTATTATTAAAAATATTATTATCATAATAATTTTATTAATAGTATTAGTAATATCGTGGTTATCGTCATCTTAATCATCTTTCATCATCGTCTTCAATGTTATTGCCATTTTCATCATCATCATTTTCATGATCGATACAATCTTTATCATCATTATTTTCATCATTATCGTCATCATCATCATCATCCTCATCATTATTATGAATTATTATTAATAATATTGTTATAAATATATATTATTAATAGTATTAATATTAATATTGCAAAAAAAAATTATTAACATACTTATTAATATTAATAGTTTCGTCATCATCATCATCATTTTAATTATTGTCATTGGCATCATCATGATCTTCATACTCATCATGATCATCTACATCATCATTGTCACGATCATCATCATCATCACGATCGTCATTATCGCTGTCATCTTTATAATTGTTGTTGGTGTCCCCGATTTCACCTGAAATCCGAGACTACCCCATGTTAAAATTTTCGTACTTTTAAAATAATGGGTCATTTTGTGTTTTTATTGCTTAAAGTTTCTAATATGTGTTAAGATATTCTCAAGGAGCCATATAAGCCATTTTCACCAAATACCCAGATGCCCAAAATTATTTTACTCTACCGCATTGGGTTGCCTGCGGAAAATTTGTATTTAATTATTTTGAGCCCGTTTGAGGCAATTTGTGCTCGGTTTAACCTCGTTGTGATCGTACATGTCAATATTCCCATATACCAATAGGATTTTAACTAGGAATGGATCTTGGGATTTATTTGTAACTTCCGCAACGTTTTGTGTTTTTAGTGTTTTCTTGTTTTGTTTTCGCGAAAATTTCTCGGATCAATTAATTGCCGCCGATTTGGCCCGATTTCGGCCCGGAGTATCTGGATATCACCTATGCACGTGCACTGCAAGGAATTTGCCATCTGAGGTCCTGGGTTCTCTCGGAAAAGATGAAGTCGTGCACCAAAAAGCTTCTTCTAGTGGCCGTATTTTTGGAAAAAGAGGGTTTGAAGTGAATCATGAGATTTTGGAAGCAACAGCAGTGAGAATTTTGACTCGCTCAAACAGGTACTTTTTCCCATGGAAGCAACGCCACTAAGTCACAATGGGAAAATTAGAGGCAAAGATGCACGCGGGAATTTCTTACCTACCTCAGAGGGTAAAAATTCCCACCGTGAAATAAAAGAAAATCACTTAAGGCATTGATGGGATTTTATTACCCGCCTCAGAGGTAAATAATCCCATTATGAAAGTCAAACAACTTAAGTGGATCATGGGATTTTTGGAGCTGCCTCACAGGTCAATAATCCCATTGCCAATTGACTTTTAAAAATAGAAATTCCTTATTCCAAAAAGTGCGACCCACCTTGGGTGAATAATAATCCATTAAATAAATATTTGTTAATATTTATTCACCCAATTTTGGCGCCCATGCTTGTGGAAAAGTCAACAAAGGAAAGTGGACAAAAGGAGTTGGAAATAGACAGTTCTAAAATTAAATAAATATTATTTATTTAATGCAACCCCTTTATGTCAAAAAGTGCGCCCCTTTGGGAGAGAAATAATACTTTTTAAAGTATTAAATAATTAAATTAATTCCTATTTTCAGGGCTAAGGTCAAAGCATACTGTGAGGCTTGAGTTAACTGGAAGCAGAAGTCTAAAATTAAATAAATTTAATTTATTTAATGTTAGCCATAAGCATGCACAAAATAGGCGCCCATTTGAAGAGTGAAGCTTATTAATTAATTAATTAATTGCCAGGAATAGGAAGGGCATTAATTAATTATAGAATCATGAGGATTATATAAGCAGGGGTTGTCATAAGGATGAATTAATTAATTCACAAGTAGAGAAGTGCAGCCGAGAAGAAAAGTGCGCCCCATTTGAAGAGGATTTTGCTCAAAAGAAGGTGAAATTAATGCTAAAAGCTTCCATAATTGGCGCATGAAGGAGGTTGATTTGTGTCTGGATAATTGTTTGCATAAGTGATACATGTGCTCAAGTGAAGTTGGTAAAATTCATGCTTGCTTTGCATGCAAATAAAACATCAAATTTGGGGCAACATGCTTGAATTATGCAGATTTTTATGATTAAAATTCACTGTTCATGTTCCGGTTGCCATCTTTGTTTGAATTAATTGTAGGAATTCATTATAGGTGCTTTTATAAGAGAAAGGAGCTTAAATCCATGTCGAATACATCAACATATCCTCCGAATGTGAAGAATTATCTAGATCTACATCGGTTGTGAAGAATTCCGGCCGAATAAAGAGGAAAAGAATTGTTTAGACAAAGATTGCTCCAGCCATGGCAAAGTGGGATGAAAGAGAAAGCTCAGCGGAATCATGCGTAGCTTATAGATTTGCTGAAGTCAATAGGCCTAGATCCAGATCCAGATCTCATAATTGCAAAAGCTTCCGACACAAAGGCTTCATCCTCTTGTTTCAACGCAATTCGTGAAGAAGTCGGGCATGGAAAATTCCTTCCCAGATCTTGTGCATGTGCTTCCAATCTTCCAGTTAAGCCTTCATCAAGTTGCATTCACCCTGAGAGTTTTTCAAAATTTTTAATTGCTCATATACAATTAAAAATAAAAATGATGAGTTATTTACGGCAGACATTGCACTGATGTATGTACAGGAGAAGAACTACAAAAGCTTCAAGGATAAAAGGGAAGACAAGGCGAAGGCAACACCTGTAAGCAAAATTCCAGATCCAGCCGCTTCCAGATCCAAATGCTCCCAAATCCAACATGGTGAGAATCAAGGGCAAAATAATCAATCGCAGATGAGAATGTGAAAGAAGAACAAGACCGCAGCCTTTCCTCTTTCTTCTTCTTTCCTCCGAAAAGTAATTGAGTGATCAATTAAACTATAAAACTTAAGTGATTGGTTTAAAGCCATTACTCAAGAAGTTAACTAATGGAGATAGGTGACAAACGTGCAAAATAGAAGGTTTTATCTTCATTGCAAATCATGCATGTCATGCAAAGAGGAATTCCAAGAGGGAGATTGTCAATTGTTTCCTTTTTCGACTTCCACATGTGCTAGTTCAACTAAAAGCTTCCAACTTGTAATTGCCCCTCTACATTCTATAAGTAGAGGAAGAACCTTCGGGTTAAGGATCGAATTTGTACGCAGCAGATTCTTGTGTTCGACTTTGTGCTAAAACCCCGATAGCCACTTAAAGCAAAGGAATATAAAGGAGTAGGTTTCAGAGAACTTTGTGTCACAATGCAATTTGTTTATAGTTTTCTATCTTAGATCTAGATCTAAAGTGCCTTTAGCTTACAAGTGCCTTTGCGTGCGTTGATATCTATTAGTTTTTTTCTATGTGCATGCAATCAACTCGTTATCTATTGATTGGGATGCACATCTTCCCATTTCTTCCCGTGTTTTACTATTTTCTTCCTCTCTAAATATTTCCTTTCTTAAACAAATCACATTTACTTGCTACAAAACTATACAACTATGGTTCATGAGTGAATAGTTAAAGTAAACCCCATATAGATACTAGCATATTTTAATTGACAAATCGACACGGGAGCCTTCATCGGCAAATGAGGGAGATTTATCTCATGATTCCGAGGTTTTCAACTATGTAGAAAATCTAGCCAACATTGTGATCATCATCATCGTTAGGTTTGTCATCATCATCATTATCATTGTCATGATGATGACGATGATAATGAAAATGATTATGATGACAACGATGAAGGCGACAATGATGATGATGACAATGAGGATGATGATAATGTCATCAATGATGATGATGATGACGACGACCACAACCACTACAAACATAATTATTATTATTTCCACATTAAGTATTAAAAATTAAATATTAAATAGTGAATAGTAAATATTAAATATTTAAATAAGATTATTATGATTGACAAACAATAAATAATAATTACTATAATTAAGAAAATAATAATACTTTTATAAATCTTCTTCACAAGCGCTTAACATGTCAAATGAGTGTTCAAGGTGGTGCATTCTTCCTTAATGGTCTCATCATCTTGTATAGTGTTATGTGTTTCATGTTCAAGTTTCGTGGTCTACGTCAAATAAGTGTTCATGTTCAACAACCAAATTAAACCCTAATCACCATAAACAAATATTAAACATGAATTCATATGGAAAACACTAATCACCAATGTAATTTTGTAAACAAAAACTAATAGTGTTAAGGCATTGTGTTATCATTTACTCTTGGTTTATTGTTTTATTCTCATTTCTTGTTTATCATCATCATAGTCATTGTCGTCATTGTCACGATCGATATAATCATCGATCATCATTATCATTATCATCGTCATCTTCATTGTTGTCATCCTCATCATCACCATCACCACCACTACCACCACCACCATCGTCATAATCATTAATAATAATCTTATTACTACTATTTATATAATTATCAAAATTTATAAAAATAAAAATTATTATCATTATCATTATTATTATTATTATTAGTGTTGTTAATTGTGTTATCATAATAGTAATATTGTCATTGCCACCATCAAGACTTGATCCTGGTGGGCTCAATGAGACCCAACATAATCACCAATAGACTAAGGCATTTCAATATTTTTAAAATTAAAATTTCATCATCATCGAGTAATATTAGTATTAATATTAATCACAATATTAATTATTGATTGATTGCACTTGATGAATATGTTTTCTTCCTTTGTTGTATTTAAATATATATCTTACTACCCCAAGTCCCATATGCCTATTTAGTGTATCTTGGAATTTCTTCCATGATTCTAAAATCCTCATTTATTCAAAAAATATACCTACATTAATTAATATGTTTGGTTTGTAAAAATGTAAACCTAAATATATGATAATCAATCCTTATGACCATGGGGTTACCAACAAAGGAGTATTTTATGAAGCTATTACGAAAGGGATTATTATGAAGCTAGTGGCCTTTTGATTTAATAAAATACACGATTTCAATAACTTTATTTGGAAATAACAAAGTGAGCTCAATCTTTCAATAATTTTATTTGATAATCCTCTTAAGTAAAATTTAAAAAATGAGCTCAATCTTTCTATGCCAGAATGTAGAATGATAATATTAAATCATTGCAACTTAAGGAGATAATATCCTTGAATGTAAACTATATGAATATAATGACAAATTCCATAAAAATGATCTTAAAAATATGTGAGATAACTTACCAACATCTCTCTTGAGAACGATTCTTAATCCTTTCTATAACATGTCCTTGGATTATTCAACCAAAAAATGTACTTATGTCTCCAGAGGTAGGTAAAACTAAAATGAGGGTGGATATAATCAAATAATGAGACAAATTATTGTATTTTATTTTTCTATGCTTCTCGCTCTTTCCTATTGGTCTCTAGAGGTAGGTAAAACTAAAATGAGGGTGGGTATAATCAAATAATGAGACAAATTATTGTATTTTATTTTTCTATGCTCCTGCTCTTTCCTATTGCTAAACTTTGGAACATTTAATATTTCACGACTCCAATTTCTTTTGTAACACGGATTTTTAAAGTTTTAATAACTACACAACGTTTATATTAAAAACACAATTAAAATCCTACCTAAATTAATAGTCAAATAAATTATTTATTATAAGCCTTCAATAGCTTAAAGGAACATAATTAATAGCTACCATTTATAAGCTTTCCTTCCATTTATCACGATTTAATCATCGCCCAATTATATCCCATCATTTAATCATATGCAACCACAAAATGTCTCAAATTTTGAAAGAAGATCAAGGCAATTCCAAAAGAATTTTTCAATCACCCATTCAAATATAGGAACACTTTTAAATTGCTCAAATTTACACAAAACTTTGAAACAATGGTGGAAAATACAGATATATCAAATGTTCTAACATAATTATCTATAAACATATTTGCAATTGTGCTTTATAAATATTTACAAGTCTCTATCAATTAATGCAAGTCAAATATACAGTTTATATATTTTATCGTCGTAGATCTAATATTATAATTTAATCTCATAATTTATAGATAAAATACCAAAATACACACCAAGATACATCTCAATTTCCAGGCCTGATATTTTGAAAAATACTGCCAAAAGAATTCTAGGAACAGAAATAGGAATGACGACAAGGCTGAGTGAGATTATGGAAATGGAGGACACCAAGATGGCTAACCACAAACATTTTGGTGTCACCGTAACATACATCCCCGAACCAAATGACACCAACGTTGGGTACAATGCAAGAAAGATTAGGCAGAGCCCAAGTGATGATGAAGTCTCCAATTTCGCACGACTACGAGGTTGGAGTGGTCCAGTGAGCAAGTTGATCGCCACAATAGCGTAAACAAGGCTCTGATTGAAAGACACGTAGCTAACGTGTCTGATATTATAAACACCTTGAGTGCAGGTGCATGCATCAGAACAGGAATGCCTCTCTGGCTATCAAACCCCCTGGAATTGTGAAGGGAGCTGCATAACTAACTAAGAACTGCAATCAAGGAAAGCGTTTCATTTCGCTTTTGTATGGATTCATCTGACATTTGAGAAGTAGAGGCAACATTCTTGTTATTTCGCTTCTGCAACCTATTCTCTCCTCTAAAATTAGAAATTAAATTTGTAGTCTGGAAAAATGGCGCCAGAACTACCAGCGAACCATCCTTTCATTATATATATATGAGGTCCAAGAAAGTATTGTCGTCCTTATTCATCGCATTCACATTCCCCACGGATAGACAGACCATGTTTGCCTTCCTTAAACGCCCCACGTTCAACATGTGCATCACCTTCCACACTAACTACAGAGGATCAACGAACAGTTATAAAGTTGTTACGTGTTAATTTTTTTATGCGGTCTTGTGTTGTGTTGATCGATCGTTGTTTAATCCACCTAATGCATGTGGTGATACTTTGGCGTTTCAGGGAACTATGCGTGAAGACAAGTCGCCACTCCTTGCCAGCACACTCTTTACTAGCGCAAACAAAGCCGCCGCCATCCCTTGCCAGCGCACTCCTTGCTAGCGCAAAAGAAGTTATAAAAGTTTTATTTTTTTCCGAACTTTTGTTTTTATTTAGGACACACGTAGGACATCACACAATCTCACTTAGTATATGTAAATGTATATGCCTCTCGGCATAACAACTTACCCTTATAAGCAGCTAGGGCAAAGGATTCACAAATTCTAATTTAAAAACTAGCAATTGCAAATGAGTTGCAAGTTACGCCGGAGAGGGAATGAGATTTGTGTATACAATATAGTATGGGTACAAGGTGAAGGTGATTTGTGTTTGTATTGCATTACAAGTGGGGTTTGCGTATATATATGTACAACTCTTAACTTATTTAATGTTGGAGTTTGCCAATGGATCCTAGATCGTGGTATTGTTTTGTGCGCATGATGGGGGAAGGAGTATTTCCATGCCTTGTACGCCGTGTGCCAATGATGTGTTGAAAGTCTTTTCTCCTCCTCCTTGCGTGATTTTACGTTCTTGGTATATCTCATTCGTGCGTAGCGTTCAAACGTAAAAGCTGGTTGGATTTGTAGATCGTTGATGGCACGAACTCTTGACATTGCTGTGAATGTTAGTCCTTGACGGTCAACGTTTCCGATGTCTCCTGTGGCCTTGTCAAGAGTTAGGCCTTGTGATTTGTGGATGGTGAGGCCCCAAGACATTTTTAGTGGGATTTGGCGACGATTTCCACGTGTGACAGGAGGTAGGGGCAAGTGTGTTGGGTTGAGTATGTCCCATGGGGGCCCTTGGTAGTGTTTGAAGTTGACAACAACAAAGGATGGCAAGTCCGGTGGTTGTGTTTCTGGGTTGTACACGATATCTGTCACTTGCCCGAGTGCACCATTAACCAATCCTGAGCTAACCCATAAGTTAGATGTCAACATGACCTCTTGTCCTGTGCATAGGAAAACTACCGGGTCTAGTTGAGTGTCGTTGATGTCTGAGTCAGAGTTATGTTTGCTTTGTTCTGCGATGCTCATTGCAATTGGTACGTGCAAGGATTTTAGCATTTGTTTATTGTGCTTGTTTGCTAGGTCCTTTGTTGCAAATAGGTGCTTCTCAGTCATGAACATGGATTGCTCTGAGGTAGACATGCACGACTTGGTACGTGACATGAGAAGAGACCAATCCTTAACGGTTGCTTCTGCGTTTCTGATGTTGGTCAACATTTCTCTGAATTCAAGTTGTGTCGAGTTTAATCCTTGTTGCCTAAAGTTTGTGTCCAAGGTGATCACGGTATCAAAAGCATGCCAAAGGGAGCTTCCTAACATTATCTTTAACTTTAGATTCGTGAATGTATTTAACATTAGGTTTTATTATAGCTTTTAATATATTACAATTTTAGTTTATATATATTTTAGTTTAGTTTTATTTTAATGTTTTTATTACATTTATATTTTATATATATAATACTTTTAATTTTTATTATATATTTATATTTGATTTTTATAAATTATATATATATATATTAGTTTTTATTATATTTGTATTTAATAATATCTTTATTTTATATTTTTAAAAATATAAAGTTTTTTTTGTAGTCGAATTTAATCACGAATTTAATCGGTAATTTTTTAGGGACGATTTTTTTACGAATTTTATCTTCAACGAATTCGAACATGAATCCGAATGCGGTCACTTAAACTTTATACAGTACGGTAGTTGTAAAAAATCAAAAGCCCTAATCATAGCCACCCTGAAATCTAAAAAATCGGAAGCACTAACCGTAGCTGATGATTTTTATACGATTTATTAATTTATAGTAGCTGAAATTTGAAGGTTTTTAAGGTTTTGATCTAATTCGAAAACAAAAATAAATCCATATGAGGTTCTTGGCAAGTTTACACAATTTTATTGAATTCAGTTTTAAATAGCTGAATTTCAATTTCTTAAAATTAAAATCAGCGATTTCCATGACTTAGGTAATAATAACTTTAACATGTTTTGACTCTTGTTATCATTGCATTACTTTACCTAACGTCATCTTGCGATTTATCTCAACTGAGATTACATTATGGTATGGCAACATTGCATTTTAGTCATTACTCAATTGACCTCCACGAGCCCTTAACCTGGTGACATTTTCCCTCATGCATTTATGTTAAAATGTCATTAGGTTAATGACAATTCATGAAGGTCATTTGGGTATTGACTAAAAATCACAGGAATGAAAAATCTCGCAAAATTCAATAATCCAATTAAATCTCGTGGAAAGCCATCAACTTAGTATAAAATTCAAGGTTACTACATTATGATATTTGTCATATGTTGTAGTTGCAAACACCCTATGTATGCAAAATGTGGGAGCATATGGAAGGTATGTGAACTATTTGACAAAATGTCTCAATAAAATGTAGCAATGTTGGTAACAATGAAGCCTTGAAAAAAAAATGCTTTAAGAAAATACTGCTGCTTAGCCCAATTTGAAACGCACAAGTTACATCTGGATCTTATGCATGAGTAACTGACTACTGTTGGTCTGACATGGTGCACCTCATTGTAGTGCCAGATTATATTCAGAGATTGCTTTACATGGCATTGTCATAATCTCTATAAGAACATTACCCTTTTTGAAATGATGGAACTGATTAGCATCTCCCATAACAATTTGTCTTGCAATAATCTTGGAGATAAAGTTGGTTGTAGTGTGGCAGTCAACACATACATGGAGGTTCTTGACAACTCCAATAGTTGTCACAGGGGCATGATTTAACAATGCAAATGCAATTTCCAATTTCTCACTATGGTGGTAGAGGAATAATTCTTTTTTCTCCTTGTCCATGTCATACGGTACATGTTCTGAATCTGAAAAATATCCTGCTGCCTTCATCTTCAAAGACATTTTCTCCAACTTTGCATAGATCTTCTGTGTCTGTGGGTGTGAGCTATCTCCTACACATAAAGCATGCACCATTTTATGGCCTTTAATCCAACTACATCCAGTTATCTTTTTAATTCCTCCATCTGTTGTCAATTTCCTTACCATTTGAACCTCACCTAACTTGTGCACTTCTGCATAGATGTTTGACAGAAGAACATAAGTTGCAGCATTTTGAGGATCCAGCTCGAAAAGAAGAGTTGCTGTAAATAATCATAACCTGATATTCTTATGTGTGCTACAACGGTACCAAACAAACATATCCACACAACCCCCACAGATTTATTGGCATGTTGATGATAAAGTTTAGAGTTTCCTCAAGATAGCCAGCACGGCCAAGAATATCAACCAAGCAGACATAATATTCAATTCTAGGTGGAATGCTATAAGCGGCACTCATGCCACTAAAGTATTTACAGCCCTCGTGCATAAAACCTGCATGGTTGCATGCTAATAAAACAAAAATGAAGCTTACATGGTCAGGTTGTGTTCCATTAGACCACATCTCTTTGAGGTGGTTTGTCAAACAGTTGACTTGTCTTGTGTATGCTTCCACATTTTGCATACATGTCTACTAGGGCACTTGCAACTACGTCTGACAAAATCCGCTTCCATTATGCTTAGGTGATTGTCCATGCCCTGCTCTAAAACTCCCATTTTGACACAGGCTGGGAGGATTCTGGCAAAGGTTGTGGAGGCTGGTTTTACACCTGCCAATTGCATTTGCTTGAAAGGTTCCAAGGCCTTGAAAGTTTACATGGTCACGGTGTGTTGCTACTGTGTTCCATTAGACCACATCTCTTTGAGGTGTTTTGTCGAACAGTTGTCTTGTGTATGCTTCCACATTTTGCATACATGTCTACTAGGGCACTTGCAACTACATCTGACAAAATCTGCTTCCATTATGCTTAAATGATTGTCCATGCCCTGCTCTAAAACTCCCATTTTGACACAGGCTGGGAGGATGCTGGCAAAGGTTGTGGAGTCTGGTTTTACACCTGCCAATTGCATTTGCTTGAAAGGTTCCAAGGCCTTGAAAGTTTACATGGTCGGGGTGTGTTGCTACTGTGTTCCATTAGACCACATCTCTTTGAGGTGTTTTGTCGAACAGTTGTCTTGTGTATGCTTCTACATTTTGCATACATGTCTACTAGGGCACTTGCAACTACATCTTAGAAAACCACTTCCATTATGCTTAGATGATTGTCAATGCCCTGCTCTAAATCTCCCATTTTGACAGAGGCTGGGAGGATGCTGGTAAAGGTTGTGGAGTCTGGTTTTACACTTGGCAATTGCATTTGCTTGAAAGTTTCCAAGGCCTTTCAACAAAACCATTTTTTGCATATCCTGTTATCATTGCAGTCGATGACACCACATTTCTCTCAGGTATTTTGTCGAACAGTTAACATGCTTCCACATTTTGCATACATATCTACCAGGGCACTTGCAACCAAAACAATTGACAAAAATCCCTTCACCATAATGCTTTGGCAGATGTCCACACCCTTTTTCAAAGCTCCTATTTTGGCACAGGCTGGGAATATGCTAGCAAAGGTTAATTGATCAGATTGGACACCTGTTGGTTGCATTTGGTGAAACAGTGTCAATGCTTTGTAAGGATGCTCATGTCTTTTTTAGCTGATGAAATTAGAGGGCAAGGTGCCCATGAGTCCAACATTGTGGAACTGAATCTCTGGGTCACCCTCTCCAGTGATGACCCACATCCAAAGCGATTCTTCACATGTCCTCTGCTAACCCCCTCTTCATTACACAAGCTGCTGCTGTCCTCATGCAAATTCAAACCCCTCTTGTAAAATGCCTCAACAGACACCCTGGGTAGTGACAATCCTCCCTCCACGTCAACTTTAAAAATAAACAAAGATTAATTAAATCTCACAAATAATGAGAGCAACCACATTAACTTCAAAAACAAACAAAAGATAAATAAAACCTCATAAATAAAGAAGTCAACCTTTATGTCCAGAGTTTGAATCCTTGGAAAGCTGGAATCTTTATTTGAGTAGAATAAATGAGGAATGATCTGGTGATATTACACAGCAGTATTGCCAGTACCCAAATTGAATGGCATACCTTACTATAAATCTCTGATCAAAGCACATACTCATTGTGTATCTCCTTCCTGCAAATTACATAATTCTTGTCCACCATCCCATAGAAAAATGGTTTCTTCTTTTGTAAGGTCCAAAGAAAGCATGTTGGTGAAAGAAAGCTGAGTGCTTAATTATGAACATAAGAGGGCAGAGAGTGTGGAGAATTCATACATTTTAATGGTGCCCTTTAGGTTGGGATGTCTTCAAAATGCCGTGCAAGTCCTTTGCAGCATTGATATTCATGTACAATGCTGCAAGTTTTTTCAGGATCCCCGCTTTTGGATTCGGCACACACAGTGTGATCCTATGCTATCAACGAAAGATAGAGGGATATGCATCAGGAAGCAGTAGAGATGCCTAAGATGACAGTGTGCAAATGAAATCTGCCAAAGCATGATATCAAATCCACACATACCAAGCCTGTGCCACTTTCGGATACTGATAAATTCAGATTCAAAATGCTGATTGACGGAAAAAGCTGATGGAAAGGTGCCGGAAAGGTAGGCCGGAAAATGTTGCCGGAATTTGACACTTTCCAGCAAAGCCTACTTCATAGTAAACACCTCCGTGAATTATACAATGAGTCTTTCTTCCCATCATGTGTCTTTTTTTTTTCTTTCTCTCTTTCCTAGTTAAAGGTCGGAGTAGGAGACAAAGCACAAATCCCTTTGTGAGTGGGCTTGATGTAGTAGGCCAACAAGAACACAAATCATTTAAAATAGTGACAAAACAAAACAAAAGAAGGAAAAACAAAGTGTCTCTTTCAGTTCAAACCATGGTTGTTAAACAAGAGGGTTTGAAAGGCAACCTAGCCTTGGGATTTTCGAGGTCTACCACATCAGAGACACAGATATTAACACAGATATCAATGGAAAACAAACTCCCAAAAATCTTAGAGGTGGTGAGGTTTGTTAGGAATAGCATTGAAACTATAAATGGTCTGCAAATGCAGTTGAGCGGTCCATTGATTAGGTTTTTGTATCAAGAGGGTTTGAGCTCCCCTTGGATTCACACTCTCCAATTCTCAAATGAGCTTGCAACTTCATATCTCAATCCACACATAGAGAAACCAACTAGGACATGGGGATCAATCAAGGTAGGAAACTCTCAGCCAACTCAGTGGGCACAGATAAAAAGATGGTCTTTGTGAATGCAAAACAATATAGGGGGATCCTAAGACGCAGACATGCCAAAAAGCTAAGACAAACTCAAAAGAAAAATTTCACTATGATTTTATTGAAAACAACTAATAGCAAGGTAAAATTTTCTATCAAAAACACCAGTTGGAAGGAGATCAAACAACACGGGATGAGGTTAAAGGAAATAAGAAAATGGCCTTGCCTTTTTCAGGTGAATTTGAGTCAAAAATGAGCAAAACAAAACTGATCGCAACAAACATGGATGAAAGAGAGGAAGTATTTCAAGACACTAAAGATCTATATAGCCCCATGTCTACACCATTGTTGTGGTCATCAAGGTTATATGTAAATGAGCTCATGAACATGAAGAAGAGGATTGAAACTTTAGAATCAAAGGGGCAACAAGAAGACAACGAGAGGAAAGCATTTGCTAGAATCTAGTTGCAAGTTGGAAAGGGAAAACAAAATACTAAAAGAGCAAGTATTAAACCTAAAAAATAACATGGAAAGAGGGCAGCAAGAGCTAGTCACTCTAAAACAAGAATTAGAACATCTGAAAACAAGTGGGACGAAAAACCCATAAATGGTAAAAGGAAGTGACACAACATAGGTAAATGAGATTCAATCAACAATTGAGAACATGGAAATAAAAGAAAACCAGAAAAAGAGATAATCGAGAAACACATTAAAATGCAAATAAAAGAAGAAAGAGACAAACAAGACAAAGCGGTAAACTTTATTATCAAAGGCTTGAAGGACTTCGGTGAAAAGGAGAGAACCAACATTTTAGCAAGGGATTTCCTTAAAGACGAGATGAAATGGACAAGTTATATTCACCAGGAAAATAGGATTGGAAAGAGAATAGATGGAGGAAGGGACCGACATGTGAGGGTTGTCATGAGAAATGTAGAAGACAAGAATGCAGTCCTAAAGAATAGGGGGTTTCTTAGAGGCACACACATATACCTAGATGATGACTTGACATTTGCTCAACAAGAGAGAAATAAGGAATGGGAGAAAGTGATAGAGGCAAGAGTTGTGGGAAAGTGGGCATGGTTGAAGAATGGGAAAGCCCAAATCAGTGATCAACGGGCAAGTAAGAAATAGGGAATCGGGGCCCCACGGAGTTCATACACATTGTAAGTTGGAATTATAGGGGTTACCTGTGGAGAAGAGGACCCAGATTGGGGCCCATAGTAGAGGAGAAACATATTATTCTTATAGAAACACGTGAACATGAGGGTTGTAAAGTCCCAAACTTTGAAGGATACAAGAAAATATCAGTTTGGAATGAGGGGACTGAAACATGTAAAGGTCATGGGGAGTCATAGTGCTAATCAAGGAAATATGGCACGAAACCATGAAAGTTGAAAAAGAGGATCCAAATAAGCAATACATATGGCTAAAAATATTTGATAATGAGGTAACAATCAGAATTATTGTTTGCTACTTTACATCGAAGAGCTCAAAGACTTACAAGAGGAGAAAATTAGATGACGAAGACTTGTATGCCTCACTAAAAAAGACATTTCTATATTCAACACGTTAAGAGAAATAGTTTTGATGGGTGACTTTAATGCGAGGACAAAAAACAATCAATCTCTCCAGTTGAGTAATGATGAAGGAGAAGATGACAATCCATTATGGCTAGAAGAAGGAGAGGGTTAGCTTTGGGAAAGAACATCCCAGGATGGCAATGGAGGGGTGACACACTTTGGGGCAGAGCTATTAGGATTATGTAGCTTATACAACATGGTTATTTGTAATGGCATGAGAGCATGGCCAAATTCAGGAAGTATTACTTGCAAAACATACAATGGTCAAAGTGTAGTGGACTATGTAATTTGCTCCCAGGATCTATCTCTAGGATATTGGAGTTTGAAATTGGGGATTGCCCTATCGGGCTAAAATCTGATCATAAACCTCTCCTCATCAAACTTGGCACTATATCAAATAAACAACAATGCAAGTAGGTCTACCACATGAAAAAGAAGACTCAACCTCAAGGTAAAATCATCTTGAACAAAAAAAAATTAGAAAATTTTTTCGTAACCTTTGAACAACACCTTCATGTGACAAGGAATAACATAGGAAATGAGGTAACCAAGGAGGCAAGTGGTTGTGTTTCCAGTAATTTGTTGATCCCTTTAATTCACAAGGCATTAAGTGCTTGCAAAATATCTCGGCCTAGGAAGGGAGAGGCAAATACTTTCCCGATGAACCCGTGGTATGACAAAGAGTGTAAGGTTGCCAAAAGATTCTTGAAAGAAAGTGGGATGAACAAAGAAAACAAGAACTATGAGAAATTGGTACAATCCAAAAAAGAAAGTTATGTGAACACAAGAAGGAAAGAATTAATTTTCCTGAGGAAACACAATCCCAAAGGCTTTTGGAAGGAGTTACAAATGAAATGAAAAAAACATAGAGAATAATATCACGGATGTCCATTGGTTAGAGTATGTGAGGCTCCTCTATGAGTGGCCCCAATGAAGGACACTCCTCCCATAATTAGCACATCGTTGAGCTCTTCTCGGTGGAAGATATCAAACATGGCATAAAGAACTTAGCAAGTGGTAAAACACAACATATAGATGGGCTACAATTTTTAAATGGGGAGCTGAGGCCCTTGCTCCACACATCAAAAGAATGTTCAATGACATCACCTAGGGTGGCTTCCCTACAAAATGGACGACTAGTGTCATTATTCCTCTCTATAAAAGCGGTGATATCAATAATCCATCCAATTACCGCACTATTATGGTAAATCCTCTTCTAGGTAAACTTTTGGGAGCATGATAAAATGCAGAATCAGTAGTTGGGCCGAAAGAGAGGGTAAAAGAGCAAAAAGGTAGGCCACAGGCGAGGCGGGATTTAGGTGAGGCACTCAACCATCGACCATTGTATCACCCTTAGACACTTGATTGAAAAGATATGGGACACTTGAGGAGAGGAAGCTTTATGTTGCTTTGTGGATTTTAAAAAATCCTTTGACATGGTGCCTAGAGACAAACTTTAGAATAGGATGGAAGAACTTGGTATTCGAATGAGTATAAAACAACATTGCATAGATTATATGAAAATGTCAAAGCTAAAATCAAAACTAAAGAGGGTATACATCGAATTTTTGGTAGTGACATTGGTATCGAGCAAGGCTGCCCTCTTTCACCCACTTTGTTTGGTTTATACATTGACAAAATTGAATGATGGTGAAGTAAGACCATTGGGAGTATCAGGTTGATGGGCTACGTGGTGAAGTTACTCTTATATGCCGACAATCTTGTCCTAATTTCAAAAACAACTCATGGGTTGGTGGAACAATTGAAAGTCTTAGAACTATTTTTCCAAGAAGTTGGGATGCAAGTGAACATCAACAATACCAAAGTCATAATTTTTCTTTAAAAGGAAAGAGACTTAGGATAACTTTCTTTTTGAAGGGAGCCCGTTGGAAATAGTGAAAGAATACAAATACCTTGGGATTTATTTTCACAAAAACTCAGTTGGGAGATGTGTAGAGCGAAAAGGATATAGGGAGGTTGGAAAGCATCTTACTTACTTCAAAACAGGTGCAGGAAAGATGAGCTATGGGATTGGAAAACCAAGAAAACCCTTTTTGGCTTGTTGGTCATGTCGGTTTCCCTATATGGTTGTGAGGTTTGGGGAAGTAACATGTCTAATCATGGTTGGAGGCAGTTGGAAAGAATCAAAAAACATCTAATCACAAACACCCTCAAAGTCAAAACAATGGTCCCATACGAGATTATATTGGCTAGCAAAGTAGGGATGTTTCTGATGGAGGCATCAACAATAACTTAGATCATAAGCTATGTGAAGAAGGTTGAAAGCATGGATAACCATCGCTAACCCAAAACGGTTATGGAGGAGAAATTAAAATTAGGACATAGAAAGAAAACTTGGATGAAGCAGAACAAGAAGTGGATGAGAAAATGGGGCATCAACTTGCAAGAGTGTCCTAACACCAATGAGGAAATAAAATCTTTTGTGATAGACAAATTTAGGACTGCCATGTGGACAGGGCAAATTGGCCGAAAGAAAACTCATTACATTTAAAAAATTAATTCCTCTTGGGAACATGACTAGGTGCGACCATCAAGGGCAAAGCAAGGATGTTAGTTGCGCAACTGAGGACTGGATCACATCATCTTCGATGTGAGACTGGTAGATGGACTATTCCTAAGGATGATTGGGAGAGGAGAACCTATCTTTTTTGTAGTAAGGGGGTGGTGGAGACGAGATGACACTTCTTCATGGAATGTACAACTTATGATGATATTCTTATCAATACTGAAAGCAACCTGAAAGTGGACAGCCTAAACGAGTTATTTGAAGTAGCAAGGCTTATCAAGACTGTTGGTTTTTTTATCAAAATCCATTGTAGGAGGTCCGATATTGAAAGAAGTCTGAAATATTTTAAGGTTGTGGCTTTGGTCCCATAGACTGTTTGGTCTCATAATCATTTTGTTTTCCCAATTTCTTTTAAGCATTTGTTCACCCGTACTCTTACACTTTAAATGGTGCAAGTTAGTCTTCAATTGTCAACATTTTTATTTCTATTTTATTTTAGTTTTATGTAACTTATATTCATGGTGATAGGTGGGATTGAAGTCTTTAACATGGTATTCTCTCTTTTACTTGTGTTGTTTTGTTCATATGGTTACCCTCAATATTTTCTCTCACATAACATTTTATTTCTCCATTAGTGTTTATATACTCTTATACGCTAATGTCTCACTTATCACCTACTTGTTTAAATTTCGTTATAAATAGTAAGTGAGGTAATAATTAGATATGAGTTATTATTAACAACTAATATATAGTATAAGTTTGTTTAATATGATTGTGAAGGATTTTGTATCTGACATATTCAACTAACTCAGGAATATGGGAGATTGTGAGAGGGGCAGTAGCAGCAGCCTCCTCGAATATAGGAGTTCTCTCCTATATAATAGTCTATATTATTTCATAAAATTAGACAATGAAGACTATTATCTGTGTAATATGAAGGCTTATTATGAATCAGATTTGTGTGAATCAGGCCAAATGATCTCATTTGGTATTAGAGCAGGTTGATGGAAGAGTAACCGGTTGATTGAGTAATTGTCTGATCAGATATTCGTAGGAGTAATGGTTGTGTTTTCATTTGTGTTGTTATGAGTGTCAATCTAGTATTTTAAAGTGTGCGTGATCATCATATTCAACCAACTCAGGAATATGGGAGATTGTGAGAGGGGCAGTTGCAGCAGCCTCCTCGAATATAGGAGTTCTCTCCTATATAATAGTCTATATTATTTCATAAAATTAGACAATGAAGACTATTATCTGTGTAATGTGAAGGCTTCTTATGAATCAGATTTGTGTGAATCAGGCCAAATGATCTCATTTGGTATTAGAGCAGGTTGATGGAAGAGTAATCGGTTGATTGAGTAATTGTCTGATCAGATATTCGTAGGAGTAATGGTCGTGTTTTCATTTCCGTTGTTATGAGTGTCAATCTAGTATTTTAAAGTGTGCATGATCATCATGCACAGCAGAACTGTTTGAAGGAGCATCGATGGTTTGGAGCAGTGATTTCATACCTTGTTGGTTACCACTATTTTTGTCAAGCAGTGTTTCCCTTATCGGATGTGACCGTGGAAAAGTCACTTGCGTGGCATGTTCATATGTCACTCCCTCCAAACATGTCAAATCTGAAGTAACAAACTGTGTTTTGGCATTTTATATAAAAACGTTGTCTCTAACTTAAGTGCGACCGCAACTAGCTGCACCTAGATCTAGATGCAGTGATGATCCATTAACGCTTTGTCTGGCGTCATCCAAAATGTGTAGTTGCGAAAGTTGGAAGGAACCATGAACCGACTCTATCAAAATTCATGTGACGTCCCTGCATTGATAATTCGATAGTCTCATACCCACTTTGATCTCACTACGAAGTGCAGACTGTAGAGATCTGAAACTGTACATAATAGATGATCATGTGCTCTGTTGTGATGTTTGAACGGTCAGATGTATAAATGGTCTTTGAGGTATTGGTCGTTGTCAATTTCTCTCTACTAGTTTGTTGTCTTTTGTGCTTATGTCAAATCGATCTGATTTGTATTATTTAGTAGAATGTATGGATTTGTATTTGTCTTCCATTACAATTCTAGTCCATCTTAATATTATTAACAATGTTTTGTAGTAGTCAATGTTGTAGGCTTATTGCTGTGTCATAATAGTATTATCAAAGTTCAAGTATCAAAATTGTGTTTTATGTTGTTTTATTTCTACGTAAAAATTGAAAGTTATTTTGTTTGTATTTGCATGCATTCTCGGTTGAAATCAACATCTTTTGTTGTTTGACAAAATTATGGGGAAATCATCATGGATAAGTTGAGTTTTATTGAAAAGTTTGAAAGCAAATATTTTCATACTTGGCTGCAAGTAAGAACCCAATTGTTGTTGATTAACAAATATCTACAGGAGATTGTTAATGGTAAATCACCAAAACCAAAGGATGCAAATGAAGCAGTCAAATAGGAATCTAGAGATCTAAAAGTAACAACAATTATTGGGCTAGGGCTATCAAATGTCTACTTCTGTCATATAGACTGTAGACACTCAAATTTGACAATCTATCCTTTAACAATGTTGATCTTGACATTGCACACTTACATATACAAATGCACTCTCCTCACTCTGCTAGCACACCTCAATATCTATTTGATTACTTGCTTGTCTTTGCACACCCCTCTATCGTTAGTTTCTAAAGTTTACCAACATAAAACAAATTTAGAAACATCAATCACCTAACTCATAAACTACAAACATGCTTTTCCTCTCCTAGTCAAAACCACCATTTTCGGTTGGTTTGTACAAATCTACAAGTTGACCCTATTGCACGTTTTTGGACCGACATGCTTTGGGCTAATTCTTTCGATTTTATCACATTATTATGTTCAAATATATCTCCTTGGTCAACCTTTCATGACATAACAATATTTTAAATTATATATAAGAAAGTAAATCAAACCTCGTCAGAAACCTATCACTTTAAGAACTCCTCATGTAAAAGCAAACACAAAAGGCACTCCAAGCTCCCTAAACTATAAAAAATAATTCATGCCCATCCATTAGGGAAGCACCCTCACTGAGTCTAAAGTATCCTTCTAGATCTAAGAGTCTCCATCTTCTTTCTACAAGCAAGAAAATGACCCTTCCCAAGTATTTAAGCGAGTGTGAAACTCAAGCGAAGCATTACCAAATAACGGTTGTCAAGTTTTGATTACACTACGATACATATCACATGTTGGGAGAATGTCATGCGGTTTGATCCCTCTTGAGTAGTGGCGATGTCATTGGTGCACGGGGATGCCCATGCAACCCACCTAACTTTGGTTTGTAGGAACTCCTTGCACTACAAGGGTTTTAGGGTTTGAGCAGAGTTCACAAAACCATTTTGAAGGCAAGAGAAGAAGACCGACACATAAAGACACTCACTTCTAGGCTAGTGAGGCACTCAGGAAGTTATAATCCTAGATTCCAAGTAGGTCCAAGTCCGTATAGAAAGGCCAGGACTATATAGATGCTTTTGACCTAGTTGTTCAGTTTTGACTAGGTTCTGTTTCAGCGCGATTCCTATAACAAAGCATTTTCAATCTCATATCGGCTATTCATGCATGCAGATCACCCAAACTCTTGAGATCCACACAAAATCAACTAAGTGCAATTATCCCTTGTGTTTTTATTGTTCTAGATCAATAGTCACTTTGAAAAGCGTTATTCATATTTGTGCAATTAACGTTGGAAGTTAATTAAATCGGAATATCCACATGTTGCATTATTTCATCCTTTTTATATTAATTACAAACACTCTAAAAAATTAAAAGGGGATGAAATAGATTCACAAAAAGTGAAATCATTTTGTGAAATTGACCTTCTCTAATTGAATATCACAACATTACTCATAATACCTTTAGGGTTTTATTCTTTGGTTGTGGTATTAAAATTTTCTTCATCATATCGCTTCCTACAAAATTCTATGATCTTCATCTTCAACATAGGGTTCCTAGTTAACCTACTAGTAGGGATATTATCCTCCTCACCAGGTCCATGCCCATATTATGCATTTGAGCGAAAGTTCTTATGCTAACCCTACTTGTTATATGGATGATACCTCTCCCTGCTTACATCGATATTCAATATGAGATCACTCTTGTTATTCTTGATTATCTACCCCGATTTCGTTCACTGCTTTCTGATCAATATGGTAACCACACGACACAATAAACAACCTATTGGGGGAAATCTATTGTTGCCTCCCCCACCCTCTACTCCTATGCTTAAAGTTGATGTTCCATCTAAAGGGTGTGATTGAATTGAACAACTTAGCAATACACCTCCTAAGATATCTATACTTGAGTTACTTCAAAAATACCCTATTTACAAAGGCATATTACCGGATACTTTACACTCTTTTAAGAATGATACCCATCCAACTACCTTCGCTTCTCTCATGGATACAATTAAGGCATTTTGAAAGCTATTATTATCACTTCATTTGATATGAATCGATATCTACCTTTATTCATCTTTGCATGCATTCAAAGTTTCTTTTTCAAAATGGTTTTAATAAACAATGGATCCGGATTCAACATATGTCCTAAATCATTACTTACGAAATGGGTGATTTAACTAAAATTAATTCTTAATCAAAGTATTGAGATCAATTAGATAAATATCAAAAATATACAAGATATAATATGGAATCACAAACAAGTACAAGTAATAAGGAGATAAGAGTAGCGTATCGATAACTTGTTATTTGTCTTGGATCCGGGAATTTGGAATGATGATGGAACATGTTATATCTGGTTGTATGTTCTTCGTTTGGAGGATAGTGGTGCAAAGTATAATGAACGGTAACACCCAGAAGGGGACAATACTGCCCCAAGTGCTGTAGTGTCTATACATATTGCATGATTTAATGAAGTTTAAATCTTTATTAGATGATTGAGATCAAACATATATAACAATAACAAACAAGATCTACCATACAAAAGACAAACAAGTGTAAGTAATAGTAGGATAAGAGTGACTTAGCTTGTATCTAGAGATTTGGGTTGATTTTGGATTGGGAACTAGGTGGAATAGGCTTAGTCTGGGTTATGCATGTGTTGTCTAGAAAATTGTGATCTCGAAAGGCCTCCAGAGCATGAACCGCCCATGGGGGTAAAAGCGCCTTAGGTACCCGGTGTCCGAAATGGGCACTAGTGTCCAAGAATCTTTCTAGATCGATTTTTTAGGATTTGATAATATCTTTTCCTTTCACTCTTTGTCGCTGCGTTCAATGTAGGGTCTCACTATCATGCTTGAACATGTAAAACAAACCCTAGCTATATGTATTAGGCTCAAGCAAACATTAGATGAAACAAATAATGCATATGCTTGAGTTGTTACGACCTCGATTGTCACCCCAATGTGATTGTCACTTTGAGCATTACACTACATTTCATAATCTATGTAGTTCTAGGGTGTGTGTGATAGAATTATGTCCTTTGAAGCTAGGTTTCCCTTATGTTAGTCGCACCAAGATAGCAGGCTACAACTAATTTTCCCCCAAGATAAATGTGTGAGATGGAATTCAAAAATAACCCCTCCTATATAGTGAATAATGTAACCCAAAATGCAGTCCTTGAGTGTTTTTCTTTACCCAAGTAGTAGATAGGAAGTAATAGCCCAAATTGCCTAGCCCCTAATAATAGTAAGTCATGTATATATATGATTCCCTTATTTGATTTTTTTTTTTATTAACAACTAAAAAGGTTGGCTCAAAGTGATAAGAAAGGTTTTTAAAAAGATAATAAGTAATATGACATTTCAAATTTGAGAAAAAAAGGAATGGACGAAGTGCCCAAATGGGACAATAACGCTTGGATGCTCCTGTCCCTAGCAGGTGGTACCATTTGGGATGTTCGAGAGGATAAAATGGGAAACATTGATATGGGTCACATAATGTCGAATGTCCAAAAGTAAAGTAGTCATTCCGAGAAAAGCAAATGATAGAAGTATAAATAGGATAAAATGATGTAAAAGCAAAATAAGTATTGTTAATGTCTAGTTTTCTTACTTAGGAACCATCGCATATAATGACATTAAGATAAGTGTTGTTAATGTCTAGTTTTCTTCCTTAGATGCATGATGTAAATAACAATTGTGTGATTTTAGGTCTATATTTTCTCCCATTTTATGATGGTGGATGAATATTTGGTAACATAAAGTAGATAAGAAGAGTGTACCATGTAGAGAGAGGAAGGAGGTTGTAGCTAATAGCATGCGGATGGAAATTGATAACGAATTGAATGGAGATTGTAATGTGTGTATCATGGAATATAAGAGGGGATGAGAACCCTAGGGGTGACCTTGTGTCTGTAGAAGAGAAATGTTGCATGTGTTTGTTCCTTGAATATTATTTTTGCCCAAACGTCTTATGCTTGAGATTGCTCCTTCAATTTGTGTATTGCCTTTTTGGAGTAAGATCAGACCTTTAAAAGAAGATAAGTGTATTCAATGCTCGTGATAAAGGAAATTGAACTTTAACTTAGTGAATGCGAGAATGAAAATGTGTATTGAAAAATAAGTGAATCAAGGATAAAATACATTGGAATGTCATGAGAGGAGATAAAATTATTTTTATGTGTTTATTGCCTTGGAGATGATTGGAATAGTATTGAGGATTTAGGCATCTTGTCTGTATATCAATGATTTAGGCATCATATCACCAAGGGAAGAGTATTGGGAGAGTTGTAGGATTTTCCCTCCAACTATTAGTGCTTCCCCACAAATAAGTGCCATTGAAAATGGTCACAAAACCCATAGAAATTGGTCATGGATGCCACATTGTTCTAAGCATATCATAGTCTAGTATATGCCATATGTGTCATTCCTTATTTGATATTAAGAAAATAGAGTAATTAATTCCTTTTCTCAAAGTATGTAACTTGCCACTGATTTTGTTCCTGTTATACGTGATAATAACCTATAAATAAGTATGTGTTGCTAGAATTTGGAAAACTTGTCACTGAAAACCTCTTAAACATGTATTTTACTTATTTTTGCCCCTAGGATAGACCTGTCCATGTGGGACATTAGCGCCCACCATTCCTATTTGTATTGGGTGTTTTTGTCCTTGTGTTTTTTTCCCAAGTCCGATCTTGAACTAGTTTTTTTGGCTCTTGTTTATTTTGATTCTAATGTGTACCAATTTTTGTCAAGTTTTTAAAGCTTTGAGAGGGAAACATAATCACTCAATGATTTCCCTCACTTGTTTGGGGAGCGTGAGATGAGTGAACGTGAGCACATCCCAAAAGAGGAAAGTTGAAACTAATGTGCACATCTAAAATAGAACTCTTGCGGTGGGAATGGGGAATGTGTGTGGAAATAACTATGACACTTGCAAAATAATGGTAAAAGCTCGAAGAAAGTGTTAGTCACAAACAATCATGACATGATGTAATAGAAACTAGTCACAACATGCAGTAATTTGGAAAAATACATGGCGAGTGGTTGGTTGAATACATGGGACACAACTTAGGATGTCATGAGACACTTAAGGCCTTCACGAACATTCAAAAAAAACAATCAAACATAGGTCATAGCCCACAAACAATGACAATCAAGACATAAGCATAGACAAGATAGAAGCAAATTTGAGAACCATGGTTGGAAGTAGGCTTGCAAGATAAATGTTACACATAAAACACCTATTAGCATGTTAGAAAAGATTAATAGTATGCCACAATGTATACAACTTGAAGTAGGAATGAAAGTAATAGATATTACAATGCTAGAACTTGAATAGAGAGAAGTAGGAAAGGTAAATGCCCCTGGAACCGCAATGGTAATGGTAGAGAACATTGTCAAGCATCATACATCATATGATAACCTATAAATAGTTTGTATTCACCTCAAAGTACCATGTGTATGCACATATGTATATGGAAAAAGGATAGAGCATAAATTGAATCTAAGTAACATGATAAGCAATGTGTAATATAGAATAGTATACGCAAGCAAGATACAACCAATCAAGATCTAAGCTAGCATTTTTGAATTTTTGCTAATATTTGAATATTTTGAATTATTAAAATATGAAGTATGATGGCTAGGAGAGGGCATTAGGGTTTCCCCAAGTGTATGTGTGTATATGAGGTTCATGTAGGTAAGTGTACCCTCAATAGGCGTGTTTGAACCTAGAATAAGAGTGTGTCATCGGGTAGTAAGGGTAACACAAGAGCTACTATAGAACAATGCGAGGCATAGTGAGGGGAGAACCCTATGGATTCCAAGTTTCCAACTGTATAAGTAGGAAGTGTGTAAACAATAAGAGGGTGTCCATTAGGAGAAAACTGAATAGGTGGAACATTGGGCTTGTTGGCAATAGTGGAAAAAGTAAGTGTGAACATAAGGATTAATGTGTGAGTCAAAAGATGTGTAACATATGTAATGCTAGGAAGTTTGGAAATATCAACCTTAAGTAATGGGAGGAGAGACACAAGACTCGTGATAAGAAATAGGTACAATTTGGGAAGATTAGAAGCATTAAAGTTGTATGTACTAGCCTCTATGATCATAGACATAAATGTAAAAAGATAAGAATTGATTTCGTAGTCTTTTATTTTCATCGAGAATAGCCCAAGGTGCACCAAAGCACATCACTCAAACATATCACGAGTGCTCATCCGAAGTGCACAAGGGTACCAAGTCCCTCTTTTATGGTAACTTTGTTAAGGAGTTAACATGAAAAGACATATAAACCATAATCATAACAACCATGCAAAGATAAACCAAAACTAGATCTAGATCAGAATCATATGCAATAATGAGCTAAACAAGAATCAAGATCAGGTTTACTATGCAATATCCGATTCTGTATAAGTCAATAACCAATATCCATCCACAAATATCCATTGTATTAATCACTGTAAAGTATAGAATTTGAATACATACATAGGAGTATCACCGTAAGTCATGTACGCTCATAAACCAACATCATAACTCTACTACAAAGAGGAACTACTAAAACCATGCAAATCAATACATATATAGAGGGGTGTGGAATTTCCCTTCACCACCTAAACATCCTCAAAATAGGCTACATGCTAAGAATAGCCATGCGTCACTTACAAAGATAACAAGGGAGCATGCAAGCTCTTCTAACAATAGATCATCTATAGTTATCTTCAGTTCCAATCCTATTTTTAGCCCAAAACTATGCATGTCGTTTGACCTTCCACTTGTCCCAAAATAGCCTTATGTAGCCTACAAGTCTTCATGCTCTAGTTCAAACTGCTAGTTCCTTGTTCCAAAAATAGACTCTTCCTGTATGGAATCTTCCCTGCATGTCACCTACTCCATCTCTATACTTAACATCTTGCTCAAAATTGATGAAGTCCTCAACTCTCTTGAAGTAATCCTTGAGCGCCCTTTTCTGTCTCCCGCGTGCGAACATCGAAATCCATACGCGTGCTCACCATATTCCCTCCCGCGTGTGATTCCGATGTAGATCTTGCACGCACGCACTCTTCAATACTTAGTCACATTTCCAAGGCCCAACATTACCCCACACTAGGTATGTTGTCCGTCCTCGAAACACTCTATCTAATCTCATGTTTAGAGATAAAGAATCCTTTAATTAAATAAAGATTAAAGAATGTCCTTATGGCTTGCGCCAAAGAATGAAATAAATTGAATATCACTGGGCAAAGAGAAGGGGTAATTCCTTATTCACCAATGCCTCTAATGCTTTCCACCCTTCTAGTTCAATGTGTGCTTGAGTAAAAGCATCCCATATCATAGCAGTTGACTTCTTCAAATGTTAGCTCCTCACCCTTAGCCTTCAGTGTGTCCACTAGAGTCTCCAATTGTTTTCCCATGTTTGTTAACGCATCCATCTTGTGTGTGACTGTAGGTAGATTTCCTTCAACTTATTTTTAATTGAAGCCCTTAATGAATCAATTGCTTCCCTCTTTTGTTCATCTTCAACCAATATTTTCTCTTGTTCTCGCCCTATCCGCTTTGGTTTTGTTAGCATATACAAAGAGAAGAAATAATCTGAAGGCAAACCGCACCGCTAGAATGACACAGGCATAGGCTTATTTATATGTGAAGAGGTGGTTGAACAGATTACTAAAATGAACAACTACATAAGTGTTTTTACATGTTATATAAAGTGTTATATTTTAACACTCCTCTTAATGACTAAACCGAGAAACAAGACAAAGTTTGTCCCGAAATTTTACAAATTTCCTAAAACCCATATGTTTAGTCATTACATTTATAGATGTGCCATAGGTTGTACTTTAAAAACAATAGTCCATGGTGTGTTGCGAGTTGTCGAATGAAGAAGAAGCTGCAAAACAAAAATCCGGTCCCATGAACAAAAGATATGACAAGTGGTCCATTTGGTTCTACATTACGTGATTCATTAACTAATGATGAATCACTAATGGTGAGAGTGTCAGCCCCATCTCCGAGTGCAAAAATTAGAACCTCGAGAGATATGGATTGAAAACTCTGTTCCGGGCTTGTGTAGCCTATTGGAGTATGTACAAAGACTTAATCATCCTACAATCGAAGTCACCTTGACCACGTCCTTGCACCACCATGTAGTGCTCATCCAACTTTCTCAATAAGAGAAATGTGACCATCTCGTGCAAAGAGGAGTTAGAACCAACTTCACAATAGTAGGAGAAATAACTATCTCTGTATCAACAGTGGTCTCCATCTCAATAGTGGTAGGAGTGAGAACCAACTCCTCCGTCTTATCTATTGTCTTATCTATTTGCTCATCTGTCCCCTCTATTGGGAAAGATCGTTCACAACATAATGAGCATCTGTCCCCCTCTATTGGGAAAGATCGTTCACAACATAATGAGCAAACTGGTCATGCTCTATTGTCCTTCGAGCAAGGACCTCTGAGTGAGTGGTTGGGCATGCCATCTCACCATGCATCATTAGTGCATTTGGAATAGTGGAGTCTCTATCCACAACAAATTGTTCTTTAGAATGAGGAAATCCATCCTCCCAAGGCATGTCCACCTCCCGTACACCTAGTATAGTGTATATTCCCTCCACAATAGGTGCATGTAGGTTGATTGTATCCAAGTCAACAGATTTGTGAGGAATGGCTTCCTCCCAAGGCATTGTAGCCTCTGTACTACTCCGAATGGTGGAGTTTCCCTCCACACGTGCATTCATGTTGATCACAACCAGATCAACAAGCCGATACTGACCACCTTCCCCAATACCAAGGGCAATTATCCATCTCTGTTTCACATGAGAGACAACACACTTCTTTCCACAAAGATCCACAGAAATATTGGGATTTTCAGTTAATTGATGAATACATAGAAGATTCTTTTGTAAAGGAGGTACATATCTAGCATTCTGTACCAACAATTTATGAGCATTATCCAATACAATGCATATACCTCCTATGCCTTCTACTGCAAGCGATTCTCCATTAGGTAGTATTATTGATTCAAAACAGACACTTGTAGTAAATGAAACATACCAGTCCTATGACATGAAAAGTGTGTAGACGCACTAGAGTCAATGATCCAGAATTGGTACCACTTTCATTCGAGCATGATTTCGTAAGACAATAAAGAGCATACCCGTCATCCGAATCCTGTTCTTTTTTTGCAACTAGTGCCACATGTTCCTCATTACATGGATTTTTGTTTTGTTGCGAAAGATCATACTTCCACTTCCAAAATCCTTCGTATGTCCCCAACCTTGTGACGGTAATAACATGTGACCTAATACCGATTGGAAGACTCACCAGATTGACATTTCCACTTTCCCTTTGGACCGAGTGACAAGAGCACTCTCTCGAATGGTCACAATTAGATTATGTCCGAAGTTATCTCCACTCCTTTTGCGCAAGCACGTAGGAACTCACCTTGTCAAACATGATTGTTTGACTTTCAACCATTAAATGGGGTGCCTCCACAAATGACTCATACGAAGAAGGTAAGTTGTTTAAAACCAAAGCCACCATATCATCTTCATCCACCTTTTTGTTGATGGAAGATAACTGGTCTCAGAGATCTTTCATCTAAAGTAGGTGCTCAGACAACGATCCACCTTCTTGTAACTTTACAGAAAAGAGCATATTTTTCAAGTATAAAACCTGATTCTTTTCTTATGTCTGATATTTATCCTTCAAACTAGCCCACAACGTGCTTGCCACAGTGGCATTCCATACTTTCGATATCAAATCATCCGACACCGACAACTTGAGAAGCAATAATGCTTCTTTATGACGTTTGTCATAATCCTCAAAGTTCGTCGCTAGTCAACTTTCATCACCCTTTATTATTTTATCACAATCATGAATCTCCGCGACTATTAAAATCTTATGGCTCCATACATTGAAATTAGTGCCCATTAATTTTTGTGTCTCCGACAAAGTTAAGTGTGATATGTTTGCCATTTTATTATTCCAAAGTAATGGGAAATAATAAAATAAAAGTTTGCCACACCAATAAAATAATGTATTATCGCACCAAGTATTAGTTATTCCAATAAGTAATATTAAATTATGTAGATCACCCAACTATATTTGTTTGTATTAAAAATATTATTACTTATTCCTCCAAGTAATATTAAAAGTAATTGCTCCACCAAATCATATGAAATAAATTATGCAAAGGTGATTACCTTTGTTGAAAAAATAATATTATTTCAACGACTTCAAAGAAACCGTGGTTTCTCTTTCTCCCGACGCGGGATCAAAACACTTCACGATTTGTTGTTTTTGCCTTCTATGAATTGTGGATTTACTTGTGACTTCTGCTATGATGACCCACATATTTCTTTCTCCGTGGTCTCTACCTTTGAACTACAACGAATCGCCTTCAAACTAGATTTACGATTGTCTTTTATGCCCTCACGACCTTCTTATGCCACGTATTACGCCCTCGTGAACAGGAACCCACATATTTTCCTCGCGACCAGAAAAGAAATGATAATGAAACGAATCTTGCCCTCGTTTTCGTTTTCCTTGTCACGACTATTCCATGTCGACTTTGCCTATGTCAAGATTTTCGTGGTCATCGTTTTCCTTTGCTAAGGATTCCATTATTTTTTGATTCGTTCTTTACACATGATGTATTTTCTCTTCACATGAATCTTTTGCAATAAGTGGCAAAGTATCTTCGCTTTTGCCCTACTGTGGCTTCCCCAAACTTCCAATTGTTCTGTTTCACAAGCCTTCCTCGAACCGTGAACCGATCGCTCTAATACCAATGTTAGCATATGCAAAGATAAGAAAGACGACGAGTAAGGCAAACCGCACTTCTTGGAATGACACAAGTAGAGGTTTATTTATATGTGAAGAGGTGGTCGAATAGTTACAAACCGAACAACTACATAATTTTTTTTTTTACATGCAAGTGTTATATTTTAACAAGTTTTGGCTGAACTCTCTTGAGATCTACTTTATGTTTTGCTCTGGCAGATCCCACCACATGGTCCCTATCCTCACAATTGTCATATATGACCTCTTCCATTTGAGAAACGACCTTTACCAATTCCATCAACTCACCGTATTCTATTATGGTGTATTCAATCATTCTTTTTGCTATTGTTTACATTGCGCCATGTCTTCTTATGTAGATTCTAAAGCAAGGGTTGTCAATTGGGAAGTAATTATGCACATTTGATATTCAAGACAATTAAAGGTGGACTCATACGTTGTCTTATCTAGGAGTGCTAGGTTCAGCGCGTGATTAAAATTGTATCGCCTATGCATTCTACCTTTTTTACGGTGTGCGCATCCGCCCTTTCTCATCCCTTAACTCTTACCTTAGCTGCGCAATAATTTCTTCCTTCTCCTTTATCTCCTTATCCCTTTCAATTATTTCTTTATTCTTCTCTTCCACCTCCTTTTGCATAAACCTTATACTATTGTTCTTATCAAAAATTCTGGAACCCACCTCCTCTGATGGCTTGTTAAGTGCATTACACACTTATTCATTTATTAATGGTTGAGAATCTACTACTAGGTACATGTCTCTTGACACTGTTGATTCATGGGTATCTAGTAACGAATGTGCGCTTACTTCAAATTTTGGTTCCTCAATGTGTGACTCAAAATCCTAAGATAACATCTTCCTTATGCATGGTAGCGCACTCTTCTTATCAAATAATGACCAACAAAACAATTTATCTACGGTGTATCATGCTCGTACCTTATGCGCGCAGAACCTTGTTGGGATTCTCTACATATTGCATGATAGCAGGATAATTTTAGTGGCGAATATTTGTAATATGGCGAAAATTTCATTTTAGGAAAATTTGAAAAGGTGATTTTTTCGAAGCAGGTCAGTGTCCTGTTCGCCTAAAATTTACAATATATATTTTTTGGGGGTCACTTCGCCTACATTTGAAAACATCTCCTATAAAAACCTAGGTGATTCATCGGGTAGTATACTACCACCAGTACCTTACCAATACCGTGAAGTTGTGAACTTGCATACTCTAAGCACCAGAGCATAATACAGATTTATCATTTGATTACTTAGTTGACACATGACTATAATATTTGATGACACGCGACAAAGATTTTGTGTGGATGGCGAAAAAGGGTTTGTTGTTGACACAAAACAAGAATATTCGTTAACATGTGACTCATTGCATTTTCTGACGTGCGACAGGACTTAGTTTGTTGATGCACGACTTAGTTTTTTGTTGACGCGCGACATAGGTTTCTCTGAAGCACGACTCACTGAGTTTGCTGATGCACGACTCAATTTTCTCTGACGTGTGACTTTGTGCTTTTGCTAATGCATGACTCAATTCAGAATAATGGAAGGTGCTAGTGCTCAGAATGGGAAAACCCAAAAGTAAGTATTAAATATCGAAATTCCCTGTTCAAGTATTTTGGAAATTTTTCACATGATATCACATGCAACCACTAGCACCCATATAGCTGCCACTAGAAAGAATCAAAGTACTAACTGTGTGGAAGGTAATATTGAGGTGGACATGCATTCTACACAGTATCAACCAAATGACACCTATGATGATACCATGTCAGATCTTGAAGATATACTTGTTGAGATGCCAGATCTTGAAGATATTATTCCTGTTGAGTGTAACCAGGAGTGCATCAAGATATCACACATACAAATACTCAACAAAATGGAACATAAAAATCAAATTCAAATTTTGGTTCACAAAAGAGGAAACCAAGTGATTGTGATATTGCTCAAAATTCTACTCAAAAATTAAAACATTGAAAACAAACAAGAATATGTGGACAATTAGGAGGACTTACAAGTTTGATTAGGCTACCAAATTTCCTTTTATCGAACTGTACAACCATCTAATTCAGAAGAGATCCCATCTGAATGTACATGTACAATATGTACGTGGAAATTGGGAAAGCAACAAAAAATGCAATTGAAGTTGGACACTATAGAAAATACCATGCAAACAATATTTGACTGTAATAGGGAGGATGGCCAGAAAATCAAAACACATAGGTGGAAAATTGAAAAAGAATGCATGCATGTTAAATATGCAACAGAGTATGAAGTAGAACAAAAAAACACAGACATCTCATAGAAAAGGGAGGAACGATCACATCGCAAATTGGTAAGATGAATCAAACAAATCTACATGCAAAACTCATACAATTCTCTACTTTATTTCACATACTAAAGAAAGGAAGACCAATTTCAGATTTCCTCGATTTCAAAGTTTTGTATCAATATAATGGAATGCACAATGTACCTCAGTCTCATTGGTCTAACAATAGTGCATGGGAAATGGAAAAATGCCTTTCGATGATAGAGAAGGAAGATTTGAAAGAGAATGTAAAAATGGTAAATTTATGTCTCTTTCAATTGATGAAGACAACAATCAACAACATGGCATGGGTATGTATCCACATCTATACAATAGAAAATCATATAAGGACACCTCATCTGCTGGGTGTTATGAAAATGGTTGAAAACTGTAATGCCGAAAACCTACATAAAATAGTTGTTTCTCATTTGAAAGATATTATGGAATGATTGATTATGAAATTGCTATGAAGTTGGTATGCATCAAAGAAGATGGTGCATCATTCATGCAAGGTCACCGTACAGGTTGTGTGTTAGATTGCAAATAATAGTGGCCCCTTATATGCTAGTAATTCACTATATGGCTCACAAAATGAATTTAGCGTATAAAATGGTAAACAACTATGAAAATGTTGCTAAAGTAGAAGACCTTATAAGATAACTTCATGCCTATATAGCAAAGCAACCCAAAGCGATTTATTGAGTTCTAAAAATTTGTAATTGGAATTACAGATGGTAAAAACTTCTGAAGGATGTTGAGACGAGATGGATTTTTTTTTTTGTATGAACCTGCATGCAGAGTTCATGATGAGTATCCTTTATTGGTTAGTTTCATGCACAAATATCGTCATGAAGTTGACAGGGAAGGGACTCGATGTTTCATTTAACCGATTTGGAGACGCGTTACTTACATTGGTTGGTATTCTTCCAATGTTGTAGGAGATCAATACACTGATGAAGCATGCATAAGGGAGATTAATATATATTGTGGATTTTATACACCTATTTTCGAGAATTGGAAAGCTTTATTAGATCTTAAAATCCCAGAACTATTTGAGATTTAATATCCACGATCACCTCTACATCAATGTTAATGGGAGGGACATACCACCGCACATTTTACAAAAATGTCAAGATATTATAAGATTGGAATAAGAAGATGTTCTGTGACATGTAATCTCTTTGAGTCATTATAGTTTAAACAAGAATAAAGCTTAAAAAATTTGAGAATCCTTATTATCGAAATTAGAGAACGTTTCTCCAAAGATAAAATTCTTCAAGCAATGGGTATGATGAATACTAATTTTTGGAATCCAAGGTGCTCAAAAGACTTTGTAAGAAAGCATTTCCATAAATCCATGGGTACAATAATGGAACATTTCACAAAGACTTCAGAGGTCAAGGGTATGGAAATCAAAGGTATACTTGAATGTTCATTTATTAAAGTCTCAATCAAAAAATTTTGCAACAACAATGAGGAACCAATATAAAAATTTAGAAGAACCTTCTAAGAGTGGTGCTATTACAAGGCTCTGATGAGGAATCTATCAAAGTATTGTCTTACAAGAAGACATCAGTGAATATTTTAGATTATATGAGTTATGCCAAACAATGATTTTGGGGTCTGTGGAGGACGAAAGGGTTTTCAATGCTTTATCATTTATAAAATCAAAACTGAGAAATAGGTTGGATAAAAATATGGAAAGTTGCATGAGGTGTTATGTTTCTCGCTACTCTGTGGAAACATTTCCTTTCAACAGAGCAATTGCGCATTGGAATTCCCTTTTCGAAAGAAGAGGTGTAAATAATACAGCTACAAGTACAATTGTTCCCAACGATGAGACTGGAATTGGTGTGTCGTCACACTCTACAGAAGAGAACATTGACTTTGAAGAAGCTATTGATAATGGATTGTTTCAGCTTTAAATAGGTATCTCCTTGACCTTACTTTTATTGTTTGAATATGGTTATTTATTCATTTATTAACTCTACAGATGTTAATATTGACTGTGGTTATTTATTCAATTTCATATTAACCTGTACAGATGTAAATATTGATTGAGGAGGATTTTTATCAAATTTTGTTTCAGCTCTTGTTTTTGGAATATATAGGGTAAAAGGAGGGTTTTAAAAGGTCCCACAACCTTATACAAAAAGGCCCATTAGGAAATATTTAGCAAATAAAAACATAGAACAAAAGTACCCTCGAAGATTCCAAAAAAGGACAACGAAAAAGACAACAGGAGAAAAGAGAAGAGCATCATATGAGCTTTTTCAGCTCAGCGACAACATTTCTAGCCCTAGGAGAGCCCGAATCCTCAGCAAGCTGATCCACAAGGGTGATGAGCTCCGAACAGTCTCTGGCAATGGCCTTCCTGGTAGTGTCAGTGAAATCCTCCCAGGCCTTCAGGGCATTGAAGGCGTGCTGGAGCTTGTTTAATATAGAGGACACCAATTCAACTCTGCGTTCATCCCTTTGGGAGTCAGCAACCATAGGCTCAACAAGATTAGCATCAATATTCGAAGGTGACTTCAGGATGTCAGCATGAGGCTCACTGTCAACAAAATCTGAATTTTTCCCAACTTTCTAAGTGTTGGGGTCTTCAACATGCTTTGGTATGTCTCGATCGCTCCGTAACAAGGGAGTCAAAGCTTGGCAAGGCCGGGATGTCCTTGACAAGAGAAGTGTCAAGGCCTGGAGATATGGGAAACCACCTTATTACAAGTGTCGCGCGCCTTCCGTAAACAGGCACGAATGTACAAGAGGAAGTGGGGGGATAGCAGGGGGAGCAGAGGGGTGGAACCATCGTGAGAAGGGCCCAGGATGGCGACATCCGAGTCAAAATCGAGAGGAAATGTACATGAGATGATGGCGTTTGGAAGAGCGAAGGGAGGTGGAGGAGGGACAGGGGGAAGGCGACGGAGAACAGTGATGGAGACCCGTCTTAGGGGAAAGTAGACAAAATCAAAGCATGCAAAGTGCTTGAGTAGAAAATAATAAGTACAGTAAGCCCTGATGAAGGATTGCTCCTTCCCGTCTCGAGCCAGTTGAACAGAATGCTCTAAAGATTGATAGAGGAAGGCAACCAAGTTGATATTTTTTCCCCAACGTAGATGCGAGAGAATAAAAAAGTTGGGGTTGTAGACCAGACGATAGCGGCAGTCAATGGTGAAATATCGCATGATGACTTCAGCAACTCTATCCCAAGGGAGGCAGAGAATCACGAGTGTACCCTGAGAGATATTTGATAAGATTTTCACCTGGAGTGATGAAATCCTACATTTCAGCATGGAGTGAGCGCTTGAAATAAATATCGCCGGTGGCTGGGAGACCCATAGCATCAGCAATTGCATTTGTGGAGATAGTAAAATACGTATTACCAATTTGGACACGCCCCCTCGACCAGGAAGCCATTACGGCGTAGCTCGCCATTCTCTTAAGAAAAGTGGTGATACCATTTTCCAACAAGATGTTCCAGACCTCCTCGTCATCCTTAACCGTGTTGCAGGAGGCAGGATCAATTCGTTTCAGTTGGCCACCCATACTGTTGAGAAGTTTGGAATGAGTGTGAAGGAGGGGGTGTTGGAGGTCTTAAAAAGCCCACCCAGAGCATGGGAGCCGTCCACTTCAACATCATTACCCTCCCACCAGTACATAATATGATTATGGGGAGGAATTGCACCATGCGTGAGAAAATCCATAAAATCATGACACATCTCCCCCTTCAAATGTTTCAGCACCAAGTGCCAAAGGTCTTTTCATAATAAATGAAGAATTATTACCGCCACCTTTTGGGAGTCCATAAAGGCATTGTTGACACCCAAGTCAGCTCACCCTTCCACCAACCAACGTTAGGAAGAGAGGTCATTCTTGATAATTTGGAGGAGATTGGTTGGGAAGTTGTCCTTTCAGCATTGTTGGCTTTCAAGGAGAACTTCGATGTTAGCCAAGTGGTCTGCCGCTTTGTTTCCTTCTCGAAGGATGTGCTGAAACTAAATTTGTTGGAAACTCCTTTGCAAGATTCTGATATCAGCAATAATATTTTGGATTGACCATTGACCAGTGTCCACCGACTGCAGGAGATTGATGATATTGAGGGAGTCACTTTCAACTTGGAGAGGATCGTTGCGAATTTGATAGCCAGCTCAAGGCCTTTGAGAATGGCCATGGCTTCCGCGTGATGGTTGGTGCCAAAGCTAAGATTGTGGGCAGAGGTAGCGATAATGGAACCAGAGGAGCTACGAAGGATGGCTCCTCCACCTGACTTACCAGGATTGCCTTTCGAGGCTCCATCCGTATTAAGTTTTCCCGGTGGGAAGCCATTCCAGTAAACCCGATCGAAGCGGGAGCTTTTCTTATAGGGAGACACAACAACCTGCGCCATTCCCGAGAGTTACAAATTTGAATTTTTTGCTGATATTTGGCCCAGAAGTGAGAGTTGAGATTATCTTGGAAAGTCAGAGCAACTGGATGGCCACACGATCAGGTTCAAGACCTTGGTCTTTAAAGATTCTTCTGTTCCTTTCCTTCTAGATGCCCCAGATGCCATGCGGGAGGAGAAGTTTCCAACCCAGAACTAGGATTGGGTGTGAGAAGGGGGAGCACCATTGAGAGAGGGTGTCCTGAATGGACTCTGGAAAGGTCCAGAGCACTCCCATCCGCGATAAAAACCAATGCCAAATATCTTGTGAAAAGGGACAGTGGATCAAAAGATGGGAAGAGGATTCCACTTCCTTAGCACATAGCACACATCTAGTGGGAAGAGAGAAACCCCTTATTTTCAAATTTTCTCCAGAGAGGAAAGCATTCTTAGAAGAGAGCCAGGAGAAAAAGCCAATTTTGGGAATTATTTCCTTCGGCTAGAATTTGTTGAGAGGAGGACTAGAAGCAGAGTCTACAATGCATGGAGAGATAAGTAGCTTTAACCGAGAAAGATCCAAAAGGGGAGAGGGGCCAGATAAGCTCATCCTCAGGTAGGGAAAAGGGGATATAGATGGAGGAGAGCTCACTTCTAAGCGAAATCAGGAGCAGCCTCTGTTGATCTCTTATTCCAGCCCAATCCGGGATAGTCCAGGATGGGATGGAGTTCACCACCTTCCAGTAGCCAGAAACTAACCTTCCATGCCTATTAATGAGGCTTCTTTTAATAGGATCCCATGAGGGGTTGCGATCTAGCGGCTCTTCCCCAATCTAGTGATCCTGCCAGAAGTCAATAAGCCTACCATTTCCAAACCTCCATTTAGTGCCAGCCCGGATAATGGGGAGGGAACTAATAACAAAATTCCAAATGGCCAAACCTCGCATTGGATTTGAGGTAATAAAATCCTCATTATGAGCGAGGTACTTAGCTCTGAGGAGCTGAGCCCAATGAGAGTTCCCTTTAGTAACTTCCCAACCAATTTTAGCCAGGAGGGCCACATTCATATCAACCATCCTTCTTAACCTGAGCCCTCCAAGAGAGGTCGGCTTACACACTTCCTTCCAGGAGACCAGATGGATCCTCTTTTTTTCTTCCACCCCAGACCACAGGAAGTGATTTTGGATTCTTTCCACCACCTCCTTCACCGAGTTGGGCAATTTGAGAAGGGACATGAAGTAAGTAGGAAGACTCTGGAGGGTGGCTTTAACCAGTTGGAGTTTGCCAGCCTGGCTAAGCAAGGCCCCTTTCCAGGAAGTGAGATTTTTTTGATATCTTTTGATGACAAGATTCCAAAGATTTTTTTGCTTTCCCTGGAAGAAAAAATGCCCAAATAGGAGGCAGGGAGGTCCATAATTTTGCAGCCAAAAATATCAGCAATCTTCCTCTAAGTCCTAGGAGCAGTATTTATGAAAGAGATGTTGCTCTTGTTGAAATTAATGATTTGCTGAGAAGCAACTTGATAGAGAGTTAGGATATCCATGAGAGCACGGGCTTCAATCATAGAGGCAACGCTTAACAAAGAAAGTGTCATCCACAAATTGGCTATGAGTGGCCGAAGGCAAGCTTGAGGTGATTTTCAGACCCGATATGACAGACTGACTTTTAGCAGCCTCAAGGGCTCTACTGAGGGAGTCAGCCATGAGAACGAAAAGGAAGGGGGATAGGGGGTCACCTTGTCTGATACCTCTGCTGCTTTTGAAGAAGCCCGCCAAAATGCCATTTATAAGAATAGAGAAGCAAGGAGTCACAATACAAGAGAAGACCCAACTGCACCATCTTTTATCGAAACCATATTTTTCCAAAACCCTGATCAAGAAAGGCCAGCTGACTCTATCAAAATATTTTTGCATGTCAAGCTTAAGGATCATTCCAAGGATTTTGAGAGATAGGCCAAGTGGATAGCTTCATGGACCGTAATGATGTTAGGAAATAAGAGATAAAATATGTGGAATAATCCCTTATAGAATCGCAACAGTAGAAACTAATATGCAGAAAATATTATAGATCTCAAATAAAAGTGCAGAATAAATAACACAACACAGAGAGACAAGATTTAACGTGGTTCACCCAATTTGGGCTACGTCCACCAAGAATCACTTGCTCAGATTTTATTACAAGTCTCCACTCTCTCAATACAATACCCAGATCCGTTTGGAGCTATGCTCAACAAACTCTATAAAATTCACACCCGAATTCAAAACACATCTGCAATACATTTGCTTGTACATCTATCATATGCATAAGACCATATAAATAGACAATTGCTTAAGTAGTTTGATACAAAACCATGGGTATCAAAACCAAGGGCAAAAAAAAGCGTGGGTAGAAAACAATGAGCAAAGACCGAAAAAACCATGGGCCCAAAAATAGCCCATAACGGTTACCCATTACCCATGGGTTAATAAACCACCCATGAAAATACCCGAGTGTAACACATAGAAGGTGTAGCACATTCTAGCATGTAAATAGGATCCACAAACATAACAAATGATACCTCCTTGGATGAGCCACCCATTAATAAAGTCGTTCTGGTTCTGAGAGATGAGAACATTCATTAGGGGTTTAAGCCTAGAAGCCAACATCTTAGTGATGATCTTGTAAGTGGTGTTGCATAAATTGATTGGCCTAAAGTTGGAGACATCTTTTGAGCCCTACTCTTTTGGGGCAAGGGCTAAGAAGGTGGTGTTCCATTCTTTTAGAAGGTTGTTACTATTCTAGAACTTGAAGAGATCCTTCGATGGTCTCCCAGAAGACTTGGAAGAAAGTAGCTGGAAAACCATCTGGGCCCGAGCTTTGTCCCCTTTCATGGCGAAGACCGCTTTATGGATTTCCTCCATATCAAAAGGTTTGATCAAACTATTGTTCATTTCAGCAGACACAAGCTGGGGAATATGTTGGAGCATAGAGGACATTGATTGCTTCAAGGTGGTTGATCGACTTGAAGGAGGTTAGAATAGAAGGAGACAAGCTCATTGGAAATGTCAGAATCAGAGGTTAATAAGATACCTGAGGATGACAACAACTCTCTGATCTTGTCTCTGCTTTTGTGCTTGGAGGCAGTGATGTGAAAGAATTTGGTGTTGCGATCCCCCTGTTCAAGCCAAAGGGCTCTAGAACGCTGCCTCCAATAGGTCTCCTCCTCTTGAAGTGTATTGTGATATTCACTGAGGAGGGAGGTTTCTTTTTGGTGAAGGTGATCTAATCTCCCATCGATTTCCATTTGAGCAGAGACTCGCAATATCTTGTGACAACTTCTGCTTGCGGAGCTTGATGCTACCAAAAACCGTGGTCTTCCATATTTTGAGTTGTTTTTTAATTTCTTTGAGCTTGCTGGAAAACCTAAACATGTCAGTGCCCTTGACATTGATATCCCACCATTTGGCGACAAGAGGATTCAGGTGGTTATTCTCAAGCCAGGTAAGCTCGAACCTGAAGGGAGGGTTCTTGATATTCGGGATTGTGATTAGCACTAAGGCAGAGAGGGTTGTGGTCGAGGCAGCCCAGGGAGGAACCGAGGTAAAATCGGGAAAAGAGAGATCTAGTCCAGAAAGCCCAACGATCTATCCAGTCTGCTTTGAATATGGTTCCTACCCAATCTACGGTGGACCACGTAAAAGAGGAGCTGTGAAGGTCCATGTCAAAAGGGAATTCTCCCTAATGAAGTCAGCTAGAGCTTCCATGCATGAGGCATGGCAGAGTGCCTTCTGTTTTCCAAAGGAAAAAGGGGGCAATTGAGATCTCCCATTATTAATATGGGAATATTGTCGCAAGTGTTGATAAAATTTGAGATGTCTTTCCACAATTTTCCATGTTGGGACTCCAAATTGGGAGCATAGACATTGATGGCAATCCATGTGGAGTCTGAACCAACTTCTTGGAAGAGCATGCACAGGAAGTTGGGGTGTTTGAGTAGACAGTCACCTTTGAAGCTTCTGGGATCCCATAAGGTGCATAAGCCTCCAGAATTCCCTTGCCGATGGTTGAGATTCAAAGGATGCAGCAGGCCAAATTTTCAGGAGACGATCATCTTTTTTAAGTTTAGTTTCCTACAACATTATGATATCAGGAGAGTTCGAAACTTTATATCTTTGATGACTCTTTGCTTTTGAAGAGAGTTGAGACCTCTTATATTCCAAGAAATGATCTTCATTTCTTAGATTTTGATTTGCTCCCCACCACCATGGGGATTGTGCTTTGTGTTCCTTGAGCGACATTAAGAGCAGCTTCTTGTTGGAGTTTGATATTGCCTGAGTCCGTCCCCGACTTTTCGGTGCAATATCGGGCTTTTTCTGCTACTTCTTAGCATACAACGGGGATTAAAGCTATCATCGGAAGAAAGGGCCGTAGGCGGATGGTGGGGTCGAGGGGGGGGAAAAAGGGGGCGGGGGAGGATCAAGGAGGGGGATTTGAGGAAAAGGAGCCAAGGGGGAAGGGGAGGAATGAGAAGGGAGAGAGGAGAGGACAAAAGAGGAGGTGGGGAGGAGGGTACAACCAAGGAGGGGGGTACCTCCTCAGAGGAGGGGGAAGAGCCGAGGGGTTCACCGAGAGGGTGGGGGACTTGAGGGGGAGAGGGGGGGATCAGCGGTGGAGGCCAATTTTGTGGTAGTGTTTATTTCCCCCTCTTCAAGGAGAGCAAAGGAATTAGAGGTGGGAATGATCGGGATCTCTACAGAAGACGATTTTGGTATAAAGATTTTCTTAGATTTTGGGGAGAGAATATGGGATTTGGGTTTAGGCTGAGGTTTGGAAGGGAAACCAGAGGCTTGGTGGTAAATTCTTTTATAGAAGGAGCAGGCTTGAGGAATATATTCGTAGTCAATATCCTGCTTCCAGTTCCCTAGGTCAGAAATAAGCTCTATCTCTTTTGGGAGAGGACAACTGACATCGGAATTAACACAGAAACATGCATGGATGAATCTAGTTTTAGCCTTAGTAGCTTGATCAATAGCTATTAAAGAGCCTATGGTGAGAGCAATACCTTCAATAACCGATGATGTCGAACTCCGTGGGGAGCCCTGGAGGCAAACCCATATTGAAGCTTGGGTCATGGATTCAGTATGTGGGTTGAAGCCCGGAGACCATTTCCTGAGGTAGAAGCCATGTCTGCCAAAAAACCAAGGGCCACCAAGAAGAGCTCTCGCGAAATCCTCTTTCATGTTGAAGGAGAATAGAATGAATCCGTTGGGCATAGCTGCTATTTCAAGTGCCCCACATGGGTGCCATTTCATCCGGGCCTATTTTTTAATATCCTCTAAAGGGGGCCTAGGGCCCATCAACTTTCCCACCAAAGAAAGGTCACGTGAAGCGAAGCAAGCGGCATCAGTGATGTGAGAGGGAATGCGCAGTGAGAAGGACCCATCTGTCAGTGTAGGAGAAAGCTTGTCCGTACTAGGAGCGGAGGTGGAACCCTCCACGATCTTATTCCAGGAGTTGGGTGGCTTGGGAGAAAGGGCCCCTGACAAGAGGGACCCTTGATCCAGACCAGAAGGGTCTGGCATCCGAGCTAACACCAAAGAAACAAAGCAGTGTGATGAGCAGCTAAGGCTCGGGGTTCATAACGGTTCTATTCGTAAATTATCATTTCAGACTCTTGTTATCATTAAAGATGTTACAGGTATATATATTTACATTTATTTAAATACAATTATTTATAAAAATCTATTTTATATAATTACTATTTTGGATTTGTCGAATACGAAATTATGTTTTAAAAATCTATTTGTTACATGCATTTGTCACATACTAATTTGCAAGACATCCGAGTTCAGATCTGCATATTCTTCCACTGTTATACTCTTTCAGACTTCATTTGAATTTTTCTTTAATCTTTTGTTTCTTTGTTAATCTGATCAATCATTATTTCATTTATTTTTTGAAAATGTGGGTTGACATCCATCCTAGGAAGCTCTCACTTCTCGGGAGTGACAAATGTCGAAACTCACCCATCTATATACTAATATATTTCTCATGTTAATTTTTCTTGAATCGAAGATCTTCTAGCACGTAGATCTTCCATATGCTTTGTCATAGCCATCTAAAAGACAAGAGGTAACTTAAACCCTATCATATGACATTGCTTGAGTTTTTACAATTATGTTTAATTTATTTTGTATTTTCAAAATGCTTTGATAAAGTGTTTAAACTTTGTGGGATAAAATCACACATTCGAATTTTACAAGTAGAGAGAGGAAGATTTTTCCATATTAAGATGTTTCTGTCATAACACATTCCAAATTTTCTTAAAACAATTATCCATTATACAATTCATCATCCATGATCGTACTTGAAGCTAATGTCATCATCCACATCTAATGTCATCATATCATTGATTCATTACAAGTAGAGAGAAGAAGATTTTGAGAAGGTTTAAATGCAGACCTCATACAAAGTTCTAATTTTACAAGTACAAAGTTCTTAAAACAATTATCCATTATCATCATCCATGATCATGCTTGAAGCTAAATCTATGTCCACTCAATTCATCATAATCCATATTTGTTTTAATGTCTCCATCCACATCTAATGTCATCATAGAAGATGTAAGTCCTAGTTCAATTGACAAGTAGAGAGAAGAAGATTTTGAGAAACCTGATACAGAGTTCAAATTTTACAAGTAGTAAGAAGATGTAAGTCCTAGACTCCTGACACACTCCAATTATTCTTAAATCAATTATTTATCCATTATCATCATGCATGATCATTCTTGAAGCTAAATGTAAGTCCACACAATTCATCATCATCCATATCTATTTTAACATTCCAATTTTTCTTAAAACAATTATCCATTATCATCATTCATCATCATCTATATCCATTCTAATGTCATCATATCATATCCATTAGAAGATTTTGAGAAGGTTTAAATGTCTCTGTCATACCACATTCCAAATTTTCTTAAAACAAATAGTTAACCATCATCATAATGCCATCAGATTCAAATGAATGTATCTAGAAATTCTATACATAATATATAAGAAGATATAAAATTCCAGATTATAAAGTATTTCAAATTTTCAAACGCCATCACATTCAAGTTTCAAATTTCAAATCCAGATAATAAATTATTTCAAATTTTCAAACATCATGACCATCAAACTCAAGTTTCAAATTTTCAAATATAGATTATAAAGTATTTCAAACTTTCAAATTTAAAGTTTCAATTTTTCAAGTTTCAACCCTCAATTTTTTGTACCCCTTTCCCCAATGGCTTCCACTCCTGTAGTTGTACTCCTTTCCCTAATGGATTCTCCTCCTGTACCCCTTTCCCCAATGGCTTGAATAATCCTAGAACTAATCAGATCTTCGTAACACTATCTAGATTCTTTACGATCCTTTGTTCTTCCCTTGTCGCATCTCCATGGGATAGAAAAATGGGATCTCAGAATCGCCTTGGCTTTGAATAAAATTTTAGGGTCAAAGCCATGCTCTTTAATTATCCGCTTTAGTGTATTGTTTTTTTGTTAACTAAAACAATATTTTCTTTCAAATTCTTTGCTGCGGATAAACTGTTCTTCGCGGTTTCCAAGTGAACTTGGAACACCTTTGCTTGACTCTTAAAATTTTCATATTTCAACTACAAAAAAGTGATCTCAATTAAACATATTACTAAAATAAGAAAAGGTCAAATTAACAAAAAATATTGTTTCAAAGTGATAATACTTACAACCGCTCTATCTCTCGACATTTGCAATTGCTACTAGATCCTTATCCTTAGACCATTTGTTAAAATATGCCTAGGCTTCAACACTAATATTTTCCAATTTGTTTAATGCTTTATCCAAAATATCGTCTTTATAGTTGTTGTTATACGTGATAGTCCCACCTCTTACTTGGGTATGTAAGAAATTGATCTTCACAGGTTGTATCTGGACTGTAGCGTACAAATTTTCCCTTTGCCAATAATTTTCATAACGACTTATTATTTCATTTATTAGTAATTTAGCCCATCTCTCCCATTCTATAAGCTGACTGATATGAGGTACAATAAACTCCGTGACATGGGATTGATAATCATTACCAATTAAGTTCTCTAAAGTAAATGGTAACAATTGTTCACCATCTGTATCTGAAGAAGATGATGTAGCTGGAGAGGTATGGGGGCTTTCTGGTTGATAATCAACTACTACCTGTTTCTGCCTTTGGGTTGCCTGATCCTATTTATGATAAAATAAATCAATATTCAAATAAATAAATATAAAATGAAAAGTAATGAAAGTTGAAATTGAAGTATACCTGTTGGCCTTAAATCATCTCACGTGTATTAAAAAATCCTGATGGGTCATTGTTATCAATTCCCAAGTAATCTTCATCTAAATTTATATTATTTAAAATTCATATGCCCATTGCACTAGGCAAGCTCTGAGAGAGAGGGTTGGAATTCGAAATGAGGAGGCAATGTTTAGTGTCCCACTAGAACCTGGCTGTGTTTACCAATGTTATTTTTCCCTAAACCTCTGGTTGGCATTTTGAATCATATTGATGGAGGGCTGATGCTGTTTGTTTGTATAGAATGCGAAGGACTGTAATGTGCTGAAAAGTGTAAGAAAAATCATATGAAAAATTGTTAAACTATTGAAAAATTGTATTAAAGCAATTAAATCATACCTTGTTGAGGGGTAATGTGTTGTGGAGCTTGAGGTGGCCATGTTGGAGTAGTAATTGGTTGTGTTTGAGTTGTGTGTGGCTGGGATTATTGTGCAAGTTGTTGAGAAGAGACAATTACATGCGACTGAACTGAGTGAGTTGGTGAAGACAGTTGACTTTGAGAAGCCCGGGTATTGTCCAAAGTTCCTACAATGTCAACAACAGTCAATTATATGTCAATTCAATATGGTAAATGGTAAATTGAAAATACAAAATGGGAATTTGTAAATAGTAAATGTTAGGGTATTACGTCTCGACATTTAACAAATTCAAATGCTTGGCGGTTCGAGAGATGAGTGAACTTCCATTTCAAATTGTGAATTTGCTGATGCCTCAACATGTTGTTGGCCTCTTCCTCTTGATGCAACTTTTTTTTTCGTGGAAGGGCCTCCAAAAATCTTTTCTACAAATAGTCAATATTTAATCAGATTCCAGATGAACATAATGTTAGTCTTATGTCGAAATACAAACTTATACCTATTGTTCTTGAAATGGAATTGACAAATTCTTCATTGTCTCATTTGTGCAAGTAGGAATTGGTTTGTATTTTAAATTAAAAAGAGCCTCGTAATAAAGGCCAAGGAGATAGTTTGTGGAGTGAATAACTAGTTTTTCCAAAAGCAATGCATTTGTAATGTTAGTTTTTATTTTATTGGATAAAAATGTGCACCAATCAAATTTTTGATTTTCGATAGTTGTAAGAATGTATGCAATATCCCAATTTGGTATATCTATTTGCCAACCCTGCAAAACAATTCTGGCTTGAAAGAAAGAAATCATAGTAGCAAGAAAGTGGTGTGCAATTCCTTGCGTATCCACACCACGTCTTGATTTATTGACATGAGCTACAAAAGGCCAAAAAGCCAATTTAATTAATATCGAAAACAAATTACAGATTACAGATTAATATCGAAAACTAAAAATTGAAAAAGGCCAAAAAGCCATTGGAATTAATATTGAAAACAAATTATAAATTACAGATTACAGATTAATATCGAAAACTGAAAATATAAAATGAAAATTGAAAATAGTTTATACGTATAACATGGAAACCGAAAGTAGATTCAAGGTACTTCTTATCGGTTTTGATGAGGGTTTCTTTCGTTGTGACAATGGGGGAATTTTTGTATGGAAGGCTTGTTAAGCGATGAATATCAGTTGGATCGACACCGAATTGAAACATATGACCATCATCCACAGTAATAGTAAACAAATTGTCCTTTGTATTGTACGAGGAGAGTAGGTAATTCAGAATATCATGATCTATTTCAAACTAGGGCATCTTAATGAGCCCATCAAAGTCACATGCATCGACCAAATCCTTGTATTCTGAATTCATTTGCAAAATTTTCTGAATGTGGGGGCACAACAAGTTCCTATAGAGTATCTTGCCCTTGGATAGGGCTTGTGGGTTAACTGGATTTTTGATTGATTTTGGTCTTGAGCTTGGCCTTGGGCTGCACTTGTAGTCATCATTGTACTTGTCTTTGAGCTTGATTGTACCTGAAATTGATTCCTGTAAACGAGAAATTTCGGGGAGTGAAGAGTGTAAACATGAAAATGACCTAGGCGGGAAGATATTTATAGGACAAAATAGGGTTTTGACGCCTTCTTGATGTGCGCAGAAGGCTTGTTGTCATGCATCAAGAAGTCTTCCTGACGCGCGATGGAAGGTCTTGTTGTCACATGTCAGGAAGGCTTCTTGACACGCAACAACAAGGCCTTTTTTTCACACGTCAAGAAGCCTTCCTGACACACGACAACAAGACCTTCTATCGCGCGCCAAGAAGCCTACGACAACAAGACCTTTTGTCGCGCGTCAAGAATCCTTCCTGACACACGATAGAAGGCTTGTTGTCATGTGTCAAGAATCCTTCTCGACGACGCTTACGACGAGAAGGCCTTGTTGTTTTACGTCAAGAAGCCTTCTGACATGTGACGACAAGAAATTTTGTCGCATGTCGGGAAGGCTTCTTGACGCATGGCAACAAGCCTTTTGTCGCAGGTTAGGAAGGCTTCTTGATGCACGACAACAAGGCATCAACATCTGTAAAAAAAATTCCATTTGTGCATTGTGTAATCGCTCTCCCTCAAAATAACTTGAGGTGAAACTTCAGTTCTCAAAAATGGAAAATTCACCTTTATGCGAAAGTGGATCCATGTATATTCACTAGTGATTTTCCACCTCCATTTTACCAACTGCTTCTTAAAATGAACCCTGCATGATAGGTCCTTGGGGGATGTATGTTCGTCTCTTTCCGTGAGCACCCTTTGGGAAACCTACAACAAGGCACAATTCTCCACCCGTGATCCCTTCCTGTCCTTCACTCCTTTCTTCTTCATTTTTTTCTTCCTTTGCACTACGCGCAACCTCATGCTCTACTAGGTGTTCAATAAACTCGCATGAGATCTTTCTCCACTCTACTCTCTAGTTTAGGGTTGGGTGTGCAGCTATCCACATGCTCTTCAGTAGGGTTCAAGTTTTCCTTTATAACTTTGTGTCTTTGGTGGCGCCGACACCCTCATCATCCACATCCATTGTATGTGCATCCTCAAAGTGCTTGTCCTAGCCTTTTTCATCTGATTCTTTGACAATATACACTTGTGGACCTAATTTCTTAATCGAATATTTGTCACTTTTAGCTCCTTCTTCGTGGCTTTTTGTCTCCTCGAGTTTGAACTATTGACTATTTTATATTTTTTCGCACCGGGACCTTCTTCTAACATGCCTCTTGACATGGGTGTTTGTTCTTGACTCCTTCCGTTTTGAAGTTTTCTCTCATGGGCGCGCTTAAAACTAGATTTTTATCTTTTCTTACTCCTTCAATTCTACGATGAAAGAGTCTCTTCATGCCCTCACTTCTTTGGTGTGACCTTCTTCTATGTAGAGGGATCCTTAGGAATACTCATATCACCCTCTATGAATTCTCCATCAAAAATCAAGGCCTAAGGTAGATGTATATTCTAGCTGCATCAACTAAAGCTATCAACAATGATCATTTGGATTCATCAAATATATGCTTTTTGAAACATAATTTTCTTCATAAGCATGCTTCTTGGGGTAGAAAAGTGTTTGAAGCATCTCATGGTGCTCCTTATCCACTTTGCTTAGATCATACCTTAATTTATGCACCTCCTTGAACCTATTCATAACACTCTGAAAGTACTGTGTTGTGAAAGCAAATGAGAGTTTGCACCATGGGCTCTTAGTGCCATCAATCAACATAAACCTCCCAATACAAAATTGTTGATACACAGAAAAATTAGAAACTCCATCCATAAGAGCGGGCAACTATTCTAGAATCCTCCACTCAGTCTTTAAAAAAATCACACATTCATTTATATCATTTGTCCATGCATGCCTTGTATGTTGGTGTTACCGTGTCGCATGTATACTTACGAAAATAATTTTATAGGGGAGGGATCTTCTGCAGGATACTCCCATATCTTTTCTTTAGGCCCATCGGGCACCCCAATCTCAGAGAACACTATTACCAGAAGATGTTCCCAAACATGATCTTATCACCATCATGTGCAAAGATCAATAATATCTTCTACTATAAAGGAGGAAATATTGTATATGGTTCCTTCTAATATTTTCTTGCATATATACAACCATCTTTTATTTACTTGTGTCCATCTCTCCTGCCCACTTAGATTTCTTAGCAAACACAACCATATTCATGAAAGGATCACTCAACTTTACAATATTGAACGTGTGCTTGCCCTTCTTATACTCAAACTCCACTGCCACTTTCTTCACCTCGGCATCATTACCTAGGTCATCATCAAAGGAGTTGCCAATATTGATTAGTCCAGTATATTTCTCAATCAATTGCACGGTGATGCACATCCTTCTTCCTGCAAAATAGAAGTAGTCCTCATGTACGCATGACATTAACCACTGATATAGCCTCTTAGGATTCCCAAAGAATGGAAGCTCATATAACTACAATAGTCCAACATTCTTCAATACCCTCTTCACCTTGTTTTCATATACCGGCTTATCATCTGATGTTCTTTCCTATGTTGATTTGAATAAGCTTTGTTTCCATGTTGCGCACGGTTAGGTCAATTCGATGGTTATAATCACTAATTGTCATGCTCCTAACATGGGATGCCCACTCTTTTCCCATTAACACCCCATCTAGGTATTGCATTTATGAGTACCATTCCTCTTGAACATCTACATGTGGGTGTCAGTTTTTCTTTTCCCTTGCCTCTTTTTTTTTTGTGATGCGGTTACTACTTTCTTTAGTGCTATTTTAATTACACAACGTCCAATATTTTATCTTCCCATTGCTCTACACTCCTTATTACAAACCTTAGTCACAACATTGATACACTTCCTCAATCAAAGTCTATAATATGCTCCCTATTTTTGAAACCCTAGTCGGAGAAGTCATGATTCCTTCAAAATCTCACCACACTATCTCAACCTATAAGATTTTACCCATTAGAACTCACACTCCTCTTGTCTGTGTCATATTTTACCTTTTGGTTTGAAAGCCTTTAACTTTGCACTCGATTTCTTGCTTGATTGTCAAATTTTTCCCTAAGTCACACAATAGCTCTTCACAAATTTCATGCAAGGTAAGGTAAAAATGATTTACCCGACACTCCTTTTATAGTGTTTTAATTTTTACTTGCATTAATTTCTTACCAACTACCACCGTACGACTACATTAAATTTGACTTTCCCACTTTTTCCCACCATTTCGTAGTTCCAAACGCATGTATGATGCACATACCAAGCTGCAACCTTCCGGCGCGTGAACTACTTCCCGATCGCGAGACCTCCTTACATGTGCACCATGGGCCAAAGTACATCAACCCCTATGCCTTATACCAAGTAGTTATTCATGTTGCTACCTACCTCATGTTACACTGTGTGCTCATTCACTGTACGTGGATTTTACTTTTGGCATCGTCCTTATTATCACCATCCCTTTTCAACCATCATCACCAACAATACATGCACTCCTATATAGTACTTAGGCCTTTGTAAATCTGTACTTTCTCCTACATGTCCTTGCTTTCCTTCTACCCCACACTAAATGTATGTGTGATCCTCTATGCATGAACTTATATAGATAGTAATCAACAACTGGCATACAAGCATGTGTACTACAATAAAACACTGAACTAAATTGACAAAACATAACAACATTGAAAGGAAACACATATAAATAAAATTCACTAAATAAAATCTAATCTAAATGGCAATATTTCCTTATTACAAACACTAAGAAGAATTACTTATAGTATGGCTTCAACCTACTCTCGTTAAAATAATTAGGCAACCATGTCCCATCCAAAGCGCATTAATCAAGTATGTAAGTCACAACACACGGTCCCAACCAATGCACTTGGAACTTCCCAGGGTGGTGCAAAAATTTGAATCATATAGAAGGACCATCTATTCAACTTCAATCTACTTATTTTTAATATGCCTATTGTGGCATGCCTTCTTCATGGCCTTTTCTATATTCTTTCTCTAACGAGCAATTGTGTGTCATTCATCCAACTACATCATCTTATCTATACGTTCTTCAAGTACTTGTTCATCATCCAATCCTCTTGTGCATGCAATACATAGGGAGGGTAACATTAATTCCTTTGGTAAAACATCCTCTCGCACCAAATACTAGTTTGAGCAGGTATGGCTTTGTTCAACCTTTTATAAGTTTTTGAATGCCCAAAGTACAACAAAGACTTTATCATCCCAGATCTTTCCTTCTAACATCATAAATATTAGTCAATGTATGCCCCAATATCTTATTGAAAGCCTCAGTAATGCCATTGGATTGTGGGTGATAGGGTGTTATTTTATGGTGTGCCACCATAAATTCTACCAATAGTATCCTGATGGTCTCATTAAGGAAATGAGTGCCCCTATCACTTGTCAAACTCAGTGGACAACCATACCTATTGATTATGTTCTCCCACAAAAAGCTTGATGTTGTAGCTTCAATGCAATCCTTTATAGGCACTACTTCTGTCCACATTGTAAGATAATTTATATAAGTTATAATGTAGTGTGATCATTTCGATGCGTGTGGGTGGGGAAGTAGGACCCACAAAGTCAATTTCCCACTTTTCAAAATGTTCTGCACTAGAATGGGCCTCAAAGGCATTTCATCTCTATGACTAGGCTTTCTAAGGCACTGACAATGGTCACATGCCTTACAATATTCTATATAATCCATGTCAATCATTTCCCACCAAAGGCTGCTAATAGAATCTTGCACAGTAACATTTTCGCATAATGTCCACCTACAATCCCACCATGAGCTTCCTCCATAATGGTAGTACGTTCATGCTCAAGTACACATTGGCATGCAAAACCTCATCCCAACCTAACTTGTATAAATATCCACTAATTAACATGTAAGGCACAATGCGTATACAAGTTGTTTCTTCTCCAAATCCTTCAATCTTCAAGTGCGACACCCAGTATGTAAGAAATATAACAATATCCTCTAAGTCAAAGGGCACGCAGTTCAATCTAAAAGTTGGGCATCCTATATTATATCCTTAATAATCTGCGCATCCTCACTTGAGTTAATCCTTGATAAATGATCTAGACCTAAGTTACTCTTTCTTGGCTTCACCACTATCAGAAGTCAAATTCTTAGAGCAAGAGAATCGCATCATACACGCCCTTGCAAAATGGGGTTATTGACCAGATACTTAAGTGTCATGTGATCTATATAAAATATGAATGGAGTTGCCAACAAGTATTGCCTAAACTTGTGCAATGCATAAATCATGGAAAATGCTTCGCGCTCTGTAGTTGTATAATTTTGTTCATCCAGGTCAATTTCCTACTTGCAAAGCAAATAGGATGATCAACAATACCCTCTCCAAGATGGGCTAATACTGCACCAATGGCCATGCCAGAGGCGTCCACATGCACATGGAATGGTTTGGTCCATGAAGGAAAGCGCATAATAGGCACAGAAGTAAGCCTTTCCTTCAATGTCTCAAATGCATGTTGTTGCACCTCACCCTAATGGAACTTTCCCTTACTCTTCAACAATTCCTCTAAGGGCGTGACTATCCTAGCATAACCCTTGATAAACTTCTGTAATAACCTATGTGCCCCAAGAATCGTGCACCTCGCTCTAATTAGTAGGTTTCTCTTATCCCAAAATGACAACAACCTTAGTAGGATCTACCAACAAGCCTTCTTCACATATGATATGTCTCAATAGAGTTCCAAAGGGTGTAGCAAAAACATACTTCTTGATGTTTAGGGAGATGCTCAATTGTCGACACCTCTCAAACAATTGTCTCAAATTGTTGTAATGATCTTTTACCAACCCATAAACAATCTAATCATCTAAGTACACTGTAACAATTTATGAATGAATTCCTAGAATGCTTGCACAACAATGCGTGAAAAGACTACAAATGCATTCTTCAATCCAAAAGTCATAACTGTGTATGCAAAACTTCCCCACTCAGTGGTGAAATTTGTCTTCTCTTGATCTTCCTTAGTAATCCGTACCTAATGATATCCAAAAATCCATTAGTGAAGGAGTAAATCTAGTGCCCTATAATGCCTTCTAGAATCTCCTCTGTAAATGGTGTGGGAAAAGGATCTATTACACAAGCAACATTTAACTCTCTATAGTCCACACAGATCCTTATCCTTCCATATTTCTTTATGCTTATCACCATAGGGCTAACCCACTCTGACTCCTTAATGGGCTCAATGATTCTAGACTTCAACATATTATCAATCTCTTCCTTTACCTTGACACGCAAATTAGGATTCATCTGTAAGGTCTCTTCCTAACCAGGCGTGCACCTTCCTTTAACTTGATCCTCATCTCGCCCAAAGAGTGATGTACCCCTTTCAAATCATGATAGCCTCTAGGAAATAAGTCTTGGAAGTCACGTAACAACTCAATTATTTTGCAACCTATTATTTAAACCAATAATCACCAATAATGGCCTCCTTGGTTCTCGTGCATTTGTTCCAATGTTGACCTTATTCCTTTTCATAGGCTCATGATATGCATGCACCTACTCATCTGCACTATTTAAGACCTCACACGTACCCACAATATGATCAACATCCATATTCTCCACTTCCTCATCATCAATCATGTAAACCATTTACATTTCTCTTTTTCTAACTAGGCGCGCTGAAATTGTTCTTCATCCTGTCTCTTCTTCTTCAAAACACACCTCCAGATCAAAATCGCCTAGTAATTCCTGAATAATCTCCTCAACCTTTGCAATATCTCTCATAGTCAAGTGCTTCATAATTTTTAATGCCTCATTCATCGGTGGTTTAGTAGAAAAATAGTCAAAGGTCTGAATCATACCTACAGTCAATTCTTTCCAATTCCCTATTTCTCTATTCAATTCCACATAAAAACAACCATGCGAAGTGAAGTAGAGCTTATGCATCCATATTGAAGGTGGTAAGACCTCCTGCCCCTCTGTCCAAAGTCTTTCACACTGTGGAATGTGATGTGAGGCGTTTGGCCCCCGATGAAATTCATATGTCTTGGTAGGCACGTTACTCCTAAGAAATCTAGTAGAGAAGGTGATTCTCACCTCTCACCACTCTAAAAGACTATCTCTGTGTGTAATCCACCAACACATTGTTGTCCCACACAAGGTATATACCAGCATATTCCTTCTCTCCACTTGATCTATCCACTAAGCTTCCATAGTGCGTAGAAATATTTTAGGATTCCCTTCGCCAATGTACCTTGGTACAGTTCGCCCAAACGCCTAACACAATGTGGCCTGATTATGTGCATTACTATACTCTTCATCTCATGTCCAACCATTTCATAAGTCCCATGCACCTAATTTTCACATGATAGATTAGTTGTGTCACTCATAGACTACACATCATCCCATTAAATAACACCTTCCTTTGATGGCTCAAGCACTTCAAGATCTCTAATGGTGCACACATAAATTCTATTAAGATCCTCCTCACTTAATGGCTCCACATAAGGTGTAACTTTCCCATCTGTCAAAGGAATAATCACGCACTCTTCCTTGTTTTCAAAATTGATATATCCTTTATTAAAGCATAGATCAACATAATTTGCGTAACACCAAGGATGCCCAAGTAATGCTGGAAAACTATTTTCTTGATAAGTGCCAAGACCTCAAAGTCCCCAGTAAATTTGGCCCCTTGTATAGTAATGTTGGCATCCTTCAATACTCCAATGGGTGTGGCTTTAGTCCTGTTCACCATATACAACACGTTTGAAGATGGTTGTAATGGTGACCTCCCCATCTAATTCCACACGTCTAAGGTGAGTACATTTATGCACTGTATCAATTAGTATATTACTCAACATCCATCCATCAACAACTACATTCAAGGTGATCTCTTTATCATATTCAAGACTATGAGGAGGTAAGTTTGCATGTAATATTTGTCTCTCATGCTCAACTCCAACATGTGGTACCTTCTCCCTTAACCATTCCCCTAACAAAGGAATGATGTTTTTGGTGCAACATCTTACAAACCTCCTTTAAGTCATCAATGTATTTATGAGGAAGCTCAACTAATTTTTCCTACTCCAGCTTCTGCAACTATTCTTTCAATAATTGTATCTCACCTTGCAAGTTTCTAATAACCTCCATAGTTTCTGATAGACTTCCTTTTGATGGGAAAGATCTAGATACTTCACATGCAATACCTCTATTTTGTAATAACATGTTTATGCTTCAGAGTCTCACACGTGTGCACAACCTCAATGTGTGTAGTCACCAACACATGTATCATCTCAGGGTCAAGTGTTATCTTTAGCATCCATTGATCTTCCACAACACATTGTACTCTAACCATTCCCGCACCCTTATCCTATTTGTGTTGTTTGCTCATATGCTCATACAAATCTGGGCATTCCTCAAACTTGTGATTCTTTACGCACTAGGAGAAAATAATATTCTAAGGGCATTCATACTTATAATGATCAGGGGATCCACATGTATAACATGTTCCTCGTGTAAATTCACCTCTTCCACTACAACAACCTTGGCCTCGAATCCTCCACGGTAACCTCTATCTCTACCACCTCCATCAAATCACCCTTCATTGTGATTATGATTATGATGTCCACCTTGTTCCTTAGAATTGTTTGCAACATTGGTCTGACGTACACCATTTTTAATGGCATCATGAATTTGATCAACTAATCTGCAATTCTTGTATCATATGTGGTAAACTTACAAATATTACAATAAAGAGACACGTTCTTCTTCCGATCACGCACTTTGTAATAAGGGACACCTACTTGAATCATGATCCAAACAACAAATCTTATAATCCAAAGCAACATGGCATGCACTGATTTACAAATGAAACTATCCTTAGTATGTCCTTCCACCTCACAATCCATACACCAAATACCACTACGTGTCTCATGGGGTGAATTAGCTTATAATTTTTCCAACTGTTTTTCCATAGACACAATTTGTGCCTCCAAAAATGGGTGAACTCCAAGTATCATGCTTCCAACTACCTCAACATGTAAAGTTACCTCAAGTGATTCACACAGATCTCTAAAGGTCTTGTGGGAGAGCACCCTTTTGAAAAGTGTGATCAAACCACCAAGAAAGCATTGAGCATGATGGCTAGGTTGGATATCATAAGACAACTTTAATAGAAAAGTTTTAAAACATGTATCATACTCCCTTATGCTCTCAGCCATGCCCTTCTTAATGTCCTTGAGTGCATTGATGATTTTCTATTCAAACTCAGGTATATAGAACTCAACTAAGAAAACATCACGCAACACATTATAGTCTACACAAGTCTGGTTTGGATCATACTTCCTATACAACTATGCATGTGCCCTTGCAAAGTAGTAGCAAATTGACTTGCCTTACACTCAGGAGTTGTGATCCCCTTAGTGCACCATAGTATCTCACACATATGCACGTGTTCAACTACATCTTCAATACCTCTGTACTTCAAAGTAGGTGAATAAAAATATCATAATACACTTGCTAGGGTATGTGCGAACCGTGCCCACCAAATCCAAAACTTGTATTACCTCCAGTATTCCCTCCACCTCTAGATCCACCAAATCTCGAACCACTTGATCCTTCCCTATAGTGGGCACTAGACCAGAGGATGTGGTACTTTTTGTTCCAAAAATTATACTAAATTGAACTCCCACGGTCTGTAAAGTTTTGCTACTCCCAGACGTGTTACCAACATTCTACACACCCATGTTCTATATGAGATGACGCGCCAGAAAATATACCTCCAACCGGACCCCCAAATAACAAAGACAACATCTGTGCTGCCATAGATGAATATACTATTTGATTAACTCCTAAATTTAATGGAAAATGAAATCTACCTATCACTACTAAAGCACCTACACTAGCCCGATTCTCAATAATTGTCTCATGAATTAGAAAACCAAGCGCAAGGGCTAGGTTTTAGGTAGGATTAGATGCACATCCACCGATCTTAGTTTTTCTTCCTCGATGCACTCTCATCTAAAGCCGAAGAGGGTTCTCTGCCATGCTTACCCAAATGGGGAGTACTAGATGTCCAGCTCCACATCTTCCACTTGAGCTCCAAATCATTCATGAGCCATCTCCTCCGTAACACCATTTGTTTCTCAACATCATCTTGCTTCACCAATTCAATCTCACACACTTCATTAAACTTAAGCTACCTTTCTTCTCTTTACCTTTTTCCACCAATTCTACCATCTTTCACCACGCCTGCTCCTTCCCCCATGTGCGGTGGGGTTTAGCTAGCTATAAGGCGTTCTTCCAAATCTAGAGTTATAATCAAGATCTTAATCGCTAAAGGGATAGTGTGAAAATAGGACCCTCTGAGTTCACACAAGAACTAGAACTCAACAACCTCTAGACATGAATAAGTAGAAACAACGTACTCTAATGTAAAACTATTCAAGACACCACCCCACCAATGATCTATAGCGTGTGTCCAAGCCAAATCAACATCATGCAAAGTTTGGTAATCTTCCTAAGTCCATACAATTTTTCTATACCTCCAATTTATCTTGATGCATATACTACCATCCACTTGTACAACTCTATAGGGAAACATCAAAAGAACATCTCATAGAGTTCATGATACAAATGTTCTTCAACCCATGTGCACACATATAAAATCAAGTCCAATGTTGAATCTATGAGCAAACTCTTCCTCTAAATTATCTACCCAACTCTCAATACTGGACAAAGTTAACTGATAAATATTCATCATGCAACATCCTTCTAATAACTTAAAAAGAGGTCCTAGCAACATAACCAAAATGTACTCTTTTACTATACCAAGAACAACCCAAGGTGTGCAAGCACATTACTCGGGACAGATCTGAGTGCTCACCCGAAGCACGCAAGGGTACCTAGGTCCCTCTTTTATGGCATATTTGTCAAGGATTTAGTATGAAAAGACATATGATCCATAATCATAACAATCAGATCCATAACAACCATGCAAAGATAAACCACAACTAGATATAGATCACAACCATATGCAAGAATGAGCTAAACAAGAATCAAGATCAAGTTTACTATGTAAGATCCAGTTACAGATAAGTCAATAACCAATATCCATCCACAAAGATCCATTGTATTAATCACTGTAAAACACAGAAGTTGAATACATACATAAGAGTATCACCATAAGTCATGCACGCTCATAAACCAACAACATAACTCTACTACAAAGTGAAACTACTAAAACCATGCAAATCAATACATATATATAGGGGTGGGGACTTTCCCTTCACCGCCTAAGCATCCTCAAAATAGGTTACATGCTAAGAATAGCCATGTGCCACTTATAAAGATAACAAGGGAGCATGCAAGCTCTTCTAACAATAGATCATCTATAGTTATCTTTAGTTCCAATCCTATTTTTAGCCCAAAACTCTGCATGTCGTTTGACCTTCCACTCATCCCAAAATAGCCTTATGTAGCCTACAAGTCTTCATGCTCTAGTTCAAATTGCTAGTTCCTTGCTCCAAAAATAGACTCTTCTTGCATGGAATCTTCCCTTACATGTCTCCTACTCCATCTCTATACTTAACATCTCACCCAAAATTGACTAAGTCCTCAACTCTCTTGAAGTAATCCTTGAGCGCCCTTTTCTATCTCCCACGTGTGAATACTGACATCCATGCACGCACTCACCATATTCCATCCTATGCATGATTCCCCTGTAGATCTTGCGCACTCGCGCTCTTCAATACTTAGTCACATTTCCAAGGCCCAACAATTTCCCCTGGATGCAATACGATAAAGGATAGCATATGAGTCATGTATAGAGTTTGAAAAGTGAGTGAATTAAGAGCATAAAGAATTAAATAAAAAAATGCATTCTAACTTGTGATGAGGAATGTGTAGCAACGGATTTAACATTGGAATCACTAAGCATATGATTAGTAGAAGTGAATCGAGAGTGAGGCATAATGGGAGGAGTATCATGGATGTCGATAGAAAGTTGATCATGTAAACTAGTAGCACTATAGTCCATCACAAGAGGCAAATGATGTGCAATATAAGTAGAGTCTTCATCATCACGTATGAGAGGCATATCACAAAGAATAATAACATGAGTATGGATTTTATTTTAGCATTATCCATGGAAACAAGTGTAGCATTGTATGCTATGACATCGGTAGAAGGGATTGCATGCATAATATGTAACCAAGGACTACCTAACATAACATTGTAATTGAGATTGTTATACATAACATGACATAGAACATCAAGAGTGCAAGATTAGACAGTAATGGATAGAGATATTTTTCCCAATACTTGTTTAGGTGTATTATCAAAGCCATGAAAAATAGAGTAGATGGAATTAAATCAATAATAAAAGGTCTTATTTGATGGAAAAATGACATGTTGCATATATTAAGATCAGATCCATTATCAACTAAAGCACATTACGAATGTGAACCTGAATATTCAATGAAGGGGCATTGACAATAATTATTTGTGAGTGAGAAATAGACTCAAGAGCTTGTGTAGTAGGTGAAGATGCATGGGAGCTATGATAGCTAGGAGATGTGGCCAAGCTATATAGATACTGATAATGATACTCACGAGTCGGCATGGTGAATGAAATATATTGAAATCCACAACCAAAAAAAAAACCCTAAGGCTACAAGGGTTAGGGATATAATGAAGCAAATAAAATGAGGGAGCCTATTACAATCTATGGTTCGATCAATAAACAGGTCCACTAAATGATTTAATGAATTTTAAATCTTTATCAGAGGATTGAGATCAAACATATATAACAATAACAAATAAGATCTATCATGCAAAATGACAAGTAAGTGTAAACAATAGTGACATAAGAGTAACATACCTTGCATCTATGGAGATCTGGATTAAATTTAGATTGGGAATTGGGCGGAACATGCTTAGTATGGGTTCTGCCCTCCTTGACTCATTTTTGCTTTTCTTCTTTCCAAAATGGGTTTGGGAATGCAAGAGAAGGGGTGGGCTGAATTTCAACTAATTTTTTCACTTTTTGAGGTGGAAGGGAAGGTGCATAATATTCTTGTGGAGGATATGTAGGTTTGTAAGGGAAGAGGACAAAGAATTGAAGGTGGTATAGAAGGGAAGAAGATGGAGAAATGAAATTATTGATGGGAGCATGCGAGAAAAATATAAGAACATGAAAATTAGGTTGAGATGGCATAGGTTGGGGAGGAGGAATGGGAGGGCTATAAGATGGTAGTGTAGGAATGCTGCATTGACAAGGTTTTGTGACATAGGTTGATAAGCCTCCATTAACTCAACCCACTCTGCAATTTGGGGCAATATTTCAACCATAAAATCCAGCTTTTGCTTAGGGATAAACTAGTTTGGCATAGGGCCAACCCATGGACAAGGGACCCTAAAACCAATTTTGGTTGTCTTCGTAGTCTTCTCAATCCTCATTTGCACCATGTTTAACTCCATTTTTGAGTCTTTCTCCTGAAATTAACATTTTCCATGGAGTTTCCACCATCATCTGCATAACCTTGTTCTTCATAAACATTTTGGTTATAAGAATAACCATGTGACTCAGTTAGGGTTGGGTTATTGGTAGGTTATTCATGATGGGGATCATAAAAATGATTTGGAGGAGGATTTTGAAACTATGGGGATGGAGAGAATTGGTTTTTCTGCTACAAATAAGAATCCCAGGAAGGAAATGAAGTCATGATTGTATAACTTCATGAATGAAGAAAATGGAAAGATATGAAAGGAAAATGGATGGAAAGGCAAGGTGAAGGGTCTACTGATGAGAAATGGGTTTGTTTAGATTAGTGGAGTCGCAATATGTGTTTGAAATTACCTCCAAAGGATGGATTTCACCAAGAACACATCAAACTTGGTGAAATGAAGATGTAAACCAGGATACACATGTGTGAAATGTATAGCTTTCAATGCTTCTCCCCAGGCGTGCCAAAATTGTTATGTCAAAAATTAGCACCCTAAGGATTGCACATGACATATCCCTACTTTTTTCTAACATGGGACTATCTCCAAGTGTGGGACTTGCATCTTGAGACAAACCTCTAGAGAAGGTCGGCTTCCTCTACCTAAATCTAATGCTAAACTACTCATAGAAAGGAAAATGTAGCTAACTAATCCTAAACTAACCATTCCAAGGGACTAGGGAGAGAGAAGGTTAGAAAGATGCATAAAAGGGAAATCCTAAGCTAAAAGGTGGTGATAGCACCAAAAAAGGGGTGAGAGACACTCTAGTGAGGGAGAAAGGGAAAGAAATGGAGAAGGGAGAGGCCAAACATAAGTGACATGGACCCAAGTTTCATTTACCATCTGTTCTCACATGAAACACATCAAAATGAACTTGCAAGGATAAATACATGCACAACATAATGCAATAAGTAAAAGAGAGGCAAGGTTGCAAATAAAACAAGCTAGGATAGACAAATGTGTCACAAAACAAAGCTTTATTGCAATAGAAATATGCATTTTCCATTGCGATTACAAAAGAAGACACATGAAAGCAACACCGAGTCCAAAATGGAGGTTTTAAAACTCACATATGCTTTAGAAAAAATTTAACGAGTTCCATTACAGTTTTAAATGTCCATCCTCTTTCAAATGAAAGATTTAACAATATATAGCTCAAATGAAAGAGAGAGAAAAGAGAGAAGTGAAGGGGAACAACTTTTTTTGAACTTTGACCACCAACAGATCTACATTCAAATATTCTACTAAGCACATGGGCACCTTACAGAGCCATCATTTAGTCTATTACATCATACAGAAGCAAATGAATCCATGCTTCATCAAGTCTGGTGGTTGAGCTACTTGATTTGATCAATTACATGCTAAAACAATCCTCTTCTACCTCAAAATCTGTTTTTTTATATTTTGACCCATCAACAGCCACCAAAATCATATTTTGATGATGTTAGATTAAAGGGCTTGATGAGAGCTTTCCAATGATATAAAGTTTGTCCAATTCGGAGCTCGAGATCAAAAGATAAGGCCATTTGAAGATTTATCTGTCGGGAACAACAAGAATTTGACACATAGCAGACCTCTCCGATTGGTTTGGGGATGGAATTCTGCCAATGTGTGCACTGCTTCACCTTTTTCCAAGTGTCTACCTCCCATTGGGATGGGTTTTGGGATTTTACTTCCATGTCTTCCATTTCTTTCCTCGGCTTTAAAAAGATCATCCGTATTAAAAATACGGATCAATGTAACCTGCCACACCTCTTCGCAGACCGACAAATTGTCCTTTTCTCTCCTTCTACCCCCTTTGAAATGAGAACCAATGAGATCTTGCCACCTTCCTTAGGTGATTCAGATTGTACCTACTCTTTGTTAGTCAATTGTGAATGTGGGCCAATGAGAGGGCTCCACGCTTCTACGCATTTTAGACCTTGTTGCGAGCCAATAAGAAACAACCACGCTTCCTTCATAATTCACCCTTTGATGACCATTGCAAAGTGTGAGCCAATGAGAAGGCTCCACTCACTTTGCATGTCATTCCTTTTTAATTTTGCCTCTCTAACATTTGTGAGCCATCGGCCAATGAGAAAGCTCCACTCCTTTACGCGTTGTCGAATTTTGATAGTTTCTTCTAACAATAATGAAGTGTGAGCTAATGAGAAAGCTCCACGCACTTCATGTTGTTAGTAGTTTCTTTAAGCTCCTCTCGACACCTACAAAATTTGAGCCAATGAAATGGCTCCACGTTGCCCTATGTCCCTTTCAAACTTGTCAAATCCACCTTAAGCCTTTACGTTTGTCATCTGCAAAAACATGAGCTAATGAAATGCTTCCACGTAGCTCTTCACATCACATTTTCTATGTATGGGGACTTAGAAACTTTTTGGCTTTAAAGTTGGCCATCACTGTCCCTTTGAGCTTGTCGACTTTCCAGACAAGATGAAATATGAACTGTGAATGATTAAGGACTTGCGGTCTAGATGGGGCGCATTTTCTAAGGTATTACTTGGAATGCCGACATGTAGCCCGTCTCGATCATTGATCTTTACCCGGTTGTCTCATGGGCCTGGACCGCTAATCTTTTGCCACGTGTTCACGCTTCCTGCCGACGCTAAATTTGATGGGCATTTGAACGTCAAACACCTTTTTTAAACATAACCCGCTAATAAAAGCCAATCCAAGTGGATTTTTGAATGCCAATGGCTAGGTGCTTTTGGTGGGAGTTTGGCATGGCCATATGACCGTCACATTTTTATGAAAAATGGCTAATTCTATTTTTGAAGTTGTTAAAGCCAAAATAACCTCAGGGGTAATTTTGGATAACATGTACTCATGTCCTTGATGGGTGGTACTATTCGGGATGCTTAGAAGATAAAATGGGAAATAATGAGATGGGCGACATGTTTTCTAATGTCCAAAAGTAAAGTATTCATTTTAGAAAAGCAAATGATAGAAGTATTAAAAGGATAAAGAAATGTAAAAGCAAAACAAGTGTTGTTAATGTCTAGTTTTCTCACTTACAAATAATGCATATAATGACATACTTAGGTGCATGATGTAAATAACAAGTGTGTAATTTTCATGTCTACGCTAGGCTCTAGTGTCCTTGTAGTGAATCTAGCTCTGGTTCTTTCAGGATTTGATCATGCCACCTTTATTTAGCTTTGTGTCGCATCCACTTCATGTAGAGTTTTCCCATCATAAATGTACCTACAAAATAAACCCTATCTACCCTTTCTATCTTTGTGAATAATGTGACCAAAATACAATCCTCAAATGTTCCTTTTTTCAAAGCAAGTAGATAAAAATAATAGCCCAATTGCCTAATGCCCATTCTACCACTTAGAATAGTTAGTAGGTCATGTATATATATGATTTATTTTCTTGAATTTTGTCATTAACAACTAAAAAAATGACCCAAAGTGATAAGTAGAAGTTTTAGAAAAGATAACAATTAATGTGGCATTTTAAACATAAGAAATCAAGGGAAAAGGAAAAAAGCACCCAAAGGGGACATTGAAGCACCTAGGTGCTCTTATCCCTTAATCGGTGCTAATGTCCAAAGAGTTCCAAAGATAAAACAAGAAGTATTTAGTTGAGTAACGCATTGTTGATGTCCAAAAGAAAAGTGATAATTACATACAAGTAGAGGATGAAAGCATGTAAAAGATAAAACATTTTCAATGTAAAGAAAAATAAGTGTTGTCAATGTCTAGTTTTCTTGCTTAGGAATCATATGCAGATAATGACATACTAGAGGTGTAATGTAGCAAATATTGAATGCATAATTTTGTGTTTACATTTCCCCACTTTATGTTGGTGAATGAATATTTGGTAACATAAAGTAGAGAGGAAGAGCGTACCCTATGGAGAGTGAAGGAGGTTGAATCGATGCGTGTCAAATGGAAGTTATAGGATGTGTATCGTGGAGTCTAAGAGGGGATAAGAACCCTAGGGGTGACCTATGCATATAGTGGAAATGATATTTGCATTTGTAATTGAATATTTCTTGTACCTGAGCACTTTATGCTTGAGATTTCTCCTTGTTCCATTTGTGTTTCTTTTTGTCGGGATAAGGATGGACCTGCAAAAGAATAAAAGTGTAGTCAATGTTATATGAAATTGAACTTTAACTTAGAGAAATTATAATAACAATATTAATTAGGGATAGAAATCACTTGAATGTCACGAGAGAGAGGATATAATTATTCCTTTGTGTTTGTTTCCTTCGAAAAGGTTGGAAGGGTCGAGAATGATCAATTCTCAAATTGATGTGAATATACCAAGGATTCAGGCACCTATCATTAGAGGAAGAGTGTTAGGAGAGCTATCAGATTTTCTCTCCACCCATTAACACTTTCCCATATATAAATTCCACTTGTAGATAGTCATGGACCCAATAATAACTAGTCATGGATGACACATTGTTCCAAGTATATCATTTTCTCTGCATATGCCCTAGGTATCACTCCTTATTTGATACTGGTAGAAAATTGGTGAACCGAAAAAGAAGAGTAATTAGTTCCCTTGCTCACAGTGTGAAACATTCCACTGATTTTGTTCCTTTTTACTGGATAATAAACTATATTTGAGTATTTTTTGTTGGATTATGAAAAAACACATCCTTTGAGAAACTCACATTGCATGTAAAATACTTGTTTTTCCCAGACAAATATGCATAGGCAAGACACTAGCACCCATTGTTCTTATTTGATCTAGGCACTTTTTTCCCTCTATTGTTTTTGGCCCAATTCTTATTTCAAACCGTTTTCTTAGCTCATGTTTGGCCAATTTTTGTTATGTACCATTCTCGTGTCTTGTTTCTGGACTATCAAGAGGGTGAAATAATCACCTGATGATTTTCACCACTTGTTTGGGGTGCAAGATATGGATTAAAGTGAGCCTTGATTCAAATGAGGGAACATAAAGCTGATGTGCACATTTGAATAAGAAATCTTGCAGGGTGAATGGGTTATGTGCATGGTAACAACCATGACACATGCAAAAAGATGGGAAGATAGCCAACAACAAGTGTTAGTGACAAACATGCATAGACAATGTAATATAAACTAGTTAAATACACAAACTCATATCAAGGAATAATATAGTAATCGGTGGAAAATATGGGACACCACTCAAGATGCTTTAAGACACTCAAGGCCTTCAAGGCCATATAAGTAAACAAGCAAATCATGTTAATTTAGGTTATTATTTATCCTTTTATTTGTTTATTAGGACAATTCTTGCACTTGTGTTAGATTGTTTAGGTGTACCAATTGTGTTGAGTTAGCTTATCAATTGTGTTGAGTTAGCTTACTAGTTGTGTGGAGTCAACTCTACTACCAATATCAGTTAGTGAGATTTATTCACCACTGATCTAGGTGGTAGTTGCACTTTCCGTATATATGTACATCTGATTATTGAGCTAATATATAGAGCAATGTATTGATATGGAGTCATTTCTTGTTGTATTGCAATTATCTCATTGTTCTTCATAACTTGCAGTTTTGTGTGTGTATGCTTAGTCTTTCCTTTGTGCAATTCACATCTCACATTTCTCACCGGTGCACTCTTCGATTTAGTGGATCCCTAACATTTCCAATATGGTATCAAATCCTAGTTGGTATTAAGCTTGTTTGGTGGTTTTTTCGCAAGTTTTTCATTTTTAAAATTGTAATATTCACAATTTTTTTTTTACATTACTCTATTCCTAGTGAAGGAGAAATCTTTGTAGTTTTTCTATTATGGCATCCATTTCTACATAGGACAAAGCTTATGGAAAAAAATAAAAAAATAAAAAATGGTTGTTTGCACCACGTTTTTGTAGCTTTGAGGGCATTTTTGTTGGTTAGAGCCACACTTATGTAGTCTAGAAGGGAATTTTGTTGTTCAGGGGCGTTTTCTATTGTTTCAAGAGATCTACATATCATTGGAGAGGTGTTTTCCCTTCCTTGACAACATTAACATTCGATTCCGACTGTTTTCTACACTTGGTCCTGCATTTTCTAGCGAGATGATGCCCAAACAACATTTTTTTGGCCTTTAACAACCTTGGGATGGCCCACACTTGTTTGATTATCTGTTATTTTCCCCTCCACATCCATGATTTCTCATTGTGAGTTGTATTGACTGCAAATGACTGTTTTGGTCTCAGTGGCGCGCACTTACAACAATAAGCAAAGGTTTATGCGATCCTAGAGTTTAATAACTCTAAAACCAGTTCCTCTAACGCATTGGTAGACCCTACACAAGGTGGATATTGCTTATAATTTCAAAATTTGACTTTTAACTATTTAAATTTTTGGTATTTTATGCCTTTTGAAAAATAAGTCAATTTGAGAGAAATTGCATTAAAGTGGATTTAAGTGTTTAATTAAGCTTGTATCTTCACCTAACGAAGAAGGGTGAGGCCGAGTGTTGGATGAGGCCAATTCCCCTAAAAAATTAAACCATTGTAATCTACACTTTGTGTCAATTCCAACAAGTGGTTAGAAGGCTAGGTTCATCCTCATTTAGTGCATTTTTTAATGTTTGAGTGCAATTTTATTTAAAATAGGCCTTGTTTACGGGAAATCTTTTTTGTAATAACTTTTGATAGATAACTCAGAATTAAGCACCGTATTTTAAAAAGTTCATATTTTTAGTTTCCCATGCATTGGTCCTATTTATTTTGTAAAACACACTACTTTTAAAAATGCCAAAATTTGGGGGTGTCAGAATCGCACGTGGACATAGTTTGGTGAGCCCGACATCCTAAATTTTTGGTGTTCCATTCTTGAATCTATTATGGATTTTGAGAATGAGATGATTTTCTTGAAAGTGTGTGGACTTCAGGAATACATGGTCAAACTTGTGGAATAAAATAGATCACATTTATGACAAGGATAAACTAATACACTCCCTACAACAAACACTTGCTCACTTACAACATCATCCTCACATTTTGGAATTTCATACCCTTGCTCCTACTCCTAGTCCACTTGTAGATATTTCCCATGTACCCACTGACCTTGTCTTGTTAGTTTCCAAGTGTGCTCTTACATCTGATGCTCCTTATGTTATTGTGCTTACTGCATGTTCTTCTTCCACTCATATGCCTATTACAGTAACACATTCAATATATCCCACTTCAAAGTGCCTTGTAGTCACATACCTAGCTCTTTTGAGAAAAATACCACTATATTTCGTTCTCGCATGCTCCATTCGATGGGTTTCATTGGTGGAGGTATTGATAGACATTCATAGAGTATTGCTTCCCATATTCAACTTGGTAAGTGGTATACTCACCACAAAATTGGTTTTCAAGAAGGTAATTCATTAGGATCACACATTGACTGAGCACCTATTTTTGTTTACTCAACTCTTTTCGAGGATCGGGAGCTATACATGAGTTATGTAGCTTCACTCTCAGGCTTGAGAAACCTGAGATTTCATCTATCAAACATGATCAACGACACATTTCGATGTTTCTTTGCATCAACCTGTTGTGTATTTCACACCGAATCATATGAAGGCATCTTCATCATCCATATGTGTTGATTTGGGATGGAATTATTATCACTCATGGAAATGACATAGACATTCATTGAGAGGAATCTACATGTATGGCTCCTCCATGATTCAACTTCTTACTTCACTTTCTATACCATTTGCATTGTAATGCTCCTTGTTTTGAGCTATTTTCTTTAACATGTGTAGTGTATCTCTCTTATTTTTTGAGAAATTTTGTATCTGTATTTTTGATAATTTTTAGGCATATTGGAATTATCTTTTGTTATGGAGTTATTCTAGTGAATCTCAAAGTGTCAACTTATAGTGTTTGAGTAGTGGTATGGCCACTCATATAGATTTTGTAGCGTCACTCCACCCATTCAACAATATGGGAGGGTGTGGTATTGATCTTGCTTCTTTGGGTCTCATGTCTTTGTCTTGGTTGTTGTTCTTGGTTCGTGGCACACCTTTTCTAATAGTATATTGAACTATGTTTGGTGATTTCTTACACTTTTAACATCACCTCGACAATTTCCTTTAGTTATTTTTTAGCATGTTCTCCTTCTGAAGGGTAGTTATTATGTTGAATTACAATGTTAGAGACTCCATTGATAGTCTCCTAGTATGGAGCTATTATGTTGTATCATAGTGTCAGTTGATTTTAAGTTTTGTGATTGAGTAGTTGATCTAGACCACAGTACAAACCATAATTCTTCTTCAGCAAAGTATAAGTTTTGTGAGCTGAGCTTTTTGGGATGCCTTGCAGTGGATTTTTGCTCTCTATACTTTTCTGTTAGTAGTTTTTGGGTACCTTGTGGTGTTTTTTTATCCATGGTAACTCTTTTTTCCCAATTATTGTACATGGGTACCTCATCAAGCCTTATTATCAAGACCCACCTTCTTATCTACCCACCTAAGATGTGCTTACGGGGTAATTAGTATAGGTGATTATTTATTCTTTTATTTGTTTATTAGGATAATTCTTGTACTTGTGTTAGCTTACTTCGGTGTACTAGTTGTGTTGAGTTAGTTTATCAGTTGTGTTGAGTTAACTTACTAGTTGTGTGGAGTTAGCTCTACTGCTAGTATCAATTAGTGAGAGTTATTCACCACTAATCTATGAGTATTTGCACTTTCCTCCTATAAATGTACATCTAATTATTGAGCTAATATATAGAGTAGTGTATTGATATGGAGTAGAGTATTGAGATGGATAAATTTCTTGTTGTATTGCAATTATCTTATTGTTCTTTGTGTTTTGCGGTGTTACGTGTGTATGATTAGTCTTTCCTTTGTGTAGTTCATGTCTCACATTTCTCATAGGTGCACTCTTTGATTTAACAAATACCTAACATTTCCAATAAATCAATCATAGGGCATAGCCAACAAATAATGGCAAACAAGGCATAAACATAAAATAAAAGACACAAACAAAACATATAACCATGGTTGGGAGTAAGCCTGCAAGACAAATGCTACACATGAAGCACCCATTAGCATGTTAGAATAATTGATAGTATGTCACAATGTATATAGCTAAAAATAGGAATGAAAGTAGTAGATATTGCAATGATAACACTTGAATGTAGAAAAGTAGGGAAAGTAGATGCCCCCAAGAGCCTCGGTGGGACTGGTAGAGAACATTGTTAAGCATCATGTATCATGTGATAACTTGTAGATAGCCTGCATTCACCTAAAAGTACCATGTGAACACACATGTGTATATGTAAAAGGATAGAACATACTATGAATCAAGCTAACATGATAGGAAAAGTGTAACATGGAATAGTATAAGCAAGAAAAGATACATTCAACCAAGATCTAAGCTAGTGTTTTGTATTTTTGTGAATATTTGAATATTTTTGTATTATTAAAATATGAAATACTATGTGTAGGGGATGAGAGAAATGTTTCCCCCAGTGTGTATGTGTGCAAATTGAGGTTCATGTAGGTAAGTGCACCCTCAACAATCGTGTTTTAACCTAGAACAAGAGTGCGTCATCGGGTAGCGAGGGGTAATAGGATGCCCCCAAGTGTGAATGCCAAAGTGATCTATCCAATGAGGATAGAGGGTGAAGGCCCACTATCTACTAATGTGAGAGAGGAACACATGTGAATATGATGCGGGGACCTAGTTGTTGTCACTTTGAAATGCACCCTTTAGAGAATGGTGTGATAACTCTCCTTTCAATTGACAAAATGGAAACACTCATAGGTTATGGGTGACTTGTATGTTGGAGTGAGTCTCCAGGATAGTGTTGGTTCCATCAGTGTAACACCTAAACTATTTTTATCCCCTAAGGCTACTCTATTCTACCAAAACCAACAAGGAAAAAAGATAAGGAGGAAAGGAAAAAACTAAAAGACGATGAAACACCAAAATGTTTTGTGTATCTCAGACTAAATTAAATCACACAAATGAATCACGAGAGCCACACACACCATATACTAACTCTGATTGACTATGTCAAAACAAAAGTGTTTCATAAAAGGGTTCGGGGTTGAGTTGTGACAAGATAAATAAGGGGCAACATATGGATCCATGGCAAGATCGTATACAACCCGTTAAACATAATATATGACATGAAAATTGACATAAAAATGCATAAAGGCATGAAGGTTAAACTGATAAACCAAGGATAAACATGTATCATGAGATAAATCCAGTCTAAGCAGTATGCACTAAACACAAATTGTAGAAAGGTAAAAAACAACTCCTTTCTGTTGTCCAAGAGGTGGAATAAGCACAAAGAATCACTCAGGATCCTTTCTTTCTCACCCAAAAAATTGAATTTCTATAGAAATATGAATGAAGAAGTCATAATATTTTTACAATGCGTTATGAAGCTTTTATATAAAATCGAGAGAGAGAGAGAATGAGAGCATTCAAACATGCAAGTCTTATTTTAAAAATAGGAAAATCAAGTGTGTGTTTTCTTTGTTTGCTTTACTTTTGTTTTTATTTTATCAAAAATATCCTTTAAAGTTTGATTTAATCGAATTCAATGTTTAACAATAAGACTACACCCCAAAAATAAAAGGAACAACTTGCCCTTTGTTCTTGCATGTGTTCTTATATTTTAAAACTTATAAACGATGAGATGAGCCTATTTTTTACCATTTCACCTACAAAACTTAATCAATATCTAAATATGATGATTCCAACATGGATTTCTTGATGATACCTTTCAAATGAGACCAATTTTGTGCAATTTGGAGCTCTAGATTGAAAGATATGGCCATTTGAAATTTTATAGTTCGGGAGGAACACACGATTGACACGTGACAACCTTTGATTTGTTGCGGGAATCACCTACTTGTCTACCTTTTATCTTTCCACTTTCCTACCCATGTGTTATTTCCTCTTATTGGTTACAAGGATGGGGTGGACTTCAAATTCCCTTTAATTTAATTTATTCTACGAGACTTGAGGTCTATGAAATGCTTTTCCATGAGATTATGATGAAGAATGACACTTGTCATGTCTAGCCCTTGGATTTGCACCACGTGTTTCCTTATGTTGATTGTGGAGATGGGGAAAACTTCAAACTCATTAAGTATTGGCTTATTTTGTGGGTTTCAAGTCCGCTAGATGTAATCACTTGAGAAGGCGATGGAATGATGCCACATGTCTATATTTGGCCATTGAGATCATGCCATGTGTCGGCCTTTGTTTTCTTCGACCTTGTTGACTTGTGCTTTGCCTCACTCTGGACCCAAAATAGTTTTGAATTTGGTTTATTCCATGGGTTTTAATTATGTGGGTGCACTTTGTCTTGAGGAGTGCTCGAATGCCAACATGTGTCCATCCTTTGATCCTTGATCTTGCGTCATGTGTCCCATTAACTTATCTTGACCTTGCCCAAACACGAAAGCCTATTTAATACAACTTATTCCGTAGGTTTGGAGTCTATGGTATGCATATATCTTGAGGAGAACTGAAATGCCTCCACGTGTCCATCCGATCAAGTGTTGAGATCATGCCATATGTCACCTGCTTATCCATTATGTCTTTTAGTCTTAGCCCGCCTTGAGACTCGAAATTGTATTGCCTTTGGTTAATTCCCTGGAGACTTAGAGTCCATGGAGCCCATTTCCATTAGAGAGCATTAGAATCACGATGTGTGCCCTCTCTCTTCATTAGATCTTTAAATTTGATGGGCATTTTGAATGTCTCGCGACATTTTTAAAATAGACCACTTTAAGTCCATTATATGTAAGTTATCTAAATTAATCCATGGGTTTAATTTGGGAAAAAAACTAGTGTCATGGGATAGTGCATGTGTTAAGAGTTGTAGAGTAGGAATATATCATACACGTGGAGAATGATATCATGAAGTGGGCCTAAATATACCATGTGTAGTATGCATCATGTGTGTAGACCTATCCCTATTAGGTGGGCTATAGAAATGATATATACATCGTGTGTGAGAATTATAAATCACATGTGGAGAGATCTAGGTGGAGGTGTTGAAGTAGCACAACAAATGATATGAGTTCTATATTCTGTAATAGTATATTCCAAAGCCATGGGAACATCATCAGTAGGTATAGAAGTAGGTGCACTAGTGGTAGTAACAATTGAAGATGTGACCGTGAGAGGTACCAAAGTAAAGGGATCTGTGGTGGGATGCCTCGAATAGTGACAATGTGATGCTCATACACAAACTTAAGACATAAATGAACTATTAATGGGACAAATTTGGTAGCCTTAAGCCAAGGAAGTCCTAATACCATGTCATAATGCGTAACCTCGAGATCCAATAGAGAAAGGCATAGAGATAGTAAGAGGCCCAATAGTGATTTGGAAAACCACATGCCCATGAGAAGTAGGTGATGTAAGTGTCATTTAGTTTATTAGAAAGCCAATATCTGAATGATAATGAACATGCATTACATTTGAAAGTAAGATGATAACATTGTTAACAACATGAGTACCAACAAAAACATCAATGTGTAATCTTTGTGATGAAAAAGAGGCATGAAAATCTATATCAATGAAAGTAATTATAGATGGAGAATATCAGTAGTACCAATAAAAAACCCAAGAGGATGATTATAAGATGATGGAGGTGGAACCACATGATAAACATGATTGGAATAAGAATCAAGAGATATTTTTTCATGTTTGGGTAATGGATCATTGAAAATATTAAGCTTGTCATTATCATTAGTAGATTTAGAAATAGAAATAGTATGCTCAAGTAGTTCAATTTCATTATTATCAATCAAGTCCTGGATCAAATGTCTAAGCTTAAATCATCTATCAATGGAATGGACATTACATATATGATAATCACAATGTGTATTTTCATCAAAACTCTTGCCACAAGGATGATTAGGATCTAGCTCAAGAGGAGATGGAAGAGAAATCAGATTGTTTTCAATGAGTTGAGGCAATAACACACGAGGTGGATATGGCAATCTAGTAAAAGTGTGTCATGTAGGTTATATTTGGAGATTTGTTGGTTGAGATACAACATTAACAATAGGATTAGGCTCATTAGGCTTGCTCTTAAAGGCAATTTTACATTGAAATTTGTTGTTATATGGATTGGAAATATTATCACCATACTTAAGCTTGCCCATAGAAAGTAACTTATTTTCATGTGCTTTAATAGTATGACATAAATGATCGAAAGAATGAAAAGAATCAAATAACACACCTTATTACAAAGGAGGCAATAGAATTTGGATGAATAGATCTTACAATTCAAATTTAGCCAAGAAATTATTCATTTTAGTAATATTATTCTTATAACACAAAACATAGTCACTAAGATGCTCATTAGATCCTTGCTTCATTTTGGCCATTTGTGCATATGATATTTTAGTTCCAATGTTCATAGAAAATTGATCCAAAAATAGATTTTCTAGAGGAGTGAAAGATCTAATAGAGTGTAAAGGAAAATCATAAAACCATCACAAAGCATATTCCTATAAGCTATCAGAAACAAATTGGTCAATAATGTATCATCACAAACATATTCCAAACATGCAACATGAAATGATCTAAGATGCTCTCGTGGATCTCTATGGGTCAAAAAGAGGAAACTTAGGTGAAGTAAAAATGGGAGAAGTGGGTAAGAAGAAACTTCAAGTGCAAGAGGACTATAGAGGATAAGTGAAGAAAATGAGATATGGAGAAGAAGAAGAAGAAGCATGTTGTAATTGATGAATTTGATCCTATAAATCATGGTATAAGGACTCTAAGGTATGGGTGTCTAAAGAAGTTCTATATTGAATATGAGAAATTATGGGGGAAGAAAAGTGAGTGATAGGTGTGGAAATAGGAATATGGCTAGTGGATGCCCCCTGCATTGGTGGGAGGGGAGGAGAGTGGAATAGAGGGTGTTGGAGCCACAATGGTGATAACATCGGTGGTTGGAGGGTGGATGCAAAGTTCTAATGGGATTCTTAATGAGTAGCGAATAACAAGAGATCTAGGTTCTTACAATGGTAAACAATGTAAGCATTTAGGTTATTGAGATTCTCAACAATAAACTCACGAGAGGTGCTATCCATGATATGAAACAAAGAGGTTTTATAAAAAAAGGTGTTTAAGGACTGGGTTCACCAAATGATTTAACTAAAATTAAATCTTAATCATATGACTGATATCAATCATATAAATATCAAATTTATACAAGATACAGTATGTAATCACAAACAAGTACAAGTAATAAGGAGATAAGAGTGACTTATATGATAACTTGTTGTTTGTATCGGATATGCGTTGGAATGATGGTGGAACATACTAGATTTAGACTATATGTGCTTCATCCGAAGGATAGTGGTTTGCAAGTATGTTTGATGGTAAAGCCCAAAAGGGGACAATACCACCCTAGACATTAGTGTTCTAGTAGTTAATCCATCCCTAGTTCTTTCAAGGTCTTATCATGTCACCTTTATTTCACTTTGTGTCACATCTACTTCAAAGTAAAGTTTTCATGTTGCGATTGTACCTATAAAGCAAACCATAGCTACCCTTCTTATCCATTGAATAATGTAGCCCAAATGCAATCCTCAAGTGTCATTTTTTCCCACGTAGTAGATAGAAAATAATAGCCCAATTTCTGAATTTCCCGATTTCTCCTTAAAATAGTTAGTAGGTCACGTATATATGATTCCTTTGCTTAAATTTCATCATTAACAACTAAAAGTTGAACCAGAGTGATAAGTAGAAATTTTAGAAAAGATAACAATTGATGTGGCATTTTAAACATAAGAAAGCAGGGGAAAAAGATAGAAGCACCCAAAGGGAATAATAACGCCTAAGCGCTCCAGGTCCCTTACAGGTCCTAATGTCCAAAGAGCTACAAAGATAAAATAGGATGTAATCAGCTGAGTAACACATTGTGTGATGTCCAAAAGTAAAGGGATAATTCCATAAAAGTAGAGGATGAAAGCATGGAAAATATAAAGAAATGTCAATGTAAATCAAAATAAGCATTGTCAATGTCTATTTTTTTCTTAGTAATCATACATATAATGACATAGTAGAGGCGTAATGTAATAGTACTAAGTGTATAATTTTGTGTCTACAATGGGTATTTATCCTCTTGCAATAAATCATTCTCTCATTACTATGTGAGGCTTTAATGACATCAAACGCTTTACACTTAACACTATTAATTTTAACATACTTGTTGGTCCTAAGACATCACCCACTACATTTCACATCACGAACACCGATTTGTAATACAATTTACTCTTGGGTTATGTCTAGCTCCGTGATATATGCAAGTTGTCTCCTCTGCTTTCTAATGTTACATCATATTTTGTACATAATAACACCGACTATATTGTCCATGTTGATCTTAATCCTTATCAATATTGCTAGTGTAGATGTGTCTAATCCATGAGCACCTTCAATCACTTCTCTACCACAACCTATTCCTATGGATAAGCTAGATACATATGTTGTTGGTGAGACTAGTGCTCCTACTAAGCATTCATTATATGCACCTCCACATGTTGAGTTGCATGTGACATTCCTTTTATGAATCTACCGACATCTTCATCCCTAGCACACCACCACTTGATACTTCCAATCTATTAGATGGTGTTGCACAACATCCTAATGTACTTGAATATGTTATTGATAGTGATGATGATATAATCACACTCATGGATGATAATTTATGCAAACTCAATTTTAATCCTATTGATGCAAATGAATCTATGTTTCATTCTCTCTTTGTATCCACTAGGCCTAAACATTATCAACTTAAGGACACTTCCCCTAGTGCTAGTAGTTCATATCCTCCTGATCATATTGACTCTAGTGATACACACACTGATCCTATGGACAATACTATCAATATTTTGGATGCTTCACCTCATGTTACATCTATTGCAATTGCAAAATGTCTTGATACACCACATGAATTACTTTCTATTTTACTTGATCAAGGTTTTATCCCATTACCTCTTAAGTGCCATCATTCTACTCACAAGCTTTGTATGCAGCCCAATCCTTTTTGTGATTACCACCGTGTTATGGGTCATGGCACTAATATTTGTCGACTTTAATCGATATATTCAACATTCTTAAGCATAATGACACTATTAATATCTTACATGATACACCCACTCCTCCTAATGGGACTCCTCATTTCAATATGTTTACTAGCACTATGTATATCCATAAGCAATATTGGCCACATGTGCCTCTCAATTTCAATAAATCAAGAACATTTGTACACATGAGGCTTTGACTACTCTAGGAATCACACCATCTGACATTACACCCTCCCTCACTCCTACTATCAAGTTTCAAGGATATATTATACTCATGATAGCTTTTGGGTTACGTGTTATCACCACTAAATTTTGGGTTTCTCTTAATCCCCAACCTACCCCATTGACTTTTGGTAGATCTTGGTTGCACGTATTTATGGTACTATCGATAAACACAACACTAGCATCACTTTCCCATTTACTATTGACATAGTCACTATTCACAATGATTCTTTTCCTAACTATCATCCCAATATGGAATATTTGACTCATGTTATACATACATAAGGTCATGTATACGCACCCAAATTTGCATGTGCTACATTGTCGAGAAACATTTACAAAAGGTCCCCAATGATGATTCATATCTTTTCAGAAGGTGTTCGAGCTCCTAAACCTACTTGTAACTTATATTTGTAGCCTAGTTTTCCTTACTTAGCCTTTGCATGCTTTTTCTTAGCTTCCCGCTATTTTTCCTTTGTTTTTGACCTTGATGTCAAAATTTCCACACTACTTGGGTGGCGGTTTTGTAACCACTTTGCCCATGCGGTGGTGGTGGTTATGTAACCATTTCTCTGCACATGGTGGTGGTCTGTGCGCATTTTCCAGAATGTTCCAACATGATTTTAGATGTGTGTTGTTTCACTTAACTTCACTTTGAACACATGTTTCTTACCCGTTTTGGCTGATTTCAAGCCTAACTGCCTTGTGGCATTCTCTTCTTCACTTGTAATTTGTGATTGATTGTGATTGATAGTTCAAACTCCCTCTTCATTGTTGATGTGACACCCCATGGCTGTCAAATGGCTTGAACCATTGCCCAACCAACCTTCTATAAATTGATCGCTTATTTTCAAGAAAATGGCCAAAGATCATTTTGAGTATTCTTGCAATTGCTAAGTTACCTTCTTTCTTGTTGGAAACTGCATAGCCAATCTCAGTTCCATTGTGTTATCTTTCTTCCACTTGCATTGTTCCAGATTTCCAATTCAAGCTGTCATTGCTCTAGCACTTTCCCTCTATTGTTGTCACTTTGTTCCCAACCTCTTTGACTCACATGGACACAAGCGACTGAAAAGATAAGCTAAGGGGACCAAGTACCACACAACCGGATTGCCACTGTTCTGTATTCCAGGTTGGAATTATTTGTTTTCCTTAATTTCTTCAAATTTGTTATTTCTGAATTATATGCACATTATCAAATAGAGTAGAGAATCATTTCCATAGTTAAAATCATTCAAATTTATAGTAGATCATTTGTTTCAAACCCAAAGCTTTTTTAGGAAAGATTGTTTCTCTTGCCTATCTCTGTAGATTTGCAAGGAAGTAAATATGGAAGAAAGCTTATGTGGCTTTTAGAAGTAAACACAAACATCAATCCATATAGAAAAATCCTCTGTTATTTTTTTGGGGAAGTTGCAGAGAAGAAAAGCTTCCAAGAAGCTCTAATTTCTTCTTACTTCTGAGACAGAATTGAGGTTAGATTTACATTCATAGTTAGAAAAGCTTTCATTTAAAATAAAATAGATTTCCTCTTTGCATAGATAAACAACCACATCTGGGTGTTTTATTTGTTTTAGGATTTAATTAGTTAGAAGATTTATTGTTATTTCTTCATTTAAATAGAAAAGAACAAAAATATTTACTTTGTTAGATTAGTGGCTTTATTTGTTTATTCCATTAAAGTTCTTGAAAATACAAAAACATAGAGGTAGTTTCAATTCAATTAGATTAGCCATATTTGTTTAATTAGATTAGATATTTCCAATTCATGACCATTAACAGTCCTAAACAAGAATGTACTTACGAAAGCAATCCATGGGTGCCACAACCGAGCGGTCTGCGTTACTCACGGATATAGATACGGGACTGTCTTCTTGTCCTTAGAACACCAGCTCAATACACCGAGAAAATCCAACAACTCAACGTATTAAACATTGTGGACTGATAAGGCCTATGAGTTCTAGACTACCCCTGGAAACAGAATTTGATATTCACATGACCATACAAGGACCCAAAGAATAAGAACCGGGGTTCATTTTAAGAAGCCTTTGGTAAAATGGAGGTGGAAAATCCCCGACAAATATACCTGGAACCACTTTCGCGTAAAGGTGAATTTTCCAATTTTGAGAATGAAATTTTCGCTTGATATTATTTGAGCAAGAGTAAGTATCGAGGGAATTTTTTTTGCAGACGTAGAAAAATAGATATTGGTCATTATTGATGCATAGTTGATGCACAACAACATACTTGTTGTCGCGTGTCAACAAAGTTTGTTGATGTGCGATAATAACACTTGTTCTCGTGCGCCAACAAATTTTTTGACCCGCGGTAACACTTGTTTGCCGCGTATCAACAAACTTTGTTGACACATGAAAACAACACTTGCTATCGTCGCATCAAGGAAGTTTGTTGACACACAATAACAAGTCTTGTTGTCATTGCGCCACGTGAATTTTGTTGGCGTGGTAGCAAGTATTCTTCATTGTTGCACGTCAACAAAATTTCTTCGACGCTGGCGACAATAGGGTCTCGTTGTCGTGCACCCAAGGCTTGAGAAACCCTAATTTTATTCTATAAATACCCTCCCGCCCCTCATTTTCATGTTTACACTTCTCGACTTCTAATTTTTCTCTATTCTCCTAACACTTATAGCTATATGAATCAAGCTCAGGTATAATCAAGCTACTCCATTCAAGCACAAGTACAATCAAGATTATCCAATCAAGCTCAAGTACAATGACAACTACAAGTGTAGCCCAAGCTCAAGACCAAGATCAAACGAAAAATCTAGTCAACCCACAAGCCCTATCCAAGGGCAAGATACAATACAGAACTTGTGCCCCACATTCAGACAATTTTTCAAATGAATACAAAATACAAGGATTTTCTAGATGCATGTGATTTTGATGGGCTCATTAAGATGCCCCAGTTCAAGATTGATCATGACATTCTAAATTACCTTCTCTCCTCATACAATACAGAGGATGAAAATTTTACTTTTTTTTTTTTTTATTATTGGCAAATAGTTTTTTGAAAGGGACTATACCCTTGAGAACAAAAGAAGGCCTAAGAGCCGGAATAAGAGTGAGAATCAGAGAGAATGGATCAAGATCCGAGTGTTACAATGAAGCTCGAAGTAGCCCAGAAACAAGCTACTCAAACGAGACAAAACAACAAAATTACTGCAAAAAAGCAGTAAAGAGACCGCAAAAAACAGCAAAAAAACAAACAAAAGCAGCAGAAGCAACCAAAACTACTTCTTGGCAGCTTTGTCGATGCTGGTCTTGACTCTCTTCCAGGCACGAAACATACCCAAAGTTGTCATGTGGGCAGCATCAGTTTTATCAAGCTCCTCAATGGTTCTTTTGCTCTCTTTTTCGTTGCCCCAAAGTGTAGCCGGGACACCGCTGAGGTTGGAAACACTTTTGGCATGACCCTCAATGAACTCCTCAATTGCCCTAAAGGCGGCAATGTTGTAATCATGTCTAGTTTTGGCCTTCCCTAAGCGGGAGTCTAAGGAGGTCAGCTTCTTATAAATGTCCTCAATCTGACTGCTATCAATGTTCCCCTCCCCCTCCATGCTTTTCTTGCCTTTCTGTTTAGCCAGGTTCTTGACCTCATCCTTCAACAGTTTCATCTCAGCCTCTAAGGCCTCCAACCTCTTTGAAGAGCTATCCAACTGCACTTCCCGGGGACTGGCACTGCTGATATTCAGAAGGTCATGTGCAATCTCAAGTTCGAAAGGCTCCTTCTCCACAGCAAGAGCCTCAAGGTTGAGCTTCCTGGAGGCCCTGGTGACTGGTCTTTTAGAGGTAGAGGTGAGGTGGGTGGCGAGAAGCAGCAGGGGGAATGGATGGAGAAGCTTGAACAGCCGGCTGGGGGGTGACAACAGCGGTGACGGGGCAGCAGGAGAAACAGGGCTGACAGCAGCAGAGCCCATCAAAGGGGTAGCCGGGCTAGGAGAGGAAGGAAGACCAGGGTATTTTAGAAGGCAACATTTATGAATCAACAAAATAAGTCCTTGATGCAAGGGAACCACCCGGGTGTGCTTCTGAAACTCCAAAATGGAGCGTTCAAGGGAGTTCAGCAGATAATGGGGAAAGCAAACCAATCGATTCCTACAGAAGTGGTTTAGAAAGATAAGATGTTTAGCAGGGATAGTGACAAACCTACCTTCCAAGGAGATGAATCGAATCATCATGCGAGTAACCTCATCATAGGGTGGAGGAATTGAGCTGACAAGCAGGCCCGCTGTACCAAATGTGAGCTTCTCAGATCCCTCCACAAATCTTCTTTCTTCAGCATCTCTATCAACCCTTTTGTTGAAGAAGCGGTATCCCTCCAAACAAAGACCAGTCGCTTCAGCAATAAGATCTTCATTGACCAATATCTTCTGTCCCCCGTAGTCGACAGTCCGCTCCTTCCATTCCTTAGCAAAATGCACAGAAATGCTTTGGTCATGTCCCTGCACCTTTCTTTGAGAATGTTCCAAAGCTCGATATTTTCCTTCCAGTCGGGGTCCGCGCATGGCTCAATTTGGCAGGGAGGTCCTCCCATCTTCTCTGTGATAGACTGATTACAACAATTTCCCAGATGCCTGTGTGCGTAGAGACCTGTCCGCTTCTTGCTATTGTAAGCCGCACAAAAACCGGAAACTATAGTCGTTGCTCTTTGTTGTCCACTCAAAATTCCCGCTCTGATAAGAGTAAAATTTCAAAATTTTGAGTTTAAGTGTTTTTCTCTGAAGTGCCTAAGTCGTGAAATTGAAAAAAATCATGTTTTGGGTCATTTTGTGTGATTTTCGGGCCTGTCGGAACTTTTTGTCCCAACTGTCCCAAGTACGAAAGTGCACTCTGTTCCCCGATCGGCCGAAATCCCCGAAGTTGTCCCATTTTCGGGCCCGTCGGAAAGTTTTGTCCCAAGTGTCCCAAAACTTATTGTGCGAGTTGTTCCAATTTCGGCCGAAACACCCGAACCGCGTACTACGCACTTTCATGTCTCAAATGTCCCAAAGTTAAAAAGTGCGAGCTTTCCAATTTTCGGCCGAAACTCCCGTGTCGCGTACTTCAGAGCTCCTTGTCCCAAATCGAAAAATGCAAGCTGTTTCAATTTCACCCGAACCGGCCAAACCGCGTACTCCGGAACTTTTTGTCCCGAATGTCCCAAGTCCAAACGGGCCCACTGTTCCAATTTCGGCCGAATCACCCGAACCGCGTACTCCGCGCATTTTCGTCCCAATCGTTCCAAAAAGCATTTGTGCATCCTCTCCCTGTTTCACCCGAATCGGCCGAGCCGCGTGTTTCGCGCATTCGCGTCTCACATGTCCCAAGCGTACCAAGTGTCATTCACACTTAGTTTTTCCCGCTCACTCCGAGTATGATGCTATTCAAATTGGTGGTTGTGTATTCAATGCGCATTAAATTCATTCCTCTCTCCAAACGGCTATATAACGAGCATTTCCCCTTTGCATTTTTCGCATTGCTTCCATGCTATCTTTGCTCGAACCCTTGTAATTTGAAAACCTGCGCAAATATCCCCTCCCTTTGCAAATTCCTTCCCGAGTCTAGGTTGCAGCTCCGAGACTATCAATATGAAGATCAAGTTTCAGGACAGAGCAAATTTCTCCGCTTGAGTCTCATTGTTGTTAGCAATATTGGGGACAATAAGCTCATCATCTCGACTTCGCGATTTTTGGGCAAGAATGGCAGATGCAAACCCTACACCAATAGCACAAACGATTCATGATAGCGGTTTGGCTTTTGCCGGTGGTTTCCCAATCTCAGTACAGTGTGCTGATACTGTGCTTTCATGCGGAGCTCACTTCGACCCCGCTTCGAGCGAATTGACAAATGTACATGGGGAACTCATCGCAAGCCGACGCCGCGCCATGGCGCCGCTCCGAGGATTCCGGAGTTGGACAATGCTATAGTCGCCTCCCGGATCAAGCACAGACCCTATTCGATCAAGACAGTGACAAATATAAGGCGCGAGTGGCGAAGTCTTGGTTGAAGAACCCTAAGAAAGGTGCTTCTCGCCTAACCAAAACCCTCTTCCGAGCAGATTTCAATGAGGAATTGTCAGACTTCATAATCCTGCTGGCTCGGGTTATGGGTTTGCCCTCCACCAATGAGTTTCATTTTCGGATGTGCTCGCCATCGCATGGTGTGCGAGGGAACACAAAACATCAATCGGGCAGAGATCATCGATGAATTTGGCGAGCAGCTATCCAACGCTCAAAGAAACAAAGAAGTTCTATATGACTTCATACCCGATGTATACCCTAGCAAAGATCAAGGCAAAGTGGTTTGGTTTCTCCTATATAGATGCACACAAAGATGATCCAAGTGTATGCCTATTGCCCGCAGCTTCACCCCGGAGACCAAAGAATCGGAATTTGTAAGGGTCAATGATGCTTTCACCATGTACGTGGTGAGATTGCTCAAGGTGATACGCTAGAAGGTTTTCAGATGAAGCCATGAACCTGATATCGCAGTATGGAGCCTATTTCATCCAATTCAGGAAATTTTCCTATATCAGGCTTACTGGCTATGAAAGCACTCCTCTACGGCTTCCCATGTTCTGCAATGATAAAATGGCCTTGATAGAAATATGCAGGCAACTAGACAAGTTGCACAGAACTTGCAGAGACAAGAAGATTTCTGGCTTGCACTTTCCCATCTCTCTGGGAAACTACACATGCAAAACAGCTCTGGATGCTCGAACATGAAAGAGCCCCGGTCCCTATCATCGTTTCATTTCTTCAAGCCAAGAACCTGCTTTGACTTGAAGAAGTTTATTGAATAGAACATCAAGATAATCTACCATCATAGGGCAGATACAGAAGACTACTGGGCTGACTGTGCAGATGATTTTGAAGCCAGGAGAAGGCATTGTGGCAGGTGTTCTCCCTGCAATTGATTCAAGAACTCGGTGCCTACTCAAGTTCTCGAAGGTCTCCAGTGATGACAATTCTGACCTATACTCGTATGAGTATGAAAATGTGATTAAGCACACCCCTCTGGAGGACCTGGATTGGAACAGGAAAGAGAGGGATGATCTGGCTGAGATTCTTGCTCCAGTCTTAGTCAGGACTAAGGTCTGGTTCAGGAAGAAGATCCGAGAATTCAAGAGGCACTCGTGAGAATCCTCCTCCAAGGATGATTCGACACCAATAAGAGAGGCATGGGTTCCAAGGTCGAAACACCAATGCAAACCCCTCCGCCTCATCAACACAAGGACTCATCAATCTACTCCTCTTCATCTACCTGTATATAAGAAGAAACTCAAAGAGGTAAAGAAGGAGCCTGCAGAGAATGACCCTCCAAGAAAACAGCAGAGTTGCCTATAGGGCCGAGAGAACATCATTGTTCAAAGTGAAAGTGAAGAAAGTGAGATGCCAACTCCCGCAAATGTTCCCTCAAGATCCAGCAGATAAGGACAAGGAGGTCCAGAGCACCGAACTTCCTGTGTGCTACGATTCTTCTACCGCTTTGCCTCCAAAGGTGCTCTACTCACATCTCGGCTTGAGTCAACATTGCTGCTTGCACTCGAGTGTCATGAGCTCCTGCCTCTTGGTCCCCTTGCTTCTCCCGCAGATTCTTCTTCCTCTTTTTGCTTGGGTGCAACCTTTGGTTGACAAAAGGAAGAGAAAATCCTCCTCTCAAAGCTTGGGACCAAATTTCGATGTCATGCAGCCTTGTTGGGCACCACTCCTTCTCGTGCCAAGAAAGCCGTAACCACTTCTGAATAGTGTCTCGATGCCCAAGGTCAGCAATTCTTGGAGATTGCTAAGCCTCAAGAGACAAATCAGAATCGACTTGCTGGCATCCGACTTGAGCTTTCAAGAATCCCTATGGGAGAGTCTACTCCCGAAGGTGAAATTCACAACCTCCAGTGAAACAAATGATCCACAAGAGTCATGGAAGGGTAGAGAAAGGGCAGCAAACTATTGAAACAGCTTGGAAGAACAAGCCCAGATTCTCACTGTGTTTCATCAAGTCTCTTTTATCTAAGGATAAAGTCTTGACCCTACCCCATTGACTACTCTTCCACCTCCTGTAATTCTAAGCCAAGATGAAGTGCAAAGTATCAAAGATATGCACAAGTATTCTGTCTATGGCAGAGCTATTGAAGCCATGGTGGATGACATGCTTGTTGCTGGATTAAACTTCATCGATGAAGCTTTCAAACTCCACGAAAAGGTGAGTAATGTGCAACTGAAGCTCTCCTCCACTATCAATACCATGGATAAAGAACTCAAAATTTGGAGCAGCTGCATTGTAGACCTTCGCCTTATGGGACAGACAGATGAGAACATCTTACTGGCGAATAAGATTTTCGATGATGCTAAGGACAATCTATCAAAATCCTGGGTCTACAGCGTGGAGTGGAAGATCAGAGTTTTGGAGGAAGCTTTGGGAGAAATGAAGAACAGCTGGCAGAAGGGAGAAGCTTTCAAGACACTGGCTGTTGCTGCTTTCAAGGATATACATTGTCATCTTCAGGATGAAAACTCTGGTGTTTCCCTGTCCTTGCAAGAAATCAAAGCTCAGTTCAGAGCTTTTGTCAAAGATAATCTATTCAAGGAAAGCTCCATCTCTAAGGAAAAGATGAAGGAAATTTGTTCTCTTCAATCTGCCATTGAAGAAGCAAATAAAGATTATCATACTCACGCCGAGTTTGATAAAGAGATGGAGAAGTGTCTCGGGATTTTGGACTCGCCTGCAGCCAACACGCCGCTCCACGTGGCAGTAGACATAGCCGAGGCATCAAGAAATTCAGCAATGGATTCTCAAGACAAAGTGGGTCCCTCCCGCAGTCGGCCACCTGTCTCCTTCTCCTTTCTTTTCTCTTCTTCCCATTCTTTTTGTATTCTTTGTAATTAGTTAAGGTATTGCAATTAGCGATCCTTAACTATTCTTTAGTTAAAAGAAACGGTTACATAAGAGTAATGACTTCAGTAAGCTATATAATGGCCTTTCCACGCCATTTTGTAGGAAGGAAGAACTTGGGTATTTGCTGAAAGTGTAAATAGATCTTAAAGAAATCAATACAAAAGGGCTTTCCATTCTTTGTCTATCTAATTCTTGTTATCTCTGTGTTTTCCTTTAATATTGTGAAGATCATTTTGTTCCTGATTCGTTAGTCTCTCCGATCATACACTGCTCAGCTTTTGCAAATACAGTGATCTTGTATAACCAAGAAGGAACTTTGTGTCCTTGATGAATGAATCTGAAGAAGGTTATTTATGGAACTTTGTGTCTTTAAATTTAATCTCATTCAGCCAATGCAAATGATCTTGTCTTAAATTCTTTGAAGCTTCGCATACATGAAGAATTATTCTGCTATCTATAATTCTGAATGTTGCTATTCTGCTCATCTTCTTATTCCCTTTCCTCAGTCCTTGTGTAATTGATGATCCTTGTGGAAAACACTTTCGTAATATCCAAGTTTGACCATAAAACAATGTTCTGTACATTTGTAAATAAGTTCGTTTCTGAATAAGGGAACCTCTCCCATTAAAGAGGAGGGACTTCTTGTCCCCTGACTGTTGCTCTTCTAAAAAGTCCTATTTGACGACCAACAACAGCTTTTGGCGACTACTGGGAAAATCGCATTCCAAGATCGTAATTTTTCGATCATCCTTTGATCTCCGGTGACTCGCGTTTCACTCGAGGGAGAAGGGCCCTGGTATCAAGATTCTCGCCACTTTTGGAGCAACAGGTTTTCCTTTCCTTCAAATAGAAGAACTCGTTCGACGAGCACTCCACCTGTTCAAGATAGAAGTCCTACGGGTGGTATTCCTTCAGAACCTGCTAGTCCCAATCTACGAGCTTTGATCCTAGCTGGTGTTACAGTTCCCCTCCAAGCCGTATTTCCAAGAATGGCGGCACAATTTCCATGGGGTCAACGTGTCGGGCCCCTGGCCCTTACTCAGCCTTTGCATGAGTTACCTAGAGGTAACCGGAAGAACTTCCCCAAATTTAAAGGAGATGGCAAAGTACACCCTGATGAACACATTGCAGCCTTCATAGTTGCATGTGGAGTCTTGGGAGTTGAACATGAAGACGTCTCAGTAAGGCTGTTCATTGAGACGTTACAAGATAATGCTGCTGATTGGTTCTATCACCTTCCGGCTGGTGCCATCACCGACTGGAATACAATGAGAACTCAGTTCGAAAGCCGTTTCAAGCCGGCAGAAGATGTGCATGCCCTGCTTGCCCAAATTTCTCAGATAAAGAAAGATCCATCGGAACCCATGAGAGAATTTGTGGCTCGATTCAACAGATTGATCAACAAAATTCCCGTAAATACTCGACCGGTTGATCAAATTCAAAAATGTTTCTTTCTAAATGCTCAAACGCCCAAAGTCAGTTATGCTCTAAGAAGGGCTAATCTCGGAACGTTAGTTCTGGATCAAGAACTGGCTGTTAGTGTCGAGGATGACTTGATCATGTCAGGGAAGTTGAGAAGAGATCCTCCCAAATCTAAATCTGCTGCTTCTTCCTCTTCCACCTCTAGACCCAATACTGATCCATTAGTCCAGAAACTTGCAAATGATCTAGTAGCTATAAAGAAACAATTGGCTCAGCATGCCCCGTATGCAGATGTTCCAAGAAGAAATTTTCAGCCCAGAAACTGTTTGCCTGCTCCTCACACAAGACTAGCACTTGAAGGACCTCCTGTTAAAGTTCCTGTGAATGCAACCTGTGAAGTTGAAGAGCCAGATGATGATGTGGACGATGAAGCTCGTGAGGAGTTCCTGGAGGAATTTGATGATGAGGCGGAAGAACTTGAGGGATCTCGGGTTAATTTCTTTACCACCGAAGGCACTGATGATGGAGATGACTATGATGAAGTGGTAGCAGATATGAACAGTGAATCATTTGCTGTCATGACTCGAGAACAGACAAGGCAGAAGGAGAAAGTAACACAGCCCATGAAGAAATCTAAGGAGCAGCCGGCAACTATTCCTGTAATTGCCAAAAGAGGATCTCCTATCCCTACCTCATCTGCACCAAAGGTAAGTCCTGTCAATCCTACTAGCAAAGTTCCTTCTTTTTCTCCTAAAGTTGATAAGCCTAGAATTCCAAATGATGATGGTCCATCCACCTCTGGATCCTTTGATATTGTTGATCACCTAAAAAGGACCAAGGTTCAAATTTCAGAAGCTGAATACTATCAAACCCATCCCAAAGCTTTTGCCAAGATGATCCAATTTGTTAATTCCCATTCCAAGACCACCTCTAAAGGCCTTTTGCCCACTCCTCCTTCTGCACCACAGCCTAGTCTGGTAGCTGCTGTCACCTCGCCTGGTGACAAAATCAAGCCTTTTTATGTAACACTTCTTATAGCTGGCCATAGGCTCAGTAATTGTGTCATAGATTCCGAGCCTCGATAACGTGATGCCTCGCTAAAGTAGCTCATGCTTTAGGCTTGACCTCACTGCATTTATGGATCTTGCTACTCCATGGAAAGTAAGGAAGTGCCTTTGGTTGGAAGGATTAAAGATGCACAAGTGGCTTTTGCTGCTTTACCTGAAAAGAAAGTCTTGGCTACCATCCTAGTAGCAGACATTCCTCCTTCTTATGGAATGTTGCTAAGTAGGAACTTCTGTAAAGATGTGGGTGGAGAGATTCAAATGGATTGGTCACATGCACTCATACCTGTCAATGGACACATGAAGAAGTTACTCCCTGAGAAACAGTCTGAGTATATTGTGTAGAAAACAGATGATCCTAAGGCACAAATACTCTATGAGGACATGGGTCATGGTAATTACATGATTCTGTCCCCTGATGAAATCCAACCCTCCAAAGTATCACCTAAAGATCCCAATGGTGTTTGGGTTTTAGAATTTGATGGAAGTTGTTCCTCAGCTGGTTCTGGAGCTGGTGTCCTGCTAGTGTCACCTGAAGGATGCCTACACCCTTTTTCATTTAAGTTGCAGTTCGAAAACACTAACAATACAGCAGAGTATGAGGCTCTCATTCTTGGACTGCAAGTGGCCAAAGAACGAGGTGTAAAAAATCTTCTGGCTCGTGGTGATGCAGAGCTGATTGTGAAGCAAGTCAGAAGCCTTTTTCGTGTAAAAATGGGAGGTCAAGCATTACCGAATCAGGTTTGGGATTCAATTGAATTCCTTGATGCTTTCTCCATCAAGCAATACCTAGAGAAAAGAAAGCAGGCTGATTCACCGGCCGCTGTCTCGTGGATCACTACCGATTCCCCATCCCGAATTCTCTTAGATAAGTTCACTATTGAAATGGTCCACCGCCTAGTGTACCGACAATACCAATAATCGGCAAGTTTTCAACGATGACCAAGCATTTGCTTTCCTTCCTGGAACTCAAGGGTAATTTCGAACAACTGTATTTTGAGGGAAGTGACAACCTGCCTCGTGAGAGTGTGTCCTCTGACCATCCCGTCACCCAAGGAGAAGAAACAGATCAGGAAGGGTGCATTAAACTCAAAGGAAACAAGATTCCCAAAGGTTTGGTGAGTTTGGAGGAGTTGTTTGATAAACATGACAGATATGTGAAATCTAAAGCTTCTACTGGACCTCAGCAATCAGCTGAGTATGATAAGATTGATATAGGGAGTTCTACTGACCCCAAGCTAGTAAATATTGGAAAATGTTGCACAACCGACGAGAGGAGAAAAGCAATTGATCTTCTAAGGAGGTATAAGGATGTTCTTGCTTATTCTTATGAAGATCTAAAAGCCTTCAAGCCAAAAGATATGCAGCATTCTATCCCCTCAAACCAGAATTAAGCCTTTCAAGGTAAGGCAGAGGCAAGATAATCCAAAAATAGCTGACACCATCTTTCAGGAGATCCAGAAGTTGTTGAAGGCTAAAATTATTTTTCCCATTCACCATTCGACATGGATCGCAAATATAGTGCCTGTTAGGAAGAAAAATGGTGAGATCCGCATCTGTGTTGATTTCAGGAACCTGAATCAGGCTTCTCTGAAAGATAACTACCCTTTGCCTATGATGGATCAAATATTGCAAGCAGTAACAGGATCTGAAATGTTATCTATGCTTGATGGATTCTCGGGATACAATCAGGTAGAGGTTGATACTGCAGATCAACACAAGACAGCCTTCACCACTCCTTGGGGTACCTTTGCCTACAAGAGAATGCCTTTTGGGCTGATTAATGCTGGTGCCACTTTCCAGAGAGCTATGGATCTGGCTTTTGGAAGCTTGAAAGGGAAATGTATTGTCATATACCTTGATGACCTGACAGTGTTTTCAAAGACAAGAGCGGATCACTTCGACCACCTGGAAATGGTTCTGCTGAGATGCCGAGAGCATGGGATTTCTTTAAATCCTAAAAAATTTGTCTTCTGTGTTACAGAAGGAAAACTATTAGGGCACATCGTCTCCAAGGATGGTATTAAGATTGATCCTGAACGAGTTCAAGCCATCCAGCAAATTCCTCTCCCAACCAGTAAAAAAGGCGTGCATTCCTTCTTCGGTAAGATCAATTTTTTAAGAAGATTCATCCCTGATTTTGCTGAATTAACTTTGAATATTTCTCAGATGATGAAAGGGAAGCAAACATTTGGTTGGTCTTCTGAAGGAAAGGAATCCTTTGAGGGTATCAAGAAAGCTATTGCTAAAACTCCGCTTTGCCTCGTCCCGATTTCAAAGAAAGATTTCATCATCTATTGCTATGCTACGTATAATACCCTAGTCATTGTCTTAACCCAAGAAGACTCTGATAAACATGAGCTACCAATTGCCTTCATGAGCTATATCCTGAAGAATCATGAGCTAAAATACACCATGATGGAGAAGCATGCTTTTGCAGTAGTCAAGGCTGTCAAGCAGTTCCGTTTCTATATCCTCAACTCTCACTCTATGGTGCTGGTTCCAGATACAACTGTTAAGTCAATTCTTACACAGCAAGAATTTGGGTCCAAGAGAGGAAACTGGGTGGCTAAAGTCCAGGAGTATGACATTGATATCAAACCGACCAAGCTGGTTCGTGGAAAAGGTCTTTGTGAGCTCATTGCTGAAGGAGCCAAACATGAGTTGCTGGAGGAGAAAGCTGACATTCCTACTGTTCTATTCCTTAGTTCAGTCGATGAATGGTATTCTGACATCGCCCATTTTCTCACCTATGGGGAATGCCCCTCTCATTTAACTACCAAGGAAAAGAGGACTGTTAAATTGAGATCAGCGCAATATGTACTGTGGGAAAATGCCTTGTTCAAGCGTGGTTTAGATGGGAGATTTCTGAAGTGTGTGGACAAGGAACAACAGAGAAAGTTGCTCTCAGCTTTTCATGATCAGACATGTGGAGGGCACTATTCATCAACAGTCACAGCTCACAAGATACTCCGGGGAGGATATTACTGGCCTTCCTTGTTCAGAGATGCATCCAAGTGGGTGGATAAATGCGAGGCTTGTCAGACCTTTGTGGGAAGACCTAAATTGGCCTCTTTGCCTCTCAAGCCAGTTGTGATTGAGGAACCATTTCAACAGTGGGGTCTGGACTTCATTGGTGCACTCAACCCTGTTTCTAGTGCTGGTCACACTCATGTGCTAACCGCCACTGACTACTTCACCAAATGGGTGGAAGCTATTCCAGTCAAGAGCACTACTTCTGAAGTGGTATGCAACTTCATCAAAGAGAACATCTTGGTAAGGTATGGTGTACCTAACAAGATCAGAACAGTATAATGCTTCAAACTTCTCCTCAACCGAGATAATGGATTTCACTACGGGTATGGCATCTCTCTCGGCTCATTCTTCGATTATTATCCCTGTGGAAATGGACAAGCGAGTAATCCACCAACAAAAATCGGGTGACTATCATAAGGAAGTTGGTCAATGAGTCTCAATAAACCGGCATAAGAAGCTTTATGATGCTCTTTGGGCAGACAGATCACACCTAAAAGAGCCATTGGAATGTCTCCTTTTCAAGTGGTGTATGGAGTAGAAGCTTCAATTGCCAAAGTGACAAGTGGAACTGCCACCGCACTGCACTGATGAAGGCCATTGAGGATACTAGTTTCAAGTGATGCTCGGATAAAAGAATCATGTACCGCACAAACCGAACGAGGACAGATCGAGGTTGCTGATAGGATATCCGCTCACCAGCAGTAAGGTAAAGGTTCTGTTTGACAAGAAAGCTAGGTTCGTAGAGTTCCAAGTTGGAGATACCGTGTCTTTGTTATGGGACAAAAGACATGAACCTCGTGGCAGCCATGGAAAATTTGATTCCCGTGGCTCGGACCTTTCAAGATAAGACACTTTCTTTGGTAAGAACTCTTTTCTATCTTGATTACATGGATGGTTCTCCCTCCCACTTCCTTATAGTAGGGCGTGATTTGAAGTTGTTCAAGTCATAGGTGACTAGGAGTCCCTTTGTATATTCTGCATGTGTTTTTGCTTTTCTGCTTTTGGTGTGTTTTCCTTCTGTTGTTGTGTGTGTTGCCCTCTGTATTGGTTTGTTTTTGACTCCTTTGCCCAATGGATAAGGCACTGGTCTGCTTCACCGAGTTTGTCTAAGTTCTTGCCTTGTCTCATTCCGAGAATTTATACCAAGTCATCCCCAGAAGGAGCCAGTTGTTGTCCACTCAAAATTCCCCGCTCTGATAAGAGTAAAAATTTCAAAATTTTGAGTTTAAGTGTTTTTCTCTGAAGTGCCTAAGTCGTGAAATTGAAAAAATCTGTGTTTTGGGTCATTTTGTGTGATTTTCGGGCCTGTCGGAACTTTTTGTCCCAACTGTCCCAAGTACGAAAGTGCACTCTGTTCCCCGATCGGCCGAAATCCCCGAAGCTGTCCCATTTTCGGGCCCGTCGGAAAGTTTTGTCCCAAGTGTCCCAAAACTTATTGTGCGAGTTGTTCCAATTTCGGCCGAAACACCCGAACCGCGTACTACGCACTTTCATGTCTCAAATGTCCCAAAGTTAAAAAGTGCGAGCTTTCCAATTTTTGCCGAAACTCCCGTGTCGCGTACTTCAGAGCTCCTTGTCCCAAATCGAAAAATGCAAGCTGTTTCAATTTCACCCGAACGGCCAAACCGCGTATCTCGGAACTTTTTGTCCCGAATGTCCCAAGTCCAAACGGGCCCACTGTTCCATTTCGGCCGAATCACCCGAACGCGCGACTCTGCGCATTTTCGTCCCAATCGTTCCAAAAAGCATTTGTGCATCCTCTCCCTGTTTCACCCGAATCGGCCGAGCCGCGTGTTTCGCGCATTCGCGTCTCACATGTCCCAAGCGTACCAAGTGTCATTCACACTTAGTTTTTCCCGCTCACTCCGAGTATGATGCTATTCAAATTGGTGGTTGTGTATTCAATGCGCATTAAATTCATTCCTCTCTCCAAACGGCTATATAACGAGCATTTCCCCTTTGCATTTTTCGCATTGCTTCCATGCTATCTTTGCTCGAACCCTTGCAATTTGAAAACCTGCGCAAATATCCCCTCCCTTTGCAAATTCCTTCCCGAGTCTAGGTTGCAGCTCCGAGACTATCAATATGAAGATCAAGTTTCAGGGACAGGAGCAAATTTCTCCGCTTGAGTCTGCTGTTAGCAATATTGGGGACAACGAAGCTCGTCATCTCGACTTCGGTGATTTTTGGGCAAGAATGGCAGATGCAAACCCTACACCAATAGCACAAACGATTCATGATAGCGGTTTGGCTTTTGCCGGTGGTTTCCCAATCTCAGTACAGTGTGCTGATACTGTGCTTTCATGTGGAGCTCACTTCGACCCCGCTTCGAGCGAATTGACAAATGTACATGGGGAACTCATTGCCAAGCTGGACGCTGCCGCCATTGGCGCTGCTCTGAGGATTCCGGAGTTGGACAATGCTATAGTCGTCTCCCGGGATCAAGCACAGACCCTATTCGATCAAGACAGTGACAAATATAAGGCGCGAGTGGCGAAGTCTTGGTTGAAGAACCCTAAGAAAGGTGCTTCTCGCCTAACCAAAACCCTCTTCCGAGAAGATTTCAATGAGGAATTGTCGACTTCATAATCCCGCTCGGCTCGGGTTATGGGTTTGCCCTCCACCAATGAGTTTCATTTCTGGATGTGCCCGCTCATCAGCATGGTGTGCGAGGGAACACAAAACATCAACTGGGCAGAGATCATCAGGATGAATTTGGCGGAGCAGCTATCCAACGTTCAAAGCAAACAAAGAAGTTCTATATGACTTCATACCGATGTATACCCTAAAGCAAAGATCAAGGCAAAGTGGTTTGGTTTCTCCTATATAGATGCACACAAAGATGATCCAGTTGTATGCCTATTGCCCGCAGCTTCACCCCGAGACCAAAGAATCGGAATTCGGAAGGGTCAATGATGCTTTCACCATGTACGTGGTCGATTGCTCAAGGTGATACTCGCTAGAAGGTTTTCAAATGAAGCCATGAACCCGATATCGCAAAGATGGAGCCTATTTCATCCAATTCAGAAATTTTCCTATATCAAAGCTTCATTGGCATGAAAGCACTCCTCTACGGCTTCCCATGTTCTCGCAATGATAAAATGGCCTTGATAGAAATATGCAGCAACTAGACAAGTTTGCACGTAACTGCAGAGACAAGAAGATTTCGGCTTGCACTTTCCCATCTCTCGGGAAACTACACATGCAAAACAGCTCTGGATGCTCGTAACATAGAAAGAGCCCTGGTCCCTATCATCGTTTCATTTCTTCAAGCCAAGAACCGCTTTGACTTGAAGAAGTTTATTGAAAGTAACATCAAGATAATCTACCATCATAGGCAGATACGTAAGACTACCAATGATGTGCAGATGATTTTGAAGCCAGGAGAAGGCATTGTGGCAGGTTCTCCCTGCAATTGATTCAAGAACTCGGTCTGTACCAAGTTCCTGAAGGTCTCCAGGATGACAATTCTGACCTATACTCGTATGAGTATGAAAATGTGATTAAGCACACCCCTCTGGAGGACCTGGATTGGAACAGGAAAGAGAGGGATGATCTGGCTGAGATTCTTGCTCCAGTCTTAGTCAGGACTAAGGTCTGGTTCAGTAAGAAGATCCGAGAATTCAAGAGGCACTCAGGAGAATCCTCCTCCAAGGATGATTCGACACCAATAAGAGAGGCATCAGTTCCAAGGTCTGAAACACCAATGCAAACCCCTCCTGCCTCATCAACACAAGGACCTACTGAATCTACTCCCTCTTCATCTACCCAGGTATATAAGAAGAAACTCAAAGAGGTAAAGAAGGAGCCTGCAGAGAATGACCCTCCAAGAAAACAGGCAGAGTTGCCTATAGGGCCAGAGAACATCATTGTTCTCAGTGAAAGTGAAGAAAGTGAGATGCCAACTCCTGCAAATGTTCCTGAAGATCCAGCAGATAAGGACAAGGAGGTCCAGAGCACTGAACTTCCAGGTGCTACTGATTCTTCTACCGCTATTGCCTCCAGTGCTCTACTCACATCTCAGCTTGAGTCAACAGCTGCGCAGACCCTGAGTGTCATGAGCTCCCTGTCTCTTGGTCCCCTTGCTTCTCCTGCAGATTCTTCTTCCTCTTTTGCTTGGGTGCAACCTTTGGTTGACAAAAGGAAGAGAAAATCCTCCTCTCAAAGCTTGGGACCAAATTTCGATGCTGTTGCAGCCTTGTTGGGCACCACTCCTTCTCGTGCCAAGAAAGCCAGAACCACTTCCTGCAATAGTGTCTCGATGCCCAAGGTCAGCAATTCTTGGAGATTGCTAAGCCTACAAAATAGACAAATCGAATCGATTTCACGGCATCCGACTTGGAGCTTTCAAGAATCCCTATGGGAGAGTCTACTCCCGAAGGTGAAATTCACAACCTCCGTGAAAACCTACAAGAGTCATTAGAAGGGTAGAGAAAGGGCAGCAAACTATGAACAGTTGGAAGAACAAGCCCAGATTCTCACAGTTTCATCAAGTCTCTTTTATCTAAGGATAAAGTCTTGGACCCTACCCCATTGACTACTCTTCCACCTCCCGTAATTCTAAGCCAAGATGAAGTGCAAAGTATCAAAGATATGCACAAGTATTCTCATCTATGGCAGAGCTATCAAGCCATGGTGGATGACATGCTTGTTTTTGGATTAAACTTCATCGATGAAGCTTTCAAACTCCACGAAAAGGTGAGTAATGTGCAATCAAGCTCTCCTCCACTATCAATACCATGGATAAAGAACTAAAATCTGGAGCGGTTGTATAGTAGACCTTCGCCTTATGGGACAGACAGATGAGAACATCTTACTGGCGAATAAGATTTTCGATGATGCTAAGGACAATCTATCAAAATCCTGGGTCTACAGCATGGAGTGGAAGATCAGAGTTTTGGAGGAAGCTTTGGGAGAAATGAAGAACAGCTGGCAGAAGGGAGAAGCTTTCAAGACACTGGCTGTTGCTGCTTTCAAGGATATACATTGTCATCTTCAGGATGAAAACTCGTGTTTCCTGTCCGTCTCGCAAGAAATCAAAGCTCAGTTCAGAGCTTTTGTCAAAGATAATCTATTCAAGGAAAGCTCCATCTCTAAGGAAAAGATGAAGGAAATTTGTTCTCTTCAATCTGCCATTGAAGAAGCAAATAAAGATTATCATACTCACGTCGAGTTTGATAAAGAGATGGAGAAGTGTCTGGGATTTTGGACTCGCCCGCAGCCAACACGTCGCCTCCGTGGCGTAGACATAGCCGAGGCATTGAAGAAATTCAGGCAGCGGATTCTGAAGACAGTGGGTCCCTCCCAGAAGCTGGCCACCTGTCTCCTTCTCCTTTCTTTTCTCTTCTTCCCATTCTTTTCGTATTCTTTGTAATTAGTTAAGGTATTGCAATTGGCGATCCTTAACTATTCTTTAGTTAAAAGAAACGGTTACGAAGAGTAACTGACTTGTAAGCTATATAATGGCCTTTCCACGCCATTTTGAAGGAAGGAAGAACTTGGGTATTTGCTGAAAGTGTAAATAGATCTTAAAGAAATCAATACAAAAGGGCTTTCCATTCTTTGTCTATCTAATTCTTGTTATCTCTGTGTTTTCCTTTAATATTGTGAAGATCATTTTGTTCCTGATTCGTTAGTCTCTCTGATTGCATACTTGCTGGCTCAATTTTGCAAATACAGTGATCTTGTATAACCAAGAAGGAACTTTGTGTCCTTGATGAATGAATCTGAAGAAGGTTATTTATGGAACTTTGTGTCTTTAAATTTAATCTCATTCAGCCAATGCAAATGATCTTGTCTTAAATTCTTTTGAAGCTTCGCATACATGAAGAATTATTCGCTATCTATAATTCTCGAATGTTGCTATTCTCGCTCATCTTCTTATTCCCTTTCCTCATCCTTGTGTAATTGATGATCTTGTGGAAAACACTTTCGTAATATCCAAGTTTGACCATAAAACAATGTTCGTACATTTGTAAAATAGTTCGTTTCTGAATAAGGGAACCTCTCCCATTAAAGAGGAGGGACTTCTTGTCCCCGATGTTGCTCTTCTAAAAGTCCTATTTGACGACCAACACTCTTCCCACGAACGGCTGCGTGACTGCTGAACTGAGCCTGCGGGAAGTCGCGTGTGTGAGTAGCTCTCTCTTTGTCAACAATCACATTACAACTTCCATCGGTTTCCGAGGAGCTATGAATCGGATTTTAACAACTGTAGTACATCCCGCATGCACGATTTTCAAATCAACATAACTCCAATTGGAGTTCCCCAAATAATTCTTACTATCATGAATATTTGATATTATTTGCATCATCATATTCATTAAAGCAACACGTGTGAGAGTGTTATTGATGCTGATCTTCATCCAAAGATTATGTCTCATCTCTAGGGATTGCTTTGCATATAAAAGTCCGCATGAATCTTTGTTGTGGAGCTGATTAGGGATGATGTTATTATCCCGAGATGGTGAAATTAACATTAATGCCATAATTGGCATTGGTAGCGCATCCGCCAATTTATTGCCCTCTCGTAAGTATGCACGATTCGATGTTATTGAAAGTATGGTGATGCTTATGGACTCGAGAGGTAAAATCCTTAATACTCAACTAGGAGATGAGGGTGATTAAGAAGTTTAATGATATTAAGGAGTCCCCTTCCACAACTAGGTTACGAATATTATTAGCTTTGGGCAACTCTCAATCCCAGAGAGCGAGATAATGCTTCAACAAAATGATTAGTTTGAACTCCCATTTTCCAAAGATATGCGTGCAATCGATTACCATTATGATCCCATATTGCTCCTCCTCCTGCCTTTGTCCCGGGGTTTCCCTTAGAGGCCCCATCAAAGTTCAACTTGTACCGATTAGAATCGAGGAGGATGCCATTTGATCGAAGATCTATCAATACTATTCCGGGATTGCTCCAATTTCAATCGCCGATTGGATAAGATGTACTCTTCATTCTCGGGATAACTCTTGTTCTTGGGAGGTTTAAATCTGGCAATATCCTCTTTGATACCATTAGAAATTTTCCCAATACTGAGTTTATAATTTTGCTTCTTATTTCTGAAAATGATATCATTTCTGTCCTTCCAAATCCTCCAGATTAAATGTGGGATAGCCAATTTCCAGATCCTTTTGATAACACAATTTCTGAAGGGTGGGTTCCATTGATTCCATAGCTGATTAAGATTCTTCGGCATCACCCAGAGAGCTTCAAATTTAGAAAGGACAAAGTTCCAAATTCTTTTGGCATAATCACAATGTATGAGCAGTGGTGATATCCTCGAGTCATTTTTACAAAGATGGCACCAATTAGGAATTATAAATCCTCTTCTCATCAAATTGTCGGTGGTAAGAATTCTACCTCGAGGGCGGCCAGAGGAAAAATTTATTTTGGAAGTTAATTCGAGACATCCAAATCTTGTTCCAATTAAAATCAAATTGATTACTATGAAAGAGATTGATATAACCAGATTTGGTGAGTAGTTCCCATCATGGGAATTATTCCAAACCAACTCATCCTTGGACTATGAATCATGGGAATGAAAATTTCTTTCATTCTTGTGAATGATGGTCGTATGTTTGATTAGTGCCAATCGGTTGATATCCATTGGTTGACAGGCCTTCCATATAAAAATTCCCCCATAGTAACAACGAAAGAAACCCTCATTGAAAATGATAAGAAGTACCTCGAATCTACTTTCGGTTTCCATGTTGATTGTACGTGTAATTTGTTTTCAATTTTCATTTGATATTTTCAGTTTTTTATTTTGATACAATTCAAATTGATATTAATTCTAATGACTTTTTGTAGCTCATGTCAATAAATCAAGATGAGGTGTGGATACACAAGGAATTGCACACCACTTTCTTATTGTCATGATTTCTTTCTTTCAAGCCAGAATTGTTTTGCAGGTTTGAAAAATGGATATACCAAACTGGGCTATTGCATACATTCTTGCAACTATCGAAAAGCTAAAAATTTGTTGGTGCACCTTTTTATCTAATAAAATAAAAATTGACATTACAAATGCATCGCTTTCTGAAAAATCAGTTATTCACTCCACAAACTATCTCCTTGGCCTTTATTACAAGGCTCTTTTTAATTTAAAATACAAACCAATTCCTACTTGCACGGACGAGACAATGAAGAATTTGTCAATTCCATTTCAAAATAACAGGTATATAGTTTATATTTTGACATTAGACTTTAGTATGGTTATTGTCTTGATTATGTACTTCTGATTGAATATTTATGTAGTACTAACATTATGTTCTTCTAGAATCTGATTAAATATTGACCATTTGCAAAGAAGATTTTTAGAGGCCCTTCTGCGAAAAAAGTGGCATCAAGAGGAAGAGGCCAACAACACACTGAGGCGTCGATAGATTCGCAATCTAAAATGGAAGTTCACTCATTGCCGAACCACCAAGTGTTTGCATTAGTTAAATGACAGAGATGTAATACCCTAACATTTACTATTTACAAATTACCATTTTCTATTTACAATTTACCATTTACCATATTGAATTGACATGCAATCAACTGTTGCTACACTTACAGGGACTTTGGACAATACACGTGCTTCTCAACCATCTTTGCCAACTCACTCAGTTCAATCGCATGCAATTGTCTCTTCTCAACACCCTGCTCAACAATCCCAACCACACATAACTCAAACACAACCAATTACTACTCCAACATGGCCACCTCAAGTACCGTGATAGGTTACCCCTCAACAAAAAGGTATGATTTTATTGCTTTAGTACAAGTTTTGAATAGTTTTTCATATAATTTCATAGTTTTTGCATAGTTTAATAGTTTTTCATATGATTAGTAATGATTTTTTGATTTTTCTTGGAATTTTCAGTACATTGCAGTCCTTCGCCATCTGTACAAATAGTGGCACTACCACATCCTCCACCATTACGATTCAAAATTCCAACCAGAGGTTCAGGAAAAAAGAACATTGGTAAACACATGCCAATTCCCAGGCCCTAGTGGGACACTAAACATTGCCTCCTCGTTTCAAATTCTAACCCTCTCTCTTAGTGGCTTTCCCAGCACAATGGGCGTATCAATTTTAAATAATATAACTTTAGATGAAGATTACTTGGGCATTGATAGCAATGACCCAACAGATTTTTCAATACACGTGAGATGATTCAAGGCCAACATGTATACTTCTATTTCAACATAATTTATTCAACTTTCTTTACATTTCAATATTTGAATATTGATTTATTTTATTGCAAATAGGATCAGGCCACCCAAAGGAAAAAAGAGGTAGTAGACAATGATCAACCCAAAATCCCCCATACCTCTCCAACGACATCATCTTCTTCAGATACAGATGGTGAACAATTGCTACCATTTCCTTTAGAGAACTTGATTGGTTATGATTGTCAATCCCATGTCCAAGAGTTTATTATACCTCATATCAGTCAACTCATAGAATGGGAGAGAAGGGAAAAAGTACTAATCAATGAGATAATAATTCATTTTGAAAATTATTGGCAAAGGGACAATTTATATGCTGCAGTCCAGAATCAACCTACGAAGATGGATGCCTTACTTACCCAAGCAAGAAGTGGGACTGTCATGTATAACAAAAATTATAAAGATGATATTTTAGATAAAGCATTAAACAAATTGGAAAATATTAGTGTTGAATCCCAGACATATTTTAACAAATGGTCTAAGGATAAGGATCTAGTGGTAGCGATTGTAAATCTTTGAGAGAGATAGAGCGGTCGTAAGTATTATCACTTTGAAACAATATTTTTTGTTGATTTGAATTTTTCTTATTTTAGTAATATGTTTAATTAAGCTCACATTTTTTGTGTAGTTGAAATATGAAAATTTGAAGAGTCAAGCAAAGGTGTTCCAACTTCATTTGGAAACCGTGAAGAACAATTTATCCACAACAATGAATTTGAAAGAAAATTTTGTTTTAGTTAACAAACCAAAAAGAATGTCTTCGACCCTAAAATTTTATTCAAAACCAAGCATTAAATGCAAATGCTACTTTTATCCCATGGAGATGCGACAAAGGAAGAACAAAGAATCGTAAAGAATCTAAACAGTGTTATGGAAGATCTTATTAGTTCTAGGATTATTCAAGCCATTGGGGTAAGGGGTATAGGAGGGGAAGATATTGGGGAAAGGATTACAGGAGGGGAAGCCATTGGGGAAAGGGGTACAGAAGATGCTAGTTTGTCTGGGGATAAATTTCATGATTGAGGGTTGAAAAATTGAAACTTTAAATTTGAAAATTTGAAATACTTTATATATTGAAGTATGAAACTTGAATGTGATGGCGTTTGAAAATTTGAAATACTTTATAATCTGTATTTTTATATCTTGTTATATATTATATATAGAATTTCTAGATTGTATATGGTGTTTATGTTTGATTTGAATGTGATGGCGTTATGATAATGGTTAATTATTTGTTTTAAGAAAATTTGGAATGTGGTATGACAAAGACATCTTAATACTAATAGAGTTAAATATTCTTCTCTCTACTTGTAAAATTCAAACTTTGTATCAGGTTTCTTCACATTTAAACCTTCTCAGAATCTTCTCTCTACTTGTAATGATGATTGCATTAGATGTGGATGATGACATTAGAATAGATATGGATTATGATGAATTGTATGTGGACGTAGATTTAGCTTCAAGCATGATCATGGAATCTAGATGATGATAATGGATAATTGTTTTAAGAAAAATTGGAATGTGGTACAACAGAGACATTTAAACCTTCTCAAAATATTCTTTTCTCTACTTGTAATGATATGATGACATTAGAATGGATATAGATGATGATGAATGATGATAATGGATAATTGTTTTAATAAAAAAATTGAATGTGTTTGGACAGAGACATCTTCTCTATACTTGTAAAATTCGAACTTTGTATCAAGTTTCTGCACATTTAAAAATTCTCAAAATCTTTTTCTCTCTACTTGTAATGAATCGATGATATGATGACATTAGATTTGGATGATGACATTAAAATAGATATGGATGATGATGAATTGTGTGGACGTAGATTTAGCTTCAAGAACAATCATGGATGATGATAATGGATCATTTTTAAAGAAAAATTGGAGTGTGTTAGGAGTTTAGGACAAAGACATCTTCTCTCTACTTGTAAAATTCAAACTCTGTATTAGGTTTATGCACATTTAAACCTTCTCAAAATATTCTTCTCTCTACTTGTAATGAATCAATGATATGATGACATTAGATGTGGATGATGACATTAAAATAGATATGGATTATGATGAATTGTGTGGACATAGATTTAACTTCAAGCATGATCATGGATGATGATAATGGATAATTGTTTTAAGAAAAATTGGAATGTCTTAGGACAAAGACATCTTAATACTAGTAAAATATTCTTCTCTCTACTTGTAAAATTAGAACTCTGTATCAGGTTTCTTCACATTTAAACCTTCTCAAAATCTTCTTCTCTCTACTTGTAATGAATCAATGATATGATGACATTAGATGTGGATGATGACATTAAAATAGATATGGATGATGATGAATTGTATGTGGACGTAGATTTAGCTTCAAGCACTGATCGTGGATGATGATAATGGATAATTATTTTAAGAAAATTTGGAATGTGTTATGACAAAAACATCTTAATATGGAAAAATCTTCCTCTCTCTACTTGTAAAATTTGAATGTGTGATTTTATCCCACAAAGTTTAAACACTTTATCAAATAATTTTGCAAATACAAAAATAAATTAAACATAATTGTAAAAACTCAAGCAATTTCATATGATAGGGTTTAAGCTACCTCTTTTCTTTTAGATGGCTGTGACAAAACATATGGAAGGAAAATGAGAAATCATCCTTTGTAGCGTGCTAGAAGATCTTCGATTCAAGAAAACTCAACATGAAAAATGGATTAGTATATAGATGGGTGAGTTTCCTGACATTGTTAGTCCCGAGAAGTGAGAGCTTCCTCGGATGGATGTCAACCCACATTTTCAAGAAAAAAGATGAAATAATGATTGAGCGGATTAAGGAAGAAACAAAAAGATTAAAGAAAATGCAAATGATAACTTGTACATGTCTGGACAGTAGAAGTCTGGAAGAGTATAATAGTGGAAGAATATGTAGATCTGAACTCTAAAGGCCTTGCAAATTAGTATTTGACAAATGCATGTAACAAACAAATTTTTAAAACAGAAATTGGTATTCGACAAATCCAAAATAGTAATTATATAAAAATATTTTTTATAAATAATTGTATTTAAATAAATGTAAATATATATACTTGTAACATCTTTAATGATAACAAGAGCTGAAACAAAATATGATAAAAAGCCTCCTCAGTCAATATTTGCATCTGTAGAGTTAATATGAAATTGAATAAATAACCACAGTTAAAATGTAAGGTGAAAAACAATAAAATTAAGGTCAAGGAGATACCTATTTAAAGTTGAAACAATCCATTATCAATAGCTTCTTCAAAGTCGATGTTCTCTTCTGTAGAGTGTGATGACGCACCAATTCCTAGTCTCATTGTTGGGAATAGTTGTACTTGTATTTGTATTATTTACACCTCTTCTTTTGGAAAGGAATTCCAATGTGTAATTTCTCTGTTGAAAGGAAAGGTTTCCATGGAGTAGTGAGAAACATAACACCTCATGCAACTTTCCAGATTTTTATCCAACTTGTTTCTTAGTTTTGATTTTATAAATGATAAAGCATTGAAAACCATTTCGTCCTCCACAGACCCCAAAATCATTGTTTGGCATAACTCATATAATCTGAAATATTCACTGATGTCTTCTTGTAAGACAATACTTTGATAGATTCCTTGCCAGAGCCTTGTAATAGCACCACTCTCAGAAGGTTCATCTAAATTTTTATATTGGTTCTTTATTATTGTTACAAAATTTGTTGATTGAGACTTTAATAAATCAACATTCAGTATACCTTTGATTTCCATACCCTTGACCTCTGAAGTCTTTGTGAAATGTTCCATTATTGTACCCATGGATTTATGGAAATGCTTTCTTACAAAGTCTACATGAGCACCTTCAGTATTCCAAAAATTAGGATTCATCACACCCATTGCTTCAATAATTTTATCTTTGGAGAAACGTTCTCTAATTTTTGATGATAAGGATTCTAATTTTTTTAAGCTTTATTCTTGTTTCAACTATAACAAAATCAAAGAGATTACGTGTCACAGGAACATCTTCTCTTTCCGATCCTGTAATATCTTGACATTTTTGCAAAATGTGCAGTGGTATGTCCCTCCCATTAACATTGATGTAGAGGTGATCGTGGATATTAAATCTCAAATAGTTACTAGGATTCTTAAGATATAATAAAGCTTTCCAATTCTCGAAAATAGGTGTATCAAAACTATCTTAGGAATAGTGTAAGATATCAAGACTTCGACATACCATTTTTCTCGTCCGTATAAAATCCACAATATAGATTAATCTCCCATGTGCATTCTTCATTAGTGTATTGATCTCCTGCAACATTGGAAGAATACCAACTAATGCAAGTAATGTCTCCAAATCAGTTAACGAAACATCAAGTCTCTTGCCCCTGTCAACTTCGTGACGATATTTGTGCATGAAACTAACCAACAAAGGATACTCCTCATGAACTCTGCATGCAGGTTCATACAAATAAATCCATCTCATCTCAACATCCTTTAGAAGTTTTTTTCCATCTGTAATTCCAATTGTGAATTTCTAGAACTCAAGAAATCACTTTGGGTTGCTTTCCATATAGGCATGAAGTTCTCTTATAAGGTCTTCTACTTTAACAACATTTTTGTAGTTATTTACCATTTTATACACTAAATTCATTTTGTGAGCCATATAATGAATTGCTAGCATATAAGGGGCCACCGTTGTTTGATATCTAACACACAACCATGTTTTGTGACCCTGTATGACTGATGCACCATCTGCTTGAATGCATACCAACTTCATAGCAATTTCATAATCAGTCATTCCAATAATATCTTTTAAATGAGAAACAACTATTTTATGTAGGTTTTGGGCATTACAGTTTTCAACCATTTTCATAACACCCAGTAGATGAGGTGTCCTTATATGATTTTCTAAACTATAGACATGGATACATACCCATGCAGTGTTGTCAACTATTGTCACTTCATCAATTAAAAGAGAGATAAAATTTGCTTTTTTTACATTTTCTTTCAAATATTCCTTCTCTATCATTGAAAGGTATTTTTCCATTTCCCATGCACTCTTTATCAGGACCAATGAGACTAAGGAACATTGCGCATTCCATTATATTGATACAAAACTTTGAAATCAAGGAAATCTAAAATCAGTCTTCCTTTCTTTAGTATGTGAAATAAAGTAGATAATTATATGAGTTTTGCATGCAAATTTGATTGATTCATCTTACCAATTTGTGATGTGACCGTTCCTCCTTTTTTTCCATGAGATGTCTGCATCTTTTTTGCTCGCTCGCTTCATACTCTGTTGTGTATTTAACATGCATGCATTATTTTTCAATTTTCCACCTATGTGTTTTGATTTTCTGGCCATCCTCCTCGTTACAGTCAAATATTGTTTTCCATGATGTTTTTCTATAGTGTCCAGCTTCAGTTGCATTTTTGTTGCTTTCCCAATTTCCACGTACATATTGTACATGTACATTCAGATGGGATATCTTCTAAATTATATGGTTGTATAGGTTTGATAAACAAAAATTTGGCAACCCAATCAAACTTGTATGTCCTCCCAATTGTCCACATATTCTTGTTCGTTTTCAATGTTTTACTTTTTTGAGTAGAATTTTGAGCATTATCACAATCACCTAGTTTCCTCTTTCGTGAACAGAATTTGAATTTTATTTTTGTGTTCCATTTTTTGATTATTTGTATGTGTGATATCTTGATGCACTCCTAGTTACACCCTAACAGGAAGAATATCTTCAAGATCTGGCATCTCAACAGGTATATCTTCAAGATCTGGCATGGTATCATCATAGGTGTCATTTGGTTGATACTGTGCAGAATGCATGTCCACCTCAATATTACCTTCTACACATGCCACCTTCGATTCAATCCTGTAGCTTGCTATATGGGTGTTGGTGGTTGTGGTATCTATAGGAGAGTTTCCAAAATACTTGAACAGGGACTTTTGAGATTTCTTAGTTACTTTTTGGGTCTTCTCATTATGAGCACTAGCACCTTCTATTATTCTAAACGACTAAGTTGAAACTCTGTCGTGTGTTAAAAACTCGAGTCATGCGTCGAAAAGAAATAACATTGTGCGTTAAAATTAACTCTATTACGCGTCAAGAAATAAGGACTATGTCATGCATCGAGAGAAGGGTCGTGTCGTGCACCAACAAGATAAGCGTAGATGCGTCAACAATAGTTGGGTCGGGTGTTAGTTGAGACTTGAGTCTCCTTGTCGGGTGTCAAATGAGTCATGTGTCAGCAAATACAATAAGTCACATGTCAATAAATATCATTTTCACGTGTTAGAGAAGACTACGTCGTGCATTAACAAAAGTACAATGTCATTCGTGCGTCAACAAAAAAGTACAATGTCGGGCATCAACAAGTGATGCAACCTAGAATTCATTAATAACCTGGACATGCTAACACATCACTCACCCTAAACTAAGCACTCTTTGAAGTGCACAAAGGTACTAGACCCCTTTTTAGGGTTGTTGTTGCAGGATGTTAGCATGATGAAGACTTAATGCATTCATATCCATAATTAATATAACATTCTACAGAGCATGTATAAATCTAGATCTATAGAGTAACAAATTTAAATAATATCCATAATGAAGTCAATCATGCAAGAACCAATTATACTCAGGATTAATACTCTAATTTAGCCAATACACTCCATTATATTAAACACAATAAATACACATAAGCTTATTACAACAAGTAATACCACAAGCTCATGTGTGTAATGAGTCTAGAAGCATAACCTTACAATAATTAGGTTCTCAAATAGTCTTTCTATACTACGCAGATCACTACATATTTATAAGGGTGGGGACTTTCCCTTCACCAGCTTGCATAGCTCCCAAAATAGGTCGCATGTTGAAAATAACCATGCGCCTTTACAATAATAGCCACACATGCAAGTGTGCTAACAATAGACCTCTTCTAGTTAACTGGTAGTAGTAATTCTATTCTTAGCCCACACCCATGCAAAGCACTTAGTAGCCGCTCTTCCAATAATAGCCCATGCGTGTCACACAAGTCATTATCTGGTTTGTGTGCTCTGCACGCCATCTCTAAAAATAGATCGTACATGTGAAAATGGCTAAGTCCTTAATCGCCTTGCCTTTCACGCGCGTGTCCTTTCCTATCCTTCCGTGCCTTTGATTGCGTCTTGTTCTCACAAGGATAATTTGGTGGCGATTATTCATAATATGGTGAAAATTTCAATTTAGGAAAATTTGAAAAGGTGATTTTTTGAGAGCGGAGTCGGTGTCTGTCGCCTAAAATTTACTGAGTATATATATATTTTTAGGTCGGCTTCGCCTACATTTGAAAACATCTCCTATAAAGCCCTAGGTAATTCGCGGGTAGTATCTACCACCAAGTACCTTACCAATACCGTGAAGTTGTGAACTTGCATACTCTAAGCACTAGAGCATAGTACAAATTTATCATTTGATTACTTAGTTGACCCAAACTATAATATTTCTTGACGTCGACAAATATTTTACGTGGACAAGCGAAAAAGGGTTTTTATGCTCGGCGAGGATATTTGTTGATGCACAAATCATTACATTTTTGATTCGTGACATGACTTAGTTTGTTGACGGTGACTTAGTTTTTTTTGTGAGTGACATAGGTTTATCGCGCCACGATTCACTATGTTTCTTTGACACACGACTCGGCGTATTTGCTAACGCATGACTCAATTTTATCGACGTGTGACTTTGTGATTTTTCGATGCACGACTCGATTCGAGAATAATGGAAGGTGCTAGTGCTTAGAATGGGAAAACCCAAAAAGTAACTAAGAAATATCAGAAGTCCCTGTTCAAGTATTTTGGAAACTCTGCTGCTATAGATACCATAACCACTAGCACCCATATAAGCTTGCCACTAGAAAGAATCAAAGTACTAACTGTGTGGAAGGTAATATTGAGGTGGACATGCATTCTACACAATATCAACCAAATGACACCTATGATGATACCATGCCAAATCTTGAAGATATACCTGTTGAGATGCTAGATCCTGAAGATATTCTTCTGTTTGGGTGCAACCAGGAGTTCAGCAAGATATCGTACATACAAATACTCAAAAAAATGGAACAAAAAAATAAAATTCAAATTCTAGTTCATGAAAGAGGAAACCAAGTGATTGTGATATTGCTCAGAATTCTACTCAAAAAAGTAAAACATTGAAAACGAACAAGAATATGTGGACAATTGGGAGGACTTACAAGTTCGATTGGGCTACCAAATTTCCATTTATTGAACCTGTACAATCATCTAATTTAGAAGAGATCCCATCTGAATGTACATGTATAATATGTACGTGGAAATTGGGAAAGCAACAAAAAATGTAATTGAAGTTGGACACTATAGAAAAACACTGTGGAAAACAATATTTGACTGTAACGGGGGAGGATGGCCAGAAAATCAAAACACACAGGTGGAAAACTGAAAAAGAATGCATGCATGTTAAATACGCAGCAGAGTATGAAGCAGAACAAAAAAAACACAAACATCTCATAGAAAAGGGAGGAACGATCACATCAAAAATTGGTAAGATGAATCAAACAAATATGCATGCAAAACTCATATAGTTCTGCTTTATTTCACATACTAAAGAAAGGAATGCTGATTTTAGATTTCTTCGATTTCAAAGTTTTGTATCAATATAATGGAATTCCCAACATACCTCGGTCTCGTTGGTCTAACAATAGTTCATGAGAAATGGAAAAATGCCTTTCAATCATAGAGAAGGAAGATTTAAAAGAGAATGTAAAAAAGCTAAGTTTATCTCTATTTCAATTGATGAATTGAAAGCGATCGATAACACTACATGGGTATGTATCGATGTCTATACATTAGAAAATCATATAAGGAAACCTCATTTTTAGGTGTTATGAAAATGGTTGAAAACTGTAATGCCGAAAACCTACATAAAATAGTTGTTTCTCATTTGAAAGATATTGTTGGAATGACTGATTATGAAATTGCTACGAAGTTGGTATGCGTCGGAGCAGATGGTGCATCAGTCATGTAGGGTCACCGTATAGGGTTGTGTGTTAGATTGTAAACAATAGTGGCCCCTTATATGCTAGCAATTCACTGTATGGCTCACATAATGAATTTAGTGTATAAAATGGTAAGCAACTACGAAAATGTTGCTAAAGTAGAAGACCTTATAAGAGAACTTCATGCCTATATGGAAAGCAACCCAAAGTGATTTCTTGAGTTCCATAAATTTGCAATTGGAATTATAGATGGCAAAAAAATTCTGAAGGATGTTGAGATGAGATGGATTTCTTTGTATGAACCTGCATGTAGAGTTTGTGAGGAGTATCCTTTGTTGGTTGGTTTCATGCACAAATATCATCATGAAGTTGACAAGGTGAGGTACTTTATGTTTCATTTAATTGATTTTGAGACATTGCTTACATTGGTTGGTATTCTTCCAATGTTGTAGGAGATCAATACTATCATGAAGCATTCACAGGGGAGCTTAATGTATATTGTGGATTTTATACGGATGAGAAAAATGGTATGTCAAAGTCTTGATGTCTTGTATTGTTCCCAAGATAGTTTTGATACACCTGTTTTTGAGAATTGGAAAGCTTTATTAGATCTTAAAAATCCCAGTAACTATTTGAGATTTAATATCCATGATTACCTCTGTGTCAATTTTAATGGGAGGGACATACCACTGCACATTTTACAAAAATGTTAAGATATTACATGATCAAAAAAAGAAGATGTTCCTGTGACACGTAATCTCTTTGAGTCTGTTATAGTTGAAACAAGAATACAACTTAAAAATTTCAAAATCCTTATCATCATAAATTAGAGAACGTTTCTCCAAAGATAACATTCTTTGCAAGCAATGGGTGTGATGAATCCTAATTTTAGAATACTAAAGGTTCTCGTGCAGAATTTGTAAGAAAGCATTTCCATAAATCCATGGGTATAATAATGGAACATTTCATAAAGACTTCAAAGGTCAAGGGTATGGAAATCAAAGGTATACTAAATGTTCTTCTACTAAAGTCTCAATAAATTTTTTTTACAACAATAATGAGGAACCAATATAAAAATTTAGACGAACCTTCTAAGAGTGGTGCTATTACAAGGCTCTGGCGATGAATCTATCAAAGTATTGTCTTACAAGAAGACATCAGTGAATATTTCAGATTATATGAGTTATGCCAAACAATGATTTTGGGGTCTGTGGAGGATGAAAGGGTTTTCAGTGCTTTATCATTTATAAAATCAAAATTGAGAAATAGGTTGGATAAAAATATGGAAAGTTGCATGAGGTGTTATGTTTCTCATTAATCCTTGGAAACATTTCCTTTCGACAGAGAAATTACACATTGGAATTCCCTTTCCAAAAGAAGAGGTGTAAATAATACAACTACAAGTACAATTGTTCCCAACGATGAGACTGGAATTGGTGTGTCGTCACACTCTACAGAAGAGAACATCAACTTTGAAGAAGCTATTGATAATGGATTGTTTCAGCTTTAAATAGGTATCTCCTTGACCTTACTTTTATTATTTGACTGTGGTTATTTATTCAATTATTAACTCTATAGATGTAAATATTGATTGTGGTTATTTATTCAATTTCATATTAACTCTACAGATGCAAATATTGACTGAGGAGGCTTTTTATCAAATTTTGTTTCAGCTCTTGTTATCATTAAAGATGTTACATGTATATATATTTACATTTATTTAAATACAATTATTTATAAAAAAATTGTTTTATATAATTACTATTTTGGATTTTCGAATACGAAATTCTATTTTAAAAATCTGTTTGTTACATGCATTTGTTGCATACTAATTTGCAAGACATTCAGAGTTCAGATCTGCATATTCTTCCACTATTATACTCTTCCATACTTCATTTGCATTTTTCTTTAATATTTTGTTTCTTCGTTAATCCGATCAATCATTATTTCATTTATTTTTTTGAAAACGTGGGTTGACATCCATCCTAGGAAGCTCTCACTTCTCGGGACTGACAATGTCAGGAAACTCACCCATCTATATACTAATCTATTTCTCATGTTGAGTTTTCTTGAATCGAAGATCTTCTAACACACAGATCTTCCATATACTTTGTCATAACCATCTAAAAGACAAGAGGTAACTTAAACCCTATCATATGACATTGCTTGAGTTTTTACAATTATGTTTAATTTATTTTTGTATTTGCAAAATGCTTTGATAAAGTGTTTAAACTTTGTGGGATAAAATCACACATTCAAATTTTACAAGTAGAGAGAGGAAGATTTTTCCATATTAAGATGTTTCTGTCATAACACATTCCAATTTTTCTTAAAACAATTATCCATTATACAATTCATCATCCATGATCATACTTGAACTAATGTCATCATCCACATCTAATGTCATCATATCATTGATTCATTACAAGTAGAGAGAAGAAGATTTTGAGAAGGTTTAAATGCAAACCTTATACAAAGTTCTAATTTTACGAGTACAAAGTTCTTAAAACAATTATCCATTATCATCATCCATGATCATGCTTGAAGCTAAATATATGTCCACTCAATTCATCATAATCCATATCTATTTTAATGTCTCCATCCACATCTAATGTCATCATAGAAGATGTAAGTCCTAGTTCAATTGACACGTAGAGAGAAGAATATTTTGAGAAACCTAATACAAAGTTTGAATTTTACAAGTAGTAATAAGACGTAAGTCCTAGACTCCTGACACACTCTAATTATTCTTAAAACAATTATTTATCCATTATCATCATGCATGATCATGCATGAAGCTAAATGTAAGTCCACACAATTCATCATCATCCATATCTATTTTAACATTCCAATTTTTCTTAAAACAATTATCCATTATCATCATTCATCATCATCTATATCCATTCTAATGTCATCATATCATATCCATTAGAAGATTTTGAGAAGGTTTAAATGTCTTTGTCCTACCACATTCCAAATTTTCTTAAAACAATTATCCATTATCATCATCCAGATTCCATGATCATGCTTGAAGATAAATCTACATCCACATACAACTAATGATAATCCATATCTATGATTCTATTCTAATGTCATCATCCACATCTATGCAATCATCATTACAAGTATTAAGATGCCTTTGTCATACCACATTCCAGATTTTCTTAAAACAAATAATTAACCATTATCATAACACCATCACATTCAAATGAATGTATCTAGAAATTCTATACATAATATATAAGAAGATATAAAATTCCAGATTATAAAGTATTTCAAATTTTCAAACGCCATCACATTCAAGTTTCAAATTTCAAATCCAGATAATAAATTATTTCAAATTTTCAAACATCATGACCATCAAACTCAAGTTTCAAATTTTCAAATATAGATTATAAAGTATTTCAAACTTTCAAATTTAAAGTTTCAATTTTTCAAGTTTTAACCCTCAATCATGAAATTTTTCAACCCTCAATTTTCTATACCCCTTTCCCCAATGGATTCCACTCATGTAGTTGTACTCCTTTCCCCAATGGCTTGAATAATCCCATAACTAATCAGATCTTCCGCAACACTGTCTAGATTCTTTACGATCCTTTGTTCTTCCCTTGTCACATCTCCATGGGATAGCAAACTAGGATCTGCAGTTGCCTTGGCTTTGAATAAAATTTTAGGGCGAAGCCATGCTCTTTAATTATCCACTTTAGTGTATTGTTTTGTTTGTTAACTAAAACAATATTTTCTTTCAAATTATTTGTTGCGGATAAATTGTTCTTTGTGGTTTCCAAGTGAACTTGGAACACCTTTTCTTGACTCTTCAAATTTTCATATTTCAACTACACAAAAAAAAGTGATCTCAATTAAACATATTACTAAAATAAGAAAAAGGTCAAATTAACAAAAATATTGTTTCAAAGTAATAATACTTTGACCACTCTATCTCTCTCGGCATTGTGCAATTCTACCAGATCCTTGTCCCTAGACCATTTGTTAAAAATGCAGGCTTCAAAGACTAATATTTTCTAATTTTTAATGCTTTATCCAAAATATCATCTCTATAGTTGTTGTTATATGTGACAGTCCTACCTCTTACTTGGGTAAGTAAGGAATCGATCTTCACGGGTTGTAGTCGGATCGCAACATATAAACTTTCCCTTTCTTTAATAAATTTCATAACATTTTATTATTTCATTGATTAGTACTTTATCCCATTATCATCACAACCTTAAATTTTCACAATAATAATAACACCAAATAATGATATTATGAATTCAATTGATTCGGGTTGATTTACAAAATATAGAAACACAATATATATAGGCAAAAGACATCCTAATTTTAAGGAGTCTTGCCAACTACAAAATCTCAACCAAACCTAATTATGTGGGGTGAGTATAACTCATGTAACCCACACATAACAATATATCAAATATATGAGTTGTTATAATAACAACTCATTTACAACCCACATATACAAAATTACAAACAATGAATAGTATTTACCCTGCGGTAAACATAATATGAGCACTATAAAGATTTCCTAACATTCCCCCTTAGTGCGAACATGGGAGAGAAATAATCACACTTCCTTCTACAACGTACCAGCCATACGTGCTCATGATCTAGATGGTTTTTAGGACAACCAACAACCTCAACATGGATGGTTTTACAGGACAACCAACAACCTTAACAAGGATGGTTTTATAGACAACCAACAACCTCAATATCATGATGCTACTTTTCCTTGTGCTTTCATTTGTCCACTATGTATTTTCTTCAGGGAACTACGTAGGAAATATTTCTCATTGAATACAAGCTGAAAAAAGGGAAAAAATTAAAATGGAACATTGAGACTATGTTCCCCCTCTCAATGTGAACATTTCACTTATTCAACACATAACAGGAACATTGACAAAGAATCACACTACACACAACTGAAATCAACTGCAACTCAGAAATAAAAGCAAACTCACACACACAATGCCACCACATCTCCATGCAGCCCCATCATTGGTGACTGATGAGAGGTCGCTGATTGACCTCCAGCCTCCTGTGCCTCCGTCCTCTAGTAGATGCACTCTTTTAGTAGAGAAAGTCTTCTTCACTATCTTGAGCATCAACTTCTCTATCATGTGAATGGTTGGATCCCACTTCCCAATCACTTTCTTCTTCTCTATTTTCAGAAATGAAAGATTTATTATTCAATTTACCATCAACAATGATCCCTTGCTCTTTTTTAAAAGACATTATTCCATGTTCGGACACATTACAATAGTGAAAAAGAAGCCTTTTCTTTGGATCCTGGGAGGTTGAACCTTGCTTGAAAGAATGACTGGATCTCTTTTTAACATCTTTACCATGTGTTCCATATAACACTTTTTCTTTTGTTTCAATTTTATTTGTTTTATTTTCATCCTCTATCAAAGAAGAAATCAAGTCTTCAGGACTTGGATTTATTTTTCTCAATGTGAAGACCATATTAGAATAGCTAGGAGGCATGCTATTAAGTAAATATGATTTTTCATCATCGTCAGAACAACTATTTTTATTCCACTAATTGATTTAATACTGAGAACAAAACTTACTTATATGTTCCACCATGCTTTATCACCTTCCTCCATTTTGAGTTCAAACAACTTTTGTTTTAGTGTTCTTTGCTACACTTCTACTTGTGATCCAAATAGTTTGTTTAGTGTTGTCCAAATTGTATTTGAGGATTTTGATAAATATATATGATGCAAATACGCATCGAGATAACCCCAATCAATTATTTCTTTATAGATTTTCGATCTTTGATGTCCCATTTTCGCTTCACCTATATCTCTTGGTTTCTTTGCTTTGACATCCACAATCTCCCACAAGTCTTTGTTGATTAATAACAAATGAGTTTTCACCGCCATATGTAAAAATATTTGCCTTGAATTTTTCAATTCAATTCAACTTAAGCGATGTTGAAAAATAATAATAAAAATGGACGTAGGTTTCCACCGAAAATGCGTCGAGAATTTTGTTATTTTTTAATTTATAAATAATTTTTATAATGACACAATTCTTAGAAATGGACAAGAGGACTACACATCGACTCTTTTGGCACTTGACACTAAACGACATACAATAAATTTTGTATGGATTTGGATGACTAAATCAAAATTTGAAAACAATTTGTATATCAAAATACTATGACCACAACATAACCAGATGACAATTTTAACTTATATGATGAGAACGAAACTCGTATCAAGTTGTATGGTGATCCATAATATGGATTTTAAGCTGGTTTGAAAGCACGCATCTAAGTGTAATATGGGGTGATATGATTGAGGAATACCCGAGGTGAGAGGTATGCAACCAACATGAATGTAATAAAATTATTTTTAGGCAAGCCACAATTGAATTCATTTGGAATAATCCAAAATACTAGTCAATCGATGTCAAAGCCAATGCAATGCCAATCAAAGATTGGACGTGGGCGTGATAGAATCAAATGTTGAAGGAATCAGATTCATTCCATTCATAGAATATGAATCTCCAATGCAATATAAAATCCAATGCACAGGGACTAGCTTGAATCTACCAGAAATACACTTCCTTGATCTAGCTTTCTGAACAGAATAGTGAGACAATGTAGGACTGCATGTTCAACGCATCAACGGTTAAAGAAATTATACACACCTTTTCTTTATATTGCAACCATGGGAATAAATTTCCAATCTTGAATTTAATGTAAGCACAAGTCGGTGGTTTTGCAATAGGAAACGTTGTTATGTCTAGTGCACTAGAAAAACATAGCCAAATGACTGTATCTTTATATCTCTGATAACATCGCATGGATCAATTTTTTCAAGTTCTCCAAAGCGTGACCATGTCCAAAGCTTCACATTTTCCTTCAAAGAGAGTAAAATGATCAAGTACAAAACCTTAATACCAAATAAAGGGGAACAATCAGATTTGCACAAGTAGAAATATATTCTTCGTATCTAATTGCATGAACTCTTGATTGTTTACATTGTGAGCCTCATCGAGATAGTGTACTGCGGTATCCATGAATTATATGCGGAGCTTAGTGCATGGGTGATGAACATGCGGTGACATATTTGAACACCCAAATTTGTAGCACAAAGGAATGGTGATTAATCATTGGGAGATTTACTTAGATAGCTTTTACGAGATCGACCGATTTAGTGCTAGACACTAGAAATCACAACTAGTATATTCATTTTTGCTCTGGTACCAAATATCAACACAACCTTAAATTTACACAATAATAATAACACCGAATAATGATATTATGAATTCAATTGATTCGGTTCGATTTACAAAATACGAAACACTATATATATATATATATATATATATATATATATATATATATATATATATATATATAGGCAAAAGACATCCTAATTTTAAGGAGTCTTGCTAACTACAAAATCTCAACCAAACCTAATTATGTGGGGTGAGTATAGCTCACGTAACCCACACAACAATATATCAAATATATGAGTTGTTATAATAAAAACTCATTTCAACCCACATATACAAAATTACAAATAATGAATAGTATTTACCTTGCGGTAAACATAATATGAGCACTATAAAGATTTCCTAACACCCATCTCTCCCATTCTATGTTTGAGTGATATGAGGTACAATAAAATCCGTGACATGGGATTAACAATCATTACCAATTAAGTTCTCTAAAGGAAATGGTAGCAATTGTTCACCATCTGTATCTGAAGAAGATGATGTAGCTGGAGAGGTATGGGGGCTTTCTAGTTGATCATCAACTGCTACATGTTTCTACCTTTGGGTGGCCTGATCCTATTTGCGATAAAATAAATCAATATTCAAATAAATAAATCTAAAATGAAAAGTAATGAAAGTTGAAATTGAAGTATACTTGTTGGCCTTGAATCATCTCATGTGTATTAAAAAATCCTGATGGGTCATTGCTATCAATGCCCAAGTAATCTTCATCTAAATTTATATTATTTAAAATTGATATGCTTGTTGCATTGGGCAAGCCACTGAGAGAGAGGGTTGGAATTCAAAATGAGGAGGCAATGTTTAGTATCTCACTAAGGGCTGGAGGAATTGGCATATGTTTACCAATGTTCTTTTTCCCTAAACCTCTTGTTGGCATTTTGAATTGTATTAGTGGAGGGCGGTGCCGTTGTTTGTCTGAGAATGCGAAGGACTAAGATGTCTGAAAAGTGCAAGAAAAATCATATGAAAAATTGTTAAACTATTGAAAACTTGTATTAAAGCAATTAAATCATACCTTGTTGAGGGGTAACGTGTCGCGGAGCTTGAGGTGGCCATGTTAGAGTAGTAATTGGTTGTGTTTGAGCTATGTGTGGCTAGGATTGCTATGCAAGTTGTTGAGAAGAGACAATTGCATGTGACTGAACTAAGTGAGTTGGTGAAGACAATTGATTTTGAGAAGCCTGGGTATTGTCCAAAGTTCCTGCAATGTCAACAACAATCGATTGTATGTCAATTCAATATGGTAAATGTTAAATTGAAAATACAAAATGGGAAATTTTAAATAGTAAATGTTAGGGTAAAACGTCTCGGTGTTTAAAAATTCAAACGCTTGGCGGTTCGGAGATGAGCAAACTTCCATTTCAGATTGTGAATATGCCAACACCTCAGCGTGTTGTTGGCCTCTTCCTCTTGATGCAACTTTTTTCACGGAAGGGCCTCCAAAAATATTTTATGTAAATAATCAATATTTAATCAGATTCTAGATGAACATAATGTTAGTCTTATGTCGAAATACAAACTTATACTGTTGTTCTTGAAATGGAATTGACAAATTCTTCATTGTCTCGTCCAGTGCAAGTAGGAATTGGTTTGTCTTTTAAATTAAAAAGAGCCTCATAATAAAGGCCAAGGAGATAGTTTGTGGAGTGAATAAGCTGGTTTTCGGAAAGCGATGCATTTGTAATGTCAATTTTTATTTTATTGGATAAAAATGTGCACCAATCAAATTTTACTTTCGATAGTTGCAAGAATGTATGCAATAGCCTAGTTTGGTATATCCGTTTGCCGACCCTGCAAACAATTATGGCTTGAAAGAAAGAAATCATAACAACAAGAAAGTGGTGTGTAATTCCTTGTGTATCCACACCACGTCTTGATTTATTGACATGAGCTGCAAAAGGCCAAAAAACTAATTTAATTAATACGATTATAGATTCAGACTGACATGATTACGGATTATGATTACTGATTACTGATTCTGATTATAGATTATAGATTACAGATTACAGATTACAGATTACAGATTACAGATTAATATCAAAAACTGAAAATATAAAATGAAAATTGAAAACAGTTTATATGTACAATCAACATGGAAATCGAAAGTAGATTTGAGGTACTTCTTATCGGTTTCGACGAGGGTTTCTTTCATTGTGATAATGGGGAATTTTTGTATGGAAGGCCTATTAAGTGATGAATATCAGTTGGATCGACATCGAATTGAAACATACGACCGTCGTCCCATAGTAATGTGATAAAAATATTGTCTTGTATTGTATGAGGAGAGTAGGTAATTTAGAATATCATGATCTATTTCAACCGAGGCATCTTAACGAGCCCATCAAAGTCACATGCATCAACCAAATCCTTGTATTCCAAATTCATTTGCAAAACTATCTAAATGTGGGGGCACAACAAGTTCCTGTAGAGTATCTTGCCCTTAGATAGGGCTTGTGGGTTAACTGGATTTTCTGATTGATTTTGGTCTTGAGCTTGGCCTTGGGTTACACTTGTAGTCGCCATTGTACTTGTCCTTGAGCTTGATTGTACCTGAAATTGATTCCTATAAATGAGAAATTTCAGAGCCAAAGAGTGTAAACATGAAAATGACCAGTGGGAGGGTATTTATAGGACAAAAAGGCTTGCTTTGTCATGTGTCAAGAATCCTTCTTGATGCGCATGTGACGAGAAGGTCTTGTTGTCGCGCATCAAGAAGGATTCTTGACGTGCAACAAGGCATTTTTTCACATGTCAAGAAGATTTTCTAATGTGTGAAAACAAGACCTTATGTTGTGCGTAAAGAAGCTTTCCTGACGTGTGACAGAAGGCTTGTTGTCACGCATCAAGAAGCCTTCCTAATGCGTGACAGAAGGCCTTGCTGTCATGCGTTAAGAAGCCTTCTTGACACGCAACAACAAGACGTCAGTGTCTGAGAAATTTTTCCATTTGTGCATTGTGTAGTTGCTCTCCCTCAAAATAATAGCAGGTAAAATTTTAGTTCTCAAAAAATGGAAAATTTTCCTTTATGTGAAAGTGGATCCATGTATATTTGTTAGGGATTTTCCACCTCCATTTTACCAATTGCTTCTTAAAATGAACCACTGGATATAACTAGGGATAGCATGATTGACTAAGTTGAACAAATGTGGACTAGTGCAAAGGAACTATACAATTTGTGTTGTTTCAAGACATGAATTACTAAGATTAGTGTCTACATTTCCCCACTTTAAGTATGGAATTGAAAATTGTGTGCTTAAAGGAAACGTCACATGAGTGTGTAGACACACTTTGTCTTTTCTCGTAGTACCTTGTGTTTGTGCTTATGCTATGAATTTGTCTTTGTTATGATTGTGTTTGATTTTCTAGGATGTATACTTGTGGAGAGAAGAGTGTAGTCAATGTCCATAATATAGGAAATCAAACTTTAACTTGAAAATTTTGAATTTAGTTTGAAAATAACAATATGTAAAGTAGAAAAGTAAAACAAAGGAAAGATTACACCTGATTATTTTATGCAAGAATGGGAGAGGAACTCCCACTACTATTTCCATGGAGATTTGTTCAACTTTGTGTTGGATCTAGTTAAAAGGACTTGGGGGTGATCATTCCCCAAGTGCACTGTTCCAAGGAGAATAGAAATAAGTACAAATGCACCTCACATGATGAAAAGAACTGTATGGGGAGCATTCTAGTTTCTCTGCATCCCTTCACTAAAATATGAGAAATGGGAATTCAAGCCTACGAGGATAACAATCACCTTGACACTTCCCAAGACCCACAAATAAGTACCACTACAGATGAAAATGAACCCAAGTGATTTATAAATGATGACACAAGGTATTGAAGCAATGTTGGCTTTCAAGTACCCTTGGTGCCACCATAATCTAACACGTACTATGAATTTTATGATTGAACCTAAGTAAAAATCCTATAGATTTCCCTAAGAAACTATCTAAATGAGAAAAATATTTAATCTACCCCAAGGACATAATCATATGGAATGAGCCATACCATCCATACACTATTTTCCCTATCGTATGGTTTGGTCCATGTGCATTTCTTGACCCAAGTCTATTTTTAGACATTTTTAGACCTCCACAATATATAATTTTATAATTATTATTGTGTTCCCTAGTTTTTATTTATTGAGTATGAATTATCATCGATGGTTTCCCCTGTTTAAAGCATGTGATATAGAGTAATGTGAATGCGACCCAAAAAAGAGGACATGTAGATGATGTGCACATGCATTGTAGGATTCGTTTAGAGGGAAAAATGGGAGTGCACATGGTGTATACCATAGCACATACATAATAGTATGATATAAAAGCTAACAAAGTGTTAGTGACAAACAATATAGAAAAATAACATAATAGATGTAAGAAAAAGTATGCAAAGACACACAAGTATAATAGTCATAATAAACAACATGTCACATACATGGGACACCCCTCGGGATGTCACAAGACAATTGAGGAACTTGAGGCTAACAAGCAACAATAAAATAACATAGGGCATTTCCCACAAATAAGTGAAAGCATATATTAATCATTTAAAACAAGAGATAAGCTATAAAATGAAAATTATTCCAGTTTGGAAATGATCTACAACGTAGATACTATACATGAAGAACCCATTAACATATTAGAGTAATAAAGAGTGTGAAACGATGTATGTAGTGAGTAAATGAGGTAAGAGGACGTAAATGAGTAAATATGTGTGTACGAGAGCATAAAGTGCATGCCCCAATTGAGTGCAAAACAACTAGTAAAGAGCAATGTTAAGCATCTTACATTGTGTAACAATATATTTTTAGCTTGCATTAAACTCTATGTACCACACGGATGCCCATGTATATAGCATATTATGCATCAAGCTAACATGATAAGTAAAGTGCAACATGAAAAGTATAAGTGTGCAAAAAAACAACCAAGCAAGAGAAATGTAATTGCTTTTGAATTTGTAGTATAGTTGAATGTTTTGGATTTTCAGGCCCCCGAGGGCATAGATGAAAACATATTACCCAGAGAGAAGGAAGGATGATCCAAGAATTCCCCAGGAGAGGAATATATATATATATATATATATATATATATATATATATATATATAGTTCTTTTTGATAAAGTCTAGAGTATGTGAGTAGAGGGAAAACAAGGTTTCCCCTAATGTGGGTGTGAAAAGTGAGGTTGAGGTGTGTAGCCCTTGCCTCAACAATCAAGTTGAACCTATAAAAAATTGTGTCACCAAGAAATGAGGGGGAAAGTGGATGCCCTCCAAAGTGTGAGTAATATTGGAACTAGTTAATGAGTATGTTAGGCGAGGGCCCACTATCTACCATTGTGAATGAAGAAAGTGATCATGAATTAAGGGATGAGTGTCATGTGAGACTAGGTGTATGAGTGTGTGTGTGTAGAAAATTTGTGTCCTAAAGGATTATGTCGTGTATGAGGTGAAACATAAATATTGTAAGATTGAGATGTGAAATGTGTACTATGAACCCTATGTGACAACCTAGTCATATGTGGCGAGACCATGAGACCTAGAGATGCATCAAGAGTGAGTGATGGGAACTAAAGGTCGAGGAGGTTGATATGAGTTAGCAGCTGGTGGTGAGAGTGTGATACTATCACTAGGAGCATTGTTAAAGGTAGGATTGATTTGTAATGGGAGGTGGACTATAAGTAATGCTAATTAGGGCAAGGGGTGTACTAGTGGTAAGGACCTATGAATATTAAGAGATAATAGGTAATGAAGTTTGAGGTGAGATGCCATGGATGGTAGTGACTTAATGTTCATGTATGAATTTGACACATTGGTGTACAATAGTTGGAACAACTCTAGTGGCCTAAAACCAAGGAATACCTAAGATCATGTCATACCGTTTGATTCCGGATGCGTTAATAAATGACAAATAGATAGTAAGAGGCCCAATTGTGATGGTAAAAGTGATTCACCCATAATAAGTAGGATACTTACACGTGATTTGAGATAATGAAAATCCAATAGCACACAAGTGGGGAATTGAACATGCATTATGTTTGAAAGTAGGATTGATTATGACATTATTAAGAGTTTGATTGTCAATCAATGTAGCAATTTGAAGCCTAAAAGATGTAAACAAAGCATGGAAATTTGCATCAATAAAAGCAATGGTTGTTGGTAGAGTAGAAGTAATACCAATAATAAAGCAAAGAGTATTATTGGTAGATTACGGAGGTGGAACTTTGTGGTAGGCATGATTAACAATTTCTTTAGATGTAGCCTTGGCATGCTTTGGAAGCGGGTCATTGAATATCTTAAGTTTATCATTATCATTGGTAGGTTTGGAGTACGGGAGGCTGTCCCATTCAATTGTTTTAGAAGTAATTAGGTCTTGGATCACATGTTTAAGTTTAAAGAATTGATTGGTGGAATATCCATTGCATTGGTGATAATCATAATATTCTTTTCACCAAAGAGTTTCCCTTGAGGATGACTAGAATACAACTCGAGAGCCGAGAGGAAGAGATATATGGTTACTTATCAAGGAGTGTTGTAACACCGCTCGAGGTGGGATTAGAAATTTAGTCCAATGCCATCGAAGAGGTTAGATTTGGAGCTTTGTTGGTTGAGACACTACATTAACATTGGTTTTAATGTAAACTCGGGGCTCGATGAGGTTTTCTTTCAAAGGTAGATTTACTTGGGAATTCAGAATTAGATTGATGAGAAGCATGATATGATATTTAATATTTCTTGTGGCAATAAAACTTCTTTCAAGGTCCTTAAGGATATGACACAAGTGATCAAAGGAACGAAATATATCAAAGATGCAAAATTATTGAATAGGAGCCAAAAGACTCTGTGAAAATAGATCTTACAATTCAGATTTGGCTAGGATATTGTTCATTTTAGTTAGATTGGTCTTATAGCGCATGAGAAAATAGTCACTAATGTGCTCACTTTGGGGTCTTGCTTTATTTTATCCATTTGTGCATAAGGGATTTTAGTTTTAGTATTAATAGAACAATGTGTTAATCATACAAAAAGAATTGGTAAATCATAAAACCATTACAATGCATAATCTTGTAAACTTATGGAAAACAATTTCGTTAACATTATATCATTGAAAGTTCGTGACAATGAATACTTGAAAACAATATTTGACACAAAATATTTGCACAGAAACAAGACGATGCTTGTGTATTTTATTAATATCAAAATCAAGCATTATAAACAAATGAGAGAGCTGCAATATTTATAGATATTGGATAACTTCTATCTCATCCATAATATATGGAAACAAATCATCTAATATGAGAAAATATGCAGAAATAGCATATTTCCCCTAACTGCCCCTATTGCCCCTCATGGAAATCATCCAGGAACAAAATATGCAAGATAGAACATAATCCCTTAAACATTGGGATGAGAACACTATCACTTAGTTAACTAACAACTAAGGATAACTAATACCTATTAACACAAGTTTAAAGTATTTAAATTAAATACTTTCACTTATTAAATTTATTCAAATATCAACTAATGATGAATTAAGCTAAGTTTTATTCCTAACATTCCCCCTTAATTCCGCATGGTCTCAAATGAATAGGAGAGAAATTTTCTAAAACCCTCAAATCTACCTCAAGCAAGTGACTTTGAAGACATCCGCACGTTGCATATCTGTTGGGCAATACTAGAGCTAGATGTTGTTGTTACAGAACATGTTTGTGAATGAAATGTACCGCACCTCAATGTGTTTGGTGCACTCATGAAAAAATGGATTCCAAACAAGTTTTACTACTCCTTTTTTATCAACATGTAGGATAGTTATATATTTTTGGTATTCCCAATCCATTAAGTATATGTCAGAGCCATATCCCTTCATAAACATCTCCACCTACTGCACGATATTTTGATTCTATGGAGGACCTTAAAACACAAGTTTTCTTCTTACTCCCCCATCATATCAGTCCAAATCCCAAAAAGAATACAAATCCTGAAGTGGATTTCCTATTGATTCTATGTTTCTGCATGATCGAATCAATATCATGTCAAGAATAAGTTATTATTATTCTTGTATTTTAGGCCATAGTCCATAGTTCCTCTGATGTACCTCAGTATCCACTTTGTTTCTTTCCAATGAGAAACCCTTGGTTCTTGCATGAACCGTGAAAGATAGATGACTGCATAACTGATATCCGGCCTAGTGTAAGTCAAGTAGATGAGACTCCCGATTAACTGCCGATAGAGAGTTGCATTTACTTGTGGTGATGGATCTGTTTGAGACAATTGAAGTATTGTCTCCATAGGTGTGGAAAATGGCTTACTATCCATCATATTGAATTTCTTGATCGTTGTCTTGGAGTATTTCAATTATGACACAAAGATATGATTTTCTCTTTGCCAAACTTCAAGTCCAAGACAATAATGTAGAATCCCAAGATCGGTCATGTCGAATGATCATGTTAGATATTTCTTTTTTGATTCAATCATCCTCGCTGACCCTCCAGTGATGACTAGATCATCAACATATACTACAACGATCACTATCTCCCCCCCTTTCTTTTTGAGATAGAGATTAGGATTGTATGGACTCTGTTGAATCCATGTTGAATGAGATGCTCATCAATTTTTATGTACCATGCCCTAGGAGACTGCTTTATACCATATAGTGATTTTATGAGTTTATATACCTTTTCCTCTTTACCTGGTATGACAAAACCTTCTGGTTGAGTCATGTAAACTTCTTCCTGTAAATCGCCACTAAGAAATGCACTTTTCACATCCATTTGGTGTATTTTCCAACCAAATTATGCAACTAGAGCAAATATTAACCTGAAAGTTTTTATCTTAGTTGTGGGAGCAAAAGTTTCCTCATAATCAATGCCTTCTTTTTGAGCATATCCCTTAACAACTAGTCTAGCCTTATGTTTATCAAATTTTCCATCTGCTTTGTACTTCGTTTTGAAGATCCATTTACATCCAATCAACTTTTTCCCTAGTGGAAGATCTGTAAGTTGCCATGTATTATTTTTCATAAGTGACTTATATTCTGCATCCATATCATCTTTCCAAGGTTTAGACTATAGGGCTTCTGAAACTGAGGAAGGCTCAATAGTTTCAAAAACTTTACCCATTAAGGAAAATTTGACCTCATTTCAAGCCATACCACGAGTCCTCATTCCAGTGGTAAATGTGTTGGGGACACTATCCAATTTTGCATCTCTAATCATACTTGTATACCATTTAGGTATACTTTTTGTGGTTCCTGTGGGAGGTTGAATTTCATTATCTTCCCCATCATCACTATCATCATCAAAGTGATTACCATCCTCTTTTTTCACTGTAGGGATGATTTTTTCATCATGTGAGTATATGGAAGGAGCATTTGCTTCTTTCTTCTCAAAGAACTCAACATCCTGAATAGTGTAAACACTCCTTGTTTTTGGATCCATAAGTCTATAGCCAAGTGCTTCATCATTGTATCCCAAGAAGATAAGTTTTTCTGATTTCATATCAAGCTTACATTTTTGTTTCTTAGGAATGTGCATACTTGCTTTACATCCAAAAAATATAAGGTGTGAAATAGATGGCTTATTCCTTGACCATGCTTCCTATGATGTTACTCCATCAAGAGCTGCAGTGGGAACTCTGTTTAGTAAATAGACTGACATTTTAGCTGCTTCGGCCCAAAATATTTTTGATAAACCCACATCATCAATCATACATCACACCATATCCATGATAGTACAATTTTTCCTTTCAACAACACCATTTTTTTGCGGTGTTTGAGGAGGATCCATTTGATGATGAATGTCATGTGTTTTCAAAAAATCATTGAACTCATTGCTAGTGTATTCTCCCCCTCGATCTAAGCGGAGTGTTTTTATTTTCCTACCAGACTCTATTTCAACAAGGGCTTTGAACTTCTTGAAAGTTTCAAAATCTTGGTCTTTTTGTAGAAAGACAATATATCCACATTTTTCTTGAAAAATCATCAACAAAGAGCATGAAATATTGAAACCCCAGAGTGGTTAGGTCTCATTGGTCCACACAAATCAGTATGCACTAAGTCAAGTTTTTCCTTAGCCCGAAATGTACTATGTTTGAATGGTACTCTATTTTGTTTTCTCTGCCAAACAATGTTGACATTTATCTACACCCTTTTTAGAGGTGGTAAACCCCTAACCATATCGTATCAACAAAGTGTGTCAAGATATCCAAAACTCACATGTCCAAGTCTTTGATGCCATAGTTGAGCTGATGATGTATCCTTGGCTACAAGTGCTTGATCATTTCATTAAACAAAATCCAACTGAAACATTCTTCCCACATTCAAAGCTTTTACAACAATTTTGGAGCTTCGTGACTTATCTCAAATTAGGCACATATTTTTACCACCTTTACAATCAAAGTCAATTTTGAGATTGTGATCTAATAATTGACTCACGGATAAATTTTTTTTTTAAACTAGGGACATAAAGAACATCTATAATTTTACAATTATGATGCCTAAGTGGTAGTGAAATGGAACCAATGCCTTCAACACTGTATATGATGTATCATCACCCAAAGAGACATGATTTTTGGTTGGTGTTTTACTCATTGTGAAGAACCAATCTTTCTTTCCTGTCATGTGTCGAGTTGCACCCGAGTCGACACACCAAATTTGATTTGTAGAATTGGATACTTCATTTGATTGTGTAGAATATAGAAAGTCATCATCATCAAATTGATCTTCTGTTTAGCTACATTTCCTTGTTGAGTTGGTTTCTTCTTCCACTTGTTATTATTTTGTTCCCTGTTTACTCTGTTGTTGACCAAATTTTGTTTGTTGGTAATTAATATTTTTACCACTTGATGATCCTTGTTGGAATGTGTTATACCAACAATTTTTTAAGTCATGTCATTTTTGACCACAAATAAGACATTTTTTTGTCCTTTTGGCCTTGTTGAGTATTACCTTGCTTATGAGGCTATTTACTAGACTTAGCCTATTTTTTTCTTTTTGATTAGAAGTAAGTTCTTGCTCTTCAGTTTTAGTAGTTGAGTGAATAGCTTCCTCTTGTTGTAGCATATTCACTAACTCTTTAAAAGTTGTTGTTTGATAAGTTATGTTTAACGTGGTCACAAAAGTCCCTGTAAGGAGGAAGAGCTCTCAATACTATATGCATGAGTGATGTGTCAGTTACTTCTTTTCCCAAAGCTTGAAGTGATGCACATTAAGTTGTTACTCTTCTAAAAGCATTTCAAATTTTTCAGTTGGTTGCATTTGCAAGTTCAATAGTTCAAGTTCAATTTTCTTTTAAATACCAGAGAATGAAACAATGTCACCTTTTGCAACAGAGTTGCATCCAGGTCTGCAAGGGCCTGTGATTACACTCTAGGTGTTCTTCAACTGCAAATCAACTGTGAAATGAGGTGTGGATTCGGGTAGGGGCTATGAAATGGCTGGGGGCATCTATGGCTCCTCCTAGCTCTGTAATTTCTCAGATCTCCCTAAACTTCCCTAAAACTTCCTACACTCCTCCTCTCGGATCGAATCGCTCGATACCAAATCTTGACAATGAATACTTGAAAACAATATTTGACATCAGAATATTTACACATAAACAAGATGATGATTTTGTATTTTATTAATATCAAAATCAAGCATTACAGACAAATGAGAGAGCTGCAATATTTATAGATATCGACAACTTCTATCTCATCCACAATATATGGAAACAAATCATCTAATACGAGAAAATATGCAAAAATAACATATTTCCCTAACTACCCTTATTTCTCCTCATGGAAATCATCTGGGAACAAAATATGCAAGATAGAACATGATCCCATAAACATTGAGATGAGAACACTATCACTTAGTTAACTAACAACTAAGGATTACTAATACCTATTGACACAAGTTTAAAGTATTTAAATTAAATAATTTAACTTATTACATTTATTCAAATATCAACTAATGATGAATTAAGCTAAGTTTTATTCCTAAAAAAATTATAATCTAAGAAAGCAACATGAAATGATTTAAGATGCTCTTGTGGATCTTCTTTACTAGTGAAAAGAGGAAGCTTGGGTAAAACAAAACCAAGAGGAAGAGGATAAGAGGAAAGCTAAGGTATAAGAGGGTTGTGCGAAGAATTTGTAGAAGAAGAATTTGTTGGAAGATGTTGTATATTTTGCATACAAGATACCTAGGAGTATTGCACACCTCTACCACGAACATTAGCGCTGGTCAGGAATATATATATGCAATTTTTAATCTATACATGTATATGGGTGGTGTCATAACCCATGAATTATGGGTAACTATTATCGGTTGTTTTTTTATCCCATGGTTTTATAACCCATTGTATTATAAAACCACATTGATTGTTTCTATTGATGTGCTTACATATAGCTAAACACACAAGTAGGGATAATTTAACGCTTTTGACCGGAGCTTTGAATCGAGGGTTAGGCCCCAACCTTACAAGAGTGAAGGAGAAGAGGAGAAAATATAGGAAGAAGTGAGATAGAAGAAGGAAGGATAGAGGAAGAAGGGCTACTGCCCACAACATTGCATACAGAAAGAGCAATGAATAGAAACCAGAAAAAGCTTAAACAATGCAAAAATGACCATTGCTACCAAAAGGGACACTTCAACTTCAACCAATACAAGTACCAACATGACGATTGGCCTCCCGCAGAATGATTCTATATGCTCGAGTGCCCTATCCTTCAATGCATTCCATTGATCAATTACTAAATAAATAGGAAAACCAGCAGCCTCGATGTCCACCTCTGGCAGAAGACGATGATCGAGCCACCCATCATGAAAAGGTTGTTGACGCTTTGAGCGTGATTGAGAAGATCTCTGTACTGACCGCATATCCACTGGATGCCACGTCCCGAGCCGATTGCAAGTTCATCGACCTCTTCTACCCATAGAAGTGGATCGATCAGGAGAAGATGGCCAATTCCTCACTAAGGCCCACACGATGAGCGGGATAAATAACAGAGTTAGCAATGAATTTGACAACAACCAAGATCCTCCTCCAGTAACAGGCAGAATGAGACAAAGGTAGTTGCGATGTCCGCATTGGTGCATGCACGGCGAGATTGAAATCTATAGGAGTCACCCAGAATTGTCTCGATTGCCTCGGCTTCCTGGTCCGAGGAGTATTGGAAGACCTCCGAGAGGTGGGAACGATCAATCTCCATGGTCGTGGTGACGTCTAGCACCGAGCTTTGAAGGAGAACAAAGGGGAACCCGAGAAACACCATTGAAATGCATGGAAAGACCAACAACGTGGAAGTGAAAATAGAAGGGCACAAAGCAAAGAGAAGACAACCACCTCCCTTAAATGGGACGTTGCACACGCGTGAGGCCAAACCACCCTGTAAATGCAAGTTGGTCCGCTCACATGAGATAATACTTGAAAGACCTTGCCATGCTTGAAGGTATCTGATATGACACTAGCGGTAGGGTGATCTATTGCAAAGTTTGCCAAAAGATCTGCAGCATGATTGGTTTCCCAATAATTGTGCATGATGTGCCAAGTACCAATCTTGCCCAACCAAAAGAAAATATGGGGGATAAAAATGTTGATTTTCCACGAGGGGGAAGAGCCTCTAGAGACTGCATGAATAATTATTTGTGAGTCTCCTTCAATATAAAGTTGTGAGCAACCCAATTGGGCTGCCATCTTAATCCCTTCCAGAAGCACTTGGGCTTCTGCAGCATTGCACGAGCCATCCCGAAGGGGAAAGGATCCAGCCTTGATAAGATGTCCAGAATCATCCCTAAGAATACATCCTGCACCTGATTTACCTGGATTACCTCTAGAAGCACCATCAAAATTAAGTTTCCACAAACCTTTCGGGGGGGTCTCCATCTAGCCCTTTTCCTACGAATTAATTTTTCAACCTGTGTGAGACCTTTTTTAATGATAGAACTAGGGCAAGCAACTTGATGAGAGGCCAAGAATTAAATATTTCAACATCTCTGGAGGAGAAATTGGAATGTGACAAATTGTTGATACTAACTTTCTCCGAGATGGCCACTTCCAACTTGTTGAGGAAAACATGCAGCTCGGTCGTTTGTTCTAAAGAGCCAGAGATGTGTTCCCACCAAATATGCCATAAGAGGAAGAATGGAGCAATGGACCAAATAGAACACAGAGAGCTTTTGAGATTGAAACTCGGCCAAGAAAGAAGGGTCTCGCTGATATTTTTACATGGGGCCCAAGCAAGTTTTAATTTACTAAGGAGCCAATCCCAACAACTGGAAGCAAAAGGGAAAAAAAAAAGATGATCCAGGTCTTCCTCAAGCATCACCACAAAGCACACACTTGGTGGGACCCGCATAGCCCCAAGACCTTCTCCTAACTTGGGTCAGGATTTTCTTTTTCAAAACCAGCCAACCAAAGATGGCCACCTTGGGAGAAATACTATGGTGCCAGCAACCAAAAGAACTAGGGGAGGCCCTGGTCAGACCTTGAGAAGAGAAGATCATATCCAGCTTTCACGGAGAAAGAACCCGTGGCATCCCCAAGCCAAAGTAGTTGGTCTTCACTGCCTAAGAAGTGTGGATTTCTGTCTGAATGGCTTCCTTGTAGAAAGAGGATTCAAGAGCGGTGGCACCAATATTGGAGATATCTTTCCAAATCCAAGAAGGTGAACCGTTGTGGTGTTGACAACCATAATCAGCAACCAATGAGCCCAAGTAGTTTTGGTCTCATTCATAACTCTGTTGAGTTCTGGCGTGAGATTAATAGGTGGGAACCCATTCCAACTATCCTCCCAAAAGTTGGCAAGCTGTCCATTGTTGATATTCCAAGAGACCGAGTCTGCTATCAGGGGTTTGGATTTACAAAAAAGTTCCAAATATGTGAACCTTTAGGGAGCTCAGAACTGGATAAGCAGTAACTCGGGCGACCACCCTCAAGGTACTTATGAGAAAGAACTTGGAAGGCAAGCCTTTTAGCATCTGAAATGAAGTTCCAGACAAGTTTAGCACCGAGAGCTGAATTCTGTAGAGTGAGATCCATAATACCCAACCCACCCAAGCGTTTGGGCAGCTTGACCATTTCCCATTTTACCAAGTGAAATTTTCGCTCTTCATTGTTCCCTTGCCATAAGAATGATCTCGATGTCTTCTCAATTTTGTGTAGAACTGTCTTAGGGATCTGCAAGACAGACAACATATAGATTGGAATGGCCAGAAGAACTGAATTTATCAACATGGCTCTCCCTGCTAAGGATAGCCATTTTCCTTTCCATGAGAGCAATCTAGAAGATAGAGAATTTGTGAGCCCATCCCATAAAAGAGCTTTACCATTCCCAGAGAAAAGTGGGATACCAATATATTGTGGAAGGGCTCCCACATGGTAAAGCCAAGAATTGCTTTGATCCTGCTCTGTATTCTAGGAGCAACATTAAAAAAGAAAATGATAGATTTGTGGAAGTTGATAACTTGTCCGTATTCATTTGAAGAATAAGAATTAGTAAAGAAGAGAAGCATCTGGCTTTGGAATGGACGCTTGACCAAATAAGAATGTATCATCTCGTGAATTGTTGGTGCGAGAGGGTGGAAGATTGGAAGTTATGCGAATGCCCTTAAGAGAACCTTCAGATGGGCAGATTTGATGCTCCGACTAAGAGCTTCTGTGACCAAAATAAAAAGAAAAGAGGAAAGGGGATCGCCTTGTCTCAGTCCCCTGCTACTGCTGAAAAAACCTTCTACCAAACCATTGACCAAGACAGAAAAACATGTGGGGAAGCAATGCAGTTGAAGATCCAGTTGCAAAAGTGCCAACTAAATCCCATGGCTTGAAGTGACTTAATAAGGAATCTCCAATTGATACGGTCATAGGCTTTACTAAAATCCAATTTCAACATCATGCCAGCTCTAGAAGATGAGTGAAGAGTGTGAATCAGTTCATGCGAGATAATGATCCCCATCATGATAGACCTCCCCGGAATGAAACCACTTTGTTCTTGTGCCACCAATTTAGAGAGGAGAGGGCTCATTCTAGTGGCAATGGCTTTTGAGATAATTTTGTAGGATGTATTACAGAGGAGATTGTCTGAAGTCATCCAAAGACTCACCGAGAGACTTTTTAGGAAACATGCAAATAAGAGTATGATTGAGTGCGCCAGAAGCTTGCCCGTACGCCGAGATTCCTCTCCACAAGCTGCCGACTATATCCCTAATAACTTCCCAGAAGTCCTGATAGAAAGAGTGGGGAAGCCATCAGGACTAGGTGCTTTATCCCTCTTCATTGAAAAAACAATTTTACGAACCTCCTCCTTGGAAAAAGGGGATAAAAGCATTATATTATCAGCATCATCAACCAAAGAGGGGATCTGGTTAAAGAAGGGAAGTTGAGCGCACAGAGGGGTGGCCGAATCACCATTCAAAAGCTTTTGGAAAAAAGACACCGACTCAGATTTGATCCGGATTTGGGTGGATGCCATAGAGTTGTCTTCCAACTGAAGGGAGGAGATATAATTGGAATTTCTTCTGGCTTTAACCGAAGCGTGGAAGAACTTTGTATTTTTATCTCCATCTCATCAACCAAACTTCCCTCGATTTTTGTCTCCAATGAATTTCCTCTTTAAGGAGGAGATCGCGAGCTCCCTTAGCAGCAATTTTTCTTTAAGGAAGTCAGCCTGATGCATCCCATGTGAGAAAATAGATTCATTAAGAATACAGAGCTCTTTTTCTACTCTGAGTTTCTCTAGGAAGATGTTTTTGAAGCAGGAGACATTCCAGTCCGCAAGTTATCTTTCAAAGCAGTGAGAGTTTTTTGGAGAGAATATACATCCAAGTCCCTTTGACCTTGAAGGAATCCCACCAAGATTTAATCAGAGGCCTGAGAGAAGAATCCTGCAACCACATGTTTTCAAATTTGAACGGCGAATCATCATGGGGAAGATCAAAGGAAATGATTAGAGAAATTGGAAAATGATCGAGAGCGGAAAGAGGAAGAACAAAGCATTTCAGAAGAAAGTTGTACTGCAACCAAACTTCAGAGACCAAAAATCTGTCAAGACACCGCCATTGAGCTAAACCCAAGCCTCGATTATTCCATGTAAACCAACCCGAACTCGGCTCCATGTCCACAAGATTGGTGGAAGACACAAAGGAAATGAAATCAGCTTGAGAGCGAGGCTACCATTGAATACCACCCCATTTATCAGTGTCAGAGAGAGTTGCATTAAAATCACCTGCAACTACAATCTTGGAGTTCATAGCCGAATCAAGGACAAGCTGAAGTTTAGACCAGAGATCCTTTTTTTTGTGGAATAGAGGGACCATAAACATTACATAATAAGGACTCATCAGAATGTTTGATATTAACCTTGCACCAAATGAAATTTGGATCAACCAGGAGAGGTTCAAGACTACAACAACTGGATTTCCACAAAACACCCAACCCACCCAAGCACCAAGTGAATCCGAGAAGCAACCTTCCCATCCTTTCCATTTTCAAAACCAACCATTCTTACAACCTACTAGAGACATCTTAGTTTCTTGGATCAAACATAAATCAGCTAAAGATTCAGTGACATAACATCTTAAAAGACGTTGTTTGTTAGGGGTGTTCATGCCCCTAACATTCCAAGAAAAGAGGATCATTTGATCTTCAGAGAGGACCCGCCTCTCTTACTCATGGAAGGAAAAAAGGAATGTAGCTGAAGTTGCTTACCTGCTGCAATTTCTTTAAGGGAAATGTTACTCTTGGAGGGACGACCTTGAGTACCCTTCGGCCCTAGATCCATGCCAAGAATTGCAGGCATCGGGAGAATCGGGCGCATCTGTGGGTCAGCCAAAGTCGAAACTTGGGACAACATCCAGAGATCCACAGGGATCTCCTTCAATAGAAAGGATTAACTTGTCCTTCTCATTCACCCATTTCTCCAAAGAGTCAGCATTCCCACCCAGGCCGAGAGCAATACCTTCATGAAATAAGGATAAAATCCTAGATGAGTCCTTAACCACTGAAGCAGTTTCTTTAACAAGAGAAATGGTACTCGGGTCCAAAGCCAGGGACTCAAACGCAGAATAGAGTCATTAATAACCACTTTTAGAGGTTGCTCTTTTTCTAATGGAGGAGGAGCTGGATGTGAAGAATCCTGGAGTGGAATAGATTTCTTCCTCCACACCATTTTGCTAGGAACATGGGTTTTTTGCATGATTTTTGGAAATGACCAGGTTGTTTGCATTTGAAACAACTGTTAGAAACTCCTTCGTATTCCACCTTCTGCTCCCATTTCCCGGAAGGGGAAGAGATGACTATGAGATCTTGTAGCTTTTTGTTGGGGTCAATGGAAATGCAAATCCTAGCAAAGGATGAAAGGGTACCTTCCAAAGTGATAGGATCGATGCAAACGACATGCCCTAGGCTGGAGCAAATCTTGTGGAGAATGGTGGAAGACCAAAACTCGTTGGGTAGTGAATAAAGCCTTACCCATACTTGGAAACCTTCCATTTCCACTTTAGTTGGGTCAAAATGTGCCACCCACTCGCGAATAGCTAGGCTGAATCCGCTAAGAGAAAGTCTTTTCTCTCCATGGTGTCGTTCCTTTGAGTTGCACTCCAAAAGATTACAAGAAAGAAGCCTCTTTCCAAGAAGCGGATTCTGAGGCCACTACCCCACTGAATATCACACTAGTTTCGAATGCCTTCCACCGAGAGCCAATGACCGAAAAAAATTTGTGATGATTGCTTTGTTTTCGAGAAGGTTAAGATGCAAGGTCTTCCGAGTCCACTTTTCCCGGGGATAAATCTTGTGTATGTCATTGGGTTTCTCTATTTATCTTGAATATTATTCAAATTATATCTTATTAATTATTTATTTATTGGATAGATTCTCTTTATAATTGATGGTGGGATCTTGTTGTAGTTGAGGAACTTGCACTTGTAGGTTACACACCAAGGATTCTAACGAATGGGTTCCAGAAGAAGAACTAGGTTAAATATGAGAGATAGAAGGAAAATAAAAATGATTGGTAGACATGGGAATGGAAATATTGAGACTACATGCCCCATGGAGGCGTGGAGAGAATAAAGAGGAATGGAATATATATGTAGCGTGGAGTTGAAAAGAGTAGAAATAGGAACAATAAAGGTCCGGAGTCATTGTGATTCCTCATGAAGAACATATAAGAAGAGATCCAAATTTTGAGAGTTAGAAGTTATGTATTAATTTAAATCATGTCAATGCTCAATAGTAAATATCTTAGGAGGAGCCTCGATCATGATGAATAATTGTGATAAACCCTAGAAGAAGATAGATTTGATGCACAATATACAATACCGGGTTCACCAAATAATTTAACATAAATTGGTCAATATCTCTCTATGGGGTAGTTAATTTATGTTAGATTATCATAATCAATTAATTTATAAAGCTTATTGCAACAATATTAGGAATAATCATTAAACAATTATTATAAGTAACAATAGATAAAATACTTACAATGTGAGAGAAGGGATGAATTTTGTTGATATCCTATTCTCTATGATGATTTGGGTTGATCTATCGTGAAATAGATTAGAAATGACCGACAAAGCCTCACTATTTAAATTGTGTGTTGAATCGCTACACAGGGCAAATCAAATGGCATGGGCCAAAGTGTTCCCCAACATGGCCCTTTTTGTATGCTCTCGTCCCTAATATCCTCTATTCCTATCATTTTTGGGTCTCTACATTGTCTTCTAATCTTCTCCCGTCTAAAATATGGAATTTCAAAATTGTGCGATCTTTGTCGTGTACCTAATTGATCCTTCAAAATCCTAGATATTCCACAAGTCTTGAAACATAAACATTAGGTGGGTTTAGGAACCCTCTTGCACCACCAATGTTGTCACTACTTTGAAGAGAGGATCAAACATCACGTCATTTTATCCTAGCATGTGATCTATAAAATGTATACAACCAAATAGATAACCATGATCTTGCAATAATGTGATTGCACTTGCACCTTTTCCCTAGCTTGACATGGAGTGATGATATGTTCCTTGAATTTGTAGATCTTAGTGGATCACTACCCTAACAAGAGTATGTAGATTATATGGAGCTCAAGGGAGTCTTGGAATGGATTTTTATTGTGATTTCTCTTAGTATATGCTCATTAAGATCTTTGAGTGTCAAGTATATATGATCTCCTCTCTTGATAATGGATGAAAAACTAGCTTATATATATGTTCCAGATCTGGAATCCTTGAATAAGGAAAATTAGGAATGTATCAAATGGAATCAAATTAGAAAAAGTGTCATTTGAGGAGGAGGGACCAAAGCGAGATAGGTTCTTGCATAATGTATGGGCGCTATAGACCTCCTTATTTGTTATGGTCCTAGGTATATGTGTGGATGATCGAGAGTTGAGAATGTGATATACGAGTGTATAGCCTAATTTTATGGATTAATAGGATCATTATGTAGACAAATAAGTTATGTGTTTAAGAAAGAGTCAATGTGATATAACTAGGGATAACATGATTGACTAGTGCAAAGGCATTGCACAATTTGTGTTGTTGTGTCACTTTCAATTTATGCAAATGTAAATATTATATGTTACATTTTAAATTTGAGTTAAAGTTCAATTCTTTACCATTGACATTGACTACACTAACACAATCGACTCAGTAAAACAAAATATGAGAAAATACCAAATGTGTCTACACACTCGGGTATCTTTTCCTTTATGCATGTAATTTTCATTTCATACTTAAAGGGGGATATGTAGACACTCAAATTTGGTAATTTACTCTTTGATACTACTGGTTTTGACAATGCACTCTTATTAAGATAAATAAACTCTTTCTATCCCTACTTAGTACATCACGAGGTCTCTTATATAATTTGATTATTCATGCACACTATTATGTCAATATTTTTAGACTGAAATGCATAAAATCCATATAAAAACTCCACTTGATAGGATGCAACCTTCATTTTCTATGTTTCTCATCCATGTGTAAAAAAATTCCAGTTTGGTCGGTTTTTGATATCTATTCTGGATTACTTATACAATATTGAAATGACATGTCCTCCATCTTTGCTTTAAGTTTCACATTCTTTTTAGATCATTTTCTTCCACTATTTCGACCTTTCCTTGATAATTAACATTTGAAACCCTTTATAATAAATTAAAACTCACCTCATTTATATACCTAGAAATCATATGGCACTACATTGACATACTCTCTTACAACACTCACAAAAGGCACGTAAGACTCCCTTAATCTTGCCAACTCTTATACACATTCATTAGGGAAGTAATCACTACATGTATGAAGCGTTATACTAGTTCAACGAATCAAATTATATCATTTGCAAGAACTCAACCATCCCCATTCCAAGCATTAGTAAGAGCTAAACTCAACTCAAACATTGTAAAGGAGTTCCCAATTTCCAATTCTAATTTTGTTCATTTAGATACCACATGATAGGTGGAGAACTATGTGTGGTTTGAGGACTCTTTAGTTAATTATAACATCAACAAAGTGCAAGGATTACATTTCAACCTAGTTATTGTTTATTTTACATTGTTTCCCACATGTGGATAGGGTTTGAGACCTCACCTTTGAAAATGTTTAGGCGACCTCACAAAATGATCGATAACTAGGGTTTGACAACGATTGGAAATTTTGGGTAGGAGACACTCCCATGAAGTTACAAATCCATATTTAGAGTAGGTCTAAAATTGTATAGGGTCAAGACCGTTTAAATGATACTAGTGGAGTTCTACAGTCCTATACTATGCCAATTTCCATCTACAGTTTTAGTGTCGAGGCATAATCAGGTTCGAGATATCCTAGTTCTAGCACTTTGCACACCCAAAACCACCTAGATCCATCTATAATCATCTAAGTGCACTCATCCTCTTGTGTTTTCAAGTTCAACTCATATTGTGTACATTAGTTGTCACAAGATAATCAAATTGGACATTTTTATGCAAGGATTAGAAACATGGAAAATGAAGGTTGCATCTTGTCAATTGGAGTTTGTCTTTGGATTTTATGCATTCAAATATTGTAGTCACAAAATCATGCACTTTAGACATTATTTATCCCTGGTCTCATACTACTATTTAGAAGGTTCTTGAGTGAAGAAAGTACTAATTAACCCCCATCTTTTGGCCATCTTATTTTATTTTATTTTGTCATTACCGACCTCTTACACCCATATGCCCAATCATCTTGTCATCTTGTATTATTTTAGCCTCGACTAGGGCACCCATATTAGTATTAGGGCACCCGTGGGTGCCCTAGTCCCACCAGGGCACCCCAATCCCTTTTGTAATTTCCCACCACTTTTTGGGCTCTTTCTAGCCATTTTACATCTTTATCTTTCTTGTGGTCAGCATTTTTGGGGTTAATTATGAAATTAGACCAAGATAACCCTATAAATATAAAGTTATGAGACCATAATGAGGGACCTAACATCACTCATCTAAATTTGCATCCATCTATTGCATTAGAGATCACTTGCATCCACATAGCTCCATCATCAAGGCACAAGGCTAGGACATCTACATCACACTTCATAGGGGGAGGGATTTTATTATATTCCATGCACACATTCTATTAAATTTTCTACACATAGTTATTGCTCTCTACTTCACAAAGTGTAACTGGTACAAGAGAAACCTAGGGCATGTTAACACACACTTGCACATGGAACCACATCGGGTTTGAGATGTAATGCAACACACAGTTAGTAAGTCTACCATTGTTACAGTCGAGGTCAATCCAACCCCTTCATATGCATTTTTATTTTTAGGTTTTGATGTTTGTTTTAGGGACTTACAGGTCTTTCTTTCATCTTAGATTATTGGCGACATTTAAAGGAGCATGAAGAATTTGATACAATATACAACAAAGGTTCCAGATCACCTCCTTTCCCTACAGAGATTATTTTCAGATATTTTTCATAGACCGAGCACATAGATTACAGATCAAAGTGCATGTAGGTGTCCTAGTCCCCCTCCAAATGCTCCATTCCAGCTAGATCCTCCAGCTCCATCCTTTTAAGGAATTATGCGAGTCGTTCCTTCGTATTTTTAGTCACCTCTGTGACTCGAGTCTTGTAAGAATATGTTATTCAACTAAGTTCTTTCCTCTTATCTCTTGCAAATTAGGGTTAGCATTTCCTTTTACGTAATTATTTAGCTTATTTACATACTTCTTTACTACATTTATTTATCTTATTACGTTTTTCATAGCTTAGATTAATAATCCCGATACTATAATAGTTAGTCCATTTTAGTTAATCAAATATTAGAAAAAAGTTGACATATCGGTGTGCATGACTAAATAGTAAACAAGTTAGACAAGAGACCTCGGGATGTAAAAATCGGGATATAAAGAATGTTTATCAATCAAGTGGTGAGCGTAACATAGTGAACCACTCGCCATAAAGATCTATAGGGTGCTTGCAGAAATCGAGGGCTGCTTTATCAGGCGTAGCCCCTATCTAGATCCTTTACTCGGTGGGAGGTGGCCGATAGATATGGGGTGGATCCTATCCTATATCTATATAGAGAGGCCAAACCCTATCGAATCACCTTACTTTCTCTGGGGCCCTCTATATCTCCTATAGAGAGAGAGGGGAGAGGGTCGCTTTCTCTCTATATGGTGTTGGAATATATCCCATCTAGATAAAGAGGGGGATCTCTAGATTCTAGTCGGGTTTGTCCCCTAGCTAAAACTCTAAGATAGTTCGGGGTGGGGGCACCCTATAAATCTATATGGTATGGTATGGTGATGGCCTACTCTACTCTAAGGATAGGGCTCGACCATCGGAGCATAAAATTGAAAACCATGGGAGCCCGCCAACCCAACTAGATCTCTATTCTATATATTTATCTTAACAAGAGTTAATTATCAAAACTAGCAATGTCAAAGAGTAAATTATCAAATTTGAGTGTCTACACTTCCCAAGGAGATAAGGTGGAAATAATTATGAACTACAATTCTTAATATGAGAGAGAAGGGGTTGTAGGTGGAAAGACATGATTTCTTTGTCCACAAAAAATCATAGGGTAATTCCAAATTGATTTCTTAAAACTTAAGCATTTGGGTCGAGGACTTAATCACATTATCACTCAAAGTAGCTCAAACTCACATTATCACTCAAAGTAGCTCAAATGACCATGAAATGACCTAAAAATGGTTCATCATGTACTAAATTATGGATGATGTCAATTACAACCCATTCTCATATATGGTTAAAATTTAGTGAAATCAATGGGACTAGAATCGACAAGTGGTACTCATTTTAGAGATACCATTATGGAGGAAAATATCAAAAACATGTTTACACTTGCACTTCATAAGACAAAGTGGCTCTAAAACCCATTTTTAAAAATTCCCAAAAATTATAATGAAACTAATTGTGGAATTCCAATAGAAATGTGGATATTAAAAATTTAGAGTTGGTAGATGGTAGTTTCTTAGCCTATAAGCAATTAAGATAATACAGATTCCAAACTTTGTGTGTGTGTGTGTGTGTGTACAAAGTTGTTTCAAATGGCTAAGGTTTCACCTTCCAATAATCCTGTAAATTAATTTCCATACTAGAGTGTCATATCATGTCATGGTAGGTAAGTTTGCTTCGATGTGGTTGCGTACCGAAGGGCATGTTGTTTCGAAAGCCCAACCCCAATGTTTGTTAAATGTTTATTATACTAATATTCTAAATAGGACAACTATCAATAATAATTTGTACAACTCACATACTAAAAATAACTATTATGATTTTAATCATAACTAAAATGAAAGCACAATATCATCACTAGAAGAGATAGAAAGGTCCATGCCTATTTATAAGTGGTGGTGATTGCGGGATTGGAACATGAAGCCATGAAGTGGTATTGAGCACCTATTTGTGCATATCCCTAAGCACTTGCACCCATGTAATGACCAATGAACTACATGAAATCAATAAAAGAGTTTAGATATTCCTCAATTTAGCTAGTTTATCCAAGAAGATAAACCATCCAGGACATAATGATCAATTGTAGGCATACTACTATAAGAGATAATCATGTCATTGAAGTATTTACAACCCTCTTTCATTAAATAACATTGTTGTGTGCTAATAAACCAAATTAATGTTATGTGGAAAAGGTACAATTTTGAGTGCTCTATCTAATCCCGAGTTTGATATCATCCTTACAAAACCACTTTGTGAATAGCTTGTAACCATGGACGGGGAAAATTTTAGTGGTAAATTTTCGTAAAATCGTGAATATTAGGGATTTTTGAAATTGGAAATGGTGAATTTTCAGTAGTTGGTTTTTGCCTTGCTCGCCAAAAATTTCAGCCGATAAGTCATTTGTATGGGTTATCTTTCTTAATATTTATATGTAAAAATAACTTATGCATGTATTCATCGAGGTATAATACATAGGTTGGGGGCTATAGGGGGTACCCGTTTAATAAAGACATCCAACAAAGAGTGATTTTCCATCCAACTTAGGTTGGATGGACAACCATTGTCATCGTCTAACCTAGGTTAGACGACAAATGATGGATGGCCATCCAACCGGGTTGACGGAAGATAATGTACAATCATCTAGCCCAGGTTGGATGGCTAGGTTGGACAATAGATAATGTATGGTCGTCCAACCCAAGTTGGATGACTGGGTTGATGAATGACAATGGACAATTGTCGACCCAAGTTGACGGCAGATAATGTACGATCATCCAACCTAGGTTGGATGGCTAGGTTGGACAACGAGATGTTGGGACAGTTGGGTTGGATGACAAACATTGGATGATTGGGCTAAATGATAGATAATACGGTCATCCAACCCGAAATTTGGAGTGGATTCTTTGGGTTGGATGGTAGATAATGTATGGTCATCCAACCTAGGTTGGATGGCTGGGTTGGATGACAGACGATGGACAGTCGTCCAACCTAGGTTGGACGGCTTGTGTTGGATGGAAAATAATGTATGGCTATCAACCCGAGTTAGATGACTAGGTTGGGACGAAAGATAATGTACGGTCATCCAACCTAGGTTAGATGCCTAGGTTGGATGGAAAATAATTGGCAGTTTTCCAACCCAGGTTGGATGACTGGGTTGGATGACAGACAATGGACGATCATCCAACCCAGATCGGATGATCATCCAACCCGCAGGCCGGATGATCATCCATCATCTTCCATACAACCTAGATTGGATGCCATCAACCCAGGTTATATGGAAGATGATGGATGACCGTCCATCGTCTACCATATATCATGGGTTAGATGGCATCTAACCTAGGTTGTATGATAGACAAAGGACGACCATCCCACCCAGTCGGCTTTGCCACGAAAGCGGTTTTGAGAACTTTTTCATTGATGGGAAAGTCGATTTTGGAGATTCACCACCAATTATAAACTAATATTTTGGAGGGGGTCTTAAAATGAACCTGATTGTGGCATTCCATGAGACCACATCTATTTTAAGAAATTTTCTACATAAACAACTTATGTGCCTTGTGTATGCTTCATCTTTTGCATACATATTTTTTGAGAGTGTAAAAACTAAAACATATAAGAAAAATTTGGCTTCCATTATGTGTTAATGGATTCCTATACCTATTTCAAATCTCCTAGTCATTTTATCACCTTATATATGTTCCTTGCATAGTTAGTCCACTCTATAATGCCACGCTCCTCGGAAATCCATCTCCTCTATACACTAAAAGATATGATGCTTCCACATTCCACTTTACTAGGAAAAGCTCCTCTATGCTCCCATATTTTGCATACATGTCTACCAAATTCCAACGGCTACTGACTAAAAATCCCTTTTTATTTTCTCGATGGAAGCCCATAGAATGCTTCAAATTTCACATTTTAACACAAACCTGGAGGGTGCTTAGAAAAATTTGAGGAGTTTGGATTTTAAAATTCCAATGACATTTAATTAAATTTTGTTAAGGCCTTTCTAATAACTCACTTTTGTATTTACTACACCCATGGCCTTCAATGATAATAAATATAGGTGAGGAATTTTTCAATGTCATCCACTACCGATCTTTGTCTCAATATCATAACATTATGTAGATAGGTCCAACTAGAGGAGACACTACACATTTTACTTATTAAACACATCATTTGTTGACCTGAATTTCTAAGAAATCCCTAAGTGGATTGATCTTTGGAGGATTAGAAACATTGTTGTAGGTCTAGATTTAGACTTGTTAGATGCCTTTGCTTGAAAGTTTCAAAGGAATTTTCAACAAACTCATGTTTTTATGGATTCCCACAACATGTTTCAAAGCTCCTATTTATGGCATAGTTGCGAGGATGTTGGTAGTGAAGAAGGTGGAGCAAAGTGGTGTAGGATGCCACATTTTATAGACATATCTTCTAGGGAGCCAATGAATATGACATTAGACCAAAATCCACTTTTATTTTCGCTTTGACAATGACCATACTTTTATCAAAGCCCTTATTTTGACACTTCATACATGGTATAATTCATATGCCCATGACACCTCAACAACCCACACTCCTTTTGTGGAATTTTTTAATCCCCCACTAATACCTTTCCAAAACTCCTTCCATAATTCTCCTCCTTTTTTCATCCTACCCACACATTACAATCAATATCTTATTCCTCCCGCTTTCTCCTTTCTCCATATAGTTTTTTTGTTAATTTCGTTCATTATTTTTTATCTTTTAATTTTAATTTTATTTAATTCTACTTCTAATTTATTTTATTAATATTATTATTATTCAAATTCCATTTTAAGGGACCTTAATTATAATTATGACCTTCTCAACATTAAATATAGATGAGGTATACCTTCTCGCAAAAATACGACACAAGGCCATGATACTCACAAGCAATACAAGTTATAATGACTTGTTGAGAATGTCGATGATGTCATAAAAGTAACGACAATATTACAAACTAGGAGGGAAATTACAATGTGCCTCGAGGTAAGAAAGTTATGTTTTAAATAATTCACATTTACTTGAACTCCCATACAACTAGTTTTTCTTCAAACATTTATAAAACTAACCTAAGGTTTTGTTCTTGATCTTTTCATTTTTATAATAAATCAATATATCATCCAAGAAGATAATCATTAATGCATCCTAAAAAGGTTTCAAAAATTATGCATTAGTCTCATAAAATTAGTTGGTGCATTCTTTAAGCCAAGGGCATAATTATAAATATGTAATGGCCATAATGGTTTTCAAAAGTAGTTTTGTAAATGTCAAATTATTCAATTCTAATTTGATGATAACTTGATCATAAATCATTTTTTAGAAACATTTTACAATATTTAGTTGGTATAAAAAAACACCCATGTGAGGTAATAGGTATGTATTCGTGATAGTGAGTTTATTTAGTTTTCGTAATCAATGCATAATCACATAATACCATGAATACAAGTGCACCCAGGGAGAAATACCATGTCTAATAATTTTTCCTTGTTTAAGAAACTCAACAAATTATACTTTAAGTTCTATCAACATGGGGATTGATTATACGTAAGGTACCTTATATACTAGTTAAACACCATGAATTAAATCAATGACATGTTATATGGATTTTGAGGATGTGATTATTCTATTTCTTTTGGGAATACATTCATAAATTCATGTACTATGGGTTTGATGTTCATATCCAATTTGAACTCATCACTTTGTTTCATCACCATGGAAAAAAATCTTAACAATTGCTCCAGAGCGTGTTTTTCACCATGCCCCTCGACATCCTTCTCGTCTTAGAGCATTATTCTCAATCACTCGAGTAAATATGAAAATTAAATTTCAAAATTTTCCCTTTTATTATATATATTCAAATCTTTTCAGTACCAAACTATGTTCATCACTTTGACTAAGGTCCAACTTCTCATTAATATATTTATCACAATATTACACATGTCTTGGGACCCATTACTCCTTTTTACATGTTGTTTCGACATTTCCTTAAAGGTTTTTAGCACTCCCATGCCACATCATCATTATGCTATATCACACAAACTATGAAAAATTACATACATCTTCTCACATCTACACAAAATATACTTTGTAGATACATATGTTCTCCATCTTAGCGAATCTCTTAAGTTTTGCAACATATCTAATTTAACTAGTTCTATCTCTCAAGGCACCATTACATCTACATGGATTATATTTTCTATTATTTTAACTCAAGTTACATGGTTCCTCGATCCCACTTCCTCCAAAAGGGGAAAACATAGGCCAACCACACAAGGTAGTACACATTTTATATCTTTGAATTTGACAAATGAAACACTAGTTGTTTGGGCACACGAGACCAGCGCATGTTATCTACGATTCTTAAAGTAAAGATATATGAAAAAAACCATGCAAGGCCAACTTTATCCACTTATTTATATAATTTTGACCTAATCTTATGATCTAATAAATCATAATCCATACAGGAAATACGTTATATATGAACTAGCTACAAACAATATAATGTCAATGTACTTTGTAAGTGCAGGGTACAAAATCAAAGACACCTAGGTAATACATACAAATTCCAATTTCATAGTCTCTAAGTTTTACACCCATGTGTTATACGGTGAGGGAAATGAGATGTCATTCCTTAATACTTTTGCATGGGTTTTCGCAACAACAATATGACCTAGATACCTCTATAGTGGTGTGGTCTCATTTTGGGAAGCATATAGTGACACTCTTCCCTTGGTGTTAGAACTATGGATGAAATTTGACATCCACCCTAACCTATAAATGGAAAAATTCTAGACAGTTTAACATTTTTTAGATTATGTTATTACGTTTTATTTTTACGAGATTGCACCCCTATTGAATCTACTAGATTCAACACCTCGGTGAAACATTAGAATGTCCTCAAGGTATGGGACCTTGATCCTTGGGACAGACCTTCGGAGAAATCGACTTCATCTATCCTAGCTCACCTAACAAAGTAACACTACTCCTAAGATAAGATACAAATCTGCAGGGGAAAAGGGGAAGGAGGAATACATGAAATGAAACTAAGGTAAGGGAATGATGATGACACCGTAATGAAAGGGGACCTCTCTATGAGTGGAACAATAGAAAATAAAACATGGGATGAGAAGAAATATACATACCGCAAAAAGACTATGTGAGCCATTACATTCCACACATCTTAGATATAAAGAAATGAAAACACATGGAATTATAACCCATACATGACATACTAGAAATGAACAGAGAGGTAACATACACACTAAACACAATTAAAGTGCGGATACAAGACACATTAACAAGATTTTATTTATAAAAATATACACAATCCATTACATCGTTGGGGAGGGAATTGAACATAATATATGTGACCAAATCAAAGATCTACAACTTGTGAAATATCGAAACCATTTTAACAGGGGTGACTTTTAAGTCAAGAGAGGATCCTCTCTATTTTAATATTGATTTTACCCTTATATAGAAATCATGATTCAATGCTTATAGATAGGTATGGCTGAAAAAGGTTGCTTGAAAGGTCCTCTATCATATTGTCTCGAGAATGTGGAATTTGATGTGTAGGATTTAATGTTATTGGTTAGGAATGGTTTGCACTTTTGAGCTAGATTAGGCGTAACTTCATCATACTCTGTGGGTTTTAGGTAATTTGTTATCTTCTTTATGTCTCTTGTGTCACCTAATGTTTTTATTGTGAGCTATGGCCTTGTTTTTATTTTCATGGTCCTTCGTGGCTTTTAGTAGTTTCTTAATGTTCCACGGACTTTTTCCTTTCTTTTTCTAATCCATGACCATACTATTATTTTCTTGCGACATCTTCTTGTGCCGCAGTTCTTCTACTCAAAGATGCATATTTTACTTCACCCTTTGTTACCTTTTCGTAGTGTCGACTCTTTTGCCTAACCCTTTATTATGTAGCTTTAACTTTTCTTGTTCTACATATAACCACTCCTTTGTTCCATGGGTTTCCTTTGATACATGGATTTTCTTTGTTCATGGATTTTACGTGTTCCACATATTTTTGTATTCTACACATTTTATGTGTTCCATGAATTTTTTTGTTCCACGACTTTTTATGTTCCCTTCATGGTCTTTCAACCTTACGTGCCTTACCTCGCATGGAATTTTCATGTTCCTTTTGTGCTCAACCCCATTATTATACTTCACGGTGTTGCACGACTCTTTATACCTTATCCCGCGACATAAAACTCCTTTACTTTTCCTTTGTTGCATGGAATTTACAAACTCGAAGAAACACTATACCTTCGACTTAGCAGAACATTAAGTTTCTTCATTTCACATATATATTTTTCAAATCCGTGTGGGCTTACAACTCAAATGAAGTTGTCAACACAACATGGGTTTATTTTGAACAATATTTTAGCAAACTTTAGGGGACATATTCATGTTAGATGAACTAACATAGGCTGACATATCCATTTTACATGGAGTCAAGTATAAATCTTGAAAAATGATCCCAAACTTTTAAAACTAACCCTGAATCTGCATGAAGCATTGACCTTGACACTAGTTTAATACTGATATTTGGAGCTTAAATCCATGCTATACTTGGAAACTACCCCAAAATCCTTAATTTTTTTCCCACTAAGGTGAATTATCTGGACCATGCACAACTACAAAGAGACTCAAAAACTATGTACAAAAGAGAAATCATACATGATCCAAATGGAGACATGTAGAGTGTGCAAGCACTTGTTTTATTACAAAAAAACCTAAATTAATCCTACTCTAACCAAGAGAAAAGAAAGATAAATAAATCCACATAATGGATGGGAAAAATAACTTCCCTTCCTTATAAAATGTGGTCATGAGATCAGTTCTACAACTAGATCAAGTGGTGGAAGTGAAAACATGGTCTACACCCCTTTTGCTCAAAATATTAGCCTTAAAAATAACAAACACCCCCTCTGGTTGCTTTGCATTTTGTTTGGATAGGTGCATCAGCTGATTTTGACACTTTGAAAATATTCCTCATGTTTTGAAATGAACATGACTGGTGGCAACTATATTCTTACATCTAATCTAGTTAGATGTATAGCTGGACATCCAACTCGAAAGCTAATGGACTCATTTTTATAATTTTCCCATATCTTTTCATTCCATTCCATGAATAGATCTATCATGTGTGATTTCCTTATCTTGGAGAGGGTTTGCAAGTTGTTCAAACTTGTCTTCATTTATTTCCCCGATATCCAACTCGATCCAATATTGAGCTCATTGTTTTCCATCTCATCTTGAAATAATAAGTTTGAAAATTCAGAGACGTCCCTCACCTCCACATGAAGCTAAATTTGATCATCATGTTTAATTTCTTCCTCTACTTGCTTCTCCTTGAGGATTTCCTCCAAATTTGATCCTATGAATGAAGAAAAGGATTGATCAACATATTTATCTCCAAAAGAGAGTAGGAATCTCTTAATGATCTCTTCGCATCCAAATTCTCCGAGTTTGATTTTTCATCCTTTATTTTTGCTTAAACAATATATCCTCCATTGTAGAAGGTTCTTGGTGGAGAACTTGGTTGACCTCAAACTCTTGGCTCCAATCCTTGGACTTTGTAGCTGATCTTCTTTAGTCGGATCCGATTTGGATACCCTCCCAAGTGTGTTTGATTAAGAAGCTCATCCCAAAATAGGTTTGGATATATGAAAGGGGGAAAATATTTATCTTTTGAATGATTTTTCATGGGTGTGAATGATGGAGGAGGTATAATATTCTCTTGTAAAGGAGAATGACTAACAAGAGGAGATTTGAGAAAGCTATGGATTTGAAGATTTGGTTGAGATGGTGTGGATTGGAAAGAAGGAATGGAAAGCTATGCTTTAGTAGTGAAGGATTGCCCCATTAATAGGGTTCCCTACAACTAGATTGATTATCTTCCATTATTTCAATCAACTCTAACATTTTATTTAAGGATTTAACCATTACCTCTAGCTTCTGTTAAGGGATATACCATCTTGGCAGAGGACCACCCCATGGATAGGCCCCCTAAAACCAGGTGGGTTAGCTATCATGATTTCAAACAGATCCTTTTCCATTTGCATGGTTGCCTCCATATTTTGGACCTTCAACCGTAAATCATCATCAAACATGAAAATGCCTCCATTTTCTGCATATCCCTATTCTTGAAAAACATCATGGTTAATATGATACACCTATGGATCAATAGGGGTTGGATCATAGACATATTCATAATGATAAAGCTTGTAAAACTGATTTAGAGGGGAAATTTAAAAAAAAAAGACGGAGGGGAATGATTACGCTCTTGAAAATGACGATTTTAATTAGGAAATGAAGTCATGATTGCACAAATTCATGAAATTAAGGAAAAGATGAATGAAAATGGTATGTGAATGAAATAAATGGATTCTTGGATCAGAAGTTACACTAGATGTGTTGGGATAATGCCTCTAAAGGTTGGATATCACTAAAAACACATCAATATTAATGAAATGAGTTATAATCGACTCAAGATGTCCCACCAAGAGTGCAAAAAATTATTGTCTCTTGAGAGTACACACCTATTGAATCTACTAGATTCAACACCTTAGTGAAATATGGGAATGTTCCCAATGTGCAATACCTTTCTCCTTGGGACAAACCTTTAGAAAATTTGTATTCATCTATCCTATCTCACCTAACATTAACACTATTCCTAATCTAAGATGTGAATCAATAGGGAAAATATGAAGGAGGAATGCGTGAAATGAAAGTAAGCTAAGGGAATGGTGATAACACTAGAAAAAAATGGGATATCTCTCTGAGGGGAAGAATAGAACAGAAAACATGAGATAGGAGGGAAAATACATACCCCAAACAAACACTTTGTGAACCATTCCATTCCACACATCTTAGACACAGAGAAATGAAAACACGTGGAAATATAACCCACACATAACATACCATAAATGAAAAGAGAGGAAAGAGACATAATAAAAACAAGTGAAAGGCATATACGAGCCACAATAACAAGGTTTTATTGATAAAAATATACAATTGATCCATTACATTGTTGGGGAGGGCATTAATCACACTACATGTGACCAAATTAGAGGTTTATAACTCATGAAATCTCGGCCACCATTTTGACATGGTGACTTTATATTCAAGAGAGGATGGTATATTTTTAATATTGAGTTTCCCCTTATATAGAAAGAAGATAAAAGATATGGATAAAATCATATTAAGTCAGTAATAAAGAGATCTAACTAGTTGTCACCCACCAAGGACCAATCGTGATTCATTGCTTGTAGAAAAGTATGGATGATAGAGTTTCTTGAAATGAACTCTACCATATCATTTGATAATGTGGAATTTAATGTACACTATTTCATGTTGGTGGTTTGGCCTAGTTTTCACTTTTAAACTAGATTAGGTGTGGCTTCATCGTACTCCGCGGGTTTTACTTGATCCGTTATGTATTCCACACCATCGATGTTTCTATTGTGATATCTGACTTTGTTTTGGTTTCCATGGTCATTCATTCATTTTAGATGCTTCTAAATGATGTGTGGAGTTATTTATTTTCTTTTAGTAATCTGTGACCATAGTTTTACTTTCCGTAGCCTCTTCTTGTACCATAGGTCTTCAACTCAAAGATTCTTCTTTTACTTGACCTCCGTTAACTTTCTGCAATGTCTGACTCTTTCGTGTAACCATTTGTTACATGGCTTCAACTTTTTTGTTCGAGAAAATAACCAGTCCTTTATTCCACATGTTTCCTTTGATACATGATTTTATTTATTCCCTATATTTTATGTGTTTCATGGATTTTTGTGTTCCACGAATTTTTTTATTCTAATATTTTTCTATATTCCATAGATTTTTATGTTCGCTCCATGATCTTTCAACCTTTCATAGATTACCTCCCACAAATTTTTCATATTACTTCCGAAATCAACCCCCTTTCTTCTACTTCATGGGGTTGCACAACTCTTTTTCCTTGTCATGCAAAGCATAAAACTCCATGACTTTTCCTTTGTTGCACTTGACTTTACAAACTCCATGGGACACTATACTTTCGAATTCCACGGAACTCTAAGTTACTTCATTTTGCAAATAGCTTTTTGAAGCCACATGAGCTTACAACTCGAATGAAGTTGTCCAAATAGCATGGGTTTTATTTTATACAATAAGTTTCTAATTACATTTAACTACACCAAACTAACTAAATGGAAAATGTAATTATAGTAATGAAACTATTCATAAAATTTCTAAAAAACTTAATAAAATTATTTACCAAAAGAAAGGATCGGATCCATTATATGCTAATTAGATAGAACATATTTTAAAGCTAAAAGGAAAGGAAAGCAAAGGGAATTATACATTGACAAAATATTATGCAACAAAAAAGGATGGATTAATTAGCAAGCTAAAGTCAATTAAAAGTTTTGTCAAAAATCTAAATTAGGAACATTGAAGATCAAACTAGTGGGAATGGGAAATGGTGTTGTCATAAAGGAATGCACCCTTCAAGGAGTGGTGTGATGACTCCCTTACCAAATTACAAAATTGAAACAATCCTAGGTTATGGGTGTCCTAAAGCTAGATTAATTCTCTAGAGTGGGCTTGTTTCCCCTAGTGTAACACCTAAAAACTAACTCTACTCTATTGTTCTAACAAAGAAAAGGCGGAGGAACTGAACTCAAGGTTGAAACAAAAATTTGAAAATAAGGTGATGCACCAGAATGTTTGAGGACCTCTACTTTCCTAAGCATACACAAGAGGATTAAGGAAACCAACACACCATACACAACTCACAATTTGACATACTTTTGCATAAGTGTTTCATAGAGAGGCTTAAAGTTATGACAACACACAGAAGGGGTAGAAAATGGATTTATAAGGGCTCAAATGGTGAAACTCCACTGTTGAATCTGCATGAACTTTATAGAAACATAAAATATGACCTACAAATTAATGTATCCCTACATAAAGGTAAGGAAATAGGACTACAAATCAAGGATAAATACTTCTATCACGAGATAAAATCAGCTATATCACAATTCTACACAATACACAAGTAGTGAGAAGGAAAAAATGGTTCCTTTATTAATCCAAAAGGTGCAACAAGTAAAAAAACTAGTAGGGCTTAGCCACAACTAGCTAGAGATATGCCTAAAATGAATAATCTCCAATATATATGAGAGATGAAAATTGTATAGAGAAAAATAAAAGCATGCAAGAGTTCATTATTTTCATGTAAAATGATGTAGGAGGTTGTATGGTGTAGGAAGTTGTTGGAGAACTCAGACTAGTCAAAAGATATTCAATAGGCCTTGTTGCATGCTCTCTTAACACAAGATTCAACTCTCCTTCATCTTGCCCTTGCATGCTTGACTTCCTCTTTACTCCAACTTGATCTCCACTTTGGATTTGACCAAAATCATAAAATTAGGGTTTTACTCCAAATCTGGACCTGTGATCTCTCATGATAACTCATGTAACACGATCTTTCAGACCCTTCTCAAGTTGAAAATTTTCCACTACTTTAAAGCGGAGAATTGGGTAACTAACATAACTTAGGAATTGTTCCTCTTATTACTCTAAAAGATGACTTAAGTGACTTTGTATTTATTCTACCCTTTAGTCAACTAAATCGACTATGCAACGAGGCTGATAAAACTTAGGAACTAGTCCTCCAAAAGTTGATTTACCCCAAAAACATAACTCAATCAGCCAAATCTTTAAAGTGGGGAATATAAGGAACTTAGGAACTATTTTGCATGTTCCTCCAAAATTTTATTTGATCGAAAACTAGGTGTGGGATATGAACTAACTTCTACAAGCTCATTGTAACTATGTTTTGACCTCATGGAAGTGAGCTTTTCTTTATGAATGATCTCTCAAACATGAATGAGACCACGATGATGGAAAAAGGGTAACAACAATGTCTAAAATTATCTCATAACCTTTGTCACAATATATTTGAATATATCGGTGGGAGAAGAATGGGGGCTCATAAGACTGGTACTCATGCCTACAAAATATTAGAGTGTATAAAAATAAATGGGAGAAGTTTATAGTAAAAAAGGTCTATTGGGAGAGGAACAAAGGTTGATAAATTGGCACTCATGCATGTTAAACATGATAAGTAGAAATATAAATATACCAAAAACGTTAGAATAATGGAAATAATGGGGAAAATATTTATGAAAACCACATTCTTGGTTCAAAACTTCAGTAGAAATAAAATAATAATATATTCAATTATAAAGGACATTCTAATAAAATCATATAGAAAACAAGGGAACAAATTCTATGTACAAAATAAATCAAATATTTAACTTACTAGTGATTGAACTAGAGGACATTTAGAGAAAATCAAATAGAAAAATGGGGAACAAATCCCATGTACAAAATAAATCAAAGATTTAACTTACTAGAGATTAAAATAGCCATTGAGTTTAATTTGATTCTCTTTGTCCATTGAAAAAAACATTATGGATCTCAATCTTCCTTGTGACCCAATCCTCAAAGAAAATTGAGTCTACAAACAAAAACATCCTTTATTAAGTTTTAGATTAAATTCATATTTATATTTTATTAAATGTTTGTGGACTCAACAATGGCAAATTTAATTACCGAATCTAAAATTTCCATCAAAAGATATTTGTATATGGTATAAATTTATTAATATCAAATCTATGTTTTAAATTTCAGTAGAATTAAATGTAAATGAATTGAGTGGTGCAGGGTATTGATGAGTCAACAAAAACAATTGTCACATTCAAAAATGTCTTTAATACAACCAACCACTAACTTCATAGACTCGTAGCCAACTGAAAATTGATAGGTATTAACCAAGATAACATTTGATTAATATTTACAGACATCATTTTGACGGTTTCATAAAAATGATAAAAGTTTTGTAACACGATTATCCACAATAGGAAACTATAAAAATTGTCTTCTATAACCAAAAATACTTGGGACTTGCATCAAATATCATCTTTGGTTAGGACACCCAATTCCCACATTTACATTATACAAGCACAATCTATTGGGGATTTGGTCACCCCTAACCTCACAAATCCTCAACTAGTGCTTGACTACCAATTCTTAACTATCAAGTGTTATCCAAATTTTCACCCCCTTCAATTTTGGATAACTTATTAAAAATAGGCCTAGCCATCTAAAAACATAACCAGTGTTTTAAACATTCAAACACCCATCAAAATACATTCTCAACATTTTAATTAAACCACAAGGTATTTTAACTTACCATTTGACTATAGACTTGATGGGTTTTAGATTTAACAGAGGGCAACTCTAATAACAAATGGCACCAAACGGAGGGGCCATGTGGCACAATTCAAACACTTCCTAATGTTTTCATGCTTCAATGGATGTAAGACCTCAAAATAAACATTGGAGTATGATGGATTCGGGTCCAAAGTGGAAACCTTTGAAATCCATAGGAATAAGGAGCAGCCAAGTGTCACCCATCTTGAGGCCCTTTAACACTAAAGTGTTCATGTAGACGTAAGGCCTACCATTTTAGGTCCTGAGCAAAGGTTGGTTGGCGGGTAGGACACATAGTGAGAAAAATGAAAAACACGCGACAAAGATTAAACAGTGGAGGGGAAGCCACGTGGCGCAATTCCATAGATTTCTCACAAGATTTGGTTTTTGACATGAAGTCTATGGAATAGACCCACTTTGATTAAGGATTTCAGGTTCGAGGTGAGTCGAGACCAAAGTAGTTAAATCGAGAAAAGGCGGGGTAAATCAACATCCGCTACGTAGTGAAGATCAATAGGCGGGGCATGCTAATGCCACGTGTATCCATTCTGGTGCATCTTGATGCAAAGGGGATTTCACGGAATTAAAGTTGCATAATGAGGCTAACTTGAATGGAGCTTCAGATCCGTAAGGGAGAAGGTAAAAACATAGGTTGAAAAGGAAACATGCGGAAAAGGAAAAAAACATATGGGTAGATACGTAGGAAACCCCACAACAAACAAGAGGGTGTCGTGTGTTAAATGAAAAGATAATTAGAGTGTTCCACATGTCACAAAATCATTGTTCATTTCACCCAAGCAATAAAATTTTAGAGGGCATAACTTTCTCCCATGCAACTCCAAATTTGATAAAATTGGCACCATTAGAAAGGATTTGAGGAGATTTTCATGATGGTATTAGCAAAAATAGATATTGATGAGGTTAAGAGGGTGAAAAATTAAACAAAATGTGGGGTTCATTTTAGGTGTCACTATCAAACAGAAAAACACTAAGATAGTTTAATGATGCATTTTTTTATCTTATCTCATGTTGGGACCCTCTAGATTTCCTCCAAATGGCATATTCCTCCATGCTCAACTGAAATGATGAGAAATAACAACCTGTGCAAGTTGTTTTGGGCATTTGGAAACATTTTAATTGTATTTGCCTCTTTATTTTTTGGGTTTCAATTGATTTCAAGAATGTGCTCACCCGGGATGAGATATTTTGAATTTTTTTGGATGCCAAGGCAGCACCAAAGGTATGAGGAATCATGAAGGAATTAGATAACTTGTTGGAGGTAGTTTTAGATAAGAATTACATGGTTAAGCAAGTCATTTATTCTATGGCATCTTTCCAATCCCCTCTCTTCTCCCACATTCTATAAAATGTTGCATATTCTTCATTGTAATCATCCCTCTCTCTTGGAAATGTTATAATGTCAAAATTGTGGAAGAAATGAGGAGTTGCAGACCTAGACATGAGTTTTCTAAATCATTTTACCTCCAAGCTTGATTGTAGAAATATGTGCATAAAAACTAGTAATATGATGTAAATTATGGCCTGAATCAGCCCTTTATGTCTACTTCCATTTTATTTCCTCCTGCACTTTGATTTGGTTGTGTATGCATATTTTTATGTCAATTGTGTTAAAACAAACAAGGTTGTGATTTTATTTATTTACAGGTATGAAATGTAGTAAAGAATCTTCCACTTACACCTTATAATTGATCTTATTACTTCTCTAAAACTTTAGAAGGAGAGTGATCAACCCTTTCTTAGTGTTATCACCACTATTAGTTTAGGATTTCATTTATGTTTTCCTTCTTCCCCTTTTCACTTTCCTTAGTTACTTAGATGTTTTAGAGTAGGCTTAGTTTAGGAGTAATTTTAGCATTAATTTAGGTGAGGAACCAACCTTCTCTGGAGGATTACTTCATTTTACAAGGTCCCACACTTAGAAGCAATCCAAATTTGTCCATAATTCCTTGATCTGCTATGATCAAATCATGAGGGTGTAATTTTGAGCTACAACAATTTTTGGCACGCCCGGTGGGACATGTATTGAAAGCTTTATATTTCAAGTGTCCCATTACAACATTTCACTAAGTTTGATGTTTTATTAGTGGGATTCATCCTTTGAAGGAATGTTTTAACACATTTGGAGACTCTTAATGATCTAATAAATCATTTTATCAAGTTTCATACCTTTTCCTCCATCCTCTCATTCATTTCCAAGCCCCCATTTTATCATAGCTCTCCAATGATCTCTTCTTTTATCCCATTTTAGTTTTAGTCCCCTCCATTTGTAACAGATGTATGATATCCCCAAAAATCCTCTTGCCTCTCTTTCATGGAAATGGAGATCAATATCCTATTGATCAAATTCATGATATAACAAACCAATGTGTCATTCACAACATCAGAGAAGATAACATTTACCTCAAACTTCTTGTTTCATCCTTCATAGGTAAAGAAAAATATTGGTACCATAGTTTGGCTTCAAAATCCATTTCCACATGGGATCATTTGGGAGAACAATTAAACAATTGATTCATGGATAATGTAGATGGTATTTATCTCATGGAACATCTTAGAAAAATACAATGAGCTTTAATAGATTTTATCTCATTTTTCAACATCAAATTCACAAGAACATGACATATAATTCCTCAAGAATTTAAAACATCATAAGGTATGACCTTATTGTGTTATTTGAGGTCCTCTAATGATGATTTAGATGTGTTAATTCAATCCCTAGGAGGTATTCCTCAATTTTTACCATTGCATTAGAATCTTAGAAGATGCTCATTCAAGTTGGTCAAAGAAAATCCATCTCCATTGTTTTCATTCTTCCCTCACCATCTAAATTTCTTCCTTCCACTTGTGCAAAGAATGAAACATCCATTATTCCTTTCCAAAGGTAGGAAGATCCTTTGCTTCATTATCTTTCATTTGACCACATGTTTGATTAAACTAAAATGTAAATATTCTATCCTAATATGGTGTTAAATAAGCAATGAAATAATTGAAATACACCCAAGCAAGCTAAGTAATAAAATGTATAAAATCCTAATGTGCAAAGGTTAGGAGAGCCTTAGTTGATTCGAAGATGTCGCAGGACTATGTCACAGTGGAGACCGGATGAACAAGAGGAGGAAATTGTCACACAATAGACTAAGAAAATGCATAGAGGATTTTCTTGGAATGGGCGCAGGGAAGGATAGGGCGCCCATGGGTTCTCTCATCTAAATTTTGGGCACCCTAGTTTGCACACGTGGTTATAAATCTAAATTTTCGGCTCACAAGATGTTTGCACTCCTTTGCTTCTTATCGCATGTATGTCATCGCACTTTGCAGATGTTGTTGTAAACCTACAATGAAGAATCACTTGCAAAACCCCAAACAAAGCATCAAAACCCTAAAAATAAATATGCATATGAAGGGGTCGGATTGTCCTCAGCTGCCAAATGGATGGACTCATCACTAAGCACCGCACTACATCTTAGACCCAATATAGTTCTAGGTGTGTGTGTGTGTGGAATTGTGCCCTAGGTGCTCTTGTGCGTGTCACACTTTGTGAGTAGTGAGAAATAACTAGATGTAGAATGTAGATAAATGGTGCATGGAATAGAATAAACTCCCCTCCTATGAAGTGTGATGCTAGATGAACCAGTCTTTTTCCCTTGTGATGGAGCTATATGGATGCAAATGGATCTATATATGTCTTTTATGGATTCAACCTTAGGTGGTGATAGTAGATGCTTAGTGCTTGGTCCTTCATTATGGTCATATAACTTTATATTTATATGGTTATCTTACTTAAATTTCATTGTTAACCCGAAAAGGCCAACCACCAAAAATATAAGAAGCTCAAATGGCTAGAAAGTGCCCAAAAAGTAAGAGGAAAGTGTAAAGAGGATCAGGGGGCACCCCAGTCAAAAATAGGGAAAATGTAGTATGAAAGTACAGACTAGGAAAGTACGGGTGAGAGATTGAAAGTAGCAACATAAAGTAATGTAAGATGGAAAAAGACACGGGTTAATTAATACTCTTTTCACTCAAGAACCATATGAATAGTAGTATGAGACCAAGACTAAATAATTACCCAAAGTGTGTGATTTTGTGTCTACATTTTCCCCATTTTATGTTGGTGAATGGAAATCTTAATAACGTAAAGTAGATAGAGATGTGTACCTAATATCCATGTAGAGTGATGTAGAATGCGTGCCAAAGGACTAGACAAAGCGTGGAGTGATAAAAACATGAAGCGTGGAAACTAAAGATGCAAAAGTGTAAAAAGTGATGAGAGTGAACCTAGGGAAAAAAACACGTGTAGATGCCAATGTATGTGATGTACCTACATGTTAGTATCATGTGTATAATGTACCCACTATGTGTGTGATGTTGATTGCTTGCTTCCCATATGGATGGACCTACAAAAGAGAAGACAATCAAGTAGTCAAATATGCATGTATATGTGTAATGTGTAAAAATACATGTATATATGTAAAAACATGTAAAGAAAGTACGAAAATGAAAAAGGAACATATGCTTTGATCCGTGATGAGAAAACATTGTAGAAAGGATCTTGTTGATGTCATGCGGGTTTTTGGGAAATCTCACACCACTGTGTAGAAGAAGTATAGGGAGGAAAGTTTGATTTAACCTCTAAAGCTGTAATTGCTTCCCAAATATAAAGAGATCTATGTCTTTGTCTAGTTTTTGGGTAATCCGACGCCACTGGCCAAAGTAGTGTAGAGAGGAATGTCTATTTTTCTCTAACTTGTAACTACTCCCTAGAATGTTAAGGACAATCTACCCTGTAAAATCCATTGTGTATGGATTTCTATAGACCTAGTTTGAACCCCTCATTTATATAACCCACTTTATAATGGAAAAAAACTAAAAATTGAACTATACCAATCTTCTGTGTGTAAACCTAAATGATTCCCCCTTCTTTGGGGGTGCATACGACATCGCGTAGATAGGAGAATGCAGCCCAAAAGAGGACTAACCAACGATATTGTACCCTATAGGAGGAAGGGAATGTGTTTGGTAGAAACCAAGGCACACACAAACAAGTGGTGGGAAACAAATGTTAGTATAAACAAGTGTGCATGTAGTGATTATGTAGAAGCTAGAATGCAAGTAAACATGCAAGAAGACATTGAAGGCCACACAAAGCGGATTACAAACATGAGACACCACTCACAATATTGCAAGACAATCAAGGCCATAGTGGCTGCAAACAAACAAGTGTGCACACAAGACAAAGGGAAAATCACACAAACAAGAGCAAACAATAACAGACAATGTAACAAACAAGTATGGAAGCAAGCATCCTGCGCATAAAAATGTTACACATGATGCACCCGTTAGTATGTTAGAAAGATAAAATGTATGTCGAAGCTGTATGAACTAAGAAAGTAGTATGCTATGAACAAAAATGAAACAATAGCACTTGTAGTGTATGAAATTGGATGCCCCTAGGAGCCGCTGTGGGACTAGTAATAGGTCCAAGCATCCATGTTGTGTGTAATAGTCATGTATAATCTGTGATCACAACTAGAAATCAAGTGAACACGCATGTGTGTATGATTATTATAATGACATAAAAAAATATCTATCTAGCATGTGTAATAAAGTATACATGTAAAATAAATTGCAAGAAAGAGTAAATACAACCATGAAATGCAATATGATGTGGGTGGATGGAATGGAATGCAGTATGAATGATAGGATCCATGTGACCCCGAGTGAGTGGAATTATATGCAATGAGGTTCATTTAATATGCCCCGTCAGTGATCAAGAATGAACCATAAATGAGAGTGCATCATTGGGAAATGGTCAAACTATGTGTTGTGTGTAATGTGATGTGTTGAATGTGTAGTGATGACATGTGACATAGAGATGAAGTGTGTGTGATGCTATAGCCTAAGTGTATATCATAACAAGATGATCAACATAGTGATGATGTAGCCTAAAGCGTATATCACTAAATGATGATCAAAATAGGTGATGATGATGCTAAAATAAGTGATGATGTAGCCTACGGTGTATATCACTAACCTAGGAATGTGTGAGTGTGGTGAGGTCCATTTGATTCACTTTGGGTTCACCAAAATGATTTATCCTAGCCTAATCGATGCTATAGGAGAAATAAATAAATAAGAAATGAAATAACTAAAATACACCCAAACAAGCAAAGCAATACAATGTATAAAACCTTAATGTGCAAAGATGGTTAGGAGAGTCTTAGCTAATTTAAAGATGCCATAGGATTGTGTCATAGTGGATATTGGCTAAACAGAGGAGGAAATTATCACACGGGAGCTTAAGAAAATGCATATCTGGAGGATTTTCCTGGACCGGGGCACCTGGGGAAGGATAGGGGCACCCGTGGGTGCCCTGGTATGAATTTTGGGCACCCTGGTCTACACAAGTGGTCAAAAACCCAAATTTTCAGGGTCACAAGATGTCTACACTCCTTCACTTCTTATCGTGTGTATGTCATTGCACTTTTCCAAATGTCTTCATAAACCTACAATGAAGAATCACCTGCAAAACCCTAGAAAAAGCATCAAAACCCTTGAAAATAAATATGCATATGAAGGGGTCAAACTGTCCTCAACTACCAAATGGATGGACTTATCATCGATCACTACACTACATCTCAGACCTAATGTAGTTCTAGGTGTGTGTGTGTGTGTGTGTGTGTGTGCTTAATTGTGTCCTAGGTGCTCTTATTTATGTCACACTTTGCGAGTAGCGAGCAATAACTAGATGTAGAATGTAGATAAATGGTGCATGGAATATAATAAACTCCCCCTATAAAACCATGATGCGAGATGAACCAACCTTTGTCCCTTGTGATGGAGCTAGATGGATGCAAATAGAGCTATAGATGCCTTTGATGGATGTAACCTTAGGTGGTGATAGTATATGCTTAGTGCTTGGTCCCTCATTATGATCATATAACTTTATATTTATATGGTTCTCTTGCTTTAATTTCATAATTAACCCCAAAAAGGTTGACCACCAAAAATATAAGAAGCTCAAATGGCTAGAAAGTGCCCAAAAAGTAAGAGAAAAGTGCAAAGAGGATCATGGCACCCAGAGGGGACTAGGGCACCTAGGGCACCCGATCTAGCTAGGCACCCCAGTTAGAAATAGGGAAAACGTAGTATGAAATTACATACTAGGAAAGTATGGGTGCAAGATCGAAAGTAGCAACAAAAAGCAATGCAAGATGGCCAAAGACATGGGTTAATTAGTAATTTTTTCACTCAAGAACCATATGAATAATAGTATGAGACCGGGACTAAATAATTACCCAAAGTACATGAATTTGTGTTTACAAAGTTTATCATGCCCAAAGAACTCCTCATACTTTGTAAAACTCCCTCTCATCTCCGTCTAAGGCATTACACAACTTCATTGAACCTTGTAAGAATGTTTTTAAAAGTTGCGGTGTTACAAATACTTCTCATATGCTTTAACCATCCCTCAATAAACCAATTTATCTTATAAAGAGGGCAAAGCACAAGTTTTTTTATTTATATGGAGAGAATGGGCAGCCCATACAACACTCCCAACAATAAGTTTTTATAAAAAATCATGTAACTATTTTGGAAATGGCAGATTAGCGAGAGAATGGAAAATGTAATGGAGGATCATTTGTCTTCTACAATTAATTGAATCGAGATATCTTAAGCACTAAACAACTCTACCCAAGCATGAAACAAATCAATGACCCCTTGTTTATGCTTCTTCTCTAACCAATCCGTTAAAAATGACAGTCTCATATTAGTTGAGGACTGGTCTAATTCAGATTGGGAGGATGAGAACATGAAAACCATACAAAAATGAAGCTTAACATCAAAATAGGGCAAGCAGATGTGAAGGAGAAACAAGTTAGATATAAAGGAGAAGAGAAAGTGGTTTTAAAAACGAGTAATGGTGTCCAAGGCCTTGAGGAAGAATGTTTGCAAAGTGAACAAGATATTTTAATGGAATACAATAATCCTAATTTCTATGCATTTTAGAACTTCCTACATTTTTAATGGAGAAAATTTGGATTGGGACAGAGAGTGGAGAAGGAGAAAATAAACCCATTAGGGTGGAAATAGATGTGTTTTCACAAAGAGAAGCAAGTTAGAGTTCATAATAGATTGCAAGCATCCAGAATCATGAGGAATGTGTCTCAACCAACTCCATTGATGGAGAAAAATGAAAAGAGAATGGGAAAATCAAAAGGATCAGTCCTTTCCCAATCAAATATCTGGCTAATTTAAAACCAAATGTAGAGTTTCCACCAAATCATACTCACTTCAAAGCATGAGGAGGATCTTCAATATGCCAAAGGTCACTGCAATACCTCTCAAGTCCAATTTTAGATCAAAATAAATAGGTATTCATTCTTTTTAGTTAATACTTTGAAGAATGGGAAGGGAATCAATTTCATAGCAGTTTTCCACTTTCATTAAAGGTTGTGTTGGTCGAATTAGTTACATTGTCTCGATTTTTATGTTTTTCTCTCAAGCAGTTTGATTTTTTTAGCTCCCTTCCTTTGGTTAAAGTAGTATAGGTAGGTGTGATTATTGCAAAATAAGTGAATTATGCACACTTTGCATATTTCATTTGAAATATGTATGACGTTTCAAGTTTGTACATATTTTTGGGCTTTTTTTTTGTTGTTGCACAGTCTAGTTCAACAAGTTCATGTGAAAATCAGATATTGATTAAGATAAAATGTAAATAAGAGCCTATTCTAAATGCAAGATTACAATAAATGAATAATAAATTAAGTACAACAATAAATACCCAACCATTTAAGCAGTAAATAATGAAACCCTAATGTGCAAGGAGAGGGTAAGAAGCCTTAGTTGATTCACAATAAAATATGGAATGGACTAAAGCTATGACCGGTGAAGTGACAAGAAGAAGTATCACACGTGAAGCCCTATAAAATGTAGATACGGAGAGATAGGATAGAGTGGGGTGCTTGGAGAGGGATAGGGGCGTGCGTGGGCCTAAACACATTTCACGGGTGCCTAGGTCTGTAAAAATACTCATAAAACCTCCTCTAAGGTGTCACAAGGTGTTTTCCTTTAATCGCCTTTGGTCACTCTGAGGTTGCACCAAGATCGCCGAGGTCACTATAAACCTGCAATGAAAGATGAACCTACAAAACCCTCAAATATACATCCCAAAAAAAGAAAGATGCAGAATGAGGGGTTAGACCTATCACAATGGTGAACTTATGACTAAGCATTGCACTACATCTCAGACTCAATGTAATTTTGTGTGTGTGTGTGGAATCGTGCCCTAGTTTGCTCTTGTGTGTGTTGTACTAGGATACCGATCAAGTAGCTAGATGTAGAATGTAGTAAATGTGTGCATGGAATAGAATTAACTTCCCTCTTATGAAGTGTGATGTAGAAAACCAACCCTTGTGTCCCTTTTGATGGAGCTAGATGGATGCAATGGAGCTCTTAGATGCCTTGATGGATGCAACCTTAGGTGGTGATAGCTAATGCTTAGTGCTTGGTCCTTTATTATGATCACATAACTTTATATTTATATGATTCCCTTGCTTGAATTTTGTAATTAACCCGAAAAGGCCGACTACCAAAAATATAATATGCCTAAATGGATAGAAAGGACCTAAAAGTGTGAGTAAAGTACAAAGAGGACGGGGGTCATCTAGAGGGGACGAGGGCATGCAGCACTGGCATCCTAGTTGGGTGTTAGTGTCTAGGATGAAATTTTTGAAGAGTAAAAATGCAGACTAAGAAAGTAAGGGTGTAAGACCGAAAGTAGAACAGAAAGAAAAGAAAGGTGGCCAAAGACATGGGTTAATTAATACTTTTCTTACTTAGGAATCATATAAATAGTAGTATGTAATTAGGACTAGATAATTACCCAAAGTGCATGATTTTGTGTCTACAGATATATGGGGTAGTTTATACAGTTCATTCATTCAGCCCCAAGATCAATTCCAATTCAAAGTTCTCCTTCCTTCTTACTTGGTTAAAATCCAAAAATTTGAGACAATTCATGAAGCTAAATCACAAAATCCCAAAATCATCTTTCGAGTTTCATGGCGGCTTGAGATCATCTTCATGCGGTTTGAAGTCCGAGCATACTCAAGGGTGATTTATTCGGAGTTTTGATCAGTTTTTAATGTTTTTCAAGTCGACTCCATGCCCAATGGACAATCAAGAAAATTGGTTAATTATCTAACAGGGCATATATCCCCTCGAGGTCATTAAAACTATTATCCAAATTTGCACCCCCTTATAATTTTGGATAACTTATTAAAATGGGCCTAGTTATCTAAAAACACAACCAATGTTTTAAACATTCAAATTCCCATCAAAATACATGCTCAACATTTTATTTAAACTACTGGGGTATTATAACTTACCATTTGACTATAGACTTGGCGGGTGTTTATGGTGATTTTTGGTTAGTTTCTAAAATGTTGAAATGCAAAGAACTCAAATAAATCGGGGTTAGCGATACATGCATCAAAAACACAATGTCGGTATGATCGAGTACACAAAAAATGTAAAAGGATCCTCCTTTCACCAAGTGAGAAGACACATGTACAAAGACAACTAAACAAACAAATATTATATAAAGATGGGACAAGTTTCTCAACTAAGGCTGATCCGGGAATCCAAAGGGCTTCCTTGAAGGATGTCAACTTTTCTGATACAATTAAGTGATATAATATGATAAGATAAATTAAAATGACTTAAAATTCAAGGGGGATAGAAAGATATTTCTCTATGTGGTAGGTATCCCAAGCGAGGGTTGTGGCAAGATCCAAGTCCAGGAAATAGTCGAATCATTCTTATTCTCGTAATGTCATGTATTTCTTGTATCACTTCGAGTTGATTTTGGATGTCTTTGATTTTTGGTGTGAGTGTGATGGTGCATAATTTGGGTTCGTGTGAGATGTCAAAATGCTACCACATAAAAGGTTGTTGGACAATCAGGAAATCATATATGTTTTTGATGGGGTGTGATAAACCTAGAATAATCATCTACAAGGAATACATCTTGCAAGACAACATATTAGATCAAAATAGATTGTTGGAAATATGATAATATGTTAAAATGAATAAAGCAGATAGGGATGGATGACGATCAAGAATCGACAATAATCAAGGAAAAAGTGCTTACTTTGATAAAAGGTCACAAAAACTGATTATTTTGGATGCAGGATAAAATGTGACAATACTAAGAGGGACTAAGGGGACCTAGAAGATGATAAGACTCGAAAACATAGATTCAAAGATGTTTGAAGGACAAATGAAGGAAAAAGGTTTTAAGGGACCGATCGATGGCGGTCACTATTGAAATTGTAGATGTTCTAAAACTTGACTAAATGATTAAACAAAAGACAAAAGATGGAGTGGCTATGAAGGATGGTGTAGATGACTAATTTGAAAGTGGTATGATCAATGTAAAATATGATTGAAAATGTTAAATAGAAATGTGCTAACCTTCTAGGTTGATTCTTAGGTTGATATAGGTTGAAAAGGTTGTCACAACGAGTTGATGATATTTATCCAAAGTTTGATAGCAAGGTGTTGATATTCCAAACGTAGTGGTGTTGTACATAGGTGTAGAAATGTTTTCCAAGTCCAGTCTTTGAGTAAGTTACTTGCGAATCGAGAAAATAGATAGGAGGATGATTTAAGTATAATCAAGAACGTCCATAATGATTTTCGATGATCAAGGATCACTTTCAATTTATCTCTAGATGTAACAAATGAAGGAAGGAAAGATGGAAAATGGTTGAAACCAATTTCCATCGAGGATTAAGGATGTTTGATAAACATTGGGAGGAAAGGAATTCATTTAGGAAGAGGTTAGGGGGTTAGGGTGGGTAGGATAAATTAGGCTAGGTTGTTTTTAGGTCATTAGTGGAGGGTAATTGAGGTTTTATGCCAGTGAATGAGGGATTACGACATTGATTTATAATGTACTTAGGATATGGATAATAATGATAATGTGATTAATGTGCATCGGGTCACCTAGGGGTGAAAAAACACTATCTACAACGGGTTTGAGATCTAACAACGGGGTTGTTCAAATAAAAATGACGTCAAAAGGAGGGGTCAAGTGGTGCAATTCCGACACCTCCCAATGCTTTCAAGCTCCAATAGATGTGAGGTTGTGGAATAAACATGGGTGTATAAAGGGTTCGGGTCTAAAGTGGAAACATTTTAAAGATGTAGTGAATGAGGATCACCCAAGTGTCACACATTCGGGGGCTCTTCAATGCCAAAGCACTCCTACGAGACTTGAGGCTACGAAATAAACCACGTAACATTAACCTTTTGGATCATAAGCGGTAGGGTTGGTTGGCGAGTAGGACATGCGGTGGGAAAAAGGAAAAACAATGTGGTGAAGATCAAACAATGGAGGGGAAGCCATGTGGTGCACTTAGTGAATTTCTCACAAGATTTGGTTCCGTGGACATGAAGTCCGTATAATAGACCTAGTCGATTATGGATTTTGGGTCTAAGCCAAGTCAACGGAAAAGGCGATCAAGAAAAAGATGGGTAGGGAAAAATCAACATCCATCGCATGGCAAAGATCAACAGGCCAGGGTAGGCCACCTATTGCCATTCCAGTGCGACTCAATGCAAATGGGCTCATATGGACTTAAAGCCATGGAATGAGGGGGAATTGAATGGAGATTTGGGTTCGTAAGGGAGAAAGGTAAACACGTAAATTTGTAAAAGGAAACAGGTGGCGAGTAAATAAACACATGGGTATACACGTAGGTGACCCCTTGCAATGAATAAGAGGGTGTCGCGTGTCAAATACAAAGCCAATTAGAGCATTCCACATGTCACAAAATCACCGTTCATTTCACTTGAGCCATAAAACTTCATAGGTACATAACTTCCTCCCTACAACTTGAAATTCGATAAAATTAGTGTCATTGGAAAGCTTTTGAGGAGATCTTCATGATGGTATTAGCATAAATAGAGATTGATGAGGTTAAGAGGGATAACACTATGTGGGTCATTTCATGTCACTATCTAACAAGAAAAATGTCCAGTAATTTAATGATGCATTTTTTATCTTCACTCACCTTGGGGCCCTCTAGATTTAATCTAAATGGCATATTCCTCCATGATCAACCAAAATAATGAGAAATAACAACATGTGCAAGCTATTTTGGGAATTTAGCAATGTTTTAATTATCTACCTCCATATTTTGTGAGTTACCTTTGATTTCAAGAATGACCTCACCGGGATGAGATATTTTTAGTTTTCTTCCATGCGAAGGCAACACCAAAGGCATGAGAAATCATGAAGGAATTGGATAACCTATTAGAGGTAGTTTCAAATAAGATTTGCATGGTTTAGTAAGTCATTTATTCTATGCCATCTTTTTATACCCTCTCTTATCCTCCCTTTTATAAAATGTTGCATGTTCTTCATTGTAATTATCCCTCTCTAGATTTGCAATGTTATAATGTCAAAAACATGGCAGAGTTGAGGAGTTACAAACATGAGCATGATTTTTGTGAAGCATTTTTACCTCCAAGATTTTTGTAACAATATGTGCATTAAAACCAATAATATGATGTAAATTGTGGCCTAAATCAGTCCTTTATTTTAATTGTTGTGTTATTGCCTTATGTTCTTCGATTTTGTTGTGTATGCATGGTGTTTTACAAAATTTTATGTCAATTGTGTCAAAACAAACAAGGTTGTGAGTTGATTTAGTTATAAGGATGAAATATTACAAAAATTTCCCCTTCCACCTTGCAATTGATCTCCTTATTTCTCTAAAACTTTAAAAGGAGAGTGATCAAACCCTTTCTTGGTGTTATCACCACTTTTAGTTTAGGATTTCATTTATGTTTTCCTTTTCCCCTTCTTTCTTTCCCTAGTTCTTGGGATATGTTAGAGTAGGCTTAGTCTAGGAGTATTTTTAGTATTAGTTTAGGTGAGGAACCAACCTTCTCTAAAGGATTGCTTCATCTTAAAAGGTCTCACATTTGGAAGCAATCCAATGTTGTCCAGAACTCTTTGATATGTCATGATCAAATCCTGAAGGTGCGGTTCTAAGTTATAACAAGTTTCCATGTTTCTGAAAACACTCTTTTCACATAGGTACATAATCTACTTCAATGCTTATAACACACTTCTCCCCTATCTCCATGTGAGTCAATCATTGACTTAAGGCATTCACCATACACAATTATGTTCTCCGAAAAAATCCTATAAATTCTTACTTCAACACTTTTTTGGTATGTTTCTTCTTCTCCTTTACACTAGTAAATTTCATTCATTGGCATAAAGGGGGTGTAGACATTAATTTTTTTACAAAACCATTATTTCATCATGTTTTTATTAGAATTATATGTGCATGAATTACTGACCTTGAAACTAGATCTTAGTGGCATAACCTACTCTCCTCCAAATTTTCATTTCTTGATTTGATTGTCTTTGATGGTTATTTTACTTTGATTTCATGATTTTATGTCGTGTCACATATGTGTCTATACTTTTCTAACTTTCTTCACATATAGCGTCGGTCCAAAACCATACAAGTGAATCTAGGACCATACCCTTGCTCCTAGATCTTATGTACGCTTTTGAACCCTTTAAGTTTTTACTTAAATTTGATATATGGGTCTCTTCTTCATCCCTTTTTATGAATTTTGATTTTTTGGGTTGGCCTTTTCCCACCACTAAGGTTTGAAAATTAAGAGAATGAACTCATATATAAGGTTTAATGTGAGCATTTACTATCTTAAAATCATCTATATATCTATCACTATTTGTGTGAGTCATTTTTCACATCATCAAGTGAGTCATCTCACTTAGGTGATATCGTAGGTTTGCATGTCATTTTGGGGTCATCATGAAATTACCTTACATGTTAGTGAATTAGTTACGTCATTGGGAGTCACTTCCCATTCTCGGGAACATAACTCCCCCTCTTTACTTGAGAGGTCACGATTATAATCTTGGGGTTATTCAACACCCTCTATATGTACACCCCTTCGGATCTATGGGATTAGAATGGAGACTTTTGGCTTGATGAGGCTTTTCCCATTTTTCGAATCTTGCATGCACTTGGTTGATTCTCTCTCTTCATGATATCTCGTCATGTTGTTGTTTGCACCTTTGTCAATGTTCATGATATCCCTCGTGATCCTCGTGCTTCACATTTTCACACACTATTTCATGGTATCAGAGCACACGTTGTGTGGATCTGTGTAAATCTTCACTTTTTCATGTTTTTTAGCTTTCCATTCATGATAAACGAGTTTCTTGAGTGTTTTTCATAATGGATATTCCTCATGTGCTTTACTTACACTAATTTGGGGTTTTATACCTTGTTCATGGTTCATTTTTTGATTTTACGGTATTAGGGTTACATGCATGTTTGGAGGTGTCTTACTATCTCGGGTTGCATTTCATAGGTTTAGGTCTCGAGTTTTTTTAGTGTTAGGTTTGTGCATTATTAAAAGTGTTAGAGCTGATTATTTTCCCAACTCGTCCCCCACTCACCGAGTTGGGAACCGAGTTGGCTCCTCCGGCTACCTTCTAACTCCTTGCAGAAATCCTTGACCTTTTTCCCACCTCGGTTTGTGTTTGGTGTTTTACATCATATTTTTGCATCATGTCTTCGTTCATTCATGGGCTTTCCTTTGTCGGTGTTGACTGCTCAACATCTCTGTCTTCGCCCTTGGTTGTAGCTTTGCTCTGTGTCATGTTCACCTTTGGTTTGTTATCCCTCTCGTTGCTTGGATTCTTCATCCTTCTAGTTCACTATCTTGAATACTATACATGCCTTAGTTTTTGGTGAGTTCTACTAACTCATCTGTTTGCTCTGTGTGCTCCCCTTGTTGTTGCATCGGATTTGCGTTCCACCTTGCAAATTGAAGTACCTCGCTAGGCTCTTCTATTGGTCGCTCTCTATGTTTGGTTTGGCCTTAGCCTCAACTACATCCGGCTGCATGATTTTTTCGATCAGCCCTATTCCAATGGCACTTGGTTGCCTCGTTTCAACCTCTATGCAAGTGCCTCCGACCATTACCTCCCTTCCGAGCGACACAACTTGTCCCCACGCACACCTCGTAACATTCAAACTCCATCTCTCCCGACGGCTCATTCGGTAAATCCCCGACACTCAACTCATATCTTCCTACGTTTTGCCTCTATATATCCCAACATAGTTCACTTGGCACCTCGTGCTCCATTTTGATTTACTTGACATAGACCTTCCTCTCCCCTCCATGTGCTCGCTCCACATCTACTCGTCGCACCTGTCAAACCCACATGACCCACTCACCTCAACACCCACTCCAGCTCAACTCGGTAAATAGTCTACCCCGACTCGTAGAGTTCACCCCTTTCACCAATTCCCCACGCTGAGCTACTCGACCAACTTGCTTTGAGTTTCCCATGCCGGCTCGTCGAGTTGGCCAATCCTTTTGTATCCCTTTTCACCGAGACCATTTTAGAACCCCATATTTGGTTTTTTCACATTTTCAACTTTTTATCATTGTATGAGCAATATCGAAGGGGAAAAATAATTTTAAAATTCATTATTTTTCAGGGGGTGGTATTTTTCGGGCTTCGCATATAGGGTTATTGGGCTTTCCGGGCCACTTTTTACGGCTCATTTGCATTATAGTGCTCCTTTTTCCTATAGCTAGTGAGAGTGTCTACACACAACCTTGTGGTAATAGAGCCTTCTATATTTCATTATGAGATGTATTTTATCTCACACCGATAGTGGTGTACCCTTGTTTTTTTATGCCTTTTTTTCTTGATTGCATGTGTTCCTCTACTTCGACTAGGATTTCATTGTGGCCTCCGCTCTTGTGTAACTTTTCACTTCCTACGAGGTGAGTGGTCATTTGTCGATGTCACATGAACACACCTTATTTTAATCATGTGCTATTTATAAAGTGTTGTAGACAGGGGGTTATCACTATTCTTCTTAGGTGTTGTGTTGCTTGTAGATGCATTATCGGCTAAGTCTGACATCTTGCATTCTTACACCCTCTTCTTCTTATGTACCTTGCACTTCTTACTTCCACTTCGCATCATGGAGGATGCTCTTTCCATACTTGAGCATCGTAGGATCACTTTATAGCCTCCACCACTTCTTCTTAGGAGAGATAACTATACATCATGATGTGCTTCCATGGAATGCTACTTCACCTACGAGGGTCTTACACACTTCTTTCTTGGGCTAATTCTGCACCCACTGATTCCAGTCATCTTGAGGAATTTCTTGACACATGCAACCATGTTGTTGGTCACTTGATGTTTTCATCACTAGACCTCTTTGCATTCACATGGTAGACTCAAATCCTCCCCACCGCATCATCGAAGCATCTTCAAGTCTTTGTTTGGAGACCCTTCACCTACTACTGCCACTACAGAGCTCATTTTTACCATGTTCATGCTCTCATTCACTCTTCACAGTTGTGTTCCATTAGAGACCCTTTCTCGAGACGAGATGTGACCATTTCCCCTTGTTTTTCCTCCCATCTTGATTACTCGAGTTGATGACACGCTCCCAAACTTGTTTCTTTCTTTGAGTACCACGTTGTTTCACCTTCGCCTTCCAGTAGCTCTCCATGGTAGTCGATCAGTTGTCTCCTCTTGTTCTTCATGTTATGGCAGTTCCAGCGACACAAAATCACTTGATTATTCTTCTAATGACAAGGATTGTGCTCCAATTTTGATGCTTTGAAAGTACCAATGAGGACTCCTCTCCTCCTTATCTCACCTTTCCAAAGTGTGTTTCCACCCCTCCCATCTCATCAAATATCAAAGCAGTCCCATTCTCGGACTCGTATCATCATTACACAAGCCTCCTTTCCACTTCCATTATGTGAGGCCCCTTTCACTCCTCTACCTTCATGCATGGATGACTTATACCTATCGGACATATCTATGTTGTTTTTCAAGCCCCTCATTGGGAAGAGTATCTACCATGCTTGGTCGTATTTTCACAGACTCCACTTGTGATGTAGTACAAGTTCCTCATCCTTCTTGAGGTGTTTCTAGAGCTCATCATCTCCTTTGTTGGGAGTTCCCATTTTGGGACTCTAATCACTTCCTTTTTAAGGAGATCCTCTTTGATCCACCCTTGTTTGTGGATACATTTTATATTATGGGGGTTGTTGAATTGTCTTCACATCACTTGGACATGCTTTCTATGGGTATTCCTCCTTTATACTCTAATATTTATACACACATGGCATTACCTTCAGTTCTTGAGAACTCATTTGCTAAACCTTTGTCACACTTCCGTGGACTAGACTCGAGTTATTTGTGTTTCTTCCTTCACAGTGAGTGGGTGAATTTCTAGCACTCCATTTTTTCCTTCTTAAGGGAAGGCACACGCTTTTGTGTAGGAGGATCTTCTTCATCAGAGGTAGAGCACCATGTCATCAAAATTCTTCTGGGATAATTCATAGAGTTGTAGAGTTCATATCCATCCATGTCATCTTTGTGATTCTCTCGTCTTCCTCTTCTTCTCTCTTCTTCTTCTTTTAGAGAGATTTCCCCTTTGTATATGGGTATCTTATTAGGCTCCTCGGTGGTCGGGACCCATTTGTGGCATCTTTTTAGATTTAGAGTGTGTTTTTATCTTATGGTGGATGTTTTTCCCACTAGGTTTTCCTTCACTACTTGGGATCTCTTGTTGTGCATGGGTACCTCATCAATATTTTATATCGGGACCCATTTTTATTTTTTGACTTGCCGCCTCATCTTAAGTTACGATCAAGGGGGGTGTTAGTGTGATTCATTTTCCACATCATTAGGTGATTTATCTCATTTAAGTGAGATCATAAGTATGCGTGTCATTTTTGGGTCATCATGATATTCCCTTACGCATCGAGTGTGTTAGTTGTGTCATTAGGAATTACTTCCCATTCTAGGATCGAACTCCTCCCTCTCCACTTGAGAGGTCATGATTACAACACTAGGGGTTACTTAACACCCTCTATATGTACACCCCTTTAGATCTATGAGATTAGAGTGGATACTTTTAGCTTAATGAGGTTTTGTTCATTTTTCAAATTACATTCACTTTCGAGATGATGTTTTCTCTTTTCAAGATCTTGTCACGTTTTTGTTTGCACCTCTGTTGATGTTCAATCTATCCCTCATGATCCTCATGCTTTGAATTTTCATGCACTCTTTCAATCACATTCTGAACTAAAAGGCAAGAAGCCTTGTTGCATATCTACATATCACAACGTAGGAGGGCATAATCCTAGTTTCTTTCATAAGCACACAAGGGTTTGAATGGGATGAAGTAGTTTATCTCGTTATCGGTGTGGAAACACAAGAGAAACACTAGGGTAAGGGATAGTTGCATGTACAACATCACAAATCACTATGAGAAATATAAGGAGTCGAAATGTAGTGTAGTGCTTGGTGAATCACATTTGGGGTGATCGTTGAGGTTAGTTTTACTCAAGAATTTACATTTATTTTTTATCTAATGTTTGGTTGAATGTGTTGTAGGGTATTTAGGGTTTATTTTGTAGGTTTATGTGCAAAATATAGGGTTTGATGCCACACCAAATATTCCAAAAGGTGATAAAGAGTGATATATAGCGATCTTTGGGATTTTAAAATTCCCACTTTGCACATGTCTAAAATTGTACAAAAGTATTGGCTTGTGTTGTCTTGTCCCAACCATATTGTATGGTTTTGATTCAATAGCTCTAGTAACACAACATAATATTTATCTAGTTTGCATGCTCTATTTTTTCCCAGATCATTCATCAACAAAGTTTAAAAATCATTCAAGAATCATCTAGGTGTCTCCTTTTTCCCAAATCCACCTTTGATTGCTTGTATTCTTTCATGAAAATGATTTCCATAGTTATATATGTGCATATATGATCTAAAATATTCATTGTACACATTTATTCATGTGTTTAGTTTTTGAATTATCTACCATTATAGTTAGTTAATTGTAATTAGGGTTTATACACCTTAACATCAAGGCCTTTGTCAACCTTTATAAGGATTTGGTCAAATTCAAATCAAGCAACCATTGATCTCTTAGCCAAGACATTTACGAGAAATGCTCTGGATTGGTATCATAACCTTCTATCCATCTCATTTTCTAGCTTGAAAGATTGGTGACCACCTTACTAAATCAATTCAAATATCATGATATCCCTAGAAACAACATCAACTACAAATAATCCTAAAATGAATTTTCTCAAGCTTGAACAAAGCATTATAAAACCTTATCCACTAAGGTTGAACATAATATGCCTAATGAGATTATATTTTAGCTATTCCTTAGAGCCCTTGATCCTTTCTTTCAATACAAGGTGATATCCTTCTCTTTTACCATCTTGGAAGAAGCATTTGAGCAAGTGAAATGCCAAGATTATCTCATGAAGGAATTTGAAAATCTTGTCCCTAATCAACAAAAAAAAAAATCTAAATTATCATGCATCCTACAAATAAGAATACCACGAATGATAGAGTCATAAACAATCTTCCTCAAGCACATATTCTAATATGATTATCTAGGCATTGATCATTATACTCCTAATCCATAAGGAAACTCTTAACTAGATTCATCTTCCCATAATGACTATCACCAACCTCTATTTAAGGAAAAGTTGAGACATCATATATCTTAATCATTCACCATGGTTGTAGAACCTTCTTAATCTCTTCCTCAATGACATGATGAAATTAAATTTTGTTGGTGGCATGCTGATTAGGGTCACTCTTACAAAAGTGTCATGCCCTTCGATCCTTTTCCTACACCATCTTCCCGGAAATAAATATGATCATGAAGCCATTACTATAGAGAGTTTAGACGAGGTTATTAAGGTAGGTGATAAATCCCAATAACATGATCATTATGAAGTGGTTCATCAATCCAATGAATGTATTAAATTCTATAATGATCCTCTCCCCAATCACTCTAAGTCTAACCAACCTAATATTGGTCCTACTCAAAACAATAAACACTACAATAACATTGTTAACACTTCATATCCATAAACTAGTACATATACAAATAACACGGTCAACATGCAAGGTACCAAGCATATTATTACTTGTATCAAGCTCACATATCCTTCTTCTACTTAGAATATAGCTTATAGAACTATATATCCATGTTCTCCAACCCAAGCATTCAATGACCAAATATCAATCCTTGATTCCGTAGTTCAAATAAATACCATCAAATCTTGTGTAAATGTTTTTACATGCCTGATCCTATTTATGGTTTCATCATCATCTCTAGATTTCATTGATCCATGTGCATTTACACAACTGATCTTATTTAATCTCACTTCTTTAGTTTTCTACGACATCAAACCCTATGAACATTCCTCTACCATAGCCAATCCTACAAATATATCATAAAAAAACCAACATTTAGAGCTCTCTATAAGACCCACTTCTTTATAACATCTATATAATAACACCCTATATGTTCATAAATCTGCATAGTCGGACACTAAAGGATAGGAGCCCCTTGTACAAATTTTTAGAATCCCAAGTCAAACCCCATTTTTAGAACCCATTTGTACCTCAACTAAACATCGTAAACATCTTATATCTGACCTCTTTTATGTGAATATATCACTTCTACCTACCTTAAGGCTAGAAGAGACCCTACATGGTTTGGAATAAATAATCTTACACCAATGTGAATAATTATCCTTTTCAATCGACCTTTATATGGACTATTCTTCATGCATTCATTTTACTCTTGATTTCATGATTCCCGATGAGCTTCTATTTTTCACAAATGGCTCTACCCTATTTTATTTCAATCTAAATTGGCCACTATATTTAATCAAGTGCTCATAAATAAGGTTCTAATACTTTTGTTTCTTACCTCAATTTTATCAAGACACTTGGTTATTCTATTGATAATCTCAAATTCACTAGGAGTGTGTGTTAGGGTTATGATCATTGATAGATGTCCCCTTTGGGTTACATTTGGTCACTTATCACCGTGCCTCATGTTATTATCTACATCAAATTCATGATCTTCGACTTCTCTTTGTCTTATAACATCCTCTTAGGTTGACCGTGGACCCTTTGCATGTACACAATAGCATCATCCACCTATCAATGCATTAGTTCTCACATTTTGGGGATATTTATAATTTATAAGGTCAGACTAACCCTTTAAAAGTTGACCTATTTCAACAATGCAAGTACATTCAATATTTCTACTTTATAAGAACTCCTATTATCCCATTTCACACATATCAACACTTCAAATATCTTGTGGACTCCCTTCATGGCTATAATGGTCGTCATCAAGTCATGTGTCATATTCTACCAAACCTTCTTAACTTAGATGATGATGAACTCCGATGAAATTAACCTTAGAATCAACACTTCTTATTTTCTTGATGTCATTATCTCATAATTTCTTCTTTCCTATGACCTCTCTCTTGTAAGCAAGATGTTGATCGAGTCCTTATCACCATTACTTAACTCAAGCATACTCATGTGAAGCATATGTTGTAATCAATAATACCATCAAATCATGTGTTAGTGATGTTACTCCATATGATTATGATGATGGTTGCACCCTAGATGACCCCTTCATAGTAGGCTATGTTGGAGCTAAGATTGCATAAATTTTGTGGTACCACATATTTTTGTAATCCCACCTTATTCCTAGCATCGATATTATCACTATTTCTTGGTGAGGAAGGGCTCGTGATTTTTAACCCAAATAAGACGAAATCATGGATGATGGGGAAAATTTCTCTTAATTTGACTATAAAACAAGCTCATGAACTACAGTCCTTTGATAGCGACTTGATACTTAAGCCATTGCTTTCTCCCTCGGTTAGCTCATAAAGTCCCAAAACACCTCTCGTGAAATTTCCTCATACTCCTTCCCCTTCTACTTTTCCACATGTTCCTACAAATTTACTCTCCCTAAGATAACCTCCCACTCTTGTTACCATTATGGCTCCCAACCCACCCACAATCAAACCATATTACACACATAACATTAAGCTCCTAGTGATGTTATGGATTATAAATCCTATAAGTGACATACATGAAGAATCTCAAAGCGAGAGGTTAGGAGAGATAAAAAAATCCACTCGGCATTCTTATTTTACACCACTCCATTGAACTCATCACAACTTTTTCTCACATAGAAATTATACACGCTAGGTTATTTATCATAAGTGAAAATTTTAAGAACCTTCTCCTTACGTGCCTAAATATCCAAACCAATCTCTTCCACCATAAAACACATCTTATGAGCCATCATCTAGTTCATGCCCTACTTCCCCCTCATCCATCCAATGATGGCATCCATCGTGATGTTCTTAGATGAGTCTCGAGCGAGATCAATGAGTCTTTATTTATTACATTATCCAAGATTCATCATAATGTCAAAGTTATTTAGAATAACTTAGAGGACCTCATGATTCATGCTCGATATCAAATTTTACAACAAGTGATTGACGTTAAAAATGATGCATGTCGGTATTTTGCATGCTCTCATTGATCCACTCAATTTATTTGGTGTGCCTCATATCTCTCTACTATTTCTCCTACTTGGGTCCCACTTGGGTTTTTCCTACGACTTGAGTCTTTATGATCATTAATTCTTACCTCAAATACTTTGGTAATTTATCTATCACCGCCCATGTATATTTACCTCTTATTGTTTGGGATGGCCCTTTAAGTGGTCCCCATACCCTCAATCTAACCTTTATCTTACACCTACAACCTAACATATCATCATATTTTTAAACCTTCTAATATATATTTTTTTCTCCATCATAAATGTTCATATATTTGTGCACAAAAAGAAAATGGAATCTTAAAATTATTAATTTATTACCATCACATTAGTGCATAACCATGCTATCACACACACACATATCAACATAAAACATTTAATACATCATATAATATAATGTATATCTCAAAATACATCATCCATTGCTCAAACATTGTGAGGTCCGAGCAATTAAATTAATAAATTAAATATCTCATTAAATATAGCATTAAAAATAGGCAATAAAATTAAATAATACTATACACAAATATAACGTGGAAAAACCCTCCAGGGGTAAAAACCGTGCAAAAAAAGAGATTTCCATTATTCGAGAAACAATTACACAGTCCAGTAAATTCTCCTCTCCTCACTTCTCTCCACCCCGGTAATTCACAACGTGAATTCCATAAAACAATGATCTGAATCATCATTTGACCCTGCGGGTCATTAAATATTAAGTGACGGGACGTGACTTTTTACAAAGCACCCGATTTAATAAAACCTGATTTAATAAAATCAATTAACCATAAACAACATAGTTTATATTAAATAATTAAGAATATAAATATTCTTAATTATTTAATTATAAACTAAGGTTTATAATGCACTTAATATTATGTTCTAACACTCCCCCTTAATATTAAGTGGGGAACATATGCCAACATTACTGTTTATACAACAAGATTTACAAATCCATAAACCATAGTGAAGGTTTAGGCTAGCATATCACATTTGAAGGATTTATACACCTTCATCATGCTCATCTTACCTTTTGGTATAAAAGGATTTGGAATCCATAAATCAATAGTGAATGATTTAGGCTAAGCATGATTTGTGAGACTACATCTCACAGTTTCTCATGGAAAATATCTCAACCAACATCTCTAGGAGCCTTTTATAACACAAGGACCTCCTTTACAACAGATGCAACACACTAATTGGATTGTACATTGTAAACTTAGAGTGAAAAGTTTACAAAGATCATAAAAAGATCTTTTACAATACTTTATAAAGGAGGAAAAGTATAGAGGAAAATGAGATAACACATAACCGACCATTAGGAGGTGACATTGCCATGCACACTCCCCCTCAATGGCAACTCTAAAAGGACAAGCATTACATGAAACTTGTAGAACTTTACAACACACAATGGATTTGTAAACATATCTGCAACTTGATATTCAGTTAGGTAGTACCAGAGATCTGTATCACCACGAGAGCCTTATCTCAAATAAAATGCATATAAATTTCTATATGCCTCATTCTCTGATGTTGAACCATATTATTATCAAGAGCAATGAAACTCTAGTTATCACATAGAAGAGGAGCACTTCCTTTAGCTTCCATGTGTATCTCTTTCCACAACCGCTTAAGCCACATGGTTTCTTTCATTGTTTCCATAACACTAATATACTCGACTCATTAGAAGAGGTGAAGACCCTCGGCTGATTTTTCTTTGCTTAAACTATACCAAAAATTTAAACATATATGCAGTTGTATATTTTATATCTAACACAACATCAACATGGTTAGAGTCACAATATCCTTATAGACATCATACTAATCATAATATAAATCAGTATTGATTTCACTTTTAACCATTTATAAAACTTACATTGATAGGTTAAACACAAGTTATATAACAACTTAAATAACAATATGCTATATTGCCAATGTCTCAAACAATTTCAACATATTAATATTGTAAAATATATATTAGATACAATCGGTATTGAACGCCTCTCAATAAAAAGGCAAAGGCTTCCCCAAGTGTCATTCGATATGCATATAATAATATTTTTAGTAATCACATACTAATGTTTTCTCAAAAACATATATAACTTCATTATTTATTCTAAGCCTTTAAATTTGTGATGATTGATAGACAACACATCTGAAAAAAATGACCAAATCATGTAAGAATAATCACAACATACATTAAACCTTTTAAGAAATTTTAAATATCCTCTAACAATATTGTGGACAAATTCCAAGGATTATGTGGATTTTGCTTCAAAAATGATTGAGGAAGGGTTTTTGGTGATAGCTTACCACGTAAACACCCTTCACACATTTCATGAAATATAGGTGGTAGATTAGAAGCTAGGTTAAGTCAAGACATGTCATACATGCTCCTAAAAAATGATCTAGTCTTTCATGCCACAATTGAACAACACTTCTATTTTTTAGTAGACAACCAAGAAGCCGAATCAAACTTTTAAACACATATAAGCCATTCTTTTGTATGCCTTCAGCTATAGTGATATCAAGTTCATTTTTAATAAACCATTTATCTTTCAACAATATTACACTATAGTTATTCTGAGTTAACTATGAATGAAAGAAAATTCTTTTTCAATTCAATACCAAACACAATTTAAAAAGAAAACATTTTCTTTTCATTGGTAGTGATAGATGTAGTTTATAGAGTAACTACATTAGATTTATGATTATTCTCTTCATTCTCATTTTGTTTTGATTTGGTTTATTCCATTTTTATTTTTGAAATTTGTTTTGTTTTTTACTCTACAGTCTTCTTTCTTATGACCAAATTTACCACAATTATAACATTTTCCATCAAAACTAACTCTCAAATTTCCAGGTTTCTTTTCTTTACTAGGTGGTTTAAAGTTTGGTTTTTGATTCTTGTTAAGTCTAGAAGGATTTTTAGATTTCTGAGCGAGAAGTGCCTAAGTGGCATTCTCTTTCAAATCAAAATTAGTCATAACTTTCTCTTCTGGATCAGGAGAGCACTCAAAGTATACTGTGTCAGGAATGTCTTGCTCAATTTGGTATTTAGAATTCAAAATTGAAATGAAATTCCTAAACCTTTCATGGATGTTCATTTGAATAATGAAATACAACAGTTTATCATGAATTAAGTTATTGTTACATCCATCTAATTGAGATTTAATGTCTTTAATTTTTGCTAGAAAGTTAACTACTTTTTCATCTCCCTTCATGGGAGTCATCATCAATTCAAGAATCAATTTTATAATTTTTGATAAATGTGTACCTTCATACATTGATTCTAATTGATTCCAAGCCTCACTCGGACTTTTCCCGATTTCTAATTTGAAGAAGGAAATTGTCATGCATGTTGTGCAATATAATGGACATGGCTTCTTGCACCTTCGTTAATAAGCAACTACATTGTTTGTTTTTCATTTGTATGTCGGTCGGAGCTTTCTCCATATTGTTCATGATCATCAAAACTTGCGTGTCATGAATTCCACCTTCATTCTTATCTTCCAGATGTTGTAATTAGATCCATTCAACATCTACAATTTTTCAATTGTAAAATGATTTAATCCCATTTTTACGTAAACAATTTCAACAAAAGAGAACAACGAGGTTTTCATAAAGCAGTTTAGAGAATCCTCTTTTCATTGTTTAAACTATGACAACAACCGTATTTCAATGAATTTCACTTATTCATGTTAAAAATTTGACATGTCAAACAAATATTCTACACAAAAACATTAGTTTGACTTTAAGGCATATTTTATTGAAATGTAAGTGATTTTTTTAGTTTTGCAAGAATATGACTTACATGTCTTGTTGTAAAAAAATGCTTTAACTAATTATTTCAAACAATGAAACATAAAAGATTCATTATTCATACAAAATTATTCTACTAATTTTTAATATTACATACAAAAATTGACCTAAAATAATTTTAAAAATAGGTATATATCTTTAAAAATTGGGAGCTTAGCTCCATAGTAGGATTTTGGATGGTGAGGTGGGCCTAAGTTGGGCGAGCTACGGGCCGAGATGAGTCTTGATCGAGTCTCAAGGTTCACATATCAACTTGTCATATATCCTTTTGCCAACTTGTTATAACTAACTCTCCAAGCATCTCAACTTGCTAACTAATGCAATCTGATTTCCAACTCCGCAGAGTAACCAATGCAAATTCACCGAAATTTGGATGATGAGTCCGAGTGCCGAGCTAGGGGTGGGTTTTCCAAACAAAAACATAACATAGTTTGGACAAAGCCACGCCTAACAATATCCTCACCGCAACTTATAAACACAATGTTTGTTCCCAACATCAAACATGTGGGACCAAATTCCTAAGGCAAAGCACACAACCATGCCCGTGACCAATAGGAAGAAGAGTGGTCGGCAATAAGGGGATAGTGTAGCCACGTGGTGGCCAACGAATGAGAGAGTAGGTAAGTTTGCAGATGCTTCTACATGGATGTTATAGGAGGCATTCATGCTCGAATAGGGTGGCATGAGCATAGTTTAATATAGTCGGGTTTAAACTTAGTATAAGGTTTTAAAATGTATTTATTTAATTTAAATTATGGTCACTTAGATAAGTATTAGGTGATAGTATAAAACATTGAAATATATATACACTATAGTTTTTAATTAGTTTTACATTGTAGACACCCTAATTTCACATCTGTCCTAAATCAATTAATTTCCCTTCCTCATTTCCCACAAAAATACACTTTGAATTAATCAAATATAATTTGATTAATTATCCATTTCAAAATCTAAAAATAACCCAATCCTCACCACATGTCATTATTCTCCATGTTTTTCTACTATTGAATTAAAAATTCAAATTCAAATCCTCACCCACCCTTCGTGGTCCCCACTCACCTAAAATCCTCCACTTATGAATTAAAAATATAATTCAAATCCTCACCCATTCTTTGTGGCCCCCACTCATCTAATCTTGCCCACATTTTCAAACCACTCACTTAATCTTGCCCACATTTTCAAACCATGATTACTTAAATTACTCTAAGTTAATCACTCCCCTAGGCTATAAATACAACCTTACCCCCCTCTAAACACACGGAGAATAAGATTGAATTCCATATCTAAGTTCTTGCATCCTTTGAGCAAAGAACATCCTTTTGCCTCATCCTAATGCCCAAATAGCCTCATAATCCTTTTTCCCATCTGGTGCAAAGTAAGAGGATCATTGTTGCAGGAAGGTCTTGCTCCGTCTTGAAGAAAAGCACCTATATATCACACAATCGGGCTCAATCCAAGTCTCCTAGCCCATTTCGAGGTTTCCTACGAACACGAAAGAGGAGGTATGATTATTGATATTTTAATTCATTCTTTAGTAGTGTATTTTTCCTAGCTTACATTAAGCACGCCCGATTACTTTCGATCTGTTACCATTAATTTCTCAATTAGTGGTTTTATCTGCATTCTTTGTTTATTATTGTTCATTATTATTTCTTTTTTGTTCCTATATGGCCTTCTTTGGTTAACCTTCATGCTTTGGGTAGTGTTTTTTTGTGTGGTGTCTTGTGGTGTATCTGCGCAGTTATAACAACAATAAAACTATGGACGCTCATCATGTATTTGATCTCCTCGGTGCTTGGTGTTTAATTCTCGGTTTTGATTTTTCTATTCACTCGTCATCTATAGAAACACATAAACTAGTCATTATTTTATCATCTTACTGTCATGGGATAACCAATTCGGAAAATGCATTTATTTATTTACTTTTGCTAAAATAACTGCTTTCTGTAGGAAGTTTATTATTATTATTATTATTATTTTCTTTCTTTCATTTTAGTTAATCATTTTGTGATCTAACTCTTTCTTTCTGTTTATTGTTCTTTTTTAACCTTGCTGTCAAAATTTTAGCTTCTCAAGTAAAGTACGTGAAGTCAGAAAATAAAAAAATTTAGCTCAGGGACGTTTTTCTCACGTTCAAAATTTTCATTCAGAGTCTTCTGTAGCCCATCTTAGGAAACCATAACTTTTGCTCCCGAACTCGGAATGACTTCATTTTTTTAAAAGAAAGGTATCGAAAAGATATATGCAATGAAAATATAACTTTTTGATTTAGGCTTACTGTAAAAATTTTGGTTTCATTTCTTATAACACTGTCTTTTTTAACAAAAACAACAAAATTATATATATATATATATATATATTTTTAAAAATTATTTTATTTTATTTAACGGAACAACCTCACGCGTATTCTCTTTCCTCGCACTTCAAAAGTGATCTTAGAAATGAGAAATGTGAGGCCACCCGAACTCTGAATTTTATTTTTTTAATTTTTAATTTTTGCCTTACATTTCAATTTTCCACAACAACACTTCTAGGTAACGTTTTCACACTCTTCTTTCATCATTTTTATTTTTTTGTGAAAATAATCATTATCACTATTTTGCAATCATGATTAATTGCAATAATTATTAACATTTAAAAAAAAATCTATTTCAATTGTATCCGCGTATGCTCTTTTCTTGCGCCTTCGAGTGATCTAGAAAATTAGAAACGGTCACAATTTTTTAGTTTCTTGTTCTAACATTGTAGGATCCTCTAGCTTTGTTTTCCAACTATCATTTCAATAATTATTTTCCTTTGTCATATTATTAATATTTGTTTGATCATTGGTTGTGTATGCTCTTTTCCTGCACCTTCGAGTGATCTGGAAAATAAAAAACAGCCACGATCACTTTTCTAACATTTCGTTTACAAGATAACTACTAATTTGTTTCATGTAGAACCGCGTTGCTGGAATATTGTCAAAAATAAAAACAAAAAAATAATAAAAATCCTGCAAAAATACCACCATTCAAAGAAAATTGCTGAAACAAAAAAAAGTACGCTCAGGTACGTAATTATTTTCTGCTAGCGATTTATTTCAAGTTGGAAAGAACCTTGTATTTAATCACTTTATCGTTTTGTTTTTGCACGTAGGCAAGTTGGATTTCATCTCCACCAAAGCTACACCGGTGACGTGGACTTGACTACCACGCACCAACAGCATTTTCATCTACATTGCACTTTGAGACCTAGTCTCATCACAACGTTCGGTATTTACCTCGCTCCTGCTCTTCACTTATAGGTAATGTTGTCGTGCAGCGCATGCAAGTCACACCTAAATAGCTGTAACAACGAAACACTGAGCGCGCCATCCTGTAAATCTTCGGGGAGTTATAAGGACACCATACACATTCATCCCTCCATCACCTTCCACCTTTTCACAAAACTTGTTCTAGACGTGGTGATTCACTCCGAAACAGGCAAGTAAGAATTGGTGAGTCTCCTCCAGTGCTCTAAGGGTTCCCGTACCAATTATGTCCCCGTACAGAATTAGGTATATCAGGACTAGGGTATATCGAGAGGACACATCTTTTTGGAGTAATAAGAGCCTGCATCCACCATTTCACAACATACTTGTATGATTGCATGAAACAATGATCATTCCTGAAGAATTTACCTCATAAGCCAAAACAATTGAATCCACATGATTGCTTGCTATTTGAAAACAAAATAGTTTAGCATTGTTTTATCATAAAACTTGGCTGATATCAATGTGTTCATTGTAAAAGTTCAGACCCTAGTTGTGTTCCACAAAAAAATAGTTCTCGACCAATTCAATACCAAGTGAAAACATCCAACAATGAAGACCAAAACATCACACCAATTTCATTAGCTTACTTCATCCAACAATACATCTGTCATAGCTTGTCTTTGGCTATATCCAATTGATATTGAGTGACTAGCATTCACTCCCCATATCATCAATTGTCAAAACATCCTTCATAGCTTGTTTCAGCTATATCAAACTAATATTGGGTGACTTGTTTGAGTTCACTCATTATTTTGTCCACCATCACATTTATCCAAATCACAGCCAACACAAATCCTTTCATAACTCATTTTGAGTTATATCACAACCATATTGAGATTAACCTGTTCAGGTTACTTTCCCTGTCAACAATCCAGCTTGTTTAAGCCAAACCAATCAACATCTTCATCATAGCTTATTTGAGCTATATCCCATTTGTATCGAGTACCTTGTTTGAGTGTACTCCTTACATTGTCTTCTGATAAGCTTGTTTAAGCCAAATCAAACCATTTTCATTATAGATTGTTCGAGCTATCACATATTTCTCCCGAGTATCTTGTTTAAGCTTACTCCTTATAGCCTTACTTGTTAACTCGATTGAGCCAAAACAAAGATCACAATCAATAGGTTGAGTTCTTCATTACACCTTTCTCTGTTCTCCCTCTCTTTCAACCACGATGAATTCACAAAAAACATCACACAATGAGCTATTAGAACAAATTAATAAGATGACAACACAACTCTCTCATATGGCTACCCAAATCAGTGAACAATCACCCAAAAGGCCAATCATACAACCTCACGAAGACATCAGTTCGTGTAAATTCCAACGTCAGTTTACCCCCTTGGAGAAAGTCTCTCTAGTGTTTTTCATCAACTAAAAGAGGCTAAACTAATAAGATATCCAATTACAAAACCCTTTGTCAAAGGGGAAGCTAAACCATGTTGGTACAAACCTAACACATATTGTGACTTTCATCGCATTGATGGTCATCACACAGATAAATGTGTGCGATTTAAGAATTACGTCCAAGACTTAATTAACAACGACGTCATCTTTGTAGAACTTGATGACAACGCTCTTGCAACCAATGACACATATAATACCACAAACTTCTATGAAGAGTTGACTATCGTCAAAACTTCTATATATACTGAAATTCCACAAGATCATGACGACAACATTCAAGCCTCTCTAATTCCAAACCAATCCATATCTTCTTCAAATTTCCTTCCATTAGTTCAAACATACATTGAACCTGTTTTAGACAACAACATTCTTCCAACATCTACTGAGCACTTGAACTTATTTCAAGACTCTCTTTCAACCCAAAAATACATTGAACCTATTTTGGACAAAAATATTCTTCGAACATTTCTTGAGCACTTGAACTTATTTCAAGTCTCTTTCAACAAACATACATTGAACTGTTTTAGACAACAACATTCTTCCAACATCTACTGAGCACTTGAACTTATTTCAAGACTTTATTTCAGCCCAAACATACATTGAACTTGTTTTGGACAACAACATTCTTCCAACATCTACTGAGCACTTGAAATTATTTCAAGAATCTCTTTTAACCCAAACATATATTGAACCTGTTTTGGGAGACAACATTCTTCCAACATCTAACAAGACCTTGACCTCGTTTCAAGACTCCCTTTCAAACCTTGATATTACTGTAGACACTACAGAAGAGGTTCCATCAACAGGTACCATTAAGTTTGATTCTATTATTCCAATATTGGATCTTATGCCTAACATCTCTAGCCTTGTTGTCGAAACACAACCACATCAAGTTTGGACACTTGCAACAATGCAACCTATCATGTCCATCATGCTTTCAACAATCGATCTTGTAGGCATCTCATCACTATTTATTCTCACCTGTCAAGACTTCTACGTGCATACATTCTACGAGGTAATTATACCCAGGAATATCTTTACACAACCTTTTCCATCTTTAATCGTGAATCTATCCTCAAAACAATCAATTAATGGACAAATAGAAGCAACAAACCAAATAACACAAACCATCATTGTCAACACACATGGAAGCTATTGGCTTAACCAAATCTATCCCACTCTTTGGGCTTACCACACATCTTATCACACACCTACTGGAGCCACTCCCTTCTCCTTTGTTTATGGTTGGGAAGCTATTTTACATGTCAAGGTTGAATTTCCATCCTTCAGAATATCCCTCAAATATGTAATCAATCAAGATTATTATCGACACTCACACCTTAATGAACTTGAGCTTCTTGATGAAAAACGACTTAATGCCCTAGATCATCTTCAATTATATCAAAATCGACTACGACATAGCTACCATAAAAAATTCCAACCTAGAAAATTTAAGGTCAATGATTTCATTCGCAAAGAAAATCGAAAGAACACACCCAAAGAATGAGACAAATAAGACAAATTTGAGCCCAACAAAATCATAGATAGTTTTGGGTTTGGAGCTTATAAATTGGCCATTGACACAGGCCAAGATCTTGATGAACCAATGAATGCAGTTCATTTAAAGAAATTTTATCCTTGAGATGTTCACTATTCCAAGAAACAACGTGTACATTGTTCCTTCTATCTTGCTTATCTCTCGAATAATTTAAATTTATTCATTTCCATTGGCAGATATTTTCTTTATCAAAATCACATCTTCATATTTATCATCATGAGACAAGTGCTAATATAAATCCTATTAAGTTTGTGAGCGTCATACTTCTTCCATTTTCAGTCGCTTTCATCTATGGTCATACCTAGAAGCTTACTGATGGTAATATATTCCCTTCAAAGACATTCTCTCTTTCATAACAAAGCTCTAAACTTCGTTACCCAGTTCATTTGGTCGTCCATCGTTTGCTTATCTCTCGAATAATTTAAATTTATTTATTTCCATTGTCAGATATTTTCTTTATCAAAATCACATCTTCATATTTATCATCATGAGACAAGTGCTAATATAAATCCTATTAAGTTTGTGAGCGTCATACTTCTTCCATTTTCAGTCGCTTTCATCTATGGTCATACCTAGAAGCTTACTGATGGTAATATATTCCCTTCAAAGACATTCTCTCTTTCATAACAAAGCTCTAAACTTCGTTACCCAATTCGTTTGGTCGTCCATCTCAGTCTTCGATGTTGAACCCTCACGTCCTACTAGTCGTGAGGGGCTGAGATTGGGGGCAAACGTTCCTTCCCAAATACAAAGTGCTATTGTAAAAATCCATCAATTCAATAACTTATGAATAATCAATCATCACATCTTTCGTCCTTCATAGTCTTTGGTGTTGAGCCCACATTTCTTCCTAGGAGTGTGAGAGGCGGGAATGGAGGAAGGTGCCCTTACTAAATCTACATCTTGTCTTCGGTGATAAACCCTTGCCTCTTACAAGTGGCATGGGACAAATCGTAGAGGATCATTCTCATAAAATCATATAAACATTGAAAAATATTAAAAAAAACAAAAAAAAAAAAAAAAAAGACAAAAAGGAATTCACTCGCCTATATTTTGCCTTTGGTGATGAGCCATTGCTTCTCACTAGTAACATGGGGCAAGGCATAGGGAGTTATTTCAAAAATACAAAATCTTACTCAACTTGCAAATTATAGAATCCCCAAACACGTAATTTAGATGCCTAAGTGAAGAGAGAACTATCCCTTCACCTCATATCTTACCAATCAGCAGGCCACATAATTGTCTAAGTCTAGCACGTGACTCATAAAGTGAAAGCCATTTTTGAAACTGGTTCAGTATCGTTATGAAGAATGGAGTCACAATTTCTCAAAGGGATTGTTGTTAGCATTTGTCTCTATATTCATTATCTACCTCTTGCGTCCTTCTTGATTCTCGGTGATGAGCCCACGCATCTTACTAGTTGTGTGGAGTCAAGAATGGAGTTGGACTTCTTTTCATCATATCATCACCACCATATCTTGCCAATGGAAAGAGAATTTGTGTTATTCTAAGCATAAGTTACCACACGGAACATGGTACATACGGATAATATCCTGGTTTATTGCCTCTCAAAAATAAGTTTGCACTCTGGTCCATAAATTGCCAATAACATTGTAAAAATCCAAAAACAACTCCAAAAATCATCAAAAATCTAAAAACAGTGTAAAAATAAAATCGTTAAAAATCTAAAAACATTAGAAACACTCGTCAAAAATCTAAAAACATTAGAAAAAATCGTCAAAAATCCAAAAACATTATATATATATATATATAATAAACAAAAATAAAAATATTGTAAACTCCACAAAATCGCAAAAACTCTAAAATAATCAACACAATTCAACCTTTGAACTATTATCCCCAACAAATGATCCAATCACCTTATGACTACCAAATTCAAACCACTTCTCCTCGCGTGAATCCTCACTTGGGGCAAATCGGCTCTCATTGCTTCCTTGTTTGAGGACAATGACCCAATATTTTACTATGTCCTCGTACCCCTGCTTGGGGGCACATCCGATCAATCCTCACTGTGGAACACATTAGGGATATGTTTATTGGTTCTTGTGTTGCATTATTAGTTATAAATTATTAATTGCTTTCTTGTATCTTGATATATTACAGGGGGCATCTTGATTTTATGTATCCTGGTGTTCTCTCTAATATTCTTATGTTATCTAATTGCATGTCGTACTGGGGCATCATACTTTCTTGATGGCCTCTGTCTATGCTCTCTTCCATTTGCATATCGTATTGGGGCATCAAACCTTTTTGATGGCCCATGTCTATGCTATCACGCATATTACAAAGTGTAGTCATCCTGATCTTTTATATCATGATGCATCTTGTTATGTGCTATATTAAAATTAAGATGTTTTTCGTCACGTGAGTATCTCCGCATGATCAACATCTTACTTTGCACCCCATCCATTCACCCATACTAATACATTCCCTAGTTTGGGAATCCTACTTGATCACCGTTTACAGTTTGCGAATCCTACTTGACGATCTTTCTCAAGTAGCATTCACTATCTAGCAGCTCCTCCTCCCCCACCATGATCACCATGTATTTGATCCATTCATCCTCACTCCTCATTTTTACTCCTCTCGCCACTTATACCCATATTACCCTTCTCACCATTCTTGTCCCCTCTCACCCATTTGTATTCTTTACTTTCCCCTTCTGCTTCCCGCTTGACAATCTTACTTAATAACCCCTTCTATATGGGATCCTCGGTGGAGGTTTACTCTCTCCCTAAGATCTTTCCCGTTGTAGAAGCTTCTTCACCACCTCCCCTCTCATCAAACAACAATCACCACCAAACACATCTTCCCATTCCACCTCTTTTGCTTCTCATTCTCGCATCATTACTCTCACCACACAGGCATCCCAATTAAGGATTCCCCTCACACTCTCCACCCTCCACTACATATATTCCTTCATCCATTCATGTTACACTCCTTTGTTTCCTTTTTTCTTGTTATCACCTCATCTCATATCATATACCACTCAGGCATACCTCACTCACTCTTTTCTCATCCTTCCCCAAACCCGTCTTATGCCTGGTCATCCTACTTACATGCTCTCGTAGTATGGAAAATTCACTTGAGGGTTCCCCTTCAGTCCATTTTTTCATACCCTATTCCCACTAACTCTATCATCATCCTTCTTCTTCTTCAGCTTGGCAATCTTACTTAACCATTCCAGCCGCATGGCAATCTTACTTAAGACTTCCACTTAAGGTTGATTTGCCCTATGGCCTTCCCCCATCCCATCATATTTCCCCATCTTATTTCTCCCACCTCTTTTCGTGATCATCTTCTTCAACCTACCATTCCACCCTTGTCCCCAATATCATCTTGTCTTTCTCCTTGCATATCATCCTGTCGGTTAGGTGATCCTACGAAACCTCTCCTAAGAGATGACGATCTTACTTAAGAGATTCTCTTAAGCATGACATGTCATCTTACACTCGCCCATCACTCTACAATCTCACCATCCATATTTCCTCTTCATTCCCCATCATCACATCTTTTTACCACCACTATCACCCTCCTCTGCTTGGCAATCTTACTTAACCACTCACCCGGCATGGCGATCTCACTTAAGAGTCCCTCTTAAGGATGATTTGTCTCCTTGCCTTTCCCCATCACTACACACCCTTCACCCTTCACTTTTTCTTGGCATTCCCCATTATCACATCCTTTCACCTCCTTTTCGATTCTCGCAAACACCACTTCTCACTTGACCACTTGTCATCTCCAGTTTCGCTCGCTTGGCAATCTTACTTAACCACTTCCGTCACATGACAATCTTATGTCAGGGTCCTCCCTACACTTAACTTGTCATCATGAACTTCTCCCCGCCTCATTCTTTGTTCACTTTTTTATCGCTTCTTCCACCTAGTATCTCCTACTACCCACTTTTTCCTCCTACTATTATCCTTTCTTCACATATCCTCTTACAACATACATCTAATCTCTTCCACCTACAATCACATTATTTTCCCCCATTTTCCCCTTCTTGATCCATCATCCTTCATACCGTTTCTTCCCATTATTTTCATGTCTTGGTTCTTCATCCTCATCACCCGCATCCTCTCCTCGCTTTCACCTAGTCCCAACTCATCCCTCCCATTTTCTTTACTCTTTCCACTTCATCTTCTCAAATCCCCCCCACATTTCTACCCACACACGCATTCACCATTATTGTTAACATTCCTCTATCATTCTTTCATCATCATCTTCTATTCCCGTGCTAATAATTGTAAGTGGGATTTCCCTAAAAATCATCAATCCTCATTCCACACGACCTCATTCACTCCCTTGGACCTTCTAGAGTTTCCCTTCATTCCTTCCCTCCTCTAAGCCCACCACTCATTGTAAGGGGGATTTCCCTAACATCCCTTTGTTGGTGTTACCCTTTCCAATCCTCATTAGCTTTCTCCTTTTCTTCATTTTTTCTCTCACCCTTCCCCACCACTCATTGTAAGGGGATTTCCCTAACGTCCCCTCATTGGCATTGCCTCTTCTATCCCCCATTCTCTTTTCTCTCCTATTCTTTTCCCTCAATCCCACCCTTTCTTGTCGCTTCTTACCCATCTCTCCATCTTCTCTTCACCCTCTTCAATATCTTTACTATCTTCATCATACATCCTTTTTCTATTTTCTTATCATCCTAGTATCCTCATTTCATGCATCTCCACATCTTTTCCAATCGATGTCATTCCTCCCCTCTTTCTTCTCTAAACATTCCTTATACTGTTCCCTTTCCACTTATTACCCCCTTTCTGTATTTCCTTCTTTCTACATCATTTTATTTGTTATCCTCTTCTCTCTCCCACCCCTTGTCTTATTTCCCTTCCCGTATCATCTTCTTCCCCTTTTTCCATCACATTTCCTCCTTACTTCCCCATCGATAACCTGGCTCTTCAGTGTTGTCCTATCTTTTTTATCATACCACCCTCCACATGCATCTCCATACGGTCTGTTCCATATTCTTTGCCTTGGTCTTCCTCGCAATGACACGATTCCTTCAATATTCTCCTATATCTTCCTTTCCTCTCCCCTAATTTTCACGTTTCTTCCGACAACTTCTCTCTTTTTCTCTACCACCCCTACATTTTCGTTCATTTTGTATCTATTTCTCTTCTTTTCTCTATTCTTTTTCACACTTTCCTCTCCTCTCATAGTTTTTTTTTCTTCGTTCTACTTCTTCTTTCATCCTCTTTCCATTTTCATCCATTTCATCCCTACTCCCACCTCGTTTTCTCCTTCTTATTTATCATTTCCTATTTCCGATTTTCTCGGCTCTATCATTTCTTTCACTTTCACGCATCCCTCTTTACTATCTCTGTTGCTTCCTTCATTTTACACATCTCTATTTTATCCCTTCACCCTCTACTCTGTCATTTTCCTATTTTTGCCTTGTTTTTCCTTCATCATTCCCTTCTTTCCCTATATCCCTCTCTCTTATTTCTACCTCTTTCATTCCTTTTTCCCCTCCCCTATCTCCCTTACTCTTCTCGTAATCAACCCCCAATCCTATCCATTCCCTTTTCTCTTTCCCACACACCCTCACACCTAGCATTCAAGGCCGATTGAATCCTTTCTCCATTTGTGTCGTGTGGTCATTCCAATCTCTTCCACTCCATTATCGTCCTCTTCTCCATAGAATTCATTTCTCTTCTTTTCGAGATTTTTGTCGTATATTCCATTCTTGTCAGTCCTCTTGAGGGGGCATCACCACATCTATCCATAATCACATCTTCTCATGACATTTTTGTCTTGGAGGATACTATGACATCCGTCACTCACCACTTTCTATTCTCCCCAACAAACATTCGCTCTACCTTTTGCTTTAAAAAGTAGATTGAATTCTTCCCCCATACCATCTACTTTCTTTGAAAGGACACTACTTTCATAGTACCCTTCCAAAGAGGGGTAAATGTAGACACCCTAATTTCACATCTATCCTAAATCAAATAATTCCCCTTCCTCATTTCCCACAAAAATACACTTGAATTAATCAAATATAATTTGATTAATTGTCCATTTCAAAATCTAAAAATAACCCAATCCTCACCACATGTCATTATTCTCCATGTTTTTCTACTATTGAATTAAAAATTCAAATTCAAATCCTCACCCACCCTTCGTGGTCCCCACTCACCTAAAATCCTCCACTTATGAATTAAAAATATAATTCAAATCCTCACCCATTCTTCGTGGCCCCCACTCATCTAATCTTGCCCACATTTTCAAACCACTCACCTAATCTTGCCCACATTTTCAAACCACTCACCTAATCTTGCCCACATTTTCAAACCACTCACTTAATCTTGCCCACATTTTCAAACCATGATTACTTAAATTACTCTAAGTTAATCACTCCCCAAGCTATAAATACAACCTTACCCCTCCCCTCTAAACACACGAGAGAATAAGCTTGAATGCCATATCTAAGTTCTTGCATCCTTTGAGCAAAGAACATCCTTCTGCCTCATCCTAATGCCCAAATAGCCTCATAATCTTTTTCCCATCTAGTGCAAAGTAAGAGGATCATTGTTGCAGGAAGGTCTTGCTCCATCTTGAAGAAAAGCACCTACATATCACACAATCAGGGCTCAATCTAAGTTTCCTAAGCCCATTCTCGAGGTTTCTTTATGGAGCGCGAAGGAGGAAGTATGATTATTGATATTTTACTTCCTTGTTAGTAGTGTATTTTTCCTAGTTTACATATATAAATTAAATTATATTAAGCTATAGTATATAGTATATAGGGGTTCCAACTAATATAGTTAGTTTTTATAGACTATGTTTTTAACCTTATAGATTATAAAATTAAGACTAAGTTTTTAAACATGGACTTTTAATATAGAAGCTATAGATTATAGTTATAATTATTTTTTAATAATATAGTTGCAAATTAATTAAAGGAGGGTACCAAGGGTCACTCCAGGGACACCGAAGGGAAAAAAACTTGAAGTAGATTATAGTTTACCAAAGCTAATATAGGAAAATCAAATTGCTTATTTCCATGAAGGTTTATCTCCTCCTAAGTTACCTTAAGTAACTTGATTTTACTTGTTTTACCCAAAAAAAAATTTAGGAATAAAACTTAGCTTAATTCATCATTAGTTGATATTTGAATAAATGTAACAAGTTAAGTATTTAATTTAAATACTTTAAACTTATGTGAATAGGTATTAGTTATCCTTAGTTGCTAGTTAACTAAGTAGTAGTGTTCTCATCCCTATGTTCGTGGGATCATGTTCTATCTTGCATATTTTTTTCTGAGTGATTTCCATAAGGGGCAATAAGGCGATTAGGGGCAAAATGCTAATTCTACATATTTTCTCGATTAGGTGATTTGTTTCCATATATTGTGGATTAGATAGAAGTTATCCAATATCTATAAATATTGCAGCTCTTTCATTTGTTTTGTAATGCTTGATTTTGATATTAATAAAATACACAAAACCTTTGTCTTGTTTTCGTGCAAAAATTCTATGTCAAATATTGTTTTCAAGTATTCATGGTCAAGATTTGGTATCAAAGTAGTATTCTGATCCAGAGAGAGTGTAGGAATTTTTAGGGAATTTTAGGGAGATCTGGAGAAATTATAGAGCTAGAAGGAGCCGTATATGCCCCCAACCATTTCACGGCCCCTACTTGAATCAAACCTCGGTTCACGGTGGATTTCTAGTTGAAGAACACCTGGAGTGCAATCACAGGCCCTTGCAAACTTGGATGCAACTCTGTTGCAAAAGGTGACATTGTTTCATTCTCTGGTATTTAAAAAAATTACATGCACCTACAAAAACATTTTAAATATATATACATATATATACAATATTTTTGTATTGTGGGAACCCGAGTTTTCAAGCTCCCCACATAACTTCTCCTTCCTCTTCTCTGTGCTCTGTCTTTTCATATATCTGGCAAGAGAATTCTACGTGCCTGTGAGAAGATATCTGTCCAAAGCGACCTCTTGAAGCCTCCAATCAACCTGGAGATTGCATTCATAGATCAAGAGCATTCAAGAGAAGAAGAAGACGTGCCTGTAATAGATTTCAAGCAAAGAAATACAAAGTGGCCAAGGTTTTTCAACGTGAAAACTATTTTCTAAAGCTACAAATCAAAAAAACAAAATACTTGCATGAAGCCAAAGTCAAGAGAAATAAATAATAAAAAATGTGGGCAAGGATTATTAAAGCAAGTAAGGCAAAGAGATAAAGGTGGCGACTAAGAAAACAAGGTGCATGCAAGCTAGGTAAGCCCTAATCGGGCGGTGTTTTTAAGAAAAAAACATTTTTAAAAAAACTTTCCTTTTTGGATTTCGTAGAAAAATTAGAATAATAGAAAAAACAAAAATTCCTTTTTTGGAAAGGGGCGAGAAAGATATTGAAATTGCAATTTAAAAAAGTCATAACTTTCAACTGGTAGCTCGGATTGAGGTGTCGTTGTTTTTGAAAGTGTGTGTTTTTGTGAGCTCTACGTCTTGGTCCAATTTTTAATAAGATTTGTTTTGTAAAAATTATAAAAATTAGATTTTTTGTATTTGAAAAGATGCCAAAGAGTCCATTTTGTTTTTTAAAATCGCCACAAGGGCCATTTTATTTTTTGCAAACCGCCACAAAGCCAAATTTTTTAACAAGGGCAATAGTGCAAAAATTCATTGTGCACGGCCAAAAAGGAGCCCAAAATAAATAAAATAATATTTTTTGGGGGGTGTGCATGCTTTAAGGGGAAAAGTGTTCAATTTTTTTCTTCAACTGTTTATTAGTCTTCTGATGGCGCAATTACGGCACCAAAATTTTTTTGCGATTCTCAACTTTTACATTCGATAATTATCCAAAGCATGGAAAATAAAAATTCACGCACAACTTGATTTTGAAAATGTATGGTTTGTTGTTTTAGTACATTAACAAGATCGTAACAAATGTTACAAAACAATCTACATTTGATCATGTAAATCAAAAAGCAAAGTTAGTAATCTTGTTTAGTGTTTCAGATGAGGTATAACCTCATATTTGTGAGGCCACAACAACAAAAGAATCTTGGCACAAGTTGAAAATGATATATGAGTCTAAAATAAGAACACAATACTTTATCTCGAGTCAACTATTGAAATTGAAAATGCAACCAACTAAGAAAGTTGAAATGTTTTTAGAAGAGTAGAAACTTTATGTGCATCACTTCAAGCTTTGGAAGAAGAAGTAATTGACACATCACTCATGCCTATAGTATTGAGAGCTCTTCCTCCTTATAGGATTTTTGTGACCACGTTAAACATAACTAGTCAAACAACAACTTTTGAAGAGTTAGTGAATATGCTACAACAAGAGGAAGCTATTCACTCAACTACTGAAACTGAAGAGCAAGCACTTGCTTCTAATAAAAAGGAAAAAAACAGGCTAAGTATAGTAAACAACCTCAGAAGCAAGGTAATACTCAACAAGGCCAAAAGGACCAAAAACATGTCTTATTTGTGGTCGAAAAGGACATGAGTTAAAGAATTGTTGGTACAACACATTCCAACAAGGATCATCAGTGGTAAAAATATTAATTACCAACAAACAAAATATGGCCAACAACAGAGTAAACAGGGACAAAATAATCAAAAGTGGAAGAAGAAACCAACTCAACAAGGAAATGTAGCCAAACAGGAAGATCAATTTGATGATGATGACTTCCTATATTCTGCATAGTCAAATGAAGTATCTAATTCTACAAATCAAATTTGGTATATCGAATTGGGTGCAACTTGACACATGATAGGAAAGAAATATTGGTTCTTCAAAATGAGTAAAACACCCACCAAAAGTCATGTCTCTTTGGGTGATGATACATCTTACAATGTTGAAGGAATTGGTTCCATTTCACTTCCACTTAGGCAACATAATTTTAAAATTACAAATGTTCTTTATGTCCCTGGCTTAACAAAAATATGTTATCCGTGAGTCAATTATTAGATCAGAATCTCAAAATTGAATTTGATTGTAAAGGCGATAAAAAGATGTGTCTAATTTGAGATAGGTCACGAAGCTCAAAAAGTGTTGCAAAAGCTTTGAATGTGGGAAGAATGTTTCAATTGTATTTTGTTCAATGAAATGATCAAGCACTTATAGCCAAGGATACATCATCATCTCAACTATGGCATCAAAGACTTGGACATGTGAGTTTTGGCTATCTTGACACACTTCGTCAATACAATATGGTTAGGGGTTTGCCACTTATAAAAAAGGGTACAGATAAATTTCAACATTGTTTGGCTAGGAAAAAAACATAGAGCACCATTCAAACATAGTACATTTCGGGCTAAGGAAAAACTTGACTTGGTGCATACCGATTTGTGTGGACCAATGAGACCTAGCCACTCTAGGTTTCAATATTTCATGCTCTTTGTTGATTATTTTTCAAGAAAAATGTGGATATATTGTCTTTCTACAAAATACCAAGCTTTTGAAACTTTCAAGAAGTTCAAAGCCCTTGTTGAAATAGAGTCTAGTAGGAAAATAAAAACACTCTGCTTAGATCAAGGGGGAGAATACACCAGTAATGAGTTCAATGATTTTTGGAAACACATGGCATAAGTAATCAAAAGGATCATCCTCACACACTGCAACAAAATGGTGTTGTTGAAAGGTGAAATCATACTATCATGGATATGGTGTGATGTATGATTGATGATACAGGTTTATCAAAAACATTTTCGGCCGAAGCAACTAAAACGATAGTTTATTTACTAAATAGAGTTCCCACTGCAGCTCTTGATGGAGTAACACCTCAGGAATCATGGTCATGGCATAAGCCATTTATTTCAAACCTTATAGTTTTCTAAGAAACATATAACTAAGCTTAATATGAAATCAGGAAAAAAAGTATCTTATTGGGATACGGTGGTAAGCGTTTGGCTATAGACTTATGGATCTAAGAACAAGAAGGGTATACACTAGTCGGGATGTTGAGTTCTTTGAGAAGAACGAAGCAGATGCTCCTTCCATACACTCACATGATGAAAAAATCATCCCTATAGTGAAAACAAAGGATGGTCATCACTTATATGATGACAATGATGATGGGGAAGATAATGAAATTCAACCTCCCATAGGAACCACAAAAAGTATGCCTAAATGGTATACAATTATGATTAGAGATGCGAAATTGGAAAGTGTCCACGACACATCTACCCTTTGGGATTAGAACTTGCAAAGATGGCTCAAAATAAGGTCAATTTAACCTTAATGGGTAAAGTTATTGAAACTTCGAGCCATCCATAGTTTTTGAAGCCCTAAAGTCTAAACCTCGAAAGATGATATGTATGCGTAAAATAAATCACTTATGAAAAATAATACATGACAACTTACAGATATTCCACCAAAGAAAAATCCGATTGGATGTAGATGGATCTTCAAAATGAAGTACAAAGAAAATGAAAAATTGATAAAAATAAGGCTAGACTAGTTCTTTAAGGGATATGCTTAAAAATAAGGCATTGATTATGAGGAGACTTTTGCTCCCACAAATAAGATAAAAACTATCAAGATGATATTTTCTCTAGTTGTACAATTTGGTTGGAAAATACACCAAATGGATGTGAAAAGTTCCTTGCTTAATGGTGATTTACAGAAGAAGTTTACATGACTCAACCAGAAGGTTTTGTCATACCATGTAAAGAGGAAAAGATGTGTAAACTCATAAAATCACTATATGGTCTAAATCAGTCTCCCAAGGCATGGTACATAAAAATCGACGAGCATCTCATTCAACATGGATTCAACAGGAGTCCATATGATCCTAATCTCTATCTCAAAAAGCAAGGGTGGAGATAGTTATCATTGTAGTATATTTTGATGATCAAGTCATCACTGGAGGATCAATGAGGATGATTGAGTCAACAAAGAAAGATCTAACATGATCATTCGACATGACTGATCTCGGGCTTTTGCATTATTTTCTTGGACTTGAATTTTTGCAAAGAGAAAATCATATCTTTGTGTCACAATTGAAATACGCCAAGACAACGCTTGAGAAATTCAATATAATAGATTGTAAGCCATTTTCCACACCTATGGAGACAAGACTTCAATTGTCTCAAACAGATCCATCACCACAAGTAAATATAACTCTCTATCAACAGTTGATCAAGAGTCTCATCTACTTGACTTACACTAGGTTGGATATCAGCTATGCAATCATAACTATCTTTCACGGTTCATGCAAGAACCAAGGGTTTCTCACTAGAAAGCAGCAAAGCGGATATTGAGGTACATCAGAGGAACTATGGACTATGGCCTAGAATACAAGAAGAATAATAACTTATTCTTGACAGGATATTCAGATTCAGATCATGTAGGAAACATAGATGATAGGAAATCCACTTGATTTGTATTCTTTTTGGGATAGTCCACTTCAGGATTCGTATTCTTTTTGGGATCTAGACCAATATCATGGGGGTAAGAAGCAGAATTTTATTTCAAGATCCTCCATAGAATCATAATATCGTGCAGCAGGTGGATTTTCCTATGAAGCGATATGGCTCCAAAGTATACTTGAAGGATTGGGAATACCACATAAAGATCCAACTATCCTACATGTTTATAACGAAGGAGTAGTAAAACTTGTTCAGATTCAAATTTTTCATGAGTACACCAAACATATTTAGGTGCAGGTACATTTCATTCACAAACATGTTGAAAATAAAAACATCTAGCTCCCAACAGATATGCAGCATGCAGATGTCTTCACAAAGTCACTTGCTCGAGGTAAATTTGAGGGTTTTAGAGAATTTCATTCCTGTTCACTTAAGACCATGTTGAATTAAGGGGGGGAATGTTAGGAATAAAACTTGCCTTAATTCATCATTACTTGATATTTGAATAAATGTAATAAGTTAAGTATTTAATTTAAATACTTTAAACTTATGTCAATAGGTATTAGTTATACTTAGTTGTTAGTTAACTAAGTGATAATGTTCTCATCCCTATATTTGTGGGATCATGTTCTATCTTGTATATTTTGTTCCTAGATGATTTCCATGAGGGGCAATAGGGGCAGTTAGGGGCAATATGCTATTTTTGCATATTTTCTCAGATTAGGTGATTTGTTTCCATATATTGTGGATGAGATAGAAGTTGTCCAATATCTATAAATATTTCATCTCTCTCATTTGTTTTGTAATGCTTGATTTTGATATTAATAAAATACACAAGCACCGTCTTGTTTTTCGTGCAAAAATTATGTGTCAAATATTTTTTCAAGTATTCATTGTCAAGACTTTTTACTTTACCCTTCACATTAGAGAACTATACAATATTAAATAAATTATTTCACACTTATTTACCCTTACCTATGTTTGCATAGTTCCCGAGGAGAGATTTTTCACCAGCCAAAATTCTTTATCACGGGGTAAATGAAATTTGAGAGAGGTTTCTAAGTGTGAATGATTTTTATGTGTATGTGTAAAATAAAATGAGAGGCTGGGATATTAATATTTATGGGTTATAACTAGACACCAATGGTTATGACCCTTAGGAATATTAATTAAATTAAAGTATCTATAGAAATAAAATCATTTGGTGAACATGCTTTCAAACACTTTAGCATATTCATTTTTCTATCCAATCTTCTTTCATGGCTCATAAATATCCTCGAATCCCTTTGTATCAATTACTTCAAATGCACCCACCTTGAAAATATGCTCTCCAAAAATCCATACACACTATCTACCTCCTCTCAAAATCGGTCCAACGCCTCCTTCTCTCAAGTCTTCCACAACATCATCAATCCCACATAAGCTACAACCAATAATTTTTTCAAGGAAACTACTCCTTACATTGATCCCCTTAGCAACATCAACTAGATCTACACACTTAGGGTACATCATGCTTTATTCCCCCACCTCCTAGCACTATCATGTGTCTATCATTTCTATTATTACACCTCGTGCTTCATGCTTCATATCTCTAAGCATCATTACACAACTTGATACATTTCGTATCATCATTACCCTATGATGCACTTTTGTGCTAAGGTTCACACTTGACTATTGAGGCATATTATATCCATGAACCTCATCTGACTCACACTCTCTACAGTCTACACTTCAGTGATCTATCTTTCTAGCACACACAATTCAAACCATTTCCCGATGACACACTCTTGTTATATGGTTCATTCTTGACTGTTAAAGGGTATTTTATAAATTAACCTCCTTCATACTCATACAAATTCACTTGGGGGCACACTTGCTCCTATCACATTCATATTGCATACCATTCCATTTCACACATTCACAACATGTGGCATATATTGGTTGTAATTATTTTTGTTTGATTATACTCACATGTTACACTTTGCTTACTATGTTAGATGGATATCTAGTATGCCATTATCTTTACCATATAAACGTGTGTTCACTTATTCTTTAGTTTTGAATGCAGACTTTTACGAGATCTTTACACACATTTATGATGTTTGATATTGTACCTCCTTACCCGGTCCCACTGAGGCTCATGGGGGCATCTACATTTCTACTCTTACACATCATAGGTGTTATTGTTCCACAATTTACTACTTCCTACTTTTACTAGCATACTATTTTCCAAGGATATATACACGCTTTGACATACTCTTTATCTTTATAACAAGTTAATTGATGCTTCATGTGCAAAATTTATCTTGCATGCACTATTTTCCACCATGGTTGTCTGATACTTTGTTTGCTCTTGTTTTTCATTGTATGTTATTGTTTGTGAGCTATGATGTTTGTCTTGTATGCACACTGTATGTTTTTGCATGATTTGTCCCCTGATTGTCTTGTGACATTGTTAGCGATGTCCCATGTATGAAACCCACTTTTTATGGTCTCTCTTTTGTATGCACACTTGCCTTTTTACTAATTTTCTATGACAAGTTTTTTTAAAACATGCTTGTCACTCTTCTACTAACACATGTATATATCCATCTTGTTTGCATGTGGCTTGGTTTTACGCCATGCACATTCCCTCCCCCTATAGGGTATCAGTTTCATATCAACATCAGGTCCTCTCCTTTGGGTTGCATTCTCCTAGTGATGTCGCATGCACCCCAAAAGAGGGGGCATACATTGGGTGATTCAGTCACCCCATTCAATAGCTCAAAGCTTCGATAAAGGCCTACATAGTATAGGAACATAATAGAGTTATAGTCACAGAATGGCCTAGATTCTGACTTGGGTCCTCAGTTTAGCACAGACACCAGTGCCTAGCTACAGACACTAGTGCCTGGGTGCTCCTGACCTTTCCTGGGCACCTATGACTAGGGGAAGTTACAATTACTTTCTCATATCAAAGCACGGTTGGAAGAAGTTCATAGAGCGGTTTGCAGACAGTATAGATAGAGCAGTCCTCCAGCAATCAAAATGCATTCTATCTCCATTTTCTACTTGGATTGAGCTGGAACAAAACATAACTAAACATCGATCACACCATATGTAGTGGTGTATAAATTTGGGAAGCAATCATGGAAGGAGAATAACACTAGACCTTTCTCCCCAACACTCTTCTTCCGTGGTGTGAGATTTCCCAAAAACTCACACTTGGCATGAGATCGCTAAAAAAACTCATTCTTGGCATGAGATCACCCAAAAACTCACTCTTGGTATGAGATCGCCCAAAAAAATCATTCTTCTACAACATTTTCATGACATTTTCTATCATTTTCACTCTTCATGGATCAAGTGCACACTTTCCTTTTTACACATTTTTACATATTTTTTACATGCTTTTACAGAGTTTTCATAACACATGAATTTGACTACTCTTTCACTCTTATTTTGCATGTCCATCCTTAATACGCAACAAGAAGACACCCTACATCAATCACAACATGTACAACATGCTTCACCCCTAGGGACACTTCCTCTTCCTTAGCTTCCATGCTTCATTATTATAACTCCACGCTTGCAATTGTCTCTTAGGCATGCTTTCACCATCGATCTTCAAGGAAAAAAGTGTTGGGGTTAAACCATATAATAGTGTTGCATAGATCTAAAATCAGATAAAGCATACAAATAATGAATGTGGAAATAAGCCAGAAGATAAAATAAACAAGAGAAAGATAACACTAGATTTAACGTGGTTCACCCAGTGTGGGCTACGTCCACCAAGAAATGGCCAATATTATTATTCAGTGCTTTATAGAGGAAATACAATGAAGATCTATTGTCTTCCAACACCTCATAGGATGTTCAATGTTTTCCCTCACTTAGCTACTCTTTCTTGCTCACCAAGAAAACTAACATGCAAACAATTTCTATTTTCTTCTCTCATACCCTCATACAATGCATACATGTAAATATATCTATTCTGGGAAACTAACTATGCTTTTAAAATCAAGAAATCATCTTTAAAGAAAAATATTTATTCTAATTCTCATCCAAAAACAAATCACCATCGCACAGGTGACCGATGTCAATCAACTTTGCCGACCGATGTCAATCACTTCTTGACCAATGTCGGTTACCTCATAACCGATGCCGCTTACCCCCGATCGATGCTTTGGTCACTTTCAAAACTAGTAACATGTAAAAGCAAGCTTCCTATGAAGTAACTAAGATCCACACTCAACAATCTCCCACTTGGAGATCAATTGTTGCATTGTATTGTACATCACCATCCTTGGTTCCTTTTCCTTGGCCCGTTTCTTCCTCTTCAAGTCTCAAACTCGAAGACCAACATAAGTGGAGTGAAGCTCCAACTTATCCTTTACCAATGGCTTCATTATCATATCCGCAAGGTTCTCATCGTATGGATTTTCTCTAACTTTAGTTTCCTATCCTCCAACACTTGCGAGAATGAAGTGATACCTCAACTAAATGTGTTTCGTTCTTGAATGAAATGTTGAGTTCTTTTGCCAGATGGATGGCCCTCTGACTATCACTATATAATCTACAATCCTCTTGCTCCTTTCCCAACTCTTCCATGAACCTACTCATCCATATCATCTCCTTGCTAGCTTCGTAGTTACAACATACTCTGCCTCTACGGTAGATAATCCACAACCTTATGTAATCTCAAAATCTAGCTAAGCGGTGTTCCACCTCTTCGTGAAAACATATCCAATGGTGCTCGTCATGCCATCCAGATCTCCAGCCATATCTGAATCAACATAGCCACGTAAAGAAGTATCTGACCCTCCATAGCATAACTCCATGTCGGATGTCCCTCTCAAATACCTGAGAATCCATTAGACTACTTTCCAATGTTCTTTACCTAGATTAGCCATAAACTTGCTCACAACTCCCACTTCCTGTGTAATGTTTGGTCTAGTACAAACCATGACATACATAAGACTTCCTACTGCTAAAGCATAGGGAATAAGTGTCATGTACTCAACCTCTACATGTGATGAAGGAAATTTATCTTTGCTCAATTTGAAGTGTCCAACCATAGGTGTACTAACAGGTTTTGAATCTTGCATGTTAAACCTTTCCAACACCTTATTGATATAAGCATCCTGAGACAAATACAACTTCTTATTTTTCTTGTCTCGGTGAATTTGCAAGCCAAGGATTTTCTTTTGCAAATGTGTGAGCTAGCCTTTCTTTAAGTTTACCAATGTCCTACATACTAGATCCTACAATCAACATATCATCCACATACAGTAACAAAATAACATTGCTCCCATTTTCAACCTTCTTAAATTAAACACAATGGTCAGATTCACATCTCATATAACTATGCTCATGCATAAAACTGACAAATATTGAATACCATTACCTTGGAGCTTACTTGAGCCCATATAGGCTCTTTTTCAATTTACACACAAGTTTCTCCTTACCCTTGACTTCATAACTAAGTGGTCTGCTACAAATAAATCCCTTCCTCCAAATCACCATGAAGAAAATCCGTTTTAACATTGAAATTTGTTCTAAATGAAAATCTTTTGTTTGCAACCAAACTTAGAAGCAGATCACGAATAGAAGTCATCTTAACTACAAGAGAAAAAATATCATCAAAGTCAATACCTGCTTTATGTGTAAATCCCTTTACCACAAGCCTCATCTTGTACCTTTTAGTCCACCCTCTTCTTCCTTGATCCTATAAACCCATTTGTTCTGTAGTGATTTCTTACTGCAGGAAACTTGACCAAATCCCATGTCTGATTTTGTTCCAAGGATTCTATCTCCTCATCCATGTCATGATCCCACTGCACGTGGGTATCTACTTGCATTGCTTCTTCAAAGCTTTATGGTTCACCACTATCGGTTAATAAATAATAAGAAAAGGAAGTTGAAAATCTCTTTAGAGGTCTACTTACTCTTTGTGACCTTCACTAAGATCTAGGGTGTCTGGGACTCATTTTGTGCATGTTGCACATTCATGTCAATCTTTGTCAGTGACTTCATTTGGTCTCCTAATCTTGACCAAATTTCTATAACCGATCGCAGTTCCTTTATCTACCGATCGACTACGGTTGCCTCATCGCCACCCGGTTTGAGGAGTACCGATGACGGTTCCAGATGGTATCTATTTTGAACCTGATCTTGTTTGTCGATGTCAGTTATCGACTGATATCGGTTTTACGTAGAACCAATGTCGGTGTCTTTGGATGTCTTTTAAGTCTAAAAGTTGATTTTCCTTCAAAATCTCATCAACCTGTTCATGTTTAGGCACCAAAACCTGATCCATGTACATTCTTTTTCATTCCAATCAACATCACAACTCCTAACAATCTTAGAATCTTCTAAATCCCAAAATCGATATCCAAAATCACCATAGCCATAACCAATGAAAGTGCATCTCTTAGATTTAGCATCCAACTTCTTCCTATTTTCCCTATCAACATGCATAAAAGATTCGAGCTAAAACTCTAAGAAAATAAAAATCTACCTCTTTTTCAGACCAAGCTTCTTCTAGTATTCCACCATCCAGTGTTGTTGAAGGCCCATGGTTGATTAAGTACATTGTTATATCCACGCATACGTCCAAAACTTTGAAGGTAAATCGGCATGTATCCTTATGTTTCTAGCATGTTCCATGATTGTTCTATTCATTCTTTCTGCAACTCAATTCTCCTATGGAGTTCGGGAACCATTCTTTCTCTTTGTATTTCATTCACTGAACAATAATCATTGAAAGCCTTGTTGCATTACTCACCACTTTGTGTACAAGTATTTCATCAATTTAGCTAAATTTAAAGCAAGAAACTACCACCTAGAAGTAGCTTCCTAGCCTAGCTATAAATGAGAAATGTGCACTATCATGATGAAGAAATAAGCAAGTCCTACCCTCAACATTATAACTTTGAAATGCTCAAAACATAATTCCAATTAATGAACTCTATTCTCCTTAATTTCCTAATTTAACATTAAAATGAACCTAAGTAGTTCAATGGCAATCAAACTATATTTGTTTGCTTTGATCCTTCAATGGATGCTTGGGTGTGAGGCTTAGCTCTTCAAGAATGGAGGATGGAGATCTCAAGAATGACAAAAGGCCATTAGTATGAAACTATGTGATTTCTTTTATCTCTTGAGAGATTTAGGTGTAGGTATAAAGGTATAAGGAGGATCCTTATATAGCCCAATGGATAAAGGAAACACTTCATCCCTTTGCATGTGGGATAAAGGTAAAACATGATTAGGAATGAATAAGGTTACTTTATAAAAGGTAACCTTACTTTAGAAGGGTTTAATATATGTTTAGAAAATCATGGGAGTTGAGGGGTGCTTTAATTAATCAAAGGTGATTAACTAATAGGTAGGTGTGAGCTTATAGAAGCCAATTAGAGGAATATTAGTACGATTCAAGTTATTATGAAGGGATTAAATCAATTAAATATAGATTTACTAGTTAAATGAAGGGGAAGACTAATTAATTAATAATAATTAATTAATCTAGAGAGAAGGGTAAATAATTAACGGAAGGTCGTTAATTAGGTTATTAGTTGGATAGGTGACTTAATCAATTAGCGTATTGTAATTAATTAACAACAACAAGAGGGAATATGAGCGCTTTTGATGGTATGTCATCGATTTGTGAGAAAGGGGATAATTAGCGCAATTTAAGTATTTAAATTGCTTGGGCGTAATTATAGGTGTCTACATTTGCCCCTCTTTGGGGTGGCATAAGTGATGCCACTTCAAAGATAGTAGATGGAAGAAAATTTTGAAGGGATAGAAGAAAAATTAGTAGGAGAGAGAGATGCCCCTCGAGTGTTGATGGGGTGATGAAAGAAGTTGATCGACGATCGAAAAAGATGAGAGATAGGTAGAAGAATGGGGAAAAGGCGGGATGCCCGTGTGAGAGAGAAGATTAGGGGTGAAGGGAAGTGATGTACGAGAAATATGGAGGGAGAGAAGAGCTTAGCCTCTAGCCTTTGTATATTGGAACAATTTTGACGTCATCATATTGCCATAAGAGCTACGTCATCGGTCCTTATGAAAAATGTAAGCATTCGACAAAGGTAGAATGACATGAAAAGCCATACTACGAACAATTGTCCATTGCTAAAAATACCAACTCCATGAAACATACAAAATGCAATGCAATACGAGAAAGTGAAAGATGCCTAACCCCATGCAACATAAAAAATGCAATGCAATACGAGAAAGTAAACAAGCTAAACTAACAGAGAAACATAATATAATATTTTTATTATCGAGCTTTAGTTACGACCTGTGCAAATTAACAACAAGGGTTGATGATGGTGCCCCAAGCAAGGATACATGTGAGGGGAATAATGGAGGACACTTGGGTTCGATGGAAAAGCAATGTGGACTAAGAAATAGTACCAAGAAACTCGTTGTACCCCAAAGTATAGACGAAATAAGCAGCCTAGCTTTTGTTGATGGAGGTAGATCAAGATGATCCACAAGTCACACACATGAACAAGTGAGAACCAAAGAGTGACATTTTGTAGGATGATTTTCAATTTTTAGAAGTTTTCTAAAACATATTTGAATGTTTTTGATGATTTTTCTAACATATTTGAATGTTTTGGTTGATTTTGAAAGTTTTATGAAACTATGTACAGGAAGACAAGGAAGTGTGGATGCCCCTAGCGATAGATGGGATGTACAAGGGCATAAGGCCACATGCGTATGAGAAAGGTGAAGATGCAAAAATGCCCCAATGATTAGGTGAGAGTATTCAAAGGTAAACTCTTCACAGGTAGAAGTGGGACCCAAGGCCATTATGGATAGGTTTAACATGATGATGAACATAAACCAATGAAATGTTGGGAAGAAGCAAGGATGCCCCAGTGTAAGTTGGCCTAAAAGGACATGATAGAAAGGAAGGAGAAGATTGTTTTTGTGAAAGGTGACAAACATGGAAAACAAGTAATCTTATACACATGGATGTTCTGAATGAAGTAGAAGAATGATGTGAATGATATTAATGTAGCTTAGAAGCCTCGCGATGAAGAAGTGATTAACCAAAGGAAAAAATCGTAAGATGAGATATGGACTAGAGTAAGAGTCTGAACAAGATCCAAAATGAGACACTTGGTAACATACTAATCCTACCTACTCATAGAGATCCAGTGTGTGCACGTGGAGTTTATTACCTCTTGAAGTGAAGATTTAATAGACAACAAGTGAAGAGACCCTAGCCAATGTGTAGGAATGATTTATTATGAAAGGTGATTTTGTGAATGGATGGTGAAAGGATAGCCATACATTGCTCCGCTGCTAGCCAGACGTCCATAGCCGATGGAGATGTATTTGATTCTAATCGCAACATTTCTCTACTACCAGTCAGGCGTCCATAGCCCGATAGAGATTATTGGAAATACCCCAAGAGAGAGTAATATATCAATTTGCTTTTTCTTTGTAGCTTTTAGCTTTTGATTTTTGATTGATTTTGATTCTTTTGCTTTCTGAAAACTTATTTCAGCTCTCTTGTTTGACAAGGGGTTAAGAACCACTGATGGCTTAATGGAAGGAGGTGGAAGTGCTTACAATGATGACATTGGCTAGTGTCAAAAATATGTCCAAAAGTTCTTCGAAAAGATCATTAGATGTTGAACGTGATAGGATCTCTAAGAGGTCAGTCATTCTTTAATTTACCAAGGTGATAAAAGACCAAGGCAAAATGGATACCATAGAGATAAATATCACAAAATGCGTGCAAATAAGCTAATAAAAATATCACCGAAGGGATGAAAATGGTAGGAAGACTTGCAGAAGAATAGCAAGGAAGGGAAGAAAGAAATATCCATGTGTACACAACACCTGATTGCAATGTTTGATCTTTGTACCTTTGATTTTTGTTGTGTTTTCTCAATGTTTTTTTGTATTTTTGAATTGTTTTTATTTTTAGATTTTTGACAGTTTTAAGAGGTTGGGACTAACAAAGTCACTATGTGTGGTAAGATCCAACAACAATGTTTGTGACTTCCTTGATAAGGAAACTAAGCGTGTTTGTTTATCAAGAGTGATATTATCCCGATCTCGATGATCGTGGTGAGTTCACACTCAACAAATGACTGTGATTTGTTTTGAAACATGGGTTTCGTATGTGGGAGTTTGAGTTCCCTATCCATAGGTTTCTACACTTTGCGCCATACTTGATGGGTACGTTGGTGTGCATTATTGAATCGTGTTTGATTTTGGATTTTATGATCATTTGAGTTGTTGGTAGCTTTGGATCTCTTTGGTTTTTATCTTAGCTTGATAAAGAATTTATCCGGGTTTCTTATAAGCTGACTTGTGAATTTTCTGACCTCAAGAAGGAGAAGAAATTGAACGTTTACGATTGATGATAGGAACGAGAGAAATGATGGTGGGCTTGCCCGGTCATTGGTAGAAGGATGATGTGATTGATGAAAAGGATATGGTCCAAGGATTGAAGAAGATGGGCTACTGGGAGGTGAGCCATAGATAGAAGATGAAGGGCTACTAGGATGTGGCCCAAGAATAGAAGAAGAAGGGCTACTAGGACGTGACCCATAGATAGAAGATGAAGGGCTACTAGGATGTGGCCCAAGAATAGAAGAAGAAGGGCTACTAGGATGTGACCCATAGATGTAAGATGATGGACTACTAGGATGTGGCCCAAGAATAGAAGATGATGGACTACCCAGGGGGTGATCCATACATAGAAGATAAGGGGCTAGTTAGATGTGCCCCAAGAATAGAAGATAGTGGACTACTCAAAAATGTCCCACAAATAGCAGAGGGAGGGCTACTAGAAGGTGACCCACACCTAGATGAAGATGAAGGGCTACTTGGCATTGACCCCATAAGAGATTGTGATTGAGGAATTATGATAGACAAAGAGTTATTGGGTGATGAGAAGATAGGTCATGGATCAATGCAAGACTAAGGAGTTTCATCACATAATGAAGAATGTGAAGATGGAATAATAAGAGGAGGGTCAAGTTGCATGACTTGAGGCTCTTCCTCCATTTCTTGATAAAAGGAATCAACATTTTCCTCACAACATGCTAGACGCATCAAAGTCTAAAGAGAATCCTTTCTCATAATCTACTAAAGGAATATCTTCATATGCCCCTATAAATGCCATTATTGTTTCTTCATTCTGAAAGAGATAAATCAGTATGAGTTGTTGTTCAACCACCAGGGGTTGATTGGAAGAAAGAGATCCAATTGGTGTGGAAGACTTATAAGATGTTTGATGATGATTGATAGAATAAAATGATGTGGGGGATGAAGAAGATGTGTAGCTAGATGTCGCGGGAGTAGAAGAAGGTGGTGTGGACCTACCTATACAATGGTATGTCGTATGTAAAATAGTAGGATTAAGTCCAAAGTCTATAGATTGCGACATATGGGTCGATTCAGATATTTGTCTCAAAGGACTTTGAGTCACACGAATCTTCAAAGGAGGAAGACTTATTAGGGGTGATTGATGAAGAAGGTCCTGCGAAGAAGGGGAGGACCATGATTCAAGAATCGCATCAAATGAATAATAACAAGGGTTCTGCAAAGAAAGAGAGGACCGCGATTCAAGAATTGTATTAGATGTTTGATTGGAGGGATTTGGAGTCACACGTATCTTCAAAGGAAGAAGACGTTGTCGAGGCGACTGATAAAAGGGGTCCTACGAAGAAAGGGAGGACCGTGACATAGGAGTCGCATTAGATGAATCTAAATAGTAGTTTGGATCCGAATAGTAGTTTGGATTTGAATCATCAAAAGAGTCAGAGGAAATATTTGGATTGGAATCCTCAGAAGAAGAGGAAATGTTTGGATTAGAATTAGAAGAAGAGTGGGGGGAACTCGAATAATAATTTAGATCAAAAGTGTTCAAATCATACCACCGACTATGAGATGAAGGTGGGGAATGAGTTACCCGTATGGGCTCTCTAGCACGAAGAACTAAACGAGGTTTAGTTGTAATGGGAATATTTTGATTTGAATTGCTAAACCTAGGTTCCATATTTTTGTAAGTATGGGGAACCACGCGATAGTCAGTCATTTTTGGTGTTGTTTTAAGTACAAATGTCTAGATCTAGATAGTGTGATGGAACTCCTTCAAAGGGAAGGAAGTGACATGTCGATTTGGGTAGCATAAGGACAACCAGACTAGACATTGTGTAAGTATGGAGATGTGTGCATGATTTTTGAAGAAGGTATAAGGAAAATAGACATTGTGACGATGCAATCTCGATGAGATTGAGAGGGATTTTCCTAGAAAATAAGTTTTCTAAATGAATAATCACAAGGAACAATCATGCAAGTGTGAAACACAAAGCCAATCAACAAGGAAATACACCATATGAAAATGCGATGCAAAGATGATCAACACAATGTCAATATTTACGTCAAGCTCAAAATGAACAAGGCATAAATATTAACAAAGGGTAGATGTGAATCCCAATCAAAGGATACCACGACAAGTTTAACAACCAACAAGGCCTAAATGTTAAAGGGTGAGGTTTACAAATGTAAGCTACATAACCACACCAATTGGACATGTCTATCAAGCTTCGCGGAGAAGTGAGATATTAGTGTCAAAGTGGTATTGAAATGACGCAAACAAAGTAAGCGACACCCTTCAAGATTTGGGACAATGTTTGAAATCAAACTAAGTCAAAGTATACTAAGGATGTGTTAAAACATGGGTAGCGTAACGCCACAATATAGACACTTAGATCATGTTTACGAGAAACATGACATAAGTATCTTAATTATGTCGAGACAATGCAAACGAGGTAACATGTCAAAGGGAGATAAAATGATGAATCATTCCTAACTATGATGATGATCCTAACGTGGGTATCAAGATCACAAAGGCTACCAATGATATAAATACATCTCCACACACTTTAGACATTTAACTAACCCAACCACAAACATGGATGGGCATAAATGGACAAAAAAGTGGCAGAAACAATCGATTGGTAACACAAAGGTAGTCACCCTTCTTTTGATCAACAAAGTGTCAAAAGAATGTGAAGGAAGTAGATCAAAATGGGGATGAAAAATGTTGGCTTCACTTGGTAGAGTTTCACCTTACCTTAGGGTAAGTGAAAACTAAGTGGAAGTAACGCGTCACACGTTTCACAATAAAATATGGTTCACAAGTCAGCACTGTTTTAGAATGGTCAAAGTGGGCTCCTGGCCAAAGTATATTTTCCTAGGTGGTTCTCTCATCCTAGGTGTTACAAAGATTATCCATGAGCGGGATGATTTACCCAAAAAGTCACACTGACTAGTTTGGGAGTATCTCGACTTTGCCCATTTCAAGCACAGTGGGCAGTAAATGCATCCATCGTGTACTTAAAAGGGTCGCATAGGGACAACTTGCAACGTTATCTCATAAAGGATTTACTAGTTAGATAGGTAGTGTGGAGAACTTCCCGTTTCGTCCATAAGGTTCCCTCTTGCGTGGACTACTTTGGGGTTCCTAGAACCACCCCCATTATTATAGCTTAAGGCGTTATGCCAAAGGGGTTATGTTCCAGTTGAGCGGAGAGGGACGTACCCTTTTTGAAACCTGTAATACAATGTTTTGAATATGTTGTTCGTTTTATATTTTTAATTAGATGTGGTTTGCTTGAACACCATTTGGCAACCTGTATAACAACTGTATTAGTAGTTTTTTGACTTTTGTTTTAATTCCTCCGTTTTTTGACAAGCGATGGCATTTTGGTCCTGTATGACGATTTTTAGTAGTTTTCCATCAAAAGAGAAGGCACCATTTTTATTCTCCAGATCGCCCAAGGACACAAGAGAAGAGCATATGTGATGTCTTCAAAATCCAAAAAGATACCAAATGGAAAAACACTTTAATTCAACTATGCCAAATTAACCAATTCCAACTCAAATACTCCTAACAACCTCAAAGCATCAAAAGGACTTAAGAATCGTTTCTGATTCCCAAGATCACCCTAAGGGACACGAGGGAAGAGCATACGCGATCTTATTCCTATAAGTAAACAATGCAAAATATTACCTAATCAAATACAAACATGTAAAAATAGCTGCAAAGACAAATATATGATTAGATAAACCTACAAGAATGTTATCACATCAACATCTTAATTTTAAAAATGCAAAAGGACACATGCGTCCCTTTTTATCTCATGCACATGAGTTAGGGCATATGTACCACTAAACGTTGTTTTTGGCTCACAGTGCACTGCGCCACCCGAGAGATGTGTGCACCACGAAAATAGTACATGCGCCACTCTATGGAATTTTTGATTTATTAAGTGCCTGCACCACCAGAGAGGTGTGTGTGCCACAAAAACAGTGTATGCGCTACTCTAAGAAAAATAGACAGTAACAACCACATTAGGAAAAATGTGTCTGCGCCACTAAAACAACATGTGTGCCCTGGTTAGGGCGTGTGTGCGCAATCTGACAAGTTTCATAATGCAGTGAAGGTATAGTACGAAATGACATCTATACCGGGTTAGTGTGCCTACGCGCTGGTTAGGGTATGTGCACTAGGGTTAGCGCACATGCGCCAGGGTCGGCAAACAGAGTAACAAATTTCACCAAAGTGCGCTGTGCCACAAGAGAGATGTGTGCGCCCGAAAACCATGCCTGTGCCCCTAAAAACGTGCCTATGCAGACCTACAACCAAAATATGGCAGCAAACACAAGAAAACTCACAATATCTCAAATTTTTGACAAGTTAGCTTAAGAATGACAATAACCCATTAAAATTATGGCTATGAACATGAGGTTACACATATCAAATGAGAAAAATTCCAAGAAAATAGACATTAATTACTACATGTGCATATCAAAAGTTAGCCAAAACAATGAAACTTAAACTAAAATGCCATGGGACTAAGGGTCCCACCAGGCATGCCAAATGTGTACAAGTATTTCATCAATTTAGCTAAATTTAAAGCAAGAAACTACCACCTAGAAATAGCTTCCTAACCTAGCTAGAAATGAGAAATGTGCACCATCATGATGAAGAAATAAGCAAGTCCTACCCTCAACATTATAACTTTGAAATACTCAAAACATAATGCCAATTAATGAACTCTATTCTCCTTAATTGCCTAATTTAACATTAAAATGAACCTAAGTAGTTCAATGGCAATCAAATTATATTTTCTTGCTTTGATCCTTCAATGGATGCTTGGGTGTGAGGCTTAGCTCTTCAAGAATGGAGGATGGAGATCTCAAGAATGACAAAAGGCTATTAGTATGAAACTATGTGCTTTCTTTTGTCTCTTGAGAGATTTAGGTGTAGGTATAAAGGTAGAAGGAGGGCTCCTTATATAGCCCAATGGATAAAGGAAACACTTCATCCCTTTGCATGTGGGATAAAGGTAAAACATGATTAGGAATGGATAAGGTTGTTTTATAAAGGTAACCTTACTTTAGAAGGGTTTAATATATGTTTAGCAAATCATGGGAGTTGGGGGTGCTTTAATTAATCAAAGGTGATTAACTAATAGGTAGGTGTGAGCTTATAGAACCCAATTAGAGGAATATTAGTATGATTCAAGCTATTATGAAGGGATTAAATCAATTAAATATTGATTTACTAGTTAATTGAAGGGAAGACTAATTAATTAATAATAATTAATTAATCTAGAGAGAAGGGGTAAATAATTAACGAAAGGTCGTTAATTAGGTTGTCAAATTTGGATAGGTAACATAATCAATCGAGTGTATTGTAATTAATTAATGACAACAAGAGGGAATATGAGTGCTTTTTATGGTATGTCGTCTATTTGTGAGAAAGGGGATGATTAGCGCAATTTAAGTATTTAAATTGCTTAGGCGTAATTATAGGTGTCTACAACCACCATTGTCAAATCTAAGACACTTTAATTTTAAGTTTGTTTCATTTTCCACAAGGGCTTTCCACCTTTTAAAAGTCTCAAAAACATTAGATTTACGCTTAATACAATAAATTCATACCTTCTTTGTGGCATCATCAATGAAAGTCACATAATATTTGGATCCTCCAATAGAAGCTACCTGAGCTAATCCCCACACATCTGAGTGTACAAGATCCAATTTTGCTCCTTTTTGTTGACCCAACCTTGAGAAATATCACTCTCTTCTGCTTTCCAAATATGCAATGCTCACAAAATTCAAGATCTAATTATTTCAAATCTGATAACTTATCCTTAGCCTTTAAGATATGCATTCCTTTTTCACTCATATGGCCTAGCCGATTATGCCACATGGTTGCATCTGAATCTATAGTAGATAGCATAGAAAAATAATTAGTAACGCCGGTAGACAAATATAAAGTTCCTACCTTCTTACCTCTTACCACAACAAGAGATCCTTGGTAACCTTCCAAGAATCGGGATGTGAATGTAACCACTCATCTAGATTCACCTAGCTACCCTATGAGATATCAAATTTCTTTTAAGACTTAGCACATGCCTCACATCTTTCAATATCCATGGATTTTCATTCGCAACTTTAGATGAAATCACCTTTACCAATAATATTGCCGGCTCATCATCTCCTAAATAAACTTGTCTAAAATCACCATGAACATAATTTATGAAATAACCTTTTAGGGGTAACATGGAAAGAAGCTCCTGAATCTAAAACCCAAGATTCTAATTTATTATCGAAGGAGAGAATAAGGGCATCTTGCTTTATCTCACTTGAAATGTTTACCTCTTTACCTTTGTCTAATGGATTCTCTTTGTTTTCCTTGGACCAACACTCCTTTATGTGACGTCTCTTTTCACAATTCCAGCAAAGTAAATCTTTGTACCTAGATCTAGATTTTCCATTTCTTGACTTTGATCTCCCATTCTTCTTTCTCTTTGATGATCTCTCCTTATATCTTCCCTTGCTTTCTACATTTAAAGTGTTTCCAGATGATGTTTCTCCTAATATTTTCTTGTGTATTTCCTCATTAAGGATTACACTAACCACATCATCAAATTTCAAACCTTTAGAAGCAGACGTTGTATTACTTATAGCCATTACCAAGTTATCCCAACTATCTAGCAAAGAGAATAAGAATAAAGTGCTTTCACTTCATCATCAAATGAAATTTCTACCGATTTTAATTGATTTACAATAGACCAGAAATCATTCAAATTATTAGATATAGATCCACCTTCTTGCATCTTAGAATTAAACAATTTTTTCATCAAATAAACCTTATTCGAAGAACTAGGAGTTTCATACAAATTTGCTAAATATTTCATCAACTCTACCATGGTTTTTTACATCTGTAAAATTCAAAGCCACCGATGCTTCCAGGCTCAATCTTATAGATCCCAGATCCTTTTTGTCAAGAACCTTCCATTCTTCATCAGTCATCATGTCCAGGATGTGCATATTCATCCAACGGTAAGTATAGATCCTTTTGATACAAATAATCCTCCACCGCATCTTCCATAGTTGATAATTACGACCGTCAAATTTCTCTACTCGGTATTTACTATCTTCTGCCATTGCTCTGCTCCCACTCAATTAGAAAACCCTTTGTGAGTAAATCATGTCAACACACAAAACCTCCAAACAAAGCTCTGATACCATTTGTTGGGGTTAAACCATATAACAGTGTTGCATAGATCTAAAATCAAATAAAGCATATAAACAATGAATGCGGAAATAAGCCAGAAGATAAAATAAACAAGAGAAAGATAACACCAGATTTAACGTGGTTCACCCAGTGTGGGCTACATCCACTAAGAAATGGCCAATATTATTATTCATTGCTTTACAGAGGAAATACAATGAAGATCTATTGTCTTCCAACACCTCATAGGATGTTCAATGTTTTTCCCTCACTCAACTACTCTTTCTTGCTCACCAAGAAAACTAACATGCAAAAAATTGTTATTTTCTTCTCTCATACCCTCATATAATGCATACATGCATATATATATATATATATATATATATATATATATATATATATATATATTCTAGGCAACTAACTATGCTTTTACAATCAAGAAATCATCTTTAAAGCAAAAGATTTATTCTAATTCTTGTCCAAAAACAAAGCATCATCGCATAGGTGACCAATGTTGATCACTTCGACCGATGCCAATCACTTCTTGACCGATGTCGTTACCTCCTAATTGATGTCGGTTACCTCGATCAATGTTGGTCCTTTGTTAAAACCAAAAACATGTAAACGCAAGCTTCCTCTCAAGCAATTAAGCTACACAATCAACACAAAGGTATGCAAATTCTAGACTACTTTATGTTATCGAGTATTCACTCGACAACATAAAGTGGGGAAAATGTTGACACAAAATCACGCACTTGGGTAAATTTCTAGGTCCTAATCACATACCACTATTCATGTTATTCCTAAGTGAGAAAACTAGAAATTGACAGTTATCTTTGGCCTTTTGTATGCGTTTCTTATTTTTTATTTGGCCTTCTACACCGTACATCCTAGTCGATATTGTTATCCAAAATGAGCCCCCGCTCATTTTTGTGGCTAACTCCTTCATTCTTCCTTCTCTTGTGCCTTAGTCATAATTTTTGCTTTTCGTGCACTCAAAACTTTCTGGAAATGACACCATTGGATAAATATTTTCTCGGCTTTCCGAGAAGGTAAAGTTTTCCTCCTAACTCCATGTATTTTTGAAGTTATGGCTCGGCGGAGTTTTTGTTGGAAATTTTCCCCTGAAGGCCCTGCAGCTAGTAATATGGTGCCACGTGTCGAAGGTAGTGGTGGGGGTCGAAGGAAAAGTTAGATTTTTACCAACCGATTTGGCGGTTTTCAAAAAGAATATTTCACCCCGAGCCCGCCAAGTTGGATCGTGCCATGTGTCCAAGGGGAAAAATTGAAAAAATGACTAAGTGTTGGCGCCATGGAAAAATATCCGAACAAGGCCCGCGCCCAATCATGTTATGCCACGTATCCTATGATCGGACCGGCGGATGGCAAAGGAAAGATTGCAATTTTAGCAAAGTGTTTTGGCAAAAAGCAATGGAGAAGTTTTTGGCCTGCTGCCCCCACCGGCCGGTCAAAGCAGCCACGTGTCCCGGAAGTGGCGGAGCGCGGGGAGATTGGGATTTTTCCCAAAGGCTAAAATGAAAAGGAAAATGTTTTCCCCAAGGGCCCACAACGAATGAGATGCCGCCATGTGTCTCAGACCGGTGGAGGGTAGGGAAAAGTTGGGAAATTCTCCCAAAGCAAAACGAAGGAAATTTCAAAGAGAAAAGTCGCCCCCTAGGCACGAACCAATCACATCTTGCCACGTGTCCGGTGGCGGCAAAAAATTGATGTCGGGCCCGCAGGGAAAAAGGGGAGTGGAAAACCCATAGCCAATGGGGTTTTGCCATGTGTCCAAGTCAAAAATGGTCAAAAGTGATGGAAAAATTAAGAGGAAAAGGCCCACGGCCAATGAGATCTCGCCACGTGTCCGAGAGCATCGGCCTAGAGATAAATGAAAAAAATTTCCAATGGCCAAAAGGTTGGAAAATGAAGCACACAAAGCCCGCATCCAATCAGAGCATGCCATGTGGCACCCGAGAATGGTGGAGCATGGGGATTTTTGGGAAATTTTCCCAAATGCAAAAAGTGGAAAATTTCAAAATTTTCGCCCACTAATCTGTTTTGGCCCTATTTTGCCCTAAAATTTCAAATGGCCATAACTTTCAATCCAGAGCTTAGTTTTTCATGTTCTTTATATCAACGGAAAGATGGTAAAATTATCTACAAGATTCTAGGGTCATTTTTGTATTTTTATGGAGTTTGGAGAGAGAAAATTGAAAAACACCTCTGGCACATGGTCATGAATAGAAATGATGTTTCAACCACCATTTTTAATGAAGAATGGCTCGCATTCTCTCTAGCATGGTGAAAAATGTCAGGGAATGGACCTGTAAGGATGCCCATTTTGTTTTATTACATTTTTGGTTGGTGGTTGAAGCTCTCCCATGTTTTCCGTGTTTCTCTCTCTTGGGGTCGTTTCTTGCACTGTAAAAGCCAAATTTGGCTCATTTTTGAAAGGTTGAACATTTTTTCATGTATTGCAGGCTCCCTCTTTCACCTTGAAAGTGATTTTGTGGAAAAACCAGACCTCTTCCAAGACTGCAACCTGTTTTTGCCTCTCAGATGTTGTAATGCAAGTGTTTTTGATGTTAAAATGACAATGTAGGCTCTGTGAATGAGTTTTAATCCTTTTTTGTGTTGTTTGATTCATTTTTAACCTCCCATTACAGTTTATCAGTTTGTGCATGGAGTTTTGTTGTATTTCTATGATTTGTGTCAATCTGCAGAAGCAAAAAATGCTCACCACTCCTTTGGTGCATCACCTTATTAGCATTAATTTCAGTTTTGTATTTTCTATCTCTATCCCCTTTGGAATTTAGAGTAGGATCTTGAATTCAAACCTCTGTATAACTTACAAGTAATACACCTGATTAGAGGAGTTGAGGAACCAATCTCTAAACTGGAGATTCTTTTCCCATTTTACAAGTCCCACACTTGGGGAAAAGATTCAATGTTGTGCAATCACACTAGATGTCCAAAATGTCAACTAGAAGTCTGATCAACATCCAAGGGTGCTGCTGATTTGCACCAACAATTTTGGCATGCCTGGTGGGACCTTAGAGGTATTCATCTTCATTGCAACAAAATTGATGTGCATTTGTTGTAAGTTTCTTGCTTAAAAGAGCCCTAAATTGCACATCTGGTGACTCCAAGGAAGAAGAATCAGCTGGTTTTAGTAGTGCAGACCTGAAAACTCATGAGAAGAATCACCACAAGGTCAAGAGTTGGAGAAGAAGAGGTGTTGTTTGAGTATCTGCAGTTATCTCCAAGAAGAAGGCAAAGAGGGAGGAGAATTCAAAGGTCTCCATCTCCACCAAACAGAACTCTCTCAACTCCACCTGGTAGGCCTTTCATTCAATCAACAAGGGTTCTAAGGCCAATTAGAATGGCACAAAACAACCCCTATGTCAATTTCAATGGCAGTAGCCCACTTTCTCTCAATACACAAAATCCAATCCCAGTTGCAGCATTGAAGAACATTTCATACTTTACTGAGAGAATAGACCACTCCTCGGTTATCATGTTAAGGATATTGCTAATATTTGTGCAATCCATGAGATTAATGAGATGTAAGTTGTTGTCAAACTCGGAATCTTCATTCAAAGGAAAATATTTTCAATGGTTCAGGAGTCTTGCCTCAGGTTCTATTCAAAATTAGAACCAGCTATGTATAGCCCTCCATGAGCAGTTTGGAGAAAAGGGAGATAACTTGTCCCTTTTGGAACAGCTGACAACCATCAAGAGAGCTCCCAATGAGCAGCTGAATGACTTCAACTTCATATTTCAAATGAATTGGGAGAGAATTCCAAAGTGGCAAGTAAGGGCCAAAGAACAGAAGGTGCTTTTCTATATTACCTTAAAGCTTTAAATTCTGATATTTCTATGTTGATTCAATCCATGGGAGGCACAACTATCCCTGTTGCTTATAGCATTGCCATTAGAGCTGAAAATTGTTTGATTCAAGCTAGCAAGCTAGCTCCTAGGCCTCCAATGCCATTGTATCCAAGTTTAGAGAGCCCAAGTACTAGTCAAGTGCCTATTTTAGCCCCTATTCCCACTCCTAGAAAGAAAAATTCAAGTGAAGCTTCTACTTCATCTTCTAGTGCCTCAAATGAAATTCAAGAAGTCATGAAGCAATTGCAAAATTTAGGTAATGATCTGGTTACACTCAAGAGGCAGCAAGCCCAAGGTTTTAGACCTTCTTTCCAGCCTCAAGCTTAGCTTAACAGCATCCATACCACCTCAAAGACTACCCAATCCAACTGCAACTTAAATCAAACAAGACCTCCTACCCATGCAGACCGTTTCAGCCCTATAATCCCAATGTTATATATGTCTCTAAGGCATTAGTGCAGACAAAACAACATAGCTCAAGAGTATGATTGGTGTTTCCCATGCAATGAACCTCACAACCAGTCTATGTGCTTCAACGGTGCCTTAAATCAAGCGTTAATGGTGACTACAACTGGTGTGGAGGGTGAAGGTAGTCAAGGAAATAACCAACAACAAGACACATTCCAGCAGCAATCAGCTCCAAATGATGCCACACTTGTAAACTAGCAGGCGAAGATTTTTGTGGCATGAATCAAATGATTCCCCAAAGTGTTGTAGCCAACACAAGGTCAAAAAGGAGAAATTTGGGTGAAGAACAGCCATTGGCTCCAAGTAATCCACAACCTTCTATCACTCCACAAATTATTGGCAAACAAAATTCAGTTCCAAACACACAAGGGCTGCCTAAAACAGCTCCTAGGCCAACTCAAATGCCAGTTGTTGTTGCTCATATGCAAGGAATGAATGTGCAGGCCAAGGGACAGAAAGAGATGCTTCATCTCCATTCAACATCATTGATCGATGAAGAAGACAAATGTAAACATATCAATGTGGGAGTCACTATCTAACCAGTGCCAAAGAGATTTGCTACAAGCTGCCATGAAGGACTGGTCAACTTCAAATCATCAAGTCCAAATGCAAGAGAAGGTGCTCACAAATGTTGCCCAAACTTGAGAAGAATCATGGAGGAAAACGAGGTAAAATTATGAATCCCCCTCCATTTTATGTTTCATTGATCACTGGAAACCATTTAGTACACAACTGCATGATTGATTCTGGAGCAAGTAGTTCAGTAATGCCCAAGCAAATAGCTGATTAGTTGGGAATTCAATATGAGGTCATATCCAAAGGGGTAGTGCAATTGGATGGGACAGCAGTAACAACAGTTGGAGTGATAAAAAACTTGAGTCTTACTTTGCATGCATGCCCTAACGTTGTTGTTTTTGCAAGATGTCTCAGTAATAGATCTTCCACCACTCTTTTCCCTATGTCTATCAAGGGATTTCATAGCCAAGATTGGAGGTTACTTATCTACTGATTGGTCACACATGTTGTTCAGAACAAGATATGGAACTAAAGCCACAATAAGTTTTGAGCCTATTACAAACTTTCACATTGAGCCTTACACCCCAAGCCAAATCAATACCAATTGTTCAATGTTTGATCAAGAAGATTATCCCAACATTGATGAAGCTGACACCAAGGTTGGAAGTATCCCAGATCTAACTCTTGATGAATGGGAAAACAAGGTGCATGCTTTTGATCCTTATCAAGAAATAGAAGAATCCGAGTTGGGAGTCTATTGCATACATGAAGAAAATCAGCCTATCCCTAACATCACCAAGCTAGACCACAAGGATGACAATGAGGTATGGCGGTTGTTTTTGATGGATCAAGGAGCGAGATAAGGAGCCGAGGGAGAGATATGCTTGTTTCACCTCAAGGAGTTAAGTATTATTCAACTTTTAGATTTTAGTTTGCATGCTCTAATAACAGTGCTGAATATGAAGCCTTGATACAAGGATTACATTGGTCAATCAAGAGAGGAATAAAGAACTTGCGAGTCTTTGGTGACAGTGAGTTGATTCTTAACCAAGTTAAGGTGCAGCATGTTGTCAAGAATGATCTGCTCAAGTGCTACAAAAACAGGGTGTGGGACCTCATTGAAGATTTTAAGGGCTTTGGCATCAAATCCATTCCTAGAAAAGAGAACCAAGCTATTGATAGGCTTGCAGCAGTTGGGGCAGCCTTTGACGTTGTTGAAAGCATCCAAAGAGATAAGGTACATCCAAACATCCATGTGATTGTAAGGCCCTCAGTGCCAGACAACAATGTAAGTTGGAAAGTGTTTGAAAATGATCAACAAATCATCCATTTCTTGCAGAAGAAGAGGTGAGTTCTCGGCCAAAAATCGGAAAAGTTGGAGCAGCAAAGTTATGGTGACCAAGTGGTACAGTGAGAACCAACAAACTACCCAAGGGACTTATTACTTTGGAGTCCATTTTCAATCCTAATGATTAGTTTAGGAAGGAGAGAGAAAACATCCAAGTCAAGGAGAAGATTCAATAGTGTCCATCTTGGTGGAAGAAGGCAAATCACTTTGCAAATTGGTAAGATGACAACCGAACGAGAAAGGTATGAGTTCATACAGCTTTGTCAAGAATTCCTTGATGTGTTTTCTTGGAGCTATGAAGATTTGAAAGGTTTTAATCCCAAGTTAGCTCAACATACCATTGAATTGGATCCAAGTACTAAACCCATCAGGCAAAAACAAAGGCCATTCAATCCACACATGGAACCTCTCATGAGAAAAGAATTGAATAAGTTGATAGAATCAAGAATCACATTCCCTATCAAGCATTCTAGTTGGGTGGCCAACTTGGTTCCAGTTAGAAAGAAGAGTGGAGAAATCAGATTGTGTGTTGACTTCAAAGATTTGAATAGAGCATCTCTCAAGGATCATTATCCACTTCCTTCCATGGAGCAGATTTTACAAGTTGTTTTTGGTTCTGAGAGGTTTTCATTACTTGATGGCTATTCAGGGTACAATCAGATTATGGTGAAAGAAGAAGATCAGTTTAAGACAACCTTTACAACCAAATGGGGAACTTATGCATACAGGAAAATGCCATTTGGGCTGTCCAACGCTAGAGCTACTTTCCAAAGGGCAATGGACATGGCGTTCAAAGATTTGATTAATGATGTGGTGCTGATATATCTTGATGATATCACTATTTTTTCAAAAAATGCAGCAGACCGTCTCTTTCATTTGAGGCAAGTGTTCCAAAGGTGTAGAAGATTTGGAGTATCCTTGAATCCTAAAAGTGTATTTTTCTAGCCCATGAAGGAAAGCTCCTTGGCCACATTATCTCCAAAGAAGGATTAGCAATTGATCCGGAAAGAGTTGAAGCCATAAGAGCACTACCATTGCCAAGCCACAAGAAGGCCCTTCAAAGTTTCTTGGGGAGAATAAATTTTGTTCGAAGGTTTGTTCCAAATTTTGCAGCCCTAGTCGAGCCTATCACCAAGATGTTAAAAAAACATAGCTTTCAAATGGACAGCAAGAAGGAAAAGAAAGTTTTGAAGCAATTAAAGAAGCCATCTCTCAAGCCCCAACTCTCATTAACCCATATTTCTCCAAGGATTTAATCCTCTATGCATTTGGGGGTGGTGATACTATTTTTGCAATTTTGGTACAGCAGAACAAAGACAATGATGAGAAGCCAATTCCTTTCTTTAGCCAAATCCTAGAAGACTATGAGGTGAGATATTATTTCATTGAGAAGCATGTTCTTGTGGTAATCAAGAGCTTGAAGAAATTCAAGCATCTAGTTTCAAACAACAAGGTTCAATTGTTGGTTTCTCATGTGGGAGTTAAAGACTTCCTCATCAACAAAGACCTAAATGAAAAGAGGGCAGGTTGGATTACTCGTGTCATGGAGTATGACATTGAGATAAAGGTCACCAAGTTGGTCATAGGAAAAGGTTTGTGTGAGCAGTTGATTTTGAGCAAACAAAAGGAAACATGCAATGAGAAGGAGGTTGTTTTGGCGTTGCAAGACAGCCATGAGTAAGGAAGCACTCAAGAGGAGAATGATGGTGTCCTCACTCCTTGCTGGACCCAAGACATAATGCACTTCCTAAGCACAGGTCTATGCCCTCCAGAGATGAACAAGACCAAAAGAAGACACTTCAGATTGCAGGTTGTCCCATATGCCCTTGTTGATGGTGTTTTGTTCGGGAGAAAGGATGTGAATGGAGTGTTGTTGAGATGCATTGGTACAAATCAGATTCATAGGACATTGGAAGAGTTCCATGGTGGATCGGATGGTGGTCATTTTGCACCAAGAGTGACAATTTTAAAGATCATAAGGACTGCTCTATTATTGGCCCAATATTTTCGGTGATTGTATGCATGGATCAAGAGGTGCAAGAATTGTGCATTCTTCATAGGTAAAGAGAGGCTAGCTACCCTTCCATTGCACCCAATTTTAGTTGACCAGCCATTCATGCAATGGGGTTTAGACTTCATTGGATTCATTAATCCCAATTCAATCCAGGGGCACAAATAGATTTTAACAGCAATAGACTACTTCACCAAGTGGACTGAAGCAGTAGCACTCAAGGAAGCAAATGAATCTAGCATCCTAGATTTCTATGAGGGAATAGCAATCAGATTTGGCATACCTGCTACAATAATATCAGATAATGCATTGGCATTCATTGGGTCCAAGGTGATTGAATGGGCTGTCAAGAATGGGATCGACCTAAGTACTTCATCAAATTATTACCCTCAGGGTAATGGCCAAGCTGAGTCTATAAACAAGAACTTGTTAAGGATCATTAGGAGGACTCTTGATGAGAATCAGAGGTCTTGGCATACTAAGTTTAAATCAGACTTATGGGCTGATAGGATAACTCCTAAAAGATCTACAGGTAACTCCCCATTCAAGCTTGTTTATAGAAGGGAGGCAATTTTGCCCATGTCACTTGAGTTGCCAACATTGGAACTCATGAAACAGTTGGAGTTGTTGGAGTTTGGGCCCATGGAGGTTAGATATGCAGAATTGATGGAGCTCCAAGAAATCAGAAATCAGGCATCCCAAGCAATGGAGAAGGATCAAGCTTTGATCAAGAAGACCTTTGATAGGAAGGCAAGAATAGATCTTTCCAAGTTGGAGATCTAGTGTTAAAATGGGATGTAGACAGAGCAAAACCGGGAAGGCATTCAAAATTTGATGCCATTTGGAGTGGCCCATACATGGTCACAAAGTGTAAGGACAAGCAATGCTTTCTAATTGTCTTCATTAGATGGTGAAGAACTACAGATTCCAGTCAATGGAATCCATCTAAAGTATTCTTACTATAGGAATTCTCCACCTTGTACATATTAGATTACGTTTTCATTCCTCCAAGTGCTTGTGCACATTGTTTTGCTATAGATTAGCTTTGCTTTCCCTAAGTGCTTTGGCACAAGCTTGTTGTTCCTGGAAATGTGTGTTGCAGGCCTTGCTCCAATCAAGTGATGTGCCACCCTCCACCTTCCTCCTTGCAGTGTTCTAATCAGTTGGGGTACCAAGTAGAGAATTTGATGACCCCATGCCCAATGGATTGTTTCAGGAAACTGGTAACCTCATCTAGCAGGAAGATGACCCCTCTGAGTCGCCAAAATTGTTATCCAAAATGAGCCCCTGCTCATTTTTGTGGCTAACTCCCTTCATTCTTCCCTCTCTTGTGCCTCAGTCATAATTTTTGCTTTTTAGGAACTCAAAACTTTCTGGAAATGACACCATTGGATAGAGATTTTTCTTAGCTTTCCAAAAAGGTAAAGTTTTCCTCCTAACTCCATGTATTTTTGAAGTTATGGCTCGGTGGAGTTTTTGTGGGAAATTTTCCCTTGAAGGCCCGCAGCCAGTAATATGGTGCCACATGTTGAAGGAAGTGGCGGGGGTCGGAGGAAAAGTTGGATTTTTACCAAGTGATTTGGCAAGTTTTCAAAAGAATATTTCACCTCGCAGCCCGCCGGTGAATTGGAAAAAATTGAAAAAATGACTAAGTGTTGGCGCCATGGAAAAATCTCCAAGATAAGGCCCGCGCCCAATCATGTTATGCCACGTGTCCTATGGCATCGGACCAGCGGAGGGTGGAGGAAAGATTGGAATTTTGGCGAAGTGTTTTGGTAAAAAGCAATGGAGAAGTTTTGGCCCGCTACCCGCCGACCGCCGTCGGAAGCGAGCCACGTGTCCTCGGAAGTGGCGGAGCTGCCAATTAGAGGAAGATTAGTATGATTCATGCTATTATGAAGGGATTAAATCAATTAAATATAGATTTACTAGTTAATTGAAGGGGAAGACTAATTAATTAATAATAATTAATTAATCTAGAGAGAAGGGGTAAATAATTAACGAAAGGTCGTTAATTAGGTTGTTAGCTGGATAGGTAACATAATCAATCGATGTATTGTAATTAATTAATGACAACAAGAGGGAATATGAGTGCTTTTATGGTATCTCGTCTATTTGTGAGAAAGGGGATGATTAGCGCAATTTAAGTATTTAAATTGCTTAGGCGTAATTATAGGTGTCTACAACCACCATTGTCAAATCTAAGACACTTTAATTTTAAGTTTGTTTCATTTTCCACAAGGGCTTTCCACCTTTTAAAAGTCTCAAAAACATCAGATTTACGCTTAATACAATAAATTCATACCTTCCTTGTGGCATCATCAATGAAAGTCACATAATATTGGGATCCTCCAATAGAAGCTACCTGAGCTAGTCCCCACACATCTGAGTGTACAAGATCCAATTTTTGCTCCTTTTTGTTGACCCAACCTTGAGAAATATCACTCTCTTCTTCTTTCCAAATATACAATGCTCACAAAATTCAAGATCTAATTATTTCAAATCTGATAACTTACCCTTAGCCTTTAAGATTTGCATTCCTTTTTCACTCATATGGCCTAGCCGATTATGCCACATGGTTGCATCTGAATCTATAGTAGATAGCATAGAAAAATAATTAGTAACGCCGGTAGACAAATATAAAGTTCCTACCTTCTTACCTCTTGCCACAACAAGAGATCCCTTGGTAACCTTCCAAGAATCGGCTGTGAATGTAACCACTTATCTAGATTCACCTAGTTACCCTACAGATATCAAATTTCTTTAAGACTTAGCACATGCCTCACATCTTTCAATATCCATGGATTTTCATTCTGCAACTTTAGATGAAATCACCTTTACCAATAATATTTCACGGCTCATCATCTCCTAAATAAACTTGTCAAAATCACCATGAACATAATTTATGAAATAACATTTATTAGGGGTAACATGGAAAGAAGCTCATGAATCTAAAACCCAAGATTCTAATTTATTATCGAAGGAGAGAATAAGGGCATCTTGCTTTATCTCACTTGAAATGTTTACCTCTTTACCTTTGTCTAATGTATTCTCTTTGTTTTCCTTGGACCAACACTCCTTTATGTGTCCTCTCTTTTCACAATTCCAACAAAGTAAATCTTTGTACCTAGATCTAGATTTTCCATTTCTTGACTTTGATCTCCCATTCTTCTTTCTCTTTGATGATCTCTCCTTAGATCTTCCCTTTCTTTCTACATTTAAAGTGTTTTCAAATGATGTTTCTCCTAATATTTTCCTGTGTATTTCCTCATTAAGGATTACACTAACCACATCATCAAATTTCAAACCTTTAGAAGCAGACGTTGTATTACTAATAGCCATTACCAAGTTATCCCAACTATCTAGCAAAGAGCATAAGAATAAAAGTGCTTTCACTTCATCATCAAATGAAATTTCTACCGATTTTAATTGATTTACAATAGACCAGAAATCATTCAAATGATTAGATACAGATCCACCTTCTTGCATCTTAGAATTAAAAAAATTCATCAAATAAACCTTATTCGAAGAACTAGGAGTTTCATACAAATTTGCTAAAGATTTCATCAACTCTACCATGGTTTTTACATCTGTAAAATTCGAAGCCACCGATGCTTCCTAGGCTCAATCTTATAGATCCCAGATCCTTTCTATCAAGAACCTTCCATTCTTCATCAGTCATCATGTCCAGCTGTGCATGCTCATCCAACAAGTAAGTATAGATCCTTTTGATACAAATAATCCTCCACCTGCATCTTCCATAGTTGATAATTACGACCGTCAAATTTCTCTACTCGGTATTTACTATCTTCTGCCATTGCTCTGCTCCCACTCAATCAGAAAACCCTCTGTGAGTAAATCATGTCAACACACAAAACCTCCAAACAAAGCTCTGATACCATTTATTGGGGTTAAACCATATAACATTGTTGCACAGATCTAAAATCAAATAAAGCATACAAACAATGAATACGGAAATAAGCCAGAAGATAAAATAAACAAGAGAAAGATAACACCAGATTTAACGTGGTTCACCTAGTGTGGGCTACGTCCACCAAGAAACGGCCAATATTATTATTTAGTGCTTTACAGAGGAAATACAATGAAGATCTATTGTCTTCCAACACCTCATAGGATGTTCAATGTTTTTCCCTCACTCAACTACTCTTTCTTGCTCACCAAGAAAACTAACATGCAAACAATTGTTATTTTCTTCTCTCATACCCTCATATCTCTCATATATGCATATATATATATATATATATATATATATATATATATATATATATATATATATATATTCTAGGAAACTAACTATGCTTTTACAATCAAGAAATCATCTTTAAAGCAAAAGATTTATTCTAATTCTTGTCCAAAAACAAAGCACCATCGCATAGGTGACCGATGTTGATCACCTCCGACCGATGCCAATCACTTCTTGACCGATGTCGTTACCTCACGATTGATGTCGGTTACCTCCTAATCAATGTTGGTCCTGTTAAAACCAACAACATGTAAAACGCAAGCTTCTGTGAAGCAATTAAGCTACACACTCAACACAAAGGTATGCAAATTCTAGACTACTTTATGTTATCGAGTATTCACCCGACAATGAGAAAGTGGGGAAAATGTTGACACAAAATCACACACTTGGGTAAATTTCTAGGTCCTAATCACATACCACTATTCATGCTATTCCTAAGTGAGAAAACTAGAAATGACAGTTATCTTTGGCCTTTTGTATGCGTTTCTTATTTTTTATTTGGCCTTCTACACCTTACATCCTAGTCGATACTTCATTATTTTATATTTTATGGCTCTAGATGCCAACACCTAGGCACCCCCATCCTTTTAGGCGTCCCTGACCCTTTTCTATCTTACTCGCTTCTTTTGGATCTCTTTTATCTTTTGGGCATCTTAATTTCTTATGGGTCGGCCTTCCAGTTGTCAATTGTGAAATTCAACCAAGAGAATCATATAAATACAAAGCTATGTGACCATAATAATGGACCAAGCACTAAGCATATATTAACACCACCTAAGGTTGCATCCATATAGCACTCACTCGAGGGACAAGGGAATGCATTTTTTGCATACACGTATAGGAAGGGAAGTTCATTTTTCCATGCACACATCTATTTATATTACTACATCTAGCTATCACCTATTGTCACGTGTTCTTGCAAGCAAGGGATTCCTAGGGCATGATTCTATCACACGTGTACAAGAACTACATGGAGTTTGAAATATAGTGCATCTCTCGATTGTAAGCTCACTCAGTCGGGTGACCGTAGGCGTGAGTACGACTCCTCATTTTACATCTTTTATTTTTGGGATTTGATGTATTTTATGGGTTTTGCAGGTCATATTATCTTTGTAAGTTATAGAAAAATTGGTGATCATCTAATGACATATAGGCAACCAAAATCAAATTTTAATGACACTTATGCAACACAACGACAACTAGTTTCTGAGCTCCTACACAGTCACAGATGCCTATTAGATGTCCCTAGCACCTAGGTGCCCTAAACCAAGCTCATCCGATAGTTCCAAGATTTTTTGTGCCTAGTTGCGACAATATGCCTTTTTTGTTCATCGAGTCTTTGATCGAGAAAAATCCCGAGGATAGCACAAATTAGCTAGGTTTTTACACTCTCTCTCTTTTGCACTTAGTTTTTTTCTATTTTACTTGCATATTGCTTACGTCATTTATACTCCGGCAATTTTTTATCATTTATTTATCATACATGACTCTACAATTACGGTTTTACAAATTTGATATTTTTAAAGCATTAACTAATACTTATAACCATGCTCGGTACCATATGAGGTCTGAGAAATTAAATTAACAAATTAAATATTACATTAAACATAACATTAAAACATAGGCAATAAAAATAAGTAACATTATACACAAATATAACATGGAAAACCCCAGAAGAAGGGTAAAAACCACAAGAAAAAGAAATTTCCATTATTCAAGAAACAATTACACATTCCAATAAGTTATCCTCTCTTCACTTCTCTCCATTCCGGTAATTCACAACATGAATTACATAAAACAATGATCACATTGATCATTTGACCCCGCGTGTCATTAAATTTGAAGTGACGGACGTGACTTTTTTTGAAAGCACCCCAATTTAATAAAACTCCATTTAATTAAATCAATTAACCATAAACAACAAAGTTATATTAAATAATTAACAAAATAAATATTCTTAATTATTTGATTATAAACTAAAGTTTATAACGCACTTAATATTATTTTATAACAAGTATATTCTCCTTCAACCACAAGTCATCGATAATTTAAATTGACGATGCCTAACTCATCAAACATAAGTATCATGGTAGTGACATGGCTTTAGATTGATCCCTTTTTACCTCTCCCTCATCTCTAGTTATTCAAATCAACGAATCTAAAATGCAAGTTGTATATGTCTCCTAGTCATGCAACCATTTTTGTACACTGAGGTCTTGTTGCATGCTCTCGAGCTAATGCTACATGTGCATCAAACAAACCTTACACCAATACAACCATATCACTTACATTCATAGTTTTCTAAGCATCGTGATATCTCTAAATCTCACGAGTTACCTCTTTCACAAGACTAAATACACTTACTAAGTCTCCGGTTGTCACCGATGTTGAATCTACCATCACAAACATATATGTTAGGTCCAAAGTGTGTCATCCAATATCTAATGGTGTTCCCCTTTAATCAATGAGTACCACTCAATTGTGGTCTATTATGAAAAACACACAACCCATATAATTCATCAAAAAATTATGCAAATATACTCTATCATAACACTCTATACACAAATCTACCTAAACCACTTCAAGGCTTACCCGAATCGCGAGTCACTCAACCAAAAAGGCTCCATCTACCTAACCTCCTAAAACCACCTCATCATGACCATATCTCAACATGCGGGCTCTTATCAATTTTCTCACCTATCTTAGGACACCAATACCATCTATAATCCTATCAGATCCTTCTCTCTCGACTCGAGATGCTACAACATGTAAGCCATAATCTGCACACCTAGGGATGCCAAATACCTTCTTGGTCTCTACAATTTCCACTCATGGTGTTATCCCCTAGGTATATTTACTCACTCCTCTTTCGGACCCTATGTATTGGGGTTTTCTTCCACTTATATCACTTGTGGTCTCTATACTCCTCCTTCTCCCCTCCATTAGTGTCACCGACATTTAGTTGTGGAGCATGCCTAATGTAGCTTGGTATCAATGTTATCATAAATGTTATTGGCCTTCTTGTACCTCCTATATTTAATAAGTCTTCATCAATACTCTAAGATGTGTAGTATTACTCCATGATTAAGGCACCCAAACTACAAAGGAACTTTATCGATTAGGCATGGCTCCACTCACCACACATTATTCCTTATAATCGAAATAGTATTAATGATAACTATCGTTAGCCAATTGGATCACTAATCAATATAACTCTATAAGGATCCTATACTTCCTAATCCAACATAACATGAGTTGTTGACTGTATCTCAAAATTTATCTTCTTGTTGGGCCTCTCTTCTAGTATAATATCCTTCGGACATCCCCTTCCATTTGTATCGGTGTTCTCATAGGCTTGTACATCAAGAAATGTTCATAGATCTAAGTAGCCAAAATAATAATTGGCCTCACGACCCTATACTACCTCACTTGAATCTTGTATAGGCTATGCACTAATTGTACCCAGGTGGAAATCCCCAAATAGAATTGAACCCCCAAATCGAGGCATCCATACATGTCACAATCACAAATAAATACATTTCTCCATCTCGCCTTATGGCACAAGATCCATTTCGCAACCATACCAATGATCACATTTTGAATATATAGAATCTAATAAACAAAAATGACAATCACTCCAACCATTTGTGAGCCAATATTATAATCATCACTACAAGTGGCCCATTTCAAAACATTAAAATTTATATGTTAAAGCGTTATAATGAACCATTAAGGAAAAGAAATATTTATTTAATCATGATGTAAATATATTTCATGTTTTACTTTTATGTTTAAGTATGTTTTAGAATTTTTATCATGTACAATTTAGTGTTGATGTATGTCATATGGTTGTGTTTTCATATGGACTTATGATTACAAGTTAAATGAACAAATTTCATATTTCTTAATGGCCAATGGTATGTTCTCACCTAAGGTATAACAAATAATAGAGATAGAGTCGAGAAAGTTTAGTGTTTTGGTATGGACTTACATTTCTAAATTATTTGATTTTGGTTCAAATCCCACAATGAACAATGGCATATTCTAATATACTAAGTCTTAAATACATGTATCTAATATATCATACAATTTTGTTGTTTTACATGTATGATTATAATTGATTATAAAATGTTTTTGTAGGTATGGTTTGACCAAGAATGAACTTTAAAAATAAAGAAAATTAAGATAATATCAAAGGTAGTACCACATACAAAGACACTAATAAATGACAGATGTACAAAGAGAAAAACAAAGAAGAGTTTAAAATGATAATGACATGAAAAGATTTTTTTAGAACATGGGGCAAAATCGACAACTAAATAATTAGAAGTAGAATAAGATAAAACATGTAAATAAAATGAAAATATTTCAAAAATTAACATCACAAGACAAAATATATATATTAAGAACAATATTACATAAAAATGCTTTCAAATCAATTAATTAAGGAAGAAAGAGAACATAGTAAAGTACTTTATCATGAAACACCTCAAAAGCACTATCAATAATCTATCGTTCATGTTGACATTAATCATGAAGAAGCAAATTCAATGTTGATAGATTGTATGCTTGAAACAAGAGATAATATAGCTTAGGATGTGATTGATGTCGATGTTATAAATAATGCATAAAATAATTACATACCAAAATAGACAATAACACAACATAAAAGGAGAAAATGTGTAAACTAATGATTTGAAAGAAGAGTCGACATCACATCTTAGAAGAAGAAAACAAATGTAAGGTTTATAAATTGAAAGATAACAAAATCTAACCAATCCCAATGGAATGCTTATGAGATATTTAAATACTTTTCAAAAAAAAAAAAATCGACATGGTGTAGATAATCTTGCTTCACCATACATGTGCTATATTTTTAAGAATATTACTTTCAAAAAAATGTTTCTCAAATTCCTCAAGGCCATATGTGTAACAAATGTCGACAAGAGAAAGGTCATAACACCCCTAATCTAAATATTAAATGATATAATGATGACACATTATCATTGACGAAAAAATAACTTACCCTTATACATGATAAGTAAAAGAACGAAAAGGGTCTAGAAAATCATATGTAATTGGAGTCATTCAATATATCATTTATAGATGAAAAATTCTCATTGTGTTCTCGTCATCTATTACTTGCATCGAGAAGAGTTGCAACATTTAAAATTAGCGCATCAACAATCCATTCACAACTTTAAATATGTATATCAAATTTTGTTGAATTAGAAGGCATAAGGCTTACAACTTCAAAGAGAAGAGATCTACCACAAAATATAAATTGATTAATGAAATAAAATTCATTAGGGGAAAATTTATAGAAAACATAGACTCTTGACTTTGCCAAACATTTCATGAAAAAGAGGACATCAATTTTGGAGGTATTTATATCATTTTTGTGGAAGATATGGGGTTGTTGCCTCGTGTTAGTGATAAATCACCATATGATATTAATAGACATGCAAAGCTATTAAGGGAAGAATTCAAAATAGTAGTTAATTTGAATATAATGTAGTTGGACAAGAAGGACAAAGCTAGGACTAGGGAGGTTTTGACAACTTCTCACAATTCTCAGAGACATGAATCCAACAATTGATGATTGGAAGTTGTTGATCGGAAAAACAATGTTTGATTAGACAAATCTAGAATGAAGAATTTTAAAATAGTATTCACCTATTCACCATAAATAATAATGTGGATAACCACATAAAAATGCATTTATTGAAATGACCTATTGTACTAGCATTTTGCAACCAAAGTATTTTTTCATGCAAAATGATTGCCATAAAAATTGAAACTTTAAGCATGACAACTAAGCCCATAATTGAATATTGTGTTTTCTTGTCTCTTTCCTCTAGCCATCCTTCCTTAGTTATATCCTCACCGAGGCTCGGAAAATATTAATAACATGATTATTCGGTGTGTTTCGAAGTGTGAAAGGAAGAGTACTTAATTTGATTGATGGACTTATTGAGGTTCGATGAAAGAAAACTTTCTCAGGAGGCCTAAAAAGGCCATTTTTGTAATTATGCGGCTAGTAAACACCCTTCAAGAATGTTAAGGGAAATCTAAAGCATCTGAGGGTGATGTCAGAGAGTATTTAAGATGTCCAAAGCAATTTAGGAAAATTATGGGAAGAAATTCTTATTCGTGAACAACTTGTGCAAGAGCGGGTCTTTTAGGTGTAGGGAATGAATGTCCTAACGGTGAAATATGACTTCTTGAGATGATTTAAGGAGTTTCAAAAGGAGATAGAAGGAAAAAAATAGGCATAGGAAATATATTGGAATCTTATTCAAGGGTAAACATAAATTTTTCTCCAAGGCTCAATGATTTCTGAGATGGTTGAGAACTCTACAACTACCCCTCTCAGTCAAAGATGAAATAGGCCATAAATTCGAGTTACGAGAAAGAATTGGGTCTAAAGAATGGTTCCATTTATCTAATCAAGTGTTTTTGAGTCAAAATATTATAAGTTTTGACCCCAAAACATTTTCACATGCTCTCGAGGAACTCCTACCCCTAGGTTGCATGTTTCCACTCACCTCTTGTCCCTGTTCATGCTTCCTCACCCTCGATGTGAAATTTTTGCCTCTTATTGTCCCAACTATCCCTAAGGGGATAGAGGGGAAAGAGGGGACACAAAAGTGTGACCCCTCTCTTTCCGGTTGTCCCCTGGTCACATCATCAACCCTTTTTAGCCCCTCAAACCTCATTTCTAGCCCACTCACACTCCCGAGGTGATTTTTTTACCTCCTACTATCTCAAATATCCCCAAGAGAATAAAGGGGTAGAGGGGACACAAAATTTTGACCTCACCCCTCTTGTGCAAATTTTTCTAACTTTGGTTAGCTAATTGGGGTCTCGGGTGGGTGGGGAAACTCATACAAATTAAAATTGCTCTCACTCTCCTGATAGTTAGTCAATTTCTCATGTCAAAGTGTTGATGAAGTTTCCCCAAACTCCATTTTTGACCACAAATGTTGCACAATTTTTTCTAGACATCCATAACCATCAAAACGAATATTTTCGTATCTCCTCAACTGTGGATCCGTTTCCAATGAAACTTTGTCAAAATATTCCTCTAAAAATGCCTTGGAGAATAATTTCAAAGAAAATCCATTGATCTATGTATTTTTCACAACATCAATCTAAAAATATCAAACCTTAAATTTTCTTTTTTAGTTATACGGAGATCCAACAGACGAAAAACTTTAAAATTTGGAGTAGAAGGTCTCAAAGTGCAAAACAAAAAAAATTGACAATGTTTTCATTATAACCCGACACGCCTGTGAGGTTCATTTTAAGAGACCTCTTGGAAATCGGAGGTGGAGAATACCTGGCGAATATCCCAGAACCGGTTTCGCGGGAAGGTGAATTTTTTGGGGGTTGTATGAAAAAATTTCACCTGATTGTCAAGTGCTACGACAGAAGGCTGCAGACACGCGATGGGAGATTTTGCTGTCGCACGTCAAAAAAATGCAATGACGCGTCACTAGACCTCAGTGACGCGTGTCAATAACCTTGTTGATGCGCGTCAAAGAGGTCTAGTGACGCACGTCACTGAGGGTGTTGTCCGCACGTCTGCAGCCTCCACCCTCTGCTTTCTCATCAAAAAATCTCCGTGTCGCGCGTCAACAAACTCTTTGTCGTGCGTCTGCTATGCATCAATATCTGTTGTACCTCCTTATCGCGCGTCAACTATCCATCAAGGTCGGACAGCACCCTCAGTGACGCGCGTCACTAGACCCTGTTGACGCACGTCAAAGAGGTCTATTGATGCGCGTCACTAGACCTCTTTGACGCGTGTCAACAGGGTTGTTGACACGCGTCACTAAGGTCTAGTGACGCATGTCATTGCATTTTTTTGACGCGCGACAGCAAATATCCTGTCACGCGTCTGCAGCCTCTGCCCTCTTCTTGTGCATCAAAAAAATCTCCATGTCACTCGTCAACAAACTCTTTGTCATGCGTCTACTATGCGTCAATATCTGCAGTATCTCCTTGTCTGCAAACCCTCCTTGTCGCGCGTCAATAACTTACCCCCTTGTCGTGCGTCTATAATACGGGATATATCATATTGTTGAAAAATGTGAAGTAGAAGTGTTCTACCTGGCGAATAATCTAGGTTTATATAGGGGATATTTTTCAAGGGTAGGCGAAGCCGACCCCTAAAAAAAATTAAAGTGTAATTTTTAGGCGAACAGGTCACTGACCCATGCAAAAAAAATCACCTTTTCAAAATTTTCAAAAATGGAATATTCGCCATATTACGAATATTCACCACTAAAATTTTCCCTTCAGACACTGTGAGTGCACTTTCTAAATATAATAAGTATTCAAAGCAATGTATGTCTAAAAATAGAAACTTTATAAAAATAGCAAGTTTCCAACATTTGTAATACTCGAACGAACAAGAAACATCGAGAGAAAAAACAATTAAAAAATTACTAAAAATATCAGTCTTAGGTAGGAATCTAATTCGGGAACAACTTGTGCAAGAGTGGCCTTTTAGTGTACAGGGAATGAATGTCCTAATGGTGAAAGATGACTTCTTCGGATGATTCAGGAGTTCCAAAAGGAATTAGAAGGAAGGAAAAAAAAATAGGCATAGGAAATATCTTGGAATCCTCTTCAAGGGGAAACATAATTTTTTCTCTAAGGTTCAATGATTTATTAAGTTGGTTCATAACTCTGTAGTTGCCCCTCTCATTAAAAGATTAAATAGGCCTTAAATTCTAAGTTACATGAATAATTGGGTTTCAATAATGGTTCCATTTATCTCATCAAGTGTTTTTGAGTCAAAATCATATAAGGTTTGACCCTAAAACATTTTCCCATGCTCTGAGGAACTTCTACCCCTAGGTTACATGTCTCCACTCAACCTCTTGCCCCCTTTCATTCTTCCTCACCCTCAAGTCACAATTTTTACCTCATGTTATCCAAACTATCCCCAAGGGGATAGAGGGAACACAACAATGTGACCCCTCTTGCGCGATTGGCCCTTGATCATGTCATCAACCCTTTTTAGCACCATGTGACCCAATTTGGGCCCTCAAACCTCGTTTCAAAGCCAACTCACACTCCAAGACACATTTTTTTCCTCCTATTGCCTAAATTGACCCCAAGGAACAGAAAGGACAGAGGGGACACAAAAAGTTTGACCTCACCCCTTTTGTGCAATTTTTTCTAACTCTAGTTAGCTAATCGAGGTCTTAGGCGGGTCAGAAACTCATACAAATTGAAATTGCTATCACTCTCGAAAATAGTTAGTCAATTTATCATGTCAAGGTGTTGATGAAGTTTCCCCAAACTCTATTTTTGTCGACAAATGTTGCACAAATTTTTCTAGACATCCATAACCATCAAAACAAAGATTTACTCGTATCTCCTCATTTGTGCATTTGTTTCAATGAAACTTTGTCGAATATTCCCCTCCAAAATGTATTTGAGAATAATTTTAAAGAAATTCCATTGATGTTGTGTATTTTTTACAACAAAAATATGAAAATATCAAACCCTAAACTTGTTTTTTTATTTATACGGAGACCCAGCAGACAAAAAAACTTTGAAATTTGGAGCAGAAGGTCTTGGTGCAAAACAAAAAAAGTTAAAGTGATTTTATTACAACATAACACATGTAAGTGCACTTTCTAAATATAGCAAGTATTCAAAGAAATGTATGTATAAAAATAGTAACTTTATAAAAATAACAAGTTTCCAATATTTGTAATACTCTGAATGAGAAAGAAACATCATAAAGCAAAAATAATGAAAACTTACTAAAAATAGCAGTCTATGCGGGACGTACTAAAAATAGAAAGTTTTTATTTGAGTTCGAGAAAGTTGTGACAACTCCCATTTTGCTTATCTTGTTACTTTTTTTCCATCATCGCAATTTGGTAAGTTGTTTCACGGCCCAAACAGAAAGAAAACCTCATGTAGGCTCTTAAAACATCACTTGTGAGGTGATCTGCATAACACGGTTTGATTCAAGAAGTTGGATGTTCCAAATCATCCTAATTGTGGAAGAAGAGATTCATCTTGGTTGAATCTATCCATGAAAGGGACATCATGTGGATCACACTATGACAAAGAGCAAATTAGGGTGTCAATGTGTGTAAAATATAGTCACTTAGACAACGGGTGCAATCAGGAAAATCATGAGGTCTGTGAAGGATTTGAAACATCAAGAGCTCTATTGAAACTTAAGGTCATAAAGGATATGGTAATCAAAATAATGATGAGATAATATCACTGTGAGTGATGATGGAAGTCATCTCATGCCCACAAACAATGCATATCTCATGAGAGTGTTTTTAAACACTTAATCGGTCTTAGTGATGTACTCATGTCATCTTGCAAGTTTGAAAGGTGGAATTTGTAGTGATTCAATGTAGTTTTGAGATCAAGAACATGTAACTCATCCTCAAGTCTCATTTAGGATCAATCCTCCTATCTAGATGAGGAAACCTATGTCCATGAGGAGTAATTAAGCAAAAAAGTATTCATATTCTATAAACATGTTTCCACTCAGGTGAAATCTTGGTCAAAAAGGTTAAATATGAGGTTAAAAGGGGTCATCATGTTCAAAAGTGAAATGGGAAGCTCATGGAGTAAGTATAGGATCATCATATCCTAAATCTACCATCATCTCTAAATCTCTCTAAGAAACAAGTCAAAATGAGATAATCAATCTGCCAAGGTACTCAGGACCATCATGTGTGAAGGATTGAGGAGTTGTCTATTCTCATGACAATCATATGAGGAAGAGTGTGTATGAGCATCCTAAATTTTATTCCATTCAAGGATAATTTTGGAGCAGGAAGGGTAAGAAGCTGATCTTCGTATGGAGAACCATGTATGCAAGAATGAGAAATCTTCTCAATTTCACTTGATAGTGTTCTTAAACACTCATTCAACATCTTGTAGTGTGATCACATCTCAAAAAAGGAAGCATGTTGCAATCACCTCATTTCATTTTAATGGATGATCATATGAAAAGAATCTCATTCAGGGAGTAATCCTTCTATCTGCAAGGTGAAGACCTATTTTAATGAGTAACAAACAAACATGAAAAGGTTTGAGCATCGCGGAGTTGATTTGTGATCACTAAGGTGAATTGTGAAGGCCTACAGAAGTAAAAAAGTGATCCTCGCTCCTACCTTGTAATCAAAATTGGTCATCATGTTCCCATCACAATACACATCTCATAACAATGTTTCTAAACACTTATTCAATAATTTGGAATTTTTCCATTATCTCAAGAAGGAGGTGACCACAATTCTCCAAGTTAGCAAGTTCTTCATTGATAAAGGCTTGATCTTCATCAAATTGATAAACATTGCTCTTTCTTCCCCCTCTTTCTTCTCTCCCCATATTCTAATTCTTCATTAAGAATGTATTTTTCAATGTTTCGTCTTATTCACTTGAGTGACCTTCGACATTAACATTGTAAGAGTCCTTTTTCACTAAAAAGGAAAATAATCATTTTTGTCTCTTAGGAATATGAAAGGTCGCAAGTGATGGAGATAGGTGAAAAGTCATGTGGGTGGAGATGAAAAGACATGTTGTAATGTTATACATTGGAATATCTTACCCATTCCAAAGGGTTGTAAATTATTGATCGTTGTATGTTGTTTAGATTTACCACTACTACATCAAGCAAGAAAAGCTACACTTCTTCTATTTCTATGTTTATATTCCTTTACCCTCTCTCTATTTTCCAACTTTACAGGCATGGTGATCTTGTATAACTAAGAAGGAACTTTGTGTCCTTGATTAATGAATCTTTAGAATTGTGTATCATTAGTTTGTTAGTCTTGTTAATTGTTTACATTGTTGCATTCTTCTAATTGAATGTGGACCTACTTTGGTTGTATGTGAATTATGTAAGCATACTCACAACATTATCCCTCTTCTACTTATTTCTCCAACTCCTATTTACCTTCCTTCCATGTAAATTCCTCCATTGTAGACACTCGTATAAGCACATTTCCATGAGTTTAGTGGAGTATTCATGTGTCATCCCCAACTTAACGGTCACCCACTATTTCATTCAATCAATAATGGGATCCTCCCCATACCCAAGAAGGAGGGGCTTAGCCCCATGACCATTGATGAAAACCAACAATCTACAATGTGACAAATTATTTTATTTAACAATTTTTTACAAATCCGCTTTAGGGAGAGATATGCCTTTGTGCACACTTAAAGATATCTAGAAAATTAATACATATTCCAAAAAACAAAACAAAAAATGTATATCCAAATGAAAATCAGATTTTAAAGACGAGTATATCGAGGTAAGAAACCATGTCACATCCATTTCTTGCATCACAATGATGAAGTTTCAAGATTGGTGTTCAAAACCAATAAGTGATAACAACAATGAAAAAGAAGATGACCACCAAGATATCTAGATTTCTGATTAGCCATCATTCTGGACTAACTCTTGTAAAAGTATGGATTTTAGCACAACGAAGATGTATCTTACTTCAACCAAAATTCTAAAATCAACAAAAGGAAATAAGGTTAGTGACATTCCTGCAAAATTTATGAAAAGGCTATCTAGAATAGATAAAATTGTTGCATATGAAGATCCTACTATCAAATCTTTATGGCTTCAATTCAAACAAACTGCTGCTACATGAAAGAAAATGGGAATTACACCGGCTACTGGTAGAGAATCTAAGAGCCTAATGAGAAGAATATAGAAAAGTTATGAAATGTTGTATGAACATGATGAAGATTAATCTCTAAACCGAACAAAAAAAGAAAAATCTCTTGAAGGTAATGTCTTGAATTACACACAATTGATTGAGAAACTCAAAGCATTGTCTTTATCTATTTTCCTTTGGATGATTTTTTTGCTTGTGGAAATGAAGAAATGACAGTCTTGAAAAAATAATACATGCAAATAATTTTGAGAGCTATATTAGGAAATTCTTATCCTCAAACCAATATTAAAATTCTAAATTATGCTATGGATATGCAAGAAAAGTATGAGAAATGTGAAGCACTCCATTATGAGGAAGAAGAGATCCATCTTTTGGAAGAAAATCCTGTTAATTCTCTATATTATGAAGTATTTATTTTAGGAAGACTCTTATGTACTCATCATGACTATCCTCTTCTTTAGCACTCAAATGAGCTTCAACTTAAAAACTCGGTAGATGATGTAGGAAGCATAGAAGTTGAGTATCTATCTGCAACTACACTTTAGCTTGAAGCACAATCCTTGGGAGGATTAATGTGCATGAGAGATAAGAATTATTGTCTCTTAATAGATGATCCAATGCTTGCTGAGAATTCCACCAACCATGCAAAGATGTTCAAAAAAAAAATCCTCCTTCCCCGTCACAAGTTCTTCAAGAGGATGACTTTAAGGCAATTATTAATGGATTTCTTTCTCATTTTAGTTGTTCATTTGATACACAAATGCCCAATTATTAAATACAGAGAAAAAAATTCCTTATTAAAATAATTGTGGATGAATGGGAAACACATGATCTCTCTAATGATTTGGTTTCCCTGTCATCACCAAAGGAGTGTGATAGTGGTCATAAATATGGAACTTCCTCTTTTCCCTGCAAAGAAGAAGACTCTCTAGGAGATGTTCAAGATGGAGTAAATGATTATTCTTATGTTTTAGCCCCAACATTTTATTCTTCCTCCTTTCATGAGGATGATTTGATGAATCTTGAATTGAAAGGTGTACCCTTCCCATTTAGCATGGATATTTCCTCTCTGTTTTAAAATGATGAAGATCAGGTATGTCTTAACTTACAAGAAGGCAACACCTTAATGATAATAAATGTGGATCAGGAGAAAGAATATTTTTCAAATGAGCTCGCCATATGATTCTTAGGTTTCAAATCATCTCCATGAGACCCAATGTGAAGATTCTTCAAATGAATGTGAAAGTGAGTATGTGGTAGCTTTGAAGAAGGAATTTGTGCAAGATATTTTGAAGATTATAGAAGGAAATAAATACCCTTAACTTAGTCTTGAGATCCTGACCTATGCTATGACTATGCAAGATAAGTACGAGTCTAGTTTCGATTCTTCTTATGATGCAAAAATATTCAATAACTGTACAACAAACAAAAGAGCTCAATATTCCCTTAAAACATCGATGGACGAGTATGAGTATGAAAATGAGTCCTTCCCTTTCCCGTTTTGTGAAGAAGATTATATTCATAATGAATGGAAGGGAAAGGAAATACTTCAATCTCCTGTGGATGTCTTCATTTATGAGGATAGTACCTCCATCACAAAAAGTGATATCGAGGTCAATAATGAGTTGGTGGGCATAGAAAGAAATCATTTTGAACAAATGGATGAGAATATACATGAATCTTGTGAATGGAGTCAGAATCATCTTGCTCTCACCACTTCCAAAGTTCCTTATAATTTAAAACATGAATCCATGCTACAACCTTCACCTAATGATGATGAATAATTTCATGACAAAATCATAGATTCCATTTTTGAAAACATGAAGGAATGGATTCTCATAGTCACAAAGCATCAGCGAGAGACTACAAAAAGCAAAATTTCAAACAAATAATAAAATGGTCACTTTGGACGTAAATATATTTTCTATCCAATACCAGCATGAGGATGGAAACTTGGTCTATATCCTTCTTCTCAAATCATGCAAAGCCATCTCGAGAGAATGACATGACCATCTGATTATCTTGGATCTCCGTAAGTGGTATGAATTAAACCCATTGTTCATTAATGGTACCTACATTTCTCAACCCGTTTGCAAGTATGTGTATATTAATCCCCCATATCTGTAAATTTCCCTCCCATGTAGCATAGTTTCCCTTTTCATTGTGTGATTGCTTTACATTTTTGGTGTGTTTCCCTTTTTTCTTGGTGTGTTTGTTTGGTTTTCCTCGTGTGTGTTCGTTGCTTATATTAGTAGAGAAGAAATTACTCTATTTCTCATTTAACAAGGCACTTCTACTTACCATGAGATACATGAGGTTATCTTTTGCCCCTTAAAGTCTAAGGTCCCTAAGATAAAGCCATCTGTTGTCATGTAAAATGGCTGGCATGAAAAATTCAAACTTTAAGCATGACAACTAAGCCCATAATTGAAAATTATGTTTCCCTGTCATTGTGAATCCTTCCTCTAGCCATTTAAATCTCAATTCTATCCTCACCCAGGCTCAAAGTAAATTAATAACATGATTATTTAGTTTGCTTCAAAGTGTGTAGGGAAGAGTTCCTAATTTGATTGATGGCCTCATTGAAGTTTGATGAAAGACAAATTTCTCTGAGGCCTAAAACTACCATTTTTAGTAATTTTGAAGCCAATAAACACCCTCCAGAACATTTAGGGAAAATATAAAGCATCTAATGGTGATGTCAGAGAGTATTGAAGATGTTCAAAATAACTTAGGAAATTTTTGGGAATGAAATCTGATTTAGGAACAACTTGTGTAAGATCGGGCCTTCTAGGTGCGGGGATTAACTAAAATAAAGAATCTCTACTATTATTTTAATTTAATCTAAACTAACAATAATGAAATAACCGATATGAAGTGTAATGTAAATGTTGAATAATTCTATTTGATATTTAAATGAAATTAAATAATTGAAATAGTAAGGATAAAATACTAACCTGAAAAGGACTTACCTCGTTATGATGTTGGATTGAATAGGATGATGTGTGGATGAAGCAAAGTGTGATGGCACAACCCAAGAAATTATAGTAGGTGAAGATACGATTGGACTAGGGCTTATAGAAGAGGATTGGGGTACTGTGGGCACCCCGGTCTGCGCAATCTTGGTGCTGGTCTATAGAAAAGCTCGGGGTATGAATCGACAATGTAGCTATATCTTCACAATATCTTAGTATTTTTTGTGTAGTTTGTCGCAATACCTTCATTTATGTCATTCGAATCTGTGATGAATATCTACTTACAAAACCCCATACAAAGCATCAAATCCCTAAAAAAAAGATGCATATAAAGGGTTAGATTGACCTTAACTGCCACAATGGTGGACTTACAACTAACCGTTGCACTACATTCCAGACCTAATGTAATTTTTTGTGCTTGTGTGTGTAATTGTGTGCTTAGGGTGCCCTAGTGTCAATGACGTAGAAGTAGGGGAAAATAACTAGATGTAAGATGCAAATGGTGGATGAAATATAATGAATACAACCCTTTCCCCTATGCTTGTGTGATGTAGATGTAAATGATGCCCAAATGTAGTCATTTTCCTTAGTAGATAGCTAGCTCTTGATAGTAGATAGTTTGCCCATAGAATAGTGAGTATGTTATGTTTATATAGGGATCTCTTGCTCAAATTTCGACACTAATGACCCGACATGCCAACTAGTACCTAGGGGAATGAGAAAACAAACCATAAAGACCAATCTCGAAACTCTAAATGAGAATAAAGTGCAACCAGGATCGGGGTGCCTAAAAAGAGGACCAGGGCACCAACGGGTGCCCCAATACCTTTCTAGGCACCCTAGTCAAAGACTAGAGATGACAAATGACCAAATAATGACAAAGCGAGGCTCCCGAGAGATGGTGAAACTATGAAAATAACTAACTATTGTGTAAGACAAACGACGATGGTGACCAACTAAGCTGATGATGGGACTAGGGGATGAGCCATTAGTGAATACTTTTCTTACACGAGATCCATATATAAAATAACATATTTGGCGGTATAAATGTAATAGCAAGTGTGTGATTTTCTGACTACATTTTCCCCACTTTATATTGGTGAGCGTCAAGCTCGGTAACATAAAGTAGATAAAGATGTGTACCTGAGAGAAAGCCAAATAAGCCCATCTTGTAGTAGACCACGCAGATGTGGTAGTAAAAGCATTCCAAAAGAACTATAAAGCGTGTCAAACCATGGATCAGCGGGAATGCAACGTAACGAAAATCATACTAGTATGATGAAGTGCACTGAATGAGAGTGGTGATTGTAATGTATGATGATTTTTGAATGTGTATGATGACAATAAAATGGGGAGGGGAGCAATTAGTTCCCTGACATGAATGCATGTATATGAATAAATGACCAGAGGATTTGGGCAACCTACTAGCAAAGGAAGAGTGTGGGGAGAAAAATGTGTTATTCTCTAATATCTAACTACATCCTCAAGATCTAGCCGCATTGCAGACATACTCAGATCAAAGATTTGTGGTTTCTAGATCCAGATAATTTTGATCAAACAGTTGACCCATATAGGATTGGTATAGGAAAAGCACTCTTGCCCCCACTCCATGGATGTCACTATAATGTGATGGCTTCCAAGTTAGTTCATCTAGAAGTAAGCGTGAAATGATGGCTTCAAAGTTAGGTCATCTAGTAGAAAACACAAAATGTAGGATAACTTCCCAAGCTAGGTCATCTGGGAGGCCAATTGTGTTAAATTTGTAGTGATTGATATGATTTTGATTGCTAGAGGTGTGAATGCATTGATTGATTTATTTATTTAAATTCTTACTCATAGATATTTTTTACACTAGTTTCCCCATATTAGGTCATTAGGGGGAATCAATGGATATTGGTGAATGATCTCGTGGAAAGACTTAATCACTTGTTTCCCGAGTTAGGTCATTAGGGGGAGTAATGAAATTTTGTGTGTGCATAGTTTTTGTGCTTTAAGCTAAGTTAATGAAAAATAGAGACTAACACCTAGTAGCCCTAATTAACAAAGCTTAAAACAAAGTACAAAGCACCATCAAGATAAGAATTAAGCAAGGTTAGACACTAACATTTATCATATTAAAACTTTGAAACTTAATATGCTAATTATCTAAATCCTCTATTCTTTTGATTAACAACAAATAAATGAATGAACCTATGTAAGCTCCATGATAATCAAATAGGTTGCTCTTGATATTCCAAGAACCTAGGAATGGGGGCTTATCAAAGTTGGGCTACAAGACCCTTTTGACACCTCCCATATGACCTAAGCACTTTTGGCTAGAAAAGAGGTTTAACTCTCCAAGTGGTGAACTCGAAGAAAACAAAGGAAAGCTATATGCTATATGCTATATGCTATTTTGCTATATGCTTTGCTTTTGTCTTCTCAAGAAGTTTAGGTGTAGGTATAAAGGTAGAAGGAGGGCTCCTTATATAGCCCAATGGATAAAGGAAACACTTCATCCCTTTGCATGTGGGATAAAAGGTAAAACAAGATTAGGAATGGATAAGGTTGCTTTATAAAAGGTAACCTTACTTTAGAAGGGTTTAATTTATACTTAGCAAGTCATGGGAGTTGGGGGTGTTTTAATTAATCAAAGGTGATTAATTAATAGGTAGATGTAAGCTTATAAAAGCTAATTAGAGGAATATTAGTACGATTTAGGCTATAGAAGGGGATTAAATCAATTAAATATTGATTTATTGGTTAAATGAAGGGGAAAGCTAATTAATTAATAATAATTAATTAGTCTAGATAGAAGGGGTGATTAATTTAAGAAGGTCATTAATTAGGTTGTTTGTTGGATAGGTGACTTAACTAATTAGCGTATTGTAATTAATTAACGATGATAAGAGAGAATATGAGCGTTTTTGACAATATGTCACCAATTTGCAAGAAGGGAGATAATTAGCGCAATTTAAGTATTTAAATTGCTCGGGCGTAATTATGGGTGTCTACATTTTGTATAGAAAAATTGTTCATTTGTTGCCCCAAGTTAGGTCATTAGGGGGAATCAATGGTGAAATGTCACACAATATGTTAGTAAATATTTGGAATTTTCAAATTGTTAGTGTTTTTTAAACGCGTGGTGATATAGGGGAATTATAAGATGACCCCAATTATATGCCCCCTTTCGACAAAAGGGGAAGTGATGAGAAGAACGAACGCTAAGCCAAAAGTAAGCACGAAATAGATAGAAAGTGATAGAAATCACCAAAAATGTGTATGAGTTGGATGGAATACAATGTCAAGGAGAGATAATGTGCGCATAATTTGTATTTTATGGTGGTAGGAAGAATTGTAAAAAGAATGTTGCAAATGGGGTGTAAATCACAGTAGAAACACTCAAGATATGACAAAAACGGTGTGGTGTGTATTGGTTGTGTGAATAAGTACGAAATAATGACTATAGTAAAGTAGGTGATGAAAAATAACTATAAATAGTGAAGTGAATGAGTGTTTATTTACTTCATTTATTGTTTACATGATTTTGAGATTAAACACAAAGTGAGCGAAAATTCCGCAAGTGAGAGCAAAGACATCTAGCTTGGTTTGAGATGGTGGCACCATATCAGCGTCACGTATGACCGTGGAGTTGTTAAGTGTATTGTTTTTGAAAAATGTATGGTATAGTAAGCGTTTTTAGTGAATTTTACAAATTTGAGAATTTTAATTTTCTCAACATTTTAGACGTGGATAATAGAAATGAGGGCGTTAGTGACCCCTGGGACAAGAGCGCCCGAGATCTAGTCTAATCTTAGTGTCTTTTCATGGGTGCCCCAAAGGCTGCGCATATGGGCGCCCTGGTCCAAAAAGTGTGTATGTGGCCTAAAATGGTGAAAAAGTGTGTAATGTATAGTAATGTGATAAATGAGTGTGTTTGGATTTGTGTAGTGTTCTAATGTTGTGTTTGGTTGTCATTTTATGTTGTGTAGAGGGATATTTCACTTGAGGGAGTTACGTGGAGGGCGTCATTTAAGAACATTATTTGGATTGGGCCTATCGATGATGAGTGGGATGTGATGGACCATGCCGGCCTGTGGAACATAGCACGAATGAGAGATGTGCCCCATAATATGCCCATGTTGACTGCATTGTGCGAGAGATGGTACGCAGACAGTGTATGTTTTGAATGACTACGAGGGAGATGAATGTTACTTTAGAGGATGTCTTTCATATATTGTGGTTGCCAGTTGTTGGAGAGATATTACAGGTGATGTCATTGGAGTATATGGATAGACAAATGCACGTTGCGAGATGGTATTTTGTGGGGACTTGAGTACGTCGAGGCCCATATCATTCTAGATGTTATTTCTAAGGTTTGGTGTTCCGCATTTGCGGAAGTTCATAGAAGTTTTTATTGCTTCATCTATAGTGGTGGAGGGAGGTGGTGTAGGCATCTTATATAAGATGCACGATATATGCCGACATATAGAGGAGGAGAGTACTAGATATGCATGGGCTCGATGTGTGTTGGCCCACCTATACAGAGATCTGTATCAATTTACTCATGATGAGCATGGAGGGGGATAGGAGCTACTACATTGTTACACGTATGGGCGTATGAGCACATAACCATGTTGAGGCCAGTTGGAGGTCCACGAGGAGAGTGGGATAGGCCAAAGATATATGTAAGGAGGTGGATTAATATTCATGGGCACATGATGGACATAGATACCCTAGAGGAATGATAGATAGGATGGGTCCCGAGTCGAGTTATATGGATGTTATACCATGACTATGGAGGATGGCTCGAGGATGTTATAGAGTTGTGGTGTATTCGAGAGGACTATGTGGTTAGAGGATATATTTCCATGTGTGGTGGAGCTCTTAGGTGGAGAGGGTATCGCGTCGTTTGGTATGGCTCAGGATGTGCCCCCAAAGCCATATATATGGTTGAGAGCTATTAAGGAACCAAAGAGGGGTGGGGCGTGAGCGGGGCCCACACAGCAGATTAGCTAGCTCCTCATGGTCCGGATGAGTTAGATACGGCAATAGAGGTGATAAATGTAGACAATGCAAAGTTACATAAAGGAGTACTATGCATGGTGGGTTTCACATCGATGGGTATTATTGTTCCTGTTATTTGTAGGTCCAACGGGGTTACTGCATGTAGGAGGAGGGGAGAGGGGGAAGCACATGCCCCCAATGATGTGGCAGTATCTATAGTGGAGCGTAAGTATCTACATATGTCTATTTTTGTGTGGTTTGTTAATGGTTGATGATTTAGTAATGGTTATCTAACGCATTGTGTTGTTTATTTTGTAGGTGATGCATATTGGTCCCTAATAGTCAACACATCCATCGCACATTGACGTAGAATGTGCTAACTGATGTACTTAGTCGAGTTATACTTAAGCGAGTGGATGAAATTGTAGGTGATCATGCCCATTTATTTGAGCTAGTGGTCATAACAGAAGCCACATGTATTGTATTACTATCCGAGGGAAACTAGGCACGTGAGGAGACTTGATGGGACAAAGAGGCGTTGGGTGGTGGTCCCCTAGCAAAAGACGTATTTGTATGATACGTGGACTTTCATTGCCAATTCTCGAGAGAACACCTTAGTACATAGTCGGGTGGAGAGGTATCGAGGCCATGAACAATGACGTCAAGTGAGTGGCGAGGCATCTAGTTCTAGGGCTCTCGTAGTACCCGAGAGTGATAGTGATGATGAGGTGTGATGGGTATTATTGTATATGATGTGGGGGACTTTCCCCTAGTGACGATTGTACTCACTATGTATGGACACATGTGATTGATATATAATGAGCTTTTTCACTATGTATTGGTGTTGTATGATTTTGTGATTATTGTTGGAATGTATGTGATGTTTTGGTTAGTGTTGTTAATGTTGATTGATGTAATATTTGTGCAATAGTAGTAAATAGGATGTGTAATAGATAACGAATGTGAATAATGATCTAAGTGAAGTGTTTATTAAATGGAATTTATAACGTGTAGTTAACATGATGATGATAATATAATGAATGTAAAAAGAGATGATATATGATTATCAAACTAACATGTTGTGATGAATGTGTGTCATGATAATGTAATGTAATCGTAATATATTAGTGTGATAAATGGGGGAACTAGTGATGCCCCCAGTGTATGGATGATTAGGTTCATTTAGTTAAGATCCCTCAACAATCAAGAATGAACCATGAAAACTAAGAGTGTGTCATCGGGAAATGATTGGGTGTGCTAGATGAACAATGGAGTGCATGATGAAATTTTCTTAAAACAAAACCATCAACAGTTGTGTAAGAACTATAAGAACACAAGTGTGTCATCAAGGAGTAAGGTGATAGTAATCACCTACCAAATACCAAGGTGACACGAAGCAATGGAAACATGTGGAATGGAAGAAACATGATTGTATGAACTGAATTGAATGTCATATGGAGCTGTGGTGGGATGCACAAGAGTGGAGTGTTGTGGAAACCAATGTGAAGGAGCAGTGTGATGCGGTGGATGGCGTGAATGTGATGAATGAGATGGATGAAGTGAATTTAATGGATGTGATGATGCAGCACAGTATATGGATGTGGTGGAGAGTGCACGTGAGTAACAAACTGCGGTGAACGTGTCATGGCCCAAGCACCAGATGTAGGAGATGACTCAATTGTGGTAGAAATCCTATTGTAAGGTAGAGGAGAAATGGATCACTCATGTGAGCGAGATCCAAAGGAGATGATGCCCTTATCCTCTAGTTGTTGTAATCTATCATGAAGGGAAAGACAATCATTGTCCCTATGGACATTTATGTGATGATAATTACAATAAGGTTGGTCACGCTAACATTGTAATTGGTGTTGCGGATGTTGTTGGCTGGACGACAAGAAGAGAATTAATCAATCACTCACTAAGTAAAACATGCAACACATCATGTGGTCAAGTGTGATGAAATAAATGTAAAGGCTCCCATGACCTAGGTGGAGTGGTGGGAGAAGTAGCTGTCCCAGAGCCGAAGGAGTATGATTTTTGTGGTGGAGTGGGCTGAGCTTGTTATCTTTACTTGTGAGGCAAAGGTAGAGACTGTATAGGATGCTCAACCAGGAAGCATTAGTGGAGAACTAGATGAGAAAATGGTTGTAGAGATGTGTGGAGGATCTATGATGCATGTTAAGATAAGATCTTGTTCTAGATCAATGACTTTATAACATAGAATAATGAATGACTCACATGTATCATATTGTAATCTTTGCTTGAGTGGAGGAATTAGACCATGACAAAAGATGAATTGCTTCTCAAGATCTATAGGTTGGAATACTAGCTGATGCATACAAACATTGAATTGTAAAATATAATCCTTGATAGGTTTAGAGGAGCCCTGATGTAGAGTAGGTAAGCGGTCATAAGTAACTTTAGGGCCGTTTTTGATTATAAACCAATGGAGGAAAGCGTCCTCCATGTCATAGAAAGTACTAATGGACCCAAAGGGGAGATGAGTGTACCATTGTAATACCTCATCAATAAGACTGTAGTGAAAAGGCCTTAAGCAATAAGCAATCATTAGAATAAGAGGCCATAGCCATACTGATAATGTAGAAGATGAGCATGAGGGTCACCAGTACCATCAAAACATGTGAAAGTAGGCATGATAAAGTTATGAGGGAATGCAGAATTATGAATCTTCTTAGGGACATGATTACCATGTAATGAATTGTTGTCAATAGAATCATAGTAAGCCCTACTTTCTAAAGTGAGGGATTGAACTTGAGATTGTAACTGACCTACGACATGCATGAGAGAGATGATATCCTATGAAGGAATGGTGGAAGATGGAAACAATGTATTAAGCGGTTGTAATTTTCCATTGTGAGTGATCATAGGAATATCAAGAGGTGATGTGGGAGATTCTGATGTTAAAGGCACACTAGGAGTAGGTGCCGAGGAAGCTATAGTAGGAGATATAGATGGAATATCCACACAATGGTAGGACTAACATTAGAAACATCCATAATAGATGAGGTGACCGATGGAGACACATCTATAGGAGAAGATGGACTAGGAGATGCGAGATGATGTGATAAGAGGAGATGAAATAGTAGGAGAATGTTGGCTAGATTTTCTCGCATAGCACAAAACCTAGGCGAGTCATGAGATAAATCTCCCTCATTTAACCGGTGAGGCTCCCATGTCGATTTGTCAATAAAAATGTGTTATTATCTATCGGGGTTTTACTTTAACCACTTAGTTCATGAACCATAACTAAGAAGTTTTGTAAACAAGTGCTTGATTGTTCAAGAAAGGAAGTATTTTATAGAAGAAGGAAGTAAAGAAAATATAGAGAAGAAATGGGGAAGATGTGCATCTCAATCGGTAGATAGCAGAGCTAATTGCATGCACATAGAAGAAACTTAATAGATATGAACACAGAGAATTATAAAACAAAGGCAGCTCTAGATCCAGATCTAAAATAACACAAAGTCTATTAAGAGATCTAAGATTAAAAGTAAGAAACACAGTACACCGTGACACAAAGTTCTCCGGAAACCTGCTCCTTTGTATTCCTTTGCTCCAAGTTGCTCTCAGGGGTTCAGCACAAAGTCTAGAACACAAGATTGCTTCTCACAAATTCTCCTCCTTAACCCGAAGGTTCTTCCTCTACTTATAGAATGTAGAGGGGCAATTACAAGTTGGAAGGTTTTAGTTGAACTGGCACATGTGGAAGTCGGAAAGAAACAATGCAATCTTTCTCCTGGAATTCCTCTTTGCGTGACATGTATGATTTGCAACTAAAAATAGAACCTTCTACTTTGCACGTGCCACCTATTTCCAAGTAGTTGACTTCTTCAAGTAATGGCTTTTAAACCAATCACTTAAGTTGTATAATTTAATTGATCGCTCAATTACTTTGTTGAAGGAAAGGAGAAGGAAGAGGAAAGTCGACTTTTTGTCGGAGGAAAGAATAAGGAAGAGGAAAGTTGACTTTGTCCTTTTTCATGTCTCGTACGCAACTGGTGATTCAAACCGGATATGGAAACAAGTTGGAATTGCAAGCAGTTGGAATTGGAAGAAAGCTAGAATTTTGCCTTCGCATTGTCTTCTCTTTTATCCTTGAAGGTTTTGCAATTCTTCTTTTGTACATGCATCAATGCAATGTTGGCCATAGATAACTCATCATCCTTATTTTTAATTGCATATGAGCAATTAAAAATTCTGGAAAGCACTCAGGGTGAATGAAAATTCAATGAAAGCTTCAACTAGAAGATGAGAGCACATGCACAAGATCTTGGAAGGAATTTTCCACGCACTGTCTTCTTCACGGGCTGCATTCGAAACAAGAGGATGAAGCCTTTGTGCCAGAAGCTTTTGCAACTATGAGATCTAGATCTGCATGCATCTGCATCTGCATCTGGATATGGATCTGCACCTGCATAACAAACTTTGGCAACTGGGCTATGGATGGAAAAGCTGCAACTTGAATAATTCCACTGCTTTTAATCTGCACGCATGAGTGAAGTCTTTCCTGCTCTGGATTTGTCTATCAATTCAGCAAGAGGTTTCAAGCCTAGATCTATGTCTCCAGTAGCTATAAATTTAGAAGTGATGCATGACTCCGTTGTGCTTTCTTTTTCATCTTTCTTCGCCATAGCTTTGTCTATCTTCGTCTGAATAATTATTTTTCTTCTTACTTGGCCGGATTTCTTCAATACTGGTGCAGATCTGGACAATTCTTTAGATTCAGAGGATATATGCAATGTATTGGACATTGATAAAAGCTCATTTTCCTTTGTAAAACACCTGTAATGAATTCTTGCAATTTATTCAGACAAAAATGGCCACCGGAGCATGAATAGTGAATTTTAATTGTAAAAATCTACACTTTTCAAGCCTACTGCCCCAAAAAATGGTGTTTAATTTGCACATAAAGAGAGCATGAATTCTTTAAACAACACTTGAGCTCCTGTAACACCTGTGCAAACAATTATGCAGACAAAGATCAACCTCCTTCAAAGCATGTGCCAAATTTGGAAGCTTTTACCCTTGTTTCCACCTTGCCTGAGCAAAATCCTTCTTCAAATGCCTTGTTTCCACCTTGCCTGAGCAAAATTCTTCTTCAAATGGGGGTGCACTTTTCCTCTTGGCTGAAATTCTTTACCTATGAATTAAATAATTCACCTATATGGCTGCCCATGCTTATATAACCCTCACAATTCTATAATTAATAATTGCCCTAACAATTAAAGGCAATTAATTAATTAAAAATCAAGCTCTTCTCTTTTAAATATAACATGTTTAAGGACAGCCATCCAATCAATTAAATTAATTCAATTTAATCATCCACACTTCACTTCACTTAAGCTTCACGGTGTGCTTTGACCATAGCCATTGAAAATAGGAATTAATATAATCATTTAATACTTTAAAAGTATTAATTCCTTCTCAAAGGGGCTGCATTAAATAAATTAAATTTATTTAATTTTGGAATTCTATTTCAATTGATTTATTCCCTTTGCTTTTGTTGACTTTTCCACAAGCCACGGGTGCTAAAAAATTGGGTGAATAAATATTAACAAATATTTATTTAATGCATTATTATTCACCCAAGGTGGGTCGCACTTTTTTGCATAATAGAATTCTATTTTTAAGAATTTCTGACAATGGGATTTTTTACCCTGCAAGGCAGCCCCGGAAATCCCATGATCCACTTAAGTGATTTGACTTTGACAATGGGATTATTTACCTGCTGAGGTGTGATAAAATCCGTGATTTCACTTAAGTCACTTTTCTTTTATTTCACCATAGGAATTTTTACCTGCAAGGCAGTAATAAATTCCGTGCACTGCACTTGACCTCTAACTTTCGCCGTAGCTTAAGTGAATTTTCTATCACGGGAAAAAGTACCCTGCAAGGCAGGCAATAAAATCCCACCTGCCTGCTGCTTCTAATTTTCCCACTGCAGCTTAAGTGAATTTTATATCACGGGAAAAAGTACCTGCAAGGCAGGCAATAAAATCCCACTTGCCTGTTGCTTCTATTTTTCCATTGCAGCTTAAATCCTTTGTTTTTCAAAAATGCGTCCATCCCCGCAGGGGCTTTTCTGTGCACGACTTCGCTTTTTCCCAGTGATCCAGACCTCCGATGGTGACTTCCTCCTGGGCATAACGTGCGTATATGTTTTCCAGCTGCTCCAAGCCAAAAATCGGGCTTACCCGACAAAGGAATTGTTCTAGAGAAATTTCACAGAAAACGAAACGGGACAACACAAAAACACGAAAAATTGCCAAAAGTCACAAATAAAGCCCAAAACTTATTCCAAGTTAAAATCCTTCTGGTACAAGGGAATAATGATATGTTCGATCATAACAGAGTTAAAACGGAGCGCAAATAGCCTCATACGGGGCTGAAAATAATTAAATACAAATTTCCCGCAGACAAATCCTGATGACAGAATATAACAATTTTGGACATCTGGGTATTTGGCGAAAAAGGCTAATATGGCTCTTTGGGAATATCTTGACGCAATACAAGAACTTTCAGGCAATAAAAACACAAAATGACTCATTATTTTAAAAGTATAAATTTTTTTTGAATAGGGTAGTCACAGATTTCAAGATGAAATCGGGTACACGAGAGAAGAAGAAGCAATAGATGGTAGATGCGATCTCAGGAGAAGGAAGTAATGGGGTAGGTGAGTCACACTTGGTAGTATAAAAAGAAGGAGAACCATGACTATGAACTGCCTCATCGTTATCAGAGAGAGACTCAAAAATAAGAATATCACTAAGGATGCTATCAATAGGATCATCAACATAATGTGAAGGAGTATGCAAACTAGTATGAGATGTATCATTGGAAGCAATATCAAAAGTAGTAGAATCATGAGGAGATACTATATTAGTGGTTGGAATAGAAGAAGAATCAATATGCACCGGTGAGCGATTTTCAATACCAAGCAAGTAATCAATAAGGGAATCATCTAAAGTTTCCTTTGAAATATTAGGAGGATCACAAGTAGTCGTATAGCATGGTGTACAACAAGTAAAGGTTATTGGATCCTCAAAAATACTAATGCCTATAGGAGAATCTTCAAAATGAGTAGGCACATATTGTTGGCCATCTAGAAGTGTTGGATGTGATCGGGTGTAGTAACATGAGTACTATATAGAGCCTTCATCTCAACGATGGTAGCCTCATCATAGATAGGGTTAACGCTAAAATGAGACATGATGGGTGAAGAAGATGAACTATCCTTAGCCATTAGGGTTTGATTGGATCCTAGGGAAAGATATTCAAAAGTATGGGTTCACCAAAATGATTAACTAAAATAAAGAAATTGTACTATTATTTTAAGTTAATCTAAACTAGTAACAATAATGAAATAATTGATATGAAGTGTAATGTAAATGCTAAATAATTTTATTTGATATTTAAATGAAATGAAATAATTGAAATAGTAAGGATAAGATACTAACCTGAAAATGAATTACCTCACCGTGATCTTTGGACTAAATAGGATGATGTGCGAACAAAGCAGAGAGTGTGATGGCACGACCTAGGAAATTACAACGGTGAAGATTTGATTAGACCAGGGCACTGTGGGTGCCCTTGTCTATAGTTTGAGCACTTGGTCTGAGAAAATCTCAAGATATGAATCTAATAAAGTATTACTAGATATTTGCAATATCTTAGTCGTTGTCACTTATTTGTTGAAATACCTTCCTTTTTCTATCCGAATATGTGATGAAGATCTACTTACAAAATCTCATACAAATAATCAAATCCCTAAAAAACAAAGATACATATGAAGGGGTTGGACTGACCTTAGCTGCCATAATGGTGGACTTACAACTAAACATTGCACTACATTCCAGACCCAATGTAGTTATGTGTGCTTGTGTGTGCAATTGTGTGCCTAGGGTGCCCTAATGTTAATGATGCAGAAGTAGGGGCAATAACTAGATGTAAGATGCAGATGGTGGATGGAATAGAATAAATAAAACCCTTTCCCTCTATGCCTGTGTGATGCAGATGTAAATGATACCAAAATGTATTCCTTTTCCTTATTAGATAGCTATCTCTTGATAGTAGATAGTTTACCCATATAATAGTGAATATGTTATGTTTATATAGGGATCTCTTGCTCAAATTTCGACACTAATGACCTAACATGTCGACTAGTACCTAGGGAATGAGACAACAAACCATAAAGACCGACCTCGAAACTCTAAATGAGAATAAATTACAACTGGGACTAGGGCACCTAAAAAGAGGATCGAGTGGTGCCGACGAGCACCCCAGTACCTTTCTAGGTGCCCTAGTCAGAGACTAGAGATGACAAATGACCAAACAACGACAGTGAGGCTCCCGAGAGATGACCAAAAATAAAGGCAAATAATCGATGATTTGTGTAAGAAAATGATGATGATGACCAACTAACTCGATGATGGGACTAGGGGATGAGCCATTAGTGAATACGTTTCTTATGCGAGATCTATATATAAAATAACATATTTGGTGGTATAAATGTAATAGCAAGTGCTGATTTTGTGACTACAAAAGTGAATGAATGTCCTAACGATGAAATTTGAGTTGTCTACATTATTTTGAGAGTCCCGAAGGATTAATAAGGAAAAAAATAGGTGTTAGAAATATCTTGGAATCCTCTTTAAGGCGAAACATAAATTTTTCTCCAAATCTCAAAACTTTTCGAGATGGTTCAAAACTCTACAACTACCCTTTTGGTCAAAGATGAAATAGGCCCTAAAATTTGAGTTTCAAGAAGAATCGAGTCTTAATAATAGTTCCATTGATCTCATAAAGTGTTTTGGAGTCAATATCACATAAGGGTTAACCCCAAAACACTTTCCTATGCTCTCGAGGAAGAATTCGCACTCTCGGTATCCCAATTTGGACACAGTGAGTTAAAAACAACTTTACATAAGTGGAAAGTCACAAGTTTTCACCTCTCTGTCTCAAATATCCCTAGGGGATAGGGGAGACACAAAAGTGTGACCCCCTTGTAAAGAAAACTTTTCGTCACTTAATACTTACAACTCTCGCCCCTTTGTTGCATGTTTCCACTTCGCCGCTTGCCCCCCTTCATGTTTCCTCGCCTTCGGGTTGAAAATTTTGCCTCTTGTTGTCCAAATTGTCCCTAATAGGATTAAAGGGGTAGAGGGAACACAAAATTGTGACCCATCTCTTCCCATTTGGCCCTGGTCACTTCATTAGCCTTTTCTACCCCATGTGACCCGGTTTGGCCCCTAAAACCTCATTTCTAGCCCCCTCACACTCCCGAGTCACAATTTTTGCCTCTTGCTATCCCAACTATCCCCAAGGGGATAAAGGGGACACAAAATTGTGACATCACCCCTCTTGTGCAAAATTTTCTAACTTTGGTTAGCTAACCGAGGTCTCGGGCGGGTCAGAAACTCATAGAAATTGAAATTGCTCTCATTCTCCAAACAATTAGTCAATTTCTCATGTCAAGTCTTTGATGAATTTTCTCCCAAAGACATAAGGAGGGTCTAAAGATTTGGAAATGCGCTATGGAGTTGAATTTGCTAGGATTTATTACTTTAACATTTTTCATTCCACGACCTTCTCGGGATCTGTGGGATATTAATACCATCATTTTTTTAGGGTTTCCCGCCCGTTGGGTGCCCCTATATAATGACACCTCCCTCTTCAAGCCCGGTTGTTACAACCGTGGTTGGAGATAGTGGAGCTTTGAGCAATGGTGTCATCGGTGAAACGTCCTTGGAAGTTTGTCTCAAAAATTTTCCATGAGGTAATGTTTCTCCTCCTGATGTGGTTTTACTTGTTCCGATTTTAATGTTACTTGTGAATGGTTGGAACAATTCTGTCTCATTGGGTATTTTGTGGGTTGAATCCCCTCTGAAATCATGCTTAATGCTTGGGTTGATTCGATCTAGAATCCTCATGGGGTCTGACTTAACAATGTTTAAAATATGATCGAAGGACTCTTCCTTTTCCACTTTTCTCGACCCAGCTAATGCCCCCAACATTTTGGCCCGACAAGCCACCTGGTATGTTTGCAACTCTTTGTTGGTCCTGTCTGCATGGACCAAAGACTTTGTGGTTTTAGAGTATGTTGCACTCAAAGTGCCCATATGGGTAGAATTTCATGGCCTACCCTTACCTTGCACCCATTTCATGCATCAGATTGCTTCCTCCATTAGGCGAGAGGTATGCCTTGAACCAAAGTGGTTTTATCACGCCCGCTCACTTAAGCATGTTTACATGGAGGTTGATCTTTCTCGCAATCTGAAAGAATTTATGGAAATCTAGATGGGAGACAAATGGTACTCCCAACATATTTTGTATATCAATTTTCCTAACACTTGATTCCAATGTCATGCCTTAGATCATAAGATCAAGGGTTGTCCCCTTTATGTCATGTGCAATCGTCCAATTGCCAAAACAACCCCTTAACCAAAAAACCCATGCAAGAGGAAGGTTGGAAAATGATCGGGGCTAGAAAAATAAGAACAAAAATCAACAATCCAAGGCCTTTGGTTCGAATGGTCAGCGTGAGCCAGTTGTTAAGGAACCCCATAGCCCGCAAGCTAAAGAGCCAACTATTGTTGCTAAGGAACCAACTGTTGTTGCCAACTCATCTTTCTAGTTACCAAAGTATTCCAACACGCCCAAGGTGGCCTCGGTTCTCATGGACCAAACCAATTTTGTTTCTAATGTCACCATGCCACAACCAATGTTGTTGTTGTTAACAAGAAGCTCATAGGGGCCATACAAAAGACCCGAAGTCCTCCTCACATCTCTCGGGACCATAGCAGACGTGCAGTGTGGACTCAATAGAAGAGGAGTACAACATCGAATATGTTGGGCGGAGAAAAATTGATCTGTAGGATTTTTACAGCATAACACTGCACAATTCAAAACTAGTTTGACACCCTTGATGGCTTAGATGTTGAAGGCATGGCTCTTGACCAACGTCATCCATGAATTTCCTATCTTGGAATGTTTGAGTCTTACAGACTCCTATAACAAGTATATTTTTCATGAAGCTCAGAAAATATTTTCCAATTTAGATGTTTTATTTTTGTAGGAGGTGAAAATTATAAGTTTTTAGTTATAGGTGGTTTGTAAATCCATCTGGCTTGACAGCTTGGCCTTTTGATAATAATCATGAAGCGAGGCGTGGGGTTTAATTTCCCTTTTTTCTCCCAAATGGTGACCCTTGTTGATTGACCATGGTATCGACCCCACCAATCATGTCATATGGGTCTTCTTTAATGTTGACGGCCACCCTTTTGGCTCATTAATATTTATGCCTCTAATGATGCGGCCAAAAGTGTTGATATGTGGTGGTGGATAACATGTTCCATTCCCAATGCCTATTGGGTCATAAGTGGTGATTTTAATATGGTTAAGTCACCCACTGACAAATACAATCATTTGCTGATGAGGTGGATAATTGGCGAAAGGGAGGCATGGTTTTTCATGTGCAATAAGTTTGGGTTTTATGACCCTAATGCTTTATGCACTCCCACTTTTGAAGCATGGTTCACTTGGTCCAATCTCTCGAGGAGGATCAAATTGTGTTCTTAAACGGATCGATCGAGCCATGCTCTCCACTCAGGATTTTTTGATTTTGACAACATTTATTCTATGTCGGTGGAGGTCATGCTTGACTTCGTCCTTTCGGATCACTCCCCTATTCGATTTCATATCACTTGGCATGATAAGCGCACTTTTTGTCATAAAGGCCAATTATTTCTTAACATTGCCTTGATACAACATGGGCCCACTCTCAATCATATCAAGCATGTGTGGAATTTGGCCCCTTGGCCTAGTCATTGTTAGTGCTTTCATCCACATATGCATGCCAACTGGATTTAATGGTGGGGGGAGGCTATGACTCAGACTACAAGATTCCTCATAATCTATGGCAAACAGCTGGCCAAAATTCGGTGTCGCTCATACTCACCAACACCTCCACTCTTAGCTAGGTAGTGGTTGCACTTCAGGGCAACCATTTTTCAGAAACTCTACAACTTCACGTTACAACGCTTCACCGTAAAAATCTAAATTGTTGACAATTAAAGTGCTCGGGGAGCTCAAATCCTTTCCCATATGCATTGGCTTAAAATTGGTGACCAAATTTCAAAAGAATTATTTCTTTCTCTCAGATCCAAAAATCCTTCTCAACAAATTCGGGCCATCAGTAATGGTGAAATTAGGGTTACATACCCCCAACTCATGTTGCACACATTTGTGCGACATTACAAACTAGTCTTTCAAGCTCAACAAACCTCACTGACCGCCAAGTAGCCCTTGCACAATGTTTGGTTATCGTGTCATGCAAGCTTTCCCATGCTCAGAAGGTGGTCTATGACCAAATGCTCACCATTGATGACAATCACACTACCGTAATGGAAATAGCCTATGACAAGGCTCTAGGTTATGATGGCTTACCTTGTGAATTCTACAAAACTATGTGGGATTTGGTCAATCTAGACCTTCTTCAAGTCTATATCAAGGAGTTTCAGAACTAGTCTTTGGGAGCAAGTATCAACAAAGGGAATATAAAATTCATACCCAAAACTAGGGGATCCTAAGAAAAATACCTCTTGGTGGCCTATTGCATTGTTGAATGTCTCCTAAAAAACAATTTCCAAAGTGCTAGCTATGAGGCTGTAATGTTCTCCCCATTGTTATTCAACTAGAACAAATTGGGTTCATTTAGGGGTGATACATCCTGGACAACGTCATTGCTTTATTTGGGAAGGCATGGAATGGGCCCGTCATTCCAATCAATTTGCCTTGTCCATTAAGATTGATTTTGAGAAAGCCTATGATTGGATTGAATGGTCGTTTATCCTTGTCATGCTCCAAGCCCTTGGCTTGGCCTTGTTTTCATTCAATCGGTCAAAATGATTTTTGTAGATGCCTCTACCCAAATACTCATTAATGGCCTCAATTCTAAGTCCTTTGGATTGTTCCGGTCCATTCGCCAAGGATGCTCATTAGCGCTGTGCTCTATGTGTTTGTTGCTGAAGGCTTTGGGTATCTGCTGGCCCACGCCAAATCTTAAGGGCTTGTTAGGGGAATTTCATTTCCTTCTGCGAACAATTCTCAATTGTTTAATGGTCACTTCATAGATGATTCCTTTCTCATGCTTATTGAGGATGAATCCAATATCCGTAATATCATGCATTGCCTTGATATCTTCTATTTAGCATCTGGTTCTTCCATTCAATGACAGAAAACCTAGTGTTACTGGCAATCTTTCCTCCCAGTGCCTGATTGGCTGACCTCTTTTGAGTGGAAGATTCTTACACATGGAAAAATGTTTAAATTTCTTGGCATCCCTTTTTCCTTTTAGGCGTCACTGGTCGAGTTGTGGCAGTATGTTATTCAATGGGTGGCCAAAAAATTGGATTATTAGATCACCAGACCTTTGTCCTTGGTAGGAAAATTCCAAATTTGCTCTAAATTCCTAGCGGCCACACATGTTTACTACTCCTCGTATTGGGTGCCTTCCAAAGCCTCTATCTCAGAAACTGGAGAAGCTCCTCAAATCCTTTCTTTGGGCCAATGCCTCCACTGGAAAAGGTTTTCATCGTGTTTCTTGGGAGATATGCTTCCTTCCCCATAATTCTGGGGGGTTGGGCCTTATTGACATTTAGCGATAAGGGTGGGCACTCTGTGCGAAATGGATTGTTCGATGCATCCAAGGCCAAGAAGCGTGGAAAGTTCTCCTATGCCATGACATCGAAGAAGGATCACCTTATGACCACCCTACTTGGAAAGGTCTGGGGTTTGTCAACCTCCTTATTGCTCCAGTACCTGTTAAAGTTGTTGGCACCTTTGTGCTTAAAAGCATTTGGAAAGCATGGGAGTGTATCAAACCATGGCTATAATGGAAAGGCGATGGCTTTCGTAATGGCCTCTCCATTAACCATCATTCTCTTTGGTGGTCACCGATATTTTAGGCTCAGGATAAGTGTTTTACAGACATCCTGGGGATTCCTACACTCAAAATTTTCAAGTGCGGCATTTACACCATCCAAGATTTATTTTGTAAACACTCTCAATCTTGGTTTTCTTGGCCTGAGCTTAAATCTCGATATCGGCTAACCAACCAGGATCAAGCCAACATCACTACAATGCTCAATTCGGTCCCTGACCACATGCTGCACAAGATTTCTATGTGTTCCTCTCACCCTTGGTGGACAGATTAGAAATGGTATGTTGATACCCCATTTCATAATTATTCAACCAATAAAGGCTACCACTAGCTTTCACCTCATTTACCCATGGTTGAAAAACTCAACACTCGATGGGGATTCATTCCACTTCATCTTCCTGGAGTAGGTGATTTGACACCGTTTGGTCTATATGTGTGGAGCCTAAAATTGCCCACTTTTTGTGGTGTATTTTATACCAAGGTCTTCTGTGGGGTCTTGGCTTGTTCAAATTAGGATCCCAGCTCCCAAGTGTCCATTTTGTGGCCACTTGGAAACTATAATGCATCTTTTCTAGTTTTTTCTGAAAGCTCAACTTGCTTTGGGATCAGATCCACTCATTTTTATTTTTGCTCAAAAACCCACTGCTTTACTTGGCAAAATATCCTTTTAGGAGATAATCCCAAGCTTCTACCTATGTTTTCCCCTAGATTTGGAATGTTTTAGAGGGGAAATTTTGTTTTAGATATGGAAAGAAAGAAATACTTTTTCTTTGCTAATTCTAAAGTTGATTAATAATTTTTCTGTGTATAACAAATCTATGGTTATCTCCAATGTGTTACTACAGATTCAAGTTCAGGTGAAAAAAGTCACCCTAGAAGTGGACCACCTCCAAACTTTGTTATGACATTAGGGGGATGCTCTATGCAATGTTTCCTAGGAGCTAGCCTCACTATCTTGGTGCTCTGCCGCATGACCGTGGTGGTCATCGCGCAGCCATTCTCAAGGATGATCATTCAAATCGGGCTTGTTGCTCACCTTTCCCTTAACATTGATAGAGCCACTCGCCACCAGCTCGTCAACAAAGCTAGAGGTCGTCGGCTCACCAGATGAGGTGGGGAGCTCACCGCTACCCTCGAGATGCGCACATTAGAATCTTCCCCATTGCCACCGCATCCTTCTAAAAATTCCCCACCTCTCTCTCGCCATCCCCACTTGGGAGGAGGCGGAAAATGAAGAAGAAAATCCCACTGGTTGGTACATTCTAGATGTCGGCAAGGACCTCCCACATTCGGGCTAGCGGATGACCATGATCAACCCGCTTGGGAATGTTTTATTCTTTGCTTAATTTTGTTTTATGTTAACCTCGTAGGCATTGCCTAGTTTGTTGTTCTCCTAGGCTCGGCCTAGTTTGTTCGTTGTTTTCTCATTTTTGGTTTTGGGGCGTGCTCTCATACCGCCTACTTTTTTGCTGAAATCTATCTTGTATCTTATTGAATTAATATAATATAAGATCTTTTTAATCAAAAAGTTTCTCCCAAACTCCATTTTTGTCCAAAAAATTTGGAATTTTTTTCCAAACATCCATAACCATCAAAACAAATATTTTCTTGTATCTCCTCAATTGTGCATCTGTTTCCAACAAAACTTTATTAGATCTTCCTCTCCAAAACGCCTTTAAGAAGATTGTGAAATCAAAGCCATTAATGCTCTATATTTTTACAACAAAGCAATATGAAAATATCAAACCATAAACTTAATTTTTCAATTATATGGAGATTGAAGATGATAAACCTTGAAATTCGAGTAGGTCTTGGTTCAAAATATTTTTTTGAGTGTTTTCGTTGCAACCTAACACTTGTAAGTGCACTTTTAAAAATAGCAAGTATTAAGCGCAATGGATGTACAAAATGGAAACTTTCTAAAAATAGTCGGTTTCGACATTTGTAATACTCTAAACAAGAAAGAAACATCAAAAACAAAAATAGTAAAAACTTACTAAAAATAATAGTCATAGCAGCGGGACTGCTAAAAATAGAAAGTTTGATTTGAGTTTAGGAAGTTGTGGCAACTTTCGTTCTTCTTATCTCATTGATTTTTTCCATCATCACAAGGCTGAGGAGTTGTTCAATGGCCTAAAGAAGAAATAAAACCCCCACAGTCCTCAAAAGCATCGGGATTGAAGTGATCCTAAATGACACAGATTTGATGCGAAAAGTGGATGTTCCAAATCATCTTAATTATGGCAAAATATAGTCATCTTGGTTGAATCCATCCATGAAAAGGGCATCATGTGTATCACATTATTACAAGGAGCAGATCATGTGTTAATGTGTGTAAAAGATTGTCACTTAGACAACGGGTGTAATTAGGAAAATCATGAGGTCCGTGAAGGATTTGAAACATCAAGAGCTCCATTAAAACTCAAGATCATCAAGGATATGGTCAATAGGAGCATGATGAAAGAACCTTACCATGAGTGATGATGGAAGTCATCTCAGACCCACAAATAATACATATCTCATGAGAGTGTTTCTAAACACTTAATTAGTGTTTGGTGATGTGCTCACATCTTGCAAGTCAAAAAGGTGGCATTTGTAATGCTTCAATGTAGTTTGGAGATCGAGAACATGTAACTCATCCTCAAGTCTCATTCAGGGTCAATCCTCCTATCTAGAGGAGGAAACCTATTTCCATGAGGAGTAATTGAGCAAAAAGGTATTCATATACCATAAGCATGTTTCCACTCATGTGACATCTTGGTTAGGAAGGTGAACTGTGAGGTTAAAAAGGGGTCATCATGTTTAAAATTGAAATGGGAAGCTCATGGAGTAAGTTGAGGATCATCATATCTTGAATTTTCCATCATCTCCAAATCTCATAGAATCAAGATATCAAGGTACTTAGGACCATCATGTGTGAAGGATCAAGGAGTCATATTTTCTCATGAGAATCATATGATCAAGAGGGTGTATGAGCATCCTAAATTTGATTCCATTCAAGGATAATTATGGAGATAGGAAGGGTAAGAGGATGATCTTCATATGGAGCACCATGTATGCAAGAATGAGAAATCATCTCAATTTCACTTGATGTCATTCACTTGATAGTGTTATTAAACAATCATTCAACATCTTGTAGTGTGATCACATATCAAAAGAGGAAGCACATTGCAATCACCTCATTTCAGTTCAACGGATGATCATAAGACAAGAATCTCATTCAGGGAGTAATCCCTCTATCGTAAGGTGAAGACCTATTTTAGTGAGTAACAAAAAAAATGAAAAGGTTTGAGCATCATGGTGTTTATTTGTGATCACTAAGGTGAATTGTGAAGGCTTAGAGAAGTAAGAAAGTGATCCTCACTCCTACCTTATAATTAGAAGAGATCATCATGTTCCCATTACAATGTAGATCTCATAACAAGTGTTTTTGAACACTTATTCGATGCTCTAGAATGTTTCCATTATCTCATAGAATGATGCGAAGCATCTCTATGATGTTTGGAGAGCATAAATAAGTTTGAATAAGCCTTGAAAGGCATGTATTTGTATTCTTGGAGTTTGAATGGGTTTCCCTCCAAATTAGCATAGTTGAATATTTCAAATTGTGATGTAAAAGATCTCACCATAAGGGTAAAAGTACGAAACTAGGTGTAATAGGTATTTTGGAAAATTTCTTTTGAGTGTGCTACGGAGAAAAAGGATTGAGTTTCTCAAGATATTGTGTGGAGATTGTGTTTAGTTGTCACAACTAGATGTACAAGTTGTCTTGAAACAAACTTGTCTATTCTTGATATAAGTTGAGATAATATCTCAAATAGAATAAGGTGTGTCTTATCATATAGAATAAGACCAAGATAGTTTGGTGGGGTCATGCATAGGAATAGGTTGAGTCATCTAAGGGGAGATATGGAGAAGAAGACTACTTGTATGGAGAGATTGAATTTTGGAGTTAAATGGTGAGAACTATGTTGAACTAGTGTTGTATGATAGTTTAAGATAAGAATGAAGTTGGTTTTGAGCTTTCGAGCCTTGATATCTCTTCAAAGCTCTTTCATTGTGTGTATTTTAATGTAATTAAAATGTGCATGGAGTTCAAGAAATGAGAATGATCTTTGTTTCATGGAATTGCATAGGTTATAAAACCGTGTCTAATGGTTTTGACATAATAGTGAGCTAGAAACCCTCCATACGCCAAAATCTCACTAAAATCCTTGAATGTCACTTCAAAAGGAGGAGAAAGTAATGACAAACATTTATAAATTTACTATAACTCATGACAATGGGTTATATGGATTTTATACACATTTCTCTAGTCTCGGGTTAAAACTAGGGCAACTCATAACTTTTGTTTAAACATATGAAACTCGCCCAATTTTACATCAAAACTCTATCCTAACTCGGGAAAGAGGTGTATAGAATTTCATCCTTAATTAACATGTGCATAAGAAGATATCTCTAACATAATTTTTTGAGTGCGGGGAACTGTGACAACGAACTGGGATAGAAGGTAAATGATGCAATATTGATCATTTTTCATGTGTTGAAGCTTAAGAATGATTTGAATGATGTATTAAGACATGTTGAAGGTGTTTTAAAGGTTTCAAGAAGTTGTGGAATTCATTTTGGGCTAAAATGTCACTTGTTAGGCCTAACTTTGCTTCTTTAAGCTCTTGACAAAGGAACCTAGACAAAGTTATGTATGTATCAAGACATGAAAGAGGTAATTACAACAATGGTTAAGGTCCTCTATCACGGTTCTAGTAAGTGAAGATTTCAAAGGGCTACGACTAAGACCCATTGTATCAAGATGATAACCTATTAGGTCATGGTATTAAAATTTAATGATATACATATGCAAGTTCTTACAAGGTGCGGGATGTAAAGGTCAATGAATTTAACATGATGTCTTGAAAGTTGATTGAATTCGGTGTTATTTATAGAATTTAGTCTTTTGAAAACAAGTATCGGGAACAACAATCCCTCCTCTTTGTGGGAGAGGTTCCCTTATTGAAAGCAAAAAAACCATATTTACAATATAAACATTTGTTCAATATTTTGGTGAGGATTTTGATATCTCTAGATGCATTTATAAAAGGTTTTCAATACAAAAGAAAATAGGAAAAGTCAGGACTGATATTCAGAAATAGAAGATAGGATAGCATTTTCAGACATATAGATAGCAGAGAGATATCTTACTTATGCTTGATAAGATAACAACATTTAGACTATGCATATGAAATGCAAGACATACATGTATTAGACACAAAGTTCTTTTTAGTACAAAATCACAACACCCCCAAATGAGTTATGGATCTACTTTTCTAAGGCGGGGTCATTTGGTGTGATTTCGCATAACATTGGATATTTCCCAAGTTATGGAACTTGCGAATGGGAATGATCCTCTAGAGAAGGATGGTTCCTCTTCCTAATCCTAGCACTAAACTACTTCTAAGCAAGGAAATGTGACTATCTACTCCTAAGGTAATAATTCCAAGGACCAGGGGAGGGAGAGAGCATAAAAATAAAGAAATCCTACACTATAGAGGTGATAACACCGAGAAAAGGAAGGCGCTGATCATAAACCCAACTACGAAATGGAGAGAGGTGAGCAATGGAGAGGATGGACAGATGCATCACAGACCAAGGATAAAGTTCACGTAGAACACCATGTCAAACCCTTAAACACACTCTCCCAAAACTCGTAATGGACATCGAGATATGCACAAGTATACCCCGTAATGGTGAGAGGCGAGAAGAGACAACAAAATGAGCAAAGGATGGAAAAACGCATCATGAAACATATTTTATTGCTCCAGGAGTTCACACAAGACACCATTAACAGGAAAGAGGTAGGAAAATGCCATTACAAAGCCAAGGGAGTAGGCTTAAACTCCACATTCGACCCGGAGAAGAAAGAGATAGGGGGCATGGAAGATAAACAAACAACCCTTGAAAAATGATGCCTCTGTTACATTATATAGCAAAATACAAGAAGGAAAGGGAAAAAACACGGAATTTTCTCCAACCACTTTTCAAAATGCATTTTAATTCTTCATCTGTTGATGGGCTTAATGCAAAAGCTCATATTTCTATGTATCTACTTCGCAGACCAAAGAAAATGACCCATACTTCATTAAATATGGTGGTTGGAACTGTTTTTTGTCTTTTCCACGCCAAAACATGTTTTACAAATTTCTCCCCCAAATATTCACCAAAATCCAAAATTGAAGACTCCATGATGAAGAGAATCTTCAGATCTTTCCATTGGTACTAAGAACATCAAAAATGGAGCTCTGGATCAAAAGATATGGCCTTCTGAGTTTTTCCTTAACATTTTCGGCAAAAAACAGCTCGAGCAAATTTTGAACTTTTCTCCTGCAAATCCGCTAATGACATGGCATCCATTGGGGTCGGCAGAGGTAGGGGCTCCTTTTTTTCCATTTTACACTTTTTGACAAAAATTCAAAAAATCTCATTTGCCTCCGAAGGTCCACCGGCCCGCATTAACTTTTTGATGTGTCAGCTTAGCATTTAATTTTCACCTTTTTGACAAAAGGGAAAATTTTCGCTTTTCCTCTGATTCCCTGCTGATCTGAGATTCCTTGGCAAAATCTCTCCCAAGCCCTGCAGGTCCGCCTTGGGCAAATTTTCCTTCTAACTTCACCGAGCCATAAATCAAAAAATACAAGGAGTTAGAAATAGCTCTTTACCTTTCCGGAAAGGGGAAGAAATTATCTATCCGATGGAGTATTTTCCAAAATCCTTAAGTGCCTAAAATTTGTGAAATTTAGACTGAGGCACAAAAAGGGAGTAAGTTAACCCAAAATAAGAGGGAGCTTATTTTGGTTACGATTCAAAATACACTTATCAACCGAAAGACACAAAGTTCTTGCTTCAAATACATATAGCCTTATATGAATTAGATAAAGAATAGAAAGAAAGAAGAAGCATGAGAGAGGGTGAAATTTCTTCTTGGAATATCCTTATAAGGAGTATTCTGGGCCAATTGCTTTTTATAGCTATGCGATCATTTGCCAATTTTGTACTAACCGATCGAGTTATTTCCTGAGGAAGATGCCTTAGATTTAACAAGATCCTTTTTAATTTCCCAGACATTATTAAATCATCTTCAACACTTATGGCTAAGCGTTGATCAACATCCAGAGTCATCAGATTAGCCCTTCTCAATGCATAGCTTACTTCTAGTAATTGTGCATTTAGGAAAAAGTATTTTTGAATTTGATCTACAAGTCGAGTGGCCACTGGAATCTTATTGACCAACTTGTTAAATTTGGCCACAAACTCTCTCATAGGCTCATATGGTTCCTTCTTAATCTGAGAAATCGGGTTAGGAGAACATACACATCTTTCGCAGGAGTTTAAACCAATCCTCAAACTGTATTCTCATGCTGGTCCAGTCAGTGATAGCTCCAGCAGGGAGATGATAAAACCAATCAACAACATTATCTTGTAATGTTTCCACAAAGAGCCTAATGAAACATCTTCATGCTCCACTCCAAGTATACCACATGCCACAATGAATGCAACAATGTGCTCATTTGGGTGCACCTTTCCATCTCCTCTGAATTTAGGAAATATTTTCCTATTCCCTTTTGGGAGATCATGCAATGGTTGAGAAAGGGCAGAGGTCCAACCCGTTGTCCCCAAGGTAGAGGTGTTGCCATTCTTGGAAAAATAGTTTGTAAAGGAACTGTGACTCCAGCCAACACCAATGCTTGAATACTAGGGCTTAGTTGGGTTTGTGAGTTTATGTTTCTTACAGTTCTATTTTTGACAGGGGAAGTACTTGTGGATCTTGTTCTCCTTCTCTCTAGGGTTAAAGAGAAGTCGTGTTGTTTTAGAAATAGAAAATCTGGATCCACAACACCAAGTGCTCTTTGACCTCATGTATATCTTCTGTATGCCAGGTTATCAGTGCTTGGTTCGAATGAAGTTGTTTCAGTGGGAAACACAATACGTGCCCCACGGTGGGTGCCAAAAACTATTGGTTGTAGAATTTAATCTTTTGAAAACAAGCAACAGTCAAGGGACAATAGTCCCTCCTCTTTGTGGGAGAGGTTCCCTTATTGAAAGCAAAAATAATATTTATAATATAAACATTTGTTCAATATTTTGGTGAGGATTTTGATATCTTTAGATGCATTTATAAAAGGTTTTCAATATAGAAGAAAATAGGAAAAGTCAGGACTGATATTTAGAAATAGAAGATAGGAGAGCATTTTTAGACATATAGATAACAAAGAGATATCTTACTTATGCTTGATAAAATAACAACATTTAGACTATGCATATGAAACACATGACATGCATGTATTAGACACAAAGTTTCAAATACACTTATCAACTGAAAGACACAAAGTTCTTGCTTCAAATACATATAGTTGTATATGAATCAGACAAAGAATAGAAAGAGAAGAAGCATGAGAGAGGGTGAAATTTCTTCTGTATTGAGTATTTCAATGTTCTCTTTTTACATCTGGATATCAAAAATGTTGATCCTTTACAATGATGAGAAGAGTGCTTTAAATAACCTCAAGAAACAGTTACAAAGAGCCTTTTAGTTTCCTTTCTCTAAATCCCAAAAGCTAATATCTAATTAAATATTACAAATTCAATTTATCCCTTTCTTACATAACACATGATTTTAAAGGGATAAAGACACCTTAACTAGATATTCTACAATAAGAAAGGAAAATAAGAATTAGGAAGTCGAGACACTAGTGGAAGCACTTGTAGTCCCCTTTGCCTTTAGTATTTGATTTCTGAATCACTTCAATGATGCAACTATGTCCATTCCTCAAGGAATTGTTGTATTGGCAATGGCATGAGTCCAACTACCCAAACACTTCTCCATGTCCTTCTCGAACTCTACATTCTCCAAGAACTCTTTATTAGCATCTGTGATGGTAGCTTGTAGTGTGCAAATTTCTTTCATTTTCTCCTTAGAGATGGTGTCCTGCTTGAATAGATTTTCTTTAACAAAAGTCTTGAATTGGGATTTGATCTCTTGAATAGTGAATTTATCACTTGAATTATCTTTGAAGATTTGGAAATGTATATCCAAGAAGGAAGATATGACACAAGATTTAAAAGCTTCTCCTTTTTGTAACATATTCCTGAGTTCTCCAATGGCTTCTTCTAGAACTTTGATTTTCCAGTCAATGTTGAAGACCCATTGTTTGGACAGATTCTATTTAACATCATCAAAAACCTTATTAGCCAAAAGGATCTACACATTTGTCTCACTCATCAATTTGAGATCTTGAATGCACTCACTCCATAATTTCAACTCTCTATCTAAACCACTGAGTGTTGTAGAGAACTTTAGTTGAATCTTGGCAATTTTCTCATATGCCTTGAATGCCTCTTCAATAAAATTCAGGCCTATGATTATTAAATCATCAACCATAGCTTCCATTGCTTTACCATAAGTAGCATGCTTATGGATGTCTTTAATGGCTTGGACTTCATCAGTGGACAAGATAACAGGAGGTGGGATGGAAGCTAGGGAGTGGGATCAAGAACCTTATCTTCTGCCAATAAGGATTTGATGAAACTAGATAGAATTTGGTTCTGCTCCTCCAACTACTCTTGTGTTTTCTTCCCCTTCTCAACTCTTTCAATCACCCTAGACATAGTCTCCCTCATATTATGTACTTCACTTTCTGGGGTTGATTCTCCAAGGGGAATTCTTGTCAACTCCAAATCACCCATTGATAGGTCCTTTTCATCTTTATCAAACTTGGGTTTTGCAATTTCCATGAATTGTTGACCTTGAGAGTCTGAGACCAACCTTGATGTGACTTTTCCTTTTTAGCCGGAGGGGGAGGAGTAGTACCTAGAAGAGCTGCCACTGCATCAAACTTGGGAACAACAACACTTGAAGTAGCCTTTCTCTTCTTGCTTTCCAGTAATGGTTGTACCAGGTAAATGAGGAACTAGAAGTGGAAGGAGCAATGGGCCCAAGTGTAGAGGCACTCATAAAGCACTCAGAGTTTGCAAAATCAACCACCTCTAACACAAAGGTATCAGTTTGAGTGGAGTCAAGAGCTTCCTTGGTAGATATTTCTACAAACTTTGAAACCATTTCCTTTGACTGATCTTCCATCATACTACTTGCTTCAGGTGTATTCTCTTTAGGATTTTCTTGCTCTTTTTCTTGACTGTCATCATTATCATCCAAATCCACAATTGTTTCCTTTGCTTCACTTGTTTAGAGAAGGTTTGCTTTCTTGAATAACATCAGATGCCTTATCTTCTTTCTTGATTTTCCCTTTTTTGGTATACACTAGAGTTGAGGATTCTGGAGGAGAAGGGACAAATTGCTCAACTATCTCAAGAGCTAACACAGGTATTTCCTTATGAGGAGTAGGGGTATCTTGGGAAGTAGACCTAGATTTCCTTGTCTGAATCCCTTCATTTTCCTATCAAACCAAAGTCTAGTTCTCACTAGGACAAGATTATTTAGCTCCTTCAAATCATCTCTCTCCTTGAAAAACCAATCAATGGTTTCAATAGGAGTATGTTTGATTGATATTTCATACTCAAGAGATTGTAGCTCTTCATCATCATCCTCCAATCCTTCAAGGACATCAAATATACCAAAATCAATGATCTCTTTGTAGAGATAACCTCCCATAGTACCTCCTCCTAGCTTCATAATCATCAGAACAATTTGCCCAGAGTCTTCAATATTAGGAAGATGTTGATAACCCATTCTGAAATTAGAGGAAATGAACTCCTTAATGTCAAAGCAAGTTTTGGGCTTATAGTAATGAAGAGTGAGAGGAGAAATTGTTCTATCAACATTATGAGCATCTAGGGCAGTCCTACAAGTGTAATTACCCAGTGTGATTGGGAATTGAATACCTGCAATCTTCTTGTCCCTACAAGTTCTATGCAACTTGTCTAATTATCTGTAGATTTCTACCAAAGCCATCTTATCACTGCAATACATGGGAAGTTTTAGGGGTTGTCCCTCAAATCCACCAATCTTATATATGAAAACTTCTTGAATTGGGTGAAGAAGTTGCCATAGACACTGATCAATTGTTTTTCCTCATCTAAAAATATTTTAGCAGTATCTCCTTCCAAAGTAGCCTGACAATATACATAGTGAATGCATCATTCACCCTCCTAAAGTGATGATTATTGATCTTCAGGGTCAACTATGGGCGATACATATAAATGGGGGCATCCTTCTTGTCATCCACGGGGAGAAACCCAACCACTCTCTATAAGCTACAATGGAGTACATCGATAGGAGGTCATGTAGAAGGTTTGGGTTCTTTGAACATTTGATAATTTCTCAGTCGACTATCACAAATGATTCCTACCCAATTTAAATTCTGCTTACCCTCACATATGATATTGATGTAGGGGCACATCCAATAGTGAAACTCATTGGTGGTGGGCATTCCGATATCTTGGCCAACAAAGTGATGACATATGAAAATTCTTCATGGAAATCAACTCTGAACATTATCTTAGGTAGCCTTGAGGCTCCTTTCTTAGGGTTCTTGAACCAAGACTTGGCAATTCTGCTTTTGTATTTTTCATTGTCTTGATCAAAAAGAGTTTGGGCCTGATCCTTGGTGAGAGTATTTGAATTTTTGACCATGGGAATTCTGAGGGCAATGAATGTAATCTTCATCAATTTGTGCCACCACCGACCTTGAGGATCAATGATTTCTTTTGTATCAGGATCAAAACAAGAGCTACAAGCAAGAATTGTATCGACACACTAGACTGAAATGGGAAAACCCCCGCCTCTGCGATCCCACTGTCTTTAATCAACTGAGCCATAGGAGTAGGGTTTTGAAAATTGATTCATGCCCAGAATTCAAGTGTTGTGCTTCACTATCGCCAATGTTTGGTACAACCATCTCCAAGGAAGACATGTGTTCATGACCTTTAAAATTGATCTTCATCTTACGGCCAGAGCAAAAGATTACTTGTGAGAAAAGATTCCTTAGTTCCTTGATCAACACCTTGACATTTCACAACTTCTTTTGCACCTGCAGATTTGAAAACAATGGAACATGACTCGACCATGGCTAGAAATGGTGGAGGAGAGAGAACATGAATGGTCAATAGCAATTTGCAAGTGAGGTGGTGAAAATGATTGATTACCCAAGTATTTATAAGCATTTAAACCCAAGTAAGTCGGCGAGGTAAAATAAATGAGGTAATTAATACTTAATGTCGACCTTGAAATAATGAAAATCGGGTAAGGTGGATCAAAGGCACCTGTCCGAGGGACATCGGGACAACGGGGACACGCAAAGTGAAAAAGCTGATTTGTGACAAAAGCAAAAAAATTGGCACAATCTGTCCCAAGGGACATCGGGGACAGTTGGGATGCACAAAGCTGAAATACCCGTGAGGAATAGAAATAGGCAAAGGAGGGGTTTGTAGGAAATGGCGGTCAAGTTGCACTTGGGACACGCAAGATAGAATATGCCAAAACACCCGCAACATATGAAAATTAGATAAGTTGGAAGTTTTTGACACAAGCCACACTTGGGACATTGGGACAATTGGGATGCACAAAGCCAAAATAGCTAACTACAAAGGAAAAAGCAAGACCAATCGAAAAAAGTGGAAAATCGGGGAACAGACAACCCGTATGAACTTGGGACATGAGGGGAAAAAGCCGAAATACCCACAAAAGACTGGAAAAGCCTCAAAACTCAAAATTTTGAAAAATGACTAACTGTTTAGAACTAGATTTGTTTCTTAGGAGACTTCTACAAGGGTATTTAGAGTCACTGAACCCAAATTTTCTTCTCAAGAATAGAGAAGAAAATTTGTAAATATTGGGAAGGTGACAACATGCATATGACGAGGGTTGTAAGCAAATAAGGACAAGAATATTCACAAATGAAATGATTATACCTTCTTAAGAGGAAGGCTAAAACAATGAGGTCTTAAATTCTAATCAGTTGCATCAATTTTTATTCAAGGAGTGAATCAGATAAGGAACTTACAAAGGAAAAAGGTACCTAAAATTCATGCATTCTCGTTGTTATATCCTTCAAATGAAAAGTAATAGGATTGTATCATGCAATAAGATTGTCCTTAAGCATTACAAGTGAATATATGGATTGGACAATTGACTCAAGTGTAAATTTCTTGTTGAAAATTACATGATCAAGTGGGGTTTAACTATCAAGCACTCTATACTGCACTACACTCTCCATATTGTTGTAAATTCCCAAATTGGATATTGTGGATCTAGTCCTACTAGCATGATCTTGTCTTGAGTGTTTTAATGAAGACTCATTGTAGAGATTAGCTACAAAACAGTCCAAAGAAATTATTGAAACTCCTTTAAGTTTGAATGCATGCAAGTATATGGTTTTGAGTATGATCTTTTCCATAAGGATCAAGTCTAAGAAAGGAGGATTGTGGGCTTCAAAGTGAAACATAGCAAAGTTTTGGCTAGGTAAGCTAAGATGTCATCACAAAAGAAGAATGTTGTGATTCACGGTGCTCCAAGTTAGACATTTCTTCATTAACAAAGACTTCATCTTCATCAAATTGATCAACCCTTCTCTCTCTTCCTCCTCTTTCTTCTCTCTCCATATTCTAATTCTTCATTAAGAATGTACTTTTTGTTATTTCATCTTATTCACTTAAGTGACCTTCAACATTAACATTGTAAGAGTTCCTTTTTAGTAAAAAGGAAAAGACTCACTTTTGTCTCCTAGGAATATGAAAGGTCACAAGTGATGAAAATAAGTGAAAAGTTGTGTGTGGGGAGATGAAAAGACATGTTGTAGTGTTATAAATTGGAATGGCTTCCCCATTCCAAAGTGTTGGCAATTGTTGATTGTTATATGTTGTTGAGATTTACCAATGCTACATCAAGCAATACATGATTCGAGAGGACATTTTGGATCTTCATATCTTCCCAGAATCATTCACAACCCAGTTAGTACAGAAGAGCCTTCTGATAGCTTTCCAACACATATTGGAATGCTTGGATAAGAGAATGTATGCTCCCGGTGTAGCTGGTCAAAGTTCGGTGAACCCAACAGTCAAAGGGAGTCAACTGACAATTATGTAGCACTGGGCAAACAGGGTTGTGTTTTCACATCCGGTCTTCGACGAGCGAGAAGTTAGTCGTGAGAACAATAGGCTCAAATTTTTTAATGGAGGGGAGCTCAATCATCGTGAGAACTATTTTATTATTGCCGACGTGGTGGGTCCTCAAGCCACCACATGGCTTGCCACCATGAATCGAATTCACTTGATATGCCTATCGAGGAGTGACAAGTGGACTATGCCTTTCGAGTTTGCATTGTAGGATTAATTTGAGCTCAACGAGCTATATTTCTAGCTCGGTGGGGTGGTCAAATCCCCACCGAGCCCTATATTATCCTCAACGGTCGAATTGATAACATTCTATATTGATCCACCTTATTTCCTTATGCTTGGTGTTATTTCCACATTGATCAAATATTTCAATCGGCTCAATTTGGATGGAACATTCCACATTGATCGAATATTTCTAATCCGGACGAACAACATATAACCCAACCCGACCACAAAGCTCAGTGAATGGATCACATAGCCCAAGGCTCAGCAGAGATCAAAAGAGAAAGGGTCGGTCGGTTAATAAATTTGATCCCCATTTTCTACACCGACCATATGGGATTAATCCCATGGCAGCCCAAACCAAATCAAAAACCCGCCCCATCCAAAATTAGCACGATGGCCTATGGGGAGGAAAGATTTGATCCCCTGACCTCACCCTTACAAACAAGCGGTCCAACCAACCCGCCTATATAGGCGGTTGGGATAAGATAAGGGTGATAAGCCCTATATACAAATTCTTTGAGCCAATTTGGCCTATATAAGGGCCTTCTCCCATTCGAGAGAAAAGAGGAGCTCTAAGCTATTTTCTTAGAGTTAAGTGGGGAATTTTTAGAGGCCAAAGAGGAGGATATAGAGGCTCCTTAGCAATTTGCAAAGGCATTTTTATTTTAAATGCTATTTTTGTAATTAAGTCCTAATTATTTAGGCATATAATTGTAAGGGAGCTAAGTCCTATTTTTATAGGCAAATTGTAAGAAAATTGGGAGTTATTTATAAACTACCCAATTGGCCCATCGAGCCCCACAAATGACTTGCGAAGCTTGGAGTTTGACCGGAGTGCCATAGGGCATCTTAAGCACGTCTGGAAGGCCGATTGAGTGCCATAGGATTCTTGTATGCCAGGAAAGTGGAGGACGGTCCTTGAGATATATCGGTGTTCCTTCGAAGGGTTGGAGTACTATTAGGCAAGTTGTTTTAAGTTCCATTAGATTATATTGTACTTGTAAATTTTAACTAGTGGAACGGTTCTTCAAGAACCCAGAGACGTAGGTAATTGTCAAACTCCATAATCAATTTTTGTTGTCTTGGGAGTCCTTTTACGATTTTTCATGAAGCTTTTGATCAGATAAAAAAATTATATTTGATTAAGCATTTTCATTGTTAAATCGGAAGAATGGATTGAATGTAATAAATTTCTAGTATCCATAACCCACTTCAGAAAGTGAACCGATATGCAGGATTAAGTCAATTTAATTCCATAAAGTTGATTTTTTTAGTCCTGGGTCCTTGTGAATGTTTTGAGTTAGAATTTTCAACTTACGTTTTCGGATCAGTAAAACTTACATTTATTCTACTTTTGTGCTTATGTTCCTCCTCTCTCTCTCTCTCTCTACTTTCAACCTTTGTAGGTATAGTGATCTTGTATAACCAAGAATGAACTTTGTGTCCTTGATTAATGAATTTATAGAACTACGCGTCTCTAGTTTGTTAGTCTTGCTAATTGCTTACATTATTGCATTCTTCTAATTGAACTGGACCTACTCTAGTTGATATATGTGAATTTTGTGAGCCTACTCACAACATTAACCCTGTCCCTCTCCTTATTTCTCCACCGCCTTTACCTCCCTTCCTGCAAATTCCTCCCTTATACACCGTATAAGTACTTTTGCCAAACATTTAGTGGAGTATTCTGTATGATCCCCAACCTAATGTCCACCCACTATTTTACTTAGTTTACATTCAATAATGGGAGCCTCTCCATACCCAAGAAGGAGGGGCTTAGCTTCGTGACCGTTGGTCAAAACCAATAATCTACACCGCAACAATTTTTTTCACCAACAAGTAGGCAACACCAACATACCAACACAAGGTCCAAATGATCAACTTAATATTGAGTTATTAATTGATAATGATGCAAGAGTCATGTTAACCTCCAATACTTGGATAGAAAAAGGTCTTGTAAATGGAGATCTAGGGTATATTCAAAGCATAACATATAAAACTTTGAGTTCCCCACTAGAACAACTAACATTCATTAGAAGGACTAAGAATATTACCACCATTTATACATGATCAGTTATGGAAAGATAAATAAAGGAAAACTACTTTTGAAATTAAAAGTTGAAAACGAAAGAATGAAGTCATTAGAAGATACACAATGTTATTTACTTATTATAAATTTTATTATACAAATTTGTCATTTTATGTATTGTACATTGCACATTTTGATTCATATTAAATATTCCTTATTTTTCATATTATGTTATATATATTTCACATTTGGCTGATTTTCAAATGTTTTTCTTACTATCATTTATTGTTATATATTTCATATTATGTTTTATATATTGCACATTTTGATGATTTTCAAATATTTCTCTTACTACCATTTCATGTTGTATATTATAGTACACTTAAATTTAATGCAATACTTTGTATTATATATTAAAGTAAAACATAATACTTGCGAGATGATGCTATTAACATACATATCTTAGATAAATCTATGTAAAAGATCTTTGAGAGGTATTATTCTCGAGGCATCTATTTTAAATTTGAGACATAAGTGGAATAGGCACCTCGAAAATAATACCTCTCAACATCTTTTACATAAATTTATTTGAAATAAATATACTAATTATCAAGACATATTGATTTTTTTAATGAATAAGATCTTATATTATATTAACAAGTAAAATAATACAAGATAATTCACAATAAAACAGGCGGTATGGAAGCACACGCCGAAACCACGAACCAAACTAGGCAACAACAAAGCCTAGGAACAAATCCGATTACAAAGCATCAGAAAGCATAAAGCAGAACGATTAAGCCGACACTGTGAATTGTTGTCTTATAGGCGCGAATTATGATCATGCCAACTAGAGCTAGGTAGATCTTTGCCACTATCTGACACGTCCCAACTAGAGTCAGACCGACTTCCACCTTTTGTATCTTGAAGGGGCCCTAGAAGGTGAGATGGCGAGAGACAACTTGGGAAACTTGTTAGGGGGAGGCGGGAGGCTCCGGTCGTCACGAGTGCGTGGCTTGGGGGTAATCGATGAGCCTCACCGAGTTTGTTGGGTGGCGGGGCCATCCCATCCTCGTGGCAGTCAAGGCGAAGGGGAGAAGCTCCTTTGAGGAGGCCGATTGTGGGAGGAATGGTATGCCCTGGATGAAGGAGTGACACATTGAGAGCGTCTCTCGACGGCCACCACCTCTTGGGTGCCCACTAGACTTGTCGTGTGGCGGGGTGCATGAGAGGGGATGACGGTTCCTTAGAACATCGAAGGGGTGTCGCCCAATGCCGTATGAGTGTTTGTAGATGCTCCACCTCAATCGCCACTTTATTGGCTTGAACTTGAATTTCTCAGAAGAAGACATTCACGATAACCACAAACTTGTTATAAATAGAGAATTGTTGATCAACTTCAACATTAACAAATAAACAAGAATTCCTTTCTTTCCAAAACCAGAATAAGATTTCCCCTTTGAAAGCATGCCAAATATGGGAAAATTTGTGAGGCATTTGAGGATTGTCTCCTAATAACACATGTTGCCAAGTGAAATAATTCGGATGGAAAGGGAGGAAAAAGAATGAATCCAATTCCAATCCCTCTAGGCTTTGCAGCAATACAGAACAAACGAGACAAGGTTTCCAAATGAATACAAAAGGGGCATTTGGGGGCAAGACACTCCCAAATGCACCATATAGGCACTAAGTGGAAGGCCTTGGTGTATAACACATCATAGAAGTGAGCAATTTTGGGTTTCACAGGTGGACCAAACAATAACAAATCTCCTTTGCAGATTGATGGTGAGGATCAAATTCCCCACCGGGTATTGAGCTTGCCCACCACGAGAAAATGAGGGGAAAGCCGGGCATAGCCTCGGCCTGTTGAGTAATTCGAAATGGGGTGTCCACGAGACCATTTCAGTTCATCCACCAAGGACGAGACAAAAGAATAACGATCTCGTGGATCATGTGAACTGACGCGAAGGAAATGATGTCGTTGATGAGAGCTCTATCTCTGGTAGAGCCAATTTGAACTGCACTTTGAGTTCTTGCCAGGATATCTAAGAGTGGGCACATTTGAAGAAGAGGTCTTGGATAGTGCGATCGTTGCGCTTAAAAAGGTAGAGTGTAGGAATCCAAGGCACCTCTCGTTAGACAACGATCATGACATTGAATGACAAGACACCACCATATAGAGCGACAATTAAATGAAAGGTTGTCGCAGAAACCGTTGCCATTTCACTTTGAAGCCACGGCTTGATTTGCTCCTAGGCTTTCCAAATGCTTTTGAGCACAAAGGTACCAACCACTTTGACTGGAATAGGGGTAATGAGAAGATTGGTAAAGCCAATGACTTTCCGTGTAGTGCGACCATATGAGGAGCCTTCAGGCAATACCATTTTCGGCAGAGCACCTTCCATGTTTCCTTTCCTTCCGTGCACTTCGATTATTCATTTGGAATAGAGCGCTTACCCTTGACGTAAAATGTCAATGAGGCCTTAACTCCCGAATCTCTGGGAAGGCAACAAGTTTCCCATGCAACTTTGTGAAATCTTTACCGGTGGAAGAATTGGTCCAAAGGAAGTTTTTGAGTAGTTTTTCAAGCTTTTGCACAAACTTCTTAGACGGAACCCAATAAGAGGAGTAATAAACATGTGTGGCTTCAAGAACTTTGGAGTAAATATGAAATTTCCTGCTAAGGACAACGACTTGGTGATCCAAGTATTCCAGCTTCCGAGCCACTCGTTGCACGACATATTGCCAAAGCTCTGCGCAGAGAAGCTTGAAAGGCAAAAGGAATACCAAGAAACTTAAACATTTCTCGTGGTTGAGCATCTTCCAATCATAGGAAGCCAACCAAAGGGGGGTACGGGAAGGAAGGACTGTTTGTAGCATTGTGTTTTGCACCATTAGATGGAAGAGCTAAACAAAAGGTTTCAAGGCATTGCATAATGCTATTAATGTTATTTTCTTCTTCAATGAGCATAAGGAAGGAATCATCCACGAAATGGCCATTAAGCAATTGGGAGCCATCACCGAGAAGGCAAAGCAATGCCCTGACAAACCCCATGGATTGAACTTTGGCAAGCAACCAAATCTCACAACCGCAAAAACATAGAAGGTGAGTGCCGGGCGCCCCTTCCATATATATACACCATAATTTGAGTCCTAAACTTTATACTTAATTGATAGAAAAAATACATTACTTCAAACAAGCTTGGAATTTTTTTTTTGTTGAGTTGAAAAGTACATTATCCTCCCTTCGGGCGAAATTGAAAAATTGTACTATGTACCCAATTAGAACGCAACAATACGCTCTTTACGTTTTAAAAAGTTGAAAGCACGCCATAAAATTCGAATCACTTATAAAAAGCAACACATCAAAAAACTACGATCACGAAAAACTGTGATCATGAATAGTCGACAGCCTATTTCTTTTTACCGTTCTGAGAAACTTCTGAAATGGCCCGCTCAAACAGTTACTTGAATTCCTTCTCTGCATGTGAATTTATGTGGGCCATTTGAAAGCCACGCTTCAAAATTAAGCGGCATTTTCGTTTTTATTAGCAACAATCAAAGCCCGCAACTTACGAGCAAACAAAATAAAATCAGAGGTCAGGAAGAATAAATTTTCTGGTGGAGAGGAGAAAAGAAATATAGATTGACGCTCACGCAACATTCTAAACCCTCTGCCAATCGGACAGCAGAGGGAGGGAAATTTCTTCATAAACATGGGGCAGACATTTCGTAAGCTGTTTGACGCCTTCTTTGGAAATAAGGAGATGAGGGTAAGCTTTTAATTTTCGCTTTTTCAGTTTTATTTTTCAATGAATTTTTGAATTTAGTTTTCATGTTTTTTGAGATTGTGATGTATTTCTAGTTTTTAGACTTTATGGCTTGGCGATGTTTCTTTTTCTGTTAACAAATTTGCCATAAGACAAATTGCTCCGGTTTATAGTGAAGGATTTCATGGGTTGAAAATTGAGAAAATCTGGATAGCCTTTTTCACCGGCTTTCCTCGGGTTTCTGCAGCTTTGAAAATGAGCAGTTAAGTGTATTTTATTCGGGTAAATATGAAATTCCTCTAAACTTGTTCTAGTAAGAAATTGGAGTGGTTGAGGCCCATAGGCGTAATTAGCTGAAATCGAGAAGTATGGTGTCGAAAATAAATTTAAAATTAAGAAGTACAAGGTCAGATAGCTTCCTTGTTTTTTTTTAGGTTTTTTGACTGGTAGATTGTAACGATCACCCTGCCATTAGACTTGAAATACTTTTAGGTTTGGAAGCCATGCGAAGGGGCTTCTGGGGTTTCTGCCTAACCACGTTCCCCCGGACTTGCGTCCTGCCTTCTCCATGTTCACCTGGAAATTCCACGTGTCTTTGTTCGGGTGTGGTCTGTATTAACATGGCTGTTTTAACACAGGGAGCACGACTAGCGGGTCTTGACCCGGGTTATCATGGCAATTGATAAGCCTTGCGACTAGACTGTGGATCTCTCCAACAGTTAGTTTCCATGGTTGACTAAAGCCTTTGCTCCTTTTTATCAGATGAAATCTCCTTATTCCTGATATCCACTGAAATCGATTTGGTGGATATGTCTTAGACAATGACATTTTGTAGTTTTGGGGTGGCACAAATGCATAAGTTAACCTACACTATATCCTATTCTTCATTGGAACATCTTCTAAGTTCTAGCACCAGTTGAGGTGTCCAATTGCAGCGGCGATCTATTTAACCAAGTGTATGCATTGTTAAGGTGGCCAATCTAAGTCCACTTCTTTAGGATGAAGTTACTTTACCTGCATGGTTCTCACAACTTTATAGTTTACCTTGAGTTCAGAGTTTCTTTATCTCAGTTATTCAGAAGGTTTCGATGCCGGTCCATATCACATTATTTATTTATTTAAGATTGGTGGTCAGTAATATTTCACAATATTTTTTCAGTTGTCAGTAATTTACATCAAATTTGTCCTATTCCAACCTTTGAAGAATTGCAATGAAGTCAAATAGAGTGTGATTTACACCATGTATCTATAGCCTTTTAGAATGTCTAAAATCAGCACAAATATGATGTTCATTTTTGTCTTGACAAAGTCTTTTGGAATGTTATTGAAATTGTGCTCAGGAAGCCATACATAGCCTTGTCAATCAAACAAGGAAACTGCCTTTTAAGAGCATCTCTGCTTTAGGGGTATGCCACCCATCAGTAGCCTGCCCACTAAACTACCCCAACAGGAAGAGAGTTGCGATCATTACAAGCCTTCCAAAGAGTTTCCTCTCCTAAGATTAATGCTAATCAAGTTCACTATCACCATTTTGTCCAACATCGATTCACAGATGGCTCCATCCTTATGTTCTGCAGGCATATGAAGTTTGCTCGTAGTGCCTCTGAGATCCTCTTCCATACCCATAGCCTATAGGTGAGAAATGAAAATTGTACATCTAGGACACCAAAGGGGTTCTATGTCAGACAAACACAGAGGCTTATGACCTCTACCTAGCCAAGTTAACCACTATCCATGCAAACCTGGGACTGTTACAAACCAAAATTTGAAACTGCCATTATTCTGAGAAACTGTTAAAATATAACACTTTATATAGCATGTAAAGACAGTTATGTAGTTGTTCGGTTTGTAACTGTTCAACCACCTCTTCACATATAAATAAACCTCTGCCTGTGTCATTCCAACAGTGCAGTTTGCCTTCTGTATTCTTTCTTCTCTTTGCATATGCTAACATTGGTATCAGAGCGGTCGGTTCGCAGTTCGAGGAAGCCTTGTCAACAGGCACGAACTGGAAGTTTGGGGAAGCCCTGGTAGGGCACAAACTGAAGATACTTCGCCGCTTATTGCAAAAGATTCACGGGAAGAGAAAATACATCCAGTGCAAAGAACGAACTGAAAATCACGGAAGCCTTAGCAAAGGAAAACGACGACCACGAAAACCTTGACAAGGGCAAAGTTGATGTGGAATAGTCGTGACAAGGAAAAACGACGACGAGGGCATGACTCGTTTCATTATCATTTCTTTTCCTGGTCGCAAGGGCAAATATGTGGGTTCCTGTTCACGAGGGCAGAATACGCGGCAAAAGAAGGTCGTGAGGGCAGAGGAGAGAGTCGCAAATCCAGTTCGAAGGCAGAGTCGCTGGAGAAAGAAATATGTGGGTCATCACAGCAGAAGTCACAGTAAATCCAGTAAAGTGTTTCTGAGCCTGCGTGGGGAGAAAGAGAAACCACGGTTTGCTGAAGTCGTTGAAATAATATTATTTTTTCAACAAAGGTATTCACCTTTGCATAATTTATTTCATACGATTTGGTGGAGCAATTATTTTTAATATTACTTGGAGGAATAAGTAATAATATTTTTAATACAAACAAATATAGTTGGGTGATTTGCATAATTTAATATTACTTATTGGAATAAGTAATACTTGGTGGGATAATACATTATTTTATTGGTGTGGCAAACTTTTATTTTATTATTTCCATTACTTTGTAATGTCCCCTTTTTGTAATGACCCCTGTTTCTCCTACGCCAAATGGCCCAAGGGCCAAGTCGGGTCCAAAACGTGGTCGGACCTAGGGGGCTGTGGACGTTGGAAACTTTTGGGAAGGGGGCCCCGTGGTTTTAATATCCGAGTTTGGCATTTGGGGGTCACTTTTGGACGTGGCGACTAAAAAAGGAAAAACGTAACTATAGTTGCTTTATGTTAGTGGCCCCTCCATGGAATAAAAGGCACCTAGGGTTATGGGGGCTCGTTTGCCAATGAAAGATATATAAGGAGACGGGGAAGGAAGAAAAGGGACTTTTTGTCGCATACTCTTAGCCTCTTCTCGTGCAGCTGCTGCTGTTGCGTTTCTACAGCTTGTGGAGTCAAATCCCACAGGGACCCTAGCTTCGGTGGTGAGAGACCTGTCCCTAGCTAGCAGGGCATTCTTCGGTAGTGAGAGATCTATCTTAGTCTGTCATCTTTGAGCCGTTTTTTACGGGCCGTGCCATAGAGATATTTTCGGAGGATTGAGAAAAATGATTTCGAGAATTTTTGGGGCTTTGGGGAAAGACAGTTAGAGGGGCTCTAGATCAGACTCACGGCCGCCATCTCGGCTGGGCGTGGCAAAGCACGTGGAAGGCGCCTCCTCATTTCCCGACTCCATTCTAGCGAGGCGGCTTACAGCAACCTTTTTTTGGGGTTTGTCCAGTCGGCCGTTGTAGATCTATAGGTGGCAGTACTATTTCCTATCTCTGCCATTGTTATTTCCAAAGACCCTTGTTTTGTCTTGTATTGAGAGGGTCACGAACCTCTGAAGTATTCCAGCCGCTTAGGGCTTTCTGTACTTTTAGGGCAGCAATATAATATTCCAAAAAATGTTTTCATAGTGTTTATTATTACGGTTGCTAGCGTCACTCAAATTTTCATGCACTGTGGGAGAATATTTTGTGTGATATCAATTTAATACCATTCGCTGTCCTAGCTGGACATTTTCATTAAAAATCAGTATTTTACTTTTCTGCAAGTTTTCAATATTTTGTGCATTTTTAAGTGGTATCCCACAAGGGATATTTCAGTGGTATCAAAGCAGTTGTTTCTCTAGCTTGTTGGGTTGAAAGATGGGGGACAAAGACAATGAGGAAATAGGGGTAGAGCTGATGAAACAATTGTTCACCAACATGGTAAAGCAACAGGAGACTACCAATCTCTATTTGAGCTAGCTCATTGGGAGATTAGCACAGGACAGGTCTGATATTCATGTGGAAAGAGGAGAAAATAGCAACAGGGGACAATATGGTCAAAGAGGTGAGGGTGGACATTTAGGACAACGGTCCCCCCATTCTTCTACCAGGCCTCTGGGGTCTCACGAACCTTTGTTCTTGAAGGATCCGGAAGTTTACTGAGTACGGCAGCCAGGGGAGGTTGTAGATGAGGAGTCTTGTTGGGAAAGGTACCAGACTTTAAGTGATGGCTTTCGTGACAACATGCCATTCCAGGAATATTGCAAAATGAAGATTGGCAGCAGGCCTAGGAGAGATTACCAGGCACAGTACCAGAGATGCAAAGGAGGTGGGATGATTTTGTTCCACATTTCGATGGTTCTAAGAAGTGTACTGCACAGTCTTGGGTGCAGAAGTTGAAGACATACTTTGACTTGAATCTTATGTGGGAGGAAGATGCAATTAAGTTTGCAATCTTACATCTAGAGGGAGATGCTCATGATTGGTGGCATCATGGGTTGATTACACAGGGACACCTATACATCATGACTATACGAGTTCACAAAGAGGCTAGTGAGTAGATTTGATAAGAGGGACCCCGATAGGTATTTTAGAGAGTTGACTCATCTGAGGTAGACCGGTTCCGTGGATCAGTATATCACCGATTTTCAGAGACTATCGGTCATGGTACCTGATATTACAGAGATGAGGTTGATTTCCCTATTCACAACAGGTTTGACAGACGCTCTCGTTGGATTTGTGAGGGCATTTGAGCCTTCTTCGTTGCATGAGGCTATTAGGAGAGCTCGTGACCTGGAGTTATCCACTCCTAAGTCGAGGTTTCCACCTCGAGTGCAGCCTAAGGGTTTCCCTTCAAGAACAGGGGTCGCAGCCAAAGGTACCTCCACCTAGGAAGGATACAGCCTGGAGACCATTCGGAGCTAGTGAGGACAGGGAGGAATTGAGGCGAAAGAAACTATGTTTCGATTGCCGCGCACCTTGGGTCCCAGGACACGATTGCAAGGGTAGAGGGAGGGCCCAGTACATAGAGGTCTTCGAGGAGAGTGATGGTGACGAGGAGTTGGACACACAACCATTAGAGGATGATGATGGTGAGGCATTAGATGGTGCGGGTGTGGAGCAGGATAGTGAGATTTTCCCCCGGAGACTATCGCCACATTGTCTAGTACCCGAGGTACAAGGCATTCAGAGTTAGGGGAGTTTTGCAGGGACAACGAGTGGTGGTACTCATTGATAGTGGGGCAACCCACAACTTTATTGATGCCTCATTGGTTGAGAGGCGGGGTTACAGACAGAGGAATTTGAGGGCTTCAACGTGGTTGTAGCCAATGGAGATTCTATGAGATGCACACGACGGGTTCCCCAATTGAGCATCACGATGGGTAACTATACAGATTACAATGATTTTACGTTGTTGGTATTGGAGAGACCAACATAGTGCTTGGGGTACAATGGCTCCATTCCCTTGGTGAATTTCGAACTAACTTCCAGATGATGGAGCTGAAGTTTAAGTCCGAAGGGAGGAATGTGATCTTGAGGGGCTTATCTTTAGGGGCACCCCAGAGTTGTTACGGCCAAGAGGATCGAGAGGATCTATAGGCACGACGAGGTGGATTGGGCAATACATTATTTGGTTTCGAACAAGAAATCAGAAGAGGGCCAACAACAAGTACCATGTGGATATACAGGGCCTATTGGACAAACACAATGCCGTGTTTGGTGACATACCTCCAGGCATACCTCCAGATAGGGGATTTGAGCATGTAATTGAGCTCGAGGATGCTAAACCGGTGGTCACTTCTCCTTACCGTCACCCCAAACGGTTTAAGGATGAGATCGAGAAGACTATATAGGAGCTCATGGATATGGGGCATATTAGACCGAGTTCCAACCCTTTTTTTACTTTTTGGTGAAGAAGAAGGATGGGACCCTATGGATGTGTATGGACTACCGGGCCTTAAATAAGAAGACAATAAAGAACAAGTATCTTGTACCACGCATTGATGAGTTGTTGGACGAGCTACATGGTGCAATCTATTTTTCGAAAATAGATTTGCGTTCTGGATATCATCAGATCAAAGTCAGGGAGCAGGATGTGCATAAGACAGCGTTCAGATGCCATTACGGTCACTTTGAATTCTTGGTGATGCCTTTCGGATTGTCTAATGCTCCAGCTACATTCCAGTCTTGCATGAATCATGTGTTCAACCGCCACTTGGAAGTTTGTATTGGTTTTCTTTGATGATATTTTAGTCTACAACAGGACATGGGAGGACCATATCAGGCACCTGGGTGAGATATTGGGGATATTAGAAGCTAATTCGTTATATGCGAAAGCCTCTAAGTGCGAGTTCGGCATGACCGAGCTTCTTTACTTGGGATATGTAATTGGTGGGGGTACAGATGAAGGTGGATAGAGGGAAGATACGGGCAATCCTGGATTGGCCACCACCTAGGACATTGACACAATTGAGAGGATTCGTGGGGTTGTGCACATACTACCGGAGGTTCGTGAAGAATTTCTCTCGGTTGGCTACTCCATTGACCGATTTGACCAAAAAGGGGCTTTTGCTTGGACAATCGCAACAACAAGTTTTTGATCACCTCAAGGAGGTGATGAGTTCGTGTCCCATCCTCGCATTACCAGACTTCTCCCACCCATTCATTCTAGAGTGTGATGCATCAGGAGAGGGTGTTGGGGCAATTCTCATGCAGGATAGGCATCCCATCGCCTATGAGAGTCGGAAGTTGAAACCCGTGGAGAGAGGGTATTCAATTTACGAAAAGGAGATGTTGGCCATCATGCATGCCTTGGCCAAGTTCAGACAGTACCTTGTGGGCAACAAATTCGTGGTTCGTACGGATCACAACAGTTTGAGGTTCTTCCCGAGGACAGAAAGAGCTCAACGATCGCCAACAGAGATGGGTGAATAAGGTGCAAACCTATGACTTTGACATAGAGTACACTAGAGGTAAGAATAATATCGTTGTTGACGCTTTATCTAGGAGGCCTTACCTCACTGCTATGCTTAGTTCTATGTCTGAGATTTCAGCGGATTGGAAGGCTCATATACTTGTTGAGTACTCCAAAAACTAGTTTACCTGTGAGATCATGGATGGTAGTATACAGGATGACCGATACAAAGTAGTAGATGATCTCATTTTCTACAAGGATAGAATTTTCCTTGTACTAGGATCCAAAATGAAGGAGAAGATCCTTCGTGCAGTACATGATACACCCCTAGCTGGACATCCTGGGTATTTCAAAACATACAGGTTCATCAGGGAAAGATTTGCATGGAAGGGAATGAAGGACGATGTCCTTAATCATGTCAGAGAGTGTATGGTTTGCCAGCAAACCAAATCCGAGCGTTCTTTCCTAGCAGGATTACTTCAGCCTCTCCCCATTCCCGAACAGAAATGGGAAAGCATATCCATGGACTTTATCACTGGGCTTCCCTTGGTGCATGGGCATAGCTGCATTTATGTTGTAGTTGATCGGTTAACCAAGTATGCTCATTTCTTTTCCCTACCCAAGGGGCACGAGGCAGTGGATGTGGCCCGGATCTTCTATACCGGTATTTTTAGGCTACATGGGTTGCCTAAGAACATTGTCGATGAGAGACAAGATCTTCATGAGCACCTTTTGGTAGGAGATCTTCCGACTAGCAGGTACAAAATTGACCCCTAGCACTAGCTACCATCCACAGACTGATGGGTAGACGGAGATAGTCAATAAGTGGATAGAAGGCTATTTGTGGAGTTATGTAACAGGACACCAACGGGCATGGATTAAATGGTTACACATGGGCGAGTATTGCTACAATACCACCTACCAGATGAGCATAGGTATGACCCCTTTCCGAGCTCTGTATGGGTATGACGCCAAGACATTTGTAGATTTGGTATTACCAGATAGCCGAGCTCCCAAAGCTCGAGATTGGTTATAGGAGAACAGGATATTCTGAAGGCTCTCAAAGAGAATCTCCAGAAGGCACAAAATCAACAGAAGGTATACGTAGATCGGCACAGGACAGAGAGGTCTTTTGAGGTGGGGATCTAGTGTTCCTACGTTTACAGCCGTATAGGCAGTCCTCGCTGAAGCAGAAGGGTGCAGAGAAATTGAAACCATGATTTTATGGTCCGTACCGAGTAGTTCATCGAGTCGGGACAGTGGCATATGAGCTAGAGCTACCGGAGCACAGTAGGATACATAATGTCTTCCATGTTTCATGCCTTAAGAAGGCGCTCGGACCGCATCTCTCTGAGAGCTACCGCCGCTAGATGAGGAAGGGAAGTTGGTTTTGGAACTGGAAGCCATTATTGAAACGAGACAGAGGGGGCTCAGGAGCAGAGTAATCACCGAATATTTGGTGTGATGGAAGGGACTGCCACTCGAGGATGCTACTTGGGAGGGGGAGCAGATTTTGTAGCATCCTAATTTGCAGTTGCTTGAGGACAAGCAAAATTTGGGAAGGGAGGACTGTAATGTCCCCTTTCTGTAATGACCCCTTCTCCTACGCCAAATGGCCCAAGGGCCAAGTCGGGTCCAAAACGTGGTCGGACCCAGGGGGTGTGGACGTTGGAAACTTTTGGGAAGGGGGCCCCGTGGTTTTAATATCCGAGTTTGGCGTTTGGGGGTCACTTTTGGACGTGGCGACTCAAAAAGGAAAAACGTAACTATAGTTACTTTATGTTAGTGGCCCCTCCATGGAATAAAATGCGCCTAGGGTTATGGGGGCTCGTTTGCCAATGAAAGATATATAAGGAGACGGGGAAGGAAGAAAAGGCACTTTTTGTCGCATACTCTTAGCCTCTTCTCGTGCATTTCGCTGCTTTGTTGTGTTCCTACTGACTTATGGAGTCAAATCCCACAGGGACCCTAGCTTCGGTGGTGAGAGACCCGTCCCTAGTTAGCAGGGCATTCTTCGGTAGTGAGAGATCTACCCTAGTCTGTCATCTTGGAGCCGCTTTCTGGGCCGTGCCACAGAGATATTTCCGGAGGATTCGAACAAGGATTTCGAGGATTTTTGGGGCTTTGGGGAAAGACAGTTAGAGGGGCTCTAGATTAGACTCACGGCGGCCATTTCGGTTGGGCGTGGCAAAGCACGTGGAAGGCGCCTCCCTCATTTCCCGACTCCATTCCTAGCGAGGCGGCTTGCAGCCTCTTTTTGGGGGTTTGTCCAATCGGCCATTGCAGATCTATAGGTGGCAGTACTATTTCCTATCTCTGCCATTGTTATTTCAAAGACCCTTGTTTTTGCTCTTGTATTGAGAGGGTCACGAACCTCTGAAGTATTCCAGCCGCTTAGGGATTTCTTTACTTTTTGGGCAGCAATATAATATTCCAATAAATGTTTTCATAGTGTTTATTATTACGGTTGCTAGTGTCACTCAAATTTTCATGCACTGTGGGCGAATATTGTGTGATATCAATTTAATACCATTCGCTGTCCTAGCCGGACATTTTCATTAAAAATCAGTGTTTTACTTTACTACAAGTTTTCAATATTTTGTGCATTTTTAAGTGGTATACCACAAGGGATATTTCATACTTTGGAATAATAAAATGGCAAACATATCACACTTAACTTTGTCGGAGACACAAAAATTAATGGGCACTAATTCCAATGTATGGAGCCATAAGATTTTAACGGTCGCGGAGTTTCGTGATTGTGATAAAATAATCAAGGGTGATGAAAGCCAACCAACGACGAACTTTGAGGATTATGACAAATGTCATAAGGAAGCGTTATTGCTTCTCAAGTTATCGGTGTTGGATGATTTGATACCGGAAGTGCGGAATGCCACTATGGCAAGCACGTTGTGGGCCAGTCTGAAGGATAAATATCAGACGTCAGAAAAGAGTCGGGTTTTATACCTGAAAAATATGCGCTTTTCCATAAAGTTACAAGAAGGTGGATCATTGTCCGAGCACGTACTTCCTACGATGAAAGATCTCCGAGATTAGTTATCTTTCATCAACAAAAAGGTGGACGACGATGATATGGTGGCTTTGGCTTTGAACAACTTACCTTCTTCGTATGAGTCATTTGTGGAGGCACTCCATTTAATGGCTGAAAGTCAAACACCCACATTTGGCAAGGTGAGTTCCTACCTGTTGCAAAAGGGGCGGAGACAACTTGGGCGAGAATCTAATTGTGACCAATAGAGAGTGCTCTTGTCACTCGGTCAAAAGGAAAGTGGAGCGTCGGTCCGGTGAGTCTTCCACTCGGTATCAGGTCACATGCTATTACTGTCACAAGGTTGGGCACCTAAAGAAGGATTGCCGGAAGCGGAAGTATGATCTTTCATAGCAAAACAAAAAGCCATGTAATGAGGAACATGTGGCAGCAGTTGCAGAAGAACGGGATTCGGATGACGGGCATGCTCTTTATTGTCTTACGACATCATGCTCGAATGACAGTGGTACCAGTTGTTGGATCATTGACTCTGGTGCGTCTGCACACTTTTCATGTTGTAGGGACTGGTATGTTTCATTTATTGCAAATATTTGTTTTGAATCAGTAATACTAGCTGATGGAGAAACACTTGCAGTAGAAGGGATAGGAGATATATGCATTGTATTGAATAATGCTCATAAATTGTTTGTACGGAATGTTAGATATGTACCTTCTTTACAAAAAAATCTTCTATCTATTTATCAATTGACTGAAAATCCCAATATTTATGTGGATTTATGTGGAAAGAAGTGTGTTGTCTTTGATGTGAAACAGAGACGGATAATTGCCCTTGGTATTGGGCAAGGTGGTCAGTATCAACTTGTTGATCCGGCTGCGATCAACATGAATGCACGTGTGGAGGACAGCTCCACCATTCAGGAAGTGCAGGAGGCTGCAATGCCTTGGGAGGAAGTCATTCCTCACAAATTTGTTGACTTGAATACAGTCAAACTACATGCACCTATTGTGGAGGGAGTATCCACTATACTAGGTGTACGGGAGGCGGACATGCCTTGGGAGGATGGATTTCCTCATTCTGAAGAACAATTTGTTGTGGACGGAGACTCCACTATTCCAAATGCACTAACGATGCATGGTGAGATGGCATGCCCAACCACTCACTCAGAGGTCCTTGCTCGAAGGACAATAGAGCATGACCAGTTTGCTCATTGTGTTGTGAACAATCTTTCCCAACAGAGGGGGATAGATGAGCAAATAGATGAGGAGTTGATTCTCACTCCTACCACTGTTGAGACGGAGACCACTGCTGAGACGGAGATGGTTATTTCTCCTACTATTGCGGAGTTGGTTCTAACTCCTACTGCACAGATGGTCACATTTCTCTTATTGAGAAAGTTGGATGAGCACTACATGGTGTTGCAAGGACGTGATCGAGGTGACTTCGATTGCAGGATAATTGAGTCTTTGTACAGACTCCAGCAGGCTACACAAGCCTAGAACAAAGTTTTCAATCCACTTCTCCGAGGTTTTGATTTCAGCACTCTGGAGATGGGGCTGACACTCTCAGCCATTAGTGATTCATCACTGGTCAATGAATCACGTAATAGAGAACTAGTGGACCACTTGTCATATCTTTTGTTCATGGGACTAGATTTTTGTTTTGCGGTTCTTCATTCGACAACCACAACACAGTCATGGACTGATGATTTTGAAGTCCAACCTATGGCACAATCTGTAGATGTAATGACTAAACATATGGGTTTTAGGAAATTTGTAAAATTTCGGGACAAACTTTGTCTTGTTTCCGGTTTAGTCATTAAGAGGGGGTGTTAAAATATAACACTTTATATAGCATGTAAAAACAGTTATGTAGTTGTTCGGTTTGTAACTGTTCAACCACCTCTTCACATATAAATAAACCTTTGCCTGTGTCATTCCAACAGTGCAGTTTGCCTTCTGTATTCTTTCTTCTCTTTGCATATGCTAACAGAAACAGGCTGCTCAAATATGAAGAAATTGAAACTGAAATTGTGGAGAAGGAAACTATGTAAAAGTCTGAAATCTGAAACAGAAATTTGAATTTGAAAATTGAAATTTGACTGATGAGATATAATAGAGCTGTTATGATTCAGATCTGAAAATCCATTATTACAACTCAAATTTTGCAATGGAATTCTTGAACAAGAAATGGAACCGATACTGAAATCTGAAAAAGAACCTAGAGAGAATTTTATCATAATGTAAATGGCATTTATGAAGATTTTGCAACCATTAAAATCGAATGGAAACAAGAAATTACTCAAACTTTCAAAAAAAAAAAAAGAGATTGGACAGATATTGCAAAAAAAAACACGAGATATGATGAGGTGCAGTTAGACAGCTAAATTCTTCACTAAAGGATTACAACTTGCTTGATTACAAAATGATGTGCGAGTTGGATTATTTATACCTCTCCCTATTCATTGGCACAGATTCCAATAATTGTCATGTCAACATATTATTCTCCATTAAATTAATACACGGATCACCTTATAAAGTGAAGGTGGGCTGTTGGGCTAGTTACAAAATATAATATAAACACACCAATGTCGGCCATGACCAAAGTGAATGATTACACGTTTTGACGTTCTCCCTTAATCTAAGCGAGGGTCATGGAAGAGACATTATTGAACACATCCATGGCAGCTTCTGAAAACTACAGTAGCTCCAATTTGGCAAACTACTCCTCGGTCTTCAATATGCTAGATGACTGAAGAAGCTCCTGCGATCTGCAACACTTCTAAAATTTCAAAAGACTTGATGATTCAAGCAACTTCCTCTATGTGGCACAATCCTTGTCAACCCCAAGACTTGAAATCAATCATCTGTTGTGCTCCAAAGTGAAGAAGGAAATATCATTCATAAAAGAGATGAAATCCCATCTCAAAGTGAGAGAAGCTAGCACATACTGAAAGAAAGTGTGGCATCCTCACCCCCTCTAAACAACATCCCCCAAAGATAGAAGAATGTAATGTGGAGAATCTACCCAAAACAAATGATCAAATTTTGAAGCCTTATGTGAAGAAAACTGTCACTCCAAGCTGTAAATCCTATGTCCAAGCTCCAAAACAAGCTCCTCTAAAATTGTGATGCCAAAAAGCATGAAGTAAGATATTGAAAACTCATCATCACAAATGTTGGATGTCATAAGGTTCTTACACAATTTCGCTCATGTAGCGAAGAAATAGGTTAGAAAGAATTGTTGTTGGTCTTATTTCACGTTTCCCTTAACAAATTTGTGCTTTTACGCATGTTCAACAAGTAAAAACTACTAAGCCAACATATCACCTAAGTTAGGCACTTAGGTGCTCACTTGAGCTCAAAGAAAATATCGAGCTCCTTTTGTGGGATGGTAAAGGAATAAATTATTGATATTCTAGTTATTCATCTACATATGCACATTCACAAATTCAAAGTATCTTCAAAGCACTTGGATATAGTCATACAACCATAAAGTATTTATGAACTACACCATGATTAAATAATGAAAATCAAGCATGCATCATAGTAATACACCATATATGAAGTTGGGTCTCCCATAATCTCTATTGCATTCCTTGCATAAAGTTACAATATAAATTGCAAACTTTCATCAATTTTCGCTATCAATCCCTAGCTCTATTCTATCCATTACTAGCAAAGGGGGTTTATATAAGCACCCCCCCGCCTACTTTACAATCATGAAATCCTAACCCTAAAAGCATTTTGGTTCTTATCTAAAAAATAGATACGACCCCTAGTCATACACGTGCTGCAAAAACTGTGCTTTACTGGAGTTGCCTAGTTCATCGTCGGATCCCTCGCCCTGATACCTACAGCTGCAGCTGCCTTCTTCCTATGTGATTTGTGTGCACGACTCTTTCTTAGTTGACATCTTCTTGCGAATCACTACTTAGCATTGTTTAGTTCTCTCTCTCTCTCTCTCTCTCACATTCTTGCAAAGGTCCTTCCTCCCGCTCAAGCATTTGCACAGATCCTTACTTTTGTGTGCTCTTAGATTGTTATGCTTGTCTAACACTTCCCTCATAGTGGCTAAATTTTGTCTCAAGGCCTCATCTTTGGTGGACCCTCCAACTTCTTGCGCTTTTGCTTTCAGCAATTGCTCGATCGATAGGTTGACACAATTGATCGGTTCCATTTTTGCGGTGTATACATCCAAAAGGAGTATAGGTCATTTTCTAGTAGTACACATATTTTAGAAATCTTTTTGAGAACTGCCATGAGGATCGATTGATTAGAGATCCATAACACAAAAACTCACAAATACACTCAAGGCCAATATCTGACCACAACAATCTCAGAATTTTATTTCTCCAAGAAATATTACAAGCTTTACAAATCTCTTCTCCAAATTTCTCTCTAGAATTCAATGAGACAAGCTTAGATGAATATCATTAATATATAGGCATAACAATTTGTTACAAATAACAATTATTAGTTGTAATTCAACTAGTATTAGATTTTAGGAGATGTGTTAGTATCCCTAAAATCATGCTCACACACAACCTAAGTATACTCAAGTTAATAAAACAACTTGACCAAAAATATGCATAATCTAGAAACTCCTAAATGAGCTTAACTAGCTAGGTGTTAATGACTAATCAAAAGACTAACTAAATAAAATCTACAAAGTCAGTCTAGTGTGAACACGACTCTCAACACCCTCCCTTAAGTGGAAGTTAGGGGGAAAAAACAAACCAAATACGGGTCCCACAGCTCTTAGGCTTGATAAGGCACCCATGTACAAATAAAGAAAAAGAAAAGAAAAGAAAGAAGGATTTCAAGATGAATCCCCCTCCAAGGACTACTTCCTTCACCCCAAGCAATGCTTGCAATTAAAGGTAACGAGGTGAAGCCAAAGGCTTGGTGATGATGTTAGCAACATGTTCAACAATGAGACACAAACTCCAATCAAACAACTCCATCTTGGACAAGCTTTCGAATGAAGTGCATGTGGGGTTCAATGTGCTTTGTTCGTCGATGCTCTATAGGGTTGCGTGCAATCTCAATAGAACTTTGCTTATCACACCAAATGGTAGTGGGATTATTCGGAGGAAAACCATACTCACCAAGTGGTTTTCAAAGCGAAAGTGCCTCCTTTCCGGCCTTAATAGCATCTTGATACTCCGGATCTGTTGAAGATATGGAAACAATTATCCTTCTTGCATGCCCATGCAATAGGACTTGAACCAAGGTGAAAGACAAATCCGAAAATGGATCTATGGGTATCAACACAACCTCCCCATTTGGAGTTTGTGAATCCCTCAATTTTTGAAGTTCCTTGTGGTGTGTATTGTATCCCGAGTTGGTGATGCTCTGGATATAGCGCAAAATACGCTTAGCTTCTTGTCAATGACTCTCATGAGGCTCATGGGAGAATCAAGAGACAAGGTTAACAACGAAACTAATGTCGGGACAAGTATGGGTTAGGTAGAGAAGATTGCCCACCAGCTATGCATGCACAAAATTGGATCAACGAACCGGGTTTTGTAGCTAGTAGTCAACTCCACTCTCAACTAGGATGGTGTGGGAGCAAGCTTGCATTCGGCCGTGCAAAACCGATGTAGAAGATTTGTAGCATACTTGTTTCCCAATAGGTGATGAATCTATAGGCCAACAAAACAATGCGAGAAGTCCTAGATTTGTCATATCAAACCTCACCATCAACTTGTGCTTTATATCCCGAATCAAGCGATCTGAATTACTTATGAGGATGAGGTCATCAACATATACCTCCGATACCAAAATATCCTCACTTTGCTTGAGGATGTAAGCGTTGAGGTTTGAATCACAACGATAGAAACCAAACCTTGATAGAAAATTGCCCATTTTCTCGTACCAAGCTTGGGGAGCTTGTTAGAGGCCCTGAGAACAATGGAGTTTGTAAACTAGTGAAGGGTGCAGCACGAATGATGGTTACACGAGGATTGAAATGATTTGTAGGCTGTTTGCATAGTCAACACAACGGAATAAAACACAAATTTCTTCTATTTTTTTAATGGCCTTTATGGCATCTACATGCAACCGCTCTTGTGGAGCTTACAAACTCTCTAATGGAGTATTTTACAGACTCTTTGGTGCCTCTCCTAAGGACCTAACCTAGACTAGTTTCCTTGTGCATTACAAGCACATTCAACACATTTGGCTCTCGGCGTTTTCAACTTTTCTCCCTTGGTGCCGACTACTATTTTCGTCGACTAGCCTCTAAATGGTGAACTCGACCTCCTTTTATACCTTACTGCTTCTCTCTCCTATCTAGCTTCTAGATTTCTCGCTCAAACTTAGAGTTGGATTTCAAGCTTATAAATGTTTTGAGCTACTTTTGCACCATTCAAATGTCCTTGTCGTGCCATGTTGACTGGTTCTTGGGCTGCTTTGACCGTTGAGTCATCGTGACCTTGATTCAGCGATTTGGACTGCCTTTTTCGCTTTGCCAACCACCTACTTTGACGCACACTTCTAGCTTTCTTTTATTTTCCAAGCTCTTCACAATACTCACGTGCATTCAAGGTTTTGAATTGCACCTTAGTATTGTTTCGTGCACTAGTCTTGGACTTTTGGGTCTTCTTTCAAACATCCGCACTTCCTTCGCATTCCAAGCCTTTGTGCAATCTCTCTTCATGCCGTTGTGCCTTTTGCGCACTTAGTGCCTTTGCGCATAACCTTCTTACGATCTCTGTGCGCCTCCAGTCTTCTCGGTTGAGCTAAAATTCTCTTATGTGCTCCCAAATCCTACGCGCACTCTGCGCATTATTTCTCTGCACCTACTCTACTCCTAACCTATTACACACTTTCACATGCGTTACGTCTTCACCAATTCCTATTGTGCCAAATGCTCGCACACTTCCACAAACTTCCCCTTGTTATGCGGAACCTCCTCTTCCTTTTCACGCGCTCTCCAACTTTCGTGTGCACCCACACTTAGCCAAAATTCATGCAGGATTGTCTTGAACCTTGGATGTCCCCCCATCAATGGAGCCCAAGAATTGCTCCATGTAAATCTCTAGAGATCACCAAGTAGAAATGCACTCTTCACATCCATCAGGAGACCGAGCATCGATGTGTTGCGCGAGGGAGAGAACAAAGTGCACAAAATCCATTTTGGCAATAGGGGCAAAAGTCTCAGAGTAGTCAACTCCTTAAATCTATGAAAACCCCTTGGCTACTAATCGTGCCTTATACTTATCTATTGAGTCATCAACTACATATTTGGTCTTATAGACCCATTTACAATGCACAAGAAGAAGCACTAACTCCCACGTGTTAAGAAGCACTAACTCCCATGTGTTATTCTTCATGAGTGAAGAATACTTGTTTTGCAGAACTTCCCACTCAACTTTCTTGTCACCTTAGAAAATAACACTGGATCATTAGAAATTGCTTGGCTCATAAGAGCAGTACCATATGCGAGAACAAGTGCGACATGGATTAGAAGGATTACGATTGTTTGTAGAGTAGATTGGATCACTTGGGCATAAACTAAGGAGTAAGAGGAGAGGCGGCGTAACAACATCATCAGATGTGTCATTATCAATATCGGGAAGTAGGCCTTCTCTTTCAAAGCCGGGAGGAGAAACCATAGGTGGAGAAGACTCAAAAGTTGGCACCAATGGAGTGAAATTCTCATCAACTCTAACATCTCGTTGAAACAAGACATCATGTGTGATAGGATCAAAGAGGCAACAGGCCTTCACATCCTTGCAATGGCCAACAAAAATGAGCTCTTGGCTCTTCTTTTGCATAGACTTGTGCTTGTCATCGAAACAAACGCCCTTGCCTTACTTTTGAAGACATGAAATCCAAAAACATTAGGCTTTTCACTTGACCAAGCTTCTTTAGGAGTCTTGTTCGCCTGCCTTGTGGGGTATGTAGTCCTGGATTTAGTTTGCACATTTTATTGCTTCATCCTAGAACTCAAGTGCCAAGTCCTCATTTTTGCCATGTAATTAGCCATCTCCTTAAGTGTTCAGTTTTTACGCTTTTTAACACCATTTTGTTGAGAGGTGTAAAGGTAGCGTGAATTGGTTCAAAATCCTATGCTCGTACAAAATGCGGAAGGCTTCACTTACATTTACCCCCATTATCTATGCGGATATTTTTGAAGGAATCCCAATCTACTTCTCTATAAATGTGTTAAGCTTATCAAAAACTTCACTCTCGGACTTTAGAAGATGCACCTAAGTCCTTTGTGAAAAATCATCAATGAAAGTTAGTACATATTTGGCACTAGAAAAGGAGTGAGTGGGTAAAGTCATCACATCACTATGTAGTAACTCAAGTGGAACTTTTGTTCTTAAAGCCTTTCCCTATGGGAAGGGGTCTTGGTGTTGTTTGCCAAACATGCATCCTAGACAAACACCATCAATACAAGAGACTTTTGGAACTCCAATCACTATATTTTGAGAACTAATCTGTTGGAGATATCTATAATTGAGGTGATCAAGCGCTCATGCCATAATTTTCTCACTATATCACCATACGCAACAATAAAAGAACATGTAGAGGTGTCAAATTTATCAAAAGTATAAAGGTGTGAACTTTGTTCCACCACACCTATTCTGCAACAACATCTTGAGGATCATTCAGTTCTCTAATTATAACATTATGTGGAGAAAATTCCACAACCTTTCAAAGCCATAATTACAAATTTGATAAATAGACAACAAATTGAAAGAAATTTTGGGTAATAAAAATACATCATTGATGCATCATGTATTGCATTTCTGTTGAGTCGGAGCCCAAAACTTCAACTCTTGAAGAGTTTCGATGGTGATTTGAGAAGTTTTGAGAGGGCACAACACTTATTTGGCATGATATTCATTTGCTAGATGTTTTTAGTTTTCTTTGTGTATGTTCGAGAAGAAGGCTTCATTCGCGAAGAGGATGCCATGCTACTACTTGTACACAACTGAAATTTGATTGGGTGAAGAAGATAAAGAAGTTTTAAGCTAAGTTTTCAGTTTTATAAAATATTTAGGGCCAAAATAGGAATTTTAAAGTGTATTGTTTTAAATTTAAAATAAACAAATATATTTTTGCCTTAGAAATTGCTTGGAAGATGTTTAATTTAGTATCGGTGAAGGGAAAGGAGTTCGAGCCTAAAAATTTGCCCAATTGTTTTGTTAGGTGATAAAAACAAATGTAAAAAGGATTTTGTAAATCTTGAGAATTTAATTTTTCGTCATTTTTAGGCAATTTTGCAGAAATCGGTTAATTTAATTTCTCATAAACCGTAAAGAGTTTGAAGTTGAAAACTGGCAGTAGTGTCCAATTTAGGTGTCGGATCCGCATGCAAAAGGAATTTTCGAGATAGCCTTTCTAATTTTTTAATTGACTTGTTTTAGTGAAAAACTAAGCAAAATGGCTAGCATTCAACATTTGTTATTGCCTGACAACCAAAAGTTGATTGGTAAAAATTTCGGTCTCTAGAGTCATAAGATGCTTACAATCAACGAGTTCAAAAATATTGATCAAATAATACTTGGTTAAAATTACGACTTAAGGATGAAGAAGAAAGTGACGACTATGATAAACTTCAGAGGAACCCTTTATGTTGCTCTCTCTGTTGCTGACCATTTAGTTTCAAAAGTTAGAAATGCAATGGTAGCTTTAGAATTGTGGAAAAATTTTACTTCAAATACTAGGCTTGAAGCCGGTAGGGTACTGTATATCAAGACTGTTATTTTCCACTAAAATGTAGGAAGGCGGGTCGGCTTTTGACTTTTGTTGTAGTTGAAGGATATCTGTGATCAATTGAAAGCAGTTGTGAAATTTGTAGATGAGCAGAATTTGATTGCTTTGGTATTATAGAACTTGCTTTGTCATGTTTTGACTCATTTGTTGAGTCATTGGAGATGATCATAGAGACACAAAAATCAATTATGAGGAGTTGTAGACAATTCTTATTCATAAAGAAAGGAGACTAGATTAGTCGATTGCCTCTACATCGATTCTTCTACAAAGAATGCTTTCTTCACAAGGTCAACGAGCGAGGAAAACAATGGAATGCAAACAAGGACACCTCTAAAAGTGACTAAATTAATAAGTCTTTCTAAGAAGTCTAAATGAAAATGCTTTTATCTTAAGGAACTTGGTCATTTCAAGTAAGATTGTTGTAAGCGACAAGATATGGCTAACACACAAAAGAAACCAAGATATGTTCATATTGTGGAAGAAGCTGAAGAAGAAATACATCTTGAATTTTCCTTTGTATGATCACATAAGCACTCGAAGACACACATTTGGTACTTTGGCTCAGCGTATCTCGATACTACACATGTCACAAAGATTGGTATGCGAATTTCACTTTGAGGATAATAGCGAGTAAATAATTTGTTTTCTTAGGTGATGGGTGGGCTCATTTTGTTCGAGATCTGGGGATATTGAAATTACATTGATTGAAGTTTTTCAATATACATTTAATAATGTCAGATATGTTCCATATACAAACAAGAATCTCCTTTTTATAATCGAGATAACAAAAATAAGAATCTAGTTGTCAAATTTTAAGGAAACAAATGTATAGTTACTACGGTAAAAGATAAAGTCGTTCTTTATTGGGATTAGAGAAAGTGATTTGTACAAACTCATAGATCCTAAAGCAACAAAAAATCATGCATTAGCAGCAATTGAGCATTCTAGTATTTTGTGACATGTAAGGTATGGACAACTTAGTTCTTGGTATTTAAATTTGCTAAACAAGACTAAAATGGTGAATGGAGTCCTAACCATTCAAGAAAGTGAGAATGTTTGTACAAAGTGTCGATTGGGTAAACAAATTAGGCATCCATTTCCTATTGATAAAGCATGGAGGGAAGATAATGTATTGGAATTGGTTCATGCCGATTTACATGGTCCAATGAAAAATTGTATGATGTCCGGAGTACTTTCTTTCTTATTAATTGTTGATGATTCTCTAGGAAATGTGGTTGTATTTCCTAAACAAGAAATTGGAATATTTTTGTAATTTTGTTGCATGGAAAACACCGGTTGAAAAACAATCCAGTGAACAAGTTAAAACATTTGGATCGACAATGGAAATGATTTCGTCTCAAAACAATTTAAAATTTACCGTACACGAGGAAGGTATACAGACAACATACTACTTACACTCCACAATAAAATGGAGTCGTGGAGCAGAAGAACATGACTATTATAGAGATGGCCGGATGTATGGTGCAAAGCAAAAATGTACTTTTTGTCACTTTGGGAAAAGTTGGCAATCTTGTAGTCTACACCACTGAATAGAAGTCCTGTAAAGTTGTGCAAAACATCACTCATGAAGAAACATGGTCAGGTAGAACACTTGGTGTAAGTGCTTTTTGTATTTTTGGTTGTATTGATTTAGCATTAATTCCCAAATGAAAAAAATGAGTGGTTTAGATGCTAGAATTTTCACATATTGATATGCCGGTGAACACTAGGTGGAGGCCTCTACGAGCATGTCTTGCACAACACATAGATATAGATTCCTTGAGGAGTAGGAACCGGTTCGAGGTGTGGAGGCAATGGATAAGCATACATTGTTGGTTATTTTACCTATCTGATTATATGATTATATGATTGTCACTGTGCTTTATGAGCAATTAATAGGTCTATTTTCTTCTTAACATATTTTATTAAACTTTGTTAGTTGTTAAAGGTATAGTTTAATGACATTTCTATTCACTAATAGTAATTAAGATAAACATACATTGTTGGTTACTTTTACCAACACAATTATATGATTGTCACTGTGCTTTATGAGCAGTTAATATGTATTATTTTCCTTTTAACTCGTTTTATAAAACTTGGATGGTTGGTAAAGGTGTAGTGGACTGTGGAATGGCATTTTTTCATCGAGAGTAGTTCAAAATGTTAGATATGTTCCTATATTTAAACAAATTATCAGAGTTCCCGTTATTGGTCTTTTGTAATTGGAGGATGCTTTACGAGTGCATTAACTTATAAGTGATTTTATTATTTAATGTCAAAATGACAAGTTCCTAACTTGAATAAGCACATTGATACATCAGTAAACAATTATTGTATACATATTTCATTTCAATTCTATTGCAGCAGATTGGAAACGACTTCTTGTTCTTTCTTTCTTTTAAGTTTTTGTTTTTCCTTCCTTTTCATCTATCCATTTCTTTCAACTCTTTTGATTACCAATGTCTTCTTTTTATAATCCTTCTTTGTATCTTTTATCCCAGCATTTCCTTTGCTTCATCTGTTTTTCAGAGATTCATGCCTTGTATTCTTTTGTTCTTTTAACTCTATTATTTGCTTTGTTTTTTTGTTGTCTAATCTTATCACTTGGCTGTTTGTGTTGTTTTAATTTATTTCATGTAATATTTTTGTGTAGGTTGTGATGCTCGGATTGGATGCAGCTGGTAAGACAACAATATTGTACAAGCTTCACATTGGGGAAATTCTATCTACAGTTCCTACCATCGGTAGGTTGATTTGATTCAGATGCTAATTCTTCAGTCGCTAATGGTACTCTTAACTTTCAAGGGAATTTCTTCCTTTCCTCACTTATTTTGTATGATATGGATTTCTATCCACTTCTGCGTTGGATTTCTTAGAGTTGAAAAATTCCCTCTTAGCATGGTTGTCTATTTGGTGCATAGCAGGATGTTTTGTTGCATGCGCTAAAGTATTTATTATGTAAACCTTATGCTTGCGTGCAATCGTATAGAGCGAGGTGTCACGAGTCATAACTATGATGAATTCAGAAATTTCATGATCAAGCTTCGACGTTGAATGACTGATTTATTATTTTAATTTAAACTCAAGTGCAATCTAATTTCACGTTAAGTGAAATATGCTACTTATTTAATTCAGCTTACATCAACAAGAGCAGGAAAACTTGTTTTGGGCTGCTAGCTCACGATTATCATTCATTTGGCCCCTGTTCTAGAATGCATCATTTGATATTAGAGACAAATTAAAAGTCCAGTTTGTGAGTGTGTACCTAGCCTACATAGGACTGTGATTAGATTACAGCAGTAAGGTTGTGATTAGAGAGTTATGGAAGCAAGATCGGATATGGTTGAAGAAGATGGGAGACAACATTTTGCACTTAGGGACAATGTGAGTGATGTAGAAGATGAGTTGGAGTAGAAGATCTAGAACCAACACTTGAGCGACAATTAAATGTGGGAGACAATAGGCTCATTAGAGCTATCACAAGGATTGGAAGAGGAACCAAGATGGAAGTTTCAAGCTTCTTAGGAACTTTGAACCCCGAGGAGTTGATTGATTGGTTCACTGAGATGGAAGAATAATTTGAGTTTGATGAGGTGGCTGACCCAAGGAGACTAAAAGTGGCTCAGACCAAGCTGAAAGTTTGTGTAACCATGTGCTGGAAATAGGTACAAACTGAAAGGAATAGAAGGGGTCAATAAAAGATTACCTGTTGGGACAAAATGGTTGCCAAATTGAAGGGCAAAATTTTGCTTGCAGATTATCAATTGGACTTGTTGAAGAAGCTACAAAACTTGAGGCAAAGAGAGCTCAGTGTGAAAGATTACATTGAGGATTTGTAAAAGATCGCCATATGTTCTGGTCACTGTGAGGTAGACCAAGAGAAGGTTGCAAGAACATAAATGGGCTGTGAACAAACTTACAAGATGAGTTAAATGTGGTCTGATTACACACTGTGGAAGAGCCTCATCAATTTGCATAGAATGCCAAAGAAAAGTTGTCAATGAAACAATAAAATACATCAGGAGGTAGATGCAGAATATTAAGGGAATGAGCTCATTCAAATGTTGGAAGAGGACAACATAGCCGTGAAGGAGAAGCAGGCCCTTCTCGTGATCAGCATCATGGACAATGAGGCAGATCATACACTCCAAGAGGTAGATATTCTCTGGAACACGTTTTAGGTGTGGGAAACTGGGACATAGAGTATGAGTGTCCACAACAAAGTAACAGCAATAGGAGAAACAGAGATAGTGCTCATGTTGCCAAAGCAGAGGAAGAATCAGTTGCGTCACCTGAACCCACCGAATATTCAGAAAATGGAGAACCCCTCACGATGAGGATGGTGCTGCTGAAACCAATAAAGGAGGACAAGGAAGTTTGTTTCCGGAGTGTTTGCAAATCTGGATGTAAGTGCTGTAAAATAATGATTGACAGCGATAATATGGATAATCTAGTGTCCACTGAGATGGTAGATAAACTTGGGTTGAAGTTAACACTCCCAAATCCGCATGCGAGGTATCTTGGCTTCATGAAAGAGTCGTCAATGGTTGGTGAATGAACACTGTTTAGTGCATTTTCAGATTGGGTCATGCAAGGCTGAGGTTTGCTATAATGTTATTCCCATGGATGTATGTCATGTATTGTTGGGCAGACCATGGCAATTTAATTGAAGGCTGTCCATAATGGGAGAGCCAAACACCTACACCCTTGAGATGAGTGGCAAGAAGTGTGCTTTGAACTCATTGAAAGCTAAGGATGTAGGAATAAGCGGCAGTCCTAAAGTTTTGGTTGTTTCTAGAAAACTGATTTTGAAAGTGGTAAAGAAAGAGAGCATGGTTTGTGTAGGAATAAATGAATAAGACTTCCCCTTTTATAATTGTTTTGTATGGTTATGCGGTTGTAACCGCTAACTAATTTTGTAACCGTCTTTGCATAATAAATACCCGGACACACAACCCATTTTATGCAGTGTGTATTCCGGTTTTCTCTTCAATCATTCTTTACACATTTATTCGGTTTATTCTCTCTCTCTCTCCACAAATTCTAAAGTGGTAGTAGAGCACAGGGCACGCTGCGAGTCGGAAATCAAGGGCACGCCATTAGGGCACGAAAAATCATCTTTATGAGTCATGAATCGGGAAGAATACACTCGCATTTTTCTAAAAAAAAGTCACGAAAATACAGTCTCGAATGGCACGTTTTCAAGAAATTAACAGTATTTTCGAGCATGAAAATATAATCGCGAATGGCACGTTTTTAGGAAAATAACAACATTTTCGAGCACAAATAGTCAGATTTTAATAGCCACGAAAAATCGTGATTTTAGACATTTTACGGCAATCGCGATTTGCGCTAATAAGGTGCATTATTACAGATCCACAATTCTAGAGGCACAAATATTTTCAGGACATAAGGCGGGAAAGACACAAAAGCAAAAATACTACTTGTGCTAGGGCACGATAAGTGCACTGTCTAGTTTGGTATTTTATTTTATTTTATTTATTCATTGCCCAAATACGCAGTTGTATTTATTCTATTTTATTAAAATGGAAATGCCCATAGAAAAATATTGGTCAAAATTTTCATACATGGAGAGTGAAAATACAAGTGCAACTTATGAATAAAAATTTGTGGTGCATTGTAAATGGGAAAGCGACAACACCTACCGATGCATCGAAATTGTTAGAATGGCAAAGCGAGAGATGATAGAGTGAAAGCTATTATTGGCCTTGCTCTCTCGACTCACGAACTTCATCATGTAGACCTAGACAAATCACCGAAGGAAATTTGGGATACTCTAAATAAATTATTTGGAGCGAAAGCAGTCAATGCCAAATTTTCCTTGAAACTTCAGTTATATAGGTTCAAAATGGATGACGGAGTCTCTATGTCAAGCCACATCAATAATCTAAGGTCCTTGATCAGACAACTAGCAGAAGTGAAAGCTACAATTGAGGACGAAGATGCCAAAGCTATCCTATTAAATAGTCTGTCTTCAAAATATAGCAATGTAGTTTTTACCCTCAGTCAAATTCAATCTCAATCTCTGGATGATATGATAACAACTCTTCTAGCTGAGGAAAAACGAACTACAGAGGATGCAGAAGGTCATTCCCAGCAAGAAAGTGCATTCTATTCTAGAACCAGAAAATATCATAGAAGATCAGATAAGTCGGAGATTGAATGTCATTATTGTAAGAAAAGAGGTCACACAGCATGGGATTGTCGTGTTCGAGCCAATGATGTGCTCAAGGGTAAAGTCATATCAAATACAACCAATATAGCCATGGTTGAAGACCCACCAGATGCAGAAGGTAGTGAGGACAGTGATGAATACGTGCTATAAAGATGCTCTAAACTTTGAAGGCAAGAAAGGATACAAGGTAGATGAAGCTCGGTATGGATGGTTGCTCAGATAGTTTGGGAGACTGTGGATCTTGGGAATTATACCCTCACGAGGGTCATGAGACAACTTGATGGAGCTTGTGGATGGCTCAGTATGGATGGTTGTCCAATAATTCGGGAGATCTGTGATTCGGGAGTTCGGGGAGGTGGAATCCGGGAACTCGGGAATTCAGCTCGGGAGCTACACCTTTACGAAGTAGGTTGATGGAGCCCTACCTTATCATAGCATTGCTTTCAAAGTGAAAGTGTTTGAAGATTGCGTAGTTTTGTTTTGTTAGATTGTTTGTTTTTGAGTTATGTAGGGTAAGTCTTAAGAGGGGGTGTAGGAATAAATGAATAAGACTTCCCCTTTTATAATTGTTTTGTATGGTTATGCGGTTGTAACCGCTAACTAATTTTGTAACCGTCTTTGCATAATAAATACCCGGACACACAACCCATTTGTACAGTGTGTATTCTGGTTTTCTCTTCAATCATTCTTTACACATTTATTCGGTTTATTCTCTCTCTCCACAAATTCTAACAGTTTGGATTCATTTCCAAACCCATGTAAGTTGGGATGATAGATAAGGCTAGTGAAATGCTAATTGAGGTGAACGATTTGTTGGATGGATATACTGAGCTTGTTTGCTGTAATTTACCAGAGGGTTTGCTATCCTTGAGGAGCAACAACCTTCACATGGATTTGGTTTCCGGATCTAGTTTGCCAAACAAGGCAGCCTATAGATTGACACCCACGGAGAACGAAGAGGTGAATAGACAAGTGAAAGAGTTGTTGGAGAAGGTTTTAATCATTGAAAGCTTGAGCCCATGTGCAGTTCCAACAGTAGTAGCACCAAAGAAGGGTGGAGAATGGCAAATGTGTACTGATTATTGAGCTATCAACAACGTAAAAATTGAATACAAGTTTCGTTGCTGTGGATGGATGATTTGATGGACTGTTTGAAAAGCAAAATACTTCACAAATATTGATTTGAAGAGCTGGTATCACCAAATGAAATCGATGACAGACCTGTAGCTTATTTCAATGAGAAGCTAAGTGATGCAAAGAGGAAATACTCATTTTACAATCAAGAGTTCTACATGATTGTACAAGATCTTAAAATTGGAGACATTACATACTTTGGGAGGAGTTTGTCTTGTACACAGATTATCAAGCACTGCAGTTTATAAATAGCCAAAGTGAGTTAAATCAAAAGCATATGAAGTGGATTGAATGCTTAGAATGCCATTCTTTTGTGTTAAAGCATGGTAGTGGGAATCTAATATAGTTGCAAATGCATTGAGTAGAAGATGTCTCTTGTTGAGTGAAATGAGAGTAGAGGTGATATGGTTCGATTACATGAAGGAATTATAGCAAGAGGATGAGGATTGTAGAGATGCATGGGCACCATGCAAGGGTCCAACAAGCATGAAAAGAACTCCACGGCTGGATTTCTTATTGCAAGACAGTTTGTTGTTCAAAGGACAATATTTATGTATACCCCAAGGATCAATGAGAGAACAATGTGATAAAAAAGAAACATGGTGGGGGATGGTTTAGTCTTTTTGAGATCGAAAAGACATTGGCAGAAATTAGTGAGAGATACTATTGGCCAAGATCAGCTACAAGGTGAAGAAATCTGTACAAGGTTGCAAAATATGTCAACATGCCAAGGGAAGAAGTCAAAACACCAGATTGTATAAGACAATTCCAATTCGGAATGACTCTGGTATGACATTAGCACGAACTTTGTGCTTGAATAACTAAGACCACTATCTTTGTTGTTGTTGATAGATTTTTAAAAATGGTACGTACACTTTGTCATATGCACAAAGACTAGTGTTGTCACCAATATTACAAATTTCATTTTCAAAGAGCTAGTATGATTGCAAGGATAACCTCAGATTTTCAGAGTATAGTTTCACATAGAGATACCAAGTCTATGGCTTATTTTTGAAAGACAATGTGGAAGAAATCAGGTGGTAAATTGGTTTTAGTTGAGCATATGAACCACAAATAGATGGGCAAACAAAGGTGGTGAATAGAAGCCTTGGTAATTTTTGAGATGCTTATTCAGAAAAAAACAAAAACAGTGGAATGTGATGCTACCTAAAGTTGAGTTTTCTTACAACAACTTAGTTAACAGAAGTCCAACGAAGACCTTTGCCAAACAGTGTATGGGTGTAGCCCAAGAGCTGTCACAAGATTTCGGGACATCAGCGATTTGAGTGGAGAAAGTGCAAAAGATGAAGACTAGGCAGAATATATGCAAGAGGTGCATCAACAAGTAAAGAGAAGCTGGAACAAGGTACCGTGAGCTATAAACATGTTGATATAAAGTGAAAAGAGTAAGTATTTTAGATTAAGTAATTGGTGTTGGCATATTTGAGAAAAGAGGCAAGGAGTATATGGAATATCTGGTCAAGTGGAAGAACAGGATCATTGAAAGTTCAACTTGGTTGAATCTGACTGAGGTTGATTGTTATGGCCATATCTTAGGGGAGTTCAATCCAACTCTACGAGCAGAATCTCACATTTTCAGATCCCGGGGTGTTTGATGGAGGAGTTCAATCAACAATCTTGTGTCAACTAAAAACTTGAAGTGTTAAATTCTAAGATACTGATACGGCAGAAAATAGGGCAAGATATGGACACAGCCTGGATGTTCTCAATATGTCTATAGACGTATCTGGCTGTATCTGGACTGTCCAGGCTGTATCCTGGGCGTATCCGGGGCAAAAAACAAATTTAATTTTTTTCCTATTTTTTTAACATTAAAACATAAAGTGACCCAAATTAAAGAAAAAAACAGTGTAAAATTCTAAAAAACAGACAGGGTTTGAATTTCCATGTCATCATCGTATTCGTCTTGTGAACAAATCTGACCAGGAGGGAACAAGCACAATTGACCCAAATACTCTTTATCTGATCACTTACAGGCAGATATTCAATTCTGGACAAGGAACAATTGTGAGAGTAAATCTAAATCCCACCACAAATCTGATTTTCAGTTTTGTGCTGCTATAAAACCAGAAATAAGATCAGTAGCTCTTGACATCAAGACATGCATCTTCTGTTTTAATGATCACGTGAAGATTTAGACCCTGCTGCATTCTCCCATAAACAAATTAAACCCTAATTTTGATGTAATAATAAAATTTAATATTTATCATGACATTTGTGACATTTCATTTGGCATTTGGTTGGCATTATATAAATTATCAGTTGTGTCTTTTGGTTATGTTTTTCTATGCACACTATGTGGTCAGTTAATATTTATCGGGCTAGAATTTACATATTTTTTATTTTTTATACATATTTTGTACTTCTGTATGCAAAGTCGTATCTGGGGGAGGGGGAGAATTCTCCATATCCACGTATCGGATTCTTTGTATCTGTACGCATATCCGAAATGTATTGGCTACTAAGGTTAATTTTAAAAATGTTATGTCTCTGCATTATAGAAAGAGTGATTACTGATACCGTATTCTTTTAGGTTCAGAATGTCAAGAAGTACAAGAAATGTCTTGATAGTGTGCCTAATTAGTCCGATTTCAATAAATTTTAGAGTTGACATTTGGTTAAACACTATTCTAAAGGGAGTTGGTCAGAGCCGTTACTGCGATTCTTGTGGGGCTGGCATGATGATTTAGAGGAAATGGGTGTTTGGGTGGAAGATCAAGAAAAACATGAGTGGGGAGAGCAAGAAAAATAGGCATACACGTCTTTGGAAGAGGCAAAAATCCCAATTCTTGATTTCTGGAAAAACCCAACAGTTGGGGTAGTCAGAGTGTTGTTATTGCCACTGGAAAATGGCTATAGAACTGAGTTTTTGCATAGCATAATAGAAATTGCATAACAGGGCCGAAAGAGAGGCAAAAACATGTACTTTTTGAGTAGTCATGCTTGGAATTATGGGGGGACTCTCAAGCTCAAGAGGAGCTGAGAGAAAATTTGGTATGGGTTGTCAATCTTAATGGAGGCAAAACAAAGTTTTAGAACCATCTCTCAGCAGGCAATGGGTAATCCAGTTGTGAGAATTGCCCCATGTGTTTGAGAAAATGCATATTTTTTTCACATTTTCTGCTGTAACAGTCAAGTAAAGGCTGGTAAATGTTGTGTGAATAATTTGGAAGCTTTTATCCTCGAGAACCTTGGAGGAGGAGAATAGAACACGTTTCAAGATTTTTTTGTGTGATTTGAGCCTTCTGTATGCCTTCCAAAACTCTGTAAAAAAGAAAAAAGAAAGTAAATCAGATTGTTGGCAAATGAACAATGTTTAGAATATTTTCAAATTGAGTCATACAAGGATGAAGTTTAGTGTGATGTTATGCCCATGGATGTATGCCATGTGTTATTGGGCAGACCATGGCAATCTCATTTGAAGGCTGTCCATGATGTAAGTGCGAAACACCTACACCCTTGAAAAGAGTGGTAATAAGTTTACTTTGAGCTCCTTGAAAGATAATGATGGAGGAATAAACGACAGTCCTAAAGTTCTGTTTGTTTCTGGACAACATTTTTTTCTAGTTTCCCATTTTCACATATATTTTAACACAGATGAAGATCAATGTAAAACTGCATTGTTATAAGCAAGTGGGGGACACACTTTTGTACCCCCACTTAATGATAAAGTGTCATCTTTTTGGGGGTTGACATTCGTATTTGATACACTTGAGAATCACAATTTGCCTTTATTGGAGGCCTTCTTTGCGGCACAGTTGAGGTTCGTTCCCTTTCTTTGTTCTTGTATGGAGACAATCTTAATTGGTATTCTTGAGGTTTGTGCCTTGTTCTAGTTTTTGGGACAGTATTGTTCTTGTAATGTGTGCCTTCTTCAAGGCCCCTTTCTAATTGCCTCGTTCTTCTTCTTTTGCTTGCACTGGCTCCATGGTTTGATGTAAATACCCTACTACGAGCAAATAATAAGTTTCAAGTCTAGAGTGACAAGATCTTCTTTGAAGTTTGCTCACTTTAGGAAGACCTTAAAAAGTTAGTAAGGAAAATAGGGCTCTCAAAGCAACAAATGTGTTCCTCTCACAATTTTTTGACAAAACCAATCTTATATAGCATTTGCAAGAAACTGTTGCCTTGTTGGAGCAATGACTTAATGATGTGGGATCCGACCTTGTTAACGCGGATCCACATCCAATTGTTATTAGAATCTTGTTTACATCCTTTGGATGCCCTTTTGGATTGTGATTTCCCAACCCATGTTTGACAATTCAAATCTGATTCTTGTGTGATTGCTAATGCTAAGGTACACACAATTGATGAGAATGTCGGCATGTTAGGTACATTTGAAAGACACTACATGTACTTGTTCCAAGTTACTTTGCAAAACGGTTTATTTAGGTAAAAGCATTGGAAAGCAAAGTTAGGGCTTTTCTTGCCATGGCATCGATTGTCATGGACTTGCTTCTCCTTTTGTGGATCTAAATCTTGAGAGCTCAATACCAATTTTCATGAGCTTCGCTCCACAGAGGATCAAGAGTGCTATCACCCAATTGCATTTGAGCACTCCAAATCTTATTTTGAGGCTTATTATGACGTTTCTTTGCATGCACCAGTTGTGAGCATGGCAAAGAATCACATCAGACATCATCTTCTACCATTTGTGTTCATCTTGGGTGGATTGATTCTTGGTTGTGGCGTTGTTGTCTTCAACACTCCTTCCGTGGACAATACCAACATATTTCGTTCACTATTCAAATGCATTGATTGCACACTATTCTTCTTGCCTTGTCGCAAAAATGCTCCCTCTTGGAGAAATTTGATGGCAAATTTTGATGGCTTTGACAAAGTGACTATCTCCTTTTATGGAGTGACTTTTGGTGCCCGAATATATGTCAATTTTTTTTGTGCTTTACTTCTAGCTCCTTGGCATTCATGTGATGGCGCTCCTAGCATTGACTTCTACTTAAGTATGAGATTCTTGTGGTGTATCTCTCCTAGTTCAACACAATTTCCATCTCGGCAGGTTTTTGGTACTTCCATTTCTAGATGGTCAACATATATTTCAACACTTGTTATTTAGAGTTCAGCTTCAGACTTGTTATCAACCTCACCCAATTCAACATGTAGGGGGGGTGTAATAAACTGCTTCTTGGATAAGATCATTGACGTGTATCTCACTATTTTAGTTAGTTGTTTTACTGATTGTACATGGATACCTCATCAAGCTTAGTTGTCAGGACACATTTAAGAGGTTTAGCTTTGTCTCTTGTACACACTCCTAAGTTGCTCTTAAGTGGAGGTGTTGGTGCGTAGATATACAACTTCAATTAAGATTACTCATGTAGTGTGCCTAGGTTTGGCTTATTTCCCCTAACTTAGGTAATAATATGGATATTTTGCATCTTCTAGATGTGTAATATGCTCCACATGAGATTCTCTACTCCATTGTGAGAACAAACATGCACATGAGGTGTGCATCTACATGGGTCGCCTTTTACCCACACAGGGTTTGACCAACCACTTGCATTCAATAAGGTTGGCTAACCACCTATGTATAATAGGCCATGCTTTTCCTATAAAAGAACTACGCTCTCTCTCATTTGAGCATGCATGTATGTTGTAGACACCTATAATTTGGTCTACATGATCTGATTACTAATATCATACTAACTATCATAGTCTCGTGTTAATTTACTACACTATGCTAGTAAAACACCCTTTCTAACCTCTTCTAAACCCCTAAACCTGCTAATCCCTCTCTAACCAGCTTTTATAAGCTTGTTTTCCCTTTAATTAACCTTGTTTAGGTTAATTAACCCTCTTATTGACTTTCTAAACAAATATCTCACCTTTCCAAATAGCCACTTAGCTTTCCAAATCCAGTTCACACCTCCAAATAGGTTTTTCTAAAAATCAACTTTTTGACTCCTTTTTAGTCCCACATGCATCCAAAACATCTTTTCTCAAATCCAAAAACTATAAATAGAGGGATACCCCTCCCACCTTTTCTAAGAACTCTCTCTCTCTCTCATTTCTGATTTAGGTCATGCTTAGGTCTTTAAGAGTCATTTCATAGTTTATTTGAGCTATTTACTTGTTATTTGCTAATCCTTTCAAAGCTTTAGGTAAATGGGAGAAGCCATTAATGGTGAGCTTCCATTCTTAAGCTTTTGAAACATCAATAAACACATAATTGATTGCTAGAGCTTTAATAGGTTCATTTATAGATAACTTTCATGGAGTAGAGAACTAATATAGTCATGTTTAGAGGTTGATTATTTGTTTCAAGCTTTATATATGCATGCAAATAGGTAGCTCTTGCTTATCTCTAATCGATGGTCATTTGAGTTGTTTGTTCCAAAGCTTTTGGGGTTTCTTTAGAGATTCTTACCCCATGTTCATAGCTTTAACAAACTTTTCATTGCACACATATGTAGGATACGAAATGTGAGGATTGTATATGTATTATGTTAATAATACAATTATTCTTCTTTGAATAATTTGTGAAGATGGAGCATTACTCATAGTAACCCTTTCGACTTCTTGTTAGAACTATGATGATCTTCCACAAACTCGACATAACATTTAATATATGTAATTTTGCTTGCTTTCATGGGGCATAAAAATATTTAATTTCATGGCACAAGATGAGTGCTCTACTTGATTTTTTCAATTTTATATTTCTCATCTTTTGACATTTGAGTTCTTGTGAGGGTGGCAATCGTTAGTGCTAATAAGTGGATAGGTGGCGAGATAAGTTGGGAGTAGGGGATTTTAGGTTCATTGAAACCCACAAGTTAAGTGTGGATTAGGTCAACTGGACCAAAATATTTAATTACATGGATTAAGGATCACATGACCAATTGTTGAGTGTTTCCCATGATCTTGGGAAGACCGAAACTATACTAAATTTCATTTTTATATTTGATTACTTGGTTACGGGCTTGAGGGATTGTGGGGAGGATGGAATTCACGAGGGCACCATCAAGATGGGGATGAATATTAGGGTGGATGTGATATGCCATTTCGCTTGATTTAATATGTATTAGAGATTGTGCAAGGGGATTTAAATTCAATCTTAGGTGCGAGTCACGGTCTAGTGATGTGAGAAGAAAGAGAGATCTATGTGTTGGGAAAGGTTTGGAAGCCAAAATTGTGACTAGGGTGCGATCTAGTAGAAATTTGGATGCTTAGGGATTAAAATTTTTCAATCAGTCCATATTTGGAGGGCTGAGCCATCCCTCATAAGGATGTTTGACTGTCAAACTAGCTAATAAATTCAATTTCCCATAAATGTAGGACATATCTTTACCCTTACTCTTTATGCAAACTCACTTTAGTGTTACTTGAGTCGAATGCTTCATGATCCTCTTGCCTTGTACTTGTCGAAGACAAATGTTTGACATTGTTGATGGTTATGAGTTAAGTGCATCCAAAAGTTAATCTTGTGTGGCTACCACCAAATTGGATTGTGATTGAAAATTTCAGATCTGCCATGGAACTGCTTTCATTTGTATGACACCTGGCAAGGCTTTGAGAGTTCTCTTAAGATTTGTTGGATAATACAAACTATCCAATTCTATTTTGGCACAACATGGACTTTTCTAACATTATCGTTGAGTGCCTAACAAAGTAAAAAGGCTACTAAGTTGGAATCGTGGTTTCCTTCTCCCAAACATAGAGTGTCTTGGTCATCTTAAATGAAATGATTTTGTGCCCTGGTTCTCTTAAATGAAAGGAGGCGCTTTTGCATGAAGAGCATGAGTGTTGAAAAATTGAGAATGATGCTGACTTCAAAGAATTATAATGCAGCATAGGTAGATGAATATCAGGTTGGGATTAATCTTGGCTTTGCGCACGATCTAGCTTTTTGTTACCGCTACAATTTTTCAAAGCACACGACATGCCTGATAGGTAGTGACCAACATCTAGATTAAAGGACAAAACCATAACCATTGATTATCAATTGCATAGGGCACAAGAACCTCACACAATTTAATGGGATATGGTAGTGTGTGCAGCAAACAGAAACCTGTCTATAATGTCACTTTGTGTGGAGACCACCAACAATGCTGGTTAGAAAAGAACCACATCGATAGTGACTATGACATAATAAGAGACCAACATGATCTTTTTGTAAGGTTGAGGTGTAGCTATGCTAGATGCTTTGCAAAGAGGTGTGAAACAATATCAACTCAAATTTGTAGTGCTTTGGAAATGTGTATTTAGATGTTAGATGCCTTTAAAATTCTCCATCATTGCCACACCGAGGCCATTAAGAAGTGTTGAATGTCTCAAGTATAATTGGAAGTGACGCTTGGCTCACAATATGCATCATTTGATGCCGCCGACACTGATAAAATTTCAGAGCCTCCATTGAAATAGATTTTTGTATCTTTTTAGTGTTAGACTTGTTTCCTTCACCCTGCTTTTTGTATCTATTTTGTTAAGTTTTACTTGGCTGCATAGGGTGTAGAGCTGTTTGAAGGTGGAAAGAGTGGCTTTTATTTGAGATGTAGTGCTGCAGCCTGCATGCAGTATAATGATGATACACAATTGGCTACAATGGAAATGATAATTTTGGGGTCAATGGTCTTGGAAAAACTTTGGTTTCTGATGCAATCCCCTTATGGACCGAATCTGTTTATGGACTGCATTTTATATCGTGTAAGCATGCTTCCGAGGTAGGAAGGGAAATAAAAATTTGGAGCTATGTTCAATGTGCAACATTACAAGGAGCTATGGGAGCAATCCATTAGGTAAAGATAGTTTTTTAGGTCACCACCAAGCGAGCACCCATCTGGTGCATGAGACCCCACCTGTGGAATCCCATAAGGGAATTCTTTTCCATATACCTTATATATTGTTCAATGAGGTGTACGACCCCTCTGGAATCGAATTTGTGCCTCCTCTATGGAGTGTACATACCTTCATCATCAGGTCCAGTTAGGTTGCACATGTAATTTTTTTGCTTAATACCAGCGTTCCCTCATAAGGCATTCTTTAAACAAAAGCACACCTGATTAACATAATGCCCATCTCTTTGATTAAACTTTTTAAGAAAACAAACCTTGGGATCCAAGAATTATATTTTGTTCACAACATTAAAAACTAGATTAGGTACGATGCCCTTAATTAAAATTATGCATTGCTCCTGCATATTATGCGCTCATGCTTCTTCATAAATCTTTCCCGAGCACTAAAATAAATTTGATATCTGCTCTGCGGCTGAGTGTTAAAGAAATTGCTACTGTTGCCTGGAGTTATTCTGTCAATAAAAATTTTCTTGCTAGAAGTTAGCATTAAAATGTGACAACTCTGCCACATAAAGAGTAAAGATAGTGAACCCATAATAATAAATCTTAACATCTTCAAACTGGCTGTGAATCATCAGAATGTTACACAGAATAGCAATTCCATCCACTTGCATCTTAAATAAATGAGTTGTCCAATCAGTAATCACATCAAAATACACTGCACCAACCCATACTGAGCCAGTAATCAATCACATCCTCACACTGCCAACATGTACTGTTGCTGCCTTTAAAAATTTGAAGAACCTGTCTCCATTGACATCTGGAAATGTTTTGTTCATGGGCAACTTCTCCTCGACCCTACAGTGGCACAAGGACGCTGCAAGGGGTTGCCATCCTTTGACCCCATAGAGTAGCTGAAAATATGAGGATTCCACATAACAGTTACATATATAAGCTTTTCCTAGATGATCAAAGGACACTCTGAGGGGTTTCCATCCTTTGACCGCATAGAGAATCTGAAAAGATGAAGAACCACATAACAGGTACACAATATAAGATTTTCCTAGATGATCAAGTTTTCAGCCGTGATATCAAGCCCTGGTGAATGATGATTAAATGTTTTCTTGGAGGTTGATGATTTAAGTTTTGCTTAGAGAATGTCCCATGGATAGGTTTTTGCAAGTCTAAATTTAATAACGGTGTGATATGAGTATGAACAGGTCCAGTTGCTTCTCTTTGTCTATATAATGTCCCTCCTATGATCATATCTGCTATGATAATAGGGTAATCATAAAGGGCATTTCAAAGGGAAATATTACAATATCAAAATGAAGATGAGACTTGAACATATAGATTAAATTAGCACGATTAAAAATTCATCGTTTCGTGTGGCTAACTCAACATAGAAAAATGCTCACACAAAATACTATAAAGGGATGGATTGAATTTCAAAATGTGCAAGCAAGATTGAGAAACCTTCAATCATTTATTACCGCGATGCCTGTTAGTGCGAAATCACAACACCCCCAAATGAGTTATGGATCTGCTTTTCTAAGGCAGGGTCATTTGGTGTGATTTGCATAACATTGGATCATTCCCCAAGCTGTGGGACTTGCAAATGGGAATGATCCTCCAGAGAAGGCTGGTTCCTCTTCCTAAACTACCTGCCACGAGCTACTCCAGTGCAGGCAAACTAAATCTAACCTAATCTAACCATTCCAAGGAACCAAGGAGAGAGAAAGAGGGAAAAAACAGAGCCTACACTAAAGCGGTGATACACCAACCAAAGAAGCGAGATATTTACATTGAGGGAGAAAGAAAGCAGAAAAAATGGAGATGTGGTAGGTCGTCGATGAAGTGACATGGCCCAGATCTGCAAATCATCCATTAAACTCCATGAAACACAACATCCTGCACCTGCAAATGTGAAATACATGCATAGAAAACCAAGACTGAAAGGGAGAGGCATGGAGAAACAACAAAACGATGCAAAGGGTTGAAGAACACCACAAAAACACGTTTTTATTGCTCTAGAAGGTGCACAGACCATTACATTTCTGGAATAGAGGCACAAATACATTTGCTAGGCGTGGGAGAAGGTTCATTTGCTCAAAAATGGCGTCGAGAAACAAATTTGACAGAGTTTCTCTATGCCCAAAATGTCTCTCCTTCTCAAACGAGAAGTGTTACAATATATATAGAAAGAAAAGAGAGAGAAGAGGGAAAAGTTGAATCTGTTTCAACCACCCCGGGATATGCATCGAATCTCGCTTTGAAAGTTCAACCACTGAATATCAATGCCTTCTGCAAATCTGCCCACAATATGTCGCTTCTGGTTCCCAGCGGATCGAATCGAATCGGATCTGGTAGTTGAAGAGATTGGATTCTGCATTAATGGCCTGGAAGACTCTTCTTCATTTTTCACCTACCAGGGCCACGCGGCAGCCTGGCGCTCGTTTGGGCTTCCCTTTTTGGATTCATCTTTGGAGAAGTGCCGCTAGGACACATGGCTCTCTCTGCTGGCTCTTCCATACTTAGTCGATTTTGGATTCTTTCCTGAACGGTTTTGAGCCCGAAGACCTTGAAACTTCACCGCTTCTTTTCCTTCTTGCTCTTGGCTTCTCTGCAACATTGCTCCTTCATTTCCGAGCCCACCTGTAACCTGTTTGTCGTCCTGGAATGTGAGCTCGCGGGTCTGAGTCGTTTCCTTCATAATTTCCTTATGTGCAGGAGTTGTCTTGACCAAATTTGCGGGGGCGAATTTGGGATAACAATGCCCATTATCAAACAACATTTGAGGAGACAATCCATGGTGTGACGAAGACTTGAGAGCTCTTGAGAACATAACCACTTCAAAAATGGAGGATATAGATGTTTCAAAGCAGAATGTTACTAGGAAGATGGGAAACTATCCATTATTCATAGCTTGGACAATATGGATTAACAGAAGTAGGAGAGTATTTCAGGCAATACTAGGCCATCAAATCATTCAGTAAACATCATTTGTGCAGATTGCAAACTATCAATTGGAGCTCCACAAGAGAGTTATGAAGATGAGGTGGCAAGAATACTTTTATTGACAGAATAATTCCATCACATCCCAGATAAGATGACACTTACAAAAGACCATGACTGCAGGGTGCCACGTTGGCAGCCACGTACACTAGGAACATTAAAAGCCAACTTTGATTGGTTACTAAGAAACCCACTAAAAATCAGGTGCAGGAATAATTTGAGACCACAATGGTAAACAAATTGACGTGTTTGCATTCAAGTGTGACCATTCAACAAATGGGGCAGAAGTAAGAGTTACGATTTGTGGGATGCAATTCTTCTTCGTATAGAGACAAGGGGATAGAACATAGGAACTTGCAGAACTTAGTAAGCATGGGAAGTGCATTAAGAATATATATAACTTTTAATGGTCAATTTTTATTATTCTCCATGTGTCAACAAGGCAGCAAATGTATTTTCCATCATAGAGGCCAATGTGGACACAACTGACATAAATGGTAGAATCCTCTAGGTTCAAGCCAAGCCTAGATTCTAACATAGCGCATAAAAAAATATACAAGACTGATACGTAAGTCAAGCATGAAAGGATAATGGAAACAGATATATTTGTAGCTGTAATCCCCTCATGCTGCTGCCTCTTGTTGAACCGAACAAAGACTGCTGAGGATTCTTGGTTGCAGACAAAACCAAATCATGAAGCAGCCATCTAGGAGGGCAAAGAGGAGGCTTGTGCCCCAAGATGATCCTAAATCTAGATTCCAATTGATGGCAACATAAAGAAATCTTGCTACAACACAACCCAATTGCTCACAATTGAAAGAAATCAGGTAAGGAAATTGATGGCGAAAAGGGGTCAAACTTTACAATTGACCCTCCATTTCCATTGATGAAGGCAATTACACAGTTGCTGCTGTGGAAGACCATAGTTGCTAGGAATTTCAAGACCAGCAAAGTCTAATTACGAAAGTAACTGCCTACAATGCCATGCAATTTCTTCTCACTATGTTGTAGGGAAATGTCCTTGCCCCTTGTACGTGCATCCAAACATTTCTAGTATAGAAACTGAAACATCCCTTTGTTTGGGTTTGTACCGGAAGCGATATTTTGTACCGTTTCTTGTACGAACCCGGGATGGAAAAGTAAAAAAGAAATAGTCCAAGCCTAAAAAGCATACCCTAAACTTGCTAAACACACTTTTTAAAAACTATGTAAAGCTATAAACATACTACTAGCATAGATATATTAAATACATCTATCTAAAAGACACCGAGAGATATCAATCTCGAGGTGCCTATATTGGAATTCTCACATAAATTAGATAGGCACCTCAAGATTTAAGATTTAGGTGTCTTTTAAATAGATGTTTTTAAGATATCTATGCTAGTAGCACCCGCTGGTTTTGCATGTAAAATGTAAAACCCTGAATTTTTTAAATAAATCAAAAGTTGTAGCATAAAATTATAATCTAAATGCACAATAATATACATCACATTAAATGAAAATTATTAAAAGTATTTCATATTCAAAATATACATTTTAAATAAGAATTATATTAATACATGAATATAGTAAAATCATATACATATATGATATATTTGCACTTGATGAATAAATCCTCATCTATACATTTGTTCCTCCAATGATTGAAATCTTTCTCTTCTTGCTTTCTTCTCTCTACTCCTTCCACTCTTCAATTTCTCAAACCAGTCATATGTGAAAGGAGGTGAGATCCGTAGTCCATGTAATGACTTGACACATGATATAACAACAAATGTCAGACCTTGTCTTTCTATAAGTCTATCAATTGTGGCTTTGTTAAGTGTTAAACCATGTGATTTGTGGATTGTCAATCCCCATGCCAATCTCAAAGGTTGATGCACGCGACCCCTTTCTATAGGGGTGATTGGAATTGTTGTTGGATCTACATCAATAAAAGAAATCCTTGTGTAGTTATCAAATTAAACCATTACATATGTAGGAGGTTCAAGGGGTGCCACTCCTTGTTTGTAAACAATGCTTCGAACATACCCAAGTGCACCATTGACAAGACCTGCTTTTGTCCATAAGTTTGTAGTAAGCATCACCCTCGTGCCTTTAGCAATCAATAATTCAACTTCCAATTGTTCATCATCCAATCCAGAAAAAATATTGTTTCCTCCTCTACTTTGCAATGCTTCATGCAACAGGTTCATTTAATGCATACAATTTTCTCTTATTATGTTCATGTGCATTTTCCTTTGTTGCAAACAAATGTATTTGTTCATTAAAATCCTCTTTTTCAACTGTTTGAAGAGAAGCATCGATTCTAGTCATCAACAACTGCCAATCTTCAATGGTTGGATGTGTCTCTCTTAGATTTGTTAGAAGTTGTCGAAATTATTGTTCTTCACTTTCACCTTGTCTAAAAACCTTATCTAATGTAACAACGATTATGAAGTTTTGCCATAACAGTTTTGCTTGTGTTGTGCTTGCATATGGAGGTGTATCTAATACCGGAGGTGAAATATCCCTTGTGGGATATTACTTGAAATTCACAAAATATGTATAAAATAACAACGAACTGAATTCTGATTTTTTGATTTTTATGACAGCAATATGCAGAAATAAAGAAATTTTTGTATTTTGCAAACTAATCACTTCCAACACTACCCAGAAGCTTCAAACAACTCAAGAAAAATATATAGAACAATAAACAAGAGAAATAATTTTTATCTCTCAGATCTGATTTTATTTATTTATTTTAGGGCGGAAAATGAGATAAAAATACAATTGACCGTAATTTCCATAATAACAATGGAAAAGAATTCTAGGGCATCTTCATGATGATAACAATCTCGAACTCCAAATCTCCGGAATCCGACAATAGAAACCCCTCTAAAAGTGCTCCTCAAATCTGAAGGCGAGTAGATAAAACCCTAGAAAACAGTTCGAAATCTGAACTGAAACCCTTGATGATGAATGGCTGTCCTCTTTCTCTCGAATCTCTGATTACTCTCCATATCTAATCAAAAAATTTGAGTAAAGCTCAAAAATAGCAAACTAAGGAGGATCTTTCACCACCGAAGAGTGCTCTGCTAGCTAGGAGTGGATCTCTCACCACCGAAGCTAGGGTTCCTATGGGATCTTACTCCACAAGCAAAAAGTATGCAACCAACAATGGCTTCAATATCATAAAAGAGTGAGTGTATGAATGAATGTTTTCCTCTCCCCAAGTGTTTCCTTTTATAATTTCTCATTGCAACAAAGGGCCCAAAAGAACCCTAATCGACCTCCTTGGGGAAAATCCACATAATAATAAAATAACTTAAGTTACTTTATCACCACTATGCCAAAAGTACACTTAAGTTACCCCAACGAAGAAATAGAAAATAAAGTACCATATATTCACCCATCACTTAAGTCATCGACAAAATATAACATAAAGTACCTTAGGGGAGCATCTCACAACCTTATTTCACTTAAGTCACCTCAAAGTATGTGTCCAACTCCAAAACATAACATATAAGTGAAATGAAGGTACAAACCACACCCAATAACCATCAACGTCACTAGTCCCTTGGGCATGACCAAGGCTAAGACGGATGAAAGGCCTCCTAGGCCACCTGCTCGAAAATGGGGACATTACAAGAGGTAACTGTCCCAAATCTCCAACAAAAATCATAGACCTTCCACCAAAGCACATATCAACATTTTTGGAAATGCTTGGCGTAGTCGAGAATCTATATTTTGAAGCATCTTTTGACCTATAAAACTCATCTCATCAATCAAAATATACTTAACATGTCATATTTCTTCTTGAAAGCTTGTTAACCTTGATCCTTCTAATTTTTCAAAATTTTTCGCAATGTTGTATGTATTGTTGATGCACCAATGTTAAATGCTGCAACTCCAATTGGAGAAAGTAATAGAAGGGGGCTATGTTGTGGTTGTGATAAATCTAGAAATGCTAACTTAATCCCTCTAATAAGATATGATTTTCTTGTTCCTGTCATTTCTTGGATTATCATATGCAATGGAGGTGCATTATGTCCTTGATTATAATGTCTAATAATTATATCAAATGTTATTTTTTGTTTCTCACTTAGGTTATCATATCTAAAATTGGAGGGTTCTTCAATTCCAAGTAAACAATTATCTTTAGCCATGGTTATGAATTTGAGAGCTTTATTCATTTGTTCTTCACCTGGGTAGTCTATATTCCATGGTGCCTGCCTATCAATATCCCTTCGACTCAACATACCTGTTGGTAGAATTTTATGTCGCTGAATATGCCCAATGGAAGCACATAAAAACTAGCAACAGTTAACTCATTTTTGCAACAGCTAAAAGAGATTCCAATGGTTAGGATGGAAGACACTCAACCCCAATTTCCTAAAGAGGCATGCAAGAGACACATACATGTTGGAGTTACTTCCTTTTCGGTATTTCTTCTTGAAGGACAACCTTCTATTGTTTGTGAGTAAGCATATATTAATTGAGAAGATTCCCATAATAGCCCTGCAGAATCTAATCTCCATTTTATACCTCCTCATGATGTTGCTTTCCAAATTCCTCCTTGCATTCTTAACTATGATCAGTCCTTTCCTTACTGCTGGTAAGGAAATAAAATCAGCCTTCCCTTGCTTAACATGCCTACCTTTTCCATTCTGATTTCATGAATTCTGACTTCTTCATTTTGTAAGTGGAACTTCAACCCCTTCTTGTGAATTTTGAGGGTAAATTCCCCTAAAGTTTGGAGCTCTTGACCCCCAAGAACAATATGTGCCTCAGCTGAAGTCAAAACAAAATTCATACCTTTTCATGGGACCATGGGTTAACCACATATGAAACTGAAAATTAGAATCACCATCATTTCCCTCCATAATGATTTTGAAATCAGGTATTCCTCCCTTTGTAAATCTCAACATAGCACCTATATGCCACATGCGGAAGCACCTATATGCCACATGCGGAAACACCTCTGAAATTGAGCCCAAGCATCTATATGCTCTTTACTACAAAAATTACTTCTTACCTCATTACCCCGTGAAGTAGGATGTGCATGATGATATCCAATCAACGGTGACAACACACATGAAATATGATTATTCTTCCTAACCAGCTGTCCATGGTGACAACAAATCTGAAATGACATATTGGCAAAAACTGAGATATCCTCATACTGTGGGCTGCCCATGACACTCTTATGACTCAGAATTTCTGAGTTTAAATCAGCACTCTTTCTTGGCATGGTTTCCTCACTAGATGGGATCTTTTCTTTCTTGCGTTCCAAAGTTGTCGGTGCTTGTCTTGGGTAACCTTTGGCTTCTTGTTAAGGCTGAGTATTCCCTCAAATGACCTCCTTTTGACTGTTGTTAGGAACAGTCCAGCCACCTCATCAAGTGCCTTATGGAGAGATTCTTCCAATCTTCTTGACCTTATAAGACTTGTTGAGATACCATCAACACAACCATCATTGTGACCCCAAATTCTTCCTCTTATCACTCCAATCTCAGTCCTTGTGCATAAAGCGACCTTTGTCTTGATGCATGCATAACTTGGGGGCTGCCTGAAAAGGTGTAAGTACCCCTTACTACTCAATGTGCTCCTCATTTTGCCCACATTTGTATCAAACTGATTATGATGATTAGCTCCATGTGATGGTGAACTAGGGAGCAATAAATCTGAGATATATTTGTTCCTTGGACTTTCAACAAGATTTTCATCTCCTTTTTGCCTTTGCCTCTTTGATAATTGGTGCTTTCCCCTTTTGCACAACCTCCATACCTTGTTCACATGTGCTTGGGATGTCTTTGTGGCTCTTACCCAAGTCTAATTCTTCATCTTTTAGCTCTTTATTGACTGTTGTTATAAACAGACCAGCAAGTTGACTGTTATCATGTCTCTTTGAGAAATGGGTTCCAACCATCCCTTTCGCTTCCCCTTCTTGCTCATCACCCTTCTTTTCAACCCTGGATTCATCACATGTTGAAATATTATCAGTATTAACCAAACAATGATCAATAATTACCTCATAATGTTGACTCTTCGGAACAATGATGGGAGTAAGGGCCAATTCTTCATCCTTCATGGCTCCATTTCTTTCAAAATGCAGATTTGATTTTTCACCAACATGTGTGTGACTATTGGAGCTCAAAAATTTGTCATGTGGACTTAAGAAACCTCTACCTTCAAGCCCTTCTTTATGTATAGTGTCCACACCCTTGAGTGTGGGGTCCTTATGGAGTGTTGACCCCTTCCTTGTTGCTTGGGGTTTTGACCTTGTGCCAATTCCAACTCTTTCTGTCTCCAACTTCATGAACTCTGCAAAAGGGAGGGCATCCCGGACCTTCTCCGGAAGAGCTCTATACTCCTCATACCATGTAGCGATGTTGTTCACTTTGGATGGTTGAGAATTAATGACTTCCTTTGAAGAGCTCCTTCCACCATTTGGACCTTGAATGGTATGGATCAGCCGAGCCATTGTGTTGGCCAATCTTTCTTGCCCTAGGGCAAGCTTTTCGAGCCTAGCATCACTGAAAATTCTATCCACCATTTTGATCTTCTAGCAAGGAAACCCTTAGGCGGGAAGATCAAGCTCTGATACCACTGTAATATCCCTTTCAAGGGTTGAAATTGAAAAAGAAGGAAACCACACAAACCCAAGTGAAATAAAATCTGTAATATTCTTCAAAACCTTAGTTGCGAACCGTAGAGGGACTCAAATGCACCATAAAACCATGCACAATCGCTTGAAAACTTCAACAATGGCAACTAATATCCATCCAATTTGCAATAAATAAATGGAGAAAACCAACGATGATACACTGCTGTAATTAAATTTGTGACAACAACATGATAACCTCACACAAGGGCTGAAAACAATAGATAAATTCCTCAAAAATAGCCAAATTAAGGATTCTAGCCTTATAAATTATGGAGAATCAAAATATCAAATAATATATGAATTATGTGCCCTAGAAGGCACCGAACCACCACCAAACCCTAGTCGCTCCCCTAGGGAAGAGCTCCAAAAATCATGCAAAGCTTTTGTAATTCTTCTCCTTGATGTCCTTGATCCAAATCAACAAAGAGTCTTCAATAGAGATCTTCAATCCACCCAAAATGGAGAGTTTTTCATTCTCCACCAAGCCACAAGGAAGGTTTCCATCCTCCTTGGATGCCACACAAGAGGGTTTTTGTCCTCAAGTGGAAAGGTATTGAGCAACTTGCCCAACAAACCAATTGTAGATGTAAATGTGCAAAAGATGATCTCCAAATGAGGTCATACAACCTCTTTTATACCCCTTGCTTGGCGCCAAAGGCCAATTAGATGAGGACCGACCTCTTAAGCTTCACTTTATCTTTTAATTTGCCTTTTTAATTCCTCCAACCCAGCCGACCTGCCTCATAAAGGAAAAACACTAAAAAAACATTAAAACTAATAAAAGAAAACTGAAATGAAGTGCAATTCCTTCCCTTGTTCACTTATTCTTCTTTGCCACGGGGAGTGGCAAGAAGTCTTCATTTGGCCTCAATTCAAAAAAGGGGACATTACAATGCAAAAATAAACAAGAGAGCAAAAACTCATGATGGAAACGAAATATTAAACAAACGAATTCTATTGTTTTCATCACGAAAAAATGGTTCATGCATAAGTTGATGAAATGTCTATGTTGAACTCTCTCTAACTCGTGCACTACTAGAGTCAATTGAGATAAGATCATAACTAATAATGAACTATGCAACTAATAAAACAACTAATAATATCTCCTATTTCAGGATAAATACAAATAACTAATAATTATATCCCCATGCATGATGTCATAGTGATTTTGCATGTTCCTAGAAGTAGGACATACACGATACAAATATAGTGTGTGCCCAAATGTGCATTATTTCTCACACAATGGTTTATGACTAGATTATAATATTTGGAATAATGTCTCAATGGTCTGCATGCGATGCAGGTTTCAATGTTGAGAAGGTGCAATACAAGAATGTCTTGTTTACGGTATGGGATGTTGGTGGTCAAGAAAAACTTAGGCCACTTTGGAAGCATTACTTCAGCACCACCGACGGCCTGGTAATTCGTTACACCTATCTTTAATCCAAGTCTGTAAACCAAAGAGTTAATGATTATATGATACTAGTTCTTTTAATAGTGTTACATTTGGGTGTGCTTAATATAAAAAAACTTGAATTATTATAAGCTAGATGTTTGATATGCTTTTACGAGTTCAAAATAGATTTAAAAAAATATTTGTGTATTATAAATGTAAAGCTATTGATTCAGTAACTTGATTGAAATTGACATAAGATTTCTTGTACTTATTTTCATTGTTTAAGATGGGATTACAAGCTCAAATTCTTACACCTTATATTTGGTGAAGTACTATAGAAATTTTAGGTAATAAACAAAAACACTTTAGTGTAAGTATATGCATGCATTTTTGGCATGGAGAAACAAGCTGTATGAGAGCATGTCTCATATTTTTTATTCGAGTAACTTTTAGAGTTGTATATAAGAGCTAAATTAACACCCTTTTTGTTCGCTTGGAAATTGATCCCGCTCTAAGCAATTTAATTTCCTTTGTTGAGAGTTATAGTAAATAGATTGTGGTCAAAATGTACTCTTGGAATGATAAATAGAGAATCAAATTATTGGAAGACAAGACCACGAGAATCATTATACGGATAATAAAACATGCAATGTAGAGTTAAAACCAATGTACTTTCATGTACCTTTATATCCTTGGGAATTGTGCAACGACCCCTCTTATCAGTAGCGAAAACACATCCGATTGTGTTTAATTCCCTCCACGAGAAGAAAAATGTTGACTAAATCCAACCATTAACTAATCACTTGCATTTAATACAAACAACTTGTTTTAGTTTGCGTTGCTCAATTGTTCTTAACAACTCATTACCTAAGTGCTCTTGCTAGTTTTTAGTGGTGCTTAGCTCTAGTTGTTTCTTTATGTGTGTTGGACCCACTCCACTTTCTCTATACATCTGCTGTACTGCTTGACAACTTAACCTTCACAAGGTTTACCGCACTAGGTTTCTAGTTGGGCTCTTCCTTGTTATTTGAGTTGTGTAATATACCCTTCCCAAATCGAAGACCCTTAGCTCATTTGGTCTTCCCGATGGCTAAGGAAGAAATTAAAAGGGAGACTTAAGTTATGATATTTTATTATAAAGTGCAAAAATAAAATAAAATGAAATAAAAATATTATAAGCGCTTATAATAAATTATTGTAAACTTAAAAAATAGAAAAAGGCAAGCAAAAGACAAAAAACATTTAGCAAAAAAGATTAATCTAAAGGAAAAATGGGACTTGCTTATGGAGCAAAAGTTGGTGGGAAAATAGCATTTAATGTAGGAAAAATCTGATTGGTTAGCAAAAGGGCTATTTGGGTCACAAGTTCTATAAAGGCAAGTCGACTTATCTTAGGGGAGCATCTTGTTTATTCTCTCATTTTCAGATTTGTATGTTGAAGCAATTTTGCTTGCATATGCACTCTTGAGGACGAAAACCCTCCAAGAGCTCTAGAGAAGGACGAAAACCCTTCCTCTAGTTTGTGAGGATTCTCCACCCTGGAGTATCCATTGCTCATAACTTGATTAAGCAGTTTATTTTCAATATTTTCCAGTTGTTGAAGGAAGAAAGGTGCAGATTTCAGTCAAGGGTTTGGAAGAGGAGATTGCTAGTATATTTTATGCCCTTATTCCAGGTATAACGACTACATATGGAGATGATTCATGGTGTTCTATGGCTGCTTGGGAGCTGTTCTTAGTTGTTGTTATTACCCCTGATTTTTATACACCAGATTCTCTCATTTTCTGAATTTTTGGAGGCCTGGAAGTCTCATTTACAGCTGTGTTTAAGGCAGCCTGTCTGCAGATTTAATAAAATTATTCCAGCCTGATTTGGAGCTCTATTCGGGTATTTCTTTCATGTTTCTATCATTATAAATATTGCTGATTTGTTTGGGCTAAAGATCCAGTGGATTCATGACATATTCCATGCATTTTCTTATCTAGCCCTAGTCACATTTTTCCATTATAAATCAGATCTGCATTAAGATTAATTGCTTTATCTTTTATAAATTGTCTTTGGGGTTTGGAGTTGCCAAAAATCCAAGCGAGGTTCAAAAGCGCCCATTTGGGGACATTACAGTGGTATCAGAGCAGTGTATCCTCCCAGCCCGTGAGGAAAAGACAAGAAAATCAGATCTGAAGTTAGAAGGTGACCATGGAAGGGCATGATCGAAGAGTTCCTCCTACAGATAAGATATTATCTGAATGAAGCAATCACTAGAGGCCACAAAGAATTGCAAACCTATTGGTTGGATGCTCAGAGAGATTTAAGAGACTCAGTCATAGGAGCCATTGCTGATTTGAGCAGATCTATAAAGGGGGAACAACTAGTTGAGGATGATGACATGGAGACATGGGGAAAAGAGTATGCAACACTCAGTCCCAAGGTAAGAGCTATGTTGACCTTCAAAGATTTTTGTGAATTGAAAGATAGTAAAGGCACAAGGAAAAATAGAGGGTATCAACAAGATAAAATTACCATGCAAAAATTGGAGAGAAATCAGCCCATAGAGTATTCCACCATGCAAAGCAAAGAAGAAGAAGCTTCAAAGAAAAGAGGTATGACTTCTAAGCAAAATAATTTCATTAGTGAGGAACAAACATTGTTTGTTTGCAAAGTTGGAGAAAATGTTTCAGTTCCAAAGGTACACATCAATGAGTCATTGTCACATGGGATGGATTTACCAAGCAATGGTATTGATGGGCATGAAATTGTGAAGAATGTTGATGTTTGTGTGGTGTTTGAAATCATGAGTCACAATAGGGGTGGGGCTGTTTTGAAGGTTTCCAAATCAGCAGCAGAAGGTAAACATTTTGATGATCTTCTCTATAAGGAGGTTAGTAGTAGCAAGGATTCATTGCATCATCTTCATACTATGTTATTACAGCAGTTCTATCATGATGGTATTCAACCTATTATGGACAAGAATGCTAAGGATTTGGTGCAGCGAAGTCAAGTTATTCTGAAGACAAAGAATGATGAAGATCTTGATGGTACTCCAAGGTATGAAAGGAATGAACATGTGTCAAATTTATTGCTGCATATTAAATCATTTCAGATTTTCTTTCTTCATGAGAAGTATGGTAATACAAAGTGTAATATGGAGCATGTGGATCCTCTGTTCCAATTTCATGATTGTGGGCATTATGAGAGCTACATATTTTGGCAAGAGCTCTCTCATTTGACAGTACAGGTGCAAGGATTTTGGATCACTTCAACATGTTTTGTCTATTGTGCATGAAACTTAGACAAACAAGTTACAATTGCTTGAGGGCAAACAATTTTGGGAAGGGAGGATTGTAATATCCCCTTCCCAGTCAAAGACCCTTAGCCCATTTTGTCTTCTCGATGGCTAAGGAAGAAATTAAAAGGAGACTTAAGTTATGATATTTTATTATAAAGTGCAAAAATAAAATAAAATAAAATAAAATATTATAAGCACTTATAATAAATTATTATAAACTTAAAAATAGAAAAAGGCAAACAAAAGACAAAAAGCATTTAGCAAAAAGAATTATCTAAAGGAAAAATGCGACTTGCTTATGGAGCAAAAGTTGGTTGGAAAATAGCATTTAATGTAGGAAAAATCTGATTGGTTAGCTAAAGGGGTTATCGGGTCACACGTTCTATAAAGACAAGTTGACTTGCCTTAGGGGATCACTTGTTTATTATCAAAATTTCAGATTTGTATGTTGAACATTTTGCGTGCATCTTTATTTTGGACGAAAACCCTCCAAGAGTTCTAGAGAAGGACGAAAACCCTTCTCCTAGTTGAGAGGATTCTCCACACAGGGGTTTCCATTGCATATCAAGGAGTTAGCTGATTTTCCAGTAGTTTTCTAGCAGTTGTTGAAGACCAATTTCAAGCTAAATTCAAGGAGAGATCAGATCTGAAGTGTTTGATCAGTTTTGAGGTGTTTTTGGGCCTTTCCTAAGTGGGGCAAAATTGTATTTCCAGCTTTCACTTACAACTAGGGTTTATCTACATTGTTCAGAATTGCAGATCTGTTTTGGATGCCTTCCCGCCATTGAAAAATTCTGATTTTGGGTTCATTGGAAAAATTATTTTTCAAGCTTTAGTTTGAGCTATCATTTGCCTAGAAATTTGGAGTATTTTGCAAGTTATTGAATTTACAAGTTCTACTACGTTTTTTCCCCTAATAAATTTCAGAATTAATATTTTCGAATTTGATTGAAGATCCTATTCTAATTATTTATTATCTACTCACAAACAAATTTTCATAATTTTTGTAGGTATTTTGAGGTGGAAAAAACTATATTTGCTAAATCATTGGCCTAGGGCAGCAAACTAGGGTTTTCTGGAAAATATTCAGTTTGTGGCCTATATCATGATCAGTGGTGTCTTGCCTGTTATCTACAGGGGGCTCTCATACTTTAGTATGAGTCCCTTGATCCCCTCCAGACAGTCATTACTCACAGATCAAATCTTTCTTTACGGTGCTCTCACCGGAGAGGGGCACTAAGTGGCACCTTGGCACCAGTATGGACTCTCAGACCAGATCCGTCAGGACTCGGGATGCCACCTCCCAGTCCAGGGGCTTTCATGTTCGCATTCGGTTAGAGCGCCCCCCCTAGGGACCACGGTCAGCCAGGAGGATACAAAGGACTCGTCTTGCTGTCCTTCTTCCAAACTCTCCACGATCTTAGCTATAGGACACGGGCCTATCGCGAGTTCCTTTCACTCGGCCTCGGTTGCTAGGTGACAACGTCAAAGTTGGGGCTTTTCTTCAGCTCCGCCCATCTGCACTCTTGTAGCCATTGTGGCCCTTGCTTCTCATTCTTCTTTCCTTTCTCTTCTCTCTTTTCTTGTTGTTCGGTTGACCCTTTCGGGTCTCCCTACTGGCTCTTTTAGCATTGTACTGTGTAGTCCCATTGACCTACTTTTGTGGTCATTTGTTGGACATTAATATAATTATCTTCTCTTATATTATCTTATCTCTCGTTCTTTTGATCACAATCTCCGTTTGCTTAGCTATGTCTTTGGACTCACGAACGCTCCAATTCACTAGTGGCAAAGGAGAAGCCTTCACCGCTCTTTGTAGATCATACAACTCTGTACCATCATCCCAGTGCCTTCTTCATACCACCGGAACTGTACTTCATTTCCCGATGGTCATCCTCATGTAATCTCTTTCCCGACACTTTGAAGTCATCATGCAAATGGCCCGATAATCTTCGACCTGCGAGACATGATGTGACTCCGGGAGATCGAAAGTATCTGGATCTACTTGGATGTTGAAATCAGTCCTTGGGGTATATGAATGCAAGCTCAAGGAGTAAAGGCCGCTTCCAAGTGTGATGCATCATTTGTGCTTTTATAGGTGAAGATTCCCAATGAGATGGGGAAAGAGATAGCCTTCCTTTTTGGTTTTGAGTTTCTTTTGTGCACATACACCGAGATCATTTGAGCTATGCAAACAATGAGGTAACCTCAGTGGGGCTTGATCACAACCAGAAACTCGGATATATGAAAAAGTGGGGAATTGGATGAAGAACGAACCATATCTTTTGACCAAAGATGTGCTACCTGTGGCGACATCCTTGAGTGTAGGTCTCCCTCCAAAGTCCTGATGATGAACATTGTGAAGGCATCGTTCATGCTTGGGTGAAGTGCCTATTGCTTTCCTTCAACACCAACTACAGATGTCTTTCAAAATTTGGAGCCTTGGATGAAATATTTTGTGCGAGAGCTAGCCTTGAATGGCCGCGAGCGGCGGAAGATACACCAGGTAAGAAGTCATGAAGAACTTCTTGTAGACAGCACATGGAGCAACTAAGCGGTGCGACTAATGATCCGGCCCCAATCAATCTTTTGCTTCCCTTCGATGATTGTCAATATGAACAGTGCCATCCAATCCTTGAAATATCTCGTGTTTGCTTCTCCCATCACTCGACTAAGAAGGGTGATTGTATCTGAAAATCCTCGTGAAACTCACTTTGTGAGAGAGACTTCGACACTCTGAGGGCCTTCTTTTTGACTTCAACCATGATCCCAATGTAAGGCCCTGCAAGTAAGAATCCGTGTCGTTCCATTCCTTCACCACCATTTCTTTCGAGATGATAGACATGTTGCTCCAGTGGGAATCAGAGGGAATAGGAAACGACCTTAGGAGTAATCACTGCCATAGTTGAGCCATCATCTTCCCGAATAGTTCACATCTCAGTTTCATAATGGTAAGAACATGCCAACACCAACTCAATGCTTTGACAGATCTTTGCGTGACCACCCTCCGCATACAACCCATTCATGAACACTTTGTCTTCAATACGCTCCCTTGGGTGGCCGAGCATGCGTTTTTGAGGTTGTCGAGATCCATTTGGGTGACATTGTTGTCCCCCACTTCCGCATACTAAAAAAAAAGAGCACTGATTGGCTTGACACCTGTGAACTTGAATTTCATGGTTCTGGAACACTTTCCTGCACCTGATGAGGGGGTTTACTATTTTTAGTAAATGACAATTTTCCACCCTTTTCAACTTCGATCACTCGAATTGTCCTCCGGATGACCTCTCTGTGCACACCGCTTCTGCCGAAACTGCTCTTTGTGATGACTTACTAAAAATAACAAGTGCCTATGTAGGAGGCTTACTATTTTTAGAAAGTGGTGTTTTGGACCTTGGTTTTCGACAAAACCACCTTTTTTGATATGAGTTTTTGATTTTATCGCACCCATGAAGTTTCGTTTTGATTCGGTCTCCGAATGCAAGATTTTAAAATTTACAATTTTGCCACGGGAAAACTAGGGTTTCTTCGCTGCAAAAATCCAGGCCATGCATGCAAATTTTTTTTTCTTAGTTCTTCAAGGCGCCTCACAGAGATTCATGAAATGGTTTGTGAGATACGAGAAAATCTCCTTCATGGGTTTTGAAGTCTTTCTTGTGAAAAATATTGTTTTTGTTCTTCAAGAATCCAATTTTTTTCGTGTTTTCAATTTTTTAGATCATGGCAGCATGGATAAAATCAATGGAGGATGAAAATGGTGGAGGCAAAATTCTAGGAAAAATTTGGTAGAGTTTCGATAGCGTATGGAGAAATGTGGGGAATGAGCAAAAAAGTGACTAAGTGTTGTATTTATAGTTTTTGGAAGGCATGAGGGGGAGGGTGCCTTTTTTTTCCCCATTGTCTCCTTGGAAAGAGACAATGGGTGCACAAAATGGCTCCTTACCTTAGCCTTTGCTTGACATTTGTTGTTTGCTCATTGGCCGAGAGAAATGGAGAGGGGGTAGAAATGAGCTCCTGAGGCCAAAAGTTGGTCGTATGTGTGACTTGAGGGAGACATGGGGAGGGCCCCTTTTTTTGCCTCCATTGTCCCCTTGGGACGGGACAATAGGTGCACAAAAAGGCACCTCAGCCTGGTGTTGCCACTTGTCATGCGTTGGTGCGATGAGAGGGGGGCTAGAAAAGTTGGTCTAGGGGCTAAATTGGGTCGATCGGGGTCACATGGGGTGACCAACATGCCAAAAGGGGGAGGGCGCCTTTTTGTCCCTCATGTCCCCTTGGTGAGGGACGAAGAGGACACAAAAAGGTGCCTCACCTTATGTTGCCACGTGGCATCCCAAAATTTGACTAAGTATTGAAATGCATACCTTGGGCGACAACTTGAAAAGACCATAACTTGAGCTCCTAGATGAGTTTTTGCACACTTCTTTATATGATTTCGCATGGAAAAGACATTTTGAGAAGGATGGGATGGGTCCCATGCCTTGATTCTTTTGACTGCAACACCCTCAAAAATCTCCTTTTTTCTCGAGACCGCCAGTTGTGCTTGGAAAGAATGAGTTGGCTTGAAAAATGCATGGGGATATAGGTAGATCTGATTTTACCACCACGTAGGGGATTAAAAATGCTTTCGAATGATATCTTGTTTGGCTCACAACTCATTCCAGAGCTCCCAAAATCACCTCTTGAAGTTCAAGTACTCTTTTACGATGCAAGCTCCTTCGGCCTCAAAATCCACTTTCAAAGTGAATTGGCCCCTAAACCTCGAAACTTCCCGAATCTTCCTAAATTAGTTGCACAATGATTCGGCTCCCGGATACACCTCCATGATGAATATAAGTCTTCGACACTACTTTGGTGATTATGCGGTTGACTTAGAAACGCGTTTATGATGGCCCTTCCTAAGCTTGCTTGAAAATCCGCTTTTAGAGAATCTGCTCCCAAAAGCACTTGAATGATGTTATTTTTCCTAAATCACGTACGAGGAAGGATGACACTCACAAATAGACCACTTTGGAAGGACAAGAGAGGACTTGACACACGGGGAAAAGGTTGATCCGGGGGGTGTACGGAAAGAAACGAAATAGAATTTTTTTGACAAAGTAGGGTATGGTTGTCTTGTTTTTGGGTGAATTTTTCCCATGCAAAAACACAGGACAATAGGACCCAAGTTCATTTTTTTGATGCTACTAATAAATTTTTGCTAGATCTTGATTGAAGGAATTTAAGACATATTTGCGATTGAATACTGTGTTAGGATGATGTCCTCATGCTTATCTCTATATACTTGAATGGAAGGGCACATAAGTGGTGGCATCATTTGTTGGAGACTCGAGAGGTCGAATTCGTTACATCCCTTGAAGATTTCACCCAAAGGTTCCTAAAAAGGTTCGATGTGCAAACTTGCAAGGATGAACAAGGTGAAAATCCCTCATTAGTTGAAAATGTTCCATCTTCTAAGGATTGCTTGCATGTTAGGAAAGTGACATAAGAGATCACAGAATTTGAACCCATGGAGGAAAAGTAAAATCTACAAGAGAATTTGGTGATTGAAGCCCCAATCCCTAATGTGGATGTTGATATTCAACTTGCTGCCCATTCTGGAACAACCGTCAATATGAAGTAAGCAAATGACATTCATGGCCTTGAAGGGAGTTATGAGGATGTCCCATACATACATCATTCAAACATGGAGGTTTGTTATCATCATAAGAAGCTTACAAGCAAGGTTGATTTATTGTTGCATACTTTTCCATATCATATTTGTTTTCCTCATGAGAAACATGTAAGAGATGGAGAAAAATGAAGATTATGGGCTGCAACATGAGGCAAAAAGATTCCTTGGTTCAAAGTCACTTATATGGGCACTCTAAGGTATGGGATCCGAGTAATTTTCCACATCCTCCAAAGGTTGTCAATTCTGATTTTGTGATCTTTATGACTGATTTCCTGAGAATAAATGAAAGTTCAGAATTATTTTTGGTGGGCATGAGTATTGGCATGCATGATTCGGCTTTAGGAGATCCGGATGCAAAGGGAAAAGGTACCTCTCAAGGTACTAATGTTGTTTTTCCCTTTGGTAGACTCTCTATGGCAGCTACTAAGGGTAATCAATTTGACTATCTTCATAGCAAGGATTTGTTGCACCACCATCATACCTTGTCCTTGCATTGTTTTGGTCATTATGAGTATTGTGCTAACAATGAAGACAAGATGAAGGGTGCTAAGTGGAGAAGGAATCTTCCTAAGGCAGCCCCAGATCATTGGCAAGAAGGCCAACACTTCCTAAATTTCAGTCCAAGTGAAAGTAAGGGCAACAAAAGAGTGATCCCAAGGTGTGGTAAGCTACTTAATTTTGTTTCCCCTCAATTCAATTTTGATAGCATTACTTGGGCCAATTCATGTGAGAAAAAAATTGAAGTTACATGGAAGAATGGTTGGTTGCTAGACATTGCACATGATAGGGCAGCGATCTTCCACTTTCATATGATTTATGGTTTATCTAACAAACATGCATGCGGAAGGGGAAAAATAGGTTATAAGGATGTCTTGGCAAAAGAATTTTGTACATGTATGAGTATGCACTCTTTTACATGCTTTGTTGATTGGGCTAATAGAGGTATGCTTGGTGTGGATAAAGAAAAGGCTAATATCTACTTCAGTTTTGCTACCCCTTGTTATATATTTGGCACATACCAATATTGGGAAATGTTTCACATCAAAGATGCCATTGCTTCTCATGTTTTGGGTGAGTTGATGAAGACAATCCAGATTAATCATGGTTGTTTGGGTTTGGTACTAGCTGCCATGCAATATAGGACTGTTGTACTTGTCATTTTCAGTTTGCTATCTACTTTGTTTGCTGCCCAACAAACAGGGATTGCTGTTACAAAATGTCTACATGATGGACCACCGACTAGATGTTTGATTGTCACACTTTCAAGCATGAATTTGGTAAGAGGGATGCTTCATGGAAATTGGAACTTATGGGGTCTTGTGAGCTGGTCCTCTCATGGTAAGCAAATCATTTCATTTACAGCCCATGGAATATTATTTATTTGGCCCTTCAATTACTCACACATGCCTAGAGATAACTCACCAATGGAAGATGGCTTCTTGAATCACTCCATGATGAATGAAGGACATAATAGAAGGTATTTTGATGTGAAGAAACTAATTGCTCTTGGTATAAATATTAAGAGTTGGAATGATAAGCTTGTTGTTATAAAGGGTTATAGGACTGTTGTCACAAAATTCAGTCCTCCATTCAACACATTTTCTGTCATGATCAAGAAGGCAGCCCTTGAAGGTAATGATTTTCAGTATTGTAAGACAATTTCAGTCATCTATGCTTTGGGTTTCATTGCTAACACTTCAAGAGTAAGTTTGGAATGCATATTTGGTCATGAGTTGGGTCGTTGGATAAAGATAGTTGCAGCTGTTCACTCGCAACCCGGAAATCACATTTGGGTGATTCCAAACAATATTTTATGGGCTCTAAAACAAGTTGTTATTAAGCATAAGGTTGTTGTATTTTGTATTTCCAGCTTGTTCTTTTCTTTCTTTGGGTCCACAAAGGGACAACATGGCTGTTGGGAGATAGATGTTGTGGGAACATTTTGGGAAAATACTAATGAATTTCCAGCCATCATATACTCAAGAATAAATACAAAAATAACATGCTACAACCAAGGGTATGTAAGTGTTGATGACTTATTGTTTCCTACTAGGTCATTTCAGTTTTGTGGGCGGCATAGTGATGGAGTAAGGAATATGTCTAGAAGCACTAAATTCATGAATTCCGCTATTAAGGGGCAACCAAGTGAACAACATCTTGTTGTCCAAGATGTTATACATCCTCATGGCATGATGGAAGTGAATAAAAGTGTTAAGGAGGGCAGCCCATGGTTCATGGAAGGTGTTAGCATAATGTTATGGACTGTTGTTTTATGCATTTTCAGTTTGATCCTTCTCCTTTTTATAATCCCGTGGTGGTACTTTGACACTTGGGAGATGTTCTTTCCGGCCCTTATCATCTTGGGAGTGCTTGGTGCAAGTACTAGTGAGTTTCTAGCCACTTTAATGAGGATTGCGGGAAAAAGAAACAGAATTACAGCAGTAGATGGGGCAACATGAGTGAACCGTGGAGGTCTCACCATTTGAGGAGAGTTCATGAGATGATCATGCCTCCAAGGCATGATGAAGGATTGACAAAAGTGTTGCTAAACACTCATGTTTTCTCTAATATGTTTGCTTCATGTGTAGGGTCAAGAACAAGAAAGAATGAAGTTGCAAAAATTTTGTTTTGGCCAAAATATATCAAAAGCATGAGCTTATGTTGGCAAGAGATATCTCATTTGACCAACACCGGGTCAAGGCTTTGGAAGCATTACATCATGTCTTCTCTCTCGGACATGGTATTTGGGCATATGAGCTTGCATTTGCTTGAGGGCAAAGCAAATTTGGGAAGGGAGGACTGTAATGTCCTCATTTCAAATTAAAAATAATAGCTAATATTAATTACCTTGAGAGTGATTTTTATCATTTGAAATTAGAGGGTAATTATATTAGTTATTATAATAAAGGGAAATAATTAAATTATTAGATTATTTGCCTTAGAGTAATTATTATTACTAAAGCTAAACTTTGACAATTAATTTAATAATAAAGTGAACAAATAAGGTTGGCAAGAGGGAAAAGAGAAAAGAGATCAAAAAGGTGTTTAAGTGATTTTTAAATAAAGTCTCCCCCCCAAAGGTGGATCGCCCCACTTAGGGGAGATATAAAAGCAACATAAGGGTTTCCAATTAAGGCATGCTTGGAAATTATATTTTGTATCTTCATGCTTGAAGATTTATTGGGATGCATGCCCAATAGTGTTGTTGCTGATTTTGGGTACTTCCATCCGGGAAATACATTGCTACATTTTGAATTTTGTTGTGTTGTTGTTTGAAGGGTTTTTCTGCATGTGAGGTCTTTGTTGAAGGTCAAACTGAAGGAGAATCAAATCTGAGGTGTTGTGATCAGTTCTAAGGCTTGTTTGAGGGCTTTCCAAGAGGGGCGAATGGTTGTTGATTTCAGGTACAACTAGGGTTTCATCTACACATTTTCAGATTTCCGAGCTTGTTTTGGGTGCCTTCCACCCATCGAAAAATTTTGATTTTGGTATCATTGGAAATCTCGTAATTGGTATCATTGGAATTTTTGTAATTTTATCTTCAATTTGAGCTATCATTTGTAAAAAATTGTTGGGTATTTTCTGAGTTATGAATTTTTGAAGTTTTGGCTATTTTTTCGCAATTAAAAATCAGATTTTTAGTATTTTGCAAAAATATAAGTATTTTCAGATTTGATAATTCAAGAGCTGGTTACATATTTAATTTAATAATTTTTGAAGGTGTTTTGATGCTATTTTTACACCCATAGGCAAATCTCCTAGGGTTTTGGCAAGAATTTTTGGGCTATTTGCATTGTTGTCATAAAAACAATAATTTCCAGCTTGCTGTCGTTCATTTTTCACATTTAGATTTCAAGGGTTTTGATAAATAATTGCTGAATCTTGAAATGTCCTATTTGGGGATATTACACTAAGCATGCCTACGAGACCAAAACAACACTTAGTAATTTAAACCTATAGTTTCAAGTTAGATTACCTATCTAACAAACTTTGCTAGTTGTTGATAGTCAAATCTAAGCCTTCCAGTCAGGTCTTACGCTCCATCACATGAATAGTTCAAATTGGTATGTTATACATCCATGCTTGTGGTAGATCCTAACTCGTTAAAGTGTGATCCTTTAAGATATAGATTGTAGTAGCGTGTAAGGGAAGCCCAAACTAGGTCAGGGTAAGTTATGTATTTACTATTCAGAGCCTATTGATTGGGACAGTCCTTGCAAACATGCAAAAAAACCGAAATATAACCGGTATAATTACCCGGGCTAAAGGCTTCAAACTAATTTCAATCAATGATCCTATGCATTTTCAAGCCACTAGGTTTTAGGATCCATGCCACAATCTCATACAAGTTTTCAGTATAACCCCATTTTAGATGATCTTTACAAGTAACTAAGACTAGTTAAAATTAGCATTACATAAATTACTAAGAATCAAACCGTGTAATGAATTCCGCTAATCGTGATTTGTTATGCCAAGAGCAAGAACTTTTCAAGAAAATAATGTTTCGAGGATGCGAACCCAGTCGGCATGCCCACTATGATCAATGAATACGTAATAATTCTGACTCTTCTTTTATGAGATTCTAAATCTTCAAACTCTGTATTTACAGTTTCAAGGATATGTCTAGTTAGTTACAAATCGCTTAAGAGGTTAATAACTATTACCCCTGAGAACATAGCCTTTAACAAGCTTAATCAATCAGTCCTATTGCTAGCACTTCATTCATATCATTGTGAACTTGGTTACTTCTTTTTAAGGAGCTCTATCTATTTCAAGTTAACTGTAAACACATTCAATCTGTCTAATAGTAAAATTGGATATTTCTCAACAAACAAAGCAGGGCACATCTGATGAGCATAGGGTTACTAGGACCTTTCCATTTGGATGGCATAGCATGTTTCCAATGCTTCAAGCAATTTCAGAACAAAACAAGGGCTACAAGGACCTTTCCATTTGAAACTTGACAGAGATATTTCTTTAAGTAATTAAGGAACAATTTTTGAAACTATCAAACATCACACTAAGGCATTTGCTCCCTTAACACCGAGACATGCAAATTACCGATTTTCAGAAAAGGGATTCAGAAGTTATTTAAGGTGTGCTACATACATGGAGAAGAATATAGTTATTCAACTGGAAAACAACCTCAATAATGAAACCAACAACCTCAAATAATCCAACCCTCCCAGGCTCAGTTCTAAAGTATAATTGCTTGGTTCTTGGTTTCACTCCATACATTTGAGAATATGACTGTAAATCAGGACAGAACCAAGGTGTTTTAAATAATATCGTCATTTTAATCGCATCATTTCCGTTTCTTCTACACCCTTCAAAATCTGGATAATACTTGGCCAATTTGGGAATGAAACGGACTAACTATTCCAATATAAGGATAAAACATATCAAAGTTCTGAATTCCCAGTCCAAGCATCATTTCAAGTGAAGCACAGAGCAAAACTAATTTAGGTTGGTGCCAATATTTCAACTACGCATTAGTATCAAGCATAGTTACCAGGTTCGGAAATCCGATTAAATTCGGAAGGGCAAAAAAATCCGAAAATACGGAGTTCTCGAAAAAATCCGAAAAAATCCGGAAAAATCCGGTTCGGAATATATATACATATATTATTATAAATTTATATTGTTGTATACTTATATCATTATATATAGACAAATCATACAAAAAGCATCCATCTACCATAATCATCATCATCATAATGATTCTTTCAAAAGATTGCAAGAAGTTGCTTGGTCCAAAAAGGTACAAAAATGGATTTTATGAAAATAAGAAAAATATTGCCATCAATGCGTAGAGCTCGAGAAAATATATACTTTTAGAGAAGACGACACCTAAAACGGAGCCACAGAATGAAAGTTATGGCACATGCAAGTTTTTGCTGCTACATCTTCCCGGACCCTTTCCAAAAATGGCAAATTTTTTTCCATCCTTGCGATTTTTTCACCAAAAAAAAAATATGCCAAAAAAGGAAAAAAATTCCCTGCAAAAACAAGGCCGAACCGAACCGGATTTATTCGGTTGCTTCAAAAAGTACGGTTCGAACCGGATTTCATACAGATCCGGCCGAACAGTAACTATGGTATCAAGTTCATTCTACCTCCATTTTCTGCGAGTATTAAATTCAGTACATACTAAGTATAAATAAGAAGAACACTTTCACCTTTTTTCCTCTAAGATTAAGGTTACATTCTCCATGAACATTCCCTACACTTAAATGTTTCACATTGATTTTCAGAGTAATTACAGCCAAAGATAACAATACACGGTACTTCATTCCCTCTTTACTAAAGTAGGTAACTATACAAAATGTTATATTTTTGCTTCTTTCCTCAATCACAACATCATGTCTTTACAAGACAAATCAGGAAGACAAACCTCTGAATTGTGCCATTAATTGTTTTAGCTTAAGCAATCACATCCTCAATACTGCATTTAACAACCTCCCTCAAGGTTATCATAATTATAGCTTGCAGAAAACAGAGTTGAAACAACATTGCATGTCTCTAACAGTCCTGGATCAGTCATGACAGTAAACGCAGATTGGATAACAGTGCACCTTTTTAACATTTCAATTTAAAAACCTAGCACGAAATACCCTTGAAGGGTAGACTTTACATTCATGATTTGCAGCCAGCATGGTGTCCCCAGATTTCACCCTGAAATCTGGGACTACCCTATGTAAAAAATTTCGTACTTTTAAAATAATGGGTCGTTTTGTGTTTTAATTGCCAAAAAGTGTCTGTATTGTGTCAAGATATTCCCAGAGAGTCATATTAGCCAATTTCGCCAAATACCTAGATGCCCAAAATCGTTATATTCTGTCACTAGGGTTTGCCTGTGGGAAATTTGTATTTAATTATTCTAGAGCCTGTTTGAGGTAAATTGTGCTCCGGTTTAACCCTGTTGTGGTCTTACATGTCAATATTCCCATATACCAGTAGGGTTTTAACTAGGAATGAATCCTGGGCTTTATCTGTGACTTTTGGCAATGTTTTGCGTTTTTGGTGTTTTCCGTTTTGTTTTATGTGAAATTTCTCTAGGTCAATTCCTTTGCCGGTTTGATCTGATTCTTTCCTGGAGTATCTGGAGATCACCTATGGATGTTATGCTAGAAGGAATTTGTCACAGGAGGTCTGGATCTCTTTGAAAAGACGAAGTCATGCAAGAAAAAACTTCTTCTGGGCAGGTCGCATTTTTGGGAAAGGAAGGTTTTAAGCTACAATGGGATTTTTGGTAGCAGTAGGCAGGTGAGAATTTTGTACTGCCTAGCAGGTACTTATACCCATAGTTACTGGTTCGAGAAATCCGATTAAATTCGGAAGGGCAAAAAAATCCGAAAATTGAGTTCTCGAAAAAATCAAAAAATACGGAAAAATCCGGTTCGGAATATATATACTTGTATTATTATAAATTTATATTATTGTATACTTATATCATTATATATAGACAAATCATACAAAAAAGCATCCATCTACCATAAACATCATCATCATAATGATTCTTTCAAAAGATGCAAGAAGTTGCTTGGTCCAAAAAGGTACAAAAATGGATTTTATGAAAATAAGAAAAATATTGCCATCAATGCGTAGAGCTCGAGAAAATATATACTTTTAGAGAAGACGACACCAAACGGAGCCACGAGAATGAAAGTTATGGCACATGCAAGTTTTTTTGCTACATCTTCCGGACCCTTTCCAAAAATGGCAAATTTTTTTCCATGCGATTTTTTCACCCAAAAAAAAAAAAATGCCAAAAAGGAAATTTTTTTTTTTCCTGCGCAAACACAAGGCCGAACCGAACCGGATTTATTCGGTTGCTTAAAAAAAATACGGTTCGATCCGGATTTCATACAAATCCGGCCGAACACGGTAACTATGCTTTTACCCATGGAAGCAACGCCACTTAGGTCACAATGGGAAAATTAGAGGCAAAAGAGTGTGAGAATTTCTTACCTGCCTTGCAGGGTGAAAATTCCCATTGTGAAATAAAAGAAAATCACTTAAGGCATTGATGGGATTTTCTTACCTGCCTTGTAGGGTAAATAATCCCATTATGAAAGTCAAACAACTTAGGGGATTATGGGATTTTGGAGCTATGGTGCGGGGTGAATAATCCCATTGAAAATTGGTTTTTAAAAATAGAAATGGGCTAAGCCAAAAAATACGACCCCTTTTGGAATAGAAGGGCAGCTTTAATGGTATTAATTAATTAAATTCTTTTCCAAATTTGGCGCCCAAGCATGGGGAAAAGTCAACAAAGAAGAAGAGGATAAGGGAATTTAGAAATAGAATTCTAAAATTAAATAAATATAATTTATTTAATGCAGCCCCCTTCATGTCAAAAAGTGCGACCCATATTGAGGAGGAATAATACTTTTTAAAGTATTAATTGATGTAATTAATTCCTATTTTTAGTGGATGAGGTCAAAGCACACTGTGAAGCTTAAGTGACTGGAAGTAGAGAGCTAAAATTAAATAAATTTAATTTATTTAATGACAACCATAAGCATGCACAAAATATGCGCCCAAATTAGAGAGAAAAATTAATTGCCAGAATAGGAGAGACAATTATTAATAATAGAATGGTGAATGTTATATAAGAAAGGGTTGCCATAATGATGAATTAATTAATTCTGTAGCAAGGAGGTGAAGCCTGCAAATTTGGCGCCCAATTAAGGAGGGATTTTTGCACGAGAAGAAGGTGTTTTTCTGTTAGAAGGCTTCAAAGTTTGGCGCCTAGGTTTGAAGGAGCTTGAATTAAGTCTGATTAATTGTTTGCATAGTGGTACAAGTGCTTAGGTGAAGTTGATAAAATTCATGCTTGCTTTGCATGCAAACAAAACATCAAATTTTGGGGCAGCAAGCTTGATATATGCAGATTTTTATAATTAAAATCAAGTGTTCATGTTCCGGTTGCCATCTTTGTCTGAATTAATTACAGGAATTCATTACAGGTGCTTTTATAAGAGAAAGGGAGCTTAAATCAATGTCCAATACATTGAACATATCCTCCGAATCTGAAGAAATCTCCAGATCTGCACCGGTTGTAAAGAATTCTGGCCGAATAAAGAGAAAAAGAATTGCTCAGACAAAGACAGATACGGCCATGGCAAAGCGGGATGAAAAAGAAAGCTCAGCAGAGTCATGCATCACTTCTAGGTTTGCTGACATTGGAGATACAAATCTAGGTCCAAAACCTCTTTCTGAACTGATTGATAGACAGGAGAGTGGAAAGACTTCTCTCATGCGTGCAGTCAAAAGCAGTGGAATTATTCGAGTTGCAACATTTCCATTCACAACCCAGTTGCCAGAATTCGTCATGGAGTGCGCTAGGTCTTACCACCCATTATCTAGATCAGTCGAGATGCTGCGGGGAAAACAATAATCCAACTGGATGCACAGTTCATCAATTATTGTCTGAAGATTCCAACACGACAGGTGGTGACTACTATTAGCATACAGGATGCCGACAACAGATGGGAAAAGCATAAAGTTGACTGTGTGGGCATAATGAACAACAAATACATGAAGAAGCCCAGATCTCCTTCCAAGTTCCTAGAACTCTTCCACGATCCAATCTGGTACAAGAGGTGGATGATATTGCCAAATTGTTATGCAGGATAAATGGCAAAGCTAACGCTCACAACTTCCGCACATGGATGTATGCTTTCATCAGGACCATTGAAATCAACAAAGCAGATTCAATAATCAATTGGTCGGAAATCATTAGTGACAACATTGGTGAGCAGCTTCGGAATGTGAGGCATACTTACAACTTCAAAATGACTTCGTATTTGGTATATGTAGCAGCTTCACAGGGTGTCTTCTCCAAGTTGGATAGGCGTGGTGTGCTTTCCAAGGATCCTATTTTCGAGTGCTATCCACAACTTACTGTGCCCGCATGCAATAAAGATTACAAGGTGGTCAACGATGGATTCTTCTACGGATTCATTTGCAGGCTGGATGGCGATCTAAAGGCCAACAGGGTGAGCAAGGAAGCGTGGGAAGCTGTGTCCAGGATTGACAATGTCTTCATCCAGTTTGTGGACTTTACATACCTCAGGGTCACCGGCTTTTTAGGAGAACCAGTTAAGTTGCCTAGATATCCGAGTGATAGATTGGTCATCATGGAGCTGAGCAGACAACTCGTGGAGATGCATGACCTACAATCGAAATGACACAAGTCCACAAGATTCTTCCCGATCACGGTGGGCTATTACAGCTGCAGAGCATTCATAAAGCCCGAGGAATTGAAGCGGAGATGTTCTTTGAGTACGAGCAAGAGTTCTTCCCAGCACGACTGAACTTCGATCCATTTGGAGTGGCAAGGAAGACAATCTCCCAGGAGTACGCGCATGTGCCTTCATTGGAAGATTTCTGGATGAAGTGTAGAAGCGAGTATGAAGTTAGAAAGAAAGATTTCAACAGGTTGTCAGCGCGGCAAGTGTTTGACTTTGGATTAGCACGGATATCTACAGATCTTAAAGATGATGGGCCTGTGTTGCTTGACGCATACCATCGGATGAGAGGAGATAGAGCTGTACTCCAGGAGAGCGTAGGTGGCTGCCATACGATCGAGGAAAGGTTTGCCGCCGTTTTGGTCAATACTTCAAATTGGTTGTTGATGAAGGGATATTGCCTTGATGAAGCATTGATGAATCAGATCACAGGCAACTTCGGCACAGGAGATTCCCTCAAAAGGAAGCACGAAGGAGAGAGCAGCAGAAGGCCTGAGAAGATTAAAGTGCACAGAAGGTCTCATTCAAAGGAAATGATCACTTCTACGGCTATGGTGGTAGTTTCGGCTTCTCCAACATCAAGTACTTCATCGACTGTTACACCTCAAAGTGGAGTTCTTGTCATTCCTCCGTTGAATTCGGAAACATTCATCTTTTCTCCTCACCACTCCATTCAAAGACCTCTTTTCAAGAAAGCGTTGAAAGTGTAGATGGCAGAATTTGAAAGAGCTTTGTCTTTGGATAATTTAGAGGATGACACCACAACACTGTAGCAGTTTTAGATGGAGAGGAATCAGAGCGCGAGATAGTGGTACACTCAAAGCAACTTCTCATTCTCCGAGAAGTAATTTCTCAGAATGGTTGGCTTCGCAGTTGGTTCCGAGGCTAGAGAGGAAATCAACTTGGAGGAACACGACTTGCAGCTGCTCCTGAATCTAGGCGGAAAAGACAGAAAACCTAAAGTTGCTAAGGTAACTTCAAGGTTGATCATTGAAGAGTCGGGCAGAAGTTCGCCGAGGTGTCAGTTCCAGCAGAAGGAAAGAAGAAGGATGAGCTCACGGCAGAAGATATAACAGTGACCAGAGTACCCATAGGTCAAGCCACCACAGAAGGATTGAAGCAGGACACGCAGAAATTGATAGATGCTCTATTCCTTAGGCTTGACAAAGAAAAGGCGGAGAAAGTTTAACTTTAGAAGCAAGTATCTCGGATTATGACGAGATTATTGCCAAGGTTGCCAAATCTTCCATTCACCAATTTCAAAGACAAAAGCGGTGAGTGATCATCGATGTAGGAAGTGGAAGATGCAAGTAGCTAGGTTAAAGCTTTTGACTAATGGAAAATCATTCGCCAAGCTTCGTACAATTCGGAGAGGTGCCATTACCTAAAGGTTATGAAAGATGCATCAGATCAACTGAAGCAATTGGTGACAAACATGATAGATATGAACACAGTTGCTAAGAGTAACTTGAGTACTTTGGCCGAAATAAATAAGTTGCCGAGAGAGGTGTTGATTGCGGAACGGATTGTGCTCGATGGATCAGTTGAGAAGGGGAAGCAACTTGAGTTTGCAGTATCTTTCCATTTGGAGATCTGCAGAATTATGTTGAAAAGGATGCAGGCACTTGAGAGTATGGCATCATCTTTACCAGACAATGTCATTGCTTTCACTAATGAGGAAGTGGTCGGGAACGTTACTTCATACACAAGGACCATTCCTAGCAAAGTGCCTAATTCCCTGGAAGGATCTCTTCTGATGGTGCAAGGGAGAATTGATGGAGTCTGTTAGGCCTTTCACGACGAGTTCCATTAGTAAGTGGTGGCACTGCAGTCAGATATTGAGAAGTTCGGGCCTAGCTTGGAGGATGTGGAAGTGTGTATTAGGGTATTGAACGAAGGCTTGCTGCAATTCAGGACAAAAAAGGAAGCTGTGGCTAAGACAGATGGGAAGATGCTGAATTACATGTTCGACAAGTATATTTAGTATCAGAACAAAAAGAGGATGTAGATGTTACAGCTGGCGTGTCTTTCTTCTTCTACTCTTTCTTCTTCTATTTTCCATGTTCTCGGATGTAATTGTAAAACTTTAAAGTTATTGGTTTTGAAACCATTATTTTAAGTTATGTGGAATGATTTTATTAGTGACATGCATCTCGAATCTATACTCAAACTTATACCCGCTATGACGGTTACCTACCGATGTGCTTACATATAGCTAGACGTGTAGTAGGATAGAGCAGAATTGGGAAGTGCATTATTGTATTGTAAACGGTTGAGTTAATACAATAAGGAAGAGTAGTTCTTGTGCTAAGCTTTTCCCGAATGGTTTTCCTAGGATAATTTGTGTACTGTGTTATCTTGTGCATGCCATTTTCTGTTTGTTTTTTATGTTCTATTAAGGATTGCTTCTCTCGTATTTGTTTATTGGATCAAAATCTCTTCAATTACAGCTCTAGGCCAACAAGGCCTGATCATAAATACAGACAATATAAAGTTCTGGCACACATCTCATTTGTAAAATACATCATTTTCCCTTTAATAAAGTAGTTAATTATTGAAAATGTTATATTTTTGCTTCTTTCCTCAAACACACCATTATGTCTTTACAAGACAAATCAGGAGATAAACCTTATATTTCCACATTGTGCCATTAGTTAGTTTAGCTTAAGTAATTATATCCTCAATACTACATTTAACAACCTCCCTCGAGGTTAGCATAATTATAGCTTGCAGAAAACAGAGTCGAAACAACATTGCATACCTCTAACTGTCCTGGATCAGTCACGAGAGTAAAGGCAGATTGGATAACAATGTACATTTTTAACATTTCAATTTTAAATTCCTAGCACAAAATGCCCTTGAAGGGTAGACTTTACATTCATGATTTGCAGCGAGCATAAATTCTTTCAAGGGTTCATTACTATTGGAAATGTGTTGTATATTTTCCACAAGTTAGCCCCTTTGGACTGTATAGCCAGGGATGGCGTATGAGTGGTTAGATATCTCATGATTAATGGGAACCATTATGGGTTGTATTCTTGGCCCATGGTTTTGGTACCCATTGTATTGTAATACTCGCTATGACAGTTACCTACTAATGTGCTTACATATAGCTGGACATGCAGTAGAATAGAGCAGAACTGGGAAGTGCATTATTGTATTGTAAACGGTTGAGTTAATACAATAAGGAAGAGAAGTTATTGTGCTGAGTTTTTCCTGAAAGGGTTTTCCCAGGATAAATTTTGTGTACTGTGTTATCTTGTGCATGCCATTTTCTGTTTCTGTTTTATGTTAAAGATTCTGTAAGTATTGCTCTGCTTGTATTTGTTTATCGGATCAAAATCTCTTCAATACAGCTCTAGGCCAACAAGGCCTGATCACATACAAGGACAATAAAAATTTCTGGCACACATCTCATTTATAAAATACACACTTCAGAATTCATAACCTTTCAATCTATCTTGGATGGACTTAGAATGTGGAATTATAATCCAAATAAGGTGTATTTACAGCCACAAGTTATTTGGCATAGTCCTACAGGACAATATAAACATTTTCAGCTAGACACGTATAAAATAAAACCAGAATCTTCACCATCTTTCTTCTTTCAACAATGTGGTACAGAAAGCTACTCACTTTACTCTTTCATTTACAATTCATAATAGTTACTTCCCAAGGGTTGGACCATTTGACCGAAAACAGATCTACACTTCCATTACACGTGATTCTTCATAGAATATCAAAACTTCAATATTCAAGAAGGCTTTAATATGATTTTTAGAATGAATTCCTCATGGTTTACAGCTAATTCTTCCCTGCGAGTTCCTGCATAATGCAAGGGTCAACACATAGGCTGGCATGGATTCCATTTTGCCCAGTCAAGCAATGGACTATGGAAACATTTGAAATTATATCAATATTTTTTAGCAAGGTAAAAGAGAAAGCATTGGTACAATTTTGTTTCCATTTCTCATTATTCGCCTCAAGCAGTTAGGGTTAGAAGAAACAACATTGTTATTTTCACATAGAGCATACAACCAACATCATCATCACGACAAAGCAATAGAGTTAAGAAAATATTACATTATGTTCCCATACAAGCTATCATCATACCAATGCCATCATGGGAACATCCAGAAACCAGAGATCATATGTTCCAAGGCGTCCTAAATACAATGCCATCATGTCAAAACTCCATTAAATAAGAATACATAAAGAGAGATAGGTGGTAACACATCTTACAACAGAGAGTATTCACTTAACCACAAGTCAATGCGGGAAACCCAATATCCTCTAGTATATATACAAATGTATATGTATATATACTTTTGTATAAAAGTGTATCCGTATACATTTATATGTGCATTTAAGTTCATTGCTAACAAGTTAAAAAGATAACATCCACCTTCAGATATTAAGATTCAAAAGCCCATTATTAACTTGCTTAACAAAATAAGGAGATGCCCTTCTCTGAGATACTACTGTGCCCTAGTGCATCTACGAACTCCACAATGCTTCAAAACCCTAGCCTCTCTAACTTCCATCTTACTGCTAGGCTCAACAATGTGCCCTAACATGAAATGGTCTTCCTTTATTGTCTCTATCTCGTTGCTCATCAACCGAGTGCCTAATATATAGAAATGCGGCTACATTAGCTCAACACATAGTCTCTCATAACTACCACTTGTTATCTGACACTTACCTTGCCCGAGTCCTTAGGGCTTATTCCATGAAATTTCCGCCATATGCAAGATGGCCCCGATTATGAGGGTTTTCAAACTCGAGTTGATTAAGAGATTCCTTCCCACTCCCATGGCCATCAAACTCTCAACATCCGAACCGAGTAGGGATCGAAACAAACTGAAATACTTTACCCACAAAAGCCTAACTATGATTTTGGAGGTCAAAGATCTATTCAAGTAGCACTTGAATACCAATTCCACGAATGGTGGAAAAATACCTTTCGAACATTGATTATAACCTAGACCGCACGGAAACGCCTAGACCCCCTTGTACCCGGGTTGGGTATGTTTTGGGCGGTGCGAGTACGCCTGGGTATGTTGCGGATACGTACCCATAGGCCCTAGGTACGTCAGTGGTATGGAAATCCGTACCCAAGATGTACCCAGGGCCTATGGGTACGTAACCACAGAGTACCCACAATTTTTTCTTTTTTTTTAAGTGCAAAAAAATAAATAAAAGGAGTACCAGAGAGTACCAGAGAGTACCCACAGTTTTTTCTTTTTTAAGTGCAAAAATAAATAAAACATGAGGGCTTTGATTGGAATTGAACTTTGGAAAGTTTGTGTGAGATTCAATATTGCCAATAGGCTCTGAAGGGTCGAGAGAGATGAAAAGGACTTCATTTGGTTGACTTACTATTTGGGGGCTTTCTTGTTGCTCCTCATGGGTCCTTTATTCTTTAGTCAATTTGGAAGGCATGGGAACAAGTGAAGCACTTGGTGGTTGGGCAGCCTATCTTCTCTTCATTTGACATTAGGTGCCAAGCCTACAAATCGATTTCGTCGAATCAGAAATATAATGACAAGATCCTTGCCTTGACAAGAGGCTGTTCTGCCCTCCTTTGGTTTGAGAAAGGAATTAAAATATTTCATGACTTTAAATGTTTTTTTAATGTCCAATGATACGTCTAACTCAAGCTTAAGGCATTAATAATGAATTATCAAATCTATAATACAGTCTATGTTATTAACTATTATGTTTTGAACATTATGAATCAATACAAACTCAAGTCTCAATTCTCAAAGTATTGGAAATTTGTTTTCATGTTCTATGAATGATTTTAAGTTGTATGAGTATTAAATTTCAATAAGTATGCAAATGTTTCTTTAAATATATATATATATATATATATATATATATATATATATATATATATATATAACGTACCCAAAAGCGTACCGTACCTGAGATTTTTAAAATTTGCTGTTTCAGCGTACCGAAACCGTACCCGTACCCGTATCCGTGCAGTCTAGATTATAACTGAATAAGTCAACAGATCTCTTGTAAAGGTGTCGACGAATCCAAAGATATCATGCCAAGTTTAATAAATGGTCAGGTCGGGGTCTTATACACCCAATAGCCATTTTCCAAGTTTTGTGACCAAGTCTTTTAGTTAATCAATGTCATGTGAGGTATCCCCCTCCCTCACTAGGTCTAGATTAAAGTTTTAGAATGACAAGTGGCTTAAACACTTTCAGAAGAACTCTTGTTCTTTTGCCATTGCCATCAGGGCATCTAAATGAATGAAAATCACTATTAAAACAATGACATTCTTGCTACCAAAAACATCACATCTCAATGCTTTCATGGCCTGCCTAAGAATTTTTGAAATGTTAAAATAGAAATGGTCTCAGTAATACCCAAACAAGTCATTAGTCCTCATTTCACATTCATGTCGAAACCTAAACAGCTTGTCAAATATTGTTTTATATAATGACTTCTTGTTGCAACGATAACTGCATTAGTGTGATAGCCTTCGGATATCTGCACTAATGCCCTTATCATTAATTTATAATGATGAATATCATCAATTTATATCAGGTATTAAGCTTATTGACCTATCATTAACAGCCACAAAGAAAATCAATAAAATATGAGTGTCACCTTCCCATCAGTGGGCTCCACACCACCTTGTCGGTCTTTCACGACCCAAAAGTGGGGTGTAACAAATTTTGTTGAAGAGGCAACCTTTCATGGTAGGGTTACAGTGCCAGCTTATTTTCACCTTTACCTGATTTCTCTGGTTTCTTAATAAATTTTTATTAGTATAAATTATGGTTTTACCTTTTTATTCATGCCAGATTTAATTGTATACTCAATATAATTTGGAGAGTTCTCTGTGCACCCGGGATTTCATAGAAGCCATTTGCAGGAAAAGTTGGGAATCAAATGTATTATATTGCTGATTTCTTAACAAGTTTTGTATTTACCTTTTGGGTTTTGATGTTTAAGTTATGTTGTTTGGTTCTTTCTATTCTGTTCAAAATGAACTTCTTGCAGTCAAACAAGGTATGTGCATTAGAAGGCTATGCTTCCCATTATGTCTGACGTATAATTTTGATACTCAGTAATTTGTATTCTGCAGATATATGTTGTTGATTCCTTGGATAGGAGAGAATCGGAAAGGCAAAAGCAGAATTTCAGGTTTCTATCACTTCTGTTATTTGGAGAATAACAAACAAGTGTACTATCCTTGTAATTGCATCATCTTTGGTGTTTCTATCGACTTAGGATTGTGTTTTGCAACTTGTTACAATTGCTATTCTGATTTCAATTTGTTCTCCAGGCCATTGTTAATGACCCTTTAATGAGGAACAGTGTCATTTTGGTCTTTGCAAACAAACAAGATATGGTTAGTATTGTTGGTATACACTTCTCTCATTTAAAACTTCGTTATAATTCCATACTGAAGTCCATCATAAACAATGGCTGAAATCCTAATTATGATAAGCAGAAGGGAGCGATGACTCCTGCTGAGGTCTGTGATGCACTTGGTCTTTCCAACTTGAGCAATAGAAGGTGGCATATCCAAGGTACTTGTGCTACAAAAGGAGAAGGTTTGTATGAAGGATTGGATTGGTTAGCAACCACTCTAAAGGAATTGCAATATGCTGGAATTTCTACTTCAATAGGTGGTTCAGCAATACGTTAAACAAGGGTGTGCATGTAGTATGCATTGTCAATGCTTCCAAATATGGACACATGGGAAGAGCTATACACATATTTTCTTTCACCTGACGAGTCTTTACTCTTCACGGGACAGCTTGCTCTTGTCTAGGAGGATAAATGCTCTTGCAGCTTCATTACGTGATATCTTTGGATCTTTTCTGCTGTACTACATGATGCTAAGATGTTGATATATATTTCAACAGACCTGCTTTTTCATGCCTGTATTATGGTGATGGATGCTCCTTAAGCTCAATGTCTTATTTGTTGATATAGTGCTAGTCAACATGGTGGGGGAGAGAATCCTGATTTGCTATTGCCAACTATGTTTCAACTGACCTAGGGGCCGAAGTGATTCACTTAAAATGTGAGTCTCAATTGGTTGTTTCAGTTTAACTCCATGTTTTGGGATGTAAATATTGTTTTTTCCAAGCTCATTTGTAATTGAACTTTTTGCTTCATCACAAATGCCTCTTTCTTCTTCTTTTTTTTTATCACTGTCAAATGTCTCAATTTACACTCAATAATACAAGCTTCTGCAACACTAGTTCATGTGAATATAGCAAAGGTAGGTGTCTGTTCTTTATTGAAATATGGATTTTCTTATCTCAGTATGAAGGTTTTTGTTAATTTAGATACTGATCTTTTCATTTGATAGTTGAAAGCGTAGAATATTTCTTTTTATGTCTATTTTTTGAAATTTTAGCTGTCAACTACTGTGATTTCTGTAACATAGCGAGCACTACACCTTTGGCCCAAGCTATTTGGCTTGCTGACTTCTGATTTATGTTAAAATGTGCATATGCAATATAGATGGATTTCTTGCTCTGGCTTATGTTGTAGGTTGAACTAGCATGATTTATGTACATTTTTGTCTTCTTAAGAAGCATTTTTGTTCTTAAGCAATTTGTCTTAACTATTCTCTACTAAGTTGCAGGAACGCGCTCTGCAGTGTTTCCTGTTTGAAATGGTTGGGTATGTGCTGGAAACAACGCAACAGTCTCTGGGCCGTTTCTGGCATGTAGCCTGATGTTTCCAGCGCATTTTGAATGGAAAAAAACTTAAAACTTCTCACTTACACTAAACCGACCCCATATCAAAAACATGCCGTCACATAGAACATTTGAGTTTTAATCATGTTGAATGTTTTGAATTTTTGTGACTATTATTTTGTATAAGTTTTTATCATTTATGGACTCAAATTGACTATTATGTCTGTGTTATTTTGTTTGTAAGGGTTTTTGTAAAATTAGCATTTCTGCATTTCAGATCCGTTTTCTTTTCCTGGGAACTTAGATTCTTTACATTTGTTTCTGAAAAAGTTCAGATTCCATGAACAAAGTGGGATATTTAAATTTGCCAAAACTTTGTTGGACTTTTATTTATAGTGCAGTGACAATTGTTTCTTGGAATTGTGTATTTACAAGTAAAACTTTGTAGAATAGTTGATTCCGACTAGTAGCCAAGTAATTAGAATCAACTAGTAGCCGAGTAATTATTGAATTACTGTTTTGAATTCAGCACCTGTGCCCATATTGATGGTGCTAGTTTTACTCCAACATTTGACCTGGTTTTTAACATCCACAGTTTGAAAATAGAGGTTGCATTGTGTGAAAATTGGAAATCCACGTTGAAACTCTTCGGTTGAAATTTTGTTGTACATATACATGTCAAATTTCAATGTATATACACATTGTAAGTTCAAGGCGAAGATATTGAAATTTCGACTGCACTAGTACTTAGATGTCAATTGTAACATATTTTGACGTAGTGTCTATGAGTTCGATGCTTAGACCATGAAAAGTATATATGTTGAAATTTCGATGTGCTGGGCATACTAAGAACAAGAAAAAGAATAAAACACTAGGAGCACAACCACGAATATCGGATTGTAATACTAGTTATCCTTGATATAACCATGCTTTATATAACTTCTTGTCATTACATTCAATGTATTGACATCATGTGGGGTCACTTGGTAAAAAAACTTTGAAACACATATTATGAGGGACTCAAATTCCACCTTGTTTCTGAAATTTACCACCTCTTCTTATTCTTTGGAATCCCTATTGGTAAAACCATGTATAATCATTAATGTCCATTTGGAAAATAATAAAGTTCTACAAAAAGAATTTATATCAAATTATTAATATCCTTTGGTGGACTTACCATATTGTACCAATTAATGTACTTAATGATAAGGTTTTGATCAATTTTTGGGAATATTTTATGTACAAGGAGAAGACATCCCTCAATGCATATTTAGAAAAGCTATCTCAAAAATGCAAGTTACATGAAAGCAACAACTAATTAAAATTCCATAATTGTAATGTCCTTTTTAGGACTAAAATTGGAAAAAGGAGAAAATCACACAAATCCCAAATTATTTTTTAGATTTTAGACCAACAAATTGATTTTTATGACAGCTGAAAATCAACAGTTTGATTTTATAACAGCAGTTCAGCAATGAAGAAAAACCACTCAAATACCATCAACTAACTAGATAGGTAATTTAGGAAGTATTTAACACACTTTTTACCATCAAATCTGATCACATATGCAACTGAAAATCAATTCGAGCAGCGAAAGTACAACTCATGAAAATTATGAAATTAAGGGTTTCCAAACCCTAATAACCACAAAGAAATATAGATTCGGTTTTAAAAATTATGCCAATTCAGAATATAAAATCAGAATTGCAACTTATGTACTAAAAGGCACCCAAATGCTATAAAACCTTAGTCGCTCCGACTAGGAAAAGTTCAACAATGCATGCAAACCCTTGTAGATGTTTTTTTTTAATCTTCTAATGTCCAAATCTGCAAGAGGTCTTCAAGTTGTTTTCACTTTGTTCAAAAATGGAGGGTTTTTGTCTTCCAACTAGTCACAAGGAAGGTTTTCGTCTTCCTTGAAAAAACCACACAATTGGATTTTCGCCCAAAAGTGGAATGATAATGAACAATCAGCTCAAAGATCAAGTTTATAGTAAATGTGCCAAAATTGATGATGAAAATGAAGTCTTTGATCACCTTTTGTATTTCTCCTTGGTGCCAAAGGCCAAAATAGAAGGATTGACCTCATAAAACTTCTTTATGGCGTTTTAATTTGCTTTTAAAACTCTTCTAGCTCAACCGACCTGCCTAATAGAGAAAATACTAAAGAAAACATTAAAAATTAGCAAAAGAAAAATGAAATGGGAATGCAATTCTTTCCCTTGCTCATTCAACTTCATTGCCACGGAAGAGAATGGCAAAAAGTCCATTATTAGGCTCTTAAGTTGAAAAAGAGGACATTACAGTCCTCCCTTCCCAAAATTGCTCGTCCTTAAGCAATTACAAATGTGAATGCTCCAATATTGCTGCACTTTTCTATGTAGAGCCTTGAAAGGGCAATCCCTTCCAACGAACCAAATATTCCTTGATACTTTGATTCCTCAACTTCTTTTCACGAACTTCTAGGATACTTTCCGGAATTAGAACCAACTTGCCTTCCTCATCTAATGGTGGCAACTCATGTGAGGGAGTAAGGTGTTGTCCAAGTGCCTTTTTGAGGCATGAAACATGAAAAACATTGTGTATCTTGCTATTTTCTGGAAGCTCAAGTTCATATGCAACATTTCCCACCTTTTCCTTTACCTTATAAGGACCGTAAAAGCGTGGTTTCAACTTTTCCGCACCTCTTTGTTTGATGGAAGATTGCCTATAGGGCTGCAACCTTAAAAACACCATGTCACCTACTTCAAATGTCCTCTCTTTCCTATGTTGATCAACATATAACTTCTTGCTGATTTTGGGCACTTATGAGGTTTTCCTTGAACTCTTTTAAGATGTCATAACTTCTCTGAACCAAATCTTGAGCCTTTGGCACTCTACTATCTGTCATTACCAAATTAACGAAAGATGGAGCATCATAACCATACAAAGCTTTAGAAGGAGACATATCGATGGATGTTTGGAAGGTAGTATTGTAGCAAAACTCAACCATGTATAACCATTTCATCCATGTTGATTGTTGTCCATCAATGTAGTTTCATAGGTACCCTTCTACCCATCTGTTAACTAATTATGTTTGCCCATCCGTTTGAGAATGGTAGCTAGTCCTAAGAGTGAGATTGGTTCCTTGAACCATGGGCAACCTTATGATGAAGTCCATAGAGACACTTTCCCATTTTTGAGTGGGAATGGGAAGTGGTTGTAGGAGTCTTGCCGGAAATGTATGTTCTGCTTTGTTTTGTTGGCATACAAGACACTCCCGAATGTACTCTAATACTTCTCCCTTTAGGCCTTTCCAATAGAACCTTTCCCTCACCTGCTTATATGTTTTAAAATAACCCGGATGACCAGCTGAGGGGTCATCATGAACAACCCTCAATATTTTACTCTTCACCTTAGATTCAAGCACCAAATAAACCTGGTTTTTGTAAAGAATGAGCCCATCCATAACCTTGTACCTTTCATCAACCATTTCACCTTCAAAAACAACATTAGCAAACTTGTTCTTGACATACTCAGCTGTAATTAGGGACTTCCAATCTGTTGTAATCTTAGATAAAGAGCAAAATTATGATTCCCATGACAAAGTGTCTTCTACCAAGTACTTGACTTGAGGTGTTTATGGAAGCATACCTTGTAATGTAACTTTATTACCCTTTTCGTGAAGCTTATTTCCATGCTTTAATAATTGAAAGTGAGTTCTCCCAATGAATGCAACCATTGGACCCCAAGCACAATATTCATATCAAACATGTTAATTAAATAGAAATAAACTCATACCTCATTGTCCTAATATAATGCGGAGTTGGGAACACCTCTTTGTGCATGACATATAGAAACCATATGTTATCTTCACCATGAATCCTTTGAAGTCTTCTACCTTCAACTCTAATTTGGCCACCAAGTCATCAATGCAATTATGAGTGGCTCCTCCATCAATCAAAACTATGACTCCTTGCCCTTGTAGATCACCCTTCATACGGAATGAATGATAACTAGGTGTACCCTTCAAGGTAGCAAGAGTGTCATCAACCCTTTTTGATCCTCTTCTAGCATACTATCATGCTTGGTTTCATCAACAATATTTTCATCATCCTCACGATCTGAAAATACTTCAATATAATGCACCTTACCTTTACCCAAACAACGATGCCTCGGGAGTCCATGTATACTTGCATGAGAAACACAAATTCTTCTTTTGTAGCTCGTTTCTAGATTCTCCTTCGTTTTTGGTTTTGGGCAAATTTTTGTGAGTGGTTGGCATCTTTTGGGATGACTTTCTTGGCTGGTCCAAGGTAGGGTTTCTAGGCTAGCCCAAAGATCTAGTTGGCTACCCTCCACTTGAATTTACCTTGAGATCATTGTTGTTTGTTGTTTTTGGTGTAGCTCCTTCTAAGTCCAAGGTCTTTTTGATTGCTTCTTGAAGAGACAAAGGATCAAAGGCTCTAACCAAGCCTTTGAGTGGCTCGATCAAACCCTCGATGAAGAGCACTACAAGTCTCCTCTCTGAAACATCTATGATCATAACGGAAAGCCTCTGAAATTTTGTCACATATTCATCCATCGTGCCTTGTTGTCTCAAATGAGCAAGCTCACGAAAGTGAACTTTTAGATCAATTCTATCAAATCGATCAATGAGCCTTCTACAAAACTCCTCATAGGAATGGATCTCGTTGTGCCCTTGAGTCACTAAACCATGAAACCACCATTCATGAGCAATCCCCTCAAGATGTAGGGTTGCAAACTTGATAGCATCATCCTCCATCATGGGCTTCAAGGACAAGTATGTATCAAGCTTCTTGGATCCAAGCCCTAGTTGTTCCCTTGGTTGATCCATCAAAGGTGGAGAAAGTCATCTTTCCCAACACATTCTGTACCTCCTTCTGTGGCATATGTTGTCTTGGCTCGGGCCTAGACCTTCCTTTGTTTACGCCAATGAATTCGGCAAGTGAAATGGCCTCATGTATCTCTCTTGGAAGAGCCATATACTCTTCATAGCTTGTGGCAATGCTTTGCCCCATAGAGGGCCTTGCTCCCACATCCGGAATAGTTTCTTCCCTTGGAAGAAAAGTTGGCCTTGTAGCTTATGGGTTGATCCCAAAAGTCGCAGTGCATTATTAACTCTAGATGAGCTACCATCTCCATTATGAACCCTAGGTTCAATCATCCTCTGAAGAGATAGGGCTAGGAAATCCATGGTATCCGCAAATCGATCTTGCCCCACAATAAGCTTATCGAACTTGGCTTCATGAGGATCCTGGTTGGCCATATTATCCTCCACTCTTGGTTTGTCCTCTTTCTTTCTTTGATAGTATAGAAAACCCTTATTGCCTTCTTTCATGAAAACCCTAGGTTGGGAAGATCGGAGCTCTGATACGACTATAATGTTCCTTTTGGGATGGCGAAAAGGAGAAAATCACACAAACCTCAAATTACTAAATTCATATATTTAGACCAACAAACGGATTTTTTATGACAATTGGAAATCAACAGTCTAATTTTTATAACAATAGTCCGGAAATGAAGGAAAACCTTTCAAATATCATTAACTAACTCAACAAAAATGTAGATACGTAATTTAGGAAGTATTTAACACACTTTTTACCATAAAATCTGATCACACATTCAACTGAAAATTAATTCCGAACAACAAAAATACAACTCATGAAAATTATGAAATGAAGGGTGTTAGGAATTAATAATATCTAATGCGGAATAATTCCTCGTAATCACAATAATAAGAAGTATGGATAGAATTACGAAATGAAATATGCACAACACGAAGACAATATTTAACGTGGTTCACCCAATGTGGGGCTACATCCACGAGAACACTTGCTCGATTTTATTACAAGCCAACAATCTTCACGATTCTGATAATCATATCTTGTTTGGAGCTGTGCTCAACAAACCCTCCCGAATTCACACTTGAATTCACACACACTATTCACCTTCACAAAACACACTCATGTAAATCCTATTGTATGTCCATCTATTTATAAGTACATCAATAGGTAGCCGAAGAGGCGGTTTTACAAAACAATGGGTACTAAAAAACCATGGGCCCAAAAAACAGCCCATAATGGTTACCCATTACCCATGGGTTAATAAACCACCCATGAAAATTTGCTTCGGGGGCTTCACCCCCGAACCCCCTTAACCCGCTCACCGGTGAGCGGGACCGCCGTAAAAATATCCGAGTGTAACACATGGAAGGTGTACCAAACTCTAACATGAAAATAGGCTCCACAAACATAACAAAGGGTTTCCAAACCCCAATAACCACAAAGAAATATAGATTTCGGCTTCAGAATTATGCCAATTCAAAATATAAAATTAGAATTGCAACTTATGCCATAGAAGGCACCCAAATGTTATCAAACCCTAGTTGTTCCAACTAGGAAGAACTCGACAATGCACACAAACTGTTGTAGATGTCTTCTTTGATCTTCTAATGTCCAAATCAGTAAGAGGTCTTCAAGTTGTCTTCACTTCTCCCAAAAATGGAGGGTTTTCATCCTCCAACCATCCATAAGGAAGGTTTTAATCTTCCTTGGAAAAAGCCGCACAACTAGATTTTTGCCCATAAGTGGAGTGACAATGAACAATCAACCCAAAGATCAAGTTTAGAGTAAATGCACCAAGATTGATGATGAAAATGAAGTCTTTGATCACCTTTTATATCCCTCCTTTGGTGCCAAAGGCCAAAATAGATGGATCTGGCCTCATTAAGTTTCTTTGGGGCTTTTTAATTTGCTTTTAAAACTCTTCTAGCTCGGTTGACTGCCTAATAAAGAAAACACTAAAGAAAACATTAAAAATAGCAAAAGAAAAATGAAATGGGAATGCAATTCCTTTCATTGCTCATTTAACTTCATTGCCATAGAAAGGGAATGACAAGAAGTCCATTATTAGGCTCTTAAGTTGAAAAAGGGGACATTACAATAACAATTAATGATCGATTAAATTTCAACACGCATTTATGTTGGAGTTTATTGTGTGGCCTTGAAATCGCTTGAACTATAAATTTTGGGTGGTTGTCATATTATGGTGTGTTTAGTGATTGAACGTCTTCTTGCTTTGTATTTTATTATTTTTATTTTGAGACGAGTCTATTGTAAGATCATTCTCATGTTCTAGTGTTATGTTGAGATTGCCACAAAGAATATAATATTTCTTTATATTGAAGCTAAATAGCTAGTGATGGTACCCGACTACTCACCAATATTAGTTTACGTGGTGTGTATATCTTTCCTCGTCGTCCCTCGGGGTCTCGTCCACATCACGTGGTGAGTCATCTCGCTTAGTGAGATCATAGGTCTTAGGAGTTATATGACACATGAAAGATTTTGTCATAGAATTTGTCATTGTCATATGTGTCGGTGTGACATCATAGGAGTTACATTCCCTATTTGGAATTATAACTCCTCTTTCCCTCTTGAAGGAATGATTGTCCAAGTACAGGAGTTACACAACACTCCCATATGTACCCTCTTTTTCGATCTATGAGAATGCTAGACCTATTTTTTCCTTATGCATGATTTTCCATTATTGTTCGATTCTTGTTGATTACTTGGAGCATCACGTCACCGTTGAAGTGCAGCCTCTTCGATGTGCACGGGGTTCCAGATTGATCCTCGTCGAACACTCTCGGATGGTATTAGAGCTCTTGTTCGGTAAATGTGCACTCATACAAGTTTTTGTTCATTTTATTTTGAAATCTTGCTAAATGGTATTAATAAAGTTGGTTGTTTGGAGTTTGTGCATTTTTCAAGGTTTGTGCATGTGCAGATTGTCGATTTTTTCACCATTAGATTTAGCTAGCCGTGTTATTTGGTGGGAAAGAAAATTCTTAAGGTAGGTGTTGTTTTATGGTCTTATTAGTATTTTTAATTAAAAGTGATTTTTTTAGAAATCGCTTTTGGATCTCGTTGATGTTTTGGCCCTGTCTTGTTGTTAGGCACTTCTGGTTTGCACCATGTTGCTCTTTCTCCCTTTCTCCCTCGGCGAGCTCCTCCTAGCTCCACTCGTCGAGTTGAGTTCCCTAGCTCCCTAGGCGGGTTGGTGGCGAGTTGCATTTTGCACTTGCATTGGCTGGTCGTGCATGCGGGTTGAGTTACTTTGTGTTGTTTGGTGTTGAAACCTTGTTGGTTTTGGCATTTGTCTCTGTGGGTTATTTGTTTTTGTCGGTCAAGTTTTGCATTGTTGGTAGGTTACTTGTTTTTGCATTTCCCTTTGCATTACTTTCCTTATTTGCATTGGGTCGGGCTAATGCGTGCGTATTTTTTTTTTTTGCATCAAGCACGGGTTTACATTCGAATCATTGTGTTCCTTGATCCGCTTTTTCATGTTGGGTTTCACATTACATCACCTCAGATTTGAGTTGTGTCATGCCCCTTGGTCGCTCTCGTGCATTCTTGTCATGCCCTTGTCTTGAATTTGTGCAACTCCTAGCCCATCATCGTTGAGCCGTTTCATGCCCCTCTCCTCACGGCCCGGCCTGTCCTCATGCCGAGCTCCACATGGAGCTCTCTCTGTGTTCCCGCCGCATTGACCCTCCACGTGCCATTTGCCCTTGACCATCGGCCACCTAACCCTTGACCCAGTCGTGCCTCCCTTGATCGGTTAATTAAATCTCCGGCTCGTTTTTAATATAAGATTTTAATTAAAAGTGGGTTGGTTTGAATATAAAACGGCTAGTTTTATGTGGTTGGAGCTTTAATAATTAAGGTGGGGTTTTAATAAAAGGTGGTAAGTTATATATATAGAGTCAGGTCCTAATATTTAACATTAAGATCTATTAAATTTTAAAAATGGATTAATTTAATTAATTTAGGGCTTCATTAATTAAAATTAGGTATCTAGTTTTTAATTAACCTCTTTAATTATCGTTAAATTAACGTTTCTAATTTCTCTAAGCGCTTTTTAGGACCTTTTAATCTTTAAAATTAGGTTAATTGACAATTTTTAAAAGTATGATTTTAAGTGTTATTGGTGATTTTTGCTACTAATATGTTGCTAAAGTGTGTAGCATCATTTCTAGTGCATTTTTTGCCTTCTGGGAGCCCTCATTGCATTTTGGAGGTCTCTCTGGGTTCATTTTGAGCTCTCTTACGCATTGCATCGCCTTTTTATTCTTACATGACTAGTGAGCACGTCCATCACAATCTTGCGGCAAGGGGTTTCTACTATGACGTGAGACACTATTTCTCACACATGATTGTATTTTTCTCTCCTCTTGTTTTTTCTCATTTTGTGCTTGCTTACGGTGTTGAACTGCTGCGATCAACGAAACTTGATTATGGTCTCCACTCTTGCGTGTTATTACTCGATTGCAAGGTGAGTGACCGACTTTTTTTATGACGCACATTCTCATTTGATTGAAATCAATGCACTAAACTATAAAGTGCCAAATTGGGGGTGATAATATTGTTTTGGGGTGGTTGTGTTTCTTTTCTCTTTTTTGCATTCCTTCTTTCTCTCTCTTCATAATGGATGCTCTTTCTATTCCTTTTCTCACGCCATTCAACTTTTTCAAATGGAGATTAAAAAATGGTAATGAAACTAAGGGGTAAAGGGTTATTTCGGATCACCATAGGAGCTAAGACTGAATATGATGATGAGTCCAAAAATATAAGTGGTTGAACCGATGTGATGAAGCCTTAGGTCTTCTCTGTATGTCCATTTTCTCTGACTTGCTCTTCCACACTGCATCGTCCTCGATACACCGATGAAGCGTGGAAAACCCGAACACTATGTTCGGACAACAAGATGACATGAGAGCACATGAATTGGAAAATAACCTATTAAGATTAAATCCTAGTGACTTTGAAAACCTACATGCATTCTTCTCAAATTTCGTCCACACTAGATTGCTTCTAAAGGAATGTAAAGTGGAGAAGAAAGACTCTTAGTTGATCTTATCGATTCTTTCTAAGTTAGGTCCTAAATACTCTGTCTTCATTTCAACTTTCCACGCCACGAAATCCGCCTTGGGAAGTAGTTGGAAAATACCTTCATTTAACAATTTTTCATCCCAACTCATCCAAGAACACAACATACTCATTCAAATGGGGAATCTAAAATCCAAGTCACATGCCCTTCTAGAAAGTAAGGGTAAGGAAAAGAAATTTGAAAAGAAGAAAGAGAAAAAGGACCAACCCAAGAAAGAAACCAAGACCAACCAATCCCAAACCAATCCTAACACGAACGCTTCTACTTTTGAGCCTAAAGTGAAGAAGGAAAAGTGTAAGTGTTCTATTGCAAGAAGTCCGGTTGCCATAGAGAGCATAATGTATGAGAAAAAAATCGATCACTTAACTCATTTACTTGAGAAGAATAAAATAAGTGTTCCTGAGTCTATCAAATAGAATGCTTCAAAGCCAAGTCTTCCAAAGCAAAGGAGTCTAAATCTGAGAAGAAGAAAGGAAAGGCCCTTGTAGCTAGAGCAACTCCTTCATCAACGTGGATTATTGATTTTGGTGCCTCACACCACATGGCCTCTTTTGCATGTTGAGTTCTCCAACATCGAACCATGTGGCATGTCCCAAATCATGTTGGGTGATGACACTACAGTGTCAATTTTTCGGTAGTGGATCGATAGAGATGGATGGTGGAACATTTAACCAAGTGTTGAGTGTTCTTAATCTCTCTACCAATCTCCTATCGGTTTACCAAATCACTCACCTTGGTGAAGGAATGTGAGTGGAATTTGGTCCTAACTCGGTGATTATCTTGAGCTTAACTATGACTTCACATTGGTTGAGGGAAGGTGGATCATCGTTTACGGTTGTATACCTTCTCTCACTTTACTTTTGATTCAACATCCACTACCTTGCTCACTCATGCAAATGAGGTTAGTAAGCTATGACATGAGCGTTTTGGCCATCTTAACTATTGTTACCTTGAAAAATTGAGCCAAAAAAATGGTCAATGGGTTACCCCATGTCAAATTTTCTAAGGGTCTTTGTGAGGGTTGTGCCCTCGGGAAGCACCCCTAAAAATTTTTTTGACAAAGGAAAATCCTGGAGAGCTACTCATCCCTTGGATCTTGTTCATAGTGACATTTCTAGCCCTTTCCCATCTCCTTCGTTTACTAGAGCTCTATATATACTAACCTTCATTGATGAATTTTCACGTTACACTTGGGTGTATTTTCTTAAGCTAAAGTTTGAAGTTTTTGATCATTTTCAAGACTTTAAGGCTCTTGTTGAGAAACAAAGTGAAAGGTCTATCAAGTTTCTTCGAACCGACAATGGAGGTGAGTATGTGAGCAAAAGTTCGAGGATTTCTATACCTCCAAAGTGTTTGCTTTTAGCTGTATAATTGCTTACAACCCTTCGCAAAATAGAGTTATGGAAAGAAAGAACCAAACGCTTAAGGAGATGACCACTTATATGGTTCACTCGAAATCCCTTCCTCCTCATAGTATTGGGTTGAAGCAGTGAACTATGCTTGCTACATTCAGAACCGTGTTCCACATAAGGAAGTAAGAGGGATGACACCCTTTGAATCATGATTTGGATGCAAGCCTGATGTCAAGCACTTTTGCGTCTTCGAATCTAATGCTATGACCCGGATTCCAAAAACAAAACACAAAACCACAGTCCAAACCTTGTATTTTTGTAGGGTATTATGATTGTGTGAAAGGGTATAGATTGTTGAACCCTATTACTCATGAGATTTATATTGAGAGAAACATGAAGTTTGAAGAGTCATCTTTGACTTCTACTTCTCCACCCTCTGAGGTTATTCTACTCTCTGACTCAGATTTTCACTCGTTAGATGATGATGTTGTTGAGCATGTTCCTCCTTTTGATCCCCTTGCTCCTCCCGACCCTCATGCTTCAGAGTCTTCGATTCTAGACAATAGTGATGATGAGGACTTTGTCCCTTCTCACTCGAGTGAAGAATCTTCCGACTCTGAGCCTAATCCTCCTGGTCCTTGTTGGGATAGGCATACTTTTCAAAGTGTTGGACATTGGATTGGAGATCCTTCGAATGAGATACGTACTCACTTGGAATTCGTTGGACCCCACTCCTTTGCCTCCGCTTCTGATGCTCGGTATTTTCTAGGAGGCTTCGGGATTCGGGAGTGGGATTCTGCCATGGATGAGGAGTATTCCTCACTCATTAAGAACGATACTTGGGATCTCACCTCTCTTCCGAAAGGAGGAAAAATCATTCAGTGTAAGTGGGTGTACCAAACAAAGTATAGTGATGATGGAGAAATCGAGAAGTATAAAGTGCGACTAGTAGCTAAGGGTTTCTCCTAGGTAGCTGAGGTTGATTACTCAGAAACCTTTGCTCCAATTGTGAAGATGAATTCCATTCGACTAACCCTCGCCATCGCTGCCTGAATCGATGGGAAGTTCACTAGATGGACATTAAGATTTCCTTCATGTGGACCTAAAGGAAGAGATCTACATGGAACAACCTTCGGGTTATTTCCATGATCCCTCCCTCATTTGCAAGTTAAAGAAGTCTCTCTACGGCCTTAAACAAGCCCCTCGGGCTTGGTATGCCAAGATGGAATCCTTTTTACTTGTATCAGGGTTAACTTAGTGTCACTCGACCCAAATGTTTATATTCTATGGCAGGATGACTCCATGCTCATCCTTGTTTTATATGTTGATGAATTGTTGATCACGGGCATCTCTTCCTCTATCATTGATTATGTGAATATTTCCTTGGCCAACAAATTCTCCATGTCCAACTTGGGCTCACTTCATTACTTTCTTGGGATCTAGATTTCACAATTTGACTTGGGAATTGTAATTTTGTAGCCTAAGTACTCTCTTGATTTTCTAGCTCGGTTTCACATGTTCGATTGTAAGCCTTCTCCTACTCCTTTCCTTTCTGGGGTTAAGTTGGTTTCAATTTCTCTACTCCCTTGGTTGATGGTACCCTTTATCGATAGTTGGTGGGAGCTTTGATTTACCGATTTGCACTCAACGAAATTTATTGTATGTTGTTGGGATCATGTCTAGATTTATGCAAGAGCCTCATGAGTTGCATTGGAAAGTAATGAATCGAGATCCTTCACTATGTTTGTGGAACTCATACTGATGGCATTCATTATTTAGGAGGGACAAAGATTGACTTGGTTGGATATAGAGAGTTTGATTGGATCGGTGATCTAGATAATAAAAAATATACCTCAGGGTACAATTTCTCTCTTGGCTCGGATCATGTCGGTTGGTCTAGCAAGAAGCAGAATGCAATTTCCATATCATCTACAAAGGTAGAGTACAGAGGAGTAATTAACATTGCCATGGAAGTTGTTTGGTTAGGGCATCTTGATAGAGTTTGGTATTCACTTTCGGTGGCCTACCATCATTTATTGTGACAACATGAGCACCATCTCGATTCACCAAAATTTGGTTCAGTATCAACAGACCAAGCACATTGAGATCCACATGCACTTCATTCGGGAGCGATACATGAAGACATCATCGAATTGCAGTATTGTCAAACATTTGATTAGGTTGCAAACATATTCACCAAGCCCTTCATTGAGGAAAAGTTTCTTCACTTATAGTGTCTTCTTGGGGATGAGGTCTACTCCAATAGTCCATATTCTTCGGGCTTTCTAGTCCTTCTTGTCTTCTTCTTTCTAGAGAGATGTTGTTTGTACATGGATACCTCATCAGGTCTTTAGTTTGTCGGGCCCCATTGACACATCTTTCTTAGTTGTCTAGGGAGTTGGTTTTTTTTTGACTTTCCATGACCTCTACCTCAGCTTTGATGAAGGGGGTGTTGGTGTGTGTGACTTACCTCGTCATCCTCGGGGTATCATCCACATCACGTGGTGAGTCATTTCAATTAGCGAGATCATAGGTCTTAGGATTTATATGACAAGTGGCAGATTTGTCATAGAATCTGTCATTGTCATGTGTCAATGGTGTCATAGGAATTACATTCCCTATTTGGAATTGTAACTCCTCTTTCCTTCTTAAAGGGAATGATTGTCCAAGCATGGGAGTTACACAACACTCCCATATGTGCCCTCTTTTTCGATCTATGAGAATGTTAGACCCGTTTTTGCCTTATGCATGACTTTCCATTGTTCAATTCTTGTTGATTACTTGGATCATCGTGTTACCACTGAAAAGTGCAACCTCTTCAATGTGCATGGGGTTTCGGATTGATCCTCATCGAACACTCTCATAGGTTCTTCATATGATAATTTATATTATTTGTTGGACTCCCTATAAAGAAATATGTACAAGTTGTAAATATTTTAATGGGTTAGAAATCACTCACAAAGTTTTATATTTCAGTTGTGTATATTACTTTTTTATGGCGTGTTTAGTGATTGGATGTCTTCTTGCTTGTTTTTTATTATTTAATTTTGAGACAAGTCTAATGTAAGCTCCTTCTAATGTTGTAGTGTTATGTTGAGATTTCCATAGAGAGTATAATTTTTCCTTATATTGAAGCTAGCCAGCAGTGGTAACATACGACTCACCAATATTAGTTCTTCATACCATAATTTATCTATTTATTGGATTCCATGAGTTGTAAATATTTAATATTACTTTTTTATTGCAGTTATAGATATTATTGAAAATGGTTGCGATTCATTTACAATGATCAATCTATGAATATATAAGCTGCAAGTACCCTTTCCCGGGTAGGTTGCCCAACCTTACATAGTGATTGTACAATGGACATGATGTGAGAGCACCCATAACTATTATATATTATATTGTCTGTTATGCATTTTGGTTAACTTATGCCATTGAAAATTCCTTTTACGGTTATTTAGTACTTTTATTTGTGAAAAATCTTATTCTTTGATAAATGATACGAATATAAGCAAAGTCGAGATGGAAAAGAATCTTTCTCCATATCTTAAAATTCTCTATGTCGAAATATGTTTTATTTTGGCAAAGTAGCTGAATAGGCCATGTTCAAATTTTACATTTAGATATTAAGAGTATTGCTAGTCCATATGGAAAATTGATTATAATTTTTCTTACGCCACATTGAATGGAGTTTGGATGGAGATGACGTTTTAGATGCTTCTTGATAGATTGTTTCATTCACACATTGGTAGCGGACTTGGAAAGTTGTTCTTGAATATGTAGCATAGGAAAATAATGAAATCTATGTGGACATGTCATTGATTATGGTCCTTATGAGAGAGATGTTTGTGGAATCCACCTAAGCTATGTTGTTCGAGTTAACTTAACATACATGGTATTACTTTTCCGGCAGGGCTTGTAAAATGTTTATTCAAAATTTGAAAGATAGGCATGCAACTATCACATGAATATGAGAGGCTCAATTGTAGAATTAATTCCTATGGTGTAGGGTATGTGCGCCGCAATGCAAGCATGATTATACGTATATTTCTTGAGTCAACTTGGATCTTATAACAATATTTTCCTTTCCACGCACAAGCACCAAAAAGTTTATTTAACTTTGTCATAAACAATGTATTGATGTTTATTCACTTACTATTCCCTAAGTAGACTTTGGAAGATAGACAATATTAAGATTGACATTATAAGTCAAGTTTTTAATTCTTTTTGAGCATAAATTACATGATTTACACTTTTAGCTCATATGACATCTAGGCAAAGATTGCTAGCTAGAATTGAGAAAATCAAGGAGTTATGTTGTTATTGTCATTAGAATGAACCGTCAAAATTCACATCCCTTCAACTTCATCGAATTTTAATTATAAGAGTAAGCACCCAAAGATGTACTACAAAGTGTTGACCTAGAGTTTTTAAAGCATATTCAAATTGTCATAACGTTAACCTAAAAACACATCCAATGAAATACACAATTGCTAATGTCACATGGTTTGTGGTTTAGTTAAAACCCTCTTAAATTCTATCTCTTGTAATGTGCCTTTGTGATTTGAACTCTTCTATGGACTTGTTTGCATTTCGGTAAAGATTAGATCATCTACATATAAAACAACAATCAAAATCTCACCTTCCTTGTTTGTTTTGATGTAAATTTTAGGCTTTCTTTTGCTTTTGCTAAAGCCATTACTTGTCAAATAGGAGTTTATATGGTTATACCATGCCCTTGGTGCTTGTTTAAGTCCATACAACACTTTCTTGAGCTTATACACCTTGTTCTCATGCCCTGGAATCTCATAACCGGTGGTTGTCCCACATAGATATCTTCTTCCAATATGTCATTCAAGAAAGATGATTTGACGTCCATCTGATGAACCTTCCACTTGTGATGCGCAACTATATCAATGATTATTCTCACCATTTATAGCCTTTCTACAGAGCAATGTTTTCATTATAATCATGTCCAGGCCTTTTTGTATCCTTTGACAACTAACCTTGCCTTATGTCTTTCAATCTTTCCTTCAGGAGTGGTTTTGGTTTTGTAAACCCACTTGAATCCAATGAATTTATTTCCTACGGAAGTTCCAAGAACTCCTATATTTCATTCTTCTCTATGAAAGCATTTTTTTCATCCATTGCTTCACACCACTTATGTCCTTAATTGTTTCCTCAAAATAAATAGGATCAATGCTGAAAATAGAGCAAAATTAATTATTTCATCTTCATTTTCATCATACCTTGATTGCTCATAAATATCTTGTACACTCCTTGTTCTCACTTGGCATTGATTTGAGTCGGAAGATGATGAAGATGCCTCATGTGTTGCTCCTTGTATACTTTGTTGGTTGTTGCCATTTGATGATTCACCCCTTTGTGAGATAGGGGTCCAACTTGGTGCATTGTTGACTCTACCATCCTGTCGTTTCAACTCATTTCAACTTCAATAAAAGGTTCATTTTACTTTGTTTGTGACTATAATAGGTTCTTGTACATCTCCCCAAGATGTTTCCTCAATGAATTAAACATCCCGGTTGATTATGAGTTCCTTTGTGATTGGATTGTACAATCTATAAGCTTTAGATTGTTCACTATACCTAATGAAGATGCATTTTATCCTCTATTATCCCACTTTGATCTTCTTTTCTTCAACACCTATGCATATACTACACACCTAAAAATCTTAAGTGCTCAACCCTTGGCTTCCTTCCGCTCCATGCCTTTTAATGTATCATGTTTGAACACTTTTTGTAGGACATCTATTCAACAAATAGATTGTTGTTTCAATAGCTTTAACCCAATAATCATCGAAAGTCTTCTTGCTTTGATCATGTTTCATGTCATCTCTTGAATACTTCGATTCTTTCTCTTAGCTACACCATTTTTACCGTGGTGCATACCTCTCTATAAATTATTTCTTGATCTGTGCTTTTACAAATGTTTAAAAATAGATTTGATATGTACTCTCCCCCTCCATCCGTTTACAATATTTTCATATAATGACCATTGTTCTTCTCAACACACGTTGAATTACTTGAATACTTCAAATTCCTCTCGATTTGTTTTTACAAATACACCCATGTCCTTTTCAAGTCATTTATAAATTAATCGTATTAAGCAAATTAAAACAAAAAAAAAAGTTTGTGCAAATAGGACTCCTACTTTTCCTTTTGTTGTGTGAAGGAATATTAACTTAATTTGGATTTAATCGAATTTATGGAAATACCATTCACTCTAGGGATTTGCACATTGAAATTGGTGCATGAATAATTTATTTTCGTTATTGTTTAAGTGGCCACAATTTTATGAGTTATTATTTATTTATTTATTTATTATTGGCAAATAGTTTTTGAAAGGGACTATACCCTTGTACAAGAAGGCTCAAACAACCAGATTTTAACAATTAAAGCACAATAAAATGATCAAAATCAAGATAGAACATTTAACGCCCAACAATAGAAAAAAGTTTGCTCGAATAATGCCAAAACCAACAACTTATCACTTAACAACATCCGATGTACAACGATCAAACTGCAGTGACATAACAACACCAAAGCAAGATAACAAACTATTTCCTAAAAAAACAAATGAAGCAAAAAGGAACAACCGAACAACAATAGAGAACATAATCATCTAGGCAGGGAAGCGATATTCTTAGAAATAATTTTTTTCTTTTTACGTATCATTACCCAACCTGTTGAAGCATCCACAATTGAAGGATTGGAAAAAGGAGGAGTATTTTCCTTATTTGCTATGATTCCAATTGGGACAACAATGTTGTTAGCTTGAGATATATATTTTTATTTTCCTTGCTATCGAAAAGCTGAATGAGATCCTTTTGTGTCAACAAATGGAATTTTCGATAGAGGAGTTTCCGGATTGTATTCTCCTTGTTTCCCACGACTGGAATTTCAGAAAGAGGAGTTTTCAGGACCTCTTCAAAACCAACGTCCTGAATCGGGATTTGATTCCAAATCCTCTTTGGCATCAAATACCATATGTTCGGGAGGGCATCTTTCCACCAATTGCTTCTTTCAATTTTTTTCTTTGTTATCCCACATTTAATAACAAAGCATGTAACCTAGACAAAAACACCTTCTACATCTAAAAGGTAAACCTTCGTATTCTAATGGCTGAGACATTGTTCTGTTCTACACTTTAATATCAATGCTTGCAGGAAGGTTTTAGAGGTGTCTAGTTCAACTAGGATTCGGAATATGTAGTATGGGTGAAGTCAGTAGTTTGAGAATCAATAAAGATTATGTGTCCCAAAACATTGCCAATGGAGATCAGAAAATCTCGACTCCAAAACTGCAGGGGTAGATGAGGCAACCTAATCCAAACAGGTTTACAAGAAAAGGATTCAGTGAGCGGGTTAAAGGAGGGAAACCAGGGTTTTATTACTAGGTAGCACGATTGACAGACCCAAAGCTTAGACGCTATCGTATCTTTGTAAGCTATTGATGAGAAAACTACTATAAAAATACCTTTTGCACAAGGGTAAAGATCTAACCTTCTAGCAAGGAGGGGGATCTAGTCTTTAGAGATGATGCGGGTATGCAGGATCTGGTAGGCTAGGCCGGAAACCTCGAACCTACAAATCGGTGTGTGTTCCTAATAAAATCTTTCAAATTCAATGACTTCTTTACCAAAAGTAATGTAGGGGGTAGTATCAGCAGGGGGCATGGTGGATCTCTTTCCATTTAGTGCATATTTGAATGAGCTTCCCAACCCACCATCTTGGACTAAGATTGATGAGTTAGTAGGTGCTCTTCCACCGTTGTTATCCCCTCCTTTTCTAGATCCGCAGCCTAGAAAAAATAGGAACCCTAGGTTTGTCTGCAGTTTGAGATCCATTGGTTGGGGTCTTACTGCTCCATTTTTAGATTTTCCTAGCACATTTTGAGTGCCATCATTCCCGAGGAAGGCTTGATCTATCCATGATAGAACCTTAGTATTTTTCCCCGATGTCTCCTCCTGTGCAACTAGAATACTAAATTCACCAAGAAAAGCCCAGTGCGCAATGGCACATCACTCAAACCTAGACTCGAGCACTCACCCAAAGCACAAAGGTATCGAGCCCCTCTTTAGGGTTGTTGTTGCATGATGTTAGCATGATGAAGACTTGTTGCATTCAGATCCATAATTAATATATCATTCTACAATGCATATTCAGATCTAGATCTTAAAGTATCATGAATCAAACAATAATCATAGTGAAATCATTCATGCAAGTAATAAACTATAACCATGATTAACACCTTGATTCAGTCAATAACCTCCATTATATTAAATGCAGTAATACACATAAAAGCTTCTTACAATAATGGCATCATATGCTCATGCGTACAAATCTAATAGTATAATCTCACAATAATCTAGTCCTTACATACTATATCTATGCTATATCTATATACATGCACGTAGTTCACTACATATTTATAAGGGTGGGGACTTTCCCTTCACCACTTATCTAATCCCAAAATAGGTCACATGCTATTATTAGCCACGTGTCATTACAATAATAGCCACACATGCAAGTGCGCTAACAATAGACTTCTTCTAGTTAACTACAATAGTAAATCTATTCTCAGCTTGTACCCATGCAAAGTGCTTCATAGCCGATCCTCAAAAAATAGCCAATGTGTGTCGTGCAAGTCTTTAACTGGTTTGTGTGGCACATGCTATCTCCAAAAATAGCTCATCATCGTGAAAATGGCTAAGTCCCGAATCTATCTCTATCCTCTTCGCATGTGATTCCTTTCCCGATCCTCCCATGCTTTTGAATGCTCTTTTGTTCTTCCATGCATGAACCTTTTGTATGTTTTTCACTAAGTGCCATATTTTGAATGACCAACATTACCCCACACTAATTGCATTTCACCCGGAAATGGTTGTCTCCAAAATGAATCAAAGAATATGAATAGAAGAATAGAAATAATTTTTATGAATAAAAGAATGACTTTACCCTACAACATCTTCTGCTTCAACCTAAAGAATCAATTCTGGATATTCTTCTTTTATTTCCACCTCTAAAGTCTGCCAATCATTGAGAGTGTGGCCTCTGCTTTTCTGGGATATCCACTGCAATTGACTCTAGCTCATCTTTTGCAATCTCTCCTTTCTCATTCTACAAGACCAAAACAATGTTGGACATTGTAGTCATTCTTCCTTCTAATAAGTCCATCTTTTGCGCGATGAGTTTCCCAAGCTCATCTAGCCTTTCCTTGTGTGGTTCTTGTGTTGTTGTAAGGGCCTCATGCTTTTGCTTGACAAGTGCTAATCATTTATGTGGCCCAAGGTCTCATCCTTCATGGCTTTTAGGACTTCATTGTCTTCCAAAATGGTCTGGTTCTTATAACGGCTTTTGGGGCTATACAAATATTCAACGCTTGATCTACTTTCTTCAGTTCCTCCTGCAAGCTCTAGAGAAATGCCTCATATGATGCAATCTTCCTCATCACCAAAGCCTTTTCTCACTCTACTTCTTGCTCAAGATTCTTTGGTGTTGGCATGCGCAGAGGTCCATCTTCAAGCACCAAGTCCACCAAGGTTTGTACATAATGCATTCTTTGAAGGAAACATTTTGGGTACCTTAGGCTCTAAGTGTGGCTTTGCTTTCATGATATTGTCCCCAATTTCCTCTACCATGTTGATGAAAATAGTGTCTTCTTCTTGTGCCAAGTCTTTTTTTTCTTGCTTTAGGCATATTATTTCTACATCCTTAGTTTTGAGTTCTTCTCTTAGCACCCTAATTGTTAGCATCCTTATCCACATTTTTCATGCCACCTCTATCGAGACTTTTACCAAAGCATTACTCACTTGTTCATCTGACATAATAGTAGGCTTTACTGTTATGTGTCTGGCCTGAGGTGTCTTCTTCAACCTCCTTGATACACATGACTCTTCACATACATCAAAGTTGGTTCATCCATGTGTGTGTGCATAGACCATGACAGTTGCTTCCTTGTGCGCATGGTTTCCATATCTTCATCCATCAGCTCCCACCCATACAACTCCTTTGGTGTCATTGTGCTTTGAAAATGGGCATGACAAAAATTTTACCTGTGTCCTCAGCGTAGCCCATGACTGGTGCAACATATTCTCCACTTGTTCTTTTGATCTTGGCCCCTTAGGAACTTGAGTGTCAAGATTTGGAGCTTGTTTTATTGTACCCTGAGTAGTCTCTTGCGTTGTCTCATCTGCTCTCCTTTTCTCCTTCTTCTCCATCCTTCATTTCTTCATCCTTTGGTTCTTCCACATCCTCTGGAGGTGTAGGAGATTTGGGCGTGCGCTCTCTCCAGACTCTTCCACCTCCTCATTCAGCTTCAACTTCCTTCTTCTCTTCTCAGTTGTCTCCTTCTGTGGAGAGAGTTGAGGTGATCTGCACACTGATTATGGAGTAGCACACCTTGGGTTCTTGTTCTCCTAAATACCTTTTGAAGTGGCGCTCTCCTGTACTACATCTAGGTCCTCATCATCTCCTTCTTGTGGTGGGTGGAGTAGTCACATGCTCAACTTCTTCCCTATTTGGAGGCTTCCTCCTGCCTCTGTGCTCCAAACCACCACTATCTTCATGCTCCTCTTCTTCATCATCTACTTCTATTGTCTCTGTGGGCTTAGGTGCTGGAACATTTTCCATTGTATGCTTACCTTTTGGTGGCCCTGGGAGGAGTGAACTCATTCTCCACATACTTATTATTCTCTAGCTTGGGCTTGAGTTGAAGGTACACAAGTGCTACTCCGGTGTCCCCAACTACCAAGCTTACTGCTTCATGTTTAATACATCTGAGATAAGCCTCTCAATGTAGGCAAGTCCATCCTAGATATACATATGTCTTTCTCAAGTGTATGGTAGTCATAATCTACCTTATCTGCATTGAAGGTTAGGTGGGCATGCATCTAAAAACCGGTGAACTGATGCCTGGAAATATCATGTTGTGAAGGCATATGGTAATTTTCACCATGGGCTCCAAGCCCCATATTTCATGACAAACCACATGATGCAAAAATGTGTTGGTATACTACAAACTGCATGTCTTTCCCTACTACCAAAGGTAACTCCTTGGGTATGCGCCATTCTTCTTCAAACACTATGTGGAGTCTATCATACCACTTCTCCACCCTCTACTTGATGGTCCACTCATTGATCCTTCACACAAGTACTTTCCAAATCTTTCCGTGAGGTGACTTGTTCTCCATAGGGTATTCCCATATTTTCTCCTTTGGCCCATTAGGGGCACCGATTTCCATAAACACCAAGAGACAATAGAACAACCCCAAAACTAATTTTCTCTCATGTGCGTGCTTCTTCAATGATAGTTTTTGTGATGTAACTGGAGATGTTGTAAATCACTCCCTGTGACATCTTCTTCGCAATGTGTAGCCACATTGTGTTTACTTGTGACCATCTTTCTTGGTCATTCAACTTTGTCACTAAGTGTGTAGCTGCTTGTATGATTGGGTACTTCTTTAATTTATCAATGTCCATGCCGCGTGGACCCTTGGTATACCCCAACTCCTTCCTTATCTCAAGATTGTGGCCTTATCAGTTAAATCACCATTTAGATCTACCCTGTGCCTTTCAACCCTATTACTATTGAGATCAACATGGTTGTGATCCTTACCCTACGTCCTGCAAAGTAGAAGAAATCTTCATGTACCTTGCTCATCAACCATCGATACAATGGTTCATATTTCCCAAAGTAGGGGAGCTCATACAACTGGTAAACTCCAATCTTCTTCAACAACTTCTCCCCAACATCGTCATACACCAAAGCATGTCTTCTGTTGTTGTGCTTATTTGTCTTTGTGTTTAATAATGCATCCAACTCCTTATTTTTAGTTGTATGATGGTTGTACTCACTGATCTTTCTCTTTCGGATGTGGGAATCCCATTCTTGACCCACAATCACACCCTGGATACTATATTTTGAGAAATTACTCTCAGGAGTCATTTCAACCTCTACTTCCACTTTCTTCTTCCCCTTTTACTCCTACTGTAGGTGCTTTCTTTGGTGCCATCTATAACCTACAATCTTCTAACTTCAAATACTCACCTTTTATCTCCTACAACGTGCAAACCCAAACCCTAGCTCAATTCAGCATGTGCCCTAGTTGAAATTACATGCCCTAGCTCTTTTGCAATGCCTTGCTTTCGCTCAAACCCTTCACAACTAGGGACACAAGCTTCCTCTATGCACAAATCTTCTCATCACGTCTCGATTCACACTCTTCACACCTGAATACTCTTCTCGTAGCTTGGTCACACTTGGCTCTTTCAAATTATCATGATTGCAATGGTAAGAATGAACTCACATCCCATCCTTATATAGATTTTCAAAAAGTTAGTGCATTTATTGCTCCTTCACCTACCAACAATCCTCTCATTAATCGACCATTTTCATTCTTTCCACGTGGTACATCTTCACGCCCAAGCTATAACCTTCTAGCATGCCTTCCTACCTTCTAGCCATGGACTTCTCTTCAACACACCTCCATGTGCCCGAGTACCTCTCACCATGTGCCTTCCTTGGTAGTTCCCATGGCCCCTGCTTACCTCACGTTATACTTGTTTCTTCATTCATCTCCATCTATGGTCCTTGTTTCTAGAAGCAATCTTTTTTTTTCAATTCTCCAACTTGAATAACACCCGTAGTAGTTTGTTCCTTTCATGTGTACTTATTTTCAATATCAGTACTGGATATCAATAACCACCCCACACTAAGGGTATGTGTAGTCCTCTACGCATATAAATTCTTCAAATAGTAATTAGCTTCTAGCACATGTAAATGTGCTTATTACACAAAAACACCAACTAAATTGACAAAGCATAGTGACAAAGAAGGAAATACATTAAGGAAATACAGAATTGAAAACCTAATCTAAATGGAAACATTGCCTTATTACAAACACCAAGAAGACTTATTTATAGTAGGGCTTCAACCTACTCCCGTTGAAGTATCCAGGTAACCGTATTCCATCAAGCACCTCTAATTGACAAGCACCTATTTCAAGTATGTGAGTGATAACATACGGCCCCAACCAATGTACCTTGAGTTTTCTGGATGGCACAAAAATTTAGAATCATAAAGGAGCACCATCTGTCCAATCTCAAACTTTTTATCCCTGATGTGCTGTCATGCCATGCTTTTTTCCGGCCTTTTCTTGTTTTTGACTCCAACGTGTTATGGCTCATCACTCATCCATCTTGATTAACTTTTCAATCCATTCTTCTAATGCTTTCTCATCAGCTAGACCTCCAGTACGCACATGCAATACACAAATATGGTAACATGAATTCCATAGGAAGAACTACTTCTGCGCCAAACACTAACTGAAATGGTGTGGCTTTGTTCAACCTTTTATATGTTGTTCGATATGCCCAAAGTACTACAGATACTTTATCATCCCAATCCTTTCTTCCAACATCACATATTTTTGTCAATGTCTGGCTCAAAATTTTGTTGAAAGCCTCATAGTTCCATTTTAGCTTGAGGATGATAGGGTGTAGTCTTATGGTGTGCAATCATGAATTCATCCAATAAAATTTTGATTGTCTCATTAAGAAAATGTGTGCCCCTATCATTGGTCAAACTTAAAGGACATCCATACCTTGTAATAATATTTTCCCATAGAAACCTAGCTGTTGTAGCCGTTGTACAATCCTTTGTAGGTGTTGCTTCTGCCCACCTTGTCAGATAGTTTGTGCAAGTGATGATATAACGTGATCTAGTCCTACACATGGATTGGTGAAATAGGACCCACAAAATCTATAGCCCATTTCTCAAATGGTTCTGCACTAGTAATAGGTCTTAGAGGCATTTCATCTCATTGACCTGGTTTCCCAAGACGCTGATAAAGTGATCACAAGCCTTGCAATATGCCTTACAATCTTTATACAGGGTCTCCCACCATAATCCAATGAGTAGAATCTTGTGAGAAGTGGTGTCACTGCATAGTGGCCACCTGCAATACCACCATGAGCTTCTCCATTATATCTGTGCACTCATGTTCCAATACACAACGCAATACTTCATCCCGACCTAATTTGTACAAGTCACCGCTAATCAACATATAGGGTGCCATGCATATAGCAAGTTGTTTCTTCTCCAAGGATTTCATTCCTTCTGGTGCCATACCTATTCGTAGAAAGACAACAATGTCCTCTAATTCGATGGTGCTCATTGTAACCTATATAACTATGCATCGGGCATGGTATCTTCAATGGCTGCTGTGCTTCTTCTCTTGACTGTATTCTGGATAAATGGTCTGGTCCAAAATTACTTTTCCCTAGTTTTACCACAACTATGAAATCAAATTCTTGAAATAAGAGTACCCATCTGCATATGTGCCCCTGTAAAATGGGCTTGTTTACCAAATACTTCAATGCCATGTGATCTGTATAAAAGAAAATGGTGTAGCTAGTAGGTACTGTCTGAATTTATGTAGCACATAGATCATTGACAAAGCTTCGCGCTCTGTAGTTGTGTAATTTGTTCTCTATAGAGTCAACTTTCTACTAGAAAAATAGATAGGATGATCTATAATACCTTCTAGGATGAGCCAACACCACGCCAATGGTCATGCCAGAGGCATCCACATGTACATGAAATGGTTGGTCCCATGAAGGAAAACATAGAATAGGTGGTAGTAAGTTTCTCCTTTAATGTCTCGAATGCATGTTGTTGCGGTTCTCCCAGTAGAACGTACCTTTTCCTTTTAGTAACTCCTCCAAAGGTGCAACAACCTTGGCATATCCCTTTATGAATTTTCTATAATACCCCGTGTGACCCAAGAATCCACGCACCTCACTTTGACTGGTAGGCTCTTTCAGGCCTATAATGACTGCAACCTTAGCTAGATCAACCAACAAACCTTCCTTGCAGATTATGTGTCCTAATAGTATTCCAAATGGTGTAGCAAATATGCACTTCTTGATGTTCAAAGAGATACTCAACTATCTACATATTTCAAACATTAAGTGTAGATTGTCACAATGATCTTTAACTAATCCATACACCATCCAATCATCTAAATAAACTGCAAGAAGTTGTGAATAAAGTCCTTAAATGCTTGAACAACTATGCGTAAAAATACAAAAGCACATTTTTCAGACCAAAAGGCATCACAAGTATAGGCAAAGCTACCCCATTCAAGTAGTAAAAGTAGTCTTTTCCTGATCCTCCTGGGAAATCCTAACCTGATGATACCTAGAGAACCCATCTGTAAATGAATAGATTTTCACGCCCTGCAACGCCTTCTAGTATTTCCTAATGAATGGCGTAGGAAAGGGATCAGTCACACATGCAACATTCAGCTCCCTGTAGTCCACATAGATCCTAATCGACCATCCTTCTTGATACTGATCACCATTGGACTAACCCATTTTGACTCATCAAGGGCTTGATGATTCCAGACTTCAACATTTTGTCAATCTCTTCCTTGACCTTTTTGTGCAAGTTGGGGTTCATCCTGTAGGGTCTCTTTCTAACTGGGTGTGCACCCTCTTTAAGCTTTATCTTCATCTCCCTAATGATTCATGCATGCCTTTAAGTTCATGGTACCCCGAGGGAATAAGTCCTGATAATCCCGTAGTAACTCTATGATTTTTGCCACTTCAGAGTCTGACCAATAGTCTCCAATTATGGCCTCCTTAGGCTCAACATCTGATCCAATATTCACTTTCTTTGTCTTCATAGGTTCATGATAGGCACGCGTGGTCTTATCTACACTATCCAACACCTCACGCCTACCTGTTGAATGGTTTATATCTAGATTTTCTACTTCTTCATCATCCACTAAGTAGACCATTTTTCCTTTTTCTTTCTCAAGGAAAGCACGCTGAAGTAGTGTGGCATCGACCTCTGTTTCTTCAACAAAATGTGCTCCTAAGTTTCCTTCATCAAATAACTCTTGAAGGATTTCTTCAGCCTTGGCACTATCTCCCATAGTTAAGCAGCTTTATGAATTTTAATGCTTCTTCCACCGAGGCTTGGTAGAGAAGAAGTCAAACATCTGAGTCATTCCTACAATTAAATCCTGCCAATTTCAGTCTCTCTATGGAGTTTTGCATATACATACCAAGCACATGCACAACCTTGTAAAGTGGAATAAAACTTGTGCACCCATAGTGAAGGTGGTAAAGCTTCTGCCCTCTATCTAGAGTCTCTCACACTTCTGAACGTGGTGTTGAATAGGTTGATTACCATGATAAGTGCAGATTTGAGTAGGTGCATTTGCTCCTAAAGAACCTAGTGGCAAAGAGCAATCCTAATTTCATTCCATCCTACAAGATTATCCTTGTGGACCACCCACCCAGGTGCTACTGTTGTTGTCCCGCATAGGGTATATGCTAGCATATTCCTTCTTTCTAGTGGGTCTATCCATTGTTCTTCCATGGCGCATAAGAACACCATAGGATCTCCTTCTCTGGTGTAACAAGGTACCGAGTTGTTACCTATTCTCCTGATATAACATGGTTGAAATCCTTAGAAAATATACTCTTTACTTCATGCCCCACCAACTCATAAGTGTTATGAGCCCTAGTTATCACAAGAAACACTTGTAGTATCGATTGATAGATTGTGCATCCTCCCATTGAATGATTCCTTCTTTAGATGGCTCAAGCACCTCTGGATCCCAGATGATGCGTACATAAATCCGATTTAGGTCTTCTTCACTCAAGGGCTCAACATAGGGCACAAATTTTCCATCTATTAATGGGATAATAACCTTTCCTCCTTGTTTTCAAAGCTGATATAACCCTTGTTGAACCGAAGATCAACATTATTTGCATAACACCATGGATGCCCAATAGAGCTGGGAAGCTATCTGACTCTGCTAGCGCTAAAACCTCAAAATATCCAGTGAACTTGGCTCCTTGTATGGTAATGGATGCATATTTTAAAACTCTGATGGGAGTGGCCTTAGTCCGATTAGCCATGAACAATACATTAGAGGATGGCTGCAATGGGGTCTCCCATTTGTACCCATGCATCTAAAGTAAGAACATTGACTTTTGTGCTGTATCAATCAATATATTACTCAATAGCCACCCATCCACAACAACATTCAGAGTGATTTCCTTGTCATAATCTAGGCTATGAGGGGGAAGATTCACATGTAGGATCTATCATCCAGTCTCAATACTTACGTGTGGAGTGTTTCCTTTAACCAATTCCCTAATAGTGGAATGATATTCTCTGGTGCACAACATTTTGCACACTTCTCTCAAGTCATCCATATCAGTTTGGACCATCTCTGATGCTTTCTTTTGCTCCATCTTCCGTGATTGCTCCTTTAAATATTATATTTCACCCTAAAGATTCTTGAGTACCTCCATGGTTTCCTGGTAAACCTCCTTCTGATGGGTAGGATCTGGGTACCGTGCATGTAAAACCTCCTCCTTAGTGATGGTAGGCTTCTACTGTAATGCTTCTTTGTGCACGTGCCGCTTCAGTGTGGGTAGTGATCCTTACTTGCAATGCCTAGATTCTGCTTCCAACTTAGGCATCCATTGATTTTCCACAACGTGTATTGTATCCTAACCATCCCTGTGCCTTTGTTTTCTTATTTATGTTGCTTGCTAAGATGCTCATACAAGTTGGGAATTCCTCATAACTATGATTCTTTCCATAGAAAGAACATGTAATATTCTTGAGGACATTCATGCCTGTAGTGGTCAGGAGATCCACATGTATAACATGTCCCATGAGGGAACTCACTTCTTCCACCACCACGGCCTCATCCTCCGAATCCACCATGGTATCCTTTCCTTCTACCATGACACCTTCAAAATGCCCTTCATTCGATCATAGCATGCCTGATTGTGATCCCGATCTTGATGCTCGTTCTTTCCTTTAGAGTTATCTAAAACTCTGTCTATCTCATACACCAATATCTATAGCATCCTGGATCTGACCAATCAGCCGACAATCTTCTTTGTGTCATGAGTCATGGACCTATAAATTTTACAGTAACAAGAGACGTTCTTCCTTATCGTGTGTTGTAGTAATGGGAAAGCAAGCTAAGCATCATGGTTTAAATGGCATATCTCACAATCCAACAACAATGAGCACACTGATCATGTGGGAAAACTATCCTTTGTGTGACCTTCCACTTCACAATCTATGCACCAAATCCCTGTGTGCGTCTCATGTGCTGAATTTTCCGATAGTTTCTCCAACTGCTTTTCCATAGCTATGATTTGTGCTTCTAAAAATGGGCTCACCCCAGTGTCTATACTTCCAACTACCTCAGTGCATAAGGATGCTTCAAGTGCTTCACACGGATCAGTGTATGTTTTATGTGATAGTGCCCTCCTAAAAGGTGTAATCAGACCTCCAACAAACCATTGTGCATGTTGGCTTGCATGAATATCATAAGAAACTTAGATAACAATGTTTTGAAATGGGCATCATACTCTCTGACACTCTTAGTAGTGCCTTGCTTAATATCCTTGAGCACACTTATACTCTTCTGCTCAAACTCAGGGATGTGAAACTCTTTAAGGAAAGCATATTTTAAAGTTGTATAGTCTACGCAAGTCTGATCAGGGTCAAACTTTTCTGTACCAACTGTGTGCATGCCCTTGTAACGTAGTAGAAAATTGCTTTCCCTACGCTCAGAATCCATGATTCCTTTTATGTGCCACAGTATTTCACACATGTGTACGTGTTCAACAACATCTTCTATGCCCCTATACTCTTGGAAGATGAAGAGACATCTCCATGTAAATATTCTGGGGTTGGTGGACCTTGCCCACCTGATCTAGAACCTCATGTGTTTCCTCTACCTCCAGAACCACCAGATCCACTAGAGCTAGAGCCACCTATACCTCCTGATCCCAAACCTGTAGCTAGGGTCGGACCAGAAGATGTACTTCCATGTGTCCCAATAAGTAGTACTTGAACTATACCCAACAGTCTGTGAAGTGTTACTACTCCCAGAAGAGAGTCCAAAAATATGTGCGCCTGAATTCTATGTGGATGATACACCCAAAAAGGTACTCCCATATAACAATGAATCTTTTTTTGCATTGCCATCATTGTGCTTCTTATATGACTCACTCTCCTTCTCTCCCACTACTTGAATTAGCTTGTTGACTATTTGTTGTACTAGATACTTGGAAGACCAAGCGCAAGGGAAAAGTTTCAGGTGGATTTTAGATGCATGCCCCAGTGGCCCAGTCATCTCTCTGGGTGCTTCTACGTGAGGCCGAGGAGGGTTCCTGTCATGCTTTCCCAAATGGGGAGTTCCTGATGCTCGGGTTCCACATGTCTTCTGCGTGAACTTCAACTCCTTCCCAAACTATCTTTCTCCACAACGCCATTCACTCTGCAACCTCCCGCTACTTCTCTACCTCCCTCTCGCATGCCTCATTATACTTAAGCCACCTTTCCTCTCTCTCTACCCTCTTCCACTAGGTCTTCCATCTTTCACCAAGCCTGCTCCTTCCCCGCACGTGGTGGGGTTTAGTTAGCCATCGGTTTACTCTCCAAGTTTAGGGTTACCATCAAAATTTTGATCGCTAGTGGAATGCCTTGTAGGTAAGTTCCCTGGATATCGTAAAAACTAGAATTCAGCTACCTCTGGGCACAAATAAGTGGAAATTGAGTACTCCAAGATATAACTATTCAAAACACCATGGAACCACATATCCACAACATGAGTCCAAATCAGATCAACATCATAAAGGGTCTAAAATTCTTCCTACATCTAGACAAGTGTGTGATACCTCCAATTCCATTTAGATGCATAAGCAACCAGCCACTCATACAATTCTACTAGAAAAGATAGTGAAGAAGCTCTCATATAAATATCATACAGATTTTGTTCCACCCATATGTGTGTGTTAAACTTAGATCCAAGTGTTGAACCTCCATGTGTATTCTTCTTCTAGGTCATGTATCCACTCCTCAACACTTTCTAGGGTCAACCAATATGTCTTCATCATGAATCATCCTAAAAACAACTAAAAAAGAGGTCCCGAACAATGGAACCAATGATGCAGCCTAGAATTCACCAAGTAAAAGCCCAAGCACGTTGGCACATCACTCAACCTAGACTGAGTGCTCACCCGAAGTGCGCAAAGGTACCAAGCCCCTCTTTAGGGTTGTTGTTATAGATGTTAGCATGATGAAGACTTGTTACATTCAGATCCATAATTAATATATCATTCTATAGTGCATATTTAGATCTAGATCTTAAAGTATCATGAATCAAACAATAATCATAGTGAAATCATTCATGCAGTAATAAACTATAACCATGATTAACACCTTGATTCAGCCAATAACCTCCATTATATTAAATGCAGTAATACACAAAGCTTCTTACAATAATGGCATCATATGCTCATGCGTGGATCATATTTGATAGTATAATAACCTCACAATAACTCAGTTCTTACATATATATCTCTATGCTACATAGTTCACTACATATTTATAAGGGTGGGGACTTGCCCTTCACCACTTATCTAATCCCAAAATAGGTCGCATGCTATTATTAGCCACACACCATTACAATAATAGCCACACATGCAAGTGTGCTAACAATAAACTTCTTCTAGTTAACTGTCAGTAGTAAATCTATTTGTGTTCGGCACACTATCTCCAAAAATAGCTCATCGATCCTTTCCTATGTACACTATTTTTAATTGCAACATGACAGATGAGAACCAATAAATGTTTCCCCAAATAGGGTTCTCAAAAGTAACTGCAAAACAATTAGATATTAACAAGGCATAAGCTAGAGTAATAATGGCAAGGCACTGACCACTAACATTTACAAGAATTAGTGCCTTGGAAATATTAAAATAATTTTTGCGACAGGAACTTTGTAGCTTCAACATAAATCAAAAATTAAGATTGATGTGGAAAAATCGAAAGCAGAGTCCAAACGACCACTGTAACTTTAAAACAGTACATTAAAAGTAAAAATGAGGCGAGGAAATTAAGGAGGTGAATCAATCGAGAGATTTTTCGTATGTTCTCCTCATCCAATCTGAAGCCAAACCGGGATGCAACAGTAGGTCAAAACCGTCTACAAAACAACTTTCATCGTCGGGAAAGCTCTGAATATAGGGACCTCGCCACAAGTGGAGCAGTTTTTAAGTAGCGACGTGGGTGTACTAAATCGCATCAAGCACCGAAATTTGGTGGAAGCGATCGGATGTTCTAGGCCAGGTGACCGATTTGTGGCTTTAGTTACAAAATTTGTGCCGAACGGAAATCTTGAAATGACCATTCATGGTAGCGGCAAGGAGAGGCTTGGGTTGCCGTTAGACTTAACTAAACGTCTCGATATCATCATATCCACTGCCCAAACAATAGTTTATCTGCACAATTTGTGTGATTCTCCCATTGTCCATTGTCATTTGAGGCCCACAAACATTCTTCTTGATGAAAATATTGAAGTTCGTGTGAGTGATTATGGTACTGCTACCCTGCTTTGGAGCTACCTTCAACAGGAGGGCAGAACATATCTTCTCCTTCAAGCGCAACCATGAGGTACATTGCACCAGGTAAGTTGGGTATGGATTGATCTAACTTTTTTGGTCAAATATTATTGGTATGAATTGATCTAATATGAGTTGGAAGTTTGCAGAGGTTGCAGTCATGACGCAGGTGGGTCCTCAAGCTGATGTCTACAACTTTGGTGTAATCCTGATGGAGGTAATGACGAAGAAGAGGCCGACTGTAAGTTTGGTGTCTGAGGGAGGTGAAAAATTAAGCTTGTGACAATGGGTAGCAACTGGTATCAATGACGGTGACCACTGCTACAAGTCCAAGTGATTTTCCTGCAAACAACAACAAATTAATATTAAAGGTTAAAACAAAATGATTGACTGTATATTATACAAGACAATTAATTAGAAGATGAAGAATAAACCATTTCCCCGCCCTAATCCTTACAAATCCACATGATTTCCATCACAACACAAAGAAAAAGCCATATCCTACAGACAACCGCCCACCTCTAACAAACAACCATAAGTTGCACAGTTTTATGGGGAAAAACAAACTAGGAAAATCAATTTTCATGTAGAGTGCAATCAATTCTTTTGCATAGTAAGAATAAAGGGATTAACCAATGAAATTCAAGTCAAAAAAAAAAATTGCACCATCAAACTATAGTCAGATGTCACTTAAATACAGATGGCAGTATTTTATTGGCTTTTGTCAAAATGCATATTTGTTGGTGTGAAGCCAATATACTTGCCTTCGGCTATGAGATAATAAAAGAAATTAAACATTTGAAAAAAAAATCATGTTTAGAGGGTTAGGCGGTCGGGTGACCCAACCACTCCCCTACATTTGTGACCCTAGGCTCACTTCCCTTCCCCGCAATCGCCCTCATCTCTAGCTTACACCATTTCTCAATTTCACGAAACCCTCCTCTCCCGTGGCGTAGCCATTATCTCTAGCTTGGTCGTAGCTCGTTAGCACCCTAAGGGGAATTTCAAACCCTCGTTATGCCAAAGTTGTCATCTAATGCGATATATATTTCATGTGGACATTTACATCCGCAAATAAGAATGAAAACATACACTGTGTATGAAATCAAACATATGTGTTTTCCTTCAATAACCCTAATTAGGTTTTTTAAATAAAATGGAATAATGAATAAATTTTTTTTTGTTCCTTCTTGTCTAGGGGAGAGGGGCCAATAGGTGAACATGGTCCAATAATTGACATGACTATTGATCACACAATACCCAATAGTTGTCATAGTATTATGTAGTAGTTATTTATTTTTGACATAATAATTATGTAGAGTAGCCAATCACATCATGACATGTAAGACCTCTCACCCATGTACAAGTTTCAAGCATTTTCATTGATATTCAAGTATTGGTTTCCACCATAGTTGTAGTGTAACTCAAATTTATTATTTTAAATCAATTCAAAATATGACTTTCCTCTAATTGAACATTCCAAAGAAAAAATATAAGTTAACACAAATCTAAACTACATATTAGTGAAAAAATCACAATCCTATATGATAACCAATTAATTTTGTGGAACATTAACTTAGGGTGTACCACTACTAGCCCCTCTCCCTATTTATTTTTCCTCCTCATCATTAATAGGAAATCAAGAAGAAGAATATCCAAAAATATTTGTCTCCTTGAAAAATGTTGTGGAAAAAAAAATACAAGAAAAATGTAAAAGATATAAGAATGAGAGAAAATAAAAGAATTAAATAAAAATATATTTATTGTTTTCTTCATGAAGAAAACCTAACAAAAAAGGGAAAAGGGAAAACAATGAAAATGTAATATGAGAAAGTAAAATGTACTACCTTAAAAATAAAAGAAAGTTACATTAATAGTGCTCGACTCATGCTCCCACATAAAATCTAAGGTTACACATTAAGAAATCTAAGATTTCTCGTCTCACTTTAAATCTACCGTGGAAATGGGATTTAATCTTAAGGTCATTAATAAGTCTTAACACTTTCCATATTTGAAATTAGAAGATTAAGCTTATTAATTGTCTTCTTTTCCCTCCCTCACGTATGGTGGGGAATAATATTAATTACATGGAGATTTAAACAATACATTTGAGCTTTTGTTTTTAAAACCTTTGGTTTGGTGAATTTATTGAATCTTAAGCAAACTTTACTTTACGTGAGTAATTTAGTTAAAAGTCATCTTTGTTTTGTTAATATATAAAAGAGAAAAAATCGATTTTTTTAGCTTAAATAAAAGGGAGAAAATTGATTATCTTATTGGACCTATAAGAATGATTTCCTTTGAAGTCATGGTGACACTCTAGTTTCGCACTTAAGCTTGAAATGTGACCCGTTCCTCTTATGACATCTTTTATCCTCGTAATACTTCGAAAGTATTGGAGAACTTTCATCATTGAGAATTTTTAGGGTTATCGAAATAGGATCTCACTAAAACATTAGGGGTTGACCTAATGAAGCCATGAGTTTTACAAAGATCTAGCTTGAAAACACGTTTCATAGAGTTTGTTTTTTTACCTTCTCTTGAGATACCATGTGTGACGGACAAGTTAACATTATTAAATTGTTTTTAAAAAAATGTTTGATAATTATAACCATCACCTCTAAAACAAAAAAAAAATCTCCTAAATTGTTTGGTTGGATGTTTTAAATTCGACAATTAAACTTTGGATCAAAATTATGGGCACGACAGTTGGTATCAGAGCTAGGTTTCAACATCGGTGTACTAGGAATGATTGGGTGTTAAACAATAAGTTTGGTTTGGTATTTTTCTTATATAATAAAAATGTTTCCATTAAACTTAATCACCTTCCTTCTACGTTGGTCGACTGTCGTTACGAGACGCTGAACACAACACACCTAGAATAATTGCTTTCGAGCATTGTTCTTACTCACATGATGTGTTTTGCAATTGATTACAAGCTTATACGAGAGAATTTGAGAAAAGGAACCACCATAGGTGATTGGAACACAAGTTTGTTCAAATTTTCTATTTTAAAATACTTTGTAAAAGTTAGGAAAAGTCGTTTAAAAAGAGCGTGCAAAATGGCTCTGGACTCCCGTAAAGGAGATTCTTTAGATTGGTTGTGTTCTATGGTAAAAAGGGATGTCAAAATAATGTTTGAATCAACTTTATAGGATCTTTTGATCATTTAGTTAAGGGCATTCTAATCCCAGTTGGTCGCTTTTTTGAATGGGAAACAACTGAAAACTAAGAAATTTGTTTCGATTTGGACCCATGGTTTAGGGAGCCTTGGTAGGAAACTGAAATCTACCACTTCTAACCTCTAGTATTTCTCCATGTCAATTGGTTGCAACCATTGGTTTTGATAAAACTTCTTTGGGAGCTAGTTTTTCGAGTGTGTTTTGGAGGCCTCTGGTCGTGTTGTAACAAAACAAACTAGCCCAATCATGATAATCAACCCTGGAAAAGAGGTCACGTTTGAGTCCTGTTATCGTAAATGGATTATGTAAATTACATTGGATTCCCTATATATAGGAGATCTAATAAGAATATCTAGAATGACTTTTCAATTTATGGACACTTGTTTTCGGAACCCATTTCGTAGCCACTTTGACTAAAATTGTTGATATGCAATATCAAAATTCAAATAATCGCCCCAAGAAGTACTTCCGGTTTGATTTCTATTTGTCAGTTTTAGGTTCGAACATCTCGTTGTTCTCTCTCTATAAGAGAATTGGTTAGATGCGTTTGTTTACCATTTAGGTCTCGGGCAATTGTTTGGTAGGCCCTTTTTGTAGCCATTATGACTAATTGTGCAATGGGAAAATTTGGCCCTAATGACTCGTTTGATATTTAAGACCCTCTTAGACGGTGAATACTTTTATAATGTTGTTATCATGTTATGTTATGTGTGTTCATGGTTGATTGATGTGACCCAAATGAGTTAGATGCTAGGAAACATTTTTGGGTATTAACTGTTTTGGTTTGGTTTCGTCCCTCGAGACACTATAAGGAGTAATGCTTACGGATTTGGAAATAATTGGTAATTTGATAAGGGAGTGTAGAATTGCTCCTAGATATGAGGGGTTTGCCTTTTGTGTTTGGTTGTTTTGAAATTCTCTCCGAGTTGGGCCGTTATCAATAGAATACTCGTTGCAACGTTAAAAACATATATTTTAGACCTAGAAAAAAATCCATTTGGAATGAGCACGAAATAAATAAATGTAATTTGTTGTGTTGTAACCTAAAGATTGGAAATTTTTTCTTATGGATAAAAATTGTGATATGATGAAGTAGAGGTAATTTTACCCCTCGATTTTTTTACCCAACCTTGATTTAACCCTTTTAAGAAAATTTGGAAAAGCACTCTTTAACCCTTACAAATCCCTTTCGGGATTATATGTCTAAATTAAACATACTTGAGTGAAAATTTTCTCTTGCAAACCCTCTAACTTTCCTCTAATCAATTAATGGTATGCAAGAAAACGTTTATGTATCTTCTTATTCAATGATTTCATACAAAGTGTTATTCATAACTATATTACCTTTCTTGTAAACTAAGAATCCCTTGAGCTATTGGGAGTAGATTTTGGGTTCCACAACTTGAAATTTTTTCGAGGCCCTCGATATAACATTTGGAAATCTCTTGGTAATGTTCTATTTATTTATAACCCTTCTTGAGCTCGACAGGCTCATTTTCATATTATGGTCTCTTATTAGTTTTGTTGCGTGAGACATTGCTATGGAACTTGGTTGAACGTTTTTCCATAGAAGGTACACTCATGATAGTAATCCTTCACAAATGGGTTAAAAAACTTTTAAACAATCATGTTTATGGCACTTAATGCCTAAATGTGGACATTATGGAATTATCCTCTCACTCTTACCGTTTCTCTTTTGAAAGAAAAACATTGATTATGTGAAAATGAAAATATTCTCTCATCCTCTCTCTCTCTCACTAGAAGGAAAATAACTTAAATTTGATCGCCCTCTTAGTGGGGAGAGATTGCATGCCAACATTGGAATTGGCCCATGGAATTGCAAGTTAATATGGTGTTAAGAATGATGAATACGATAATTGGAAACCCACAAAAAAATTATATCTATAGTACATTTATGAACTTGTGCCTTTTAACTAAGAATAAAATTGAAAAAGTATATGTTATTGGGGACATGTAGAATATAGATATATATGAACAACCTTGGTTGAAAGACAATGTTATCATCAGTTACCTCCCTTAAAATATAAATTTGATGTGATCATAATATATTGAATCAAATGAAATAAGTAATATTCATTACTCTCGATTATGCTATGCCCCCAAATCTTAGTTACACACAAATTTTTTGTCTTATGAAATTGACTTAGGCATTGTTTAGCCATTCCTTGGTTCTTCATGTGAATGTAATGAAAATATTAGAAGGTTGTAGTTGTCTCGAAATTGGATATGTGTTTGGATACCGACTCGTAGGAGACTTTTGTATAAGATTTCAATCACATTGGAGGACTCTCATTAACTTGTTATTAGATAAGATAAATGGCTTAACCCTTTATTGTGAGGACTAAGAGCGATGATTATTTATTCATTCCACCTACATTGGGTACATAAATCCTTTGATATTGGTGTAAACCCTAGTTAAGAAATGTGAATTTGGAGTTTAGTCGATAGCTATGTTATTTTGGGGTCCTCTTGAAAACATGGCCCCATTGTTTTTTTACTATTCAATGGGGTGGGGAATTCTTAATTGAAGTTATTTGTTTGAAAATGGACTGACCCTCCAATTAAGAAGTTAAAATAGCATGGCTTACCTATTTTGAGAAGAGTTAGGTTATACCTTTTCTAAAGGAGAAAACATGTTTGTTGTTCGCTTGACCTCTTTGGGAAGGTGTGATAGGGCAAGTTATTGTAATCCGACAAAGCATCTTGTTAAGGGAAAGAAGAATGAAAAGAAGAAAGAGAAAAATGACCAACCTAAGAAGGAAGCCAAGACCAAACAAGCCAAACCCAAACCTAACATGAATGCTTCGACTTCTAAGCCTAAAGAAAAGAAAGAAAAGTGTAAGTGTTCCTATTGTAAGAAGATTGTCATGAAGAACATCAATGTATGAGAAAACAAATTGATCACCTTACTCATTTAAAGTTTGATAAAAATCATATACGGTGGGTTTAATTATTAAAATAGTAACCCTTTTTATGAGGTAAGATATTTTAATATAAAAGGTGGCTTTTAATTTATATAATTAGATTTTTAGAATCTAATTATATTCTTAATTTTAAGAGCTTCTTTTACAAAATAGGCATCTATTTAATTAATTAAGATTTTTTCCTTCGGAAAGTAGCTTAATTTAATTTAATCACATCTCAGGGGTTTAATTTTTAATTAATTGTTAAACTCTATAATATTTTTAATTCGTTTAGTAGATTAAATTAACATTTGTTTATTTAATATCATAGGCGATCATTTTTTGTCCTTTTTTGCTCTAAAATTAGCTGAATTGGACATTACAAAAGGTTGATTTTTAAGTGCTATTGGTTTTTTCTCTAATCATTTGTTGGAATGTGTAGCGCACCTTCTAGCATTTTTTGCCTTTCGGGAGCGTTTTCAACATCTTGGAAGTCCTCGGGACTCGTCTTGAGCCCATTTTTACATTGTAATAGCCCTTGTTATTGCTTTCGAACTAGTGAGTGTGTTCGCCACAATCTTGCAACAAGGGGGTTTTGGCTACGATGTGAGACACTTTTTCTCAAAATAGGACTTGATTTCACCACTTCTCTTGTTTTTTAGCTTGTTATGCTTGTTTAGAGTGTCAATTTGTTGTGTTCGACAAAAATCAATTGTGGTCTCCTCTCTTACGCATTATTAAGTTGATTGCAAGGTGAGTGGCCAATTGTTTCACGACACTAACTTGCACCAGATTGTATCCAACACACTAAACTATAAAGTGCCAAAAGTAGGGGGTTATAATATTGTCCTAGGTCATTACACTACTTATTTGGGCTTGTACTTTTCGCACTAAGTTATAAAGTGCCATCTGGGATCTTTTTGGGGGTTTATCTACATTATGGAGTTTCACCATTCTGTTTTTATGCTCGACTCTAGGAACTTTCTATCTTAGAAGACAGACATTATAAAACACTGCACTATGCATCGTTTTTTGCCCTACCTCTATGGTCTTGTTCTTGAGCTTGACGAGCCTCTGCAGAAGGATAATTGGTTTAACCACAATGATGAGGTCTATGGCCTTCTCGGTCTTACTTATGTTTCTAGGGATACATTGTGTTTATTCGAGAACATTGAGTGACCTTTCACCGCCCGGATCATTATCTCATGGCCTATATGGCGACCTTGTTTCACCATCTGAGAGCGACGCTTCCCTGGACCACTCTAGTGCCACCATAGATTCTCCCCTTCTCACATCCCTTCCACTACTAAGTGTGACCGTCCACATTAGGACCTTATTTTTGAGACCACTCACACTATTACTTCCACTACAGAGATCATTGTTGACCATATTCATGCTTCCATTCACTCTTCACACTCGTGTTCCATTGGAGACCCTTTCTCTGAGACAGATGTGACCATTTCCCCTTATGCTCCCTCGCATCTTGATTTCTTAGTTGACGAAACTCTCCCTACACTTGTTGCTTCCATTGAGTGCCACGTTGCTTCACCTTGGCCTTTCAATAGCTCTCAACAAGCAAATTTCTCCTCCTACTTCATGTGTTGCATTGCATGACCCATTTGATCCATCACACATCTTAGAGGACCTATCTATCTCTCATGTTGGGAGTGTTTCCCTAGGTACACTTGTCACTTCCACCATTTCAGAGATTCTTTACAATCCATCTCTTCTTGTGGATCCCTTTCTGAGGGTTATTGGGAACCCACCTTCTTCTCTCTCTTATCTATTGGGTCATTGGGTCATGGAATTACCTTTGTCTCATGTGCACTCTTTTTCCAAACCTATGTCACCTTTCAGTTGTAGATCAAAGTCAGATTTTAAAGTATTGCGAGCTTCTTCTTCTTTCGTGGAGTGGGCTGACTTCTAGTGCTCAATTTATGTCCTTCCCAAGGGAAAGAACATTTTTCGATGTAGGCAGATTCTCTTCAGTCTTGGTGTGGAGGACCACATCATTGACACACTTCTTGGAGGACCTTCTTGTTCTCTCTTCTTTCTCTCTCTATTTTGGAGTATGATTGTATTTGGGTACCTTATCAGGCCATGTTTTCGGGACCCATTTCTTCTCCTTCTTCTCTAGTCTTCTTGAGTGAGTTTGTCTCTCTTTGGGGGATGTTTTTTCCCACTGGGTTTTCTCTTTTCACTCCACTTTTCGAGAGTTTCTTGTACATGGGTACCTCATCAGGCCTAGTTGTCAGGACCCATTCTTCTCTTCTTATTTTTCCAGAAAGATGTTGTTTGTACATGGGTACCTTATTAGGATTAGTATTCGGGCCTCATTGACACATATTTTTTAATTGTCTAGGGAGTTCTCCTTCAATTCCGAATTTCCATGACATTTACCTCAACTTCAATGAAGGGGGGTGTTGGTGTATATGACTTGTTTCATCATCATTCGACATCTTTTCCACCGTAGATGGTTAGTCATCTTACTTAATGAGAATAGGTCATAGTTGAATAGGTCAATAGGGTTATGTACACGTGTCATGCACAAGAGTTACACAACGCTCCTATATGTACCTCTTATTTTTTGATCTATGAGAATGCCAGACACACCGTTGCCTTTTATGTACTTTATTTTCCTTTTCATTTGTGCTCTTGATAATTACATGAAGCATTATCATCTCCATTGGTAGTGCAACCCTCTTTGATGGGCATGAGGTTCCAACATTGATTCTCATGTAGAACAATTTGATAATAATTTGGAAATTTACTTAGAATCTAGATAGGTTTGGGAAACCTCCTTTTAAACACATTTTCCTCCTATCTCATACATATTTCTCTAGGCTATAAGGGAACCGTATTTCTATTAAACCTCTCTTATGTCTTGATGAGTTTTAAATTTATTTGTTTGTTGTTTTAATAAGTGATAATGGCCTTGTCGGGTGCGCAGCGAGTGTGGAAATTGGATTTCCATGGTGGAACCTTTGGTAAACTCTTAAACAATAGAAAATTGATCTATCTTTAATGGTTTCCTAAATAAAATTTTATAAGTGTTTTATAGGACACCGAAATATAGTGTTTAAGCTATGGAACCCTAGGTAAAACTAGGAAATTAGTCTTAACCTTATGGTTGTCTAAACATTACTTAATTTATGGATACTTTATTTGAACATAAAAATAATTTCCAAATCAGGCCATCACCATTTTATTATGATTGGTATTTTGTGAACCTTCCTCCTCGATCCCTTAAGGACCAATTTGGAGAGTCTTGTGAACACTTTTCCATATTTTAAAGTTAAATGTGAGCTAGGGAATAAATCCTCTCGTAAATTTGGAAAATTTATCTTCTAGTATGATGTTTGTAATGACCTTGGATGGTTTTCATGAGTGGTTTTGTGCACATCAAGTGTGCATAACTTTGAACCCCTTCCGAGACAAAAAGAAATTGTTCCTTGGCTCACCCAACATTAGTTCCTTAAAGTGACCTTTATGCATAATCTCCACTTAGATGGGACCATGTAGGGGTTTTAGACGATAATGTTAATGAATTTCTTAGAAGTTAAAATTTCTCTCAATGAGAGATACACTTAAGGCATGATCAAGTTAGAATTGGTGGGACATGTGTTTTGGGACTGAAAACTACATGATACAACATGATACCTTTAAGAGATCATTTTACCCCTTCCCGTGACTTCTAGGAGGAAGTTTAATTCTAGGAGAGGGGGATGTAGTGCTCACCAGCTTTTATATTTCTTCCTATGACATGTTGGCTCATCCGATTAGATTGATATTGCATATGAGACATTTGATAATTGATTATACTATATTTTGATTAGTTATTTCTATGATTATTATCATATGTATATGACATTTATATTTTGACATACCACTATTGAGACACTATTTGATATTCATGATTATGGATATTTCATGTTGATTTAGAGATGGTGGTATTATGATGTTGTGATTAGATGGATTATGTTTCTATATGGATTTTACTGATGATCTTGATCATGATTTAGATATTGTTGATATTGGATCATGTTTTTATACATTGTTGATAGATAGATGTGGTGTAATATTATTCAGCTGATATAATATAGTTGATTTTCATAATGATGTATATCGATATTTTATCATGTTGAGTAGATTTGATGTTTCCCTTGAGTGTGCGGGATTGCAGGCTATACCACTTGGAAAACATGGGATTCAGTAGTAGCACTACCAAAGATGCCTAAGCCGTCTTTCTCGAGCCCTTTTTCTCACCTTGTTGTATTTTGGTCATTATTTGTATTTGGAGGATTTTGGTTGATCATTGTATCTAATTTGTATTAATTCATTTTGTTACCCTCTTACCCTTGAACACCATGGTAAAGTTAAATTTATTTTTTTGCTCACTTAATTGGGATTGATTTGTGCTAATGTGGTCATTTATGATGATTTTGATTAGTGGGGTTTTTATCGGTTATAAACAAGTTTTGGGATGTCTTGGGATTTTATAAATAATTTTTGCGGGGACCATTTCTCACCTTGTTTATCCCACTCAACTCTTAAATCTCGAATTTGATCAAAAAGGGAATTTTTGAAGGCATATATGAAAAGTGAGGTTTTTCCCTTACCTTAAAAATGGCCCTTGGGACCTAACCTATGGGCGGGGAAGATTTTTGTGAACCCAAAAGTATTTTGCTCATTCCAATCTCTCACAAGTCACCACCAAAGTATTCTCCTCTTGTCTTACATGGGTGACCTTGGGATTGTGTTGTGAACTTTGGGGGCTAGTTTTAATTTTTGTCCCCTTACATTTATTATTTGGAGGGAATTTGGAAAATGACATGTGTATGCATGAAAAGATTAGTTATGCAAGTATAAATGAAACTAACACCTAGTAGTTCCACCATATAACTAAATCTATCAAGAACATCATGATAAGAGCTTATAAAACTAACTTCTTTAAATATGAATGAAACTTTGAATAAACCAAACTAACATCCTAATATATATGTTTTACTCTTTAGATTTCTAACTTTAAATGAATCTAGTTAGATCATAAGCAATCAGATTTGTATTGTTTTCTCCAAACAAGGTGAAGAGATCTCTCTAAAATGGCTACAAGACTATGTTTAGATATTCTCCTACTAACCAAGTTTGGAGTGATGGATGCAAGATGAAGAAGCCAAGATAAAATGGAGGAGGGCTCAAGATCAAATGTCTTATAGCTTTAGCTAATACAAATGATATCTCATGCATTTCCAAGGAGTTAAGGTGTAAAGTTGAAAGGGATGCCTTAGGCTTGTATTTATTGTTGGTGTGTGTTATCTTCCACATCATTAGGTGAGTCATCTCACTTAGGTGAGATCGTAGGTCCATGTGTCATTTAGGGTTCATTATGAAACATGTCCGTTGATGTGCACGTCGTCATTTAGGGTTCGGTTGATGTTCACTCCTCCCGAGATCTCTCACTTATTTGTCGTTCGCATGTCCGTTGATGTGCACGTCGTCCCTCGTGATCCTTGCTTGTGGGTTTTCAAACCCTCTTTCATGGTATCAGAGTAGATCTTGTGGATCCGTGCACTCATCGGTGTTTCTGTGCGTGTTTTCCAGCTTCCGACATGATATTCAGATCTCTTTCAGCATGTGTCATAATGGATATTTTGACCATGCTCTACTTGCACTGATTTCCAGGCATTTATACCTCTCCTTGGGTTGTTCGTGTGTTTGAGGTGGTTGTTCAAGTTTCGGTGTTTTTCGGGTTTGGTGTCTTCGACCGCTTAGTTCTCCGGGTTTGCATGAGACTTTGGAGGTGTTTTCATGAGGTGTATTGTGTTTCAAGGTGCAGACTTGAGTTGTGTGTGCTGTTTTTTTGAGTTGTTGCCCTTAAGGGCCAGCTCGACCTCAAAGATCCGACTAACTCGCCTTGCAATCCTTCTTGGCTCGGTCTGCATTCTTTGCATTGCCTTGGGTTCAACGTTTGCTTTGGATTATTTGCACCATTTCACCTTGAACTTGGACTGCTCGTGCTCCTTGTCCTTCATTGTGAGACTTCCGCTTGGCCTTCTCCACGTACTGCACTCCTCTATGCATCGTATGTTCAAACTTCTGGCTATGGATCAGCATTGAATGTTTTTTTATTGGAGCAGCATTGAACATATTATGTATTATTTGTGAAGTGATTGATCCTTGCTTCGGTGGTTCCTGTCTTCTCCAGCGGGTTGTTCAAACTCTTCACCCTCCCACACGTTTCATCCTCTGTAGCTTCAAGACTCCCTGTGTTCATACACATGATGGATAGTTGAACAGTTTCTCCACCTACTCCAAAGCACACTGCACAGAACCTCAGCTCAAACAACGGCATTTACCGACACGTGACTCCGTTATCCATTCATTCAGCTCGTGGCTTGCCTCTTCTGTAATTGCCTTTTTTTTTGTTGGCACGCACCTGCACCTGCAGCACTCAACATGTGGGCTTACTCCACGGTTTTCATTGCTGTCCATTCGGTGCATTATCCTCCGCCTTCGATCAACAACACCGCAAATAGGTTCCAACATAGCAGCTCCAGCTCCTTGCACTACGTGGACACCAACAACTCGGCCTTTCAAACTTAGCCCAACACGTTAAATCTGCACACGTGGGCTCTCTTCTCTCCACACTCCAAAATGTGGGCCCCATACCAGTTAGTCTTGTTTGGAGGATTAAAAAAACTCTATTTTTTAATGTTTTAAGATAAAAAAACATTCATTTGGCATTGTAAATATTTTTAAGGTTGTTTTTGGCTTGTTTTATCATCCTTCCTTCAAGTGTCGAAGATGGAGGGCGAGGTCGGGGTTGGCAGGAGGCTAACCCCCCCTCGCAGTCAAAACAAACCCTGCTAAAATTCCATGCCGTTTCCAACGAGTAGTCACATGACACCCTTTGCACCCATTTCGGGCACTTTTTTAATCAGTTTGCAGCATTTATTGACTTTTTCCATCAGTTGCAAGAATCTTAATAATGCCATAACTTTTGACTCGCAACTCATTTTTGAGCACTTTTTTAGTCAAAGTTGCATGATTTCTCGCACCTTGCATGATGGGATTATCAGTTTTGTAAACACACTACTTTATAAAGTGTCACATTTTGGGGGTTGATTGTACTCTTAGGCTTTCACACGTAGATGCATTATCGGCCGAGTCCGATGTCTTGCTTTTGTGCACCTTGCATCTTGCATTTTTTCATCATGGAGAGTGCTCTTTCTATACTTGAGCATCATAGGATTTCCTTACAACCTCCGCCACTTCTCACCGGGAGAGGGAACTATTCAGCTTGGCGTGCTTCCATGGAACGTTACTTTGCTCACGAGGGTCTTTCACCCTTCTTACTTGGGCAGTTCCTGCACCCGCTGATCATCGTCATCTAGAGGACTTCCTTGACACTTGTGACCATGTCTTTGGTCACATGATGATGCATGTCTCTCGATCTCTCTGGTTTCACGTGGCACACTCAGATCCACCTCACCGTGTCTGGAGCATTCTTCAGTCCCTCTATGGAGACCCTTCACATACTGCCGCCATTGTTGCTGCTGTTGATTCAGTTATCTCCTCCATTTCTTCGTGTGATGGCAGTTCCACTGACATAGACTCGTTTGGTTCTACTTCTGATGATGAGGATTGTGCACCTAGTTCTGATGCAGAGAGCATTACAGAGGACTTCTCTCCTCTTTCTCTCACTATTCTAGAGAGTGTTGACACATCCCACATCTCATCAGATATCGAGCAGTCTCATACTCAGCCTCACACCGTCATTACACTAGCCTCCTTTCCACTTCCAGTGTGCGAGGCCCCTTTCACTCCTCTACCTTCATTGGATGACTCATACCTATCTGACATCGCTCTTCTATTTGTTGAGCCCCCTCATTGGGACGAGTATCTGCTTGACCTTAGTCGTCTTTTCGCAGAGTCTACTTGTGATGCACTACAGGTCCCTCATCCATCTACAGGTGTTTTAGAGGAGTTCATCATCTCTATTGTTGGGAGTGCCCCTTTCGGGAATCATGTCACTTCCACATTTCTAGAGACCTTCATTGATCCACCCTCATTTGTGGATCTCTTTTTTGTTATGGAGGATGTTTTGTTCCTTCACATCACTTGGACATCCTTTCTGCGGGTGTTCCTCTTTTTCACTCTGACAGTTCTATGCACGTGGCATTACCTTCGGTTCCTTGGCACTCACTCACTAGACCTATGTCACACTTTCGTGCACTAGACTCAGAGTTCTTCGTGTTGTTACCTTCAGTTTCCTTTGTGGAGTGGGTGGACTTCCAGCACATCATTTCTATCCTTCCTAAGCTCTTCTTTAGTCCAGAGGCAGAGGATCTCATCATTGACATTCTTCTAGGAGACCTCCTAGAGCTGCAGAGTTTAGATCCGTCCATGGAATCTTTTGCATTCCTCTCGTCTCCCTCTTCTTCTCTCTTCTTCTTCTTTATGAGAGATTGCCTCTTTGTACATGGGTACCTTTTCAGGCTCGTCTATGGCCGGGACCCATTTTTGGCATCTTTCTTAGATTAGAGAGTGTTTTGTTCTCTTGTGGTGGATGTTTTTCCCACTGGGTTTTCCTTCACTGCTTGGGACCTTTTTCTTGTGCATGGGTACCTCATCAGGCTTTGTGCAGGACCCATTTCTCGTTTCTGACTTGCCGCCTCATCCTAAGTTACGATGAAGGGGGGGTGTTGGTGTGTGTTATTTTCCACATCATTAGGTGAGTCATCTCACTTAGGTGAGATCGTAGGTCCATGTGTCATTTAGGGGTCATTATGAGATTCTCTTACGTGTTAGTGTGTCATATATGCGTCATTGGGAGTTACACTTCTATTCTAGGAATGTAACTCCCCTCTCTACTCGAGTTGTCATGATTGCAACACTGGGGGTTACTCAACACCTCCTATATGTACACCCCATTTGATCTATGAGATAGAGGAGAGTTTTATGGCTTAACCAAGTTCTGCCCGTGTTTCAAATCTTTACATAGGTTTCCATTTGAGAAAGTTTAGAATCCTAGTGCATGTGGGACAAAAGGGTAAAGCAAAAATGTACTTTTGATTAGATTAGGAGCTAATTAATCTTTTAGGATTAATTAAGGATCCTAAGTAGGATTAGAAAGATTTCGAGAGTATCTGGAAGGGGTTTAGATAGATTTTGGAAGTTTGGAAGAAGGGTTTGGTTAAAAGGTTTAAGATTAAATGCAAGATTAAAATTAACATATAACTAGATAATTAAGAGGATTATCACTAATCAAAATGTTGTTAATTGGCATCCTGAGTGAATTAGAATCATAGTTAGATAACGAAATGTCGTTATTTGTTCAAGGTGAGAGGGAGTGAAGATCATTAGTGTAATTTAAGTATTAAACTATGCATAAGTGGATTTTAGGTGTCTACATTTGCCCCTCTTTGGGGTGGTATAAGCAATGCCACTTCAAAGATAGTAGACAGTATAAAAATTAAATTTTTGAAGGGGTAGAAGAAAAATTAGTAGAATGAAGGAATGAGTGTCGATGGGGTGATGAAAGAGGCCGATCGACGATCAAAAAGATGAAGAGGAAAGGCCAAAAAGGGGAAATCCCATTACAATGGGAGAAAGACAACGATATAGATTATTGATATAGAGTAGAGGTGTGGGCCTCAATCCATGTATAATATTAGTAAAATCTTTTGTTGAAAAAGTTCATGGGGTATCATTGTGAAGTGCAAGATATGCTTTTCTTAACATATATGTAGAAATGTTTTGTAGTAAGTGATCCTTATTGCCCCAAGTGAGTTGGAAGAATAGTGTAGAAGAGAAGAGAATGATAGGGAGGAAAATGAAGATGAAGAGAATGGAAAATAGCTTGCATCCAGCTAATGTAAACAACTTTATTTCATCATATTGCTCATGATCTACATCATCGGTCCTTATTAAAATATAACATACAACAAAAGTGTAAGATGACATGAAAAGCCATAATACGAACATTTGTTCATTGCTAAAAATTCTTAACCAAGCAACATACATAATGCAATGCAATATGAGAAAGTAAACAAGCTAACCTAACAAGGAAAACAAGTACAAACACACATACTCAAACAAACAATGTTTAAGATAGTTGTACAAATGTTTTTGTTATCAAGCTTTGATTTTGACCTATGCAAATTAATGACAAGGGTTAATGATGGTGCCCCAAGAAAGGATACATACGAGGGGAATATAAGGAGGACACAAGGGTCCCATTGAAAATAAATTATGCACTATGATATTACCCCAAGTAACACATTTGTGTAAGGGAAGACAAACATAGTAAGCAAACCAACTTTTGTTAATGGAAGTTAGATCCAAATGATCCACGAGTCATGCAAAAGACCATAGAATCCAAGAAGATGTTTTGTAGGATGATTTTGATGTTTGAGTATGATGCATGTGATGTGATACATGTGATACATTTTTTATTTATGTGATGTTGCGTGCATGTTCATTACCAATTTTTTTATTTATGTGATGTTTTCAAATTTTTAGTATTTTTGTGAAAGTTTTATATTATTTTTGAGTTTTCGATGGAAACGTATTTGAATGTTTTTGGCATTTTTGAAAGTTTTCCAAAACTATGTACATGAAAATGAAGAAACGTGGATGCCCCCAGCATTAGATGGGATGTACAAGGGTAGAATGCCATGCGTATATACAAGAGGATAAGTTGGATCAAGGAAAAAATAGATATGTTCAACTTGATGATGAACACAAACCAATGAAGTGCCAAGAAGGAGCAAGGATGCCCCAGCTTAAGTTGCCAAGAAGCCGTTGTTGATAGATAGGAGTAGAAGATTGTTTATTGCAAGAAGGAACAAAGTTTCCCTCAAACATAGTAAAAAGGCAATCTTATACACATGGATGTTTTAAACGAAGTAGAAGAAAAAGTGTGAATGCTATGGAAGGGTATGGAAAATGTAGCTAGAAGCCTTGCAATGAAAAGGTGATTAGCCCAAGGCACAAATCATGAGACAAGATAAGGACTAAAGTAAGAGTTTGAACAAGGTAAAAAAAAGACACTTGGTAACATACTAATCTTGTTTGCTCATAGAGATCTAGTGTGTGCACGTAGAAGTTTATTACTTCTTGGAGGGAAGACTTGATAGACAACAAGTGAAGAAACACTAGCCAATGTGTAGGAATGATTTATTTTGATAGGTGATTTATGAATGGAGGGTGGAAGGAGAGCCATACATTGCTTTGCTGCCAGCCAAGCATCCATAGCCCCGATGGAGATGTATTTGATTCTAATCGCAACATTTCTCTACTGCCAGTCAGGTGTCCATAGCCCCGATAGAGATTATTGGAAATACCCCAAGAGAGAGTTATATATCAATTTGCCTTTTGCTTTTGATTTTGATTTGATTGATTTTTTTTTCTTTTGAAAACTTATTTCAGCTCTCTTGACTATTTTGACAAGGGGTTAAGAATCACTTATGGCTTGATGGAAGGATGTGGAAGTGATTGTGATGACGACATTGGCTAGTGTCAACAAATATGCTCAAAAGTTCTTCACAACAAGTTTATTAGATGGTGATTGTGATAGGATCTCTAAGAGGTTAGTCATTCTTTAATTTACCAAGGTGATGAAAGACCAAGGTCAAATGGATACCATAGAGATAAATGTCACAAAATGTGTGCAAATAGACTAACCAAAATATCATCGAAGGGATGAAAATGGTGGATGACTTGAAGAAAGGATGGAAAAAAGGGAAGAAAGAACATCCATGTGTATGCAATACCTGATTACAATGTTTGATCTTTATACCTTTGATTTTTTTGTAATGTTTTAATGTTTTTTTTTTTTTTTTATATTTTTGTATTTTTGAATTTTTTGATTTATTTTTAGATTTTTTGATGGTTTTTGGAAGTTGGGACCAACAATGTCACTTAGCGTGATAAGATTCAACAACAATGTTCATGATTTCCTTGATAAGGGAGACTAGGCATGTTTTCTTATCAAGGGTCATATTCTCTCCGATCTCAATGATCGTGGTGAGCTCATACTCAATAAATAATTGTGACTTATCTTGAAACACATTTTTACATGGGAGCTTGAGTTCCCTATCCATAGGTTTATGCACTTTGCACCATACTTGATGGTTGTGTTGGTGTGCATTCTTGAATCACGTTTGATTTTAAACTTTAATCTATTTGATTTGTTGGGATCTTTGGAGCTCTTTGAACCTTTGATCTTAGCTTGATAAAGAAATTGTTTGGGTTTCGTATAAGCTAAGGTGTGACTCATCTGATCCCGAGAAGTGGGAGAAGAAAGTGGATGTTTAGGATCGATGTGAGAAATGATGGTGAGCTTTCCACAGTCATTGATAGGAGGATGATACGATGGATGAAGAGAATATGATCCAAGGGTTGAAGAAGATGGGCTACTAGGAGGTGAGCCATAGATAGATGAAGGAGGACTACTAGGATGTGGCCCCAAGATGGAAGAAAATGGGGTACCAGGAGGTGTCCCATAGATAGAAGACAAAGGACTACTAGGATGTGGCCCAGTATAGAAGATGAGGGACTACTCGGAGGTGTCCTATAGATAGAAGAGGATGAAGGGCTACTAGGATGCGACCCAAGAATTGAAGGTAATGGGCTACCCCAAGGTGACTCATAAATAGAAAATAATGGAGGGCTACTAGGACGTGACCCAAGAATAGAAGATAATGGGCTACCCAGAGGTGACCCACAAGTAGAAAACAGAGGGCTACTATGATGTGGCCGAGAATAGAAGATAATGGGCTACCTGAAGGTGACCCACAAGTAGAAAATGGAGGGCTACCAAGTGGTGGCCCACACATAGGAGAAGATGATGGGCTACCAAGAGGTGACCCAAGGTGAGATTTTGATTGAGGAATTATGATAGATAAAGAATGATCGGGTGATGAGAAGATAGGCCATGGATCAATGCTAGACCTAGGCATCTCATCATGCATAGAGGAAGGTGAAGATGAAAGAATAAGAGGAGGATCATGTTCGATGATCTTAGGGTCTTCCTCTGTTTCCTGATGAAAGGAATCAACCTCTTCCCCACAATACATGAATGTATCGAGGTCTAAAGAGATTTCTTTCTCGTAACCTTCTAGAGGAATATCTTCATGTACCCCCATAAATGCTTTGATTGCTTCTTCATTTCGAAATGAATCAATTGGTATGGGTGGTTTTTTTGACCATAGTAGGTTGATTAGAAGAAAGAGGTCCAACAAGTGTGGAAGATCTATAAGATGTTTGATGAGGGGAAGGTTTGACCTTATTGTGTCCACAAAGGAATTGGATAGTGCATTAAAAATATATCTTAGCACATTGTTTCTTATGAATGGTTCGACATGGAAAAACATCGATCTTTAGAAGATTGATGAATATGGAATAAGGTATGATCAACATGACCTAGGGGATAAAGAGGGATTGGATTCTGATTGATAGAAGAAGATGACTCGAGAGATGAAGTAGATTTTTATTGAGATGTCTCGCAAGTGGAAGAAGATGACTCGAGAGATGAAGTAGACTTGGAATGAGATGTCTCATGAGTGGAAGAAGATGAATCGAGAGATGAAGTAGACTTGGACTGAGATGTCTCATGAGTGGAAGAAGATGGCATTGGTTTACCTAGAAGATGAAATATTTTGGGAAAGCAATAGGATCATTCATCCAGGTAGTATATTGCGATGTATGGGTCAACTTGGATGATTGATTAGAGGAACTTTGAGTCGGAGAGCTCTTGATGGAGGAAGGGGTCATTGAGGTGACTGATAAAAGGGGTCCTGTAGAGAAAGGGAGGACCATGACTCAATGGTTGAATTAGGTGTTTGATTGGATGGACTTGGAGTCACACATGGATCTTCAAAGGAAGAGGATGTTGTTCAAGTGACTGATAAAGGGGTCCTGCAAAGAAAGGGAGGACCATGACTTAGGAGTCGAATTAGAGGAATTTGAATAATAATTCGGATCAGAATCATTAGGAGACTAAGGAGAATCAGAATAATAGTTTGGATCAGAATCATCATAAAGAATTTTGGATTGGACTCATCAAAATATATCCATTGACCATGAGATGAAGGTGGGGAAAGTGGTAACCGAACGAGTTTTCCAGTGCAAAGAACCAAACGAGGTTTAGTCGTGATGGGAATATTTTGATGTGAAGGCCTAAACCTTGGTTCCCTATTGTCAGTTAGTGTGAGGAAACCTATGATAGTTAGTCATTGTTGGCATTGTTTAGGTACAAATTCCTAGACCTAGATAGTGTGATTGAACTCCTTCAAAGGAAGGAAGTTCCATGTCAACTTCGGGGAAGCATAATGACAACCAACTAGACATTTTGAAAAAAAGGGATGTTTGTGTGATTTTCCAAAGGGAATCTAAGGAAAATAGACATCATGATTGAAACAATTTTGAAAAATCAAGTAAGGTTTGGCTAACAATTTGCAAGTGTAAACATCAAAATGGTTTGATCAAAGTTTTAGCAACACAAAGGCTACAAAGGTTTCATTTTAATGTGTTCAAGAATACAACAAACCTAAGTAAAATGTGTGACAAAATTGTCAATGTCATAAAGGAATGTCAACAATAATGAATCAATGGATCAAAGGATTGTCCTAGAAAACAAGTTTTCAAGATAGATAACACGCAAGGAACAATCACGCAAGTTTTGGTAAACCAATCAATCAACAAGAAACTATACCCTATGCAAATGTTTTTCAAAGATAGTTTTGCTATATGGTCAACACAATGTCAATACTTAAGTCAAGTTTCAAAATGAACAAGGCGTAAGTATTAACAAGGGGTTAACATGATCTCCAATCAAAGGATACTTGTGATGAGCTTAGAGACAAGCAAGACCCAAACCCAAAAAAAAAATGGAGGTTACACATGTGAGCTATGCAACAATACTACTAGGATACGTTACCCAAGATTTGTGAGAAAGCGAGGTATTAGTATCACACTAGTATCGATATGATGCAAACAAAGTAATCAACACTCTTTCAAGATCGAGGTAATGTTTGAAATAAAACCATGTCAAAGTATGCTAAGGATTTGCTAAGATGTGGGCAGTGTAACGTCACAATATGGACACTTAGATTATGTTTACTAGAAACAAGATGTAAGTATCGTAATTGTGGTGAGGTGATGCGAACAACATAACACTTCTAAGGAAGATCAATGATGACTCAAGCCTAACTACGATGATAATGTGTCTCAATATGGATTTGAGACAAAGGGCCTACTAGAATATGAGGACGTACCATTCACACTTTCAACACTTGCATTCGGCATTGCAACCTAGTCATGCAAGTAGACTACAAAAGTGGTGGACATGATTATTTCTAGTGGTATCCATGTGTGTTGTTCTCTTTTGTCCCAAAAATGGGCAACAAGATATAGAAAAGGTGTAGATCAAGTGAGGTTGAAATATACTTGGCGTCACTTTGGCAGAGTTTTTCACCTTTACCTTAGGGTGAGTGAGAAACTAAGACAAAGTAATGCTTTGTAAATTTCGTGATGAATGATGCTTAGTGCAAACTTGATGGACTCTCTCCTTGTTCGATAAACAAGGTTTTGACTCGAAAAGTTCTTACTTTGTGAAAGCTCTATAAAACATGATTGGTTTGATACGGTAAAGTTGGCTCCAAGATGAAATGGCTTCCTATTGTTTCTCTCAACTAGGTGTCACAAATTACCTCTGAGCTCATTTTCCAAGGAAGTCACATTGACTAAACCTTGGAGTATCCTGACTTTACTTTACCCCTTCGATACAATGAGCATAAAATGTTCAGTTGTATTTTCATTGGGGTCACAATGGAGATAATTTTGACGCTAAATCTCACAAGTGTATAACTAGTCAAGTAGGTAAGTGGAGCACTTCCCTGTTTCATCCACAAGGTTCCCTCTTGCGTGGACTACTTTGGGGTTCCTAGGAGCATCCCTCTTATTATCTTAAGGCTTATGCCAAAGGGAGTTTCTCCTAGTTTAAAGTGGATGGGTTTACCCTTATCCAAACCTGCAAATCAAGTGTTTTGAATGTGGTGTGTTTTCTTATCTTTTAACTTAATGAGGTTTACACACCATTGGAAACCTACAACAAACATGTGTTAGCTTTGTTTAGATCTCGATTCTTTCTACAAGTGATATGGTCCTTCATGTAAAGATTAGTAGTTCTCAAAAATGATCAAGGCATCATATAAAAGAGGATTAAATGTTGTTTTGATTCTAAGATCGTCCTAAGATGCAAAGGAAGAGCATACACAATGAGAAACCCAACTAGTTAGAAAATAATGAAGAAAACCTACAAATCAAACACACAACTCATTATTTTTACCCAACTTTTGAAGTTCATTCCTTAGAAATATTTAATGAAGTGTTTTTGAAAGCATGAAAGAGGTGTTGAATCATTTTTGATTCCCAAGATCACCTAGAAGGTGCGAGGGAAGAGCATACATGATCCTAGCCTCATAAATGAAAAAAATGCAACATTCATCAACTTATCAAAACAAGTTAGCACAAATCATGACTCAATATATATCCTGTAAACAATGATTAGCTTCAAGAAACCTTGCAAGATGTTAGCAATTCAAAGAAATCAAGTCTTTGCAAAGCATTTAAACATGTTAGAAATGACTAGTTTTCTAATAAAGGAAACCATAAATTTTTATAAGTAAAAATCCTAATCTTATGTTTCCATTGCGTATTTCACTTTGATACCTTTCCAATGCAAAAAAATGGAGTCATTTCGAGTTTGGGAGCAAAATTTATGGCCTCTCGGAAGATAGGTTATGCACATGCACATAGTTCAACGATGACATATGTGCCCTTGATGACATATGTGCACCCCCCTTTGTAATATATGCACGTGCCCCGATAACAGTGTATGCGCACTAACATATGATGTATGCATGCATGCCTATGTAAAAAAACATAGTAAGGGTTGTGCATGCTGCGCCCAGAATGACATATGCGTGCCCTTTCCTGTAGGTGACTAAAAAAATGAGATTTTTTGCAAAAAAATTGTAAAATCTCAAAACTTGGTCTTTTTAGTCCAAATTTGACAGCACTTTACCTCCTTTGATCCTGTAAAGAGCATAAAACCCACACAATCCTAACTAAATAAGTTAAGAAACTCTATTTAACCAAACATGCAAAAGAGGGTTAGTTTAAACAACTTTGAAACAAAGCTTGAAATAAAAGACTAAAGGACTAGGGATCCGTCCCACCGGGCGTGCCAAATGTATGAAAAGATTAGTTATGCAGTATAAATGAAACTAACACCTAGTAGTTCCACCATATAACTAAATCTATCAAGAACATCAAGATAAGAGCTTATAAAACTAACTTTCTTTAAATATGAATGAAACTTTGAATAAACCAAACTAACATCCTAAGCTATGTTTTACTCTTTAGATTGCTAACTTTAAATGAACCTAGTTAGATCCTAAGCAATCAGATTTGTGTTGTTTGCTCCAAACAAGGTGAAGAGATCTCTCTAAAATGGCTACAAGACCATGTTTAGATATTCTCCTACTAACCAAGCTTGGAGTGATGGATGCAAGATGAAGAAGCCACTACAATGGAGGAGGGCTCAAGATCAAATGTCTTATAGCTTTAGCTAATACAAATGAGATCTCATGCATTTCCAAGGAGTCAAGGTGTAAAGTTGAAAGGGATGCCTTAGGCTTGTATTTATAGGTTTCCATTTGAGAAAGTTTAGAATCCTAGTGCATGTGGGACAAAAGGGTAAAGAAAAAATGCACTTTTTGATTAGAAGCCAATAAGAAGGTTTAAGAGGTATCACTAATGTAAGATTGGCATCCCGAGTGAACTAGAATCATAGTTAGATAACGAAATGTTGTTATTTGTTCAAGGTGAGAGGGAGTGAAGATTATAATATATTGAATCAAATGAAATAAGTAATGTTCATTACTCTTGATTATTCTATGCTCTCCAAATCTCGGTTACACACAAATTTTTGGTCTTATAAAATTGACTTAGGCATTGTTTAGCCATTCTTTGGTTCTTCATGTGAAGGTTATGCCAATAATAGAAGTTTGAAGTTGTCTCACAAATTGGATATGTGTTTGGATACTTGACTCGTTGGAGACTTTTGTATAAGATTTCAATCACCTTGGAGGACTCTCATTAACATATTATTATATAAATGGTTTAACATCTTCTTTTGATGACTAAGAATGGCGATTAACTATTCATTCCACATACCTTGAGTAAATACATCCTTTGATATCGTGAAAATCCCTAGTTAAGCAAATGTGAATTTGAAGTTGAGTCGAGAGCTATGTTGTTTTGGGGTCCACTTGAAAATGTGGCCCCATTGATTTTTTTACCACTCAATGAGATGGGGAAATTGAATTACGTTGTTTGAAAATGGAAACTTTCAAAGTGTGGATTCCTCGATACTTTGAAATGTTTCATGCCCAAAAAGATGAAACATCATATCATCAATACGAAAAAGAATGGAAGAACTAAGGAGATGAGAGAGGAAGAACATAACAATACTTTTAAGAAATATAGATATAGCAGAGTATAACCTTATACGTATTATTGAGAAAAAGAGATGCATAATGGAATCATTCTTTTTATAAAGATATAATTTCACAGACACAAAGTTCCCGAAATCATATTAAACAAGAACACAAAGTTTCTTAGCATGCAAAGATGGATGATTCACAAATTTGAACAAGGAAAGAAAGAATTATAGAGGAAGAAAGGGAAAAAACTTTTGTATTGATTATTTTTAAATCTATTACAATTTCAAGAATGCCAGGATCCAACCCTCAACAATGGCATGGAGAAACCATTAAATAATCTTCAAAAATGGTTACATTCGGTTTCTTGGTTCTTGTAGAAGTGTTAATGGTGGAAAAAATGATGCTCTGTAATGCAACCATTAAACCTATTTTGTAACTTCAAATATGAGTCATCCACGTGGAAGAGATTTAAATTGAAGTGGGCCTGAGGAAAACTTTTATATTTTGTGCTTTTAGAGAAATGGCACTTTGGAACATTTTGGCCCACCCATCCACTTTTGATATAGGCTTGACACGTGGCTTTATTTGAGTGGGGATGGAGTCACGTGGCTCACTTTTACAATTTTAACTCTTTTTCAAAAAAAGCTCAAAAACTCAAAGTTCTCCACTAACCCCGCCTCCACTTTGACTTTTCAACGTGGGCTCAAGAACCCAGTGGAGTCATGGATCATTTTATAACTTTTAACTCTCTTTTTGGAAATAAAACCAAAATTCCCAAATCGCTCCGATGGCCCGCCTTCGCGCTTTGAATTTTGATGCGGGCTCAACATTTGACTTTATCCCTTGGCATGAGTGGAGTCACGACTCATTTTACAACTTTAATCCCTTTTGGAAATAAAACCAAATTTCCAAAAGTTCTCGATGACCCACCTTCCCACTTTGACTTTTCAACGTAGGCATCAACACGTGGCTTCACTGGGGCCAATGGGGTTGCGCTTCACTTTATAATTTTACGCCCTTTTGGAAACAAAGGTAAAATTCCTAAAGTGTCCCAACAACCCGCCTCTCCACTTTTGACTTTAAAATGGCCACATGTCCTTTGTCCCTTAGGCATTCCATTTTAGGCATTTCGCCATTTTTCAAAACATTTTACACCTTTTGCCATAATGCCTCAAAACACAAAAAGGGCCGCCTTTCCACCACCGCTTGTTTCAGCCAATCAGATCCTTCAGGCCATGGGGCCAATTTGACACTTTTGCTAAAAATAACAAAAATGACAAGTTCACAAAAAGAACCCATCCTGCCGCATCCAATTAGAGATGTCCACATACCCATGGATGTTGGGGCAAAAAATTGATAGGGAAGATACACCCGTCAAAGATAAAACAAAGGGGAAAACTCCACCATTCATGCCCGAATCAAATTTTTTCCTGCAGAAAGATAAATGCAAGGAATACAAGGCTCGACGTGGTCCACAACCATAGAAAAAGATTGATAAATTCCACACATCCATGAAAGGAGATAGAAAAATGTTTCAAAACACAAACTGAGGAATTTTAAATGGAATTAAAACCAAGTGGGATTAAAAACCGAAGTACCAACACTTGGGACTAACTCAAAAATTCAAAAAAATTTTTTCACAAGAGGGGAATTTTAGGGCAACAATAGCTGGCTCTTTTTGGGGATGACTTGACTTGGAACAAAGGAATGAGGCAAGATCAAGAACCATAGAAAAACTCTGGGAAATCAGACTAGTGCCTTATCCATTGGGAAAATAGAGTCAAAGGAAAAACCAATATAGAAGACAACACACACACAATGGGAAAAGGAAACAAACCAAAAAGGAAAGACCAAAAACAAAACACAAAGGAACGGCCAAAAACCAAAACACTATACACAATATACATAAGGACTTGCCTAATCACCTAGGACTTGAACAACTTCAAATATTTCCCACTATAAGGAAGTGGGAGAGGAGATCCATCCATATAATCCAAATAGAAAGATTTTTTCTCCAGCAAAGTGCCTGATTTTGAAAGGACCAAGCCAAAGAGAATCAAACTTACCATGGCTTCCTCGAGGTTCATGTCTTTTGTCCCACAGAGAACAATGTCTCCCACTTGAAAATATCTGGGTCTAGCTTTTTGTCAAACAAAGCTTTCACCTTCAGTTGATGAGCTGAGATTCTATCAAAAACTTGCATCATGTCTTCATCCAGCTTCTGGAGATACATGATCCTCTTGTCCAAGGAACTGATAAAGCTTGAATCTTCAATAGCCTTCATTAAGTGCAAGGCTGGTAATTCCACTATTACTGGCAAAGCTTGAGCTTCAACACCATACACCACTTGAAATGGAGACATCCCAATTTCTCTTTTGGGTGTAATCCTATCTGCCCAGAGAGCATCATAGAGCTTCTTGTGCCAATTCCTTTGAGAGTCATTGACAAGCTTCGAACAATGGTTACCAAATTCTTATTTGTTGATTCTACTTGTCCATTCCCTTGGGGGTAGTAGTCTGAAGAATGAGCAAGGGAGATTCCATAACCATAAGAAATCCATCATCTCAGAAGAAGAAAAATTGGAAGCATTATCAGTTACAATCTTGTTTGGTACCCCAAACCTTATCAAGATGTTCTCTTTGATGAAATTACACACCACCTCAGAAGTAGTGCTTTTGACTGGAATAGCCTCTACCCACTTTGTGAAGTAATATGTAGTAGTTAGCACATGAGTATGCCCAACACTGGAAGGTGGATTAAGAGTTCCAATGAAATCCAATCCCCACTATTGAAAAGGCTCATCAATCACTACTGGTTTTAGTGGTAAAGCAGCCAACTTAGGTCTCCCAACAAAAGTCTGATAGGCTTCACACTTACCTACCCATTTTGATGCATCTCTGAACAATGTAGGCCAATAGTACCCAACACAAAGGATTTTATGGGTAGTGACAATAGAAGAGAAATTCCCTCCACAAGCTTGATCATGAAAAGTTGAGAACAACTTCTTTTGTTGCTCTTTGTCCACACACTTCAAGAATCTTCCATCTATGCCTCGCTTGAACAAAGCATTCTCCCATAATACATACTATGTAGACCTTAACTTAATAGCTCTCTTTTCCTTGGCACTCAAGTGGGATGGACACTCTCCATAAGTAAGAAAATGTGCAATATCAGCATACCATTCATCTGTTGAACTGAGGAAGAGGACAACAAGAACATCAACTACTTCTTTGGACAATTTTGCATCAGCTCCTTCAACAATAAGCTCACATAAGCCTTTACCCCGACTAGCTTAGTTGGCTTGATATCAAGGTCATATTCTTGGAATTTTTCTACCCAATTTCCTCTCTTAGTTCCAAACTCTGTTGTGTAAGAATAGACTTGATGGTTGTATCAGGTACAAGCACAACAGAGTGAGAATTAAGAATATAAAAATGAAAACTACTTGATAACTTTGACCACTACAAAAGCATGTTTCTCCATCATAGTATATTTCAATTCATGAGCTTTTAGAACATAGCTCATGAATGCAATTGGAAGTTCATGATCCTCATAATTTCTCTGAGTTAGCACAACAGCCAAGGTACTCTCTGTAGCATAGCAATAGATGATAAAATCCTTGCTGAAATTAGGACATGCTAAGATGGGAGTCTTAGCAATGGCTTTCTTGATACCTTCAAATGCTTCCTTACCTTTGGAAGTCCAACCAAATTTTTTCTTTCCTTTCATCATGTGAGCAATGCTCATAGTCAGTTCTACAAAATCAAGAATGAATCTCCTCAGGAAGTTTATCTTACCAAAGAAAGAGTGAACACCCTTTTTGCTTGTGGGAAGAGGAATCTGTTGGATTGCTTGAACTCTTTCTAGATCTATCTTGATTCCTTCTTTGGAGACAATATGCCCCAACAACTTGCCTTCAAGTAACACAAAAGACAAGACTTCTTAGGATTGAGAGAAACTCCATGTTCTCTACATTTTTGGAGGACTGCTTCAAGATGTTGAAAGTGATATGCCCTTGTTTTGGAGAAAACAATCAAATCATCAAGGTACACAACAATACACTTTCCCTTTAGACTGCCAAAATCCAAGTCCATTTCCCTCTGAAAGGTGGCACCAACATTGATAAGACCAAAAGGCATTCTCTTGTAGGAAAAGGTGCCCCAAGGAGTAGTAAAAGTAGTTTTGTGTTGATCTGGGGTATTGACTTCCACTTGATTGTATCCAGAGAATCCATCAAGCATAGACAACATCTCAGAGCCTGTGACAGCTTGCAAAACTTGATCCATCATGGGGAGAGGATAGTTGTCTTTCAGAGAGGCCTGATTCAAATTCCTGAAATCCACACAAATGAATCTCACCATTCTTCTTCCTGACATGCACAATGTTGGCAATCCATGTTGAATGATGTATAGGGAAAATAATATTTTCCTTTAGTAACTTCTGGATCTCTTGAAAAATAGTGCCAACAACCTTAGGATTGTATTTCCTTTTTTTCTTGAAAGGTTTGATCCTAGGTTTCAGAGGGATAAAGTGTCATCATCTCTTTGGTTGAAAAGCCTTGAGATCATCATATGAATAAGCAAGAACATCAACATACCTTTTTAGTAGATTTACTACTTTCTTCTTCTCTTCTTGAGTGCAACATTTTCCAATGTTCACCATCTTGGGTTCATCAAGACTCCCAATATTAACCTTTTCACATTCAAGTAGACTATTGAGCTCCTTGAGAAGCTTTAGATTTAATGTACCTATCATGCTTATCAAACAGATCTTCCAAACTCACCAGCCCTTTAGGGATCTTGTTACCTTTCAATTTGATGCAGCCATCTTGATCCATCTCTTCCTTGATATCTCCTTCATTAGAGGATACACACTCTCTAGGAAAAGTTTCACTTCCTTCAAAATACATTGATCAAAATTATCCTTAAGCTCCAAGAATGAGAGCAAGTGTTGATCATCATTGAAAACCTTGCCAATTGCTTGCATTATCTGGTACACTGGGCCTATGAATCATTTCAATGGTAAATTTCTCCTGAGAGAAATCTGGGTGAGGAATCAACAAAGATCCTGAGATAGCTAGAGAATCAACTCTAGTGTTCCTTTCTCTTGGCACAACTTCAATGGAGAAAGCATCAAGAAACTCAATGGAATCCCAGACAAGATTTCTATAATGTTTCAATCTCCTATTCTTGACTTGGTAAAGATCCCTTACTTGTTTCACAATAAGCTCTGCATCTCCATGAGCACAAAGATTCTTCACTCCCATTTCTTTTTCCATGTTCAATCCAAGTATGAGTGCCTCATATTCAGTTGTATTGTTTGTATTTTCAAAACAAAGCTTGAAAGAAAAAGGATGAATCTTCCCTTCTGAGAGAGGTTAGCACCACACCAGCCCCAAAACCAGCTAGAAGAGTAGCTTCCATCAAATTCCAAAGCCCAAATGCCATTAGGATCATGAATCACTCCCTTAGGAAGTTTTTCCTCATCTTGTGACATGATCATGTAGTTACCATGCCCTATATCTTCATAGAGTATTTGTGCTTTTGGATCATCAATCTTTTGCACAATGTATTCAGTTTGTTTCTCAGGTAGCAACTTCTTCATTTTTCCATTGATCGGGATCAAAGCATGTGACCAATCCATCTGAATTTCACCTCCTACCTCCTTACAGAAATTTCTACTCAGCAACATCCCATATGAGGGAGGAATATCAACTACCAAAATAGTGGCTAAGACCCTTTTCTCTGAAAAAAGCAAAAGCTACTTGTGCATCTTTAATCCTCCCAACCAAAGGCACTTTTCTACTCTCCATGGAATAGCAGGAACCAAAGGCACGTGTTAGAGTTAAGCCCAAAGCATGAGCTACTTTTGTAGGCATTACATTGTCTGATGCTCCTGAGTCTATAACACAATTACTGAGTTTATGGCCAGCTATGAGGAGAGTCACATAGAATGGTTCAACTTTCTCATTAGGGGAAGTGACTGCAACCACAAGGCTTGGTTGAGGTGAGGAAGAGGGAGTGGGAAAAATACCTTTAGAAGTATTGGATGAAGCTTTGGATTTGGAATTGACAAAGTTTACCATTTTAGCAAAGGATTTTGGATGGGTTTGGTAAAACTTTGCCTCTGAAATTTGGATTTTGGTCTTTTTGAGGTGATCAATGATATCAAAAGATCCAAGAGGTGGATGGGGAATCACTACTAGGAACTTGAGAGACTTTTGATTTATCAGTTTTAGGATTTGAAGGACAAGAAGTTTTGGAAACAGAAAAGAAGAGGAGGATTAGCATTACTCACCTTTTGTGTGGAGGCAAGTGGGAATAGGAGCTCCTCTTCTTGCAACCACTGGAATAGTTATAGGAAACTCCTTGGATTTCTTAGCAGGCTGCACCACTTTTTCTTTTCTTGTTTTTTCTCCGAGTCATGACAACATATGACTCACTATTCATATCTGCCACTCTTTCATCATATTCATCTTCATCATCCATACCTTCAGTGGTAAGGAAATGAACTTGAGATCCACCAAGATCCTCCAGTTCTTCATCAACCTCTTCTTCTGGTTCTTCATAGAGTTCATTAAACTCCTCATCATTAGGTTCTTCAACTTCACAAGTTGCATTGACTGGAACCTTGATGGGTGGGCCTTCAATAGCCAATCTAGTCTGAGAAGAAGGCAAATGGTTCCTGGGCTGAAAATTCTTCCTTGGAATATCTTGGTAAGGAGTATGTTGAGCCAATTGTTTCTTGATAGCAATGAGATCATTTGCAAGCTTTTGTACTAACTGATCAGAATTGGCTCTAGGGGAGGAGGAAGAAGAAGATGCTTTAGATTTGGAAGGTTCTCTTTTCAACTTACCAGACATGATTAAATCATCCTCAACACTGATAGCCAAATGTTGATCAACATCCAGAGTTGCAAGGTTAGCTCTCCTTAGTGCATAGCTCACTTCAGGTAACTGAGCATTGAGGAAGAAGCACTTTTGGATTTGATCCACTGGATGAGTGTTCTATGGAATTTTATGAATGAGCTTGTTGAATTTGGCCACAAATTCTCTCATGGGCTCGAATGGTTCCTTCTTGATATGAGATATTTGAGCTAATAGAGCATGCACATCTCAACAGTTTGAAATGTTTCTCAAACTGAGTTGTCATGGTGGTCCCAATCAGTGATTGACCCAACAGAAGATGATAGAACCAATCAGCAACATTGTCCTGCAATGTCTCCACAAAAATCTTGACAGAGACATCTTCATGTTCAACCCCAAGAATCCCACATGCAACAATGAAGGTTGCAATGTGTTCATCTAGGTGTACTTTCCCATCACCTCTAGAATTTAGGAAAACTTTTCTGTTACCCCTAGGTAACTCATGCAATGGCTGAGGAAGAGCAAGAGGCCCAACCCATTGTCCCCAAGGCAAAGGTGCTGCCATCTTTGGAAAAATTGACTGAAGGGGAACTGAAACACCAACAAGTATCAAAGCATGAAGATTAGGACTGAGTTGTTCTTGAGGAATGCTATTCTTGGAATTTTTGTCTTTAACAAGAGGTGTGCTTGTAGAATGAGTTCTCTGTTCCTTCTTGTTGAAGAAGAGAGAAGTTTTGTTGCTCCAGAAGTTGAAAATGGGAATCTTCTACCCCAGAGAGCTTTCTTCCCATGTGTATACCATAGAGTTTCCAAGATCAAAAATGATCTTGAAGTTGTTCTTTTAGAAAAGGGATACGTTTGAAATGAAATCCCCAGTAGAGTCACCAAAAATTGTTGGGTTTTAAAATGATACTTTAAAACCACAGTTAGGGACAACAAGTCCCTCCTCTTTAATGGGAGAGGTTCCCTTATTGAAAGCAAGCAACAAAACTTATATACAAATGTACAACTTTCAAAGTGTGGATTCTTGATACTTTGAAACATTCATATGCCCAAAAGATCATCAATACGAAAGAATGGAAGAACTAAGGAGATGAGAGAGGAAGAACATAACAATACTTTTAGGAAATATAGATAGCAGAGTATAACCTTATGTGTATTGAGAAAAGGAGATGCAAAATGGAATCATTCATTTATAATAGATATAATTCCATAGACACAAAGTTCCAAAATCATATAAACAAGAACACAAAGTTTCTTAGCATGCAAAGATGGATGATTCACAAATTTGAACAAGGAAAGAAAGAATTACAGAGGAAGAAAGGGGAAAAGACTTTTGTATTGATTATTTTTGAATCTATTACAATTTCAAGAATGTCAAGATCCAACCCTCAACAATGGCGTAGAGAAGCCATTAAATAATCTTCAAAAATGGTTACATTTGGTTTCTTGGTTCTTACAGAAGTGTTAATGGTAGAAAAAATGATGCTCTATGTAATGCAGCCATTAAACCTATTTTGTAACTTCAAATATGAGCCATCCACGTGGAAATATTTTTAAAAAGTGGGAAGCGAGGAGGAAAACTTTTATATTTTGTGCCTTTTAGAGAAATGGCACTTTGGAACATTTTGGCCCACCCATCCACTTTTGATATAGGCCTGACACATGGCTTCATTTGAGTGGGGAATGGAGTCACGGCTCACTTTTATAATTTTAACTCTTTTTAAAAAAAAAGCTCAAAAACTCAAAGTTCTCTCGCCGACCCGCCTCCACTTTGACTTTTCAACGCGGCTCAAAACCCCAGTGGAGTCATGGATCATTTTATATACTTTAACTCTCTTTTTGGAAATAAAACCTAAATTCCCAAATCGCTCCGACGACCCACCTTCCTTTTTTTGATGCGGGCTCAACATTTGACTTTATCCCTTGGCATGAGTGGAGTCATGGCTCATTTTACAACTTTAATCCCTTTTGGAAATAAAACCAAATTTCCAAAAGTGCTCTGATGACCCACCTCTCCGCTTTGACTTTTCAATGTAGGCATCAACATGTGGCTTCACCTGGGCGCCAAGTGGGGTTGCGCTTCACTTTATAACTTTACGCCTTTTGGAAACAAAGGTAAAATTCCTAAAGTGTCCCGACAACCCACCTCTCCACTTTTGACTTAAAAATGGCCATGTGTCCCTTTGCGGGCCTTAGGCATTCTTTTTTACATTTTACACCTTTTTCCATAATGCCTCAAAACACAAAAAGGACCCACCTTTCCGCCTTTGACCTTTCAAAGCATTTTTTTCACCAATCAAGATCCTTTGGGGCCATGGGGCCAATTTGACACTTTTGCTAAAAATAACAAAAATGATGTCCACATACCCATGGATGTTGGGGCAAAAATTGACAGGGAAGATATGCCTGTCAAAGATGAAACGAAGGGGAAAACTCCACCATTCATGCCCAAATCAAAATTTTTGCGGAAAGATAAATGCAAGGAATACAAGGCTCGACTGTTCACATGACCATAGAAAACGATGAATAAATTACACGCATCCATGACAGGAAAAATAAATATGTTTCAAGACGTACAAACCGAGGAATTTTAAATGGAACTGGCGGGGATTTAAAATATGAGTACCAACACTTGGGACCTGCAAATTCATTTTTTATAAGAGGGGAATTTTAGGGCAGGCCATCACCTTTTTATTATGCTTGGTATTGTGTGAACCTTCCTCCTTGACCCCTTAAGGATTATTGGAAATTTTGGACCAATTGGAGAGTCTTGTGAACACTTGTCCATGTTTTAAAGTTAAGTGCGAGCTAGGGAATAAATCCTCTTGTAAATTTGGAAAATTTTCTCTCTTCTAGTTTGATGTTTGTAACGACCTTGGATGGATTTCATGAATGGGTTTGTGCACATCAAGTGTGCATAACTTGTTGTGAGACAACAAATTTTGTTCCCTTGGCTCACCCAAGATTAGTTCTTAAAGTGACCTTTATGCTTTGAATATCCACTTACTTGAGACCATGTAGGTGTTTTAGACAATAATGTTAATGAATTTCTTGGAAGTTCATAGCTTCTTAATTAAATCTCTCTCCGAGAGATACACTTAAGGCATGAAGAAGTTAGAATTGGTGGGACATGTTTGTTGGGACTAACAACTACATGGTACGACATGATACCTTTAAGAGGTCATTTTACCCCTTCATGTGGATTTTGGGAGGAAGTCTAATTCTAGGGGAGGGGGATGTAGTGCCCACCAATTTTTCTCTCTCTTCCTATGATCTGTTGGCTCATCTGATCAGTTTGATATTGCATATGAGACATTTGATACTTGATTATGTTAGATTTTGATTATTTATTGCTACAATTATCATCATATGGTATATGACATTCTTATTTTGACATGGCACTATTGAGACACTATTTGATATTCATGATTATGGGCATTTCATGTTGATTTAGAGATGATGGTATTATGATGTTATGATTAGATGGATTATGTTTCTATATGGATTTTATTGATGATCTTGATCATGATTTAGATATTGTTGATATTGGATCATGTTTTTATACATCGTTGATAGATAGATGTGGTGTAATCTTATTTAGCTGATATAGTATAGTTGATTTTCATAATGATTTATATTGATATTTTATCATGTCAAGCAAATTTGAGGTTTTCCTTGAGTGTGCTAGATTTCAGTGGTACACCACTTGGGAAACATGGGACTAGTGGTAGCACTACCAACGATACCTAAGTTGTCTTGCCCGAGCCCTTTTTCTCACCTTGTTATATTTTGGTCATTATTTGTATTTGGAGGATTTTGGTTGATCATTGTATTTAATTTGTATTAATTCATTTTGTTACCCTCTTACCCTTGAGCACCATGGTAAAATTAATTTTACTTTATTGCTCACTTAATTGGGATTGATTTGTGCTAATGTGGTCATTTGTGATGATTTTGATTAGTGGGGTGTTTTATTGGTCTTAAACATGTTTTGGGATGTCTTGGGATTTACTAATCATTTTTGTGGGGACCATTTCTCACCTTGTTTATCCCACTCAACTCTCAAATCTCGAATTTGATCAAAAATGGCATTTTTGAAGGCATATATAGAAAGTGGTGGATTTGCCTTACCTTAAAAATGGCCCTGGGACCTACCTATGGGTGGGGGAACCTTTTGTGAACCCAAAATATTATTTCTCACTCCACCCTTTCATGAGTCATCATCAAATCCTTCTCCTCTTTTCCTACATGGGTGACCTTGGGATTGTGATGTGGGCTAGTTTGAATTTTTGTCCCCTTGCATTTATTATTTGGAGGGAACTTGGAAAATGACATGGGTGATTTGGATGGATTGCTTAGTTGGAAGGGTGACACATGTCACCCTCCCATGGGTTTGTGATTTTGGGAGTTTTTCTATATCTTCCTTAATTTTGGATGTTTAGGGTCTTTTGCTTTTGGAATTTTGGAGAGGAGTCTTTGGAGGATTTGCTTTGGGAGCTAGTGGAGTCAAGAGCTTGGAGCTTTGTGGCTTGTGCTTGGAGTGTGAGGTAGGCCTCACTTCTTATGTTATTTTGGTTTAAAATTGTTGTGTATGTGTGTGATTTTGAGTGTTTGTATTGGTTTAAAATTTTGGGTTTGGATTGGGGTTTGTGGGTTCTTGATTTCTTTTCATTTTGTTGGATTTTATTTTGGTTTTGGGAATGAGAGGGGATCCTTGTTCTCATGGCTTCTTGGGAAGCCATGAATGATATTTTTATGTTCCCTTCCTTGGGGGAAGTAGGAGGCATTCCCATTTGGTTTGGGAATCTCCTCCTATCCTTACCAAAGAAGCTTACAAGGCTTGAAAATCCTTGGTAAGGAGGAGAAATGGAGAAATAAGGGTTGGAGGATGATGATGGATTCTTGGAGATATATTTGGAGGTTGGTATTTGGCTCTATTATTATTTATACTTTGGCACATTGGTGATCCCTCTCCCCTCTTCCCATTTCCATTATTTTTCTTGGTTTCTTGTGAATTTGATTGTGGTGTTGGAAGTTGTCTTTCTTCTCTTGTTTGCCCCGGTTTTACATTATTTGAAAACTTGTTTTTGCTTGGCATCTTGAGTGGCATGCTACCTCTCTTTCTCATGGGCTTGGGGAGGCTATCATGCAATCTCTTTGGATAAAAGGCATGTAATGATGCTTGTAGGTTGGGAGGTAAATGAGCCTTTGATCTTGTGGTGTTTTGGAGCTTGGCAAAGTGGAGTTTGGAGCTCTTTCAAGACTTTTGGAGGTAGTTTCATTTGGGGAAAAGTTAAAATTTTGGGTATGTTGTTCCCATGTCATGAGAGGCTTTTGCACTTGCATTATTTAGCCCATTACATTTTGTAAACTTGCTTCATTTCATCCTTTGTGTGTTGTAATATTCCCAATGAAAGGAAGGGAAAGATTTGTGTTTAAATTGTAGTGATTCATTGTAAGTCAGAAGAGAAAGAAACATGCACATTGGTTGTAAGAGGTGGGGAAACTTCATTTTTGATTTCTTATAAGTCTTGTTTGAAAGGAAGAAATTATGGGTATGTTTAACAAAGAGCTCTTATTCTCCACGTTGTCTTAAGATTGAAAGGAAATGAAGATCCCATATTTATTTCTCTTGTATCTTGAAACGGATCATCTCTCTTTATTGTAAATAAAGTAGGTGTAATTATGTGGTGTATTGGAGTGAGAAATTTAGTTATATTACACTTGTAAATCTTGGGTGGAAAGAAAGAAAATATTGTTTTGATGGTAAGGGAAATTTTATTAATCAATCTTATCAAGCAAATTAAAACAAAAAAATAGTTTTTGCAAATAGGACTCCTACTTTTCCTTTTATTGTGTGAAGTAATATTAACTTAATTTGGATTTAGTTGAGTTTATGATTTGCACATTGAAACTGGTGCATGAATAATTCATTTTCGTTATTGTTTAAGTGGCCATAGTTTTCTCGAGTTGTTCTTTAAATTTTACAAGAAAGGAATGAAAGTGAATAACTAGTTATTATATAGTAATGTCTTGAAAATAATATAGTTTGAACTTAAAAATTTCTCCATGTTTTCTTAGTTCTCTAAAATTTCTTTCATGGAGATAAGCTCCCATCCCATTGATAAAGCTCTCTTTACTTGTTTCAAGGAAAACAAATCAGGACTTATGTTTCCATGGTAGGATTGTGAGAACTTATTTTCCCATATAAATGTATCCCTCAAATAAATTTATATATATTTGGTTTTATGTATGTTTATATATATTAGAAAAAAGGAGGATGTTAATATATTTGTATCTATATTATATAGGCAAATGAGAATTGATGGATTTATTTTGTTAACTTGTAACTTTATATATGTTAAAATTATATATATATAATAATAGAAATTAAACATTAGAAAAAATTCATGTTTGGAGGGTTGAACTACTGGGCCGACCCAACCACTCCCCTCCATTCGTGACCCTACACTAGGCCCTTCCTCGCAATGCTCCCATCTTTGGGTCGGGTTTCTCGTGCCATAGTCATTCTCTATATCATGGCCATAGTTCCTTAGTGCCTTGGGGTGTATTTTGAAACCTCGTTATGCCATGTCGTCGCGTCCAATGGGGTATATATTTCATGTGGACATTTGCATCTACAAATAAGAATAAAAACATACACCTATTTATGAAATCAAACACATGTGTTCTTCCTTCAATAACCCTCATTAGGTTTTTGTAAATAAAAAAGAAATGAATAGAATAATGAATAAAATATTTTTTTGTTACAACTTGTCTATTTATTTTTCCTCCTCCTCGGCCATCAATAGGAAATCAAGAAGAAGGATATCCAAAACATTTGCCTCCTTGAAAAGTGTTGTGGAAAAAATCCAGCAAGAAAAAAATGTAAGAGAAATAAGAATGAGAAACATGGGAAAAAATAAAATTATTAAATAAAGAATATCTTCATTGGTTTCCTCATAGAAACCCTACACAGAAGAAAACCTCCAAAACCGTAAAATGAGCAAAAATGAAAGAGGGGAAAACAATGAAAATGTAATATGAGAAAGTAAAATGTACTACATTAAGAAATCTAGGGTTTTTTGTCTTATGACCTTAGGGATTTAATCCTAAGGTCATTAATAAGTATTAACACTTTTCGTATTTTCTTATTTGAGGTTAGAAGATTAAGCTTATTAACTGTTTTCTTTTTCCTCTCCTCACATATGGCGGAGAATAATATTAATTACATGGATATTTAAACAATAGATCTAAGCTTTTATTTTTTTAAACCTTTGGCCTAGTGAATTTATTAAATCTTAAGCAAACTTTACTTTATGTTAGTAATTTAGTTAAAATTCATCTTTATTTTGTTAATATATTAAGGAGAAAAAATCAATTTTTGGCTTAAATAAAAGGGAGGTAATTAATTATCTTATTGAATCCATCGAATGATTTCTTTTGAGGTCATGGTGACACTCAAGTTTCACACTTAAGCTTGAAATGTGACATGTTCCTCTTATGGCACATTTTATCCTCATAATACTCCGAGAGTAATGGAGAATTTTCATCACTAAGAATTTTTAGGGTTATCTAAATAGGATCTCACCAACCATTAGTGGTCAACACAATGAAGCCATGAGTTTTACCACATCTAGCCTGAAGGCACGTTTCATAGAGTTTGTTTTTACCTTATCTCTCGAGCTACCGTGTTTGGCGGACAAGCTAACATTATTAAATTGTTTTAAAAAATTGTTCGACAATTGTAATCATCACCTCTAAAAAAATTATCCTAAATTTTTCAGTTGGGTGTTTCAAATTATGCTTAAATTTTGGATCAAAATTATGGGCATGACAATATACCTCACTTGTAAATTATTTCTTGATCATGTGCTCCTTACAAAATTTTAAAAATTGATTTGATATGTACTCTCCCCTCTATCCGTTCTCAATATTTTCATATAATGGTCATTGTTCTTCTCAACCATGGCCTTGAATTACTTAAATACTTCAAATGCCTCTGATTTGTTTTTAAAAAATACACCCATGTCCTTCTGCTAAATTCATCTATGAATGTAATAAAATACTCACTCTTGGACAAGGAGGGAGTCTTCATGGGACCACAAAGGTCTGAATGTATCAGCTCAAGAGGTGAGCTTTCTCTCTAAGATTTTCCTGAGGGAAAATCATTTCTATGTTGCTTCCCCAATATGCATCCCTCACATACTTTATCTGGTTGTTCAATTGGAGGCAACCCTCTTACCATTTTCTTCTTATAAAGAACATGCAATCCACCAAAACTCAAATTCCCATACCTAAGGTGCCAAAGAGTAGATTGATCAATTGTTACTATTTTAAACGTTGTTTCTCCCTCACTTTGCATCCTCAAAGGAAACATTCTATTTTGTGTCATTTTCACTATAGCAAGCTTCTTATTGCTTCCACTTCTATCATAGATAATACATTCTCCATTTTCAAATCTCACCTTGTATCCTTTTGGACTAGCTTCCCAATGCTTATGAGGTTATACTTCAGCCCTAGCACATAGAAGACATCTTGAATCTACCTCTTATCTCCTTTCTTAGTGAGAATGGATACATTTCATTTTCCCATTACTAGAACCTTGTCATTTGTTCCCATCTTTACCTCAAATTTGACTGCTTCATCTATGTTGTTGAACATTCCCTTGTTTCCACACATGTGATTACTACATGCACTATCAAAATACCATATTGGTTGTTTCTTTTCTCAGCTACATTACAAGTTAGAAACAAATTTCCACCATTTGCATGTTTTTCAGGTTCAACCTCTTTGCATTAGGAAAAGTTACGTTGTGAGTTCTCATATCATACTTTTTCTTCCTACATTCACTAGCATAATGTCCATACTTCTTGCAATAATAACATTGTATGTTTGATTTATCATACCTTTGTGTAGAACCACCTCTAGAAGTGTTTTTGTTCCTTCCTCTTCCTCTTACATGTGGCTCTTGATGATTGTGTCTTCCACCTTCTTGTTGGTTGCAAACTCTTCTTCTTCCTCTATGTAGGATTTGTTTCCTCTACCTCTCACATTCATGTTTGTTTTGAAGGCTTGTTTATTAGAGGATTTGGTTGTCCTACTCATCCTTTGTTCATGGGTTTGTAAATAACCCATGAATTCACCAATTGTCATTTGTCTCAAATATTTGGACTCTTCTATTGCTATAACAACTAGATCAAATCTGGTTGGAAGACTCCTCAATACCTTCTCTATGATCCTATGATCTTTAACAACATCTCCATTTTTCCTCATTTGATTTACTATGGTCATTTTCCTTGTGAAAAAATCATTGATTGATTTTGATTCCTTCATCAAAAGGGTCTCAAAATCTCTCTTCAACGCCTGTAATCTTACTATCTTCACTTTATCACTGCCTTGATAGGCATTTCGAAAAGTAGCACATGCTTGTTTGTAGTTTGTAGTTGTTGCTATCCTTGGAAAAACTGAGTCAATCAATGCATTTTGAATGTAGCTTAATTCCTTGGCATCCTTCTTCCTATTTTCCTTCAAAATATTATTTTGGGCTTGTGAGAGTGCATTGAATGTAGCCTAGTCTAGTGTCTCTATGTATCCACCTTTTACCAGTTCCCATAGCTCCTAAGAAGATAACAATGTCTTCATTTTTATACACCAAATTTCATAGTTCTTGCCATCAAACATGAGGAGTTATTGCCATAAGTTACTTATTATAGGAAGCCATAGAAAATCGACACAAAAGTTCATGCTCTAATACCAAACTGTTGGAAAATTTTGGATTCCAATAAACAAGAAACAATAAAATAGAGCAATAATACAACCTAGAAAAAACACAAATGAGTTTATATTAATTCCAAAATAATTTAATACTTAGATCTCTAGAGCTTCTTCTCTAATTTGATTGTTACACAAATAATCTCCCCGCTCTTCTTTGTTGCTCTGTTCTTTCCGAAATTGCTTTGTTCTTTCTCTTTTTCTTGCGTACATTTTAGCTTTGTATGTGCTCTATATTTATGTTGTTCACTATTGTGTGTCCATATGTTTCTCTTCCCACTTTGATGTTAATTTTTCAGCTCATTATCGCTTATATACATTGTTGTGCATAATTCTTTTTGTTGTTGCTAATTCTAACTTTATATGTGTTATGTATTATTATTGCTACATACAACTATGCACATAAAATAAAAACTACTTTTTCATTAAATTTTATTCCATCTAAAACATATTTCAAAATTTGGGTGATCGGACTTTGCATTGAATGCAAGAGAAGGTAGGTGGAGAGAAAAAAAAAAAAAATAAAATACGAGATGGATTAAGCATTAATTGCAGAGAAAAAGTTAGCTTGAGATTAAAATATTCAACAAATAACGAACAAGCTTAAATAAACACAAAAGTAGGCTAAAAAACCTAATCTAATCAAGAACATAGTGAACAAGATGGAGTGATAACTATATATAAAATGAATTGAGTGGAAAGATGTAGGTTATGCAAGTGAATGACGAATGCCAACAGGTTCACACGTGGTCCGCACTATTAGTACTACTAGAAAATACAATAAGTGTGAAAGTATGAATAAATATTTCACACGTGGCCTATAGAGCTCGCCCATTTCCTTAGTCTAATTGAAAAAACAAAAATGAGTGGGGTGAAGGTCAAAGAGGCTTCGTTTGAAACTTTCTTTAATATTAAATTTGGGTTTTACCCCATATTTGGATAGATCCAAGGCTCAATAAGATACATGAATTATTTAATGAGAGATATATAGAGAGTTGATTTCCTAAAATTAGGGAGTCAAATCTCAACTAGAATTTCCCACAATCTTTTAACTTGCTCCTTAAATCTTTCATAATCTCTACCAACTTTTATTATTATAATGTAGTTGTTACATGAGTAACAATTACTTACATTATGTATTATACTCTCCGCATATTATTTACACACACATACTAATCAAAATAATAATTTAGAGCACATAAGTCCTAAACGAAACACCCATGTGAGGACTATTCCTAACATCACATCACTAGATACTAATTTGGAGGTACATTATGCCAATACATCATATCACTTCAATGTGACAAAGGGTAGTTGTAGTGTACTCAAATTTCTATTAGTTGCACATACACATAGATGTGGAGTGCCACATTAAGTCTTGTATTCCTTGTTGCATTGCAAATCCCACCAATAAGAAGTTAGGACTTTGTACGCACATATATTGGTTTCATCCAGCATGGAAATCCCTCATTATGGATTACATGCCCAAGTTACCTATGAAAATGAAAGTCACACATTGGTTTTTCACAGAAAACTAAATAATAATAATTGTTTCTCTCATTGATTTCATTTGAACAATACATTAGCTATTATATAGCCATGGATATAACCAAACAACCTCCTAATAAATAGGAAATTATTATAATAAATAACCCGGTAATGGATTTATGGGTATAATAGACTAACTACTAACCTAGGTAATACAATAAACTAGTAAGTATTATTTACCACATGGTAAATAATCAACCAATGTAAATACTAACTTACCAAACGGTAAATCAACAATCACCATGTGAATACTAAATTTTCCTAACATTCCCCCTTAGTGTTTACATGGTAGCAAAAATACTTTCACACTTCTTTTGCAACTTGCTCATGATCTTGGCACACAACTTGAAATGAAGGTAGAAGAAGGAACACATCAACTTCTTATCAACCATGCATTACCAAGAACACATTTGACCAAACTAGTGTGGGAACATGTACAAGAACCATCTTCTTATCAACCATTCACTATAGGGAACACATCTGACCTACTTAGTGTGGGAACTCAAGTAGGAACCATCTGCACAACCTTCAATGGTTTTACAAAGGTTTACCACAAACCTAGGTATGAACAGGAACACATATGATTGTTCAACCTCTACAAGTATCATGATGCTCATTTTCTTTTGTGCTTTTATTTTTCTATAATAGTTTCACATCGTGGAATTACATAGGATATTTTGCTCACAGTTTACAAATCTGAACAGAATGTGCTTATGTTCTTATTCAAAAACAAACTACACAAATCAACTAAAAAATAAAATGTTGGCATAGCTCAGACAAATACAGCCCCATCGTTGATGACTGACGAGAGATCACTTATCAACTTCATTCATTCGTTGCCTCCGTCATCCAACTAACATGTTGCTTACTCTCAGCAGATTGGAACTTGGAGCTCAAATTCTCACCGTCTTCTATCGATGCAACTTCCCCACCAAATTTCGCTTTGGTTCTGAAATGCAATTATTTTCATCTTATCATTCCAAAATTTGGCCTTCAGGAACATCAAAAATGCGTCTCGTGAGACAAAAAAAAAAATATTTTTAATTTTTGGACTTTTACGACAATTTTTTTACTATATCCACTTACAATGACCAACTTGACTTTTACGACACTTGATAACTTAAATATACTAACATGACTTTTTATGACACAATGACATAATAAATAACATTAGACTTCACAATTATTTACTATGACATTTCCCATATACATTAAAATGACATGCAACATATTAAAAAAATGAGTGAGTGTGACACTAATAAAATGACTAAGAGAAGACCCTCAAATTATAAACCTATACTTAGACTTGAAATTATTTCTTATCGCAAATGAAATTTGATCACAATAATAATGACTTATAAACTATGACTATTTTAAAATCTAAAGACTTAATGGATTTGACAAAAAAATTAAAAAAATGCACACACTTTGTAAAATGATTAAACTATATAAAATTAAAAACTCTTAAAGTCTTTATATGTGCATGATTGACAGATGACAGTCAACGTGCAAAGGAGAGAATTGCTTCCCTTTCTCTGCTAGCGTCGATCCACTCAAAGTACGTTGTTGCAATTGCAAATCAGCTAGCCGATACATGTGCTTCTAACGCAGGAATTTGTCCCAGATTAAATGGCAGACGATGAATAGGGTTAGTTGCGCTTTGATGATATCCTTCACTTTGTAATGCTTTCTTGATACCGGTGCGAGATTATACAGGTTTAGAATTCAAGCCCAAGAAAGCAACATTTAACCGTACGATGTCGATCTAAGTGTGTCGATGACTTGTAGATTATCACTGTCGACTAAATTTGGAGTGGCGTTAAACTTCTAATCTGATAAAATAGCTTTGACAGCCGCATGCAAATGGTAGAAAATCCTTTGAATTCTCCTCCTCCTCACTCAAACTATGGTGATTTCTACGGCTAGTTCGAATCAAGCATTCATCTCAGAAATACATCCTAATCTCCTATGACTGCATGGATTACGGATTCCAATGCAGCTCAGAATTCAACCCCACAACTGATCTCTAATGCAAATTGATGCCACAACACTCATATGGTGATCTCTAATTTCATGATGCAAGGAAGATATTTCGTTCCACGTCCATCTTGTCAGATGACACTTTCTATGACAGCGCCCAACGCCTCCCACATATATTATATAGAATCTACAACACAATAGGTACCTACCTATACTACACAAATTTAATAGAGGAGAAATGACATCAAACAGAGCAATAAAAATAATCTACCTGCCCCCAACAAATAAATCACTATCCATCACAGAAACTTCTCAGCCCTGATACCATATGAAAGTCACACACCAGTTTTGCATACGAAAACTAAATAATAATTGCTTCTCTCATTGATTTCATTCTAACAATACATTGATTATTATATAGCCATGGAGATAGCCAAACATTCTCCTAATAATTAGGAAGGTATTATAACAAATAATCTGATAATGAATTTACGGGTATAAGAGACTAATTATTAACCTAGGTAATACAACAAATTAGTAAGTATTATTCACCATACGGTAAATAATCAACCAATGCAAATACTAATTTACCAAAAGGTAAATCAATAATCACCATGTGAATACTAAATTTTCGAAAAAACTATATTTTTTTGTAGTGGATAGGTTTTTAAAGACGTACATGACAGTCCCTTCCTAGAAAGGCATCAACATAGTTAGAACTTATTGCCCTTCTTTAATTATTTTTAGGTGCACTTTAGACTCCCATCATCCATTATATCTGACATATATCCTCCTTTTGTGAGTAGTTTCTAAAAACCATTGTGAGGATTGATTGGTGGCCAGTTAGATTGGTGGATAATGTATAATAAAACAAATAGACAAACATATGTTGTCAACCGCACTTTAGTTCATCTTTTGTGTATACACAACTTGCACATACTTTGGTTTTGACCATGGCTAGGGGTTGAAATGAAGGGATACATTTTCCACTCAACTATGAAAACACACATATCAAATTCAAGTATATTAACAAGGAAACATTAAAATGTGCTTAGATTGGCTTCTATGTTCATGGATTTGTAATTAAAAGCTCTCCTTGTCTACAATCTTGGTACCTCTCAAAATACCACTCTCTTCTCTCTCTCTCTACTAATTTGATCTCTTCTCCAATATGATTCCCTTCATCCCTCTTATGAAACCCCACTTACTAGTTTGTTGGCTCCACCAAACACTCTCTAATCTCAATTTTTCTTCTCCTTAAATACTTTAGTCTTATTTGCATTAACTCACTAACATTCCTCGCATGTCTTAATACAATACTATATTATTTATTGCATGCTTCCATTTTATATATCTCATTGACATTTTGCATACTCTCATATTCTTGCATGTTTCGCCGCCACATTGATTCTAACTTGTTAAGAATTTAATCGTGTAGTCACTTCCTCTTGTGACACGTGTCCTTTTAGCTATCTTAGTCAACTCGAATATCTTCAAAATCCAAGAACTCACTAAAGTATTTACATTTTCATGATATTCATGTGAATCCTCTTAATTATTAGCACTTTCCAAGTTATTCATCTAATCCTTGTGTAGTTTGTTTCATTGTAGCCTTCAAGCCAAATGTTCATGATTTGTACTCCTCCCAATTCCTTCCATCCATGTCTTGCATGCAAATATATCTTAGTCATTTTTGGCTTAATGAGTCGGTTCGTTTTCTTATGAACCGATCTTTATTTATCCCTATTAAATGCGTTTAGGATTCTACACTCATGTATGATAAACCTTAGTCATTTTCTAGCTCCTTAGGGATCTCTCTTTCTTGTGTTAACCATATACACCAATCATTTAAGTCAAAGTTCACTTATGGGATACATCTAGTTATCACACAACTACTCCCAACCGCAAGACACAAAATATTTCCAACTTCCTACGCACTTTGAGATTTGGACCTATTCAAAGGGTTAACTTCTTGTTTTGGTTGATGCGGAATTGTTTTATTCTCTTGGGATGCTCCTACATCATACTTCCTAGGTACTTAAAATATGTGAGCCCCCGCTCACTTTTTGAAATCTTTGAGAGTGTGGCCATAATGACCAATTTATAAAGATCCAACCATGATGCATTCTTATGCACAATTCTTCCACTTCACTAGGTACTCCCTATATTTATTTATGTGTATACTTTCCACACCTATAGAGTCCAAAATGGCATCGATTTATTATATATTTTTCTATGATATGTTCTCTTTAATCAAACTATATGTGTGCTTCGAATCTCCTTCACTTTGGTCATCACTATTCCCTTCATGGTGTTTGTATAGTTCTACTACATTGAATATGGGTGTTATATCCATTCCCTCCGATAATTCTATCTTGTAGATATTTGTTGAAAACTTGTGCAACACCTTGCATGGTCCTATTTTCTTCCATTTCAGCTTGGTGTATGTCCCTTAGATAAATATTTCCTTACATAAGTGTACTACCACTTATCTCTAAACTCCTTATGTCTACACCTCACATTTTCATGCTCCTTATTGTAAACTATTTTATCTAATTTCCTACATAGATCCTCATGCATCTTGTGCATATACTCTATGTAGTCCTTATTTCTACACTTCAACTTTCAAATCCTTCATTTTATTGCAACTTCATCTCTCTTTGTGAAATACTTCCACATGGTTAGGAAATGTGTCTTCCCATATTTATATTCATCAAATCATTGTATGTGAATTCTTCTTGCGCCAATATCATATCCCGCTACTTTATCTTATGTCTAACCAAGTATAAAATATTTCTTAAACTTCTACTCGTCACTTCTATTCATCTATTACTTTTTAGTTGGTATAAAAATTGAAACTCAACCTTGTTCCTAGTTTTCTCCACAAGGTTTTCCAAAAATGTACCAAAAACTAATGTCCATATCGGCATAATTTTACGTGGAATTGCATGCAACCTTCGCCTCTCTAAAGAATAATTTTACGATGTTTTTGCATCGCTTGTCTTCTTCATGCATGCAATGAAATGCACCATCTTTGAACATCTATTGACTACCACAAATATGGAGTCATTTCCTTTTACATTATTTACAATCCCAACACAAAATCCATGCCAAATTCATCACATGGCTTCTTTGGTATCAACAAACATCTATATAAACTTATGTTCTATATGTTTTGATGCATCCATATAATCTAAAACCTATCATATCTCTATTGAATTTCTCCAATGCAAACCCAACACCTCCTACATATGTGTGGGTGTCATTTACAATGAGCATCATCTATGATTGTACATGTACACGTCGAGTTTGCTAATATTTTTCAATTCATGGAAAGTCGACGGTGACTTAATGTTTTTTTTATCTTTGATAGATAAAAGCTATAAAGGCATATATGTTTAGTCTTTTTATAAGATATTAAATCTCTAGTTTGTGTCTATGTTTTTAATATTATTTGTAAGTATTCAATAACTCAAAGTATTTAGCATCATTACATTTTACATAGACTTGTGGGTTCAATAAATTCATGAAATGGTATGAAATATTGGTCTAGGCAATGTAGTTGTCCATTTTATATAAAAAAAATTTTGTCACTTATGTGTCCTAGTTATTTTTGTCGTAATAAATGATTTTTATGTGTAGTTATTATACTTTATGTTTAAATTTGTGTCTAGTGTCATCATCAATATTTTTTTTGTAAATAAGAGCAAGTGCAAAAAGATGGGGGCCAAAAAGTGGACACAAATCCATTTTTGGCCATTTTGGCCATAACACACTCGTGTTATGGTTCGACGTGTTATAACGTGACAAAGGAAAATCAGGCTCACACTATAATGCGAGTGTGTTATGGCTTGGTAAATCTGAGCCATAATGTGCTCGCATTTCAATGTGTTATGTGGTATATGTGTTTGTGGCATGCTTCTATGTACAAAAATAAATGTTTAAGTATACGAAATAATAAAAGAAAAAAAATAATAATAAAAGAAAACTTATACTTTAAATTTATTTTAGTAAATATAAGATGTTAGGGTCACTTTGCACCTTATGGAACTAGTCTCACAACTCCATCTGTCACGGTTTAGAAGATATTTTTTAGATTCTAATATGGTCAATACATAGGTATTTTTCAGGATTTCAACAGTCAGCCTTCAAGCTTTTAGGGGCCTTTTGGTTTGGTTATTGACATTTGTAGGAGTTTTAGATGTGTCAAAACTATATATTCACAAGAACCTCTTCTTCCTTGAAATTTCCTAGTTTGTCTCAGTAATGATGTCTCCTATATCCAAGGATCGAGGATTACTAGGGTCTGTGGCAGGATTGGACATTCAGGAATCATTGAGTGTCTGAATCAGAATGTTATTGTATCTGGAGAAAAATTTCAAACATGGGAGTAATGCATCTTGGAAAATAAAATTGAACCTCATAAATCCTCTCAAATTGCCAACTTACACAAGCACTAGACATATCAAGCTTTGTTCTTCGAATGAAATCTTCATTCCCGATAGCTTGCAATTGAAAGAATTATTCAAAAGAGCATAAAAATGATCAAATTTACTTGGTATCCTAATATGTCAGACCCAAAAATACCACTGGACTTGTTATTCTCAATTTAGGGTTTAGGGTTTAGCATTTAGGGCTCATGGTTCAGGGTTTATGGTTTAGCGCTTAGGGCTCAGGGTTTATGGCTTAGGGCTCAGGCTTTAGGGTTCAGTGCTTATGGTTTATGGTTTATGGTTTAGGGCTCATGGTTAAAGACTAAATGTTTAGGTTTAAGGTTTAAGGTTTAGGTTTTAGGGTTTAGGGTTTAGGGTTTAGGATTTAGGGTTTAGGGTTTAGGGGGGTTTAGATCTTAGGGCTCATGGTTTAGGGTGTTTTATGGTTTAGGGTTTAGGGATAACGGCTCGGGGTTGATGGTTTAGGGTTTAGGGCTAAGGTTTAGGGTTTAAAGTTTATGGTTTAAGGTTTATGGCTCAGGGCTCGATGTTTAGGGTTACCAATTTAGGGTTTATGGTTTAGGGATCTATACTCTAGGCTCAAGGTTTAGGGTCTATGGATCGTGGCTCAATTTTTAGTGTTCACGGTTTAAAATTTAGGTTTAGGGTTTAGGTTTACGGTTTAGGGTTAGGGTTAAGGGTTTAGGGTTTAAGGTTTAGGTTCAAGGTTTTGGGTTAAGGGTTTAGGGTTTAAGGTTTTTAGGGCTTAGGGCTTAAGGTTGAGTGTTTAGGGTTTAGGCCTCAAGGTTCAAGGTTCAAGGTTTAGGGTTTAGGGATCAAATTTTGGGAATTATGGTTTAGGGTTTAGTGTTTATGGTTGAGGGTTTAGGGTTTATAGTTTATATTTATGCCTCATGGTTCGTGGTTCACAGTTTAGGGTTTAGGGTTTAGGGCTCAGGGTTAAGGGTTGATGGTTTAGGGTTTAGGGTTTAGGTCTCAGGGTTTAGGTTTAGGGTTTAAGTTTATGGTTTATGGTTTAGGGCTTAGGGTTTAGGGTTTAGGGTTTAAAGTTCATGTTAGAAGTTTCTTCACTCAAAATCGGTGGTAGGACAATCAATGTCTACCACGTGCCACCTCCAAATTCTAAATTTCATTTCATTTAAATTCACTTCAAGAAATTTTGGAGGAAATGAAATCGCCATTTTCTTCATGCCTTCATAGATCCGAATGTTCAATTCATTCCCAAATTTGGAAAGTATGAGAACTTGGAAAGCGGAATTACATTTATAAAGATAAGATCGAAGTTAAGGAATGCATTTTGTAAGTAATTCTAGTCAAATTTGTTTTCTTTTTTGTTAATACCCACTAAAACTATCCTTGTGATTGCATCCTAATAAAACAAGTTCCCATGAGATGAGGGAGCTTTTAAAATTATCACAGAAGCATGTGGAGTTCTCTTTGATAATACCTGAAATGCTACCTATGATGCCATGAGGAAAAACCAACAAGGGCACAACCTCGCCTTCCACCAACCGAATTCCACATGCTCGCCACTACCATATGCATTACCAACAATCTAAATGGGAATAATTCTTCAAGTGTGGATTCCTTTTTTGAAACTTCCATACTCGATGACCACGACCAGAACTAGAACCAGAAAAAGAAATATGACCAAGAACACAGGACCTAGACTGGAAATTCAAAAGGGTTTTGAGGTTCAATTTTATTTTCCAAGATGCATTACTCCAACATTTGAGAATGTTTCTCCAAATGCAATGACATTCTGATTCAAACACTAGATGATTCTGAATGTCCAATCCTTCCACAGACCCCAATAGTCCTCGATCCTTGGATACATGGAGACATCATTACTGAGACAAACAAGGCACTTTAAAGGAAGAAGAGGTTCTTGTGAATATATAGTTTTGACATATCACATCGTGCACCCTTCATTAGGCTTGATGATTACCCCTATATTTTTAAGGTGCTTTTGAAAGACTCTATGGGTTTATCATAAAAGGAATTATCAATGAATGGAATGTCACTAAGTCGTAGGCCAATTGACTCCCATTCAAAACTAAACAAGAAATATTTACTAGGTGATTGATAACTCCTTTGTGTTCTTATCCATACCCCTATTACTATGTTTATTTTGCACAAGTAGACTCAATGATGGTTCTAGGCATGAGACTAGGAAATATGGTCCTAATATTTTCATGCCCTCCTAGTCAAGTATTCGAGAATCCATATTAGTCTTGTTAATACTTAGTACTAATTACTAATGAAATATAATTCTCCAGTTTCATTTTCTTTACTTATCTTCCACGTCATACTGAATATCTAATTTTGATATGAGTTACCCTCTTCGACGACAATACATCAAATATGAATATGATCCTCAAGAGGGAGTTGCACTGGAGAGGTATCATGTTATTCTACACCTAAGCCCTAAACCGTAATCCCTAAATCCTAAACCTTGAACCCTCAAACCTAAATCATAAATCCTAAACCCTATTTTTACCACCTGAGAGCGCTAAACCCTAAACCATAAGTGATACACCATAAACCCTAAACCCTAAACCCTAAAACCTAAAACCTAATGTAAACCCTAAACCCTAAAACTTAAACCCTAAGCCATCAACCCTAAACTTCGAGCCTTAAACCCTAAGCCTTAAACCCTAAACCCTAAACCCTAAATCCTAAACCCTTAGCCTTAAACCTAAACCCTAAATCATAAACCTTAAACCTAAACCCTAAATCGTAAACCTTAAACCCATGAGCTCGAAACCCTAAAACCCTAAACCCTAAACCCCTAAACTCTAAATCTTGATCCCTAAACCTAAGCCATAAAGCCTAAACCCTAAACCATGAGCCCTAAACCCCTAAAACCCTAAACCCTAAAACCTAAAGCTGCTAAACAATATTCCTAAATCTTCTTAAATTGTCTCCAACACTTCCAAGATTCTCGACATCGCCTCCGATGCTTAATATATTTCTTGAACTATCTTCGAGGGTGTTTAATTAGCTCGGAACTATTCAAGGATTATGGTTTAGGGTTTAGTGTTCAGGGTTTAGGTTTATTGTTTAGGATTTAGGGTTTAGGGTTTATGATTTAGTGTTTAGGGTTTAGGGTTTAGCATTTAGGACTCATGTTTTTGTGGCTTAGGGCTTAGGGCTTAGGGCTATGGGTTAAATGTTTAAGGTTTAGGGTTTAGGGTTTAAGATTAACAACTCAAGGTTTAGTGTTTAGGGTTTAGGTTTAGGGTTTAGTGTTTAGGGTTTAGGGCCCATGGTTTAGGGTTCATGTTTTAGGATTTAGGGTTTAGGGCTCAAGTTTAAGGGTTGATGGTTTACGGTTTAGGGTTTAGGGCTTAAGGTTAATTGTTTAGGGTTTAGGTCTCAGTGTTTAAGGTTTAGGGTTTAAGTTTATAGTTTATGGTTTAGGGCTTAGGTTTTATGGTTTAGGGTTTAAAGTTCATGTTAGAAGTTTCGTCACTCAAAAACACAATATGGGGTGTTAGGAAGGTGTTTTCAACTCACAAAAATTGGCCCCATCCTCATGAGATCCTTACCCATGGTAAACAATAGTCTATTTATGATAATACCCATTCCTAGAGGTACTTATCAATGTTTACAAATATTAACCTATCACCATGTAGTGATCATATATTTAGTGCTTACAAATTTAGGGCCATTTTTTCTAGAATCGAAAGAGGTAACTACATTATCTTGAAATTCTTTATGAAACCTTCAAGTCTTAAATAAAAATTGATCTTACCAACATATATAGGATTCACATATCTTTCCATTGCCTATTTATTTTCCTCCTAACTCCTTATGGAGCTCCCAAAATCATCCGAAGAAATCAAATTTCACCATTAGAGTGTTTGTTCCTTGCACCTAGAAAACTCATTGTTGTTGAGAAGATTGCCCTTGAATGAGTAAGCATTTCCTAAATCTTCCTAAACACTCCTAAAAATGTCAATAACCAATCCAAAAGGCCCCAAAACCTAAACAATGACTATATTATTTCACAAAATAGATATTGATTGTATAATTTAAACCCTAAAATATTGAATGTTGAAATCCTGAAAAATACCTATGTAATGACCATATTAGAATATGAAAAATTATCTTCTAAACCGTGACAGATGGAGTTGTGATACTAGTTCCATAAGATGCAAAGTGGCCCTAACATCTTATATTTACTAAAATAAATTTAAACATTTATTTTTGTACATATAAGCATGCCACAAACACATATACCGCAAAACACATTGAAATGCAAGTGCGCTTGCATTTCATCTTTTTGGGTTTGAAATTCCCAATCCATAGGCTTGGATTTTCCTTGGATTTCCAAACCAAAGGTTTGGACTGTTTCTGCGTGATTAAAACCGTGTTTGACCAAAAAAAAATCAAAATTTCACGTGTGCACCCCAATATCTCATGCATTAAAACATAATATTCAAAAATAAATTATACTACGATGTCAAGCTCGGTTTTACCTTGATGACGATATAATTCTTTCTAAAATTCGATTAGTTTAAGGCTTTCATCCATAATTTCTTTTACTAGTGCCTTGTTTTCTTGTAAAAACCTATGCATACATTTTGGTGCACAATTTACGATTTTTTCATCCAAATTTAAAAATAAAAGTGGTTTTTTCTAAACTCCATTCTACACACACTCAAAAAAAAAAAACTAAAAATGATTTTTTTCTCAAAGTTATGGGGGTGCACACACAAATATTTCATTTTCGGGATATGTGCACTTTGAAAATTAATAAAAATTATATATTCATCCAAAAATTATGAAAAATTAATGGGACCTCATACATGGTCTTAGCTAACTTAACTTCTATCAAGGGATTTGACATATATATAGATATAGATATAGATATAGATATATATATATATATATATATATATATATATACATATATACATATACATATACATATACATATACATATACATATACATATACATATACATATATACATATATACATATACATATACATATATATACATATATACATATATACATACATATATATACATATATACATACATACATACATATATACATATATACATATATACATATATATATACATATATACATATATATATATATATACATATATATGTATATATATATATATATGTATATACATATATGTATATACATATATGTATATGTATATATATATATATGTATATACATATATGTATATACATACATATATATGTATATATATATATATATACATATATATACATATATATATATATACATATATGTATATACATATATATATATATATACATATATACATATATATATATATATACATACATATATATATACATATATATACATACATATATACATATATATACATACATATATATATACATATATATATACATATATATATATATACATATATATATATATATATACATATATATATATATATATATATATATATATATATATATATATATATATATAACTCGAAAAATGGGGGCACACGCACAATAGGTTCTTATCTTTTTGAAGAAAAATAGACATACTTTGTGTGTGCACCACATTTGACCCTCTTAATCTCAACCATTTTCAAAAAAATAGTAGTTTAGAAACTAAATTCCGAGTTCTACGGTACTTATTCTTATCACTTTGTCAAATTTTTAGCATAGGCATGTCAGAATTATTCAAGAAGTTCAAGTTTCCTTGATTTCAGGAAAAAGGTGTCCCTTTTTACCCCCTTTTGGCCCCCCATTTCCATGCACTTACCCATAGATACATTATTAGTTGAAACCGGCATCCAAGTTGTTTTGTATTATGGGGTGGGAAATGGTTGGTTGAGGGGGAATTTAATAAAATTAAACATAATGCTAAAACAATTGAGCTTCAAGAATCATGTTGATGAGTAACCAACATACCATTAGAGGTTGGAGGAAATGGAGGAAAGCGCCCACATAGAGACCCTCAAGTTCACTACTAATTAAGGGGTCACATAGCGTAATTGTGGAAAATTATGCCAATTTGTCCAAATCCAAGGATGGTATCCATTGGTAGTGGCGGTCATCTATATTCATGATAACTGATGTAAAGAACCAATGAAAAGGCTACAAAAAAATATAATTTCATTTTTAAAAAGTTTATTGTGTGAATAATTTATGTGGCGTGAATATTTTTGATTCACAAGAGAGGTACTTAATTGTGAACTAATGTGTATTCTTAGATAGGTGTGGAGGATGAATAGAAGTATGTTCATACCTAGGTGGTTCGTATTTCCATCTAAGAAATCCATCTATGACATATATGGAGGTTGAATAAATGTGTATATTCCTATTTATAGTTCACATCCATGGAGTGGTTGTAAGAGCTTGACGAGTCCCTTCTTTACCTTTCGTGTGTAGCCACATGTTCCAATGTTCGTAAAAAGGGGGAGTGTTGTAAATTTAGTAATCACATTATGTTAATGTACTTAGGAAAATAATGTGTGAGATAATTTGTGTGCATGAGTTATGGTTGTGATAACAACTCACTAGAAATAAATATTCTAGAGAGAGAATAAGGTAGTTCAAAGATGTAGGGATAGTCTAGTTATCGATGATTAGATTTGACTCTTAAGATGGAGCTAATCAAGTTGTAAATTTGCAATATGTGGTATTGAATAATATTAGGCAAGTTTATCATGTTATTTTGAGCCAAAATTGTCAAAACTTTTGCACTTGTCTTTGCACTTCCTAATTCTCTTAAGGTGTCTTTCTATATGGTGCCTTATTTAGAAAAATTGATTTGGGTATAAAGTCTATCTCGATGATTGATATTGCACATATAAAGTAACATATCCAACAAATCCTCTAATACTCATATGCAAACCAAATCAAAATATTGTGCACCTCACTTGGATCTTTCTCTTTTCTATGGACCTTTCTTGTGAAATATACAACATCAATGCAAAGTGTGCCTTTTACTCTTTTAATTCTCGCAAGAACTCTTTTCATGTCACCATCAATACTCATGCAAAACTTCCACTGCGCACTTCTTCTACCTTGTCCTTCAAAGGAAATAATTTTAATCTTCATTACATCCTTCTCCAAGCAATAAGTGTTGCTTCTCCCACCATGCACATGCTTCGGTCATACTTTGCCAAGTTCTTCTAATTATACATGGAAAATGTGCATTGACATGATATCACACAACACTTCATTTTGATATTTATCTATCTAAAATTTTACAAGGATTTGTACACTCACCAAGATCGATGGCTTTTTTGTACCCATGTCACTTCGTATGGTTTGGGATGCACAAAATTCTTCAACCCCAACTCATCTACAATCTCGCATTATTCACCATGAAAATTTCCCACTAGCATTAATAAGATTCTTAGCTTCAGAGGCACTTACCAAAGAGATTTTTTAGTCTCCTTTATAGTTTGAAATGATGTAGCTCTTACCATCCTTTACCAAGCAATGATCTTGGTTAACTCTCCTCATGAAGATAGACTCATGAATATGCAAGTAAGGGCTAATAAACACTACACCACACACATCAAGAGGCACAACATCCACTATAACTTCATCAATGAAATGTACATTCATACAAAACTTGAGCTTACATTTCTTTCTAACCTTGATGTCTACACCCTTCTTCACCCAATCCAAGGAACACTAATCTCTACTTTCGACTTATCTACTAACTCGTTGCTAATCAAATTAGCTTGAGAACAAGTAAAAAAAAGAGCATCCACTTTTGTCTTCTTCAACTGAATTTTAATATGAAAAAGCTTAGCAATTTCACTTTCTTGAGCACTAGTACTACCCAAACATACCTCTTTATTAACAGAGGTACAACATAAAGTCTCATCCACATCAAAGTTGTAACCAATCTTCTCTCCTTGCAGAGTAGCCATAGCCTTTTTCTTCTTATTCTATAATAGGTGTAACTCCGGATGAAGCTTCCATCAATTTTCCTTGTAACAGTGTCAACATTACAATCATCATAATGAAATTTAGTATCCTTGTTAGAAATAGAAGTAGCATTCTTCTTACCTTTCCCCTTTCCTTTACCCTTTTCCTTGGCATTATCTTGCTATTTGTGATCACTTTAAGAAGTAGATGAACCTTTATTTTTGTCCACCTATAAGTAGTGATCTTGAGAAAAAGGCCCATCTACATCTATAAGATTGGCCAAGAGGAATGGTCTCCTCAAATGGCTATGGAATCCACCAACATATTTCATCAAGATGACCCAGTCTACTACATTTTTTCCCATTTCAACAACCTTTTTCACAACAATTAGGATAAAACTACTTCTTGGTTATCATATTAAAATCATCCCACTTAGTAATAGAAGGTAGCCTCTTAATGACCAAAGTATGAACATAACGTTCAAACCAAGTTAAAGCATGATTGATTAGTTTTAACTTTGTAAAATAAATATGTTGGCCTTCACTAATTTGATGCAAACTAAAATATACCTCAAGTTGAGCTAGCTAATGGTCTAAATTCTCAAAATTCACATAGCCACCATAGGGTTAGATCTCTATATTTTCCTCATCCTTGAAGGGGCGGAGCCAAGTTGGTATGGGTTGAATATTCCTTCTTCTCATGCTCAAGAGCATCCTCCTTGTCTCGTTATCAAATCTTTGTAGCTAGAATCTCCATAAGAAGTCTCGTGATGGACTCCAACTAGTTCATAGAAAAGAAATGTGAGCCACATCATATTCAAGCTTGTGAAATCCCTCCTCTATTTTTTCGGGCATCTTCATCATCTTTGTGAGCCATTATATTAAATATGTGTTTCCACTTTTGATGCAAGAGCATCCCGAGGTAAATTTGAATGATTGTATGTCTTTTGAATTTTTGGCTAAGTGTATGAATACATGGGAGTTTTGAGTGCAATGGTTTGGACTATGAATAGTGCGATAGAAATGGTGCACGAGATGAATTGTGAGGAAGGGAATGCACAATAGTGTGCAATGTTTTGATAGAAGTATGGGCACATAAGAATTTGTCGAGACACAAAGGTGGTGCACAAAGGATTGCTCATAGGTAAACAAAGTGTGTGGATATTTTCAAAGGAAGTATGCAAGACTATGCATAAGGTGGATTGCACGAAGGAATGAAGACACCAAAAGACATAATTAGAAATGACAAAGAAGTGGGTGGAAGTCCACAAATAGTGTGTAAAGAAAGTAAAGGAGGACAAATTGTCGTATGATCAATTGATAAGGACGACATCATAATATTTTCTCAACCACCGGATCAAGGTAGTTTAATGCCATTAATGGAAGTTTGAGAAATATAGGTGGAGAAAGTTCTAGAGTAGGTTTTGAAAATCCTATAAAAGGAAAGGTCCACACCAAACCATATTGAAAAGAGTTGTTGAGTAAGAGCAAGGAATAGAATATGAAAGTCCCAAGTTTAAGCCTCGAGCTAGAGTGAGCCATAGAAAATTCCTTGGTGCATGTAAACACCACCTGAGATAGTTTAGAGTATGTGATAAGTGTGTAACCACCCCATAAGAGGGAAGTTGTGTAGATGTTGTTAAGGCTTTAGAATTAATAGAAAACCATGTCTTTTGTGTTCATTTTCCATTGTTGGAAAAATCCTTTCAATTTGACTAGACCCTTCGTCAAGTGGTATCGAGCACAACTACAAACCTTGGAAAGGACAATCGCTAGGATAGGTAGAACACCAACCGTAAGGCAAATTTTCGAGAAGCAAGATGTCGCCAAGAAGAGTTGTGTATGGAGGAGTGGCGAATGTAGCTATTATGGGTGCATTAGAACAAGTAATGACAGAAATGAGGGTGTAAGGACCATGATCAAAGTGGTCGAGGAGGATCGACAAAGAGGGTTCATGGTACAAGATGCTCAAAGTGATGATAAAGGAGGAGGCACACTAAATGCAAGAGACACTAAAGGTGAATAAAACAAGGAACAAGAGGAAGAATCCATAGAAGTTGAGAGGCGTGATTATTTAGAGCTATCTGAGAACAATTCGAGGGCCACTAATGGATGTCTCATTGATATGTAGAAGTTTAGAGCCAAAATAATTTGTGAACTATCTCATAAGTATGGAATAATACTTTGAGTTTGAAGAGATAATAGACTTGTAGTGTTTCAAGCTGGCATAGACTAGAATTAAAGAGCACGCATCACTATGGTGGAAGGAGATTCAAAATGAGCAACCGGAGAAGAGGCAAAGATAAGGTAGTGCGCTAGAACCATATGGTGTAAAGATGAAGAATAAGTGTTTACCTTTTGACTATCAAATGTGTTTATTTAAAAGTTTCAAAACTTAAAGCAAAAAGGAGATGTTCGTTAAAGACTATACTGAGCTTCATTAAAATCATGATTAGATCTGGGCATACTAAAGTCGACCAAGAAAAGGTCGCGAGGTATATAAATGGATTGAGATTTGGCATCAAAAGAAGCTAAATATTTTGCACATTTAAACTATGGAGGAGGATTATGAGTTAGCCTTGAATGTAGAGGAAACGTTGGCACAAAAAATTCAAACCACACTGAAGGGGAAGCCACAATGTGTGTAGAGAGGAGGAAGTGGTCACGGATATAACAAGTGCAGAAAATGAGTGCAATAATGCACAAACACATACCCAAGGTAGTGTGCACGATGGAGGAGTGTTGTACTCTTTGAGAGGACACAGAATATTTATTCGAGGCAAGAGAATGGAATTCTCCAGATGTGTTTCAAATGTGGAACTGTTAGGCATCATGCATTCGAATGTCCGGACCCTTGCAAAGTGAAGTCACGATAAGGTGCATGTAAGTTGTCGCACATGTGGCACATGGAGACGTAGAATTAACAGGATATGCGGGACATCTTAAAGGACCGAGCATGGAGAAGCTCTAATGGTAAGAAAGGTGTTGCTAAAGAATTCTCAAAAGGAAAATGGGCTGCGCAGAAGAGTCTATTCAAAACCATATGCAAGTCAAGGAAAATGTTGATAGTGTGTGGGTGGGGTGGGTTGCGATGGTGACATGGGATGGGGTCGATTGGGTAGGGGGAAGTGGGGAGTGCAAGTGAACGAGTTAATATCCCAAGTGGGGCCAAAGTACCTTTTGAAATCAAGTAACTACATTTAGCACCAAATCAAGGGACTTGGAGCAGGCTCGTAGGCTATACAAACTTCTTGTCTAATAGTTCCATTGACTAACTCTACCTTTACCCAAGAGCTAGCAATTAACATAATTTGTTTTTTAACAAGAATAATGTGCTTTGAAATTGAGTCATTGAGGTTAGGTGAGCCTTATTTCTTAGTTTGTTGTACTTTGTATAAGTGCAATTGGAATGTTTTATGATTTGATCATATATAGCAATCGCGTGATGGAGCGTGCGATGTTGTATACCAATGGGTCAAGGGATCCAAATGTTTTTGTTCCATAATGTGGGTTATATTTGACTGTGGAGTGGAACACAACGTAGGTAGGAAATGTAGTAGTAATTGTATGTAGATGGATTTTTTAGTTAATTAGTGAGCATGATGAATAAATGAGTGTATGAATGAACCAAAATGAATATATGTTAAGCGATAGTTTAAAAAATCTAAAAAAGAAGCACTATATTTAAAACCCTATTGTTAAAAAATCCACGAAGTAAAAGATACATTGCCTTTTTTTCAATTTACATTGTTAACTATTAGCTTTGTTAATCAAAGTATACGATTTGTACATTCAAAATCGATTCTATATTAAACAAATGTACTCACTCCTACTTGTGTATGAAAGTTATTTTACAAAGAGGAAAATTCAGAAATAGTAGACAAATGTATTTTTATCAAAAAGGTTTGCAAGTCACCTCTCCATTGCCTTTAGTGTTTCTCCACAAGTTAGTTACCAAACACAATAGTCATGATTGCAAAAATGTGTAGTAAAGCATGATGTAATTTATTGTGATCAATCTTCAAAGGGTTTCAGATAAATGCTCCATGATGCTTTTGTTAGTAAAATTACATGTTTTATTCATGCATACGAATTCAAAACTCATATTAAACAAGTGCCGTTTATTTATTCCTATCATTTTGGATAGAATAAGGAAGCTTCAAGTGAAATCAACCAAATACCTAAATGCATAACCACGGTTGTGAATATTACTAGAAGACTTATTTAAGTATTACAACTTGGAAGTCCAAAATGCAATGCACCCAACATGATCTAGAGTGGCATTGCTCTTGTCCAATTTACAATGAATTATTCTACCATGATTGAAATAGGTGATACAATGTAGATCACCATCTTGCACTCTCAACCAAACTTATTTCCTAATATCTAGGATAGAAATTGACCGTAACTCTAATAATAGTAGGTAGAATCAACTCTGAATAAGGGCCAAATCAAATTAAACATAAAAATTCTGAATAGTGAATATCAATCAACACAAGCTGAAGACTTTGAACAGCTGGCTATTAAAGAAATTCTCCCTACAAGACCCACTACATTTGTGTGTAGAAGGACTGCCTTCTTGACCTCCAGTTTTCTCTCTGAATTATCCATATGTTGACCTCCTATTTCCATGTATTTCTTGAATACAATTTTTTTCATTATGAACTTACACTACAGACAAGAAGACATCTCTCCTCGAATAATATGAATGATATTGTGCAATAGGCTGAAAGCATAAATTTCTTCATAATCACATTCAAAAAATGAATCCGTACTTTCCAGAAACATGGTGAGGTTTTTTTGCCACCCTAGCCAGGCGTACCTCCATAACATCAATCCGCCTATAGTTCACAGAGATGTGAAATCCACAAATATTCTCCTTTACGAAAATATTTGTCAAAATAAAAACGAAAAGAGGGATATTGAGTCAAAAGTCAAACAAACAAACAAAAGGACACACTAACAAGAGCCTCCGCTTGCCAAACCTCAGTCTTTTGTGAACTTAACAAACATTTGGTCTTTTCCATGGCATGTTAGACGAGCAGTTTTTTTGTCAACTACTAAGAAACAATGTGTTTTAAAAATATTTCCATGAATCCTTTTCCTATTCATACACGCTGACAAATTAAAATTTACAAAGCCGTCAAACCAACTCTAGTTCATGACGAGATTACTCGAGATTTACAAGTTAATCCAAATTCTTCTCGAATACTCACTCAACATTTAATTTCGTAACAATGAAATTCTCTGATGGTTGCTGATATATGGAATACTTTTGTTATGATCCATTCGATTAGATTGTATGCGTACATTTTGTTATGGATTTTGTAAAAATTCACGGAATTACTTCAGTTCGCATACATTTTGCTACGGATTTTGCAAAAATCACCGAATTACTTAAGTTCGCATACATTTTGCTACATTTTGCAAAAATCACCGAATTACTTAAGTTCGCATTTTTAACGGATTTTGTAAATATTCACCGAATTACTTCAGTTTTAGCATATAGGGAGTTGAACCCATACTCCTTACTGTTTTGAACAAGAAATCTTCATTAAGAAAATAATGATGATGATATACATCTTGTTAAACCGCGCAGTTCATACACCATTAATTTCTAGGAGAGTACATGCAAAGAATTATTTACATTTTTTGCATGTAAAACAGATTCTGTATCAACGGGCTGGTTCAACTCCATCGTCCATCCCATGATATCCTCAGCCAATCCCATCTGAATGCCTGTAAGAGCTGAATATAATTCTCGGAAACATCTCCCGGAGTTCCATTCTTGTAAACAACCCTGTAAGAATGCAAAAAACAAAAACAAAACTATTTTTAAATATTGACCTTATCTAAATATTATGGTCACCATGCAATTGTTTTGGATTAAAGAGAACAAGAAGTTCAGTTTAATTGAAATAAATTTCAGAAATGTCATTTAGAGACTTTTTTCCTCCAAAGGTACTTTTCTATCTAAGTTTGACAAATAGATGAGTTTTCCTATGGTCAAAGATATCAGCAAAAAAACAATGCACGCAAGAAATTTGTACACTCCTGGGGGCCAGGGGTAGGGAAGAAATCTTTATATACTTGAAAACTGGACTAGTGACTGATGGAACAAACAACACTAGACCCCTGCATAACTTCGCTTGCATACTCGCAATGATAGCCTACATAGACTTCTGACAAAAGAAACTTGTGCTATAGACGCTTTTAAAAGAAATCTACAGTAAAGACAAAAAAATGTAAAACTTAACCTGAAGACTAGAACTTAATGTAACTGGTTATATAGCAGTGTCTTTGTTATACACTAACAGAGGTATCATCTTCAAATCCGAAAATGTTGAATGGGATAATAGTATTACATGAATCAGTCATATAATATGCTTTACGGTCCTTGTCCATGATCTAAGAATTTTAAAATGAATAGGCCTCCAGATGAGTTACTTGCCTCTTATCAAGATAAGTAATGCTGCCCACAGGAGAGACCACCACTGCGGTGCCTGTGCAAAACACCTCATTTGCGTCAAACAATTCATCTACAGATATCAAGCGCTCTTGGACCTGCACAAATAAAGGGGTTCTGAGATGTAAATCTCCACAATAGCATTTAAAGTCTATACAGACAACTCTGTTTCATCACTGAGATGCAAATTTCTAGTACACAAGTTCCATCCACAATAGCTTTTAAATAGTCTCTACGGACAACTCTGCTTTATAATAATTGACTTAAGTTGATGCACACAGAAGACCACTAGGAATATTAAAAAATAACATTTAAACCCGAATACATATAAATACCTCATAACCTCGGCTACGAGCCACCTCAATTATACATTTCCTTGTAATTCCAGGAAGTATGGTTCCGTGCAGTGATGGAGTAGAAACAATATTATCCTGTAGTACCAATTTTTATAAAGAACCAATGGAAATAGAGAAATCCACTTAAGTGATTGTTAACATAAGAGATTATTTGCACTACAAGTACAGAAAATTGCTAATTTGCACATAAACAAACTTCAAATTCACAAATGAGTAAGTAAACAAATCAAAAATAAGTTATACATTCACCACAAAGATGTTGCAAGAAGAGACCTCCTCAAGGTACTTCTTGTTGATTGCATCCAGATAGATCACATCAGAAAAGCCGTTTTCTTTAGCTCCAGTTTGTACTCTAAATACCTGTAAGAAAAAGGTTGTTTGTTCATTTATGTATTTTGCAGGATCAAGACAGCTAACAGAAACTATATGGTCTCTGTGTTGAAAGTGTGTCTAGCTATATATTATATTTAATATCTACACTACAGTTATACATCTACCAATAACCTTAAAGCCATAACAGCAATCGGTTTACTTTCCCTAGCTATCAAAGCTACAATATATGTTTTCTTTGTCATCATTAAATCTCTAATGACCATCACGGGGTTTGAAGTCTTCAACTATGTATTTCAATATTGCTACGTAATAATTTTACATAAAGATTCTTTTATATGCTAGCATAGCTACTTGGAGTTCCTACCTTTTGTAACTAGTCTTTATCCTGATCTATAATATGATCTTCCTTCAGTGTCTCTTGCATGGTTTATTTTTTCTGGTAGTTGCTCTGCTTAAGCTCTTCACTCTCTTGTGTCCTTAGTACTGCTCCAATTCTAATATGTTTCGCATACGCTAACAGAATTCCAATTCTCTCATACATTACGGGGCCTTAACCCTTCCAATCTCCATCAACAATTGCGACATGTCAAATATAAATAACCTTACTTTATAGCTTTTCATGTATGGTTCTAAATAGATTATTTGTGCTAATCATGTTCATGATATGAATAACTATTATAGATAATGTTTTTGCTTACTGGTGCATAATTGCCTATTGTTTTGATGCCTCCAGTTCCTCCAGGAGTAGCACGATGGAATTTTGTTTCAACCTGCAAATGGATTGGTGCCAACCCTTCCTGATACAGAGGAAAATGCTGCAAATTAGTATTCTGCATGGTGAAATTCAAGGAAAGAAAATAAGAACACACTAAACTCACATACACATCCTATTTTTATCATAATAGTTGTAGTAGAGATTTGGTGCACATGATATACAGATAGGCTTCACACTGCTGAAAGAGAGAATATTTTATCATGTGCTAAACAAGGGCCAATAAAATCATTTACTATCAATAATGTACAAAAGAGAGTGTTCATATACTATATTTTGAGCCAGTTCAACCTAAAAGGGTAGGCTATAATTATCCAACCAACCATGTTCAGCAACAACTAAATCTAATATGTTATAGGACTCTAAAACAACACTCCGATTTTTTTATACACCACATCTCTCAACCTCTCCACATAGATAAGGAATACTGATACGCTCTGTCTAACATTTTCTTACTATTTAGCATCAATAGCACAAACATAATTAATTGAAAAGCATTCAAAGACAAACCTTAAAATAGTTTCCAACAGGAGAAACATATATGAGAAAAGTAACCTCAGGTGCTGGGGCAAGTCCTAGCACAGGCCCACTACCCATAAGAAGTGGCCTAATATAAAGCGAGCCTTTGCCAAAAGGTGGTATCTGCAACAGTGTGCCAATATCCATATTATCAAAAACAATTCTGGACACAATATTAGACATATTGAAAAAGAAGACAACACATCAATATTACCCAGCGTTTGTTGGCCAAGACTGTTTGCTTCACAGTCTCCACAAATTGTTTGACCGATGGGGCAGGCATGCACAAACGCTCTGCACCATCAATCATTCGCAAGGCATTCTCTTCCGGTCGAAAAAGTACAATACGCCCATCAGCTCTTCTATATGCTTTCAAACCTTCAAATATGCCCTAAGGCACCAAAAAAAAGCATGAAAATTAAAAGTATTTCAATCTCAGCAAGAGAGATCAATTCTTGCAAAATGTATTCAACTCCTGAGGATCTGACACAGATAATTCATATTACTACTTAAGCTCATTAATTGTAAACCAAAATCATAGCAAGCAACTTAAAACTAAAAGTATGCCAACAAGATTTGAAAATCTCACTAGGTTTGAAAAACTGAAAGGTTTATCAAAGTTTAGAATTTTAAAAAGGTTTGGAACAGTTCAAAGATAACATACAAAGTTATGCATAATCGCAAAAACAGAATACAAATTGATATAAAAGAAACAATTAATGTCCAATGTTACTAGTATTTCAAAATTTGATATATCACAGTATCATATGATAATGGAGCATGGCACTTCATCTGGAGTCTCCAAATCTAGGCACTAGGACCACAAGGATCTAAAAATGACAATTAACACATCTTACAAAATAAGAACTTAAAATTTTTTAAAAGCTCACTAGTTAGAGAATCTGAAAGGTTTATCAAAATTAAGAATTTTAAAAAGGTTTGGAACGGTTCAAAGCTATATAACATATTAAATTATCCATAATCACAAAAATAGAATACAAAAATGATATAAAAGAAACAATTAATGCCCAATGTTACAAGTATTTCAAAATTTGATATATCACAGTATCATACAATAAATGAGCATGGCACTATCTCTGGAGTCTCCATAATTTAGGCACTAGGACAACAAGGCTCTAAAAATGACAATTTAAACATCTTACAAAATAAAACATCACATCATATAATTCATGATAAAAATACAACCAGTGCCAACATCATTGTCCAATGTCGGCCTATCTATAGCCATGGTAGTCCTCAGCCTCCCACGAGAACTGAACTATAGATGGTTGGCCCCTATCTCTCTAAAGGTTAGGTCGAGGGGCACCTACAGAATGTAGAATCTAGCTGTCCCAACCCCACTGTCTAAATATATCTCCCAAGTATAAATATAGATGGACATTAATGTCATATACAGATAATGTCCCTCACTATCTATATATATCTCCCAAGCATAACTAAACAAAACTAATCTAACTATAGATGTGGGGCAAAACATTCACATTTTTGGTATCTATCCATATGTGTTCACTATGTTCATCTTGGTTTTCAACTAAGAAGCATGGGTACGCCACTGACCCTATATACCCTGCTTGGTACATACTGGGTACAGGTACAGGTACAAGTACGGTACTAGTACACCCTGGTACATTCCAGGTACATCCCGGACGTACCCTGTCAAAAGCATAATTCTTTTTTTTTCGGTGTTGTATAATTCTTTGTAAATACTTCTCTTCATAAACTAATATTTGAAATCTAATATATATAATATTATTCATAAATACTTCGCTTCATAAACTACTGAATATTGAATTGATTCTAAGATTCCAAATTACTGAACTTGTAAGTATTTGGGAGTCCTTTTATTTGAAGGTGGGGCCGAAACAATGTTCACGGGATAACCGTATTAGTAGTTTCCAGAATAAGTTGGCTTCATATAAAGGGAATGAATATCAAGGGATGGAAAAATTGAGCTTCTCCAAGCAGTTTTATAGCCTATTCCTATTTAGCTGATGTCTTTATTATTTGTTCGTGAAGGTATTAAAAAAGATTAGTAGAATCATGAATTTTTTTAATGCGAAATGGAATAGGTGATAATGAGAAGAATGCTTTGATGAAATGGGAGGAAATCAGAAAACCAACATCCAAAGGAAGATCTATTGTAAATAATCTCTCTTCTAAATAATTCTTAATCTAAAGATCTATTGGTTTTGAGGAAAATCTAGATGATATATTCTAGATTATTTGTATTCATATTGCCACATGATTAATGAAAATGTTAAATTTTAAGCATATTGAATGTTTTGAACCTTGATCCTACTATATTTTCAAGTTTTGTATTTCTTATGAACTAAAAAATGAGTAAAATGATATATGTGTGTGTGTGTGTGTGCGTGTGTCAATGTTAAATTTTAAGCATATTGAATGTTTTAACCTTGATCCTACTATATTTTTCAATTTTTGTATTTTTTATGGACTAAAAAATTAGTAAAATGATATAAATAAATATATAGACACACACCACACACGGATGTATTGTACCCAAGGGTTTTTAACAACTGATGTGCTCACGCGTACCCATACCATACTCATATCTGTACCCTGGCAACCTAGGTTTTCAAAGTACACAGACTGGACAACACAGTTTACATGTCAAAATGAGGGTTGATGTCATGGTCAGTATATTGATCTCACATTGGCAGATTTGGTCCAAGAGGTGCAGCCCTCTTACAAAATTGGAGGTTCAGCGAATATACTTGAGGTTCAGTCAAACCTTGTTACTACGCCTAAAACTTAAAAGCACAACATCACAATAGCTAAAAGTAGGTAGAATCCAACACTTACATCATGCCAAACATCCTATACAATGGCAAGATTTTAAACGAACACAAATCATGCAATTAGGAGCATTACATCATGTCAAACATCCCATAGAATGGTTACATGACAATAGAAATAAATCGAGGGAAATATATTACATATACATGTGATACATGTGATGCTTTGTCACCTTTTCATCCAGTCATTTAACAACAAAGTGTGAGCATCTTCCACTGTTTTCTTGAGCCCTTCATATTTACATCATTATAATATCATTTTGTATATAAACTCACTTTTCTGAAAGAAATTTGACAATGGGTGCACTTTCTCAGTATCTACGCTCTACTAAAACATATAAACCATTTTTCATGAATACACCCACAGGCATGCACACACATGCAAATGCATGTGCCCATGCCCACACGATGCATGCACACACCCACGCGTGTTTAAAATATATTTATTTAGCATGCCTCATACTACTAGCAGAAAAGAGTAAAATCTCCTGCAATAGAAACTGGAATAGCCAAGATCACCTTGGCCTGCAAAAAAAATCACAATAGCTCAAAAAGTGCTGCAAATTCACCACCCAAATATATGTTTTAAGATCTGCAACAATAATGTTGGTTTGGATCTTGAGGAAAAGGAGTCACAGACCACTTCAGTTACAATGGAGTAGTTACATACTCATAAATAATGGCTACAATGCACATGCAGATGGACCCAATGAACAAAAACCTTGCAAGGTCACAATGTTAAAAATTTCAAAAATGGCTTCATGAAACTTCTTAATGCAGGCATGTAACAATCAAGAATATGTTGAATAAAATTCACAACATAAACTAACACATACAAGAATATGCAAAAGCTAATGCGAGGAAAATGTACAGAATAATCAATAAAATATTGGAGCTCCACAAACCTGCCCATAGTTCAAGACACCTGCTGATGGGTTGAGCTCAATGGTTCCAAATGGCATGAGGTCTCCTTCAAAAGATTTTCCATCCTTGCCACACTTCATGAGGTACATATAATCAGTTTGCCGGAGCCCAAATCCTAGGTCATCCCAATCAATGTCTGCTAATTCATCAACTTCCCTGTGAGAGAGACAGAATTAAGCGGGTTTCAAAATTTACATTCAACCTAATCCAAAATAAGATGCTTCATTGAGCTTAAAAAGAGGCAGCCATCAGGGTTTGCTTAAAACATTGACATGATTTCTTGTAAACATCCACACACATAGCACGGCATGCAGAAATCATCTAGAGATTCCCTGGTTTAATATGGGAAATAAACTATACATCCTGCTAGATAAATCTTAAAACACACTACATACTCACCATTGCCAATATGAATGAAAAATATAAACCTAAAATGTGCTCAATTACTAGCGCACAATGGTTATATCTACATGAATGAAAATGCAAATCTTTATGATTTGAACTTATTTGAAGCTTCGAGTCTAGCATCACACAAATCTTCAAGCTCTTCTTCCATTTATATTTCCAGTTTTTGTTGATAAAGAAAAGTGGGAGAGTATTTTCAAACACAATTCAGGCATCAGAGGTTTTTGTCCCCTTAACTACAAAGATGGTGACAATTTGAATTAAAATACCATTTCTATTTCATATCCAATAAATAAATTCCATGTTTATTCAGAGCAATGCCATTTCAGGGTATATATGTTTGCATACAAGGTGTATTACATATCATTTTGCTTCCACAGTTATCTGAATGATTTGTATAGTATATTAATCAAAAGGAAAAGCCACAATTCATGCATATGATGATCACAAAAGGACACAATTCATGTCAATGCATGCATTTTTATCAAAATTAGAGGCCACAATTCATCTTAATACATATGTTGATCAAAAGGAAAGTCCACAATTCATGTCAATACCTGCATACATAATCTTGATACTAAGAATAAATGAAACAATAATAGTGGCCAATAAACAACAGGTGCTGAGTTATTCTAAAACTCACTCAATAATGGTAGCAGCTAGAGCTTCAGCTTGTGCATGCAACGCTCCAAAACTGCGGAACAAGGGGTGGTGTAATGTTCACTGACAAACTGCAAGGAAACGTAGATGAAGGCTTTAATAATATGCATGTAAACAGACATCTAATATAATTTTCTCAGCACCACATCCACAGGAAAGCTTTCTTTTTCATTTCGACAAAAACGGGACTTAACAAAAACTTTCTGCCCACCTACACATTCAGCATGCAAATTAGGTTCATCAGAGGAAAACATTTAAATAACTAGCAAGAGGAATATCACCAGAATCAAGTTTTCTTTATTCCAAACTGCAGGGAAAAGGAAAAGAAATGCATCAACAGTACGGTTTGGTATAAATATGTGATTGACAAACATAAGCCTTCCTTTAACTGTCTGTAAAAACTCAACAGTAGTCTCTAATTTTAAACTAACTACTTACTTTCCTCCAATTTTGGTTGACATCGCATATGTACAGCATAAAATCAAGCCAAGTATTACTTGTTCAGTCCTATTTTTATTGAAGTAACATAAATATAAATAGTTAACTTTAAATTTCTTTCTCTACCTGAATGTCACATCTGATCTATGCACTCTGCAGTTTCATGCAATGTTCTTGAATGCTACCCACTAAGTCACCGCATTCGAATTCGTGGGGTATAAAATTCGTTAGAAATTCGATACAAAAAAATTGAGATAAAATTCGTGATTAAATTCGACTAAAGGATTTATTAATTTATTATTATTACTATTATTATTATTATTAACTAATTTAATTTATTAATTTACTATACTAATTCACTTACTATTCTATATTTACTAATATTATTATGACAATTATTATTTACTAATTTATGACGAATATATACTTACTATTATATATTTATTATTAAATATTACTAATACTTACTGATATATTATATGAGACCTAACTTATATTACTAATAATTTATATGAGACCTAAATTATAAAGTTATGTTAAATCAATGAACACTAAAATGTAATAATATACCCAGAACAAATATATGCTCGACGATTCTGGGAAATTCTGCACATTCGACGCTCAACAATTCCAGAAATTTCTGTGCAATGGACGCTCGACAGTCCACTTCGAAGGGCAAATTTGAACGCTCCCAGATCTGCATGGCCGTCACTGTAATTTCTGCTTCAGATCGCACCACTTCACATACCTGTCACCACTTTTCCCATCAGAAAGAAAACCCCCGCGAAGTGATTTATGAAGCCTTAAAACCCACACAATTTGATTGGCACGAATTAAATCACGAATTCAAACAAATTTCTTGGTCTGCATGCTGATTCGACGAATTTCGAATTAAATATATGTTGTTCGCCGAATGCGGTGACTTAGGCTACCCATGTACATGGTATTTTCACGCTCACTGATTATTGCTTAGAGGCTTGTGTGAGTGGGTTCCTCCCTCCAAGCATTTGGCGGGCGAAAAATCTTAAAAAGAGGAAAATACTAAAGAAGAATGTATGACCTCACTCACAAGATAACCTATTAAATAAACCATAGTGGCACTCCATTTACACGGCATTGCAAAAGTGTAAATAGAATTCGTCTACCCATGTTTAAAATGACAAAAACTTTGAAGATTAAGCATAAATTTAAGAAAAACAAAAAGATAAGTATATATTAAAAATCCATAGTTTCACGAAGTCTTCAAATGGAGGGACAGAGGGACAAAGAGACTTGGCTCAGGGAAGGGGCAACCAGGGGCCTAGGTTTGGACATGCAAGGGGACAGCGGTGAAAATATATATAGTACTTGAAATATTAGCTATAAAAATTACAAATGAAACTTTGAAATACTAAACACATTGCATTAAACAATGAAAATGCCAAATATAAATATATTAGTATTTATATTATAGTTTATATTCGAAATGATGATTACATTCAAAATTCAAATACAATTGGCCAATGGCCCAATGCCTCTAATCATTACCAAAGTGCGAGCCCAACTCATCTCAAATATTGGACTCCTCAAGGTCAAGCTCCTCCAAACCAATACCAACCAACCCCACATGTGCATCATCATCAACTTATGTTGGCTCCTCTAGTTCTACATCCCATTGGGCTGTTGGACTCTCCTTGTACGTAAGCATGTTGTGGTCAATGAAACACAAGGCGCTATATACAGCTGCAAGATTCTTTGACTTCTAGAGGTAATCCTATTCCTCTTTATGGAGTAAATGAAGCTATTAAAAACTATCACATAATCACCACTTTCAGATTTAGCAATTTAGGAATGAGCATTTAATGAATTAAAAATAAAAATAAAAATGCAAATCCCAAACGATGAAGGGCCATGGCTAACCTTTAAGGCTTGAGGGCTTGATGAACATGTTGAAGCTTGAACTGTTGGAAGATGAAGACTTGGCACTTGCTCTTTCTCTTGTTGTTGCTCTCCCTCTTGCTAATGCTCTCACTCTTGCAGCCTTGCTTGCTCTCACTCTTGCTATGTAGTTGTTGCACTTGCAAACTTGCTCAATGCTTTCAAGCTTTGATAGTGATTTGGAGTGAGGGTGTGAGGTTTATTTATAGTTTTTTTAGAGCTTTGAATGAGGATGGGGCTCATGAACTATTAGGGTTATAAGATTGGGGGCACAAACATCAAGAAAAATGCCTGATTTTTTAAAAATAAAATTATTTTTTGCAAGTATTTAACATAGGGATGGTCGGGCATTTCCAGTATAGTCAAGAAACTCTAAAGTCCCCCAAACATCCCCAACAAGAGAAGACCTCTTAAAAGGTCCCTCTCTAAGGAAGACACCCTGTGGTGTCTCCTGTTTGGTGATGGTGGTGGGTGTACGGCTGAGGGATGTTTACCTAGAGTCCCCAAATCTCGAGAAGCGCCATTTTTCCTAGGGGGATGGGAGGGGTGTGTCACTATGGAACACTGAAAAAATCAGAACCAATTTCTAAAAACTAATGGGTTTTTAGACCAAAGGCTTCATTTGACTAAAAACCGGCAGAATGATTGGAATCGGCATGGGAAACATGCCAAGCTATGACATGAACCATTAGCACAACTAGCAAAAGTGGTATTAAAACAGATTAAATTTTTCATTGTTGATATGATTTTGCAAGTTTCCTTAATATCTTATTAGTATCTCATCAAGAAGTATTTCTTCCAATTATATATAGCAGTAAAATATTGTGTCATGATACTAGGGACATTGCTTCAAGCGATTCTCCCATCGGTCGAAGAATGATTTGTCGTTTCTCTCACATGTTTGAAAGTGAAGAGTTTGTGACCAAGAAATAGGAGTCTCCTTGTAAAGATGTGGTCGGGCCTTCTCCCATCAATCTGAATAAAATAAAATATATATTCTTGTGAAGGGAGGTAGAAATTAGGGCTGAGCTTCACACTTTCATCCCTAAGATCTCACACAGAAAAGTAATTTAAAATAAATTCTGGAGTGGGGAGCTGGGTTTGGGGAAGAAAAGCACAATCAAAAAGTGGCTCAAGGAGGGGAAGGCATCGCAATGCCTTCTCCTACCCAAATAAAAGATTATCCTCTAGCAAAGAAACACAAGTTTCCACATCTTCTCCCCGCATATCAAGACCAAAGCAAAAGGAGGCACAACTACACCTCCCAGCATATCAAGATCAAAGCAAAAGGAAGAAGGCACAACAAATGCACATTCTCCCATCAATTCCTAAATTCATGCAATGGGAAGAAGGCATGGTGGCCCCTTCTCTCACCATCACAAATTCTACAAAATGACCCAGATTTTGAAAAACAGGCCATAGCCACTCTTGTCAGTACCTTCTTCAGGCAGCTGTCAGCTAAAGACCATAACTTGTATTTATGCAAGCCACAAGTCATGTTTGGATCATGTGAAGTTATGGATTCGGCTTAAAGATCAAGATCTTATTACAGACAAATGACAGAAATCTTCATCTTCACAAGCAGTTGTTCTTTCATCTTGTAACGGACAATAACCAAGATATTAAATAATCAATCCAAATTAAAGTTGAGGGCTTCTGAAATTTAGAAGAGTGAAGCAGGCAAAGTGTGGGAAGCTTGCATGGAAGTGAGCAAGTGCAACTAACAAGAGAGATTGACAAATAGTCCAAAAGTCCAGTTGACGCGTACTCAGTTTGCAGAAAAAAATACATCATGTTATCCCCACAAGAAGTTGAGATTACTTCAAGAGGGTGTAATATCCCCTTCTCGGTTGAAGACCTTTAGCCCAATTCTGTTTCCCGATGGCTAAAAGGTGTTTGCAAGGGAAACTTATCATAATAAATTAATTATAAAAGTGCAATATAAAATAACATTATAAGCACTTTATATTAATTTATTAATGATAAAGTCAAATTAAAAATAGAAAAGAAAAATATAAAGTGATAAAGTAAAATAAGAAAAAGGAAATATCACTTTATATTTATTATTCTCCCCTAGAGAAAATGCGACCCCTTTGGAGGATGAAAAAGGTGGAAAAAAGCATTAAATGCGAGGGGTGAAATCTGATTGGAAGTTGGGGAGGCTATTTGGCCCATTACATCTATAAAAACAAGTATTGTAGAAGGCATGTTTTTCTATTTTACACAAATCTGATTTTTGTCTGAGCCTAGAGCTTTTACAAAATATTTCTAAGGACGAAAACCTTTAGAAATAATCTCTTGAGGACAAAACCCTCTAAGAGATCTAGTAGAAGGACGAAAACCCTTCTCCTAGTTGAGAGGATTCTCTACACAAGGGTTTCCATTGTGCATAAAGGAGTTAGCTGATTTTTTCAGTAGTTTTCCAGCGTATTTGAGGCTGAAATTGCAGATTTTCACAAGGGTTTGAAGAGGAAAGTTGCGGCTGTGTTTTCTCTTTATTTCCAGCCCTTTTTCTAGGAGGAGCGACCCACTTGGAGAGCTGGTTGTGGGGTTTCAGAGCTGTTTAGGATCAGATTTTGATCGCTGCTCATATTCCTGATTTTTATAAATCAGATCTGCTATTTTTCAGAATTTTTGGTGTTGAAGAAGTGTTATTTTCAGCTGTGTCTGAGGGCAGTCTCTGCAGAAATTTAATAAATTATTTCAGCCTGTTTTGAAGTCCAAATCTGGTAATTTCTTCATGATTTCACCTTTACAAATATTGTTGATTTGTTTCCATTAAAGTTTCAGTGGTTTTAATTGAGATTTTGTGGATTTTCATCTCCATACCAAGTCGCCATTTATAGATAAAATTCAGATCTGCACTATATCTTTTTGCTATAATCTCTATAATCTGTATTTGGGATTTGCCTAAAATCCATTTGGGGTCAAAAAGTGTCCATTTGGGGACATTACAGAGGGGTTAAAGGTGCCGGGTTCTTTCCATCTTAATATAAAACAAGGTCCTGTGTTCCTATGTTGCAGGGGCGGTGTCGCGCACATGAAACACATACAGGCATCTCTGAAAATTCAGCGATGTGCACAGTGGGTAACTTAGGTTTTACATGAAGGCATCTATTCAAATCCACTATCACTGACACATTAAAAACCTAGGGCGGGGTTTTAACCTGGGTTATTTGCATCACAACATAGTCAGTCATTTTGGCTCCCGGATTTCTTCAAGCACATTACAAGTACATTCAAAGAGCAAGTCGATCATTTATCTCATCAGGAAAATTTTATTTTTAAAAAAACAAAGGTTAAGTACGGTTGACCTATGTGCATACAAGAAAGTGAGTCTGAGGCGACAAATTTTCAATTAAATAACGAAAATGTCAAGGAAAAAAAGAATTGCGAAATGAGAAATCTAACCTTGATTGTTCCAGAGTTAAATCTAAGTGTAGCGCCGCCAACATTCAACCTCAGAGGCCTCCTGCGCTGCTTGAAAAGCCCCCTTTACCCAGTGAATACGAAGCAAAAGATGAAGAACATCGAGGAATGATGATGGCGTGGTTAGCAGGCAGAGAGTGCAAACAGGTGGACACGCCCTCCATGCTCGGCCAACACGTCCTCCACTGGTGTTATTCAATTGAAAGATTTTGAAAGATTTTAATGACGTTCGGCCAAGCAGCCTGTGGACGCCAAAAACAAAAACAAGCCGCCCAAATACACCAAAAGAAACCGGTTCTAGGAATGCGGTGTAACAGCTACCTACGTAATAATTATATAATTTCCACTAAATACCTGTGCCTCGTTAGTCCTGACTTCCGCGGCCCGCCCACGGTCATATGGACTTTATACTGCACAACAGTGATCGCCGTACCTTATCCCACGTGGGCACGTGCGTGCGAAATTGAAGGCACGTTTTTTCCCCGGCTGCTGAGTCTTAAAAATATTCTATATATACTTGATTTTTTTAATATATATTAGTATAGTTTATATATGAATCTATAGAAAAATGACAATCATACTAAAATATGCAATTATAATCAGTTATCAAATTTAATCCCTGGTAGGGAGCCCATGGGGCAGATTTTTCCCCTTTTTCCCCTCGTTGACACATTCTCCATAGATTTGGGAGTGACTGGGACCATGTCGACCAGACTAAGCAATTCATAGGACTAACCTGACAATGGTTACTTACAATAAAATTTGTAATAAATTAATAAAAGTGTTTTACATGGGTTTTTTTGTAAGATTGGTAAAATGTCTAATTTTTTTATTGGAATTTCTACTCATAACTACTCTTAGAGTGCATGTGTATGTATTGTCTATATACACAACAAAAATCTCTATTTATAGACTGCTACATTTATTTTGTTGTCGTGAGAGAGGTATATTGTCTCCACCAAAACAAATACTCATTTTGTCATGAATCAATTACAGGGTGTCACTTGTATTTACATTTTTTGGACTAAAGTTTGATTGTCCAAATTCATTTTATTTGTAAAAAAATAAAGCTTTTAATTTAATTATATTGGTTGGAGGCTTTATTCTATAGGTGCACAATTATTCTCTATTAGTTGGAAACATCTTTTCTCATGATCAATAATAACATGTCACGTGGAAAATACTTCTTCTACCCTAAAGTTTGAAAATTAATTTGATAGAAATTATTACATTGGGTGTGCAAATTTCAAGGAGAATTATTAGGGATGGTTTGTCTGTTGGGCAATTGGAGGTCCTACTTAATTTATGTTGTCGTGGTAATAGTTGCATGCAAAGGCATACTCTGCACCCACATTTGAGGTGATCGAATATCACATTTGTCACATCTCTTTCTTTGAATGTTACCAAAACCGAGACATGTAGCTCGATCGGTCAAGTAGTTGGGCTTTCCTCGGGCCCACTTTTGACATAAATATGCCTTCCTCTTGGGTTGTCCAAGTGGATTTCGTAAATCAATGTATATATCGTCACTCTTCTCCAAAACAATTTTGTTTGATAGAAAACAAATTCTTGTGGTTGTCCATTGTCAATGGGCAAGCTTTTCATTAATTTTCATCAATTAGGAAAGAAGAATGGAAAGGAGAGGTGCGTGGAGAAGAACGCACAGGAGAGGAGTATCTCAGGTGGACATAGCTACATTTTTTTGCTTGAAGTAAAATAAATGCAAGTTTCCTTTTTGTTACCTTATAATGTTTTGTTTCACCGAGGCGTCCTCCTTTGAACACCAAAGCAGCAAATCTTTTGGTCAAGATTCACAGCAAGAGATTGAATATCAAAATGGCAACATATTCTAAGCAAAACTGTTAGGGCTCCTCTTGGGGTGGCTTTGTTCACTTTAGTTGAACTTGGGTTCCATAGACTATTTAGTCTTGTGGAAGTTATTGACATCATTCATTCATCACGGTTTAAATCTCTAAATGTAAAAGAAAATATGAGAAACATATATATGATCGCTTTCTTCATTGTTTCGCTATTTAGAATACGCTTTTCCTATTTATTTGTATGATTTTCTAGAAAGTCCACCAATTACACTATTGATTTATGGATTTTGCTTTGTGCATTCTAGACAAATCAATTTGTTGTATTGCCTAAGCTTAAACTAAAAATATCAATTTCTATATGTGACATTTCATTGATGCATTTTCCTCCTCCAATGGTGATCCGAAAATAACCGATTATTACTACCCGATCTCGGACTTATAGGCTTTAATTATTGCCGATAATTTACTCCTTTTAAGTAATCAATTAAAAATAATGCAAGACAATAATGACAAACCGCATTACGATTGATTACGGAGTTCGGCATTGCTACGCCTCCAGGTTCGTGGTCGAACTGCTCCACTAGTCAAAACTTGTAAGTTACTGATAGTACTTTCACAAGAAAACCTAATGGAATTTTACTTGCCTATCAAGTACACCAAACCTTCAGACGACAAGGGTGAAAATAGCACCCAACTTCCACCTTCCCGGCGTACAATCTCCTTGGGCCGTGATCGGCCTTCCGATGCAAACAATGCGAAGCTAGCACTCAAATCGATAATCCAGGATTGCAAGTAATTGGTGTGGCGCTATGGGCCGACTAGGTAGTTTGAATAACTCCTAGCCACAAATATTAAATCTACTATTGCCTAAAATAATAGGCCAATAGACCATACTTGTTGACACATCCCACAAATAAGCTTAACAAATAATAAGCTGGGAGTCGTGTCTCTGACCTGTGTGTTTTTACAATGAACTAGGTACCCTATTTATACAATTTTAGGGCCCTACAAATATGCATTGCATATTATCCTTAGGCTAATTTAGCCTCACCCGAACATAGAAATTGGGATAAAATATTTCCCATTTGGGCGGATTACACGTTTTAATGGGATTAAATCCCAAGTTTGGCGCGGCTGCATTTTTAAATGGGTTAAAATCCCCATTGAGCGGATTGCATTTTAAAATAGGATAAAAATCCCATGAGGAACCGCATTTGAATAAGTCCCCACATATTTTGGCGGTGGGGAATAATGTATAAGGCTTTAAAGCCTTTCCACGCATATAAAGTGGTCAAAGACCACGTTGGAGCATAACCGCCCCTACCACCGCTTACCACCTTCTTCCTTCCACGTGGAAGCTTCCACGCATGGGTCTAATGCCCCCTAACAACCGCTTCACCACCTTCCACGTGGTCAAAGCATATGCATTTGATTTGGCGGTTCATACTAATGTTTTAAACATTAATATATATATGTGGCATTTGGAAAGTGGACTTACCAATATAATTTCGACCAATATAATGTGGTATAGAAATAATTAACTCGGTAATCCTGTAGTCCACTTGTCGTCTCCCGATAGGCAAATCGAGCGAATTCAACGAGTGTTGGCAAGCCACGTGTCACAGTGCGATTCGGTCCAATATTGACCAGTTGACCAGAGTTGACTTTCCCATTGACCGAACTTTGACCGAACATATCTAGAGCTCCCGATGTCCGTTTGTCGAGTTCTCACGGTCGCTGGAAAGCTCTCGAGATGATATTCTGCACCGACACAATTTAGGGGTGTTTAGGGAACTTTTGAAAATAATCCCCCGATCACGGCTCCCCATCGAGAAAAGCTTTTGTCCCAAAAAGCTTCCATACTGTCCCGAACTGAAAACTCTCGCCACCTCGGAAGTGCTGCTGCTGTAGTAGACCCTTGGGTCTTCTCCTCCAACCTTCTCACTTCGACAACTCGTTTCGATCCCCGGGACTGTGGGTTATGGGCCCACGACGCTTCGCTGCGCCACTCGATATCCGAAGAAAACCTCCACGCTCCGCTTTATGGTGCTAAGTTTCGAATGAAACCTCAACGCTTCTTCCGTGTGGTGCTAAGCTTCTTGATATCTGACAACAAGGATCTTCTTTGACTCTATAACATAGCTCCTGGCTCCGAGTTGATTCCGTAGAATCCGAACTGGTTTGAAGGAACTCCATGTTACGTAGAGCTTTGATTGATCCGATGTCAATGATGGACAATGCCTTGTCCCTTTACAGACCTCAACACCTCCAATGCATGATGCTAAGCCTCTTTCAAGACCTCGAGCCTCCGATGCACAATGCTAAGTCTGTTATAGACCTCAACGCCTCCGATGCATGATGCTAAGCCTCTTTTAAGACCTCAAGCCTCCAATGCACGATGCTAAGTCTCTTACAGACCTCAACACCTCCGATACATGATGCTAAGCCTCTTTCAAGACCTCGAGCCTTCGATGTATGATGCTAAGTCTATTGATCAGCTACCATTCGTATGTGTGGTCGCAATGCCTCGACAGAATGACGCCCGAGTGATCCTTTGAGAGCTCTACTTGTTGACATACTAATATCAAGTACCATTCTCACGCATCGGCCGCAATGCCTCTACACAGTAATGAAGTTCCACCCGACTTCAAAGCCAACGGTGATTCAGCTACCATTCTGCCGCACGGTCACAATGCCTCTACATTGTAATGAAGTTCGAGGTGATCTCTGTGAACTCTACTATCTCGCACAAATGGCGAGATCAATCTCCAAGCTTTATATGAGTCAAATCCGTATCTAAGCCGTAATGGTGTACTCACAAGTGATTAGAGATATATTTGGAGCATTAATCAAATTTTCTAAGTAAGAAAATCCACCGAGTATTGTAAACCTTTCTCTCAAGATTTCCTCACAATATCTCGATCTCCAAACTTAATACCGCATACGATTCATCAATCAATTATGCAATATATAATTGAAAAATTGTTGACTTACCCATTTTAAAGGACTTTCACTTTCGTGTATTACCCGGTCTGGGTTGAATTGTCAATCTGGTGGTGGAGAGAAACTTCCTCTCGCTGCTTTGAATAGGCCTCCATTCCATCTTTGGCTTGCCATTACTCGATGGCGAGATGGATGCGCTTCAACAATTTTCCACCTAATGCCCATTCCTCTGCAATGAGCACAAAAATTCCTCTTAATCTCCTTCTTCTGGGATGAGGAACTCTTTTTACCATTTTCGACTGCATGACGAGATTGGTCTTTCGATTTGTCGTGTTCGATTTGACGAACGGCATCAACTTCTTCATTAGTGTCCTTCTCTTCCAAAGATTCGGCCTTTGAATGATTATGCAATCCACAAAAAGTACATGGAAAAGAATTCCACATCTTCTAAAAATCATAACCATACTTCTTAAGCTGAAAAAGTGGATCAGAAGTTTTATTGTGCTTATGATTATGGTAAGAAACTTGAGGTGGAATCTCATTACCTCTTCGTTGATTTCTCTTACCACATCTTGCCTCGTGATTTACGAAGCACAACAACTTTCGAGAATCTTCTTGCAGGACTAGTGAGGTATTCACTTTGCTTTCGGAAGCTTGTATCCGTCAACGTTCTTGGAGCATTCTCCAATTTCCATTCCCACACTAGGATAACCCAAACCTGCAAAACGAGGACGATCCTCGACCTGTATTGGGTTAGAAATACCTTGGCCATTTTTACTAAGGCCTCTTCCATCAAATCCCATTTTATCTAGTAACTTGGATCCAATGCCTCTAGTATGCTTTTCAAACAAACCAAAGACTTCATTACCTGAATCAAACCGAATGGGAGGAAGAAGAAGATTCCCGTGGTGAACAACTTACAGTGCAATCATCTGCCATGGCCTCTGCATCTGAAGTTGAAGGTATTTCCTTCCTTTGATCACCACACTGCAACCTTGCCAAGAGCTCATCCTTGGTTTACAGTTCTGATTTCAAACGAGCATTCTCCTCTTCCAAGGAGGAATACATTGATCGTAGGAGAGAATTCTCTTCCTGGATCTGGTGATTATAAGCTTCAATTTCCTCGAGCTTTTCCTGTTTAGACATCTTGCCCATAGTGCACTTGTACCCTGTTCACACAAACTGAACCAACTGCACCAATCTTGAAGCAATCACTCTGTTAATCAGATTTACTGAAAAACAAATATGGAGCTAAACCAGCTCTGATACCAAACATGATCCGAAAATAACCAGATTATTACTACCTGATCTCGGACCCTTATAGGCTTTAATTATTTGCCGATAATTTACTCCTTTTAAGTAATCAATTTAAAATAATGCAAGACAATAATGAAAATTGCCGTATTGCAGATTGATTACGGAGTTCAACAATTGCCACGTCTCAGGGTTCGTGGTCGAACCATTCCACTAGTCAAAACTTGTAAGTTACTGATAGTACTTTCACAAGAAAACCTAATGGAATTTTAGTTGCCTATCAGTACACGGACCTTGAGACGACAAGGGTGAAAAATAGCACCGACTTCCACCTTCTGGCGCATAATCTCCTTTCTGCCGTGATCGGCCTTCCCGACGCAAACAATGTGAAGCTAGCACTCAGTGGCCGACAATCCAGATTTCTGCAAGTAATTGGTGTGGCGCTATGGGTTGACTAGGTAGTTTGAATAACTCCTAGCCACAAATATTACATCTACTATTGCCTAAAATAATAGGCCAATAGACAATACTGCTGACACATCCACAAATAAGCTTAACAAATAATAAGCTTGGGATCGTGTGTCCTTTGCAGACTTGCATGTGTGTTTTTACAATGAACTAGGTACCCTATTTATACAATTTTAGGGCCCTACAAATATGCATTGCATATTATCCTTAGGCTAATTTAACCTCACCCGTACATAGAAATTGGGATAAAATATTTCCCATTTGGGCAGATTACATGTTTTAATGGGATTAAATCCCAAGTTTGGCGTGCGGTTGCATTTTTAAATGGGTTAAAATCCCCATTGAGCGGATTGCATTTTAAAATAGGATAAAAATCCCATGAGGAACCGCATTTGAATAAGTCCCCACATATTTTGGCGGTGGGGAATAATGTATAAGGCTTTAAAGCCTTTCCACGCATATAAAGTGGTCAAAGACCACGTTGGAGCTCTTACCGCCCCCCTACCAACCGCATACCACCTTCTTCCTTCCACGTGGAAGCTTCCACGCATGGGTCTAATGCCCCCTAACAACCGCTTCACCACCTTCCACGTGGTCAAAGCATATGCATTTGATTTGGCGGTTCATACTAATGTTTTAAACATTAATATATATATATATATATATATATATATATATATGTGGCATTTGGAAAGTGGACTTACCAATATAATTTCGACCAATATAATGTGGTATAGAAATAATTAACTCGGTAATCCTGTAGTCCACTTGTCGTCTCTCGATAGGCAAATCGAGCGAATTCGACGAGTGGTGGCAAGCCACTTGTCACAGTGCGATTCGGTCCAATATTGACTAGTTGACTAGAGTTGACTTTCCGTTGTCTGAACTTTGACCGAACATATCTAGAGCTCCCGATGTCCGTTTGTCGCGTTCTCACAGTTGTTGGAAAGCTCTCGAGATGATCTTCTACACTGACACAATTTAGGGATGTTTAGGGAACTTTTGAAAATGATCCCGATCAAATGGTCTATTATAGACATTTATCTATATGAATTAACTCGCATTATGAGGTTGTAAAAGTCACATGAAAATTTTGATAAAAAATTTGATCCTCTTCTATGTGATCAATTAATGGGTCACTTTAACATACTAGGCAAACATCTCGTAAAATTTGACTATCAGTGTATATTATGAATTTTCAATCATTGCTTACATTATCCCGCCCTGACACCATTGATTGAAGGATATGCACAAAAATGGCTTCTGCAAGGAAGCTCTCACTCTCATACAAACAATAAATCATTATGTTCAATTCTTTGACTCAAATACATTTCCTTGGCAAAATTTGCCATTTCATGGTCTTGTTTGTATTATAGGTTATTCTCTAACATTCCCTCTCTAAGATTATATTTAATGAGAGTTTAAATATTTTTCATGATTTTAACCATAAAATACTTGTAAATTTTGAAATAACCATCATATATGATTAACATATCTAAAATACAAACATTATTTTTAATATAAATTTTATTACAAAATATGTTAATACATATAAATATAGAATATATTTTTATATGTTTTATTATAAGTTTATAAGTAACATTATTTTTTATTTTTAAGCGGTGGTAATGGACTTCAAAATAATGAGGCAAAAACATCCTCCCCGATATGTAAATAGGGCTTGTTCTCATCAATTTTGGTTTGTTAGTGAGTTTGTAGGGCCATGGGGTCATCAAGGAGTTAGTTAGGTGAGTTGGTTTGGTCCAAGTCCTCTTCAAATTTGAAAATTGTCTTTTCCCTCCAAAAGTGCAAAATTTGAAATTTGAAGGCTTTTGGTTTGAGTAGGGTGGATTCATAAACTATCTTAGTCATTCATGGGTTCTCATGCATTAGTTAAGACCTCTAAAGGTCTAGAAGTCATAGTTGTGTGTTAGAAACTTAGACATTGGAATTCTAGGTAAAGCTTAGAGTTGTGACAAGAACTAATTATGAGGCTAAGGGTTTTGAAGGGTCACAATTCGAGAAAAATTTCTTGGAAGGTATATCTCAATTTGTATTTGTTTCCCCATTCATCATTCCAATGGTTAGAGGAATGAAAGTTGGAGCTCCAAGAAATTGGAAGGAATTAACCTTGTGTTATCAGTTCTTGATAGCTTTGGATTATGTATTTGCATGCAATTGTGTATGATCATTAGTTAGACCTTTAATTCTAATGCATCTCAACTGAGAAGATTGATTTATATTGATAAGAATGTCTTGATACTGGTTTTGGAGATTACTTCTTGAAAGAGTGATATAGAAAATGTGAGAGACTTGGTTTGCATAGTTTTATTAAGTCTATAGTTAACAACATGTGTGGGTGCCATTGATTCAAAGATTTATTAAAGAGAAAGATACATCAAGCTTGAGAGTGAGTTTCAGATGAAGTTGAACCATGCATGTATTCATTTGGTTGTTTTTGTTGATATAACACCTCTTTGTAACTTATAACAAGGTAAATAAGTGCAATGTTAGGCTAAGGGAACAAGGAACACGAGATTTGGGAGGTAAGGATTAAAGCTAAGAGTGGGAAGATATTTTATAGCTTGAATGGAACGTAATTAATCTTTTTGAACCTTTATAGTGTAATGAAGAACTTGGTTTGTATAAAACCCTTAAATGTTGAGTATACTCTATTTTTAGAGACAAAACACGAGATTTGTTTTTGGTGGAATGAGCATTTTGAAAGGATTTAACCTCACTTGTGATTTGAAAAGCTTTAGCAAGTGAGCACAAACTTGTGCAAGAAGATTAGGGGTTTGAAAGCAAGAATAAACGTTTTTGTGCACATTTAACACTTATCGAGCTCACTATTAAAACCTTCCTACAATTTATAGTGAATTGTTGAATACTAAGACCCTACACGGTGAAGCAAGCCTCAAAATTCACAAGATAGATTCATGAAGGCAATAAGAGTAAGAATTACTAGGTTTTATTCCTGAAACGTTGTTAAACTCTTGTGATTAGTAATGATCCTCATACATACTTGTAGGTCTTAGCTGCTTTAAGGAGTAAAGAGAGATGAATGAAGATTGAGGGAGTATAGAGGTGAGTTGGGTCTGATTTTGAAAACATGACATCTAAGTGATAGGGAAATCACATCAAATAAGAAACATCACAAATTTGAACCTCGGTTAGTGGGAATTAGAAACAATCCTCTTACTAGACTCGTAAATGTGCAAGGAGACCTAATTAGGGTCCGAGCGTAGTGAAAATTGAGTCACATTCTCCAAATAAAGGTACCCTAAAAATTTTTATGGTGAAAAAGAAGCTAAATAATTATTCCAAGAAGGTTTTAGTTTGGAAAAATAATCAATGGTTCAAAGGTTAGAAGAGAAAAATAGTGTTGGAAGGGTTAGTAAGAGCTTAAGTAAGATAAGAGAGTGTAAGAGTGAAAGTGAGGTTTAACAAAGGAGTTAAGAACCCAAATTTACCCCACACCTCAAACAAGATAAAGGGTACTATAAAAGGTATAGAATTTATTTTGGGTGTTTCTAGTTTGTCCTATTCATGAACTCACTAGAGCATTTGCCTTGAGGAGCCTTTAAGGCGCTTTGACAAAATTAAGCTAATTAGTTGATTCCTTTTGCATGCACCCCACTAAATGGTTGGTTAAGCATTTGTTAAGGTCTAGTAATAGGGTAAAGCAAGTATTGAAGCATAAATTTTCATTTTGAGGTCAGATTTGACCAAGGGAGAGAGGAATCTAAGACTAGAATAGTGAGTTTTCTTGACTATAAAAGTATTGTTTTGGTAGTTTTAATCTAACTAGAGTTGATTGATTGATTGATTGTGTTCTATCTTTACATCAAGAAGTGAAGGCTACCTTCTTGAACACCTCAAACAACCATCTTGAATTGTTCATTGTATGCACCCAAAATTGCATGTGCTACATTGTCGAAAAATGGTTACAAAAGTCCCAAATGATGATTCACATCCTTTTAAAAGATGTTCGAGCTCTAAAACCCATCTGCAGTGTATATTTGTAGCCTAGACATCCTTACATAGCTTTTCCACGCTTTTTCAGCTTCCCACTTCATTTTGTGCATGTTTTGGCCTTTAGTGCAAGACTGTCACCTTGCAGGCGGCGGTCTGAACAATTTTTCCAAACCCCGTCATGCGTGTTTTTAACATGTGACGATTCACTTAACTTCACTTTTAGGATGTGTTTGTGAACCAATTTGTCTAAAAATAGTTTTGATTTCTTAGTTCTCCTTCCCTCTTCTATTTTTGCATGTGCTTTAGTTAGTTGGAACTGCCTCTTCTTGCCTTATGCATGAAGGCACATCTCAACCCCAATTCTTATATATTTCATGCTTGTGTTCAAGCAAAAGGCTTGAGAATTTTTGTGTATCTTGCATAATATTGCTGCCACAATCCTGCTAGGAATTGCATATCCAACCTCGATATCTCTTGTGTTATCTCTCTTCTACTCGCATCGTTAAACTAGACTACCTTCAAGCTACCATTGCTCAAGCGTCTTCTCTCACTTTATTGTTCTTGCATTCCCAATTCCTTAGACTCGTATGAACACACAAATAAAGAAAGGAACAAACTAAGGGGATAGACACAAATACAACTGGATTTGCCAAAGCTCTTGTTTATCCAGGTTGGAATTATTTGTTTGTTTGCTTCATTTGCCAAATTGTCAATTTTGAATTATTAGTTTCAATTGCATATCAAATAAAGTAGTAAAATTGTTCATTTCAATTGATTAGGCAATTAAAAGTAGATCAAATCATTAGAAAGTTTGCTCTTTGACATTACCAGGAAGTTGTGGGGAACAATAGCTCTTTTAGGGTCATGATTTGTTCTTCACCTCTGAGGTAGGGTTTGAAGGGTTTTGATTAGATTAGGTTATTTTTTTAGATTTAGATTCACATATTCACACAAGTAACTAGCTACATCCGGTTGATTACTTGTCTTTAGTTTGTTTATTAGATTAGAACACATTGCTTAAAAACTAGAAAATATCAAAACATTTACCTATACTAGATTAGTTTGTTTTCATTGTTTTCTTTGATATATTGTGAAAACACCGAAAACATAGATTATATTTCCTTTTATAGTTAGTTTCTTTTATCAGGATCATTTCGATTTCATTTTATATGACCATCAATGGCCCATAACAAGAAAAGACGACGGTTGTGATCCTTTGGTCCCACAACCCAACATGATGAAGTTGATAACAAATATTGATACAAGTTTACGTTTGATAGTATTACACACACCTATTACATTCTATGAGAAAATAGAACAACTAAACACACTAAACATCGTTGTTAATCAAGCCTACGATTATTGGACTTCCTGGCAATAGGGTTTGATTACGCACATGACCATAACAGGACCACAACCTCCACGAGTTTTGGTTGTGATCCTCAAGTCCCATAACCCAACGGCCTGCTAACCAATTAGATATCAAAACTGGTTTGCATGCATCATTATTTAGATCATCACCACTTTACCCGATATCATTGCACAACTTTCATTATTAAACATAGCGGTGATCAAGCTAAGACCTTCTGGACCAGACTAGAGAATCATCCATAGTCCCTGTGGCTTCATTATGCCTCTCGTTCTTACTTCCATGACCTTGTCTGGAAATCTATACAAGGCGCCCATAGGTCAATTTCTGTGTGTTCAACAACCAGCAAATAGAATCTCGGCAGAGCTCGATATTGATTGGAGTCTTGAGCAACTATCATATCGGATCGATCAATCACACCACTTCAAGTTAGGAGAGCATTCTTTGCCTTAGATTCAAATTTTGTTATTGTGTGTTGAAGATATAAGGATGCCTCATTAGATTATCCATCACCGCCACATACACACATCCATTTCTATTCTACACCGGTTGTCTTGCACAACCTCGGGAAGTCGGGTGCGCAAAGAAGGTCACATGTTGATTTTATTTTGTACAAATTGGTGAACCCGACGTGAAGAGCTAGTCTCTAAACATTTCCACTTTCTTCGTCCATCCTTTATTCTACGGGTATTCTTATACCCCGAATATGTCAGGATATGATGAGTACGGTCGACCCATCCTAGGTTTTGACATGTACAACTACCAAATAGGTATACCACAACAATCACCTTCACTCTCAACATGGGTAGACAACCACTCAACTGCTCAAAACCCTCTTCTTTAGGGAACCAATGTTGGTTCCTCTATACGTATTAAGGAACTTGACCAGATCATGCAAACATATCCTCACGAACAATCAAGTTCAAACAACATGACTTTCACTGGGGAAGTAAGTTCATCTCCTGGGTATTGTTTGACAACCCATTAGCATGTAATTGGACCAACTCTCACATCTAGATGAGGAATACTTAGCACGATATGCTAGGAGTGAACAACACTTCCAGAATATGAACGAGATTTTGATAGGTTGCAAGGACAAGGTAACACCACCCCATCAATGGGTGACATCATCTCGGCATTGGTAGACAAAGTCAAGGAGCTAGAGCTTGCCCAAAATGCTCAAAGTTCATACGCAGGAAAGAAAGAATTTCTCCATGTCCAGTAGAAGTATGGAAAATACCTACTACGCAGAATCCTCCAGTTTATACGGGTACTCCAAACCCTAGAGATTTGTTGACTAGGATGGGCACCTTGGGTATGCCCCCTCATGCCACATATGGATATCTACAACATGCACCAGCCGGAAGTGCGTTCTCAAATGCAATACTAGTTGGAAATGCAACGTTCCTTAGCTTTGTGCCTTGATTCCATATCAAAGTAATCAACCCCCTACATACACATGTATTCTAAATCTCCATAGGGGATATGTACACTTACCCAGGTCCGTATGGACAGCCGCAAGGGATGCCATACGCCCCAAAAATGTTTATGATGTCCCATTTTAGCAACCGATGTAACCTCCACCTCCCCAACAAGGATCTTCAATGGTGGAAACGTACGCAATGGGGACCTATTCTTAATATCTTAAGGAGCCTCTAGACTTCTCCATCCAGACAGTCATGCTCCCAAGACCCTTTCTCGATCTTCAAAATTCAAAGGGGAGGGCGATCCTAACACCCACATCAAATCTTACACAATGGCCATTCGAGAGCTGCTCCCATGGGACGCAGTTTTTGCGAAGATTTTCCCTAAGACACTAGAAGGTATTGCTCTCGATTGGTACTATAGGATACCAAAGGCTTCAATACACTCCTTCAAAACAACTCGTATCAGAATTTATTAAGGCTTTTGATATGAACAAACTTTTGAGAACAAGAATCAAGGAATTCCTTCATATCAAGAAAGAGCATAACGAGTCTACAACCCACTTCATTCAAAGGTGGTGATAGGTTCTCTACTCCTTGCAAGTGCTCCAAATATGGATCAGACAGAGCTTTGTGATTTGTTCCTCCACTCCCTCAATAGGGAGACAAAGGAAGAAGTTCAAAAGTTCCCATCTAAGGAGCTATGAAGAGGTGCTAGAGGGTGCTCTTCAAATTGACCAAGCAACCATTGACAAGTGGTCATAAGACTTATGGAGCAAATGGAAGGTTAGTCACCCCTAACCAAAATAACCTCGGTTACTCCAATAGTACAAACAATAATCAAGGGCCGAAGGTCCTTAATAAGAACCATGGGGTCACGATGGATGGTGTCACTGACTAGCCCAAGAAGCCTAATGTTGTTAGCCCTCCCAATATGAATACTACCAATAACAATAACAATGACAATAATAAGAGAAACAATAACTTCTCACCCTTAATCAACGTTGTAGATTTTAATCATCCTCAACAACAACAACAACCTCAATAATCAAGACAAATGCAACCAAGGCCCTAACCAATACCAAGCGGGTATCCAAACCAATTCCAAAACCAAGGGCAAGGGTTCCCAAATTTTAACTATAACAATCAATAGTTGAACAATAATCATAATTTCATACCACAATAAGGTGCAAACCAAAGGCCTCGAGATTATGATCCTGATTTATATTATGGTTTCCATAGGGTTTCAGGAATGACACAAGAACATGCCACGATTGTAACAAGTTTTCTACAATGTTTTCCAGAGGATCAAAGACAGTTATTTGTTGACATGTTTTTGGCAAACCCAACAATGCCAACTCAGAACACCTACATGGGACCGGTATCTCCACAGAACACACCACTCGGAATCTTTAATGATCCTCTCCCCATGTGTCCAAAGGATGGTAGAATAGATCCCAATGGTTCAAATAAAGGTATTGTAATAGGGACCCATGATCGTGAAGCCTCAATTTTTCAAACCCACAAGTGGCACCTCCTTTGGATGGTCGCCAACAAATGAAAATTATGGGGTTGGTGGAGTTGGATATTGAACCTCAAATTAACGCTGCCACTAGAACTAAAGATTATTCTTCAGCATCCAATCCCGATCTACCCAACTATATCATATGACATTCATGATACATTAGGCAAGCCAATAGGAGCTTATGACTTGATTAGTGATCTAACCAAGACCTTCTCTCACATTTCTTTCTTGGATATGTTAAAGAATTCCCCTACTCACAGAGTTGCTCTATTAGAAGTACTAGGTCTTGGCCATTTGATTAATGTCACCCCTCCTCCAGAGGCACAAATAAACCACGTGGACTTTGATGTCTATCCTCCAGGAAGCCTAAAAGAGATGTTGGATTCGTATTTGACATCAAGTAAGATGCCCATGGACACTAAAATAGCTCGTAGAGGTGATCCAACGTTGTTTTTACAAGTCTGGATTTACAATAACTATGTAAAGTGTGTGATGATTGATGATGGGGAAATGGTTAACATAGTCCCCTTCTCTTTCCTTCAAAAGTTAGGTTATGAGAGACCAATTGCTCTTCAACACAAAATACACTGAGAGGTTATGATAGCCTCAAAGCAACATCGATCGGAACTATAGTGTTGTCAGTCACCCTCGGGCCTAAGATGGTTTTAACCGAATTTTATATTATAGATCGGGAAACCAACTATAATATGATCCTTGGCCATCCTTGGATTCATCACATGAAGGTGATTCCCTCCACTTTGTTTTAGGAATTCAGGTTCCTACATCTAGGGAAGGTATTTGTGGTGTAGGGTGATCCAAAACCCTTCAACATACACCTAGCTAACTTGAAAAAGAGGCCAGGGATCCACTCTGAGTTTGAGCTTCCTACAAATCAGTTAAATAAACCTACAAGCCCAATACCAGAGGAAAAGTTGGTTCCTACAACGGAATTAGAAGTCATAAGTTTGATCAAAGGAATTCTGACAATTAAAGATGAAATTGTCATCGTAGAGATAGTGTTGTTGGGAACCAAATGAAGATTGTTGAGCTATTGGAGAAGGATTTACCTATCCTCCTTCCTTTCGATTTTATGGGTATGGGACATACCTTAGGACTTGGTTCTCTTCCAGCAGATGAAGTTTGTATGGTTGAAGTAACTGAGGTAAAAGAAGAGGACACAAAGGATGATCCAACATCCATTTTTCCAAGTAACTATTGGACTCTCCATTTTGATGGAGCCAAGTGTCGTTTTGGTGTTGGGGTAGGTGTGATTCTTACCTCTCTCGAGGGAAGGATTTTGCCTTTTTCCTTCAAGTTAAACTTTGAATGTACGAATAATGGGGCTGAATACGAAGCCCTTCTACTTGGTCTCATTATAGCCAAAAGAATGGGTGCTCTTAATATTAGGGTGTTGGGTGATTCACAACTTGTTGCAAATTAGATATCTGAGGTATATGAGACTAGAGCTGAGCATTTACAACTCTACAAAAACAACAGTGTTAAATCTAACAAAGAGGTTTGAATTCATATCGATTGAAGCAATTCCACGAGAGCATAACCTCCTCGTAGACTCATAGCAACTTTTGCTTCTTGCTTTACTCCAAGTAGTGAGTTGGAAGATACAAACTTCATGGTCTCGATTCATGCTAAGCCTTTGGTTCGTAAGACACCAATAACTCCAATGTTGACATACATAGAAACTGAGAGCGAGTCTGTCATTGTAGATCACGTTGACATTGATAAAGCAAACTCTAGGATATCTAAACACTCTTGCAGAATTACATCTTACTCATCACGAGGTTGATCTTTCCCTAATTCCACACTCTTCTTCCTATTTTGGAAATCCCATGATAAAATCTTCCCCTAGGAAGGAACTCGAAATTTATGAGGTAGGAGAAGAGGGGATTTAGAGTTGCCTCGACCCCACCTGAGTTTGAGGAAGGAAATGCCTCCTTAATCGAGGGAATGATTGATATAAACATCGGGACCGAGGAAGAACCAAAAATCTTGAAACTAGGATCCTCTTTAACTCCTGAGGAAGTTGAAATACATACTCGTATCCTCAAAGAGCATCAAAGAGATTTCATGTTTAGCTACAAGGAAATGATGGGAATTACATCACACATTGCAGTGCACAATCTTGTCACCAAGCCATATGTTAAGCCAATTAAGCAAAATTCAAGGCCCATGAAGCCAAAGGTGGCCCTCATGGTGAAGGAAGAAGTGATGAAACTCCTCCGGTAGGGTTCATCAAGCTAGTTGACTACTCACAGTGGGTGTCTAATATCGTCCCCATCCTAAAAAAGAATGGAAAGATCCATATTTGTATAGACTTTCGGGATATCAACAAGGCTTGTCCCAAAGATGATTTCCTGTTACCATCCATCGATGTTATTTGTCAATGCAAAAATGGTTTTGAGTTGTTGTCTCTCATGGATGGGTTTTCTAGGTACAATCAAATCAGAATCTCTAAGGAAGATCAAGCCAAAACTATGTTCATAACTCCTTGGGGAACTTACTGTTATGTTGTTATGTCGTTCGGGCTTAAGAACGTTGGTGCCATGTACCAATGGGTGATGACTTATATATTTCATGATCTTATACATAAGATTGTGGAATCCTACATGGATGACCTTTCATGCTAAGGCGAGAAAATGATGTGATCACCTAGAGGTGCTTCATATCATCCTTTCTCACTTAATTGAATACGGCATCACGTTGAATCCAGAAAAATGCGTGTTCGGTGTAACAGGAGGTAAGCTTTTGGGATACATCATATCTTCACGAGGGATTGATGTGGACCAACCAAAATCGAGATGTCTGGAAATGACTCCACCATTAGGCGAGTCTGGCATCATATATTTTCTTAGAAAACTTAGTGCAATCGAAGGTTTATCCCTGATTTGACCTTTGATGTTCACCCAATCAACAATTTGTTGAAAAAGGATTACACATTGATTGGATGGGAAGAATGCAATGAGGCATTTGAGTCGATTAAACGGTTCTTGTTGTCTCCTCCCACACTCATACCACCTAGGTTAGATCACCCTTGATCCTGTATTCACAAGCTATGGATGTCTCATTAGCTTGCATGTTGGCTCAAGAACATGATGATAAAAGAGAGTGTGTAGTCTATTTTCATTAGTGGCAGAACACTGCTTGATTATGAGACACATTATACACAAGTGGAGAAGGAATTACTATAGTCTTCACGACAAAATTCTTAAGACGTTACATGCTAAACCAAGAAACAAGGGTTATTGTTAAATCAAATCACATTGAATGGACATTTTTCATGCAAGGATCCTTATCTAAGAAGGTTAGACACTTCATAACTCTGACGATGGGCGAGTTTGAGCACATTTATTAATCAGAAATTTGTAAGAATTGTTAGAGTAGGTATTTACCTTAGCTTATGTTCACCTAGGTACCATATTTACCTTTATTGTATTTATCCTCACCCACTTATGTGTGGATATTTCTTTTATCTTATTTAGATATTATGAGATATTATCTAGTTGTTAGGTATAATTCTTTCCTTGATCTATGGTATTGACTAGATCCTTGATGTCAGTTCTCTCCTAAATCTATGGTCTTGACTAGTTCTTTGATGACTAGTTATTTCCTTGATTTATGGAAAATGTCTATGACATTTCATTAGTAGTTCTTAGATTATTATTGTTATGCACTATTTAAGCAAGGTCCATTCTCTGTATTTCATTGAGTTCCATAATAATATATGATATTGTTTCTCATTTGTTTTCAAAGGTTTTATGTAAAGTTATTACGGCGAATTGCTTTCATCTTATTGATCGTGGTGTTTGATTAGTAATTCGTGTTCTTGCTTAGTATGATTTGGTCATTATTCCTTTCAAAGGACAAATTATTAATTTGGTTGGTGATGACCCGTTGATTGGAGGTGATTTGGTAAATTTAGACTTTCGATGAGTGTGTGTATTTTGTTGAAACTAAGCCACCCATTTCTATGTGTCCATGGTACATTGATATCATTAATTTCATAGTGGACCATACATATCCGAAGGGTGACCTCACAACAAAGAAGATAGTTACGTATAATAACCACAAGTATGTCATCTTGGAGCAAGTGCTCTATCGTAGAGCCTTTGATGGAATGTTGCTAAGATGCGTTGATGAGGAAGAATCTGAAAAAATTCTTTATGAATCACATAACAAAGTATGTGGAGGTCACTTTGGTGGCCACGCCATTACTCGAAAAATACATTGGATGGGCTATTTTTGGCCCACACTAGAGCATGATGTGGTAGAGTTTGTGCGTAAATGCCATAAATGTCAAGAGTTCTCCCATGAGATCCACATACCAGTATAGGATCTATACCAATTGCAACACCATGGCCCTTTTCCACATGGGGACTAGATTTGATAGGGAAATTCTCTCCCTCATCAATAGATGGTCATAACTTCATAATCACGGCCACAGAGTACTTTACCAAGTGGGTAGAAGCCATGCCTCTTACCACCATGCCTGGATCAGTAATCACAAAGTTCATTCTGAACCAAATTATTTGTAGGTACGAGGTCCCACAAGTCATTATCTCAAATAATGGCACATCCTTTAAAAATGACGAGGTACGTGAGTTGTGTGAGAAATTCAAAATAAGTCACCACATGGCCTCTCTTTATTATCCTCAAGCCAATGGACAGGCTAAGGCTACGAATAAGACATTGAAGTCCATTCTTCTTAAGACCGTCAAGGAAAACAAGCGAGATTGGAATTTAAATCTTATTTTGGCCTTGTGGGCCTATCAAACATGGTAAGAATGCCGACAGGGGAAACCCCCTTTTCTTTGGTATTTGGTGCAGAAGCGGTTTTACTGCTCGAAGTTGAGATACCTAGTCTTCGTATATTGTTGCAAGGAATTCTAGGAGAAGAAGGCTATCGAGAAGCACAACTCTCTTAGCTAGAAAGTCTTGATGAGGCTAGACTCAACATTGAACAATGACATAACATTTACGTTGACTGGATGGCTCGAAAATACAACAAGAAAGTCTATGAGCATGAAATATATGAGGGATATTTGGTTCTAAGACTTGATCAACTGAATAGACAAAAAGACCGAGTGAAGGAAGGAAATTCAGACCCAGGTGGTTGGGTCCATATCGAGTAATAGAAGACTACAAAAATGGGGCATTTCTCTTGTGTACACTAGAGGGTGAGGAGTTTAACGAATCTGTGAAATCTCTTCACCTGAAGAGGTATTACGCATGATCCATTAGCATTTTCATATGTACATTACCACATCTGCATTGCATTTTCATCTGCTAGTTCATTTTGTAAAATATGTGATCAAGGGACTTATTCTTATAGCAATTCCTAAAAGCTTCTAAAAATATTGGCAAAACATTCAAATCATACCTCTATAAATCTCCACAATGTCATCAATTGTCTCCAAATCATTTCATCAATTCAAACAGGATAAGACAAAGTTTTGACAATAACCATACCAAGGCTACATACTTGGTTCTGCTTATAGTCTCTTTCTAGATTAGGTGTCTTTGCATGTAGTCATGTTCTAAAAGCTTCATGGTGTCTCATCTATCCCATAAACACCTCTTTGGAAATAAGAACATTCTAGCCATTTTACCTAGATAAATAAGTCAAATGCAAATCCACAAAATAATTTATTTTACACATTTCTTTGCCCTACCAACCTTCGGTGTTGAGCCTGCGTCTCTTACTAGTGATGTAGGGTTGGGAAAGGAGAGAAATGCCTTTACTAGCATATGCCTTACCCATGGTGATAAGCCCATACTTCCTACTGGTAGCATGGGGAAAGGTGTAGGGGGTCTCTTTGAAAAACTTAAAAGTTAGAAACAGTTCATTCAAATATTGTGAAGTCATAAATCAAAACAAAGTGAGTTAGATGTCCAAAATTCCAAAAGAGCTTAAAACCTCAAAACTAGATTTTGTCAACCAAGTGGCCATCTACGGATCTAAGTATAGATAAAATGGAAAGCAATTCACATTCTAAACTATGAAGCAAACTTGAGTAGAGTGAGGTTGTAGTGTCTCAATTTGGTTTTGTCAAAACCTTGTCTTTCTCTCATCACTACCATTCAACAAAATTTTATAACTTGTGCCCTTTCTGGCTCTTGGTGTTGAGCCCTCGCATCTCTACTGGTTGTGTGGGGTCAGGAGTGGGGCAAGTTCATTTGCTTATCATATCATTGTATCACCACGTCTTGCCAAAACAATATGAAGTACAAAAAGTTGTTTAAGGAAACTAAAGTTCAACATCAAAATGTGTTCGCATTATCATATATCAACATTATAAAATACAAAAAGAAATCATTTTTTATCATTCACATCCACTGCATACATTATGAAAAGCATAGAAAAGTGGAAATTCTAAACATCTAGAGTACACAAGTGAGATAGGCCAAAAGGAAGTCAACTCAAATACAATGGATTACTGAACCAAAAAAAAGAGTTTGTATATATCATAGTGAGTCAAGTTTGTATACAATGCCATCACACACTAGGCATGGCCAAAATGCTCTCAAAGAGCCCAAAATATAAAAAAATGTATAACGATTGACAAAATCGTGACAAAGCAATAAAAGGCCAAACAACTTATCAGTCCCTCTAGGATCCCTTGGATGGTGCATGGCCACGTCCGGGACTCCTATTGCGGCTATGACGAAGGCATGAATGAACTGAGTGGTGTGATTGCTCATGGTGATGGCCATTGGCCATGGTCTCGCTATGAGAGTGGCTCCACCTCATCAATCACTCGGTTGCCTCATACCCAGGCACCTGAGTATGAAGGGAGGTCATCACCTCCGCTACTCTCTAGATAGGTGCAAACACATCAGTGTGTATGTCGGCCATTAGCGGTGGCTAGCTGAGTCATTAATCAACTTGACCCGAGGGGAGTCTTCCCCAAACACTCACACTTGTTGGATAAGCTTGCATCACTCTTATGCAATCGCTGCAAGAAAGAAAAGAAGAAGAAAAGCGAGTTAGAAAACCCCAAAAAAAAAAAAAAAAAACAAAGTACCAAACTAACATTCCCAACTAACAAGGTCAAGAGAAGAGTATCAAACATACTTGGATATCAAGAATCAGGTAGGGTAAGTGGGTGATCATGTTTGTTGTTGGTGGCTGGGGCCTCCCAAATCCGAGAGGTGAGATGTTGTCCTATCACAAACTTGTCATCTCCCTCTCCATCTCGAGGAAGTGGTCCCTCCGAGACCAAGGTCTCTCTCTCTGCACTTGCCTCCTCGTGTGTTGCCCTCAGTATATCCTGAGTGTCATGCCACTCAGGGTCGCTCTCCTCCTCCATGTGGGTTGCCTCACATGTCTCACCCTAAGCCCTCTCATCCTCTATCTCCTCTCCAACTGACTCCTCCTCAATCTCATCTCTAGTGTGCTCCTCAGAGTTAGAGTCAACATCTATAGGCTCATCCTCCTCTTCATTGTGAGTGGGAGAGCCAGCATTTGCGATTTGGAGTTAAAGGTGCTCGAGGAGCACCAACTACCCATTGGGTGTGGATAATATGCCTATTGCAATGAGGACAACTGGAGTAACCAAGGTTAGCCCGGGGGTCCCCTCTAGGCCCTTTGGACCTCTTGAATAGTCCTATATACTTGGTGCCACTTTGAAGGAAGCATAATTACATGGGGAGGCCAAACTGCGAGGGATCTATCGAATGGATGGATCTCTACTCTCCCTACCCTATCAACTAACTACCATGTAGTAGAGAAAGCCACCATTGTGGTCACCTCCTGTCCCCATAGTCATGCCATGTCTGGTAGGATCCGGCACCATGTCTGTTTTGTCATGGTCAAAGAAAAGCACTAGACTTGTGTGGGGTTGAAATACGACATCTCTATCCACCTCGTTTCCTGAACAAACCTTGGATCCAACATGATATTCCCCTTCCATAAGGGGCAATGCGCTCATACACCCAACTCATGACTAAGGTAGGGTGGCTCAGTGACTAGCCCTACAACCTAATGACCCTGTATAGGTCATGATATGTGGTCCCAATATGTCTACTCCCTGGCGTAAATACGACCATGTGCCTCAATCTGAGTAATAATGGGAGCCCAATAATACAGTAGTGTGTCACCTCCCTTGTCCCGATTAACTGTGAGGCCAAGATACCCATGATGGCCTTGCGGATAGTGGGGATGGGAGTAGTAGGAATGGATCGAACCTTGACCCCCTTCTTCGAACCAAATGAGATAACAACGTCTCCCATGTATGTAGTCCACTAGGCGATCTCGGATCTAGATCCTGCTATCTTTAGAGTCAGTCTCCTCCCAAGTATCGAGATCTTGAGAATGCGGTATACGTCCTCTAGGGTGATGGTCCACTCACCCCTGACACTGCAACCTGGAAAGTGTTCGGTCTGCATTCAGTAAGAAAACAAGTCACACAGTATGTGACTAGTAGGAGTGACATGGGGCACCCGTGTAATCCTCCAAATCCTTTCCCTTGAGAGAGTGTCCCTCTCAGCCTAGGTCAACTGATCCAAAATCCCCAGGAGCCAATCACACTCCCTCTCATGGCTCCAACAAATGTACTCCTCCCTTTTGCATTCACCAAAACATAGAAAAAAAGAGCAAGTTAGTAACGTATATCAAAAGATAAGCTCACCAAAACATGACAAAACATCAAAAAAAAAAATCAAGTTAACACACATTTTGGTCATTTTGTCGAACCGCCACCAAGGTGCGGTGGTGGTCCCGTGACTCTTGCCGCCTTGCTTAGGGCGGTGGTCTGGACCGATTTTCCGAATACATCTTTAACCCTAAAAATGCTCAAAAACACAAAAAGGACCATTTTGGATGAAATAAAAGACTACCCTATGGGCGCCCCCTAGAGACTCATTTAAGACAACAAATTTTGAAAATAATCCCCCTAGGTAAACTTTTCAACATTTTAGGTTTGAAAACGTAAAAGTGAAAAAAACCAACCTTAGAACGCGTTGGTCGATCTCCCACTCGTGGAGGCATGATCACGATCTCGTAACGGTTGTTTGGTTGTACTCTCATCGAAAATGGTCACCGTGGGTCTAGAGCTCCAAAATCACCAAATCGAATAAGCGCAAATGAATTAGAAAATGAGTTTGTTTTGATATATATATATATATATATATATATATATATATATATATATATATATATATATATATATGTTATTTTAACCTCGTTTTGAGTGTATGTTTTCATAGGGTTGGAGCGTTGACTTGAGGTATATCTCTATATCCCCGCACAAATGGTAAGTTCTCTTGTCATTTTGATTTAGTGTTTATTTTTCAACATATTTTTCTATCTGCACTTGAGTCTTCTTTCCCTCTTGTAGGTATCAAGAGCTTGGACAACGATGCTTCGACACACGGACATGTAGGTATAGATTCTAACTCCCATTTGGGAATGCCATATCTGGACTCTACGTTTTACACCTTTCATGGTTAAGACGCTTCTCCAAGGGGGCAATATGTATGCACCCAAAATTACATGTGCTACATTGTCGGAAAAATGGTTACAAAAGTCCCCAATGATGATTCACATCCTTTCAGAAGATGTTCGAGCTCCAAAACCCATATGTAGTGTATATTTGTAGCCTAGACATCCTTACATATCTTTTCCATGCTTTTTCCAACTTCTCGCTTCATTCTGTGCATGTTTTGGCCTTTAGTGCTAGGTGCCTACCCTGTGGCGGCGCCACCCAGGAAGGCAAGGTAGCGGTCCTAAGCAATTTTTCTAGATTCCATCATGTGTGTTTTTAACATGCGACAATTCACTTAACTTCACTTTTAGGATGCGTTTGTGAACCAATTTGTCTAAAAATAGTTTTGATTTCTTAGTTCTCCTTCCCTCTTCTATTTTTGCATGTGCTTTAGTTAGTTGGAACTGCCTCTTCTTGCCTTATGCATGAAGGCACATCCCAACCCCAATTCTTATATATTTCATGTTTGTGTTCAAGCAAAAGCCTAAGATTTTTGTGTATCTTGCATAGTATTGCTGCCACAATCCTGCTAGGAATTGCATAGCCAAGCTCATATCTCTTGTGCTATCTCTCTTCTACTTGCATTGCAACTAGACTACCTTCAAGCTACCATTGCTCAAGCATCTTCTTCTACTTTTGTTCTTGCATTCCCAATTCCTTGGACTCATATGAACACACAAAGAAAGAAAGGAAAAATTGAGGGGACAAACACAAATACAACTAGATTTTCCAAAGCTCTTGTTTATCCAGGTTGGAATTATTTGTTTGTTTGCTTCATTTTCTAAATTTTCAATTTTGAATTATTAGTTTCAATTGCATATCAAATAGAGTAGTAAAATTGTTCATTTCAATTGATTAGGCAATTACATGTCTATAAGTCATTAGAAAGTTTGCTCTTTGACATTACGAGGAAGTTGTGGGGAACAATAGCTCTTTCAGGGTCATGATTTGTTCTTCACCTCTGAGGTAGGGTTTGAAGGGTTTTGATTAGATTAGGTTATTTGTTTTAGATTTAGATTCACATATTCACACAAGTAACCAACTACATCTACTGATTACTTGTCTTTAGTTTGTTTATTAGATTAGAACACATTGCTTAAAAACTAGAAAATATCAAAAACATTTACTTTTATTAGATTAGTTTGCTTTCATTGTTTTGCTTTGATATATTGTGAAAACACCAAAAACATAGATTAGATTTCCTTTTATAGTTAGTTTGTTTTATCAGGATCATTTCAATTTCATTATGTATGACCATCAATGACCCACAACAAGAAAATACATATGGTTGTGATCCTTTGGTCCCACAACCCAATGGGTGGAGTTGATAACAAATATTGATACAAGTTTACATTTGATAGTCTTACGCACACTGCTACATTCTTTGAGAAAATAAAACAACTAAACATGCTAAACATCATTGCTAATCAAGCCTATGATTATTAGATTGCTCTTGGAAATAGGGTTTGATTACGCACATGACCATAATAGGACCACAACCTCCATGAGTTTTTGGTTGTGATCCTCAAGTCCCATAACCCAATGGGCCTGCTAACCAATTAGATATCGACACTGGTTTGTGTGTATCAATATTTAGATCATCACCACTTCCACCCGATATCATTACACAACTTTCATTATTGAACATAGTAGTTGATCAAGCTAAGACCTTCTAGACCAGATCGGAGAATCATCCATAGTCCCTATGGCTTCATTACACCTCTCATTCTTACTTCCATGACCTTGTCTGGAAATCTATACGAGGTGCTTGCGCAGTCAATTTCCGCATGTTCAACAACCAGTGAATAGAATCTTGGCAGAGCTCGATATTGATTGGAGTCTCTGAGCAGCTATCATATTAGATCGATCAATCACACCACTTCAAGTTAGGAGAGCATTCTTTGCCTTAGATTCACAAATCTTATTATTGTGTGTCGAAGATATAAGGCTACCTCATTAGATTATCCATCACCACTACATACACACATCTGTTTCTATTCTACACCGGTTATCTCGGCACGACCTTGGGAAGTCAGGTGCGAAGAAGGTCACGTGTTGATTTCTTTAGTACATTCACCTCTAAGACACAATTTTATTTATCAAATTCAACATTTAATGCTATTTTTTATTTAGCTAACTAATAAAGGCTTCTTCTTCAAACCTAGTACCTTACACATATCATAAATGTTTTGATGTCTTCATCTACAATTTCCAATGGAGTTTGAGAAAAATTTATCACCTTGTAGCCTAAAATAAAACTTACCTTTCTTCTTTCATCCCTAATCACCTTGGTAGGTTGGCCTTATAGTAGACTACAATGGTTTCTCAATGACTACGATGGTTTTCTCAAGCCTCCCATCAAACCACTCTTATTGCTATAAAACTCCTTCTTAGATCATCATATGCCTCCCCATCATATCTAAATCTTGTGCTTAACCCTGTACATACATAAATTGTGAAGTTGTAAGTTGGGGATACTAAAAGTAATTCATGCATCAAATTTGGACTAAATAAACAATATTTTTAACAATTTAATGGAGATGGATGATAAAAACTAGCTTGGCAAGAAGAGCATGTGGGGATACTTTGTTGTCAACTTCATTAGATTGGTATAGCCACACCAAACGCCCCTAGGAAAATGCATGTCTAGGTAATCTACACAACCCATATTCATATTTGAAACTGAAACACGACATGTTTAATTATTTATTCTAGTGCATATAATTTCCAATTTATAGATTCATATTTATAGATTATTTTTTGAAACAATCTATTTCTCATACCATTATTTAAAGTGTAAATGAGTAATTTTCGCTATATGTTTCCTCCTAAACATGAATACAGATGTCGATAATCTATATAAGTCAGTGCCCATTGTTCATAAAAAAAATGTAAATGCAATTTTAAAGGTTTTTCCAAAGTCATAGGCATATGAAACGTCGTGTAAAGCCTATATGCACGCTATTCAGGTTGTAATTATCATAACATTAAATAAACTTTCATGACAGGTATGTATATTGCATTTGCTCCATAGTTAAAAAGATATGGAGATTGTGTTAGTAGTCATTTAATTAAAAGTAATAATAGTGTCATCCAAGGGTGATGGATTGTCTCTAGATATAGTAGATCCATCTCAAATATTGATACAAATCTTTAAAAAGTTAAAAAAATAATCTTTAACCATTTTGTTTTTTAATAATTATATTCTTTGTTTGTAAATAGTGTCTTCCTAATGTAGTGTATATTTTTTTGTATAATTTTTTTATTTAAAACTTGGGATAGCGGTGTGAGAGCATCCAACTTAACCTATCACTACCTACATTTACACATAATTATTCTTTCTTATAATTTCTTAAAGTAACAATTGTTTATCATTCTTTTCAAATTACTCTCACATACATGTGCATGCATGGGTGGGCATAAAATGCATACATGCACATGCGTAGGGGGTGGGGGGGGGCTTACGGTCCCCTGTCATTTCATTTGTAGAATATTTTAATAATAAATCAGTTTGGAAACATAAGGTTGTATCTGTGAAGTTATAACTTGATCGGTGGGCACATGTGCTCACATCCTGCAAGTCCCAGTTCAAATCTTGTAACCTCTCATTGTATTTTTCAACAATGTTGAAAAACACATTGTGTGTGTTTTTCGACACAATTTTTTTCAAAAAACACTAAGTACTTGTGCGCTTTGCCACGTGGCATCGTATGGGTGCATGGATCTTTTTTAAATGTGAAATATTTTATATAAGATAGATTGTTTTGAATATTTTTAAATGTGAAAAACACATTGTGTGTGTTTTTCAATAGGAAAATATTTGCAAAAAAACTAAGTACTCGTGCGCACTTGCCACGTGGTACCGTATGGGCATCAGATGGGTGCATGTGATTTTTTTAAAAATGTGAAATTTTTATATAAGATAGATTGTTTTGAATATAAAATATTATTATATTTAATTATGTTAAATAGGTGTCATATTAATAATTTTTGTAAGGGTACTAGGTAGATAATAGGGGATGTTATTCTTTTAATATTAACTTTTTTGAATAAATTAAATATTATTATATAATGAAAAAGTGTTGATCATCATTATGATTTTAATTGATTGTTCATGGTTAAGATTTAGTGATTGTGGAATGGAATGCAAAAGTTTCTAGAAAAGAAATTTAATCAAATATTTCATTTAGTCTATACATTATATAAGATAGATTGTTTTGAATATAAAATATTATTATATTTAATTATGTTAGATAAGTGTCATATTAATAATTTTTATAAGGGTACCAAGTAGATAATAGGGAATTTTTATTTTTTTAATATTAACTTTTTCGAATAAATTAATTATTATTATACAATGAAAAAGCATTGATCATCATTATGATTTTAATTGATTGTTCATGGCTAAGATTTAGTGATTGTGAAATGGGATGCAAAAATTTCAGAAAAAAATGTAATCAAATATTTCATTTAATTTATAAATTATATAAGATAGATTGTTTTAAATATAAAATATTATTATATTTAATTATGTTAAATATGTGTCATTTTAATAATTTTTGTAAGGGTGCTAAGTAGATAATAGGGAATTTTTTATTTTTTAATATTAACTTTTTTAATAACTAAATTATTATTATATAATGAAAAAGTGTTGATCATCTTTATGATTTTAATTGATTGTTCATGACTAAGATTTAGTGATTGTGGAATGGAATGCAAATGTTTCCATAAAAGAAATTTAATCAAATATTTCATTTAGTCTATAAATATTTGTTAATTACTATTATTTTATTTTAATTAAAAAATTTATATTATAAAGTTTGATATGATAAATACAATATTTCTAGTAAAAATAATTTTGTTAGTCGATGTTTTGAATCTAATATATAATAAAGATAAATATGTGGGTTGATGTGATAAAACCAACATTTAATATATGAAAAATAGTGTTTGTATATATGAATATGAATATGTTGTTTGTTTGCACTATTATTTTAATATATGAATATGAAAATCTATTTGTATATATGAATATGTTGTTTGTATGGATTTTTTAAATATTATGCTAGATGGATGATTGGAAATGAAGAATGTGGACACTCTTACACAACATCCCAACAATGGAAGTTGATCAACTTCACAATGCCTGCATTACTTTCACAAATTATGTGAGGTCGTCACCACCATTCTCTATTGCACCAAATACAATAAAACTATTGACATTCTAAGTCTTCAATGGAGAATGGTCACGAAGAAATATGGAAGTGGCAAATATGCTTGTTATGTATGGCATGGTAGTTTGTTTTATCATGGACTCACAGATCACTAGTATATATGTCATCACAGGAAGATGGATCGAAGAAAAGCTCCCTATAATTCGATGGAGAGACTACCTTGGAATGTACCATGAGTTTACCCTTGTCGTACACCCACCTCCAAATGGAAATTGGCCTAGTTTATCTAAAAATGTCCTTACATGGTGGGATGACGTTGATCACCAATTGGAAGAACTTGAACAGTGGAGGTATGAAAAGTGGAAAGAAACACATTATGACTCTGATGAGTGTGACAATGATTGTAGTGGGGATGCTTGCACCGGCCTTTGTCACCTACCTTGAGTCCCTATATATTTTGTAAAAGTGGAAGACAATGATTTTGAAAATGTATTTCCCACTTTTGTTTGATATACTATATCACTTTGTATCACATAATCATGTTATGTACTAGTGAACAAGTAAACACATAATATAATTGTATGGGTTTATACTTGCAAGGTCAATCTTCTTTTCATAATATACTCTTATAGTTTTTATGTGTTATTCTTATATTATTATGTATCATAAAACACATAATGAAAATTTCATATAAAATCTTCACAAAATTAAAGGCATGTTAAGATTTTGAAACAAATATAGTTTATTATTCAAGTATTGAATAATGCACGATGTTTTTAAACATGTTGAAAAATATTATGTAAAATTAACTCTATCGAAAAAAAAATTATTGTGCATAATTCTCTCAATCTGAATGTAAAAAAGAGAGTTCATGTATGATATGTTTCAATTTTTCTTGTATTAGAATGTGTAGCTATGGGGAAAGGTATGGTGATGCGATTAGACGGGACATAGGAAATTGGACAATTTCCCACCCTTGTTCAAGATATCTATTCTTATGCATCGAGAAGATGTGAAAATATTGAGACAATAATATACTAATTTGTGAACATTTATTGTAATTCATATCATAATATGTATTATTTTTTGTTTGGATAATAGTTTTGTATTTGTTGTCTTTTCAAATAGGGCACTTCACATCCCAAGACATGTAGGTGTTTGACACAATTCACAGTGGAGGCAACCATGTCGTCGATAAGTAGTTTGTATTGTGTAATTTTTTTTATGTTTCTTCAATGTTATTTTAAACAAATGTCAATTACAATGTTATAATTTAATGTCACAGGAGATGCTCCTCAGGAATGAAGGTCCTCATGGTAACACATTTATCGATCCTTCCGAGCACATTGAATCAGATTTTGCAGAGCTATGATGGAGGTGAGGATTTTAAAAACTTTATTTTTTTTTTCTTAGTGATTAGTGTTATTTGATTTCCTAAGAGTTATCAAAATTATCTAACTATGTCTTTCAAACAACCACTTCTTGACTACAAAATGGAACAGGTGAGTGCTCACCTTCAGTATTTTTACAAGCATGGAGCATGTGGTGTTAGTGGGATCTTCAAAAACATAACGTCCATCACGCAGGGTGTCACATAGTCTTCCATTTGTGCAACGAAAATGAGCGTGCCGCAAGTATATGGGTAAACAACCACCTCTCTCTCTTGATAGAATGGGGAAAAACATAGAGAGGAGAGAGAGTAACTTGGTTTATGTTATGAGGCAGTGCTACAACTTACAACAGAGGAGGGTTGTCGATCGATTTTTCCAAAGGGAAGGCAAAAATTGATTCGAGAGAGCTGAATCAGTGGAAAGAAGGAGGTGGATGGAAATATGCACATATGATTCGGAGGAGGAGGTGAGAGGCATACTGATTAGAGGTGGTTGAGAGAAAAGGAAAGAAAAGATTGGTTAAAACCCGACAATGAGGTAAATTTATGATTAGTAGAATATAGTATGTTATTTTTGTATTATGTATGGTTAGAAATCACTAACTTAATAATATTTCATAAACAGGAAGAGGAGAGAAGGGTGGTACAACTAGCGGGAATGTTGACATCCCCATAGAGGATCTTGTACGTATTCATTGGACTTTAATTCGTATATTTAATTTAGTTTGTGTTTAATTGTGTGTATATTAACTCTTCACTTTGACGGTGTGTGTAGGATGATGGCATTTCCTTGAGTCATCTTCTACAAAGATAGAGAGAGCTACTCAGTAGAAGGAAAAAGGAAAATGTAACAAACACATGACATTATTTTGACAATCATATGTTCTTTTATTTAGTTGCTAATTCATTTGACATGTTGTATTGGTTGTTGTAGGTTAGTGTTACCAAGTGACATTCCCTTCTTCTTATGACATTGGTCTCGATCTTATTAGAGATTTACTTACACGAGAGGTAAGAGAGGCCGAGTAGAAGAGCAATGGAGATGAAACTTTCTCTCCGGTTGAGGGGAGAGGGTGAAGAGGAGAGGCTTGTGGAGAGGGACATGTGCGAGGGTGGTGAGGAGAGGAGGGAGGATGTGGACGGAGAGGCATATGCAAGGGTGCGAGAGAGGAGTGAGGAGAGCAATTGCACTTTGGTAATTCAACTCTTTTTCTCATTCACCTTTCAATATTCTTTGTTAGTAAACTTAAGATATAATTATTCTTATTTCAGTTGTTGTTATTCCATGTTTTTCCATTGGGGTTGAAGTGCAACTTATGTCTAATGATGTAGTCATTGGGAGAGGAGTTATTTGTGATGTTGGCCTTTATGTGCGTTATCATGACATGTTACTCCCTCGAATCATCAAAGTCAGGATTATTAAGGTCATTTTCCCCGGCTCCATTGCCTACCCTACCACATTTGCAAACACTTTGGAGTGTGTCAAAGGGTTTGCTGATATGGGATGTTTTAGAGATGAAACTTGACACTCCTCCATGAGAGACAAGTAAATGTATTGGATTATTTATTTATGTGTTTAACTGATTGATTAATGTACGTTGAATTAATTATTATATGGTTATCTTTCAGGATGATACAAAGAAGGTTATAGTTGCACTACGCCTTGATGAGAGAGTGCACACGACTTAGGCGTGGACATCCCATGCAGTCCCCCCTCCTTGCGATCAACCCTCATTTCGTTCAAAAAAATGTGAAGAGGCGTCTTTAGATTCTATGAGTCATTGAGTTCTCTTGCCTCCAATGACACATTGTATATAGCATTGCTTATTATGAGGACCTTGATTAAATTAGATGTATATATGATGATGATGTTATTATTATTTGATGGGTTTATTATGTTTATGTTTTAATTTTGTATGCTTCATATATTTATTATGGTTTATGGTTTATGGTTTATATTAAGCAATGAGATGTTATGTGATTATGGATTATGGTTTATGGTTGATATAGCTTCATCCATTTATGATTTGTTTATAATGCATAGAATTTATTTTATGCTTTTTATGTAACATTCCATTTATTGTATATCATTTCTTATTATGAGGACCTTGATTACTTTAGATGTATATATGATGATGTTGTTACTATTTAATGGGTTTATGTATTAGTGTTTGATGTTTATGGTTTAATTTTGCATGCTTGATATATTGATTATGGTTTATGGTTTATATTAAGCAACGAGATGTTATGTGATTATGGATTATGATTTATCGTTTATGGTATATTTATTATGGTTTATGGTTTAGGGTTGATATAACTTCATCCATTTATGCTTTGTTTATAATGTATAAAATGTTTTTTTATGCTTGTTATGTGACTATAATAGTTGTATGCTTCTTCCATGTATGTTTTTTGAGTTATACGTGCATGCTAAACTAAAAAGAGTTTACTAGAATCGAATCGAAAGCGAGGCACCACTGAAGTAGTTGCACTCCAACGGAATTGTGATAGCTCAGCGATAGCGAGGAAAAAATGATCGTAATGGAAGAACTTGCTCAGTGAAACAAAGCTTACATAGAGGAAAGACAACGGAGTGTCTTGGCATACTCATAAATGAATAGAAAAGGGGTACATATAGGGTCTTTGAGTAACCTAGTGCATGACACACATGAAACCCTAAACCTAACCCATGTGAGATGACCCTCCAACATGAGAGGAGGACACATAGGATAACTCACACTAACACCCCCCCTTCATCGAAGCTAGGGTAGCGGTTGTGATGAGTCGGACGGAAAAGGAAGACACTCTAAACAACTAAGAAAGATGTGCCCGATGGGGCACGAAAACTAAAGGCGATAAGGTGCCCATATACAAACACAATCTTCTAGAAGAATAATAAGAAAAAGAAGGACTACATAGCCGAAGAAGATGGGTAGCTGCAGAAGACCTCACCCCAAGAAGAGACCATAAGTGAAGAAACTTCATCTCAGTGAAGGGCTTGGTGAATAAATCTCTGATACGATCATCATCATGCAGAATATGAATGTAAATGATACCATCATGAATAAGCTCTCATATGAAGTGCATATGGATCTCAATGTGCTTCATTCATTGCGATCTTGAACTAGATTTACTGAGAGATAGAGATTGTGCTCATGTTATCACAATAGATAATGGTAGGTTGCGAAAGTGGATGCCAAACTCTGTAAGAATACCCCTGTAGCCAAATAGCTTGATGCAGCGTAATTGCTCCTCTGTATCTACGCCTCTGTAGATGATATTGCAATTGCATTCTGCTTCTTGCTAGACCAACTAATAGGACCTGAACCAAGAGAGAAAGCGCCAGCTAGAAGTAGATTTTCGATGATCTAAGTCATCGGCCCAATCGAGAATCTCATGAATCAATCAAGTCAATATCAACCCCTCCATGATAGTGAATGCCATCAGCATAAGTGTCACGAACATAATGAAGGATCCATTTAGCTGCTTTCCAATGTAGCTCATGTGGCTCCTGCATGAATCTGGACACGATCCCAACAAACATACTATAAATCCGATTAAGTGTGAGTCGAGTAAATCAAGCTCCCCACCAGCTGTCATTAAAAAGTACCATCGACAAGAGGAGTAGAGCAATTTGAAACCAACTTAACCCCGGAAAGAAAAGGAGTAGGAGAAGACTTATGATCGGACATCGAAACCGAGCTAGCAAATCAAGAACATACTTAGGTTGTGAAATCAAGATTCCTAAGTCAGATTGTGAAATCTAGATCCCAAGGAAGTAATGAAGCGAGACCTAAGTCGATCATGGAAAACTTGTTGGCTAAGTGCGATCTTCACAGAATCACTAATAGAGGAAGAGCTACTGTGATCAACAAGTCATCAACATATAGAACAAGAATGAGTATGGAGTCATCTTGCCACAGAATATAAACATTTGGATCGAGTGACACCTAATAAACCACGATGTAAGTAAGAAGGAGTCCATCTTGGCATACCAAGCTCGAGGGGCTTGTTTAAGGCCATAAAGGACTTCTTTAACTTATAAACGAGGAGGAATCTTGGACATAACCCGGAGGTTGTTCCATATAGATCTCTTCCTCTAGGTCACCATGAAGGAAGGCACTCTTAAAGTCCATTTGATGGACTTTCCATCTATTCACTATGATGATGGCTAGTATTGGTCGAATAGAAGTCATCTTTAATTTGGAGAAAAGGTTTTGTATAATCAACCCTAGCTATACGGGAGAAACCCTTAGCTACTAATCGCGCTTTAAACTTTTGACGTCTCCATCTACTCCATACTTTGTTCGGAACACCCACTTGCCGACGATTTTCTTCCTTTCGAAAGAGTGGAGAGATCCCAAGTATCGTTCTTCATGAGAGAGGAATACTCCTCATCCATGGCAGAATCCCACTTAGGAATACCAAAAGCCTCCCGGAAAGACTATGGATCGGAAGCAGAGGTGAAGAAAGAGTGGGGTCAATGAAATCTGAGTGAGTACGTCTCATATCGAAGTATCTCAACTAAATCTCCAGCACTTTACAAATTTTTCCAGCCCCAAAGGGGACTAGGAGGGTCGGAGCTCGAGTCGGAAGATTCTTCACTTGAGTGAGAAGGGACATAGTCTTCATCATCATCACTCTGTCGAGAATCGGAAGACTCAAAGGTCGATGGTTGGGAGGATCGGAAGAGGAGCACGCTAAAATAGTATCATCATCGATGAGTCAAAATCTGAATCGGTGGTGAAGAACCTCAATAGGTGGAGAAGTAGAAGTCGAGAAGAAGACTCATCGAACTTAACACTTCTCTCAATATACAGCTCATGAGAAGTAGGATTCATCAATCGATATCCATTCACACCATCAAGATACCCTACTGAGATACTGAGGTTTGGATTGTGGTTCCAGAAGCCTCACGTTTCTTCTTGGGAATCGAGCCATAGCCTTGGATCCAAAGACTCGAAAGTTCTCAACATCAGGCTTGTGTCCAAACCAGGCTTCAAAGGGTGTCATCCCTCTTACTGCCTTGTGTGGAACACGGTTCTGAATGTAATTTGCACAATTCACTGCTTCGGCCCAATATTGCGGAGGAAGAGACTTCGAGTGAATCATACAAGTGGCCATCTCCTTCAGAGTACGGTTCTTTCTTTCTGCGACTCCATTCTGCGAAGGGCTATAAGCAACTGTATGAAGAGATCCCTTCAGAAGTACATAAATCCATGAACCTATTGTTTACATATTCACCTCCATTGTCGGTTCGAAGAACCTTGATAGACCATTCTGCCTGTTTCTTAGCAAGAGCCTTAAAGTCCTGAAAATGTTCAAAGACTTCAAACTTAAGCTTAAGAAAATATACCCAAGTATATCGCGAATAGTCATCAATGAAGGTTAGCACATAAAGAGCTCTAGTAAATGAAGGAGAAGGAAATGGACCAGAAACATCATTTGTGAACAAGATCCATAAGACAAGTGGCTCTCAGGGCTTTTCCTTTGTCAAAGTTCTTTTCGGGATGCTTTCAGGTCTGACCCTCACAAAGACCCTTAGAAAACTTGCGTGAGGCAACCCGTTGACCATTTCGTTTTGACTTAATTGTTCGAGTAGTGATAATTTAGATGTCCAAAATGCTCATGTCATAGCTTACTAACCTCATTTGCATGAGTGAGCAAGGCGGTGGGCATAGAATCGAAGTAAAGTGGGAGAAGGTGTCAACCAAGTGAACGGTGATCTGCCTTTCCCTTAAGCAGTAGTAGTGTCATTATTAAACTCACGAATAATCACCGAGTTAGGACCAAATTCCACTCGCATTCCTTCACCAAGGTGAGTAATTTGGTAAACCGATAGGAGATTGGAAGAGAGATCGGGAACACTTAATACTTGGTTAAATGTTCCCCATCCATCTCTCTGCGATCCACTACTGGCCCGACACTATCGTGTCATTACCCATCGTGATTTGGGACATTCCACAAGGTTCGATGTTGGAAAACTCAACATGCGAAGAACCCATGTGGTGCGAGGCACCATAATCTATAATCCATGTCGATGAAGGAGCAACTTTGGCTACTGAGGGCTTTTCCTTTCTTCTTATCATTTTAGCACCTTTTGCGGCAGAAGACTTGGCCTTGAGCACTTTGTTTTATGGATTCAGGAACACTTATTTTATTCTTCTCAAGTAAATGAGATAAGTGATCAATTTGTTTCTTAAAATAGTGTTGCTCATCGTGACCAATCTTCTTGCAATAGGAACACAAATACTTGCTTTTATGTGCCTTAGGCTCAGAAGTCGAAGTGTTTGTGTCATTTTTAGGTTTGATCTTGGTTTCTTTCTTAGGTTAATCCTTTGTTTCTTTCTTCTTTTCAGTCTTCTTTCCCTTGCTAGTACTTATTACTGAGGGCATGTGACTTGGACTTGAGAGACCCCATTTGAATGAGTTTGTCCTATTCTCGAATGAGTTGGGATGAAAAACAATCAAAGGAGGAATTGTCAAGTATCGCCCAAGGTAACTTTTGTAGCGTAGAAAGTTGAAACGAAGACAAGAATATTCGGGACCTAGCTTAGAGAGAATCAACAAGATCGGTTGAGAATCTTTATTTTTACTTGACATCCTTTTAACAATAATCTAATGTGGACAAATTTTGAGAAGAAAGCTTGTAGGTTTTCAAAGTCACTAGGATTTAACCCTAGTAATTCGTTTTCAACTCATGTGCTCTAATGTCATCTAGTTGTCCAAACATCGCATCCGATGTTTTCCATGCGATTTAGGTGTTTGAGGACGCCTCGATGTGGAAGAGCAAGTCAGGAGAAATGGACATGCAAAGAAGACCTAAAGCTTCATCACTACGGTTTAACCACTTAGATTTTTCAAGTTTGTCATCTGGTTCAGTCTCAGTTCCCATGGTGATGCGGAATAACCCTTTACCCATTAGTTTCATTATCATTTTGATCTCCATTCGAAAAATTTGAGCGGCGTAAGCGAAAAGGAATTGAAAGTGCATCCATAGTGAGAGAGAGAGAAAGAAATGCGAGAAAAGAAACACAACCACCGGACAATAACAACCCCCTGCTTTGGCACTTTGTTGTTTAGTGTGTTGATTCTGATCGGTGTATGTGCGTGCGGGTTGAAACATGTGGTAACTCGTCTTTGATTAGCGTAATAACGCAGAGAGGAGACCACAATAGTGTTTCGTGGGCGTATGACAAAAAAAGAACACCATAAACAAGCACAAGCAAAAAAAAAAAAGGAGGCGAAAGCCAACCCTAGTTGTGAGAAAAAGCGTCTCACGTCGCAAATGGAAACCCCCTTGCTTGCATGTGGCGTGGGCGCGCTCCTTAAGTCATGGACGATAATAAGGGTCGAATCTGAGGTTTGGGAACTCAAGGAGTTGATAGTCTTCAAAACACCAAAAAAGAGCTTGGTAGGTAAATAAGGTGCTTTGAAGTGTCACTTTGCACACTTGAGCACACGATTAGGAAAAAATTGACAATAACCCCTAAATGTTATCGTTTGAAATGCTTGATTTTACTATTTTGAGAGTTATTGGAGTTGTAAAAAAAAATGATAAAAGGATGATTTAGATGTTGATTTTTAAATTACAGAATGTAAAAGATATGATCAAATTAATTTGCAATTGATAAAAAAAAATTTAATTAAATTAAATCTAATTAATTACAAAAATTAATTTAGATCTAAAAAAATTCTAATTAAAAAACTTTACTGCTTTTTTTTGTGCAATTTTAAAAACTAAATAAAACTAATTTTAAAATTGCTTTAAAAAAACGTTTTAAAAATAAAAGGGATTTTATTTTATTGTTTTAAACTTTTTAAGGAAACTCCCACGTGTTTTTAGAAAAAGACAATGAGTTAAAAAAAGGAATTTTGTGTAAAAGCTTTCCGAGTTTAAAAAATTAGAGTCTAATTTATCCTATCTTTCCAAAAAAATGAAAAGAGTTTGAAGTAGAAAAAATGATTTACTCTATCTTTCCAAAAATATATGCTTACGAGAAATCTTTAAACGATTTGATTTGGAATTTTACTAAAAAAATGCAAAACTTATTGAAATTTTAAAGGAAGAAAGTAAGCAAAACTTACAAAAAAAAAAGCATACGAGGTTTGACCTTCCTCATGGCCTTCCTTCCTTAGGTTTGACCTAGCATGTTTGAAACAGACGAGAAGGCGTTGAAACAAACAAAAGGCCACGCGTAGATGGAGTGCGGCAGATGCGGGCGCTCGAGAGAAAAAAATGCGAGAGAAGAGGTGTTTGTAGGTCGCGTGGGAAAGTTTTGTGTTGTTGGCGAGATGTGTGGGTGCGAGGAAGAACTTACGGTCCACGCATAAGAGTTTACAACCCCTTCAAACAAAAAAATGTGGCAGATGTTGTTTAAAATGCATGTGGTGTTTACATATGCGTAGCGAGATGCGTGGGCGCGAGAAGCAAAGAACCGAGAGATGGGTTGTTTGCAGGTGCGTGAAAGGAAACAAAGAACCCAAAAAAATGTTGCTGCGGGCGAGAAAGGAGTGTATAGTCACGCCACGAGAGGAAAAGAAATCTGATCCACACGGGGTGTTAGGAAGTTGGGCAGTCCACAATAGTCCACATAGGCTAAACCTTTACTGACCCCTTGAGCTTGAAAACTTTCACAACGATCCACTTGGTGAAGGTTTGAATAGAGATTGTGCGTGGCTGAACAATGAAGGAAGTGTGAACAATCCACAATGATTAGATTAAAGCAGTTAGAGGGACGGTCCATGCACGATCAAAAGCTCCTTCGCGAAACCATGCTGAGAGAAACACAAAAAACACTGCTGACCACATACTATCATGCATAGACAAATATCCTACAAAAACCAGAGATCTTAAAAAAATTTCACTTCCATTTTAATGAAAATGAAATGAATCTCTATTTTGGATTTAGTTATAACCAACTAAAAAAAGTAGTAAAACTCCTTATTTCTCAAGGTATTATGAAAACACCGCACATGCACAAGAAAAAACACAAAAAAAAACTTTAGAAAGCTTGGTTAGAGAGATTAGCAAGATAATTTCGAGAAAATAGTGATCAAAAAGACTTGCATGCGAGTAAAATAACGAAACCAAGAAAGAGTAATGGCAATGACAAAAAAATCGAGTGCACGTTTGCAATCTCAACTCGATACCATGAAAAGAGTTTGCGAGAATCGAATCGGAAATGAGGCCTGCGAAGTTGTTGCACTCAGCGGAGAATCGTGATAGCTCCAGCGATAGCGAAGGAAAAAATGATCAATAATGGAAGAACTTGCTCAGCGAAATAAAGCTTGCATAGAGGAAAGAAAGCGGAGTGTCTTGACATACTCATAAATGAATAGAAAAGGGGTACATATAGGGTCTTTGAGTAATCATAGTGCATGACACACATGAAACCCTAAACCTAACCCATGTGAGATGACCCTCCGACATGAGAGGAGGACACATAGGATAACTCACACTAACAACTTCCATATATCTTCCATCTATGAAACAATTTTGTTGATTATCACTTAAGTTCATTATTTTATTTACAATTATGTACAAATGCTACATGAGATATAAATTGGGTGCATAATTGTAGGTTTTATTGGATGGCGGAAAAATAATAGTTGAAAACACAATGCTTCTGCAAAGTAGAGGGCGAAACACTACGAAACATTTGACAACGCCACTTCTGAGTTCGAAAATTATGTGGGAGGCCTACACGAAGATGGGTGTGTTGAAAAATAAGATGAGACTTCCCCACCATTTGGCATGGAATTTCACATCTGACTTTTGTGAAGAAGGTAGAATTCTACAAAAGTGAGTTTGAGAGAGTCACGTTGGATAAGTTCTGGTTGGAGTAAAAGGTTAAGGAATCGTTATACGGGGTTGGAGAGATTTCCTCGAGTAAGATGGATTTTGAGGTCGATGTCCGATGGTTGAAGCGCTTTCAATAAAATTAGGAGAAATTGCGTGACTCAAACAAGATAATGGCTGAAAATCAACTAAACAACTTTACTTACATTCTTAAAATCCATCAACGTCACAAGGAATAATGGAAGAAGTTGTATTGGGTGTGTTGAAAATAAGATGAGACTTCCCCACCCTTTGGCATGGAATTTCACATACAAATTTTTACGAAGAAGGTAGACTTCTACAAAAGTGAGTGTGAGAGAGTCACATTGGATAACTTATCGTTGGAGTAAAAGCTTAAGGAATTGTTATACGAGGTTGGAGATATTTCCTCGAGTAAGATGGATTTGGAGGTCGATGTCCAATGGTTCGAACTACTCAATAAGAATTGGGAGACATTGCGTGACTCAAACAAGATAATGGCTGAAAATCAACTAAACAACTTTACTTTTGTTCTTAAAATCCATGAACATCATAAGGAATAATGGAAGAAGTTGTATATGGAGGCGAGGGTATCATAGAAAATGTACCAGTCACTCCTCCCAAAGGAAGTGTTGATAAATAAATATACAACTTTGTAATAAAATGTGAATGTGAATGTATTTGTTTTTTGGATAGAGGGTAAATTTGAGGGTTTTGAAAGGACCCACATCCTTGTACATCTTTGAGTATTTTTAGAGGATCCATAACGCTTATTCTGATGATGAAAACCAACACAAGGAACCTAGATGAAACCTGACCTTGTAACCGCAGAAATGGTGATGCAACATCCATGACGAGTGAAGAAATCTCCAGAGTGAAGCCAAAATGAGAATGTGGTGTCACGAGTGAAGTAGTAGCCCAAGTGAAGCAAAAATGATGCGACATCTCGTAGCGAGTGAAGCGATCTCGGAGTTAAGCGAGCGAGAATGCAACTTCTACAACGAGTGAATCGGTGGCATAAAGCGAAGCAGAACCTGCGTGCTTCAACATGGCGAGTGAAGAAACCAACATGTTGTGATTTTAGTGAGAAGAGAAGCCACATCTAGTGGTGAAACCACCTCAGAGAGGATCGTGCCTTGGCGGAGTTTGAACATAGGTGGGCGAAAGCACCTGACCATGTGTTTTGACCAGGACCACTCCCACCCCATCGGCATTCATGTATTTGTTATTCTAGATTTCATGTAGCATTTTCAATAACTTAATTGTGTTGTTTCATATGAAATTTTGGCTCATATACTTTTACTTCACTTGACTTTGATACACAAATAAGGAAAATCAATGTAATCTACTAAAGACATTGAAGATTTGAATGAGAATCGAAGTGTTGATTTGAAATGCAAAAATGGAGAAAGAAATATCATGAACACATCCTTCACCTACCAAAAAATCATTATTCCAAATGGATGACTTATCTTAATTAGCCTTACAAGGATTTTAGAGTCATTTGAGTGAAAAACATAGTCAAAGGTTATCTATTTATGTAAATGTACCCTAAGCCATTCAATCCATCTAGGAATCATCTAGATATTTTCTCATCACTTGGAGGTGTTATGCAAAAGATCCATATATTACAAGAGTGGTCCTAGATTGGCTAAGAGTATGAATTTGAAGAATACAAAGGTTAATATTCATATTTTCAAATTCTAAAGTCAAATAAAGGGTTTCTTGTTACTTTAAGTCCCTCATCCCCTCATAAGAGGCATACGAGGATGGGTCGGTGCATTCTATCGGGAGAATAACCACTTCCCATAAAAGACCCATCCACCCATTTAATGTCCATCCAATGACACATGGCGAAGGGTCGCCGTAGTTATTTTAGTTTTTTTGTAAATTTTTTGATGTGGAAAAATAAAGTGCAGCAAGTGAAAAGATTCAAACTTGTTACACATTGATTCTAAGGGGAAAAGGAACAAGTTAAACCAAAAGACTAAAAAATACATAATTTTAAAATGCTTAGATTCCTCAAAAGGAATATATTTTATATGATAAAAATTATAAATATCTCATTGTAATAAATGTTGTTTTTATTACGGTAAAGAACTAAGAGCATAAAGTGTGCAAGTTGGAAAAAGATTTTATGGGTTGAAATGACCCCTAGAGCATGGTATCAAAGTCTCATTCAGAACCTCATATACATGAATTTTAAATGTTTTGAATTTGAAGATACAAATTTATTTGTCAAAATAACTAACAAAACAATTATATTTTAAGTTTTATATGTAGATGATTTGCCCTTACAGAAACAATTAAGTGTACATTAGAAAATTCTATTCAAATTGATGGAATGCTTTAAATTTTTTAAAAAATAGTATTTAAAAATTATATTTACAAATTTAGTTTTTAAATTAGTTTCTAAGTTTTCAAATTTTATATATAAACTTTAACATTAATTATGTTATCACATTTATATTATTACATATTTATATTTCTTTCTTTTCGAATATTTCATTATCAAAAGTTATATGTATTTATGAAAAAGTTAAAATGTAATTTTCAATGTTCTACATCCACATCCACATATATACCAAAAGTCTAAGTTAAGTTGAGGTGTCAAATCTGCTTCTTGACATAAATAATTTTTTAATTGATGATATTTCCATATCCATTTTTCCATCTACATACAAAAATACAACTTTATGTGGGGTACAAAATGTCTCTCACCAAAATAAATAGGACCCTCAATCAAATACATAATAATGGATTTGATGGGATCACAATAAAAACACCTAATCACATGTAAAAGGAATTTAATAAAATTGAGTTAAGCTTGATATAGTTATAAGAGAAGAGAAGAGTCAAAATTAAGAAGAGGAAGATATTTAAAAACAATGAAATATCTGAATTTTTTCTATTATTAAATTCATAGTTATAAATATATGAAAGGATACCTTTTTCACCTCACCTCTATTATAAAATAGATTTTTTTTAAAATAAGAATAATTTATATACCTTATGCTCCAACATTCATTATAGTAGTTAGAATAAGAATGGCCAAACCATAATAAACTATTGAATAAGTAGTTTTATGCTTACGAGAAATATACAAATTTCATTGTAGTTGTTGACTCCAACACATATATATTTTCCAAAAAAATCTTGCTTCTAAGGTGATGCATAAAACACCAAGAAAATTTCATTGATTTAAGTCTGATTCTAATTATTTCCTATAACTATCTTGCACCAACAAATATATTCTCATGTATCTTAATAATTCTAGGACTGTTATACATTCCATACATTTACTTTCCTTTAAGACTGATATTCATTCCATACATTTACTTTCCAAACCTCAACCTGCTCTTTCCTATGATGCATCTCTTTGCATATCCTCTGCATCTACAACACATAACATTACATATTAGAAAAAATATTTAAGGCTTTGTATTATACATATAATAAAATAATGTATTGTATTTAAGGACATTCAATACTCACTTCGCATACACACTAAGTTGTTGAAAGACAAACGATGATGAGGATTTGTTTCATTCGTATTTGAGCGACCTACCATTATTGGAAAAAAATGATCATTATGTTAGTCTTTGCCTCACATATTTAAATTTCTTGCGAAAGTCACATTCACGCCAATAATTCAGTGTTTTACTGTGGGTTCCCTTTGTTGCATTTATCTCCTCTTTGCACAGATTGGTGTTAGGAAATTTTAAGCATTCATAGTCTTCAGTGTGGTTATTCAAACATTCTACAATAATTGGCCTCTAAGTTGCACCCAGGTGACATCTTCTACGACACTAAACCAAGGACACATGTGGGGATGGTTGTCTCATTGACATCTCCAATGAAATTAAAATCTAGTGCATTTGATGCTTGTAGGTTTGTCCTAAACCTCTCAACACATTCAATGTATGCCTCGATTGGTCCCTTTGTGCACGGTGGTGTATCGAACATTGAATTCAAGAAGTCTCTACATGTGTTTAGCCTAAAATTTGAATTGGTTTCTAGCATCAGTGACTAACTATTCTAGGAGTACTGTGACATATAACACACTATATAAAGTTATTTAGTATACCTGCGTAAAAAATAGACATAGAATAAATACAGATTGAAAAATACACTAGATTTTTCAACCTCCTTATATAATTGAAAACCAACTTGATATTATCAAGCATGTTGATGTTGTTGTGTAGACAGGGTTAATCTTGGCTACTACACTCATTCGTAACATTGGAAGATGAATACACATTGTCACCTACACATGAATGAAACATAAAGTCATTATTCTTTTTCCACTATAAACAATACTAAATACAAACACCATTAACAATACATGTTGAAAAACATTGTATGACTTAAAATATGTGCAATACCATCCAAGCATATTGGCTTGTTGTTTCTGGACACTTTGGGAAAACTTCTCTATTGCCCTCATTCACAACATTTGACCATGAATAAGCATAACCACCTACATATGAATGTAACATAAATCCAGTCTTCTCTTTCCACTACACAACCCCGAAAAGTAAAAAACCATTAAAAATACAAGTTGAAAAACACATTGTGGTTTTTAACTAGCCTCTAGAGAAAAAAACCTCTTACCATCCAGTGGCAGTGGTTGTTGATGTGGCGAGGGTGGGGCCATCCAGGAATGTGTCTTCATTTACAGTGTTTATCTCCACATATGTGTTGGCACTTGTACATGAATGGAACACAATTACAAAGTGATTATTATTTCCTTATGACTTACTCTTAATAATTAACATAGATACTTGGCACAAATGATATATATAGAGGCACAAAAAACAAACCATAAATAAGATATGTTTGAATTACCTTCCACTCTAGTGCTTGACAAGATGAAACCAAAAATATTGCCTATGAAACGCAATGCCTTCAACACATGCTTACATTTGTTTCCTCTTGTAGCCCAAGCACATTCCCATACATGGAAGGCACCACATTGCCTGACCAAATACCAAGTGTTGTTGGTTGTTTGAATCCTCACCCTCAATTCATGTCCATTAGGATGACGCGTAATGCAATCTGTATCCGGAATATTTTTTTCCCTCTTAACCACTTTGGAAATAGTTGTTTTTATTTTTTTAGTTGGTCAAGAAACCAAATTTTACAACTTCCTCTTGTGTCAGTAAACGATTCCACCCTATACACAAGTGTGTAGAAAAAATGGTCCATCTGGTGAGTACATTTTTTATCTATCACACAAGAATATGGTCTTTAGATAACATTGGTAAGCCTCGATAGATGTATTCATTTCATAATTAGCATGAATGAAATTTCTAAAATTCTTTCCCCACATGGCTATCAACTTAAAAAATGCAAAATCAATGACAATATAATCCCCGTGTAATCCTTTATGTTGAAGATTAACAAAAAAATTAAAGGCTCTTACTCCGTGACATGCCCTTCGTTATCACACCAAGTCTTCTTGAAGTACTCGATGAATTGAGTTTCCTCTTTGAATTCTTCAAGGAAGTCTTGAATCATTTGGAAGGTGTAATCTTCATGCATTCCCATACCATACATGATGGTACCCAATCTCTCAAAAATATTCCACCTCAACTCCTTGCTAGTATACTTGTATACATTTTTCAACCATGCCCTATGCACATGCCATAGACATATAAGTACATGACATCAAAAACACTCTTGTAAAAAATAAGAATAAGAATTAGAACTTTCCATTTGGAAAGTTAAGTGCTTCACATGATTGAAATATGTTATAGAAATTTAACTTTTAATGGCTTGGATTTCAATCGACACATCATCTATAATGAAGGCATTGATCTTCCAATTTGCTTGAAGAATTTTTCCTCATTTATGGACCTCTATCAACCACCGTAGATGTCTTCAATCTTATTCCTTGATGAAACGACTCATGCTACGGGTACCTTGACTTTTTTCTCATAAAAAATAGGCAAGGTGTATAATTAGTACTACAAGAAAAATGACATCAAGGTTAGCATCAAGTGCAATATAACAAAAAGGAAGAGTATTACTCTATAGAAAGATTAAATATTTTCAAACTTCATTTGGATTACTTACGCCATATTTATTTGTGGTGAATGTTGAATCCATGGAGATTATGGAATTGTGTGAATGTTGTACCATTCTCTCACACATCCATGGTATTTGCAACCCCATAATGAATGGAATGGTGTTTCCATTAGGCTATTGATAGAATAAAAATAGGCCCCTCTCCTCTGCATGTCATCAGTTCACGCTCATGGCATCATCAACGTGCTTTTGAGACCACTCAAAGTGCACTCTTTTCCATGCATTGATCACATATTTTCTTGTTAGGAATTGGTCCCTCTTGTTCAACATACATAGTAAGAAGAGATCCTCTCTATGTTTCTGATATACTATGTCCACAAGAGCACCCATCAACAAAAGACTCTCAATGTAACTTTTGCATTCACTTGATAAGTGTGGGGCAATAGAAACACGAGGGTCATTGGTAGTGTCATTTACACCATGACAACACTCACCATTTACACCACAATGAAACAAATCATTGTATATTATAATCCCACATGTGAGGTCTCCCATACATCACCTTCACAATGAATTAGCATGAAACATGTGTTAGTGCAAACAAGAAAAATACGCATATAGAAGAAAATGTGTAATCTAGCAAGAAAGAAGACAATGTAGACCATGAAAAGCGGGTGGAAAACATGAGACATCGCTCACAATGTCACAAGACAATCACGGCCAAATCAGTAAAAACATACAAGAAATGGACAAGCAAGACATAGGGAAAAGCCAACAAATAATGGCAAACAATGGCAAGCAAAGTATCAAACAACCATGGTAGCAAATAGTTCCTACAAAGTAAATGTTGCACATGAAACACCCATTAGCATGTTAGAAAGATAGAAAGTATGTCATGACATGCATATATCAATAGAGTAGTGTCTTAGTAAAATTGAAAAGTAACATGTAATAGAATAATAACTTTAGTGATGTGTATGAATGTAGATGTCCCTAGGAGTGTGATGGGGTGGTAAGAGGTACTGAGTGCAAACATCCATCTTTGTGTGTAAAGATATGTGTAAATTATGCATTCACAATTAGAAGGAAATTGAATGCACATGTGTATATAGAAAAGATAGTGACATATGAAATAATTTTCGACATAGTAAGGAAAGTGTAACATGCGCAGTATAAGCAAGCGAGGAAAATGTGCAACCAAGATATGTAGTATGTTGTGAATGTGTGAAATGGAATGGTATGCAATGTGTGAATGTGATAGGGCGGAGTGCCCCTTAAGTGGATGTGAATGAGCACGAGTGAAATGAGGTACATTTATAAAAGACCCCTCGATAGTTAAGAATGAATCATAGAACAAGAGTGTGTCATTAGAAATGGTTTAAATTGTGCACACTAGAAAGATATAATAAATGAAGAACATAGCGTAGAGAGTGTGAGTGAATGTGGTGAGGTTCATTTCAAATTGAGGCCCTCGAAAGTAGATTATGAACCATAGAACTAGAGTACATCATAGGGAAGTGTGTTGTGTAAGAGTATGATGTTATAGATATGTGTCGTAAATGCCGAGTTAAGTGTGTGAGGTTCATGTGTATAGTATGCCTTCAACAGTCAAGTGTGAACTATAACACAAGAGTGCATCATTGGGTAATGATGATACAAGTTGTGTGCATCAATGTGTGTACGATGAATGAAAAATACTAGATGTGAAACACAAAGCTTAATAGTGGAAATGCGAGACACACTGATAATGCTAAGGGGGAGGAATCATGATGCCCCCAATGTGCCAATGATGGAGATCTATGTGGTGATGTAAGAGATTACATGCCATTGTGGGAGTGTTATCTATGTCATGATAAGAGAGAGAGAGAGCCTGACCCAATGGTAGGAAAAAGCAATGGTAGAATCATGCCATGGTGGCGGAGTTTGAAATGTGTCTTGACCATCAATATAAGGAGTAGTTTCTTTGACAAAAGTGATTAGTTGGAGTTTATGTGAGGTTGATGTCACTGCGGAAGAAGTGATAGGAGAAGAGGGTAGGTTGATCGTGGGAGGTGGTTGTTGAGTTTGAATTGGTAGTGCCATAGATGACTTGAGAGGAGGCGGAGTGAGATTGATTTTGAGAGGAGGTTGATAGTTTGAGTGGATTACATAGGCAGCGTTTGAGTGTTTGTAGAAGGAACATTAGAAGTGATAACATGATGCTCATTAGACATAATTGAATCAGATTTAATAGCCCAATCATATGTAACACTTGAAGATGAACATGTAGAATTATTTTGTGTAGCAAATGAGATAAGGCCATAACACTTAATATGTCCAATTTGTCATGTGTCGATCATAAAAATCATTATCATTATGTCCATTGATTGATGATAATTGTAATATGGATGACCTTGATATTGTGCAAGCCGATAAGGAGGATAAAATGAGTAGATGGAAAGTTGGTTAATTAACGAGTGAGGAGCTGCACAAGAATATCTTGTTGTTTTAGCATTGAGATCAAATTTGAGAGGCATGGGAATGCGAGATTTGAGGTTCATTGATATGAGCACATGTAGAAGACATAGAATGAGGATAAGAAGAAGAAATAACATGAGCTTGAGAAATGTCCTTAAGATGTTTGATTTTTATTTAAGAGATGTGATTGTGGATTCCATAGCCTAAAATTTATCTTGAAATAAAGAATGTAAAGCTTGAATGGATTTGTAAATAGATTGATTGGAATTAGGACCAAGAGAGTCATCAAAAAGATGATCAAAGATAACGACTTGAGAAAGTGGTGTATTGCTAGGAAGATACATAGTGTCTAAGGATTTTAGAAGAACATCTTTACAAGATGAGTGCATTTGAAGCAAGGAGACTTGAGAACCCTTAGGAGCCATGAAAGAAGAAAAATGAGGATCCAAGAGTATTCGAATGAGATGGGTTCACCAAATGATTTAACAAATATGGAATTTTATGAAATCCTAATTGCAGAGTCACATGCGATAAATAAAACAATAAAACACATATATGACACAAGTAATAGGAAAATGGTAAGTTGAAACCCTAAGTGTAAGAGGGAGGAAAGAAGACTTAGTTGATTCACAATAAATCCTGAAGTGTACGAGGTTGAAAACTAATGGAACAAGGTTATAGAATTTTGTCTCCATGCCGAATAAATTGTGTGATTGCTAGAATAGGTTGGACCAAGGCGCTTAGGATAGTATTGGGGAACCTAGGTACTAGAGTCCCTATCTGGGTGCATGTAACTACATAGAGGCTCTGAAACTATTTTTCACCGTGTCGCAAGTGTGTCATTATTCCTCGTTGTTGATCGCTTGTGTATCACACTATACCTGCAAAATTCACCTATAACCTGTAAAACAAAAGAACTCTGTAAAACCCCAAAACACATCAAATCCTAAAAAAAAAATATGTAAATGGGGATTGAACTAACCTTGGTAGTCACCCAACTGAGTGAACTTATGATCCAAGTGTTGCACTACATTTTAAACTCAATGTAGTTCTCCTTTCGTGTGTAAGCATTGTGCCCAGGAAGATCTTGTGCAAGATGCACTTGATAGCGAGAAATAGCTAGATGTAGCAATGTAAGTAGATGTGTGTATATAAAAATGAACTTCCCCTCCTATGAAGTGTATGTAGAAAATTCAATCCCTTGTCCCTTGAATGATAGCTAGATGGATGCTTTGATGATCTTGGAATGCCTTTGGATGCAGCCTTAGGTGATGATAATAGATGCTTAGAGCTTGGTCCTTTATTATGGTCATATAACATTGTATTTATGTGATTCCTTGTTTGAATTTCGTAATCAACCACTAAAAGGACGACCCATAAGAAATATAGAAGCCCAACAACTAGAAGATGCCTAAAAGAGGTGAGTAAGATACAAAGAGGTTTGGGGTGCCCAAAGGGGAAGAGGGTGCAGGCCTTTGGTGTCCAAACTTAGAGAAACCAAGTGACAAAGGTCGGCCGGGAAATGGGTTTGGAAGATCAAGAAGGAAACCAGAAAAGAAAGCAATGAGGCCAAAGAAAATAGTCAATTAGTACTTTTCTCGCTTAGGAATAATATGAATGCAAGTATGTCATTATGATGCGAAATGTACCCAAGTGCACGATTTAGTGTCTACAGCATAAAGTCTCATCCACATCAAATTTGTAACCAATATCTCTCTCCTTGGAGGGTAGCCATATATTTTCCTTCTTATTCTCGAATTAGTGTAACTCCATATGAAGCTTCCATCATTTTTCCTCAAGAATGAGTGTCAACATTACAATCATCACAATGAAATTTAATATCCTTGTTATAAATATAAGTAGCATTCTTTATAATTTTCCCCTTTCCTTTACCCTTTTCCTTGGCATCACCTTGCTATTTTTATCACTTTAAGAGGTAGATGAACATTTCTTTTTGCCCACCTAGAAGTAGTGATCTTGAGAAAAAGGCCCATCTATATCCTTAGGATTGGCCAAGAGGAATGGTATCCTAAAATGGATATGTAGTCCACTAACATATTTCATCAAGATGTCACAATCTACTACATCTTTTCTCATTTGGAAAACCTTCTTATAAAACTCACTTGTATACTCATGCATGCTTTGGCCTTGTTTTTTCTTGAGATATTGCAAATGCATGGACCTCTCTATTATTGATAAAATTTTAACACCCCCTTTTTCAAAATAATTCGTAAATATTCCTATTACTTCTTGCTTGTTATTGCATTTGTAATGAGTTGGGAAGGGGCCACTAGGTATTTAATGCATTATTTTATTTATCTAACACTAAGTGGTTTTGTGGCATTCTTTAATTTGTCAGCTATCATCATAAGATCAATATATATTTGTCATTTGTTTTATCAACATGGATATGGAAGTTGTTAACAATGGAAATCAAGTTCGCTTCGTGATATCTTTGTTTGGTTTTCAAGCTCATATTTTGATATTCTTGACTTTCCCATTCGGAAATGATTATTGAAGGTGGCAATAGTAAAAAATGATGTTTGAAAATGATTTTCGTTTGTTGTAGTTAAATAATGGATTGTATCTCATTGCCTATATTTTCACTTCGAATGTATTGTTTACACATGGAATGTGAATTTCAGAAATAATAAGGTTGGGATTTTCCCATTAAATATTATATCTTAACTTTGATTTTCCTATTGCTATGGTAAATATTATATGATATGGTATGTTTGGTTTAGCTCGGATGACATTCAAAGGTGGTATAAGGTGATTGGAAATAGTATGTTGAATGATTTTATTTAGACCATAGTATAGACCTCCATTTTGAAGAATCAATTTTTGAGGTGGTGAGTAGGGAGTATAGTGGTGAAGTGATGGTGGTGAGTTAATGGGAATTAAATGAGCCTGTATGAGCATTGAACTATGGGTTGTTTTGGATTTTGAGTCATTTGTTTAGTTTTTGCATTGGAAATAAATTTGAGTTGTGGGTTTCTGGTTCTGGGAAAGTAGAGATTGTTGGTTTTGAGCTTGAGTTTTTAGTATAAGCAAACACATGACAATATTCAATATGTATGAAATGTTTTTTTATAGTTGTGTTTCTTACTCTAGTTGGTCTTTGTGTGCATGCAAAGTTGACACAAAATTTTGGCCCATTAGTATTTTTTTTTTTCTATGAAGTTATAAGCTCGCTCGAGTTGTTATCTTTCATACCCATTTGGATTTTTCAAAGAATTTTTACATACAGTGAAATGAATATCATTTGCATGTTAAAAATGGTGACTTCTTTGAATTATTGTTCGGTTTTCAAAACATGCAGTCATTCTTTTGGTGATATTGTCATTTTAATGGGTGAAATGTGTTCATTTTAAGGTCCAGTTACTCATTTTTAATATAGTTGAGTTGGGTATTGGTTATTGTGGAAGCTTGTCAAATAAATATTTTGTGTCACCATTTCTCCTTTCTAGGTTGAAGCATAGATGTATGTTTGATGAAAAATGAATAATATTTTAGTTTTTTTGGGGGATTTCTTTTCTCATCGATTATTTTCGTGGATGAATACCGATTTTATATTGAAGTTTGGGATTTTATGGTTTTAGTTTGGCTATTTAATAACTTATTGAAGCTTCTACAATCTTTATGATAAAAGACCATGTCGATGCATTCATTTTTTAATATACTCGTTAATTTGTTTTAAGGGATTAATGGTGAATATTTGGGTATAAAAATTTGATAGTTATTTAATTACATTTGAGCTTTGAGGCGAGTTATAAGTTGAATATGATGGAATGATTTTGAACAAATCGGTTGTTGTCTGTCATGCATGTACATTTGAAGGAATTTCTTGTTAAAATCTTCATTTTTAAAATCTCAAAACTAGACAATCATTTGATTTTTTTGAAAAAGAAAAACAGTATCTAGAGATGGTTTTTTTCTTGACTATTTTAAATGATTATGTGGAGATGGAAAATAAGGGTTTGAAGTAAATTGTTTTGCAGAAGTATATGTATGTTTTCTTCATTTTCAGAACTAAGTGTTCTCATATGGATAAATGTCCACCTATTACTTTGATTGGTACTAAGATGACTCTATTTTTGGGAAATTAATGTTTCTACATGCTAAATGATTGGTAATTATCTCTCCTTTTCAATATTGCAATCATGTCTGGATGGGATGGTTGGGGTTCTAGAAGATCTGGGTCTCATCACTCATGGGGGCATAATAGTTTTCAAGGTCAATCACAGTGGAAAAGAGGCTCACCTAGGGGTGGCTGAAGGGGAGATAGTACACTTGAGGGAGGAGACCTTTTGTTAGACATGGCCCCACCCATGTTTCCATACATTTCGATGCAAATGAACCCTGCCTTCATGAAGTTTTACAAGTGATTGAATCTTATCCTCATACCCAACCTTCCGTAGTATCAATAACCCTCCTTTGCATAATGTTGAACATGCACATGTTAATCATAACCCGTCTTCCTCAAACAGGTCTGCTCAATTTGCCCCATCTCATATACCTCCTCGCAATGTCTTACTGTCACCACCTCACCATTATTACTTGGGAAAAACCAATTTGTGCATTCACATGACTCACCACTACCCTCTAAGCATGTTAGGTCCTCTTCCTATAGTGCCTAAGGTGACAAGTGTAGTAAAGAGAGTTAAGTTGGAGGTGGAGGAAGATTCTGGGATTATTACACACTATTCTACCGGTTGAGCCATATGAATATGTTGAAATGACCATAGAAGTAGGAACACCATTGTTGGACTTGACTGGAGAGGATTGATTATGATACATTAGATTGATGAACTTGATAAACATATTAATCATTTGTAGATACTTTATATTTTTGGATTATGATTGGTAAACTTATGATGACATTTATTATATCTATATGCATATGAGTGGATGGCTTTTGAGTTTAATTATTGTTTGATAATGATGATGTGTTTGTTTTTTAAAAGGAATGGAATGCTTTATGGTTGTGTTTAACATTTATTTAATGTATTGAGTATTTGGTGGGCCCCTGTTTTAATGACTCATGCCTCATTTAAATGTCTAAATGTCATATGTTTTAAAGTTACACGAGTCCTTTGATTATAATCAATACATGATTATAAAGTGTCACCTAAGACATAACTAATGACTTATTACTTATTTATTGGAAGTTATCAAATAATATCAATTGGTTAATTATTCTCAAGAAGATATTATAAAAGGACTTGGAAGATACAATTTCAAGGATGAGAAATTATTGTAGCTATTTTGAAGATTATTTCATTCTAAAATTATTTCTATGCAATGTTTTTCTGAGGCAAGTGATCTTACAGGCGTTGTGATGACATTGTTTTGAGGTTTGAGTATGAAAATCGAATGCAACAGGTATATCCAAATTTAATATCATTTTTCGATTATCTAATTTATTATTCTACATTTTATCTAAACTGATTGCAGATCTTTATCTGTCATATCCAAAGCAGGCCTTGATGATATATTCATTTCGATCTCGAAATAAATGCAAATTTTGTAGCCATGTTGGCCTTGATTTGAATCATGACCTTGTTAAGACGATGTTTTAGCGATCATTGTACTCTTTCATCAATGCAAAATCTATTTCTCTTCATCATGTTTATTTTTACTTTCATCTTATCATTCATGTAAATATGTTTATATGTTAATATCGTTTGTGTTATTTCTTTTGTTTTTGTTATGTTTTATCTTCAAGATCATAATATCATTTGAAAAAATAAATTACAAGGAAGAGATTATAAATATATCACTTAAGATTTTCACCTTTTCAAGAGGTTACCTAATTAATAGGTTTCACTTTATCGGATAAAGGTTGATAACATTTTCATATGGAAAATAGTTTGATTTATAAGTGATTATCTTGCATATAAAGTCATAAAGCTTATGAAAAATCTCTTCATTAGTCTAATTTATTTTTATGTGGTCTTGTTGTGTCTTTTGGTGTGTTTTATTAGTTCTTTTGTTAGAGTGTGTATATCCTCTTTGCTTCCAAGAAATAGAAACTTCCCATATCTTAGGTTGACTCATTGTTGAACCTATGTTAAACTACCCACACTTAAGCCAATTCTTAAGTATAATTCGATTAAAATGGTTTGATTCCATCTTGACCTTTTGCATTAGGAGAAAGGGTTGATTAGTTGTGTTGATATAATTTTCATGACAACTAATTTAGCGACTTTGTTGGGGATCTTTTCTATTTCTTATTTCTAAGTGGATTTCTTCTAACTATCCAATTTCTCTTCTTTCAATTTTGTCGCAGAGTATATTTCCTCTAACTATCTACTCTTTGATTTCTTCAAATGACCATTAGAGGTTTTGCACCTCTTGATCAAGTTGGTTTACTCATTGGAAGTACTCAATTAGATATCAATTTTGATATTCAAACTGTTGTTTGGGATTCCATAGCCATTGTTGCAGTTTGCACAAGCTAGTGAGGTTCTTAACGATGAAGAGGATAGAGCCCTTGATATTCAAAGGCTCACAAGGTCTAGTATTCAAACCCAACATGACATTGTAAAGAGAAATAAACAAGTTAAGGACAAAAGGGAAGTAACTTTAAAATATAAAAATAAGTCTAAAGTTTTACCTTTGGATATTGTGAATGATAAGAAGCTTCTTAAACATTTATGTTAGATAAACCTTAACTTGTGTTGTCTTATTCTAATTTCTTTAACAATGGTTGATGAAGGTGAGAGAGAATGGAGACAAAATGGAGAAGAAAGAGAGTGTACCTAGTCCTAATCATAACCAAAGCAGGATCCCTAGTTTTGAATGTAATAGGGACAATGTTACTGATAATGAAGCATCAGATCATGAAGAGGATAACCTCAATCCTTGGCTTAAAGGAAATCCAATTGATATTGGGAGAAACCCTCCCAAATTACCATCCTTAAAGGGCATTCAATTACCTAAGTTTTCTGGTGAGTATGGCTCATCTTGGGAAGATCACCTTGACTCTTTCAAACTGATATGTGCAGCCATAGGGGTAACAAATGAGAGGGCTTCTTTAAGACTCTTCTCACAAACACTTGAAGGTAGAGCCTATAAAGCCTTTATTATTTTTCCTTCAAAATCCCTTACTAGGTGGTCAGATATAGAAGACTGGTTAGAAGATTGTTTTGGAAAAGATAAGGATGAGTTTGAACTTGTGAATGAGCTTTCTAACATGACTATGGACCCTGGTGAGACTATTTATCATTTTACTATTTGTTTCACCAAACTACGACAAAAGATACCTTCTAAAGTAAGACCTCCAAAGAATCTAGCAAGGCTATATTATTGTAATGCTTTACCATCAAAATATAGGCTTATTATAATCAATACATGATTATAAAGTGTCACCTAAGACATAAGTAATGACTTATTATAAAGTTATAACTTATTTACTTGAAATTATTCAAATAATATCAATCGGTTATAACCGATTATACAAGAAGATATTATAAAAGGACTTGGAAGATACAATTTCAAGGGATGAGAAATCAGGTATTACAGCTATTTTGAAGATTATTTCATTATGAAATTATTTTTGTGTAATGTTTTTCTGAGAAAGTGATCTTACAGGTGTTGTGATGACATTGTTTTGAGGTTTGAGTATGAAAATCAAATGCAACGGTATATCTAGATTTAATATCATTTTTTGATTATCTGATTTATTATTCGCATTTATCTAAACTGATTACAGATCTTTATTTGTCATATCTAGAGTAGGCCTTGATGATATCTTCATTTCGATCTGAAATAAATGTAAATTTTGTAGCCATGTTGGCCTTGATTTGAATCATGACTTTGTTAAGACGTTTTTAGCAATCATTGTACTCTTTCATAAATGAAAAATTTGTTTCTCTTCATCATGTCTATTTTTATTTTCATCTTATCATTTGTGTAAATATGTTTATATGTTAATATTGTTTGTGTTCTTTCTTTTGTTTGTTGTTATGTTTTTATCTTCAAGATCATTATATCATTTTGACAAATAAATGGACAAAGAAGAGATTATAAATATATCACTTAATATTTTCACCTTTTCAAGAGGTTACCTAATTAATAGGTTTCACTCTGTCGGATAAAGGTTGATAACATTTTCATATGGAAAATTAGTTTGATTTATAAGTGATTATCTTGCATATAAAGTCATAAAGCTTACGAAAAATCTCTTCATCGAGTTTAATTTATTTTTTGTGGTCTTGTTGTTTTTTATTAGTTCTTTTGTTAGAGCATGTATATCCTCTTTGCTACCAGAAATATAAACTTCCCGAGATCTTAGGTTGAATCATTATTGAACCTATGTTAAACTACCCACACTTAAGCCAATTCTTAAGTACAATTATGATTAAACTAGTCTGATTCCATCTTGACCTTTACGTTAAGTTTAAAGGGTTTGATTAGTTGTCGATTTAATTTTCATCGACAACACTCTCTTCTTCACAACAATTAAGATAAAACTACTTCTTTGTTATCTTATTAAAATCATCCCGCTTAGTAACATAAGGTAGCTTCTTAATGAACAAAGTATGAACATAACAATCAAACCAAGTTAAATCATTATTGGTTAGTTTTAACCTTGTAAAATAAATATTTTGGCCTTCACTAATTTGATGCAAACTAAATTATACCTCAAGTTAAGCTAGCTAATGGTCTAGCTTCCCAAAACTCACATACCACCATAGGGTTAGATCTCTATATTTTCCTCATCCTTAAAGGGAGGTGCAATCAAGTTGGTATGGGTTGAATATTCCTCCTTCTAATGCTCAAAAGAATCCTCCTTATCTATTATCAAATCTCTATAGCTAGTTTCTCAATAAGAATTCTCATGATGGACTCCAAGTGGTTCATATAAATAGAAACGTGAGCCACATCATATTCTAGTTTTTGAAAAATCTCCTTTGTTTTTCGAGCATCTTCATCTTGGTGTGAGCCATTATATTAAATATATTTTTCCACTTTTTATGAAAGAGCATCACGAGGTAAATTTGAATGACTGCATGCCTTTTGAATTTTTGGCTTAATATAAGAGTATACAAAAAATTTGAGTGCAATGTCTTGGACTTTGAAAAGCGAGATAGGAATGGTGCATGAATGAATTGAGTGAATGGGAGTGTGCAATAGTGTGCACTATTTTGATAGAAGTATGGGTGCATAAGAATTTGTCGAGACACAAAGGTGGTGCGCAAAGGATTACTCATAGGTAAACAAAGTGTGTGGATATTTTTAAAGGAAGTACTCGAGACTATGTAGAAGCATGATTGCATGAAGGAATGAAGAAACTAAAAGACATAATTAAAAGATGACAAAGAAGGAGGTGGAAGTTGATAGGTAGCGTGTAAAGAAAGTAAAGGAGAAAAATCTTCATATGATCAATTGATAAGGACGACATCAAAATATTTTCTCAACCATTGGATTAGGGTAGTTTGATTCCATTAATGGAAGTATGAGCAATATAGGTGGAGAAAGTTTGAGTAGGTTTTGAAAAATCCTATAAAAGGAAAGGTCCACACCATATTGAAAAGAGTGTTTGAGCAAGAGTAAGGAAGATGATATGAAAGTTCCAAGTTTAAGCTTGAAATAGAGTGAGCCATAGAAAAGTCCTTGGTGCATGTAAAAACCACATGAGATAGTTTAAAGTCTCGTGATAAGTATGTAACCACCACATAAGAGGGGATTTGTGAAGTTGTTGTTAAGGCTTTAGAATCAATAGAAAACCATGTCTTTCGTGTTCATTTTATGTTATGTTAGACTCTAAAAATGGACAAGATCCTTTCGATATGACTAGACCCTTCATCAAGTGGTATTAGAACATGACTACAAACCTTAGAAAGGACAGTTGAAAGGTCAAGTAGAACACCAACTATGAGGCAACTTGTTGAGAAGCAAGATGTCGCCAAGAAGAGTTTTGTATGGAGGAGTGGCAAATGCCGCTATTATGGGTGCATTAGAACAAGTAATGATAGAAATGAGGGGTGTAAAGACCATGATTAAAGTGGTCGAGGAGGATGCAGACACATACCCAAAGGCTCCTGTGTGGGTGAAGGAGTTGACACTTCATTTTACACATGGCATCTATTCCAATTCAATTGGCTTCACTAGACACGTCCTTTCAAAGGTGGACATCAAGTTTGACAATTTTAAAGATTTTGAAAAATCAACAAATTTTGAGGTCACGAAAATGAATCACTACAGAGCAGACCTTTCCGGTGATGTAGAATTAACAGGGGAGTATGTGGATGAACCAACTTAGCCCATCTTATGGACAAACATCAGGAAAAGCATCTTAAACTTTATAAACTCCGACAAAGAGGGTTCATGGTACAAGATGCTCAAAGTGATGATAAAGGAGGCACACTAAATGCAAGAGACATTGGAGGTGAATAAAACAAGGAACAAGAGGAAGAATCCATAGAAGTTGAGAGGCGTGATTCTTTAGAGCTATCTTGAGAACAATTCGAGGGCCACTAATGGATGTCTCATTGATCTCTAGAAGATTAGAGCCAAAATATTTTGTGAACTATCTCATAATTATGGAATAATACTTTGAGTTTGAAGAGATAATAGCCTTGTAGTGTTTTAAGCTAAGCATAGACTAGAATTAAAGAGCATGCATCACTATGGTGGAAGGAGATTCAAAATTAGCACCGAAGAAGAGGCAAAGATAAGATAGTGTGCTCGAACCATATGGTTGTAAAAATGAAGAGTAAGTTTCTACCTTTTGATTATTAAATGTTTTTATTTAAAAGTTTCAAAACTTGAAGCAAAAGAAGATGTTTATTTAACATTATACGAAGAGAATATTTATTCGAGGCAACATCTTAACTAAATTCTATAAAACGTGTTTCAAAGACATGGAACTGTTGGGCATAATATCGTGCACAAATGATAATAGAAGTCACAAAGACTATTAGGTCAATTTTGTCACAAGAAATGTGACACATGGATGTAAGGAATCTTTTAAGATCCATTCATAAAATCATGATTACATTTGGACAGACTAAAGTCGACCAAGAAAAGGTCATGACTTATATAAATGGATTGAGATTTGGCATCCAGAAGAAGATAAGTATTTTTCATGTTTAAACTATTGAGGAGGATTATTAGTTAGCCTTGAAGGTAGAGGAAAAGTTGGCACACAAAATTCAAACCATAGCTAGAAGGGGAAGCCATAAAATTTTTGTGTGTGTGGTAGAGGAGGAAGTGGTCACAGATATAGTAAGCTGCAAGAAGATGAGTGCAGTAGTGCGCAGATTATCTAACTAATCATATAACACGGTGCTTTTTAAATCAACGCAAATTACACTTGCGTGTATACTTTTAAAATTACCCTCATCGTTAACATGACTAATACACGTACACCTTTCCCTAATGTCTCTCGTACATTGTGCATTCAAATTCCCCTTACTTTTACAATTTCTCTAACTACCAAATGGAGTCAACATATGCAAATTCAATCGGGTATTCTTCAATGCGTCTAATAATAGTTTAAAGAACCTCTACATTAATTTGAATGTTTGTGACCTTAAGGTGAAAGTTTATGTCGATCTCCTCTTTAATTAGGATTTGGAGGTGTCTTTCACAACACAACATTTTTCATCCACTTCTTGCATTTTCTTGTATCTCCCTCTACATTTTTTGCGACGTCTACCAAAAAATGGGTTTTATCCTTTTACGATTACCAAACATGTCATGCTCTTCGTATTTCATATATTTTCACATTGTCCCCTCGATTCTTCTTTCCTTTCCCATCCGCTTCTCCACCCTCAAACGCACATTTTCTACACCCCTCTTCCTTCCCCTTCATTTCTCTTCATCTAGTTTCACTTCTTCACTATATCCCTTTCAACGTTCACATCGTACATTTCACGTACGATTTCTAGTTTAATAAAGTCATTATCTATCAAAAGTCTTGTCTTGAGTCAACAAAAAGTGTGTTTATAAAATGTGTTTCATCCATAGTGTGGGGTGCATTATCGGTTGAAACCGACATCCAATAGAATTGTAAAATGAGCCTCAAAGACAAATTCAACTAAGTCAAGTAGCAAAAACGATGGAGGCATGAGGCAATTGGTAGACGGCAGTGTATGACATTTTATAGTGGTTATAACATTGTGCTTCACCTTGAGAAATTGATTTATTGGTTTTCTTTAGAGGAGTGTAGAGACCCACTTAATTCAATTGTGCACATTGGCAATCAAGCGCTTCATGTTAATCACCAGCGACAAGATCACATTTTGCTATGGTGACTTCATTTTCAGTTGTGTGTTTGCTTTGATATGCAGAATAAGAAGATGTTTGTGCATGCTTGCTTTGAATGTGCAAGCATTCCTAATGTAATCTCTTGAACGTGTTGTGATATGGCGTGGAAAGTGCAGAACATCTATGAAACAGATGTATAAGAGGGAAACTAACTGCAGAAATCCTCTGATTGTAGAGATCCTTTGACTGTCGTACTTCTTTATGAAGATGATCACTAGTGAAACATTCATTGCGATTCACATGGAGTAAATGCAAGATGCATTCTTTGCATAGTAGTGGTCATGTGCAACAAGATCTAGACAACAAGATTCAAACAGTAATATATGCAGACCTAAAAGTATGCAGTGGCATACGATTCTGGTTTCAGTTCCACTTTGCCCCATGTTCACACTAAGGGGGTGAATGTTAGGAAATTTATATGTTATTGTGAACATTATTTATGTGTGTATTTGTAATATATGAGTTGTCATATAAACAACTCATATAATGTTGTAATAGTTTAATTATATTGGTGAGTTGTGATAATAACTCATGTAGATTATCTCTAGAGAGATATTAGGAGTTGAGTGAGAGATATGAGGGATTAGAGATAGGTGGAGAGATTTAGTGGATAAGCATGGACTCCATATTAGGAGATCGACGAAGTCTATAAAGTATTGTACTCTACCTTATGTTATTATCCCGAATAAATTTTTCAATTATTTTTCATATTATATTTTCAATTACATGTGTCGAGTTTTATTCTAATCATGTACATCAAATTTTTAACAATTCTTGATTGTCCTAAATTTGCTAATGCACTTATGTATTTTTAGACATCTTGAATTTAAATTGGGATCTTATTAGCATGCATGTTGATACATGACGAAGAAATACCAAAAAACCCAGGAAACATAAAACAAGGGTCAAGGGACCCACAACAAGGATGAATGAACCCATAACATACAATTCTGGCAAAACTTTCATAACATATAGACAATAAGAGGGGGAGAATAAATCGAGGAGAGAAAACAAGAAGAATAGAGAAAGAAATAAGGACAAACATAGAAGAATAGAGAAGCGACGAGAGACAATATAAAAACTAAAAAAGAGATATTGAGTCAAAAGTCAAACAAACTAGATACACACTATCAAGAGCCTCGAATGAACCAATAAACACACTAGCACGATAGCAAATTACTAGAGTCCCTTTCAAAATTTGATGTCTACATCTATAAACTTCGGGGTTGATTGTATTTGTTTCTCGTCTTTTGCCTTGAGGCACTGCCAAGCCTCGTGGTCTTTTGTGGACTTTACAAACATTTGAATATGTTTTAAAAAATATTTCCATGAATCCTTTTCCTATTCATACACGATAACAAATTAACATTTATAAAGCCGGCAAACCAACTCTAGTTCATGATGAGATCACTCGAGATTTACAAGTTAATCCAAATTCTTCTCGAATGCTCTCTCAACATTTAATTTCGTAACAATGAAATTCTCTGATGGTTGCTGATATATGGAATACTTTTGTCATGATCTATTCGATTAGATTGTATGCGTACATTTTGCTACGGATTTTGCAAATATTCACCGAATTACTTCAGTCCGCATACATTTTGCTACGCATTTTGAAAATATTCACCGAATTCCTTCAGTTTTAGCATAGGGAGTCAAAACACAGACTCCATACTGTTTTGAACAAGAAATCTTCATTAAGAAAATAATAATGATGATATACATCTTGTTAAACTAAAACACCATCTTCACCTATGGGTGCAAACTTTCCCTTCCCTCCGCGCAGTTTATACACCATTAATTTCTAGGAGAGCACATGCAAAGAATTATTTACATTTTCTAGCTGTTCCGATTAAGCTTTGCTGCAAGCTCAAATCGATCGCCTAAATATGCATGGAAAAAGGATTCTGTATCAACGGGCTAGTTCAACTCCATCGTCCATCCCATGCTATCCTCAGCCAATCCCATCTGAATGCCTGTAAGAGCTGAATATAAGTCTCGGGAAACATCTCCCGGAGTTCCATTCTTGTAAACCACCCTGTAAGAATGCAAAAAAAACAAAAACAAAACTATTTTCAGATATTGACCTTATCTAAATATTATGGTCACCATGCAATTGTTTTGGATTAAAAAGAACAAGAAGTTAGTTTATTTGAAATAAATTTCAGAAATGTCATTTAGAGACTTTTTCCCTCCAAGGGTACTTTTCTATTTAAGTTTCACAAATAGACGAGTTTTCCTATGGTCAAAGATATCAGCCAAAAAAACAATGCACCCAACAAATTTGTACACACCTGGGGGCCAGGGGTAGGGAAGAAATCTTTATATACTTCAAAACTGGACTAGTAGAAAGTTCAGATCTTTAAAAGTTCTTTTAATGTTTGTGACTTCACAATAGGAGACTAGAGACTAGTGACTGATGGAACAAACAACACCAGACCCCTGCATCATTTCACTTGCATACTCGCAATGATAGCCTACATACACTTCTGACAAAGGAAACTTGTGCTATCGACGCTTTTAAAAGAAATCTACAGTGAAGACAATAAAAAATAATGTAAAACTTAACCTGAAGACTAGAACTTAATGTAACTGGTTATATAGCAGTGTCTTTGTTATATACTAACAGAGGTAACAGCTTCAACTAAGAAAATGTTGAATGGGATAATAGTAATACATGAATCAGTCATATAATATGCTTTACAGTCCTTGTCCATGATCTAAGAATTGTAAATGAATAAGCCTCCAGATGAGTTACTTGCCTCTTATCAAGATAAGTAATACTGCCCACAGGAGAGACCACCACTGCGGTGCCTGTGCAAAACACCTCATTTGCGTCAAACAATTCATCTACAGATATCAAGCGCTCTTGGACCTGCACAAATAAAGGGGTTCTGAGATGTAAATCTCCACAATAGCATTTAAAGAGTCTATACAGACAACTCCGCGTTATCACTGAGATGCAAATTTCTAGTACACAAGTTCCATCCACAGTTGCTTTTAAAGAATCTCTATGGACAACTCTGCTTTATCATAATTGACTTAAGTTGATGCACACAGAAGAGCACTAGGAATATTCAAAAATAACATTTAAAACCAAATACATATAAATACCTCATAACCTCGGCTACGAGCCACCTCAATTATACTTTTCCTTGTAATTCCTGGAAGTATGGTTCCGTGCAGCGATGGAGTAGAAACAATATTATCCTGTAGTACCAATTTTTATAAAAAAACAATGGAAGTAGAGAAACCCGCTTAACTCATTGTTAACATAGGAGATTATTTGCACTGCAAGTAGAGAAAATTGCTTACTTGCACATAAACAAACTTCAAATTCACAAATGAGTAAGTAAACAAATCAAAATAAGTTATACCTTCACCACAAAGATGTTGCAAGAAGAGACCTCCTCAAGGTACTTCTTGTTGATTGCATCCAGATAGATCACATCAGAAAAGCCATTTTCTTTAGCTCTAGATTGTACTCTCAAAACCTGTAAGAAAAAGGTTGTTTGTTCATTTATGTTTTTTGCAGGATCAAGACAGCCAACAGAAACTATATGATCTCTGTGTTGAAAGTGTATCTAGCTTTATATTATAATTAAGAATTACACTACAGTTACACATCTGCCAATAACCTTAAAGCCATAACAACAATCGGTTTACTTTCCCTAGCTATCAAAGTTACTATATATGTTTTCTTTGTCGTCATTTAATGACCATCATGGGGTTGAAGTCTTCAACTATGTATTTCAATATTGCTATGTGATAATTTTACATAAAGCTTCTTTTAGATGCTATCATAGCTACTTGGAGTTCCTGTCTTTTGTAACCAGTATTTATCCTGATCTATAATATGATCTTCCTTCAGTGTCTCTTGCACAGTTTATTTTTTTCTGGTAGTTGCTCTGCTGAAGCTCTCACTCTTCGATTGTGTCCTTAGTACTGCTACAATTTTAATGTGTTTCCATACGCTAACAGAATTCCAATTCTCTCATACATTATGGGGCCTTAACCCTTCCAATCTCCATCTACAATTGCGACATTTCAAATATAAATAACCTTACTTTATAGCTTTTCATGTATGGTTCTAAATAGATTATTTGTGCTAATCATGTTCATGATATGAATAACTATTGTAGATAATGTTTTTGCTTACTGGTGCATAATTGCCTATTGTTTTGATGCCTCCAGTTCCTCCAGGAGTGGCACGATGGTATTTAGTTTCAACCTGCAAATCGATTGGTGCCAACCCTTCCTGATACAGAGGAAAATGCTACAAATTAGTATTCGCATGGTAAAATTCAAGGAAAGAAAATAAGAACACACTAAACTCACATACACATCCTTTTTTTTATCATAATAGTTGTAGTAGAGATTCGGTGCACATATGATATACAGATAGGTTTCACACACTGCTGAAAGAGATAATATTTTATGATTATCATGTGCTAAACAAGGGCCAATAAAATCATTTACTCTCAATCATGCACAAAAGAGAGGGTTCATATGCTATATTTTGAGCCGGTTCAGCCTAAAAAGGGTAGCTATAATTATCCAACCACCCATGTTCAGCACCAACTAAATCTAATATGTTATAGGACTCTAAAACAACACTCCGAATTTTTATACACCGCACCTCTCCAATTCTCCACATAGATAAGGAATACTGATACACTATGTCAACCATTTTCTTACTATTTAGCATCAATAGCACAAACATAATTAATTGAAAAGCATTCAAAGACAAACCTTATAGTAGTTTCCAACAGGAGAAACATATATGAGAAAAGTAACCTCAGGTGCTGGGGCAACTCCTAGCACAGGCCCACTACCCATAAGAAGTGGCCTAATATAAAGCGAGCCTTTGCCAAAAGGTGGTATCTGCAACAGTGTGCCAATATCCATATTATCAAAAACAATTCTGGACACAATATTAGACATTTAAAAAGAAGACAATACATCAATATTACCCAGCGTTTGTTGGCCAAGACTGTTTGCTTCACAGTCTCCACAAATTGTTTGACCGATGGGGCAGGCATGCACAAACGCTCTGCACCATCAATCATTCGCAAGGCATTCTCTTCTGGTCGAAAAAGTACGATACGCCCATCAGCTCTTCTATATGCTTTCAAACCTTCAAATATGCCCTAAGGTACCAAAAAAAAAAACATGAAAATTAAAAGTGTGTCAAACTCAGCAAGAGAGATCAATTCTTGCAAAATGTGTTCAACTCCTTAGGATCTGACACAGATAATTCATATTGCTACTTAAGCCTCATAAATTGCAAACCAAAATCATAGCAAGCACCTTAAAAGCATGCCAACAAGATTTGAAAAGCTCATTAGGTTTGAAAAACTGAAAGGTTTACCAGAGTTTAGAATTTTAAATAGGTTTGGAATGGTTCAAAGCTAACATACAAAATTATGCATAATCGCAAAAACAGAATACAAACTGATATAAAAGAAACGATTAATGTTCAATGTTACCAGTATTTTAAAATTTGATATATCACAATATCATAGGATAATAGAGCATGGCACTTTCTCTGGAGTCTCCATAATCTAGGCAAGGACCACAAGGGTCTAAAAATGACAATTTAAACATCTTACAAAATAAGAACTTAAATTTTTTTAAGCTCACTAGGTTTGAGAATCTGAAAGGTTTATCAAAATTAAGAATTTTAAAAAGGTTTAGAACAGTTCAAAGCTATATAACATATAAAATTATACATAATCGCAAAAATAAAATACAAAAATGATATAAAAGAAACAATTGATGCCCAATGTTACCAATAGTTCAAAATTTGATATATCCCAGTATCATACAATATAAGAGCATGGCATTATCTCTGGAGTCTCCATAATCTAGGCACTAGGACAAAGCTCTAAAAGCGACAATTTAAACTTCTTACAAAATAAAATTTCACATCATATATTTCATGATAGAAAACACAACCAGTGCCAACATCATTGTCCAATGTTGGCCTATCTATAGCCATGGTAGTCCTCAGCCTCCCACGAGAACTGAACTATAGATGGTTGGCCCCTATCTCTCTAAAGGTTAGGTTGAGGGGCACCTACAGAATCTAGAATCTAGCGGTCCCCAACCCACTATCTAAATATATCTCCCGAGTATAAATATAGATGGACATAAATGTCATATACAGGTAATGCCCCTCACTATCTATATATATTTCCCGAGCATAACTAAACAAAACTAATCTAACTATCGGTGTGGGGCAGAACAATCACATTTTTGGTATCTATCCATATGTGTTCAGTATGCCCATCTTGGTTTTCAACTAAGAAGCATGGGTATGCCCCTGACCCCTACATACCCTGCTTGGTACATACCGTGTATAGGTACATGTACAAGTATGGTACTAGTACTAGTACATCCCTGGTACATTCCGAGTATGTCTGGGTATATCCCGGACGTACCCTGTCAAAAGCATAATTTTTTTTGTATTGTATAATTCTTTGTAAATACTTCTCTTCATAAACTAATATTTGAAATCTAATATTTTCTTCATAAATACTTCTCTTCATAAACTACTGAATATTGAATTGATTCTAAGATTCCAAATTACTGAACTTGTAAGTATTTGGGAGTCCTTTTATTTGAAGGTGGGGCCGAAACAATGTTCATGGGATAACCGTGTTAGTAGTTTCCAAAATAAGTTGGCTTCATATAAAGGGAATGAATATCAAGGGATGGAAAAATTGAGCTTCTCCAAGCAGTTTTATAGCCTATTCCTAGCTGATGTCTTTATTATTTGTTCGTGAAGGTATTGAAAAAAGATTAGTCATAATCGTGATTTTTTTAATGCAAAATGTAATAGGTTATAATGAGAAAAATGTCTTGATGAAATGGGAGGAAATCAGAAAATTAACATCCAAAGGAAGATCCATCGTAAAGAATCTATCTTTGAAATATTTCTTAATCTAAAGATCTATTGGTTTTGAGGAAAATTTAGATGATATATTCTAAATTATTCGTATTCATATTGCCACATGATTAATGAAAATGTTAAATTTAAAGCATATTGAATGTTTTGAACCTTGATCCTACTATATTTTTCAAGTTTTGTATTTCTTATGGACTAAAAAATGAGTAAAATGAGTATATATATATATATATATATATATATATATATATATATATATATATATATATATATATATATATACACACACACAGACGTACCGCACCCAAGGGTTTCTGATTATCGACGTACTTGCGTACCCATGCCGTACTCATATCTGTACCCAAGCAACCTAGGTTTTCTAAGTACACAGACTGGACAACAGAGTTCACATGTCAAAATGAGGGTTGATGTCATGGTCAGTATATTGACCTCGCATTGGCAGATTTGGTCCAAGAGGTTAAACAAATATACTTGAGGTTCAGTCGAACCTTGTTACTATGCCTAAAACTTAAAAACACAACATCACAATAGCTAAAAGTATGTAGAATCCAACACTTACATCATGCCAAACATCCTATACAATGGCGAGATTTTAAAAGAACACAAATCATGCAATTAGGAGCATTACATCATGTCAAACATCCCATAGAATGGTTACATGACAATAGAAAAAAATCAAGTGACACATATTACATATACATGTGATGCTTTGTACTTCCAATCATTCCTATGCACATTTTCTCACCTTTTCATCAGATTGGCAATCAGTTTAACAACAAAGTGTGAGCATCTTCCACTGTTTTCTCGAACCCTACATATTTACATCATTATAATATCGTTTTGTATGCAAACTCACTTTTCTGAAAGAAATTTGACAATGTGTGCACTTTCTTAGTATCTATGCATGCACACACCCACACATGTGTTTTCAATATATTTATTTCGCATGCCTCATACTACTAGCAGAAAAGGCAAAAGTCTCCTGCAATAGAAACAGGAATAGCCAAAGTCACCTTGGCCTGCAAAAAAATCATAATGGCTCAAAAAGTGCTGCAAATTCACCACCCAAATATATGTTTTAAGATCTGCAACAATAATGTTGGTTTGGCCCTTGATGAAAAGGAGTCACAGACCACTTCAGTTACAATGGAGTAGTTACATACTCATAAATAATGGCTACAATGCACGTGCAGATGGACCCAATGAACAAAAACCTTGCAAGGTCACAACGTTAAAATTTTCGAAAATGGCTTCACGAAACTTCTTAATGCAGGCATGTAACAATCAAGAATATGTTGAATAAAATTCACATCATAAACTAACACATACAAGAATATGCAAAAGCTAATGCGAGGAAAATGTACAGAATTAAAAATTGGAGCTCCACAAACCTGCCCATAGTTCAAGACACCTGCTGATGGTTTGAGCTCAATGGTTCCAAATGGCATGAGATCTCCTTCAAAAGATTTTCCATCCTTGCCACACTTCATGAGGTACATATAATCAGTTTGCCGGATCCCAAATCCTAGGTCATCCCAATCAATGTCTGCTAACTCATCAACTTCCCTGTCAGAGAGACAGAGGTAAGTGAGTTTTCAAAATTTACATTCAACCATTTTAAAAAATAATCCAAACAATATGCTTCATTGAGCTTAAACTAGAAGCAGCCATCAGGGTTTGCTTAAAACATTGAAATGATTTCTTGTAAACATCTACACACATAGCGTGGCATGCATAAATCATCTAGAGATTGCCTGGTTTAATATGCGAAAAAATTATACATCCTGCTAGATAAACCTTAAAACACACTGCATAATAAACATCGACAATATGAATGAAAAAAAAAAACCTGAAATAGGCTGAATTACTAGCGCACAATGGTTATATCTACATGAATGAAAATGCAAATGTTTATCATTTGAACTTATTTGAAGCTTCGAGTCTAGCATCACACAAATCTTCAAGCTCTTCTTCCCTTTATATTTCCATTTTTTGTTGATAAAGAAAAGGTGGGAGAGTATTTTCAAACAAAACTCAGGCAACAGAGGTTTTTGTCCCCTTAATTACAAAGATGGTGACAATTTGAATTAAAATACCATTTCTATTTTATATCCAATAATAAATTCCATGTTTATTCAGAGCAATGCCAATATATATATATATATGTTTGCATACAAGGTGTATTACATATCATTTTGCTTCTGCGGTTATCTGAATGATTTGAAAAGTATATTAATCAAAAGGAAAGGCCACAATTTATCTCAATTCATGCATATGATGATCACAACGAAAGGCCACAATTCATGTCAATGGCCACAATTCATCTCAATACACATGTTGACAAAAAGGAAAGTCCACAATTCATGTCAATAACTGCATACATAATCTTGATACTAAGAATAAATGAAACAATAACAGTGGCCAATAAACAACAGGTACTGAGTTATTCTAAAACTCACTCAATAATGGTAGCAGCTTCTGTATGGAACGCTCCAAAACTGTGGGAACAAGGGGTGGTGTAATGTTCACTGACAAACTGCAAGGAAACGTAGACGAAGGCTTTAAAAATATGCATGTAAACAGACATTCAATATCATTTTCTCAGCACCACATCTACAAGAAAGCTTCCTTTTTCATTTCCGCAGAAAACAGGGACTTAACAAATACTTTCTGCCCACTTACACATTCAGCATGCACATTAGGTTCATCAGAGGAAAACATTTAAATAACTAGCAAGAGGAATATCACCAGAATCAAGTTTTCTTTATTCCAAACTGCAGGGAGAAGGAAAGGAAATGCATCAACAGTTCGGTATGGTATACCGTATAAATATGTGATTGACACATATAAGCCTTCCTTTAACTGGCTGTAACAAACTCAACAGTACTCTCTAATTTTAAACTAACTACTTACTTTCCTCCAATTTTGGTTGACATCGCATATGTACAGCATAAAATCAAGCCAAGTATTACTTGTTCAGTCCTATTTTTATTAAACTAACATAAATATAAATAGTTAACTTTAAATTTCTTTCTTTACCTGAATGTCACATCTGATCTATGCACTCTGCAGTTCCATCCAATGTTCTTGAATGCTACCTATGTCCATGTTATTTTCACACTCACTGATTATTGCTTGGAGGTTTGTGTGAGTGGGTTCCTCCTTCCAAGCATTTGCAGGGTGACGAATCTAAAAAACAGGAAAATACTAAAGAAGAATGTATGACCTCACTCACAAGATAACCTGTTAAATAAACCATAGTGGCACTCCATTTACACGGCTTGGAGAATTGCGAAATGAGAAATCTAACTTGATTGTTCCAGAGTTAAATCTAAGTGTAGCGCCGCCAACATTCAACCTCAGAGGCCTCCCTGCGCTGCTTGAAAAGCCCCCGTTTTCCCAGTGAATATGAAGCAAAAGACAAAGAACATCGAGGAATGATAACGGCGTGGTTAGCAGACAGAGAGTGGAAACAGGTGGACATGTCCCAACCTGCTTTACGTTTTGCTGGTTCACCGCCCTCGCTTTCCTACACTCGTGTGATTGAGCATCCGCAATGGCAATGCGGTCTAGCAGCGACCTAGGTACCTGCAGTGGGCTATGCAGTCCGCGGCCCGCCCACGGTCATATGGGCTATGCAGTGCGCGCCAGTAATCGTGGGACGTGGGCACGTGCCTGCGAAATTGAACGCACGTTATTTTTCCCGACTGCTGACTAGGTATTTATAAGGAGCCCATGGGGCAGACTTATCCTTTTTTGGTTTCCCCTCGTTGACACGTTGTCCATAGATTTGGTTAATGGGACCATATTGACCAGATTGAGCAGTTCATATCCTGGCTGTTGTCCATAGATTTGGGACCTTTTGGGACGTTATTTTTTGCCGGCTGCTGACTGTGTATTTATAGGGAGCCCATGGGGCATATTTTTCTCTTTTTAGATTTGTCCTCATTGATAAGTTGTTCAGTTTAGGATGATATTGGACGAAAATGATTTGAAGGTGGGCAGATTAAATGAGTTATTCAAAGAAACAAGACTTAAAAAGATTGCGGGTTTTGTGCTCAAGATTCACATTAGAAGAATTGATATTGAAAAGAGTCTGAATTCATCTTAAAATCTCAGCTTTTATCATTAAAATCTTTCATTTCACAAGACCAAACCTGACAACGATTACTTACAACAATTTTTTTAATAAATTAATAAAAGTGTTTACAAGGGTTGTTTTCATAAGGTTGGTAAAATGTCTTATCTTATTATTGGAATTTCTACTCATAACCATTCTAATAGTACAATGTATGTATTGTCTACATACACAACAAAAATCTCTAGTTAAAGATTGCTACATTTATGTGTATTGAAATGTTATCCTCTAACACTCCCTCTCAAGGATTGTATTCAAGAGCGTCTAAACATTTTCATGATTTTAACCATAAAATATTTGTAAATATTTGAAATAACTATAATATATAATTAACACATCTAAAACATGAACATCATTAACATGACATCATTTTTAATATAAATTTGTATACAAAATATGTTAATACATATAAATATAGAATATTTTTTTATATATTTTATTAAAAGTGTATAAGTAAGAGTGTTTTATATTTTTGAAGGGTAAATATTGAAACATTACCATCACCTAAAAACTCTTTGACCCTCAAATGTAAGTCGTATTGTGATTCCCTCTTAACACTACAATACTAAATTGATTGATAAGATAAACACAAGTTTAATGTGTTGAAGATTCAGTGTATGTTGCTTCATATAAAATTGATCAATAGATTCACCGATGCCTCCAAATTCACCCAAAACAAAAAAACAAACAAACATAAACACAATTTTAAATCTTCGTCCTAATCAACATGACCCCTTTCCCCATTTCAAAACTAAAATTATCTCATACCCCTCACAAATTATAATTCCCAAATTCCCATTTTACTTGAATTTTCGAGTTTCCAAAATCCACCATTTCGAACATTATATATCACGAATCGGGATAATTTTAACATGGTTGCAATAATTCAAAAATCATGTTATTAATAAAAATTACGTGGTGAGTGGGTGGCTTTCGATTCTTCTTCCATGGGCATATGGCAATGCAAACATTCAATTGTTACTTAAAGCGCTTAATCCTTTAGACATCGGTCTTGGCCTTATTGAAACTTATATAGCCACGAAAGATTAAGTAAACAAAATTAAATAGCCAAAAAAGACACAAACCATAAACACAGATTTACATGGTAAAACCCTCGAGAGGAAACATCCACGGAGAACGGTATCGATTCGATTATCTTATTGTTCAAATCTGGAAATTACAATCAGACACAGCTCTTCCTCTTACAACTCTATTTTTCTTGTGTGTTTAGCCTCAATGGGCATACATGGATTTATAGCATTCTCACAAAACTGAATTCATTAATGCGTTCCTATCCATATTCTAACTAAAGTTTGTCTTGTTACAACAAAAAGTGAATAATAGGATCTTGATCCACAACAAGAGGAATGGTTGTCATCTAATCTCAACAATCTCCACCTTGACAACAATTAACTTTGATACCTTGCTCATTGCTCATCACCTTTTTGCAAGCCAAGAGAAGCCAAGCACCACCGCATGACTTCTCTAATATAAGCCGGTTTCGTGAACATGTACGCACAATTCTTTTGAGTGTGGACCTTATCAAGAATCACTGTCCTTCATCAACAACATGTCTTACATAATGGTATTTAAGCTGGAATATGTTTCGACTTACTATGGTAATTTGGATTCTTAGCCAAATAAATTGCACTTTGACTATCACGAGAAAATTTTTACACTTTTACGAAAGCTTGTCCTAACTCACCCAATAAACCTTTTAACCATACTCCCTCTTTGCGAGCATGTGAAAGATACATACTCTGCCTCAGTAGTGGATAAAGCAACAATGCTTTGAAGCTTTGACATCAACTAATAGGACCACCTACTGAGAGTAAAGACATAACACTGAAGTAGATCTTCTTTTGTCCAAATCACTGCAAAATCAGAATCAACATAACCATGAGCCTTATCACTGCATGACCATCAAAAGTGATACGATGGCGCTTGTGCCTCTAAGATACCGAAGCACCCATTTCTTGCTTTGCCCAATGTTCTTTACGGGTTTGCCATGTATCTCTTGACAACACCAAGCTCATGTGAAATATCCGGTCTAGTACTAACCATCGCATACATCAAACTTCCTCTTTGCATTAGCATACGGTACACGAGACATATACTCCTTTTCTTCATCATTACTAGGACACAAACACGAAGAAAGTTTAAAATGCGAAGCTAAAGGGATATTCATTTGGTTTCACTTTATCCATATCGAATCTTTGAAGTATTTTCTCCACATACTTCTCTTGTGATAACCTGACTTGCCTTTCGTCTTGTCTCTCTGTGTATCTCCATGCCCAAGATTTGTCTTTTGCTCTAGATCCTTCATATCGAATGTCCTAGCCCAGAGCCTTTAACTCTTTGATATCAACCATGCTCTTGCTTGCAACAAGCATATCATCAACATACAATACCAATATAATGAACATGCCATTATCTAACCTTTTAAAGTAAACATGATGATCATATTCACTCTGGTAAAATTATGGCTCACCATGAAGGAATCAAACTTCTTGTACCATTGTCTTGAAAGGTGCTTCAAGCCATCTGATGATTTCTTGAGTTTGCGAAACAAACCTCTTGTTGCGATTTTGAACGAACCCTTAGGTTGTTCCATGTAAATTTCCTCATCTAAATCTCCATGTAGAAATGCGGTTTTAACATCTAGCTATTTGCTCTAATTCAAGATTATGCAATCTGCAACTAGTGCTAACACCATACGAATAGAAACAATTTTTACAATGGTGAAAAAATCTCATGAAAGTCAATACCGCTTCTGAGAAAACCCTTTTGCGACCAGCCTCGCCTTGTACTTTGAAATAACATCATCAGCACCTTTCTTGACTTGTATACCCACTTCTGACCAACCGTTTTCTATTCTTAGGAAGTTCCACTAGATCCCATGTTTTGTTTTTAATCAAAGCATCAATTTCCTCTTTCATGGCATGTTTCCATTTGTCACTATCTGAAACCTCTATTGCTTCTTTGTAACAACTTGGTTCTCCTTCATTAGAAATTAAAGCAACAGAAGTGACAGTGACAAAAATCATCATACCTACTTGGGCCCGATCGATCCGTGTAGACCTTCGTAGAGCTTGTTGTGGTATTTCCTCAATTTCCTGAGGTGTTTCAATCTGCTCATCCTCCTGAGTGATTTCCTCATGAATATCCTGCTCACGAACATCTTCATGATTTTCACCCGTGGATGAATGTATATCAAATTTAATTTGCTGTGACTGTGGTACATCAACCTGTTTCATAACATTCTTTCCATCCGATTTCATGAGAGAAATTTCATCGAATATAACATCTCTGTTTATGATGATCTTATGGGCAGTAGGATTCCATAATCTATACCCCTTCACACCATCACCATATCCAACAAAGATTAATTTCTGTGACTTAGGATCTAACTTGGAACGCTGACTCTTCGGAATAAGTGCATAGGCATCACAACCAAAAACTCTAAGACTAGAATAATTACATGGTTGACCTGTCCATACCTCTTGTGGAATCTTGCAGTCAATTGCTGTCGATGGTGATCGATTAACCAGGTAACAAGCTGTAAGCAAAGCTTCTCCCCACAATTCCTGCTGCAACTTTGCATTACTGAGCATGCTCCTTGCTCTCTCGAGAAGAGTCCTATTCATGCGTTCAGCAATGCCATTCTGCTGCGGAGTGTACACAGTGGTTTTATGCCTGTCGATCCCTTCATTCTTGCAATAATTCTCAAACTCCTTAGAAGTAAATTCCCCTCCATTATCTATTCTAAGACATTTAATGGATTTACCTGTGCTCTTTTCAACCAAAGCTCTAAATTGTTTAAAAGTGTTAAATACATCAGCTTTCCTCTTTAACAAATAGATCCAAACTTTCCTCGAGTAATCATCTATAAAACTAACAAAATATGATGATCCTCCAAATGAGAGTTTCGGAGCTGGACCCCATAGGTCTGAATGAATATAGTCTAGGATACCTTTACTTGTATGTTTTCCAGGTTTAAACTTCTGTCTAGCTTGTTTCCCATAAACACAATGCTCACAGAACTTTAAATCTACAATTTTTAAACTAGGAAGAAGTTTACGATCAGCAAGTACCTTAATTCCTTTCTCGCTTATATGACCCAATCGTTGATGCCATAAGCGAGTGGATTCACCTGCATCCTCTGATGCGACTCCTGCTTGATCAATTTCTGTCCTTCCTTCAAGTTTATACAAGTTCCCGACTCTGTTAGCTTTCATGACTATCAAGATACCTTTTGATATCTTCAAAACTCCACCTTGAACTGAACCCTTATGTCCACTAGAATCCAGAACTCCCAAAGATATCAGATTCTTTCTCAAGTCAGGCACATGTCTCACATCTGTCAGTGTTCTAACAATCCCATCATACATTTTAATTATGATACTCCCTATCCCAACAGTTTTACATGTAACATCATTACCCATGTAAACTACCCCATCATCAATAGATTGATATGTAGAATACCAATTCCTATGCAGACACATGTGATGGGATGCCCCAGAATCAATTAACCAGTCATAATGGTACTGTGAGACAATAGATGTAGATAATACCTCATCAACCATACCTGAGTCCTTCTCGGCTATGTTAGCCTCCTTTGTAGAGTCCTCCTCCTTAGATGCCTCTTTACGTTTCCAGCAATCTTTCTTGAGGTGTCTGATTTGTTCTGAGAACCAACACTTGACTTGCTCTTTTTGCCCTTTGACTTGGATCTATTTGGGCCCTTCGAATGTTGTCCCCTCTCGGTAGTTACGCCTCGGCCATCATAACTTCATTGTCGAAGTTTCAAAGAAGATCTCTTTCGAGTTTCCTCGAGATATCATAGCTCCAACAACAACATCAAAGTTAATGACCTCTTTAGAACTAAAACTAATAGAGGTTACAAAATGATCCCAAGATTCAGGCAAAGAACTTAATAATGTTACCGTCTTATCTTCATTCGAAATTTTGTCACCCGTGCTGTCCAATTTACAAATAAGAGTATTAAAAGTATTTAAATGTTCCGAAATTGTCATACCTTCCTTCATACGCAAGGTATACAGCTGACGCTTCAGGAGGATTCTATTCGTCAAGGATTTAGTCATATACAAGCTTTCTAGTTTTGTCCAGAGTCCTGCTGTTGTTGTTTCAGACACGATGTTGAATAATACATCGTCGGCCAAACATAGGCGAATAGCACTGAGAGCACGAGTTTCCATCTCGTCCCAGTCATCATCATCCATACTCGCGGGTTTCTTTGCCTTTCCTGCGAGCGCCTTCACAACACCCTGCACACACAATATATCCCGCATCTTGACCTTCCATAACTCGAAGTTATTGCTACCGTCAAATTTCTCGATCTCGAATTTAGCACTCTGTGTCTTTGCCATCACGCTTCAACGCAGCGAATGAATTCGCCCTTCAAACTCGCCCCTCGTGGCCTCCCTCCAACCTTGCTCTGATACCACTTATTGGAAACTTATATAGCCACGAAAAGATTAAGCACAACAAAATATAAAGCGAGTAAACAAAATTAAATAGCCAAAAAAAGACACAAACCATAAACACAGATTTACGTGGTAAAACCCTCGAGAGGGAAACATCCACGGAGCAACGGTATCGATTCTCTTATTGTTCAAATCTGGAAATTACAATCAGCACAGCTCTTCCTCTTACAACTCTATTTTTCTTGTGTGTTTAGCCTCAATGGGCATACATGGATTTATAGCATTCTCACAAAACTGAATTCATTAATGCGTTCCTATCCATATTCTAACTAAAGCTGTCTTGTTACAACAGCAAGCTGAATAATAGGATCTTGATCCACAACAAGAGGAATGGTTGTCATCTAATCTCAACACTGCCAATCAATTTAATAGCACTCTGCTTTGCTCATAATTGTTCATGTTCCTCTTTGTTCGCAGGCCCACAGAAGTCTCTACTACTCTTCAGCAATGCACCAAACAACACCAACTCTTCTCTCTGAGGAATGACAGCATCTTGTCTTCTTTTCTCACAAATACAGTGGCTTTTTCCAGGAGCAACGTTATTTGCATAACACTAACAAAATCTACACTACAATTAAACACCATATCATCTACACTATCCTACACACTGGCTCATTCACCAGCTATTCTTTTGGATTAGTAGTGAAAAATTTATACTTTTAAAATAGAAGTCGCAGGTTCAAATCCTGCAAAGGTAGGGTATTGTTTAAAATTGGGCTATAGCAACACTCGTGAGTGCTTTCTTTCAAGCCATAATTGGATCTTGTAAAGCTCTGGTTTCAACTCAAAGATGAGCATTCAAAAATCCAGCTCCATATTTGGATCGTGTAAAGCTCTGTTTTCAATTCAAATATGAGTATTCAAAGATCCAGTACTTATAAAAGACGGAAGACGCAGAAGAAGAGTGAAGTAGGCAAAGTGGCAGGAAAGTGAGTATGTGCAGCTAGCAAGAGAAATTGACAGATACTTCAGTAGACTCGCACTCAATTTGCAGGAGAAAAAATACATTATCATCATAATGCTGTCAGTGAAGTTTTATTAAATACAATTAGGCTAATTACAGTTTCACCTCTGCGCATGCAAGAAAGGTTCCTAATTCGAGAGAATGTCACACAATTAATCGGCTTTTCTTTCATATTTTGAGCCAAATGCAGTAAATGCCCCGTGAAATATCGAAATTGTCAGGAAAAAAATTGCAAAGATGAGAAATCTGACCTTGTTTGCTCCAGAGTTAAATCTAAGTGCAGCGCCGCTAAAATGTGAGCTCAAAAGGCTCCCTGCAACGCATGAAAAGCCCCCTTTTCTGAGTCCATGTGAAGCAGAAGACGAAAAACATCGAGGAACAGTAATGGCGTCGTTAGCAGACAGAGCGTGTAAGCGGGTGGGCACGCCCTTCCCGACCTGCTTCAATTTTGCTATTTCGCTGCTCTCACCTTTCTCCACTGGTGTTATTTCGCCCGCGCAACAAGAAATCGGTGGCGCGGGTAAAATCTCCGCTAAATGTTTTGTCAGAGCAGAGCGGGAGCTATGGAGTAAGCGATTCATGCCTGTCGTCCGCAGGCGGTCATATGGGCTTCAAATCGTCCGCGTATAGTTTTTTTGTGCTTAGCAACGGGCCTATATTTATAGGGGTGAGAACTCAAGGATTCGTCTTTTGGGTCTGAAAAAGTGGCCCATTTTTAAAATAATATTTGGCCCAAATGGGTTGTTCCATCTGCATGGGCAGTGGGCACTTCCCATTTTTGGCGACTCCGAGGAGACTCAATACAAATAATTTGACCGCACGTTCGAAATCAATTGGAATCGAAACACACATTTAAAAGCAATTGGAATCGAAACACGCATTTAAAAGCAATTAGAAGACTTCCGATATTTTTTATTTTTATTTTTCTAATGATTCAATTTTTAGAATTTAAAATCAATTCACATAAATTCAACTTAATACAACATTGTAGGCGCCAGCTCAGAGGGAGAACGTGACACTTCAAAATAGATGGTACGGAAATGAAAATAATAATAATAATTTAATGTACATATTAAGAACAATAATCAAATGATTAAAAGGGTGTGGAATAGAATTTAAATTAACTTAGTTTAGATACTTATATATATCGGAGGAGGTGGGAATCGAATCTAATGCATATCTTAGAGTTCATTATTTTTTGGAAAGAATTTAAATTAATTTAGTTTAGATATCCGTATCTATTGGAGGTGGGAATCTAATCTAATTTAATGCATGTGTCATATTTCATTATTAATTTTTGTGAGTGGTTTAATGAACACTTTCTACAAAAACTAGACCACAAAACTACACATGACCATTTCACCATATGATGACCAATTACAAACAATGCGTAAAGTGTTACCTCCTTCCAAATATAATTATGTGTGTGTAAAATGAAATCCAACTTTATGAATGTGTTTGGTGTGCCTTAATGTGAAAAAGAATGTCTCAAAATGTTTGTATCACTTACAAATCAATAGGAAATCAACCTCCTTTGTAGAAATCCTAATCCATACTCAACTCTTTGCAAAATCCATAAAAATAGAGAATGTTCATGGGGTTATGTTATCCCTCTAAATTATTATCAAACCCCTTATATTTGAAATATTATTGAAATAAGCACTTATACAAACCAAATAATAGTGTTATGTCTCAACCCTTATCTTTATATGCATGCAACAACTAGTATCATCTAGAGTAAATCCATAATGTTTGATCTACACTTTTGTTATGGGGAGGCTTCAAAAGTAGAATAGAATATACTCTTATAAATGCATTCTCTCTTGTGATCATAATTCAACATATGTTTTATTTTCCTAAATGTATTTATATACCTATGTATTTATAGACTTAATTAGGGTCATATTTGTGCTCAAGTTGACACAAGAGTGAGAAAATTTGATTGAAAGAGGATCAAAACTTGAAAAATAGGAGTGGGGACAAAAGGCCCAAGAAGTGAATGAGTCATTTATGTCAATATGAAAACACTTATATGTGGTGAGGAAAAGATCACTTCCTAAATAAATGGTAAATGGTCAAAAACAAAGGAGAAGGGAAAAAATAAGAGAATGGGTGAATCCGGAAAACAATAAAAACATGAATAAATGGGTTTGGTGAGAGAGGAAAGTGACAAGAAATAAAAGGAACAATGAGACAAGGGAATACACACCAATAACAACGTAAATTAAACTAGCAATACATAAAAACATAAAACACAAATACACTAGCAACAAATAGTTAACTAATCGTGGATACCAAAATTAAGTGTCTACATAATGTAACACTTTGATATTTGTGTGTGCATACATAGCAAAGTAAAAGAAACAATTGTATCTCGAAGGTCTTGATGAAGTTGTTGTTATAAAAAATATCAAGGTTGATTAATATAAGAAATGTAATGATCTAAAATTGAAAGGATGAAGATAGGTTACCTTGTTGTGAATCCCACCTCTCATGACCTACACAATAAAATAAAAATTGTGCTCCTTAACATCTAGATTTCAATAATTTTCACTCTTGCGTCTGGAAATCCATGCCCTTATAATCATATGAAAAATTGCAAGTAAAAACACAATTCATTTATATAAATTTAGTTTAGATATCCATATCTATGGAGGTGGGAATCTAATTTAATGCATGTGTTAGAGTTCATTATTAAATTTTTGTGAGAGGTTTAATGTAAAGAGAATAGTATGTTACTTTAAAAGTAGATGGAAGGGAATTTAATTGAAATATTAATGTTTATTGGAAGTTCAAAATTGTCAATAAAAGAAATATTTATATCAATATTTACTAGAGGTTAAGAATGGCCCATAACATAGATATGGAAGAGAATTTAATTTAGATTTTAATGTTTGGTACTCGTTAGAATGACCAAAAGTATGTGGAAGGAAATTTAATTTAATTTAATTTAGATATTAAGGTCTATTGGAGGTTAACAATGGCTAAAGCACATCAAATAGAATTTAATTTAATTTAATTTAGATATTATGTCCACTAAAGGTTGAAAATAATGTCCAAAGCATATAAAAGTGAACACAATTCGATTTAATTTAGATATCTATGTTTATAGAAGTTAAGAATGGCCAATGGGATTTAAGAGGACAATATATGATTTCATCACATTACGTAGCGTGGAAAGTGGTTTTAAACTAACAATCACTTTAAACAAACCACATCTAGATTATGTAGCTAGAAGATATGAAAATAAGATAATAAATGAGACATAATTATGTGTAATAATGGAAAAGCTAGAACACGAGAAACATATGTAGAATTTGAGTAATGTAAAATAGTTAAATATAACTAAAATTTTATGGGAATTTAGGGTGTATACAATAACACCTTATTTATGATAATTCAATGAGTGACTATCAAAAGAAAAAAAATAGGTCCAATGAACACTTTCTAGAAAAACTAGACCACAAAACTACACGTGACCATTTCCACCATATGATGACCAATTACAAACAGTGTGTAAAGTGTCACCTCCTTCCAAATATAACTATGTGTGTGTAAAATGAAATCCAACTTTATGAATGTGTTTGGTGTGCCTTAATGTGAAAAAGAATGTCTCAAAATGTTTGTATCACTTACAAATCAATAGGAAATCAACCTCCTTTGTAGAAATCCTAATCCATACTCAACTCTTTGCAAAATCCATAAAAATAGAGAATGTTCATGGGGTTATGTTATCCCTCTAAATTATTATCAAACCCCTTATATTTGAAATATTATTGAAATAAGCACTTATACAAATCGAATAATAGTCTTATGTCTCAACCCTTATCTTTACATGCATGCAACAACTAGTATCATCTAGAGTAAATCCATAATGTTTGACCTACACTTTTCTTTATGGGAGGCTTCAAAAATAGAATAGAATATACTCTTATAAATGCATTCTCTCTTGTGATCATAATTCAACATATGTTTTATTTTCCTAAATGTATCTATATACCTATGTATTTATAGACTTAATTAGGGACATATTGGTGCTCAAGTTGACACCAAGCGAGAAAATTTGAGTGAAAAGAGGATCAAAACTTGAAAAAATAGGAGCGGGGACAAAAGGGCCCAAGAAGTGATTGAGTCATTTATGTCAATATGAAATCACTTATATGTGGTGAGGAAAAGATCACTTCCTAACATAAATGGTTAAAGGCCAAAACAAAGGAGGAGGGAAAAATAAGAGAATGGGTGAATCCGGGAAACAATAAAAACATGAATAAATGTGTTTGGTGAGAGAGGAAAGTGACAAGAAATAAAAGGAACAATGACACAATGGAATACACACAAATAACAACCTAAATTAAACTAGTAATACATAAAAACACAAAACATGATACCAAAAATTAAGTGTCTACATAATGTCCCACTTTGATATTTGTGTGTGCATACATATCAAAGTAAAAAAAAATAATTGTACCTCGAAGGTTTTGATGAAGATGTTGTTATAAAAAATTCTAAAGGTTGTTTAATATAAGAAATGTAATGATCTAAAAGTTGAAAGGATGAAGATAGGTTACCTTGTTGTGAATCCCACCTCTAATGACCTACCTGATAATAAAGAAAAATTATGCTCCTTAACATCTAGATTTCAATCATTTTCACTCTTGTGTCTAGAAATCCATGCCCTTATAATCATATGAAAAATTGCAAGTAAAAACACAACATTTATATAAATTTATAATCAAATAAATTATTGAAATATAGAGATGACAAAGATAAGAATGAATACTCATGGTTGTGTTGAAAATGATAGGAATTCCTCTTGAGTTATGTTGAATCTAAATATAATTGGGTGCATCAAAACATCCGAATCTAATGTGGTATATATTGCACATCATATCGATATAAATATTGGATATGTCACTATCCTAAAGAGTAGAAGTGTAGTCGAGATAGAATATTCTAAAAAATTCCCTATTTTGAGGTGTGAGATGAACTTATCAATCACATATCTCAAAAGAAAGGGTTTACTCACACCATGTATATGATAAGAAAATAAAGCTCTTGTGTAAGCATATATAAAGATATCATTGTGTAAAACATATATATAATCATTTAAAATGCCCTTATGTAGACCTCATATGAGCAATGCAAGGAACATGGTAAAAGTTATGTCCCAAGTGGATGAGCATAAATCATGTAAGCACATACGATAAAATGCCTCAATGTGGGAAACATACAAATAATGTAATCTCAAAAGAAATGGAGGTAATGCCTAGGTGGGAAAGATAAAGTGATAAATGCTCAAAAATAGGATTTTCCCAAGGTGGGAAAGATATGATTAGCTCAAACTTAAAAAAGGATTGAATAATGCTCTAAGATATGCAAGGTATATGAGTACTGACCTCAACATAGAAATAACACCCTATAATATGCAAGATATAATAGTATAACCTCAAAAATAAATAAGAGAGTGCCCCCAAAGGTAGGGAAAGATAGAATTGGTACATCACAAAAAAAAATAAAGTATTGCCCCAAGGTGGATAAGACAAAACAGAGTAAATGTAAATCTAGCATGCCCCAAGTGGGAAAACATAAAATTATGGATAAATAACAAGGAGGTCATTTCCTCCAATGTATGCATGATATGGATCATGACAAATGTGAGAAAGAGCACAAAATGGTGGGCATAATATAAATCATGGAGCGTGGGGTACAATAAGTAAAAGGAAAAGGTCAAGTAAATTAGAAACTAACAATGTAAGTAAAAAGGAAGATAAAGCGAAAATGAAATATTATAAGGCAAGAAAAAATTGATGAAATTAAGCGGTTGAAAATAGAATAAATTCCATGATATCGGATGCAAAATAAATGAGGAGGGCTCCCTATTTAACTACAACTTGCATTAGATATATTCATGTTTAAGGATATTACACTCCCATATAAATATTTTTGACATCATCACTTTGACGTTAATGTAGGATTTGAACATGGGGTAAAATCAAGTCAAATAAGAGGCAAGGCAAATAACTATTGAGTAAAAAAGGAAAATTAACCAGAGAAACAATAGAAGAAAAATATCAGTAACCCTTACAGATAAAATAATTCACGAAGAAAAATAAATAGGTTTTGGCTTTGATATATCAAAACAGAAGAAGTGTTTATCATGTTGGTACCAAAAATATGCCGCAATATTTTGGGGCCTTAATGTTTCTCTTGCACATTCATTCATTCTTAATCTCCATTTTGTGTATATGCACATTGTCATGTGCATGTTGCTTATGTGATTGCATACTCTTGTAAATTGTGTAATGCACATACAAGCCAAAATTGATTTACCCTAATCTTATGTACTTTACTACAGTTCCTCCTCGGTAATTTTGAGTGGATATGAAGTTTTGGACTCTAAGAGTGATTATTCAAAAAAATTAGTGTTTCATGTGTAAGTTTGAGTGCTTCTGACGAGAGAGAAAGGAGTGTCTTAATACGAAGAAGTTTTGTGTGGCTCTGTTAGAAATGTAACATGGATTGGGTATGATTCATGGACTAGATATGGTGTCCCACAACATTAGATGAATTGCATGGACCTTAGTAATAATTTTTAGTGTCTTCTTTCCTATGAGGAAGCATAGGAGGAAAATTTGACTATGTTATTAAGTGTGTGGGCCATGTGGCTAAGTGATTGGTGATGTACATATGACAAAATAAATAAGATGGTACTGCGTGGGATAAGAAGAGTGGAATTCCTCAAAAGTTTGAAGTGGTGCTTAATGTTGCATGACAAATGGCGGTGATAAAGCGTGGAGCAATAAGGACTCCACTAATTCATAGTGGTGCACTACGACTCTAGTTAGTGCTCACTTAGGATGATTTGGTTATCCACATATTCTAATAATGTTTTATAGATCGAGTCAATATGATACAACTTGAATTAGTATTTCACAACTTAGAGCGATGTGTTGTAAGCTAAGCCACATATAGGACTCGATACATAATTTAGCGTTATTTATCATATTCGCTTAGGATTTCAATCCCATATCTATTTGGAGAAGAGGTCGAATATGTTTATATGACATAACACTTACTTGGTATGTTATAGAAAAATAAAGGGCTCCATAAGCAAAAAATTCTTTTTGAAGTGAAGTAGTAAGTTGTTAAGACTAATGTGAGGATCAATGCAAAATTGGATAAGTCTTAAAAGAGAAATGGAAAAACTACTAGATCCCACCAAGTGGCATGATCTTGTAAACCCATAGTTCAAATTTTGAAGTGGAGTGGCATGAAGTCAAATGTACCTATTATCGAAGGGGGAGGGAATGAGACTAAATTTTAAGGTTTGAAAGTGTAGACTCGAAATTCGGTGTCACTACCCCACAGTCGCATGTATTCGTTTCTTTTACCATGATCACCTCTATAGACCCCTTTTTTATTTTAATTCATATTCTTATTAACATTCCCATCTTTCCCATCCATTATCCTATCTATTTTAATTTATTATTAATTTACATCTATTATCCCCTAATTCTCATCTCATTATCTAATTAATCCTAATTATTCCTAGTATATCTTTCCTAGGTTGTTTATCACCCCTAAACCCCCTAGTTTCTAATCCCTAATATTTTTCTAGCTTTTATTTAATCCATTTTATCTTGTACCCACCCATATCACTTCCTAAGAAACCCTAACTTGCCTAAATAATTTAAAGCACCTATCCCAATCCATAAAAGCCCCATCTCTCGAATAAATCATACTTCACCACCCAAATGGACGGTTCCTCGTAGTTGGTGGCAACCCACCCAAGTTGTCATCCACCCTATAAGGCCACATTTACCTCTCCGCCAAAAGGAGGCATAATTAGCATTCTCTTGTGTTTTTACGATCCTATCTTTGAGCTTGACCATCTTTGCAGCTGTTATAGTCTTTTGGAAGTTCATTTGAGCTTGTTTGCTTCATTTGTGGAGACCTTAGGGAGATCATCTACACCTTATGTTGATTTATTCTCTTGTTGCATCATTATCATTATTGTTATTTTTTGTTAACATATTGTAGGTCCAACTACCATTAGATATCTAGATCCATTCCTTCCTCTTATCTATTTTGTGTGTAGGTTGTTCGACCAATCCATCCATTCTCGACTATACCTAGTTGGACCAGTCGACATCAACCATGTCTGGTCATCGTCGACCCAAACCCTCTTGCATCACCCATTACGCCATTCGAGATCCATTACCACCATGTTGTCTGTTTTCATCATCATCTCCTTCAGATTTGTTTATCCTGCCATTATGTGAGTCCAAATCCACTCTGTAATCTGCGATCACCTTGACTCTACTCGGTGGTCGTCATCGACCCAATCCCTATTTCCAACCCATCACCTTGGATATCCATTTCCTTACATCCTTTCTGTTTCTATGGTTTCAAGTATCTGTTGCAGGTTGATATCAGACATCACATAGATTCATTCTTTCAAATATGTGCACTGAGAACCCTTGGACTCGCATTTTATCGTTTTATTATCCATCTGCTCAGTCACCATCGACTGTCTTCCATGCTTTGAGTCGGCGTTGACCCAGCTAGGTAAATTTTACTTTGTGTTGATTTAGATCAGATCTGCACTTTTTATCCATTTATGCAATTTCCAGATTCTGTTTAGCTTTAGTTTTTGCATGTTATTCAGTCCTTTATCATTGATTTTATCATCTTTTATAAAATACGGGGTTGACATCCACATAAGGAAGTTAATGCTTCTTGGAATTGACTTTGTTAGAAACCCCCTCATATACCATCTAATCCATTTTCCTTTTAGTTATCTTTGTTGTGCAGAGTTCATCAAATTTGCAGTGAGGAAATCTACTTTGTGCCCATCCTTTCATCACTATCTTCTTCCAAGGTACCTTAAACCCTTGCATATTTAAAGTTGTTTGGTTTTTAGTATCTATTTCACTAATATGGATAGGAAAGAGAAAACTTGGTCAACAAAAATATCCCATAGTAGGGGATAATGAGATTGTGTCTGAGGTAATCACATAAACCCATAGTCACACCAAATTTGGTGATATTGTGTAATGAACCAAGGCTGTCCATAGTTTTGAGATTCGCAAAGTGTGTGACACCTTCACACATCCACACTCCATGGTAAAGATAGGGATGAATTGCATGTAAGGTCTATAAAGACTACATAATATGGAGTTATGATATTGTATCATGTTGTGCGATCATGTATGGTTGCGACATTTATGACCGAGTAGATACAAAGTTACAAGTTGTTACTGACCTAATTAAATCTATGTTATGGACAATTCATAAATTAAAGAGGATGTAAGGGATTGTAATTGTGGATTATTATGATCTAACTAATTCCCCATCAACCATTCATAATCAAAATAATGTTGTTTAAGGTGGATTTCGGTTCATCAATTATGTAACAAAACACTAAAAACTCATATGAAAGTGGGGTTTAACAATGCATGTCTGAAAATACAATGTCATAATGAATTAATGAAATATGGACGTCGAGACTCCTTAGTGAATGAAATGCACACATAAAGATAATTGGACAAGATATATATTAGATAAAGATATAATGAGTTGCTCGGAAAAGGTTGATCCCAAGAACAAAATGGCTTCCTTGAAGGGTGTCAACTCATTTTACAATCAAGTGATAATGATATGAAAATAATTGACAATAAGAGGATGATTAGAAATCCATAGGTATGGGGAGATCCTACTCAGGTGTGATAGGAGGCCTAGCAAGGCTACGAAAAGCTCAAACTACTTGAAGTATTCAAACCAAGCTTGTTTAGTAACGTCTCGTTCTTCTTGAATGACTTCAAGTTGATCTTCGATGTCTTCAACATTTAGTGTCAAGGAGATGGCACGAGAGGTTGAGCTCACGCACAATGTAAAATTTCTCCCTGATGAAGGGTTGTTAGATGATAAGAAGGTTGTATGTGTTTTTAATTAGATGTGCCTGGCCTCCAGTAGAATCATCTACAGAGAGAAACAAATTGAAAATAGGTAGATTAGACAAAAAACATATTGATATTTGATTGTAAATATGAGAAATGTGATTAAAGTGATAAAAAGACAAGGATCCCCATCGAATCGGTATGGTCGCTAGCGATTTGAGGTAATCACCATCGATTCAGATGAATCATTAGTGATTATTATGAAAAAGTTTGATTTTTAGATAGGATACAAATTGGGCGTGTAACAAATGATTTATAGATTGTTATGGTATTTAATATGACCTATTGACAAACTAAATATGAAAACAAAAGACAAAAGCTTACCTTTGCGAGAAATGTTAGAACACAATGTGGTGGGAATCTTATAGAGTTTGCAGAGCTTTTGTGGACGTTGTAAACATTAAATCATGCACTTGGGTACATTTCTAGGTCCTAATCACATATTATTATTCATATGATTCCTAAGTGAGAAAACTAGTAATTGAAATCTATTTTTGGCCTCTTTTCTATCTTTTTGGTTTCTTCTTTGGTCTTACACACCCCAAAACCAAGTCGATCTTCATTGCTTTATCTTTCTTGACTCTAGACACCAACGTCCAACTAGAACACCAACACCGGGCGCCCTCATCCCCTCTAGGTGCCCCGACCTCTTTGTATCTTACTCGCCCCTTTTGGGCCTCTTTTATATTTTGGGCATCTTGTTTTCTTATGGGTCGGTCTTTTAGTTGTTAATTGTGAAATTCAACCAAGGGAATCATATAAATACAAAGCTATGTGATCATAATAAAGGACCAAGCTCTAAACATCTACTATCACCACCTAAGGTTACATCCAAAGGCATTCTAAGACAATCAATGCATCTATATAGCTTCATTCAAGGGACAAGGGATTACATTTTTTTCATACACTTGTAGGAGGGGAAGTTTATTTTTCCAATCACACATCTATCTACATTGTTACATCTAACTATTGCTTGCTATCAAGTGCATCTTGCACAACATCCTCTTAGGGCACGATTCTACACACACGCACACAAAACTACATGGATTCTGAGATGTAGTGCGATGCTCGCTCAAAAGTTCACTCTATCGGGTGATCGTTGGGGTCGATCTGACTCCCCATTTGCATCTTTTTCTTTATAGGATTTGATGTGTTTTGGGGCTTTACAGGAGATCATTTGTTTTGCATGTTATAGGCGAATTTTACGGACATATTACCGGTAAGAGAGTGTGGCTGGGCCGGGCGGATCGGAACTCTATATCTTACTCGTGCTGGGCCGCTGTTCGCTGTGGCCCCCCTTTGTGTTTGGTTCGGTTGCTGGATAGAGATGGATAGAGATGGATGAGAGGGTGAGGGTGAAGGGCACTATCTCTCCCCTATTCCGGGGGGGGTATCGGCACGGGAACTGGTGGCACTATCTGGACAGAGATAAACGTGGTAACCAAAGGATGATAATGATCCGGAGGACATTTTGGGACATTTGGGAGTTTCCTAAATCTCCCTAAACTATGACCAAGTGGTAGAGTGTTTTGAGAGATTTTCGACGATAGGTGGAAGCGGAAACGGAGCTCATACGCTCAAGATATGGTGAGTCAAAGTTTGGTCAACATGCATAGTCCACATGGTCAAGTGACCAATGTGGCAACGACACTTGACAAAGTTGGATGATTTTAAAATTGCGTAGATCTCGTCAAGACTTTTCCGACGCATTTTTAATGGACCAAATCGGAGTTCGTATGCAAAAATTATGACCAGTCAAAGTTCAGTCATTTATTGGTCAACGAGCGGAGGTGGACAAATCACGTGTTAACATGTGGCATAACTGTATATTGACACGTGGCAGAACTTGTTTGGGCACGCGGCAGCAAAAGTGGGAGGGTCACTTGGCCCAAGCCACAATTAACACAGGAGGCCAAAAACATTAAAAATACCCCCCACGTATGTGGGATAATAATAATTAAAAAAAAAAAAACCACCACCAACTTTTTAATGGAGGACAGCCACGTGTAGTGGCATGGGTGAATGGCAAGCATTTAAAAATAATAATTATAGGTTTTTAAAAATGCAAAGTGGTTGAAATCCACGGAATGATGGAAACCACGTAGGGTAAAAAAAGAATGTGAAGCATTCAAATAAATCCGAAGGTATTGTTTTATATGGCCTTAGTGCGCTATAAAGCAAAATCCACAAAGATTTAGCGGATAAATAAAGGTGGATTCACTGGAATTCACAACCCCACCGCTTATATGAAAACAAAATGCCCCGCCAGCATGCCATAGAGCTTGGTGAGCAATGAAAAGGACCGCGCGGTATTTGAATACACAAGTCCACAAGTCTATGTACTAAGGTAGAAGGAGCAATTTGCTTTCAACCCCAATTTTGGAGGACCTAGAGGCAGAATTTGTCCATGGTGTAAAAATGAATGTTGCTAGGAATTCTATAAGGATTTCAAATATGTAATTTGTTTTCATGTAATGCTTAGAATGCCACTGATTGCAGGTGCTTTTCTAGCACATTTGTAGGAGGATTTCATTACTAAGACACTATAGGGGTCGTGGATTGGCTTTGGAACATGTTTTGTCAAATTACAAAGTTCATGAGGTCTAGTATTTGACCATTTACATGTTTTGTGATCTATTTGTCATTATTGAAGGGTTATTGTACTTCATTGGACGTTAAATAGATCGATTCTCTTGTTGAGAATTCGAGACGTAGGCTTGTATGCCAAACTCTGTTATCAATTTTGGTGTCGTATTTAATCCTTGATTGCATTCTAATTTCTGATTTTAATTCCACATTTTAAATCAATAATTTAATCAGATTTTACTTCTTAAAATTAGTAACGACATCTTGGGTAAATTGATAAATTTTTAAAGTATCCGAAATATTTAAAATGGTACCTAGGGGTAAAAATTGTTCGGATCGGATAATGGGACTATGAGTGAGGGGGGCATATATAAAGGGGGGTTGAGCACCTATATCTATATGGGTTTGGGTCGAGCCACTCGATCGATCAACCTTTGCCTATATAGAGATCTATCCCATTACCACTTTCTGTCAACATACATGCGACCAACAATGAAGGTTAGTGACATTGGTGCGACACAAGAAAAATAGATTTCGATTATTTTCGCAAACACAAGCATCTACTGAGAGGTCTTGGTGCCTGGCGCTAGTCCCATTCCAGCGCCTTGAGTCTAGCTTGTTAGAAAAAATGCAAAATTTTCTAAGTGTGGTTACGACAGTCTGCCCTCATGTTTCATCATGTTTTCACCCAACATACTTCGTGATTTATTGTAAAATCAAGTAAGTATTCTATTCCTCTCTCTTGCACCTAAGATTCCAATTTCCGTAACATCCCCATTTTAAGATACTAGAACAAGGGATTTTTTTTTTTTAATACAACGTTCCTGTTATAAATTATATAATTCAAACACATGTTCAAGTTTTAATAATTGTTCTTTGTCAATTAATGTAGTTTGGATCACACAATTTCCTTTTAAAACTAATGTTCTCTGTTCACATATTTGCAATATGGAACACACATTCAGTGCCATTCAATCATATAACACATACCATATGCTGCTATAAATGACTCAAAGAACTACCGACCTCCCACTTTATGGCTCGGAGTTTCAGCGATCTCTCATTTCATGACTCGGCGACTTACCGATCCTTCATGTTAATTCATGCATAGTATAATGAATATACAGGGTTCTTTTACCGTTTCCGGTTATCGAAGTGATCCATTTAAGAAGCCTATCGATATATACATTCGATATTCATCTGACATCCTGCATCTTAAACTAGGTGATTAGGACAACGCAACCAGCACTTGCGATACTTTGGCCAAAGATTTTCACATGCTTTGCATGATCATATTCCTAGATGTGATACACACCAATGGAATACGTCCTTCACCTCACTTCATCTGTTATCTAGAATGGTCTTTCCTGGTCTCTACCAGTCCTTCCATTTAAGGTCAAACTCTAACCCCAACTAGCAATATGAATGAGTATAGGAAGTTACTCATGGTAACTAAAGATACTGCGAGACATACGATGTCGTTCTGACGACTCCCGTGTCTAGTTACCTTTAGTCCTCCGGAGTCACTTCGTATACGTGATCACATTCCTATCCCCAGCCAAGAACTTAGTATCCAACTTATGTAAACTTGATGATTTAATTCGGGAGGGCATTGTAATATGTCAGCTATAACATTGTGTCGTCATGAAGGCCCCGCCTTCACGAAGACACCATATTGTAGCTGGTGTATGTCAATGTCCTATGGAATCCTCTCATCGAGGGTACACATCCACTTCAATTGTGATTTGGTTATAATCTTAGTATTTAAGATCAACTTTCAGTAGCCATGCTGATCCTTTATCCTTGTTCTTGTTACAGTTGTATGTAGCTAAGAGAGACTTAATCCATCTTCTAGCTTAATACGCATCTCCTCCTTCATACCGAAGGGTTGCATATTCACTTCTTGGTTCCTTTCTTAATCTTTGGACTAATCAGTCCATTATCGATAAACTTAATAAGTTTAACCTATTAAACTTAACCAAGTTTTCCACAACTGTAAACAAATTCAGAATTCCATCTTATTAGACGTCATTTAAATGAGGTCTAATTCTAAATGAATTTATTCATTTATCCTCCTTAACCTTACTTAGTTAAGGTCTGTTAACAATAGATATGATTTCCCATATCTTTATTTTCTAAATTTAAACATTCGAGGCTATTAACGGAGTCGAATACAAGGTTTGGCTGCCCTAAGTTATTTGATATCCCTTAGCTTTCAAGCTAATCCCGAATACCTTCAATTAGGATTTCATTTTTATCTAAATCTTTTAATGTCAATTCAAAATTCATCTTAACCCAAGTATGAACTAATTGCACATTTCAACGTAAAAGTTGCATTCAGGTAAAGAATAGATGTTATTTCCTTTTAAATTCATCCATTAACATTTGAATAATTCCAAGTCAAGGAATAATGTTATATTCTCAAACTTATTCAACAATATCAAACTGATACAGTTATTGAAAATATCACACTTTTACTTGTATTCATCCATCAGATTTACAATCTATACATTTGCCAGTCCAAATGACTGGACTTTGTTTATATCAAACAACATTACAACTCATAAAGATAGAAGAATGTAACTTCTTCCTTTCTCATTTCCTCATGGAGGAGTAATAGCTATCAATACAATCCATCTTCAGTTAATCAAAGAAGTATTGGAAAACAACCATGTCTTCATTTATACTCAAGTTTCATCTACAAAATTACTTGCATGGGTCAGTTCATTGAACTGAGCATATTAAGCACTTGTCATTAAAATGAGGTGCTTTTAATTAACTGTCTCAATAAAAGAACCCTGCTTTTATGAAACGTTAATATGAACATCATTCAAGAATTAAATACCAAAAAGGATGAACAACATATCAACTCAATCATCCAATAACCCTCCTAATCAGACAAAGGATTACTGCCCTCTTTCCCAAATAATTATTACAAGAAGTAATTTCCTTCAACAGTTCCAGATTACAAACATCTGTAAGAACTAAAAACACAATTATGCAACTGTTGTTCTAACATAAATGCTATCAATTCCATTCTCTTACAATAGTTGTGAATTCAAAAGATAGATCTTAACTAAAATCTAAACCGAATTATTGTCCCTTCTTTCATACAACTCATCTGATTTCAAGCAATCAAACGCTGAAGAGAACAAGCAAACAACAATTAAATACAAATGCTTAACCCAAGCAGTACGAAATTCGTTCCATAACAATTATAGATTTCCAACTGTATGAGAGAAAAATGATCATTAATTCAAATTATCCATTCACACTCTCTTTCTTTTCCTCATAGTTGTACTAGAAGTTTTAATCCAAACGTGATATCAATCAATGATAATGATCAAAGAGAAATAAACGAAAATCAATAATCGAATATAAGGGAGCAAGATCATATCACCTCTTCTTACTGTCTATCCAAATACCTCTTATTTAGAGCAGACATACTCCAATAGTATAATTCATTCAGAGTAGTATATTCAGTAATTGAAAACTACTATTACCTTTCCAAAAAGTTGACTAGAGTTCATTGCAACTGGTCTATAAACATTAGTACCAAAAGAACCTATAACGCAATCATTTCCTTTTAAACATTTCACTCTACAGACATTCACGTCTTTATAACATGCAAGAGTGTACAATGACTACAACCAGTCACACTTTCATCCTAATAATGAGAGTTTTCACTTTCCAACAACAAAGAATAATTCCATTCATATTTTGTTCTTAATGAAAACGATGAAAGGTCCACAATCCTTATATATATATATATATATATATCCTTGAGTTCAGCAAGACACAATATAATTTGCATGCTCTACTCAGTCTATTATATAGACTGATTTTACATTCCAAATCGTCGATTAAAACTTCCTTCCAAACAGTCCTATATGAATACAAGAACCCAGGGAAGAATACCATATCAAATTAGTACAGCAAAGTAAGATGCTACAATAACCTTATTGTCCCTGGGAACCCGTGTTTTATGCAATGAAAAACATCAAGGAATTATAACTCGCATAATAGTCTATTAATATCACCACAGCTTTGTTTTTCCCAAACGTTTCCACACACTGAACTCAGAAATACAATATTCGCATAACAATGCCTTTATCAATGCAAACCCGCATAGGGTAATAGATGCGCAAGCAAGGTACAGTCAAAACAATCTCAACAGCAAGCCAAATCTCATTTGTTTCATTCATTTGCACAGAAACACTAAGCCATGTTCGTTTTCATGATGACAGTTCAGACTAGAAGATCAAACCGCATCCAAAATGCACAATAAAATCCTCTTTCCCATTACCTTCAGATTTTGAAGCAGCAAAGAGAAAACATAATTCATTAATGATTTCAATAAGAAGAACAATCATTTTCTTCAAACACCCGAGAATACCCAAGTCGTGTTCATTCTTTTAAGGACAGTTCAACCAGACATACAAATCATCTCATCTTTTCATTTTCACAAGAATGCTCAGAACTCAGAAGTGATATTCATTTAGCTAATGTATTTATTAGCACAACCCAAAATGGTAATAAAGTGAATACCCAACACTGCCGAAATGAACCACACAGCAAGGACAGTGTATTCAACTTAATCATTATGCAAAGAATGCTCAAGCCGCGTAACAAAAAGAAAACGACTCAACTCGAAATCATCTCAACGTAATAGCCAAATCAAATAACCAAAACCCCCATCATAAGAGCAGGGTTGTTTTAATGAGACTATTAAGCAAAAGCAAGCGGTTTAAGGAGAAGGGCTTAACATGCCTGTTAATTTTTCTTGTGGCTCGAAGAAAACCGCGCCCACTGGAGTTGTTTCTCTCCACGACGTCCTCGGCCAGGCTTCCCAACCAGTCACTAACTTCCACAGGCTCAAGAATAGCCTTTGTTTTCCAAAGAACAGAGATAATAATCAAAACACAGCTGGTTCGACAGAACCATGGAGAAACAAAATGTAGAGCAACTAAAATCCAAATGCACACAGCAACAAACAATTTTCCTTTTTCCTCTATCCTCTTTCCAAGCGAAGTGAGTCGCTAAGACCAAGATAATTAATGCATTGAATGCACTGCCTTTCCTCATTCCTCACGCCACCGCCGACTCGGGTTGGTGAGTTTCCAAATTTCAAATTTGCATATAAATTCCATTTAGTTTCTAAGCTAGTTGGACGCCTCCAACTTTTCTTTGTTCCCGCCAAACTTGGCGCTGTACATGTAAGGACTTCATTTACTGTCCCATTAAATTTCCTACCTTCCCCCCTTATCCTTTCCATCCACATGGGTCTATGCGTCCCCTTCCTTAGGTTAGGATTAGTTTAGGATTTTAATAGTCCATATCTAGGTCATTCGCCTAGTTCATAGGTTAATGGAATTTATATCTATTTTCTCCCTTATGAAATCTAAAATCCATATAGGATAGTAGTTAGGGTATAAGATAAAACTTAGGGGTAGGTTAGGGTTTAATCCCCTAATATTTAATTAACTAGTTTCCATATCAAGTCTTTCACTTTGTGCAGTCATATTCAACATTAAGCAGGACATTTCGTCCTAAGTTCCACATACCTGTGCCACTTGCATCCAGGCCCTTATCGTCTTACGTTGTCTAGCGTTACAACGGTGTGTGGTTCGAGAATCGAACCTTTTTCATTGGCATCTACGTACCAGATATTCATACCTGAAATCAGGTGCTGCAACATTTATATCAACCTTCAGTCTGGTTTAAAAGTAAATCGACAAAGCGATCATAAGAAGGCCACAACATACCTTGGATCAATGGAATTGATTCAAGGTGTGTTGTCAATCAGCGAATAGAGTTCATCAAGCATACGACAAGTCTGTTGTCTCATTAGCAATCACACAAGCAATAATAACTTCTGTCCCAAGTATCAAGTTACAACAAACAAGGGTCCAGATCAACAACACATTCCTCTAAGATCAAAAGATGTGTCTTAACATATTTATCTTCATTTCTGCGATTCTGACATCATGAAAGGTAATTACCATGATAACTTACAAAAATCAAGGCATTACTGATTTCTATTTTCTTATTGTGTGTGTTAGATATGTGCCTTGTTTATCATTATATGTGACTCTGTAATATTTATTTTTATATATTTAAGGCGGGTTGAAGGGACTCGTTCCCTATTTACAAAAAGGAGGCATAACCTCGAATAAGACCAGACAACAACCACAAATATCTAGGTGGCATACTAACAAAAACCACATCTTATTCTATAACTAAACCTATGCCCGAATTATGCTTACGGGCCTATATGACAGAAAAATTAATACCCGAATTGGGCACATCCACATCCACTCACGCGTCTTTGAAAGACTCTTCATCCTGAGTTAGCATTGAGCCGGCGCGCGTTGCCAGAGAGGTAGCCAAAAGCATCACCTGAGAGGAACACAGATCAACCCACAAAGACGGAATAGGAACCCATTTGTGTCCCCTGGGGCTTTGACGTTGGGCATTTGAAAAACTCTGTAATATCTTAAGGGTTTAATATATTTCAATTTTTGTTAAATCATTTGGTGAACACATCCTTAGTCAAACCCTTGCCCTATGATCCTCAAAACCTTAATGGCTAAAAACCGCTCCTCTTATCTTAGGCAAGCTATGCCTCATGTTTGTGTGAATCTTATCCTTGATGAGGCTACATGTGGCATTTGAACTTACTTGCTTTATATCGCTATGCCCAATTTGTTGAGACAAGGGGATTAAAGTTATATTAAGTTATTTAATAAAAATTAATGTGCACATATAAATAAATGAATACAAAGTAAAGAAAATAACATCATAACACATTAACACAGTATTTAACATGGAAAACCCCAATGGGGTAAAAACCACAAAAGAATATTTTCCATTAATTGAGAAACTTTTCACCCAGTCCAGTAACTCCCTCCTCACTTCTACTCCATGTTTTTAACTAGGAATTACATAATAATCTGAATATGACCTATATTCATATTTAAATAACCCGAAGGGTTATGACCTTCTTAAGTGGCGGGTACACCCCGATTTAATATTTAGTTAATAAATAACTAACAACCTAATATAAAGTTTATATTAAATAATAAAGAATAACTTATATTCTATATTATTTAACTATAAACTAAATATTATGATCACTTAATATTATAGTTCTAACACTCCCCCTTAATATTAAGTGGGAATATGCCAGAAGCATTACCTTTTTGTACAACAAGATTTATGAATCCATAAACCCCAAAGGTTTAGGCTAACATATGTATTTTTGAAGGAATTATAATGACTTTATCATGCTCAACTTACACTGCCGTTTCTCATGGAAAATTTCTTAAAGCGCATCTCTAGGAGCCTTTTATAACACAAGGACCTCATTTATAAATAGATGCACATAGTAGACTATATTTTCCGTAAACTCTATCAGTTTACATAGATCATAAAAGATCTTTTTACAATGCTTTATACTAGAGCAAAAGTATAGAGGAGAATGAGTCAACAATCAATCGACCATTAGGAGGTGACATTGTCATGCACACTCCCCCTCAATGGAAACTCTGAAAGGCCAAACATTGCACAAACTTGCAGTATTTTACAACACACAAAGGCTCGAAACATATCTGCAATATAATCTTCAGTTTGGCAGTACTGGAGATCTCTATCACCATGAGAGAACCTTCTCTCGAGATAACATGCATATGAACTTCAATATGCTTCATTCTTTGATGTTGAACTGGATTCTTTAGCAAGAGTAATACAACTCTAACCATCACATAGAAGAGGAATACTTCCTTCACTTCCATGTGTATCTCTTCCAACAACCACTTCAGCCACATGGCTTCTTTGCTACTTCCATTGTACTTCTCTGCCTTAGTAGAAGAAATGGAGACCGTTGGTTACTTTTGTTGTTCCAAGTAATGGTTCCTGCACCAAAAAACTTGAACACATCCGGTATATTTTTAATCCAACACAACATCAACATGGTTAGAGTTCTGATATTCAAATAGACATCATAATAAGCATATAAATATAAATCATTATTGATTTCACTTTTAACCATCCGTAAAAGTTAAACATTAGTTGTTTAATAACCAACATGAAAATATGCTTAACAACTAACCATGGTAGAATATGTTGAAAAATTTCAATATATTGTTAGTGCAAATCAGCAGCACCCCTAGATGTTTATCAGATTTTTAGTTTGATATTTGGACATCCAGTGTGATTGCACAAAATTGAATCTTTTCCCCAAGTGTGGGACTTGTAAAAATGGGAAAAGAATCTCCAGATTAGAGGTTGGTTCCTCAACTCCTCCGATCGAGATGTGTGCTTGCGAATTCCAGAGGTTTAAACTCAAAATCTTACTCTAAATTCCAAGGGGACAGAGATAAAGAATGCAAGAAAAATAAAACTAATACTAACAAGGTGATACACCAAAGGAGTGGTGAACATTTACTTCTGCAAATTGACACAGATCACAGAAATGCAACAAAAAATCACGCACAAACTGATGAAATGTAATGAAAGATCATAAATGAAGCAAAAACACAAGTAGAGGTCGAAACTCATTCACGAACTTGTGTTATCCTTTCTAATGTCAAAAATACATGCAGCAGAGAGAGGTAGAAAACATGCTGCAATCCTGAAAGAGGTCTAAAATTCCACAAAATCACTTTCTAGGGTGAAAGAGGGAGTCATGCAAAACATAAAAATGTCAACCTTTTCAAAAATGAGCCAAATCGGCTTTTAATCTTTGAAAATTCGAGCTTAGGAAGGAAAAACACGGAAAACATGAAAGGAACCTTCAACCACTGACCAAATTGCATTAAAACGGCATGGGAACCCTCAAAAGTTCAATCCTGATGTTTTTGACCGTATTGGGAGAGAATGCGAGCCATACTTCATTAAAAATGGTGGTTGAAATGTCAGTTCTGTTCATCTCCACGTGACAGAGGCATTTTTATTTTCTCTCTCCAAACCCCACTAAAACACAAAATTGATCCCTCCATCATGTAGAGAATTTCACCATCTTTCCAATGATACCAAGAATGTGAAAATCCGAGCTCTAGGTCAAAAGTTATGCCCTTCTGAAGATTTAGGGAAAAACTAGGGCAAATTTGAACTAGCGAGGTCAAAAATTCGAAAATTTCCCTCCCTTTTGACTTTGGGAAAATTTCCCCAAAAACCCCACCCACTGAAGCTCCTGGGACATGTGGCAAGTTTTGATTGGTCGCGAGCTTTTCCCGACCTTGTTACGCCTTTTTGATCTTTGGAAAATTTTCCAAAAAGTTTTGCACTTGACCCAACGCTCTGGGACACGTGGCACCCTAGCATTGGTGCGGGTTTGAACAAGTTCTTCCCCTCCGTGGGCCTGCCTTAAGGTTTTTGACCACATGGACACGTGGCAGTTGTTGATTGGCGCGGGCCATCGCGGTCGGGCCTTCGTTTCAATATTTTCCATCATCGCTTGGTGAAAAGGAAAATTTCCCTCTGCTCTCCTAATGCCCGACCTCCGGGACACGTGGCGAATGTGATTTGTTGGTGGGCCTTTGCCCCAAAATTTCTCATTGTGCCGATTTTGGAAACTTTTCCCATCTTCCTCCACCGAGCCGAACTCGATGGTCCGAGGGCATGTGGCCTCCTCCCATTGGGTGGCGGGCCTACAGCAAAAAATTTGTTTGTGCGCCACCTGCCAATTTTTGACGAAAATTTTCTAAGTTGCCTCCACCTTCACCATTCCGATGCCACGTGGCACATTTTGATTGGTCATGGGCCTCCCATGGGAAAATTTCCCTCCAAAACTCTGCCGAGCCATAACTTAAAAAATATAGGGAGTTAGAAGGAAAATTGTACCATTCTGGAAAGCTGAGAAGATGCTCTATCCAATGAAATCATTTCCAGAAAGTTTTGAGTGCCTAGAAGATAAAAATTTCTGACTGAGACACAAGGAAGGAAGGAATGAAGGGAGTTAGCCAAAAAATAAGCAAGGGGCTTATTTTGGATAACAATTTTGGTGACTCAGAGGGGTCATCTACCTGCTAGATGAAGTTACCAGTTCCTGAAGCAATCCATTGGGCATGGAGTCATAAAATTCTCTGCTTGGTACCCAACTGATTAGAAAATTACAAGGAGGAAGATTGTGAGAGTAGAATCATCACCTGATCTAGAACATGGCCTGCAAAACTGCATGTTTGGGACAACAAGCTTGTGCCAAAGCACTTAGGGAAAGTAAAAACTAAGCTACAACAAAACAATGTGCATAAGCACTTGGAGGAATGAAAATCTAAGCTAATATGTACAAGGTAGAGAGTTTCCCTCTAGTAGCAATGCTTTAGATGGATTCCATTAACTGGAATCTGCAGTTCTTCACCATCAATGTAGACAATTGGAAGACATTTGCTGTCCTTATACTTTGTGACTATGTAGGGGCCACTCCAAATGACATCAAATTTTGAATGCCTTCTGGCTTTGCTCGATCTGTATCCCATTTCAACACTAGATCTCCAACTTGGAAGGTTCTAGCCTTAGCTTTCCTATCAAATGTCTATTTAATCAAGGCTTGATCCTTCTCCATTGCTTGGGCTGCATGCTGCTCTCGATTTCTTGGAGCTCCATTAATTCGCAAATCTCACCTCCATGGGTTTAAACTCCAACAATTCCAATTTCTTCATGAGTTCCAACGTTGGCAACTCAAGTGACATGGGTAAAATTACCTCTCTTCCGTAAACAAGCTTGAATGGAGAATTACCTGTGGATCTCTTAGGAGTGACCCTATCAGCCCATAAGGTTGATTTCAATTTAGTATGCCAAGTCCTCTAATTTTCATTAAGAGTCCTCTTGATGATCCTTAACAAGTTCTTGTTTGTAGACTCAACTTGGCCATTACCTTGAGGTAATAATTTGATGAAGTGCTCGAGATAAATCTCATTTTTGATGCCCATTAGTCACCTTGGACCCTATGAATGACAATGCATTATCGATATTATAGTAAGGTATACCAAATTTGGTTATCCCCTCATAGAAGTCTAGAATGTTATATTCATTTGCTTCCTTAAGTGCCACGCCTCGGTCCATTTGGTGAAGTAGTCATTACTATGGAGAATCCACTTGTGTCCTTGATTTGAGTTTGGGTTAATGAACCCAATGAAGTACAAACCCCATTGCATGAATGGCTGGTCAACTTAGATTGGATGCAATGGAAGGGCATCTAATCTCTCCTTGCCTGTGAAGAAAGCACAACTCTTGCACCTCTTGATCCATGCATAACAATCACTAAATACCTTGGGCCAATAATAGCCAGCCTTCATGATCTTGAGGGCTGTCACTCTTGGGGAAAAATGACCTCCAGCTGTCCCACCATGGAACTCTTCCAATGTTCTATTAATCTGATTTGTTCCAACACATCTCAACAACACTCCATTTGCATCTTTCTTGAACAAAACACCATCAACAAGTGCATATGGGACAACCTACAATCTGAAGTGTCTTCTCTTGGTTTTGTTCATTTCTGGAGGGCATAGGCCTATGTGTAGGAAGTGTATTATGTCTTGGGTCCAACAAGGAATGAGGAAACCATAATTCTCTTCTTGAAAATTTCCTTATTCTTGGTTGTTTTGTAGCACCAAAACAACATCCTTTTCATTGCATGCTTTCATTGGTTTGCTTAAGACTAGCTTGATCACATAATCCTTTTCTTCAAACCAGCTTGGTGACTTTGATCTCAATGTCATACTCCATGACACGAGTAATCCACCCCGCACGTTTTTCATTTAAATCTTTGTTGAGGAGGAATTCTCTAACTCCCACATGAGAAACCAGCAGTTGAACCTTATTGTTTGAAACTAGATGCTTAAATTTCTTCAAGATCCTAATTACTATAAGAACTTGCTTCTCAATGAAAGGATACCTCACCTCATAGTTCTCTAGGCTTTGGCTAAAGAAAACAATTGGCTGCTCTCTGCATTTTTTTCTTTGTTTGTACTAAAATTGCGAGAGATTGTGTCATCACCTCCAAATGCATAAAGGACAAAATCCTTGGAGAAATCCAGGTTAATGAGGGTTAGAGCTTGTGAGATAGCCTCTTTTATTGCCTCAAAACTTGCCTTACCTTCTGCTGTCCATTTGAAAGCCATGCTTTTCTTTAACATCATGGTTATTGGCTTGACAAGGCTGCAAAATCTGGCACAAACCTCGAACAAAATTGATCCTTCCCAAGAAACTTTGAAGGGATTTCTTATGACTTGGTAATGGCAGTGCTTTTATGGCTTCAACCCTCTCTGGATCAATTGCTAGTCCTTCTTTTGAAACAATATGGCCAAGGAGCTTTCCTTCATGAGCTAGAAAAATACATTTTTTGGGATTTAAGGATACCCCAAATCTTCTACATCTTTGGAACACTTGTCTCAAATGAAAGAGATGATCTGCTGTATTTTTAGAAAAAATAGTGATATCATCTAAATATACCAGCACTATTTTGTTGATTAATCCCTTGAACGCCATATCCATTGCCCTTTGGAAGGTAGCTTCAGCGTTGGACAACCCAAATGACATTTTTCTATATGCATAAGTCCCCCATTTGGTGGTGAAGGCTGTCTTGAACTGATTATCCTCCTTGACCATGATCTAATTGTACCCTAAATAACCATCTAACAATGAAAATCTCTCAGAGCCGACAACAACTTGCAAAATCTACTCCATGAAGGAAGTGGTTAATGATCCTTGAGAGATGCTCTATTCAAATCTCTGAAGTCTACACACAATCTAATTTCCCCACTCTTCTTTCTAACTGGAACCAAGTTTGCAACCCAGCTAGAATGCTTAATAGGAAATATGATACTTGCCTCTATTAACTTATTCAATTCCTTCCTCATGAGAGGCTCTATGTGTGGATTGATGATATTTGCTTTTTCCCGATAGGCTTAGCACTTAGATCCAATTCAATTATATGTTGAGCTAACGTGGGCTTGAAACCTCTCAAATCTTCATAGCTCCAAGAAAATACATTAAGGAACTCTTGACAAAGCTGCATAAACTCATACCTTTCTCGGCTCGGTTGTTACCTTACCAATTTGAAGTGACTTGCCTTCTCCCACTAAGATGGGCATTGAATCTTCTCCCTTGACTTGGATGTTTTCTTTCTCTTTCCTAAATTGATCATTAGGATTAAAAATGGATTCCAAGGTGACAAGCCCCTTTGGCAATTTGTTGGTTCTCGGTTGTACTACCGATCGCCATCTTTTGCCCATTCTAAATTTTCTTGATTCTTGTTTGAGAATTCAGCTTCTTCTTGCAAGAAATTGATGATTTGCTGGTCACTTTCAAACACTTTCAGATTACATTATTATGCGGGCGAGGGCCTTACTGATCACATGAATGCTTGGATGTACTTTATCTTTCTTGATGCTTTTGACAACATGAAAGGCTGCCTGACTTCTGCGCAAGCATGTCGAGTAGCTTGGTTTTCTTTCTTAGGGATGGAATTTATGTTAAAGCCCTCAAAATCTTCAATGAGGTCCCACACCCTATTTTTATAACACTTGAGCAGATCATTTTTGGCAGCATGTTGTCCTCTAACTTGATTAACAATCAACTCACTGTCACCAAAGACTTGTAGATTTTTGATACCTCTTTTAATTGACCAATACAATCCTTGTATCAAAGCTTCATATTTAGCAGTGTTGTTAGAGCATGCAAACTGAAATCTAAAAGCTGAATAATATTTGATGCCTTGAGGTGAAACAAGCATTTCTCCCCCTCCTGCACCTTGTGTACTCCTTGATCCATCGAAGAACAACTGCCATACCTCATTGTCATCCTCATGGTCCGATTTTGTAATCTTTGGGAATAGACTGATTTTCTTCATGTATGTAATAGGCTCCTAGCTTAGATTCTTCTATTTCTTGGTAGGGATCAAAAGCATGTACCTTGCTTGCCCATTCATCAAGAGTTAAATCTGGGATGCTTCCAACCTTGGTGTCAGCTTCATCTGTGCTTGGATAATCCTCTTGATCAAATGTTGAACAGTTGGCATTGATTGGACTTGGAGTATGAGGCTCAATGTGAAAATTTGCAATAGGTTCAAAGCTGATTGTGGCCTTAGTTCCATATCTGGTTCTAAACAACATGTGTGACCAATCAGCAGATAAGTAACCTCCAATTTTAGTTGTGAAATCCCTTGACAAGCATAAGGCAAAGAGTGGTGGCAAATCTATCACTGACACATCTTGCAACACATCGACATTGGGGCATGCATGCAAGGTAAGATTCAAATCTCTGATCACTCCCCATTTGTTATTCTTGCTGTCCCATCGATTCACTACCCCTTTAGATATGAATTCATATTGGAGGCCTGGGATGATCAACTATTTGCTTGGGCATTACAAAACTACTTGCCCTCTAATCAATCATGCAATTGTGTACTAGCTTTTCCCCAATGATCAATGAAGCATAGAATGAAGGGGCTTAAAAACTTTACCTTGTTGTCCTCCATGATTCCCTTGGGATTTAAAGCATTTGTGAGTACCTTCTCTTACATATGAACTTGCTGATTTGAAGTTGACCAATTCTTCATGGCAGCTTGTAGGATATCCTTTGGCACAGGATGGATAATGACTCCCACATTGATATATTCACATTTGTCTTCTTCATCGATCAATGATATGAATGGGGATAAACATCTCTTTGCTACCCCTTGAGGTAACCACTCATTGCCTAGACTTTGCAATTGTTTCATGAATTCTTGAAGTTCATTTGAAGCACTAGAGGATGAAGTAGAAGTTTCATTTGAAATTTGATTTCTAGGAGTGGGAATAGGAGCTATAGTAGGTGCTTGACTAGTGCTTGGATTTTCCAAATTTGGGTATAAGGGCATGGGAGGCCTAGGAGCTAGTTTACCAGCTTGAATTAAACAATTCTCATCTCTAATGGCAATACTATAAGCTGCAGGTATAGTTGTACCTCCCATGGACTGAATTAACATAGAAATATCAGAATTCAAAGCTTTAAGATAGTATAGAAAAGCACCTTCAGCTGTTGGCCTTACTGCCACTGGAATTCTATCCCACGTCCTTTGAAATTTGAAGTTGAAGTTTGTCAGCTGCTCATTGGGAGCTCTCTTGATGGTAGTCAGTTGTTCCAACAGAGACAAGTTATTTCCCTTTTCTCCAAGCTGCTCATGGAGAGCTATGCACAATTGGTTCCAATTTTGGATAGAACCTAGCCTCGAGGCTTTTAAACCCTTGCAATGCTTTCCCTTTGAATGAAGATGCAGTAATTTGACAAACAATTTGCATCTAAAAATCTCAAGGATTGCACAAACATTAGCAATGTCTTTAACATGATCACCAGGAGTGGTATGATTTTCTCCAGTGAAGTATGGAATGTTCTTCAATGCTGCAACTGGAACTAGATTTTGTGCATTGAGAGCAAGTGGGCTGTTGCCAGTGAAATTGACATAAGGGTTGGGTTGTGCCATTCTGATTGGCATGAGAACCCTTGTTGATTGAGTGAAAGGTCTAGAAGGTGGAGGAGTTGATAGAGTCCTGTTTGGTGGAGATGGAGACCTTTGAATCCTCCTTCCTCTATGCCTTCTTCCAGGAGATAGCTATAGATACTCAGACAACCCTTCTTCTCTGGCTTTTGATCTTGTGTTGATTCTTCTCATGAATCTTCAGACTATGACTGCTGAAACCAGTTGATTCTTCCTCTTTGGAGCTGCCAGATGTGTAGATCAAGGCTCTTTTCAAGCATGAAACTTGCAACAAATGCACATCAACTTTGTTACAATGAAGATGAAGACCTCTAAGGTCCCACCGAGTGTGCCAAAACTGTTAGTGCAAATCAGCAGCACCTGGATGTTTATTAGATTTCTAGTTTGATATTTGGACATCCAGTGTGATTGCACAACATTGAATATTTTCCCCAAGTGTGGGACTTGTAAAAATGGAAAAGAATCTCCAGATTAGAGGATGTTTCCTCAACTCCTCTGATAAGATGTGTGCTTGAAAATTCCAGAGGTTTAAACTCAAAATCCTACTCTAAATTCCAAGGGGACAGAGATAGAGAATGCAAGAAAAATAAAACTAATACTAACAAGGTGATACACCAAAGGAGTGGTGAAAATTTACTTCTGTAAATTGACACAGATCATAGAAATGCAACAAAACATCATGCACAAACTGATGAAATGTAATGAAAGATCAGAAATGAAGCAAACAACACAAGCAGAGGACTGAAACTCATTCACAGAACTTGTGTTGTCCTTTCTAATGTCAAAAATACATGCATTACAACAACAGAGAGGTAGAAAACATGCTGCAGTCCTGAAAGAGGTCTGAAATTCCACAAAATCACTTTCTAGGGTGAAAGAGGGAGTCTGCAAAACATAAAAATGTCCAACCCTTTCAAAATGAGCCAAATCTGGCTTTTAATGGTGAAAATTCGAGCTTAGGAAGGAGAAACGTAGAAAACGTGAAAGGAACCTTCAACCACCGACCAAATTGCATTAAAGCACCATGGGCACCCTCAAGAGTTCATTCCCCAATGTTTTTGACCATGCTGGGAGAGAATGCGAGCCATACTTCATTAAAAATGGTGGTTGAAATGTCAGTTCTGTTCATCTCCACGTGACAGAGGTGTTTTTATTTTCTCTCTCCAAACCCCACCAAAACAAAAAATTGAGCCCTCCATCGTGTAGAGAATTTCACTAGCTTTCAATGATACCAAGAATGCGAAAATTTGAGCTCTGGGTCAAAAGTTATGCCCTTTTAAAGATTTAGGGCAAAACTAGGGCAAATTTGAACTTGGCGGGCGAAAATTCAAAAATTTCCCTCCCTTTTGACTTTGGGAAAATTTCCCCAAAAATCCCCACCACCCAAAGCTCTTGGGACATGTGGCAAGTTTTGATTGGTCGCGAGCTTTTTCGTTGACCTTGTTATGCCTTTTTGATCTTTAGAAAATTTTCCAAAAGTTTATCTTGACCCAGCGCTCTGGGACACGTGGTGCCCCGACATTGGCGTGGGTTTGAACAAGTTCTTCCCCTCCGTAGGCCTACCTTAAGTTTTTGCTGACCACGTGGACACGTGGCAACTGTTGATTGGCACGGGCCATCGTAGTCGGGCCTTCGTTTCAATATTTTCCATCGCTTGGTGAAAAGGAAAATTTCCCTCCGCTCTCCGGGACACGTGGCCGAATGTGATTTGTTGGCGAGGCCTTTGCCCGAAAATTTCTCATTGCACTGATTTTGGAAACTTTTCCCATCCTCCTCTTTCGATCCGAACTCGACGGCGGTCCGAGGGCGTGTGGCCTCCTCCCATTGGCTGGTGGGCCTACGGGCCAAATTTTTTTTGTGTGTCTGATAATTTTTGATGAAAATTTTCTAAGTTACCTCCGCCTTCACCATTGTGATGCCACGTGGCACATTTTGATTGGTGCGGGCCTCCCATGGGAAAATTTCCCTCTAAAACTCCGTAGAGCCATAACTTAAAAATACGAGTTAGAAGGAAAGCTGTACCATTTTCGTGGAAAGCCGAGAATATGCTCTATCCAATGAAACCATTTCTAGAAAGTTTTGAGTGCTTGGAAGATAAAAATTTCTGACTGAGACACAAGGAAGGAAGGAATGAAGGGAGTTAGCTAAAAAATAAGCAAGGGGCTTATTTTGGATAACACATACTATTCTTAAAAAAATATTAGATGCTGATCGGTATTGGATGTCTCCAATACAAACGTAAGTGCATCCCCAAGTGTCGTTTGGTATGCATATAATAATATTTAAATAATCACATACTAAGAAATATTTTATCAAAAACATATATATGTTCATTATCTTAAGTCTTTAAAAAAGATAAGACTTGATAAATAACATATCTGAACAGATAATCAAATCATATAAGAATAATCACAATATTCACTGAATAACATGATCCAATGACTATGAACTTTGCTCATGGAGTTTCTTCAAAAATTAGCATGTAAGCACCCTTCAATACATTTTATAGGTGGTAAAGCTTAACATGTCATAAATGATCATTTTTTCATGCCAAAAATGAACAACAATTCTATTTTTGAACAAACTACTAAAAACAAAGCAAAATTTTAAAGCATATATAAGCCATTTTGTGTATGTTTTTAGTTGTAGCTACTTCTAGTTTATTTTTACTAACCCATCTGAGTTAATTATGAAAGAAAAAATAACTCCTTTTTCAACAAAGTATATAAAATAAAAGATATACTTTTCATTTAGAAGTAGTTTATAAAGCTATTATATTAGCACTATGATTATTCTCATCATCTTCATCTTGATTTTGATTTGATTTATTCCATTTTTTATTTTTGAAATTTGACTTGTTTTTCGATTTACAATCTTCTTTCTTATGTCCAAATTTCCCATAGTTATGACATTTACCATCAAAACTAACTTTTAAGTTTCTTGGTTTCTTGTTTTTACTAGGAGGTTTAAAAGTTGATTTTTGATTCTTGTTGAACCTAGAAGTTTTACTTTTTGTTTTTGAGCAAGAAGTGCATGTGTGGCATTCTCTTTTGAATCAAAATTAGTCATAACCTACTCTTCCTGAACTAGTAGAGTACTAAGGGTTTGCAAATCTGGAATGTCTTGTTCTGTTTGATATTTAGAATTCAAAATTGAAATGAAATTTCTAAATTTCTCATGAATATTCAACTGAATAATGAAATAAAGCAATTTATCTGAATTAAGTTACAACTACATCCATCTAATTGAGACTTAATATTTTTATTTTTGCTAAATAATTTATCACTTTTTCATCTCCCTTCATGGGAGTTGTCATAAGCTCTAAAATTAGTTTAATGTTTTTTGATAAACGTGTACCTTCGTGCATTGATTCCAATTGAGTCCAAGCCTCACTCAGACTTTCTTGATTCTCGATATGAAGCAGAAAATCATCATATACACTTCACAAAATGATGGACATTGCCTCTTGTACTTTTTTTGTTGATACGCAACGACGTTATCCACAATTGCTTGTCTTCGGTCGAGCCCTTTAAGTTCCGTTCACAACTACCCATAGTTTGCAAGCCACAAATTCTACCTTCAATCGAATCTTCCAAATGTTGTAATTATTCCCATTCAACATCTGAGATTTATCAATTGAAAACTGATTAGACCCCATTTTTGCATAAATAAAATTAAATAATTAATGAGGATTAAAAGAGTTTAATAGAAATCCCCCCTATCGTCGTTTAATCCTCGTAATAAAAAAATCGATTAGTTTACGCAAAAAGGAGGTCTGTCAAGTGGATAGTCTATACATGAATGTATTAGTATGATATTAAAAATAAATTGAAATGTGAGTGAATTTTTTTTAGTTTTCTATCTAAATGACAACGACGATCTAGTCGTCATGTCACAAAAAATGTCATTTTAAACTAAGAGATTATTTAACTATTTTTCTAAAAGAAACAAAAATAATTAAATTTATATTAAAAAAATTGGGAGCTCTTGCTCCTTATTTTTTGAAATATCTATCAACTCGGCCAAGTTGGTCTAACCAACTCGGTGAGTTATTTCTCACATTAGATGAGTTCATTGTAATAAAGGGCGAGTTATAAATTGGATCGAGTGAGCCACTAATTAGCTCGGTGATATCACATTACATGGTTCGTGGCATATATATTCCACATCGGGTGCTTTATATTCCTTTGTCATTTGTATTAAGTGACACCTTTGCCCAAGCCCTTACAACTCGGGCTTTACCACTAGCTCGACATGGCCGATGTCAACTCGACTATTCTTATCGTCCAAGAAAAATTACAAGAGATAGTGTGGTCATTGCACCATGGGTTTAAACCAAACTCCCAAGGCTTATAAAGCCTTGTCTTTTCCCATACCATCCCAATGTGGGACTAAATGAACTTGCGAAACAAAAAAAGATTAAAAGGAGGCCATGGTCGGTGGTAGGGGGAAAGTAGGGCCATGGGGGCCAGTATAGGAGGGGCGATATATGTAGAGAGGGCCATGTGGTGGCCAACACAAGGATGAGGGTAGGTAGGAGTCCGCCCACCTATTATTAATATGAACCCCCAAACAAAAACGGTTAGGGGAAAATTTGCATAGTTTATATAATATAAAGTATATATATTTAATATTATATAACTGTATAGGTTTATAAAACTTTTTTTTTTGTTATTATATTTTTTTGTTTTTAGAAATTGTAAATGATTACTATAGTTTTAAGATTATAGTATATACATGAGCTTATTAAAGAAATAGAAAAAACCCTCTTTAAAGGAAGCAAACAATTATAAATGAAACCTTAATTAAACTAGGTAAAATTATAAAAAACAAACCATGACATTAGAGCAACTGTATTATTTGGCCCCATTCTATGGGTCTTTAACCAGGCCAATAGAAAAAATTAAATTCCTATTCTCGAGGAAGATTGTCTCCCTATGGGAGACCTTGTGACTTGAATTTTACATGTTTACCCTATGGAATTTAACCTAGGCCTACACATACATTACAAACTATACAAAAATTAATAAAATATTTCATAAACATTTTAACCTTTACCGATCTCATAAGTGATTTTCACATAGGAAAATATTCGGAGCCCTTTCCACATGTGCACACACAAATATCCACAAAACATTAATACATGTCAGAGAGGGAAAGGGGGGTTAAATAGGTTCCCAACCAACTAACTTCCCAACCGACATGACTTTAGGATTAATTGAATTATTTAATCAATATTTTATCCCGCACCTAAGTGGTACCATGTCAGGATGAGGGGATTAAAGTTATATTAACTTATTTAATAAACATTAATGTGCATATATAAATAAATGAATACAAAGTAAAGAAAATAACATCATAACACATTAACACAATATTTAACGTGGAAAACCCCAATGGGGTAAAAAACCACGAAGAATATTTTCCATTAATCGAGAAACTTTTCACCCAGTCCAAGTAACTCCCTCCTCACTTCTACTCCATGTTTTAAACCTAGAATTACATAATAATCTGAATATGACCTATAGTCATATTTAAATAACCAAAGGGTTATGACCTTATTAAGTGATGGGCACACCCCGATTTAATAATTAGTTAATAAATAACTAATAACCTAATATAAAGTTTATATTAAATAATAAAGAATAACTTATATTATATATTATTTAACTATAAAATAAATATTATGATCACTTAATATTATAGTTCTAACACTAGCTTGATAAAAACATCTAAAGCCAACTTCTTGCCAATGAGCCTAACATTCCTACTAGTTTTTGCAACTCTAGCGTAAGCATAGTTTCACCTAACGAAAACTTTACTAGATGTTCCCCTTGTTCTTCCATAGTCACCAAGGCTACTCCACCTTCTTCTATTTCTATTACAACACATGATGATGCTCTTATAGATTATATGTTTGGTCTTGATTGTCCCTCTTATGCGAATGCAAATAATGTTACTTCCAATGTTGAAAATGTACATGTGCATGATGATGTTTCTAATACTATTCAAGATGAATGTAAAGATATATCTCATGACTCTCCTCTTTCTGAAAAGGTTTCAAATGATTGTAAAGATACATATTATGATAGTTATCCTACTACTTCTCTATATGTTGATGATCCTCTAGATGAATTACTTACATATGAAAATCATGTTTGATAGTGATGTTGATTATATTTCGATTATGAACGTGTTATTGAGGATGTTGCTTCTCTTAAGATTGTTAAATGTGAATTTTCCAATCCACTTTCTACCACCTTTGAGGTCATTTCCAATAGCATTCATGATGATTCTACTACTCTTACTATTTCACCTCTTATCATTTATTCGATTCCACTCCTAACACTTTTGTTGCTATTCCATGTTCCTCTCCTCCTCTTTCGCCTCTTTATTCTTCCTCTCAAGATGTTATTCATGATTATCCTATTTCTCTTAGTACACCTCTTATTTCTTTTGAATCTACATATAGTGTTACCATAGATCCTTCATCTTCCATGTATTCTTATTACATTCCCACAATCACTCATACCGGTAAGATTCAACCTCTCAATGTGCCTCTTACTTCTTCTTCCATTCCTTCACATGGCATTTTGTCACTCATGCATGTTGTTGACCGGTTGAAATCTCAAGTTCAATCTCTTACTCTGGAAAGAAAATCCTACTATGCTTCTATTGATAATAACTCTCTTCATGGCAATCATATTCCAAAGAAAATTCACAATCCCTATTTCCTAAGGATTTTATCATGCCTACCTTTTCATGTTTTAATGACACCGATAATCCATATTTTCATCTAAAGCACCAATGATCGATTATTACTCAAATCCTTTTCGTCATAGCCTTGTTGATGATGCTCTTTAATGATATACACATTTTCCTTATGGATCTATTAATACATATTGTGAAATGGAAGATGCTTTTCTTAGATGCCTATTATTTAAAATGGTCTTAGAGTCACACACGATCGTTTACCTAGCTTGCATCAAGGAAAGAAAGAGCGCATTCTAGATTACATTTTACGTTTCAATTCTTGCATGCATTAATTATTATTTCAACCCATTGATTTAGAAAAGTAATTGAAACAACAATTACAATATGATGCATGTGAGTTGTTTACAATTTTGTCTTTGTAAATTTATTAATTTAGAACAAGATTTAATTATTGCACATATTATAGAACCCCCTTCTACTTCTACTACTTCATCATGTACTTATTATTTTTCTCTTCCATCTATCAAACGTCCTCCAAGGTCTCCATCTCCTCCATCTTGTAAGTGTAATGAAATTACTTGTAATTACTTACATCGTGTAATGAAATTACTTGTATAATTCAGATCATGAGCAGAAATATAACACCAAATAACACAATATTCTAGAATAATGATCTCAATATGTAATTATAATAGCTTTGTCACTTCGAGGGGTAACCTCCAAATACTACAATAATACTCAAATACTCCAATCATATGATAATACCTACAATCCCCTATATATACTATTCATATGTTATGGCCATCCCCAAGGCTGACCTACAAAGCATGAGAAATTATAAATGATATAATAAAATGATATGGTAAGCCACAAGTCGGCTACTCATATCCTAATACAAGCAATAGGTTAAGGGCATAGCATGCCCTTCCCCTTCAAAGCAACATTGTCCCCAATGTTGAGAAGCTCTGGGTGCTACTGTAGGAATGTCATATCTTCCCATGTTGCATCTTCATTGTCCATATTCTTCCACTTGATCAGGTACTCAGTAATAACCCGTGTCCTCAATATTTTAGTGTGTGTTTGAAGGATGCATTCAGGTTCCAAGATGACCCTCCCCTCCTCATCGAGCTCAGGTAACACTGTTTGGGTTGATACTCTCTATCTAATTACTTTCTTTAGGCAAGAAACATGAAATACTAGATGTATTCTGGTTGATTGTGGAAGTTCTAATTTGTATGCTACAGTACCAATCTTCTACAATACTTGATAGGGGCCATAATACTTTGGTGAAAGTTTTTTATCCTTTTGTTGTTGTTTCAAAGACATTTGCTTATATGGTTGTAACCGCACAAAAACCCAATCACCGACTTCAAAATGCCTTTCCGTGTGATGTTGATCAGCTTGTTGCTTCATGTGGTTTTGTGCCATGACCAAGTTCTCCTTGAGACTAGAGAGGACCTCATTTTGATACTGAATGTGTTCTTCTACTGCTCTAACTCGCGGTTGTCCTCTTAATGATGATGTGATGGATGGTGGATGGTACCCATAAAGTGCCAAAAAGGAGACATTTTAGATGAAGTATGGAAGGAAGTGTTATACCACCATTCTGCAAGTGGCAACCATTGGACCCATCTTGCTTGTTTATCAGACGTAAAGCAATACGAGATATCCCTCCAAACACTTATTTACAACTTTTGTTTTCCCATCAGACTAGGGATGATAAGAAGAGCTACGAGCTAACTAAGTACCCAAACATGAGAATAAATCAGTCCAAAAATGACTAGTAAATATAGGGTCTCGATCACTTACTATAATCTTCGGTGTCCCATGAAGCTTCTAAATTGTGTCCATGAAGGTTGTTGCTACCGTGCTTGCAGTAAATGGGTGTGCCAAGGCACAAAAATGAGCATATTTGGTGAGTCTATCCACCACAACCATGATGACATTTTTTTCGTCAAATTTAGGAAATCTGTGATAAAGTCCATGGAAACCTCTTCCCACCACTGGCTAGGAATAGATAGAGGTTGTAGAAGACCTGGGGATCGAACTATTTCACCCTTATTTTGTTGACAAACCATGCATTCTGCCACAAATTTTTGGACATCCCCTTTGAGCCCTTCCCAGAAGAAATCTTGTTTGACTCGATGATAAGTCTTCAAGAATCTAGAGTGCCCCCTACTGGAGAAGAGTGAAGCTCAAATAGAATCCTATTTTTAAGAGTGGAGTTCTTACATAGGTATAATCTATCTTTATACCATAAAGCATCCCCTTTCAATACAAATTTTTCAGACATTCTTGGATCATTCTGGAGATGATGAATGAGGTTTTGTGTGGTTGGGTCATTTCTCCATTCGGACCTTGCCTCATCTATCCAATCTTCTTGTAATATGGATATGGCACATAACAAGGCTACAGTTGAGTCATCTTTCTGCTGACAGTGCATCTCGCAACTACATTCTCCTTCCCTTTCTTATAGATAATCTCAAAATCATATCCCAACATCTTGGAGACCCATTTTTGTTGTTCTTCAGATGATAAATACTGCTCCAAGAAGTATTTTAGACTATCATGATCTATCTTCACTTTAAAGTGTCTTCCTATGAGATATGGTCTCCATTGCTTTACTGCATGAAGTATGGCTAGCATTTCCTTCTCATAAGTTGGCTTGGAAAGATTCTTACCTTTGAATTGATGGCTCAAAAAGGAAATAGGATGGCCTTCTTGCATGAGAACTGCCCCCATACCCACCCCTGATGCATCACATTCAACAATGAATGTTTTGGAAAAATCTAGAGTAGCCAAGACTGGAGTGGTGCACATGGCCTCCTTTAGTTGCTCAAATGCTTTGGTTGTATCCTCACTCCAATGGAAGGAATCCTTCTTTAATAAAGCTGTGAGAGGTGTAAATATGCTTCCATAATGCCTTAGTAATCTTCGATAAAAACATGTAAGCCCCAAAATCCTCGTAGATTCTTTAGGTTTTTTGGAACCTTCCACTCCATCATGGCTTTGATCTTATTAGGATCCACTTTAACCCCTTCATGAGAGACAATGTGACCCAAATGTTCAACCTCCTTGAGTCCAAAAGAACACTTAGAGGGATTTGCATAAAGTTGATGTTGCTCAAGGGTTTCCAAAACCTTATTTACATGATGCAAATGTTCCTCCCATGTTTTGCTATAAATTAATATATCATCAAAAAACACTAAGACAAACTTTCGCAGGAATGACTTAAAAATAGAATTCATCAAAATTTGAAATGTAGAAGGTGCATTTGTGAGTCCAAAAGGCATTACCAAGAATTCATAATGGCCTTCATGTGTCCGAAAGGTGGTTTTATGAACATCCTCATCCTTGATTCTGATTTGGTGGTATCCCGAACAAAGATCAAGCTTTGTAAAATAAACAACACCATGCAACTCATCAAGCAAATCATCAATAACAGGAATAGGAAACTTATCTTTGATTGTGTACTTATTAAGTTCCCTATAATCAGGACACATGTGCCACATGTCATATTTCTTCCGTACCATCACTACTGGAGAAGAATAAGCACTCTGACTATGGCGGATGATTCCTCGCTTCTAACATCTCTTGTACAATCTTCTCGATTTCACTCTTTTGCACATATGGGTACCTATAAGGTCTGATGTTAGGTGGTTGACTTCCTGGTAATAACTGAATAGCATGATCATGATCTCTCTTTGGAGGTAAGCCCTTTAGTATATTTTCAAATACAATAGAGTGTGCATCCAACATTGCTTGCATATTTGATGGTATAATGTCCTTAGAATGATGAGCCTCCAATGAAAAGAGTTGTGCCACAAATCCCTTTGCACCCTTTTTAGCATTTTGTGCATCTGATGAGAACTTACTATTTGTGGAGACTTTTCTCTTAAGCCTCTTAGCTCAAAAGTCCTTCCTTCAAAGTGAAATCGCATGAACAAGTCTTGGAAGTTCATCTCAATGGTTCCCAAAGTGGTAAGCCATTGAACCCCTAACACAATGTCTACTCCTCCCATAGAAATGGCATACATGGGACTATTTAGTATGTAATCTCCCATGGAAAGCTTAATGCTATGGCATTTTCTAGAACAAGTAACAAGTACCTCCATCAGCAATCATTACTTGACATTCAAGAGCTAGATAAATGAAACAATTTAGGTGCACTGCTAACTTATGATTGATAAAGTTGTGAGTACTTCCTGAATCAATCAACACTGTGACCCTCTATTTTTTAGGAATCCAACCACCTTTAGGGTTTGGGGGTGCTAATACCTAAAATTGCATGGCATGAGATCGTTGGTTGAGGATCTCCTGACTCCTCCTCTGGCTCAACCAAGACCTCTGACTCTGCATCTTCATTATTCTCTTCATCTTCACTAGGCCCATCAATGTAGAACAACTTCTTTTCAACACATTTATGTCCGGGTCCAAATTTACTGTCACAATTAAAACATAACCCTTTTTCTCTTTTTTTCTTTAATTTGTTGAGGTGTCAATCTAAGCGGCCGAGAGTGCTTAGGGCCAAGGTGTTGGGATCTACGGTATAAGTGAAATTTTGTCTCCTACTTGAAACAATTTTTCCTCTTCCCTTCTTTCCATAATCATCGAATTAGAAACCTTATGAGGATTAAACATATGCACCTCATGCTCAATGTGATCCTTAAGACCCCAAGAAATAGGTCATTTAGATTCTCTTCAGTAATATTTTCCACCCGCAGAGAAAGGTTTTGGAAGTGATTAATGTAATCCCTAACAGATCCTATCTGTCTCAAACTTTGCTAATTGGCTGAAGTAATTATCTGACACACTAGAACTGTAGTGTAATTACAACTCTTCAGTGAATACTATCCATGTAACATTGAGACCACTCTTCTTCCTTTGAGCACATAACCATCGATACTAGATGAATTGGTCAGGTTCGAGATACAAAACTACCATGGTCACCTTTTGTCCTGATGGAATATGATGTAGTTAAAATAAATTCTACATTTGGTTGATCTAATTGAGTGGATCCTTTCCATCAAACTTGCGCATATCCACTTTTGGAAACATAGTACGGGCCTGTAGAGTGCTCGTATTTGGATTGTGCACACTTGAAGAACCACTCTGGCTCATGTGTCTATTATGTTGACCTAAGGATCCACCTTGATTGACATAAGTATGATTACCCATCATATGCGTATTGAATTTTTGCATGAAATCCTATAATATTTGTCCAATCCTATCCACATCTTCTTTCTTTGGCCACCCTAGATTCAAGGTCTCTCAGTTAAACTCAAGTTTTCTTACTTTATGGTCCGTCAAGTAAACCCTAACCTTGAGGAATCTTTAGTTGTATCTTGTCTTAACTCCTCAACTACTATCTCATCCTTTTCTGGTGTTTTACCCGAAGTGACGGGATTCTTTTTTCCTCTTGTGGAAGGCCCCGCCATGATGCCCCAAAATAGTAGGATGTAGGGATCATGGTCAAATTTTAGGGTTTTGGATTTTGATAAGAATTCGGCCAAATATAAAAAAACTTGAAGAACAAACCCCAAATTTTTTTTTCTTTATGAAAATGTAACAAATTTGAAAAATTCCACAATTTGCACCCCAGGAGGAATTTTATGAAAAACACTAAATTCTTAATAAATTTTGCAAAATAAATCAAATAAGTTTGAAATTTTCAGGGAACCTTACTTGAAATGTTTCACAACTTTGGTAAAAATATCTCCCCAAAATTTTCTTTTTTTTCGCAATATATGGTGGAAACAAAAAATTAGGTTTTTGCCCTAATTTTGGCCCAGATCATAGCTCTGATACCACTTGTAATGAAATTACTTGTATAATTAAGATCATGAGTAGAAATATAACACCAAATAACATAATATTCTAGAATAATGATCTTAATATGCAATTATAATAGCTTTGTCCACTTCGAGGGGGCAACCTCCAAACCATACAATAATACTCAAATACTCTAATGATGATGAAATACTACCTACAATCCCCTATATATACTATTCATATGTTATGGCCATCACCAAGGCCGACCTACTAAGCATGAGAAAGTATAAATGATATGGTAAGCCACAAGTCGGCTACTCATATCCTAATACAAACAATAGGTTAAGGGCGTAGATTTACAATTTTGTGCTATAAATTTATTAATTTAGAACAAGATTTAATTGTTGCACATATTATAGAACCCCATTCTAATTCTACTACTTCATCATGTACTTATTATTTTCCTCTTCCATCTATCAAACATCCTCCAAGGTCTCCATCTCCTCCATCTTGTAAGTGTTTTCATCCCCTTCACCGTGTCAACATCCTCCATCTCCTCCACCACATCGGTCTCCACCTAAGTCTTCTGCATCTCCCACTCATGAGTCATTGACTTTATCACATGTTGTTAAGCCTCATGATGTGTTGCGTACTTTTCTTGATAAGAGCTTAATTCAATTTCCATCTAATCAACATCATCATCCTCATCACTTGCATCGCCAACATGATCTCCCTTATTGTAATTTCTACCACATCAATGACCATCATGACTATGATTGTTATGATTTACATGAAAAATTACAACCAAAAGATCTAGGTGTCATTTCCTTTGGCTCTCACTCTCGTGAGTGATATTTATCTCCCATCCCACATAAGCATGCTTCCACTTCTGTTCACTTGTCTCCTTCACCCACTTCTAAGGTCGTCATTCATATGCCACCTAAGATCATCATCCATCCATGTCCTCCACCTATCTCATCCATCGTGGCATCACCTCACCACATCAAAGTACTACTACTTCACATTGGCTTCCTAAGCTTTTGGCATCTATGATTGCTACCACTACATCTCCCATCATTAACACCATTCTATCTAACATTCAGTTTGGATCTTACACTCATGCTGCTACCACTCACATGCTTCCACCGCTCCTCACATACCTCTTCATCTTTGGTAGGTGATTTGCATCACCTCATTCCCCTATGACGCACTCTTGTGTTACGGTTCACACTTGACTATTGAGGGCATACTATATCCATGAACATCACACATTACACATTTTTACACTCGATGCATTCACGACACATATTTATAGCATAAAATTATCACACAACACACTTCCCTATGAAGCATTCTAGTTCCTTGGTTCATACTCAATTAATGAGGGTCTAAATCTGAAATGAACGTCACCACATTCACCCTAATTACAATCTATTCTTCATTGATCAATATTTCTAGTGCACATGTTCAAACTATTTCCCGATGACGCACTCTTATTTTATGGTTCATTCTTGACTCTCGAGGGTATTTTATAAATGAACCTCATATCACTCATACACACATATACACTTGGGGGAACTCTTCTCCTATCACACTCACATTGCATATCATTCCATCTCACTCTGCTCACAACATATGACATATCTTGGTTACACATTGTTCTTGTTTGTTTATATTCGCATGTTACACTTTGCTTACTATTTTAGAGATATATTTCGTATGTCATTATATTTTCTATATACACATGCACATTCACTTTCTCTCTAGTTATGAATGCATACTTTACACAAATTGTTACATGCAACATGGATACTTGGCCCTATACCTCTTACTAGTCCCACCGAGGCTCCTCGAGACATCTACTTTCATACGAGATATTTAGGTGATATTGTTTCATTTTATACTACTTCCTATTATTACTAGCACACTACTCTATCAATATATACATATCTTAACATACTTTTTATCTTTCTAACATGCTAACATGTGTTTCATGTGTAAAATTTTCCTTACAAGAACTATTTTTTACCATGGTTGTCTAATACTTTATTTTTCAATGTTTTACATTATATTTCCGTGATTGTGGGCTTTGCCTTATGTATTTTTTGTTCATTGCTTGTATGCTTTTGGTCACTTCAGCCCTGATTGTCTTGCAACATTGTCAATGACGTCCCATGTTTGAAACCCACTTTTCGTAGTCTATATTGTCTTGTTGCTTGCTAGAATACACATTGTATTTTATATGCATATTTTGCTTGTTTGCACCGACACATATCCTAACCACTTTTTTTGCATGTCCCTTGGTTTTTACCAAGCACATTCCCTCCCCCTACATGGTATCAACTTCTTATTATCATCCAATCCTCTCCTTTGGTCCACATCCTCCTAGAAACTTTGCATGTACCGCAAATGAGGAGGGAATACACCGGGTGAATCGGTCACCCCTTACAGTGAGCAGTACACACAATTCAGGCCTATATAGTATAATTACAAAAGAATCATAGAGTCATAGAATGAGCCAAATATTGATTTGGTTCTACAAAGACAACACAAACACCAATGCCCGAGATATAGACATGAGCACACAGGAACTCCCGACCTTTATTTGGTGCTAATGACTAGGGGAAGTTACAATTACTTTTTTGATTGACACAATTTTTAGAATTTCACATAGCGAGTTTGCATGGTACATGCATAGTCCTCTAGTAATCATAATCCATTCTATCTCATTTTTCTTCATTTTTCTACTTGGATCAAACTAGAACAACACAAATCACACCATCTGCAATGGTGTATAAATTTTGGGAAACAATGATGGATGGAGAATAAACTAGACCTTTCCCCCCAACACTCTTCTATCATGGTGTGAGATCTCCCAAAAAAATCACACTTGGTGTGAGATCGATATATACATGCCTTGAGATACTTTTTTATCTTTCTAACATGCTAACAAGTGTTTCATTTGCAATATTTGACTTACAAGAACTATTTGCCACCATGGTTGTCTAATACTTTGTTTTTCATTATTTTCCATTGTATGTCAGTTAATGTGGGCTTTGCCCTATGTCTTTCTTGTTCATTACTTATATGTTTTTGTCCATTTCGTCTCGATTGTCTTGTGACATTGTTAGCGACGTCCCATGTTTGAAACCCACTTTTTGTGGTCTATATTGTCTTCTTGATTATTAGATTACAAATTGTATTTTATATGTGTATTTGTCTTGTTTGCACTAACACATGTCCTAGCAAATTTGTTTGCATGTCCCTAGGTTTTTACCAAGCACATTCCCTCCTTGTAGGGTATCAACTTCATATCAACATCCAGGTCCCTCTCCTTTAGGCCGCATCCTCCTAAAGCAACGTCGCATGCACCCAAATGAGGGGGGTATACATTGGGTGAATCAGTCACCCCTTATAATAATACACAATCACAATCCAAGACGCATATCATAGTTATAGAAAACTCATATAGTCATAGAGTAGACCGGATCTTGATTTGGGTCTGACAATACAACACAAAAGCCAATGCCCAGATATAGACATGAGCACTGAGAAATCCCGACCTTTCCAGTACCTATGACTGGGGGAAGTAACAATTACTTTCTTATATTGACACAATTTTCAACATTTCACATAGCAATTTACATGGTACATGCACACAGTCCTCTAGGAATCAGAATGCATTCTATCTCATTTTTCTTCATTTTTCTACTTGGATCAAATTGGATCGAACAGGAACAACACAAATCACATCATCTGCAATGGTATATAAATTTTGGGAAGCAGCCATGGATGGAGAATAAAACTAGGCCTTTCTCCCCAACACTCTTTTTTTTTTACGTGGCGTGAGATCACCCAAAAAAATTGCACTTGGTGTGAGATCTCCCAAAAACTCACTCTTTCTAACATCATTTTCAGGACACTTTCTATCTTTTCACTTGTCACAGATTAGGTGCAAATGTTTCTTTTACTACTTTTTTGCATTCTTACACACTTTTTACATATTTGGATCAAATTTTTCATACACACATATTTGACTATTCCGTTGCTCTTCTTTGTCCATCCTTAATATGTAACAAGAAGTAACCCCGCATCAGCAAAGCACAAACATCAATTACAATAAGTGCAATGTGATACAACACATACACTTCACCCTTAAGGTCACTTCCTCTTCTTTAGCTTCCACACTTCATTTTATCACTCCACACTTTTTTTTGTCTCCTCGACACGCTTTCACCATTGATCTACATAGTTATTAGGTATGCATCTCTTATCTACTTTATGTTATCGAGTATTCACTTAACAACATAAAGTGGGGAAAATGTAGACACTAAATCACGCACTTGGGTACATTTCTAGGTCCTAATCACATACTACTATTCATATGATTCCTAAGTGAGAAAACTAGTAATTGACATCTATCTTTTCTATCTTTTTGGTTTCCTCTTTGGTCTTACACACCCCACAACCCAATATGATCTTTATTACTTTATCTTTCTTGACTCTGGACACCAACGCCCAGGTGCCCTCATCCCCTTTGGGTGCCCCCGACCTCTTTGTATCTTATTCACCCCTTTTGGGCCTCTTTTATCTTTTAGGCATCTTGTTTTCTTATGGGTCGGCCTTTTAGTTGTCAATTACAAAATTAAACCAAGGGAATCATATAAATACAAAGCTATGTGATCATAATAAATGACCAAAATCTAAGCATCTACTATCACCACCTAAGGTTGCATCCAAATGCATTCTAAGAGCATCAAGGCATTTATATAGCTTCATTCAAGGGACAAGGGACTACATTTTATGCATACACGCATAGGAGGGGAAGTTCATTTTTCCATTCACACATCTATCTACATTTCTACATCTAGCTATTGCTCGTTATCAAGTGCATCTTGCACAAGAGCCTCTTAGGGCATGATTCTACACACACACATAAAAATACATGGAATATGAGATGTAGTGCAATGCTTGTTCGTAAGTTCACTCTGTCGGGTGACCTAGCTTGAGGTCAGTTTGACTCCCCATTCGCATTTTTTATTTTTAGGATTTGATGTGTTTTGGGTTTTGCAGGAGATCATTTGTTTTTCGGAGTTACGGGTGAATTCTACGGACATAGTGTGACATACGGGTGACCAACAATGTAGGTTAGTGACATAGGTGTGACACAATAAAAATCATATTTTAAGTATTTTTGTAGACACAAGAACCTACAGAGGTATTTGATGCCTAGGAGCCCCAATCCCGTTCTAGGTGCCATGGTCTAGCTTGTTCCGAAAATTGAAAATTTTTTCGAGTGTGGCTACAAAAATCTACTCTCCTATTTCATCAGTTTTCTAGTCCAACATACTTCAATATTTATTGCGAAATCAGCTAAGTCTTCTATTCCTCTCTCTTGCACTTAGGATTCCAACTTCTATTTTCTTATTTCTTATGTCGGATATTTTCTTTATTGTTTATAATTACATGTGACTCTGCAATATCTTAAGGGTTTAATATATTTCAATTTTTGTTAAATCAAATGCGACAATGATACTTAGAGGTGTGAAGATGTGTGAAATGCGGTCATCAAAGTATCCAGATTAACATATCTTCGGTGTAATGCCTAGGAATCCCTATTCATGAAGTTTGAAGTTGCTTAAATAATCACCTTTGTTAGAATCATTGGCGATCCACAAAAGGTGGGGAAACCTGCTTGGAAGTGGTTTTAACCACTTCTAAATGGGTTGATTCAGGTATGAGAACACATGAAGATGGTTAGGAATGTGTTGAGGGAGTTATGAGATTAGAAGGTTAGGGATAAAATGGGTTAGGATGAGTTTTAGGTGGTTAGGGAGGTTTTAGTAACTTAGGATGGGTAGAATAGGTTTTTACTATGGGTGACATGTGAATTTTAGGGGTAAGGATATGGTTCATAGAATAAAAATATAGTTTAATGTTTGTAGTGTTAATGCGAGAAGTACGGATAAACAATGTAGGCTATCAAAACCAAGTTTCTACATTTTCCCCTTTTTGTCAAGTGGTTTGTGATGGACAAATTGCTAGATAAAAATGAGTGGAATGATAATATTTATGTTGGATAGGTGGCCCCCTCAAACTGGGGGTTATTACGAAAAAGTGAAATGATCTTTGGTTTAATGAAGTTACTAGATGAAGGGATATGCTTGAGTGATGTTGTGTTTCAATTTAAGGTACCCCAAGACCGAGCATGAAATAGATTACCATAAAGGTGGTCTTGTGTGATCAAAAATTGAAGTGATGGGGGAATCAACGGGTTCTCAACCTATAGACGTATGGCTCATACAAAGAGGTAAGAAAAAGACTCTAAAAACTTGATTGTATCCACGGTGTATCGAGAGACACATGCTTGATATAAATGATGTTTCCACAAAGGTGGGATTACGGGATGAGAGCCAAATGATAGGAGAACCAATGGGTTCTTGACCTATAGACATATGACTTGTAGGAAGTAATAGGAAAAAATTTCCCAAAAATATTATAGTATCGAGATTGTATTGGGAGACACAAGGTGGGCTTATGTGACCAAAATACAAATGATAGGAGAACGAATGGGTTCTTGACATATAAACATATGACTTAATGATGGAAAGTGAATGATTTATGAAAAAGGATGTGAAATCTGAGGTGGATTTGATAAAGGTAGGATCTTTGTAGATTGATTGAATTTGGATTTTGAGATGGTCTTGGGGCTCAAAAGAAAAAAACACACTTTGAGGGTATTCCTTCTTGTAGAATTTGATGAATTTTGGAAGTTTGTAGTAAAGGAGGGTAGGGATTGAAAGGCATAGGAGATTGATTGGATCATTACATATTTTCTCATAGGAAAACATATTTTGGGTCCCATGGTGGAAGCTTGAGACTCGTGATTTTGCTTAATAGTGTTTTCTTGGGATTGTTTTGAGGAGGTTGCATGTTTGAATTATTAACCTAGTTATAGATGAGGGGAATTGATTGTTGATATGTGTGATAAGGTAAATGGGTATTTTGAAAATGAGGAGTATTACGGTATATTATAAGTTGATTAAGGGACGAATGGTTGTGAAGAGGATTGAATATATTGATAGGGATGGGGAATAGAAGTATTAATAAGAGGTTCATAAAGGTTGTAGATTTTGATGTGGATAGGTATAACCATATTGGGGATACCAATAGTAGGGGTTGGTTGCGAGCATGAATGAGATCTTGTAATAACACTCATATTGATATGTGGTAAAGATGTGGGAATAAATGTCACCGGTGTTCGAAGCTGTGGATGTGGATTATTGTGAGATGATGGGTTGTGTCATAGCCAAGGGGCTTGTAGAAATGGGCATACGATAGAGATTTTCGAGGAGGAAGACAAGTGGAATATATGTTAATGACGACGGGGATGAAGTAACAATGAGGTTTTGGATACCCTATGGGTTAGATGGGGATGCAGATGTTACGGGTTCTTGTTGACCAACCAAGGGTGATGTATTAATGGTAGGGTTTGAGCACCTTGGGGACTAGTTGAAGGTTTTTGTACGGTGTAGGTCCTTGATGAGTGTGGGTATTTTGAGTTGATATGGTATTGAGTTTGAAGCTAGCAAAATGAGTAGATAAGGTAGGTGTCAATGTTCCCGTGTCACTAGTTGGAGGATAACAGGCAATCTACTCTATAAGTGGCTAATATAAGGGATCAATGAGTGTAAATGACCGTAGAAGCGTAAAATAGTAATAGGTGGGTGATATTCTAGATTGGGGTGGTGGAGACGGATGCATCATGAATTAAGGTAGCTACTAAGAGTAAAAGTGTTGGTTTCTAAGAGTTATTTAAACACCGGGTCATCACTATTAAAGAATTATGGAATGAATGGATCAAGGATTTTTATGTCTCTGACCGAGCGTTGGGAGAGAGTAGAGGATCCTTGATTCTTTCAATGGATTTTGAAAGGGTTCGACATATTTTTAATGTTAAGAAGATGAGACTGCATTTCTAGTCAATACCATGAACTAGTTAAACAAACATTAAAGAAAAATACATATGGTTGTTAAGAGAATGGAAAACCACATAATCACAAGAGGAATTTCTTAGATTATCTTGATTAATTTAGAAATATGTGAAGAAAAAAAATGGTTTACAGAGAGGTACTAAGAATAAGGCAAGATAAAGCTAGTTTAGTGTGTGTTAAGGTGGATTCCTCGATATACATGAATGTATTAGAGGCCCATGTATTTGTTGGTGTTGGTATGAGAAGTGATATTGGGGCTTACCCCTTCACTTCACGGTCTCACAAGGATAAGGGTATCAGGTGCTTAGCCGATATAATGCCCACCAATTTTTTATTCTTAGCTAGAACATCTGAGTCTACTTCCCCCTTGGTGATGAAATCCAAGTAGGTAGACCTAGAAGGAAGTGTTTAAAAATGTAGATTTGATTTGTAACGTGGTTTGGTTTTGTGTGAGGGGAAATTGTGAATGCAGTCGTTTAAAACCCTATTTAAGCTAAATGATCATATAATAATGAAGATTATTTTTAAGACTTGAAATAAAGGTTAATTTATATGAATAAAAAGCACACATGATGCAATGTTGAAAGAAGAATGAAAGAAAATGGAAATATGTACTTGTGTTTGCTAAGAACTCCTTTTTTATTGTTTTACACATTTTTTAGAAAGCCACTATAGGACTCGACTAAAAAGTTAGTAATAAATAAAATAAGAAATGTGTTTTACTATGAAAACGTAAAATTTAATCGAAAGGGGACTAGTGTCCACAGTGTGCGAGAATGTTTATAGTAGATTTCGGTTTGTTGTCACCCTAAAATTCCCTCCTTTTTCAAAGAAAATTTCCAAAATTTTGAGTCAGTGTCCTTTGGAAGTGTTCTAGTAAAGAGAGAAATTCAAAAATTTAGAAAATTTCATTCTTTAGAGTCATTTTTGATGTTTTGCGGCTAAGTCAGATATTTTTGTCCCATGTGTCCCGCTAGGCCTCCAGTTCACCGATTTGCCACTTTCTTCACACTAGTCTGCTTGTCGACTAAGTCAGAAATTTTTGTCCCACATGTCCCATGTACACTCGGGCCTCTTGTTCACCGATTCGCCACTTTTCCTACATTACTCTGCTCATCGAATTTTTTGGGTTTGCGCGTCCTTCGTGTCCCCGTGTCCCATGGAATGTCTATGCTCTCCGGACCCGCTTTTTCCATATTGGCCAAATCAGCTCCACATGTCCTACGTGTCCCAGTGTCCCATGGACCATTTGTGCTCTCTCTAGACCTACATTTTCCACACTCCTCTTGGATCGGTTTTCGGCTTTGTGCATCCCTCATGTCCCAATGTCCTGTGGACCATCTGGGACATTTTTTTCCACTTTTTGGCTTTTTTTTTTTGAGTCATGTGAGGGCCATTTATTGCACATTCATGATTTTATCTCTCCATTCATTCCAACTCATGGCTATTTAAAGAGAGGTAACCATTCATTCATTTTCACACTTGCTCGCTCATTCCCTCTTGCTCACGTTTGTAAATCAAGTCAAGTCATTGCCCACATCTGTGCTTCTATATTTTCTCTTGCAGGGATTATTTCAAGATTGTGATATAATCCATTAAAGGTTATCTTCTCTCTACCTCTATCATGATGAAGATGCAATATCAAGGGCACAAACACCTCTCCTTGTTGGAAACCTCTGTGCCTAACATTGGTGACAATGAAGCTTCGACATCTAGGCCTTGATGATTTTTGGAGCAGACTTGGATGTGATAACCCTAATCCCATCGCTCAAATGATCAAAAAAATGGGATTGCATTTGCAGGTGGTTTTCTATCTCTTTTCAGTGTGCTAATACCGTGCTCACTTGTGGGGCTTGTTTCAATCAAATCCAAAGAAATTGTTAATGTACATGGTGAAGTAATTGCACGACTAGATTCTAAAGCTATTTGTATTGCCCTGCATATCCCAATGGATGGAAGGGGCTAATACCCTCACCCTTTCTCAAGCACAAGCACTATTTGACCAGGATAGTGAGAGATATAAGGCTAGGGTAGCTAAATCATGGTTGAAGAACCCTAAAAAGGGAGCATCCAAACTTTCAAAATCATTGTTTAGGGTTGATTTCAATGAAGAGCTTTCAAACATCATCACCCTTCTTGCTAGAATCATGGGAATTGCCCTCTACAAATGAGTTTCACTTTTGGATGTGTCCCTTTATCAACATCATCTGTGAGGGGAAGTAGAATTTGAATTGGAGTGAGATTATTTGTGAAAACCTAACAGAGTAGCTGGTAAATGTTCACAGAACCCAAACATTCTACATGTCATCCTACCTTATGTACACCATTGCGGCATCCAAGAAATGGCTTGGTCTCACTTTCATTGAAGATAAGAAAGATGCCCCCATATATGAATATTGCCCTCAGTTAACCCTCAAAGTTAGCAATCATAATTTTAGGAGAGTTAATGATGCATTCACCATGTACATTGTGAGGCTCTTGGAAGGAAATATTGCTCAGAGATTTTATGAGGAAGCAAAGAATTTGATATATGACTATGGAAGCTTCTACACTCAATTCAGAAAATTCTCATATATCAGATTGGCTAGTTTCAAAGGTCCGCCTCTAAATCTTCCTATGTTCTGTAATGATAAAATGGCTCTTGTTGAGATTTACAGGAAATTGGATAAGCTCACTCGAACCTACAGAGATAAGAAGATTACTGGCATTCATTTTCCTATCTCCCTGGGAAATTATACATGCAAGACAACCCTGGATGCCCAGAACATTGATAGAACCATTGTTCCTCTCACTATCCATCACTTCAAATCCAAAACTTGCTTTGATATCAAAGGATACATTGCTAAGAATTTCAGGATGGTCTTCTATCACCTTCCTGACACTGAAGATTATTGGGCTGATTGCACAGATGATTTTGAGGCCAGAGAAGGTACTTTGGCAGACTCTCTCTTCAACAAATCATAGAATTCAACATCTATAAAGTACTGATGGATGGGCTCAAGGATGATGATGAGGACTTGCAATCTATTGAGTATGAGAGGTCTATTAAACACACTCCTCTGGAAACCATTGATTGGTTTGTAAAAGAGAGAGATGATTTGAAGGAAGTAATCAATCTTGTTATTGTGAGAACCAAACTCTAGTTTGATAGGAAGATGCAAGACTTTAGGATGAACAAAGCCAAGTCTTCTTCATAGGAAAATTCTTCTCCTAGGAAGGAAGAACCTATGCCCAATATTGAGGTGCCCGAACAATCTACTCCATCCTCCTCAACAAAGGTATACCTGAAGAAAGGTAAGGCCATCAAACAAGAACAAGTTGAAGAAGAAGTTATTTTGGAGCAGCTAGAGGTCCCTATAGGGCCAAAAATATTGTTTTTTTGAGTGAGGATGACAATGAAGAGATGAAAGAAGAAGAAGAAACCCCTGTCATTACTGCTGAGATAGAAAATGAAGGTCAAATGACTGAACCTCTAGGTTTGATGGATACTTCTTCTAAGGATCTTTCGAAATTGTGCCAACTTCCCCACTGGAGACATCAGTAGTGCAGACATTGAGTGTAATGAGTTCACTTGCACTCAGATCTATTGCTCCTTCTACCTCTTCCTCTTCCTTTTCTTGGGTTCAACCTTTCGTTGATAACAAGAAAAGGAAGTCTTCTTCTCAAGTTGTAGTTCCCAATTTTGATGTTGTGGCCGCCTTGCTCGGTACTACTCCTCCTCCTCCAAAAAGAAAGCAAAGACCACCTCAAGGCTGGTGTCAGATTCACAGGGTCAGTAGTTCATGGAGATTACAGAACCTAAGGTGGATAAGGAGGAGAAAGATATTTTGGTTTCTGACCTGGAGCTTATGAGAATTCCACTTGGGGAGTCTACACCTGAAAGTGAGGTTCATAACCTTAGAGAAACTGTGACTAGAGTCATTGAACAAGTGGAGAAGGGTAAACAAACTATGGAGAAATTGGAAGAACATAACCAAGTTCTTTCAAATTTTATAAAATCCCTATTGGCAAAAGATAAGGTCTTGGATCCGACTCCATTGGTTTCTCTTCCACCTCCCATAGTTCTCAACAAAGATGAAGTCCAGACCATCAAAGATATTCACAAATATACTACCTATGGAAAGGCCATTGAAGTTGGTTGATGATATGACAATGGCTGGATTGAACTTCATTGAAGAGGCCTTCAAGTCATATGAGAAGGTGTCCAAGTTACAACTGAAATTCACCACAACAATCAGTGGCTTGGAAAAAGAACTAAAGCTCTGGTGTGAATGTATTCAAGATCTCCATTCAATGAGCCAAAAAGATGAGAAGATTTTATTGGCAAGCAAAGTATTTGATGAAGCCAAGAACAATCTATCAAAATCTTGGTTTTCAAGTATTGATTGGAAGATCAAGGTTTTGGAGGAAGCAGTGGGAGAACTGAAAAATATGTGGCAGAAAGGGGAAGCTTTCAAGACTTGTGTTTTTCTACCTTCCAAGATATTCATTGTCAGATCTAGAATGAAGCCTCAGGTAATCAGTTTTCTATTCAAGGAGATCAAGCCTAGTTCAACACCTTCATCAAGGAAGATCTTTTCAAAGAAGATTCAATGTCTAAAGAGAAGATGAAAGATGTATGCTCTCTCTAATTAGCTATCACCGAGGCAAACAAAGATTTTTGGAAAACACAGAGTTTGAGAAGGATATGGAGAAGTGTCTTGGCATGTGGACTCATGCCACTTCTAACACCACCATACCAAAGTGCATGGAGATAGCTGAAGCATTGAAAAGATTTAGACATCGGATTCTTAACAGCTTTGCCCTTCTAAACCTCATTGATGTTTTTCGATCTTTTGGGTCCTAGGACACTTCTTTTATTTTTTTGGGTTGTAACACCCATGATGTAATTTTGATTAAAGACATTCTATTAATGTATTTGTTAAGTGGTCTTTAATATTTAGATTAAAAGAAGTTGGAACTGAATGTAACTGTTTTGTAAGCTATTTAATGGGATCTTCATGCCATTGTTAAGGGTTGGGACCCTGATACTCTTGAAATGTAATAGATTTGAAAGTAATCAATCAATAAAAAAGATTTTCCTGTCTATATATCATTCTCATTCACTATCCTTTCTTTTCTCATTTGAAATTTATGAATCATCAATCTTTCATATTAAGAAACTTTGTGTTCTTGTGATATGATTTCTAGAACTTTGTGTCTGTGGAATAATATCAGATATTGCCAATGTGAATGATTCCATTCTATATCTCTTTTGCTAAAGTACACATAAGGTTATATTCTGCTATCTATATTACCTGAAAGTACTATTATGTTGTAATGTTGTTCTTCCTTTCAGTTTTCTTTTTCTTCTATTTCTATGTATTGATAATCTTTATTGGCATAAAACATTTCAAAGTATCAAGAGTCCTCATTAATATGAAAGTTGTATATTTGTATATAAGCTTTGCTACTCACTTTCAATAAGGGAACCTCTCCCATAAAGAGGAGGGACTTTGTCCCCGAATGTTGATTACTAAAGTACTAATTCAAAAACCAATAGTTTTTGGTGACTCTACTGGGGATTTTGTTTCAACAATATCCCTTTCTAAATAACTTCAAGACCATTTTTGGTCTGGAAACTCTAAGATATACACGTAGTAAGAAATCTCTAGGAGTAGAAGATTCTCATTTTCAACTTCTAGAGCAACAAAATTTCCTCTTCCTTCAACAAGAAGGAACAAAAGAACTTGTTATGTGAGCACACCTCCTACTAAAAATAGATTTCTAAGAACAACAGTCCTCAAGATCAACTCAGTCCTAATCTCCGTGCTCTAGTACTTGCTGGAGTTACAATTCCCTTTAGTCAATCTTTCCAAAGATGGCAACACCTTTGCCTTGGGGACAACAGGTTGGGCCTCTTGCTCTTCCTCAACCATTGCATGAGTTACCCAGGGTAATAAGAAAAGTTTTCCTAAATTCCGGGGTGATGGAGAAAGTACACCCAGATGAACACATTGCAGCTTTCATTGTTGCATGTGGGATTCTTGGGGTTGAGCATGAAGATGTTTCTATCAGGATCTTCGTGGAAACATTGCAGGACAATGTTGTTGATTGGTTCTATCACCTTCCTGCTGGGTTGATTATTGATTGGAATACTATGACAACTCAATTTGAGCAACATTTTAAACTTGTTGAAGATGTGCATGCTCTCTTAGCTCAAATTTCTCATATCAAAAAGGAGCCACATGAGCCCATGAGGGAGTTTGTGGCCAAATTTAACAAGTTGATTCATAAAATTCCACAGAACACCCATCCTGTAGATCAAATTCAAAAGTGCTTTTTCCTCAATGCTTAGTTTCCTGAAGTAAGTTATGCACTAAGGAGGGCTAATCTTCTGACTCTAGATGTTGATCAATGATTGGCTATCAGTGTTGAAGATGATCTAATAATGTCTGGAAAATTGAAAAGAGAGTCCTCCAAATCTAAAGCATCTTCCTCTTCCTCCCCTAGAGCCAATTTTGATCAGTTAGTGCAGAAAGTTTGACAAATGATCTTATTGCTATCAAGAAGCAATTGGCTCAACATGCTCCTTACCAAGATATTCCAAGAAATAATTTTCAGCCTAGGAACCATTTGCCCTCTTCTCAGACTAGATTGGCTATTGAAGGCCCACCCATCAAGGTTCCAGTCAATGTAACTTGTGAAGTTCAAGAACTTGATGATGAAGAGGAGAATGAAGACTATGAAGAGCCTAAAGAAGAAGTTAATGAAGAACAAGAAGAGCTTGGTGAGTCTCAAGTTCATTTCCTCACCACTGAAGGTATAGATGATGAAGATGAATATGATGAAGTAGTGGCAGATATGAATAGTGAGTCATATGTTGTTATGACTCGAGAGAAAATGAACAGGAAGGAAAAAGTGGTACAACCTTCTAAAAAATCTAAAGAAGTTCCTATAACTATTCCAGTAGTTGCAAGAAGAGGAGCCCCTATTCCCACTACCTCCACACAAAAGGTGAGTAATGTTAATTCTTCTCCTTCTATCTCCACTTCTAGAACTCCTTTTCCTTCAAATCCTAAACCTGATAAGCCCAAAGTTCCCCTCATTCCTAGTAATGATGCCCCATCCACCTCCGGATCTTTTGATATCATTGACCACATCAAGAAGACAAAGATCCAAATCTCAGAGGAAGAATTTTACCAGACTCATCCAAATGCTTTTGCTAAAGTGGTAAAATTTTCAATTCCAAATCCAAAACTTCACCCAATACTTCTAAAGGTCTATTACCTACTCCCTCCTCCTCATCTCAACCAAGTATTGTGGTCTAGTCTCTTCACCTAATGAGAAAATTAAACCATTCTATGTAACACTTCTCATAGCTGGCCACAAACTCAGTAATTGTGTTATTGACTTAGGAGCATCGGACAATGTGATGCCTGCAAAAGTAGCTCATGCTTTGGGCCTGACTCTAACATGTACATTTGGTTCCTACTATTCCATGGAAAGTAGAGAAGTACCGTTGGTTGGAAGAATCAAAGATGCACAAGTGGCTTTCACTGCTTTTCTAGAGAAAAGGGTCAAAGCCACTATTTTAGTAGCTGACATTCCTCCCTCATATGGTATGTTACTGAGTAGAAATTTTTGTAGAGAAGTGGGAGGTGAAATCCAAATGGACTGGTCACACGCCTTAATCTCGGTCAATGGAAAATGAAAAATTTTGCTACTAAAAGCAAACCAAGTACATTGTGAAAAAGACTAATGATCCAAAAGCACAAATACTCTATGAAGATATAGGGCATGGTAACTATATGATCATGTCAAAAGATGAGGAAAAAATTCCTAAGGGAGTAATTCACAATCCTAATGGCATTTGGACTTTGGAGTTCGATGGAAGTTTCTCTTCAGCTGGTTCTAGAGTTGGCGTGGTGTTAATCTCTCCAGAAGAGAAGATTCATCCATTTTCATTTAAGCTTTATTTTGAAAATACAAACAACACAGCTGAATATGAGGCTCTCATCCTCAAATTGAACGTGGAAAAAGAAATGGGAGTGAAGAATATTTGTGCTCATGGTGATGCAAAGTTGATTGTGAAATAGGTCAGGGATCTTTTTCAAGTCAAGAATAGGAGATTGAAACATTATAGAAGTCTTTTCTGGGACTCCATTGAATTTCTTGATGCTTTCTCAATTGAAGTTGTCCCAAGAGAAAAGAATACTAGAGCTGATTCTCTGGCTGTCTCAGGATCTTTGTTGATTCCTCATCTAGATTTTTCTCAAGAAAAATTTACCATTGAAATGATTCATAGGCCTAGTGTGCCGGATAATGCAAGCAACTGGAAAGTTTTCAATGATGATCAACACTTGCTCTCTTTCTTGGAGCTTAAGGATAACTTCAATCAATTATATTTTGAAGGAAGTGAGACTCTTCCCAGAGAATATGTGCCTCTAATGAAGATGATATTAAGGAAGAAATGGATCAGGATGGCTATATCAAATTGAAAGGTAACAAGATACCCAAAGGGCTGGTGAGTTTAGAGGATTTGTTTGATAAGCATGATAGGTACATCAAATCTAAAGCTTCTCAAAGAGCTCGTCAATCTGCTTGAGTATGAGAAGGTTAATATTGGAAGTAATGATGAACCCAAGATGGTGAATATTGGGAAATGTTGCACTCAAGAAGAAAGGAAGAAAGTAGTGAACCTATTAAAAAGGTATGCCGACATTCTTGCCTATTCATATGATGATCTCAAAGATTTTCAACCAAAGGAGATGTAACACTATATTCCTCTAAGACCTAGGATTAAACCTTTCAAACAAAAGAAAAGGAAATACAATCCCAAGATTGTTTAATACCATTTTTCAAGAGATTAAAAAATTACTCAAAGCAAAGATCATTTTCCCTATACATCATTCAACATGGATTTCCAACATTGTGCTAGTAAGAAAGAAGAATGGTGAGATTCGTATTTGTGTGGATTTCAAGAATTTAAATCAGGCCTCTCTAAAAGAAAACTACCCTCTCCCCATGATGGATCAAGTTTTACAGGCTATCACAGGATCTGAGATGTTGTCCATGCTGGATGGATTCTCTGGATACAATCAGGTGGAAGTTAGTACCCCAAATCAGCACAAGACTACTTTTACTACTCCTTGGGGCACCTTTTCCTACAAAAGGATGCCATTTGGTCTTATCAATGCTGGTGCCACTTTTCGAGGGAAATGGACTTATATTTTGGTAGTCTCAAGGAAAATGCATTGTTGTATACCTTGATGATTTGACTATTTTCTCCAAAACAAGGGCAGATCACTTTCAACATCTTGAAACAATCCTTCAAAAATGTAGAGAACATGGAGTATCTCTTAATCCTAAGAAGTTTTACTTTTGTGTTACCGAAGGCAAGCTGTTGGGACATATTTTCTCCAAAGAAGGAATCAAGATAGATCTAGAAAGAGTTCAAGAAATTCAACAGATTCCTCTTCCCACAAGCAAAAAGGGTGTTCACTCTTTCTTTGGTAAGATAAATTTCTTGAGGAGATTCATTCCAGAATTTGTAAAAATGACTATGAGCATTGCTCAAATGATGAAAGGGAAGAAAACCTTTGGTTGGAATCTTGAAGGAAAAGAATATTTTGAAGGTATCAAGAAATCTATTGCTAAAACTCCCATCCTAGCATGTCCTGATTTCAACAAAGATTTCATTATCTATTGCTATGCTACTGAGAATACTTTGGCCACTATACTAACTCAAAAAGACTCTAAGAATCATGAAATTCCAATTTCCTTCATGAGATATGTTCTAAAAGATCATGAACTAAAGTATAATTTGATGGAGAAACATGCTTTTGTAGTAGTCAAAGTTGTCAAGCAGTTTCATTTTTATATCCTTAATTCTCATTCTGTTGTATTTTTACCTGATACAACTATTAAGTCTATTCTTACACAACAAGAGTTTGGAACTAAGCGAGACAATTGGGTGGCAAAGGTTCAAGAATATGACCTTGATATCAAACCAACAAATCTAGTCGGGGTAAAGGCTAATGTGAAATCATTGCTGAGGGAGCTGATGAAGAATTGTCCATCAGAAGCCGTTGATGTTCCTTTTGTCCTCTTTCTTAGTTCAACAGATGAGTGGTATGCTGGTATTACACATTTTCTTAGTTATGGAGAATGTCCATCTCACTTGATTGTCAAGGAAAAGAGAGCTATTAAGCTAAGTTCTACACAATATGTATTGTGGGAAAATGCTTTATTCAAGTGAGGCATTGATGGAAGATTCCTTAAATGTGTGGACAAAGAGCAACAAAAGAAGTTGTTTTCAGATTTTCATGATCAATCCTATGGAGGGCATTTCTCTTCTATTGTCACTGCTCGCAAACTCTTTTGTGTAGGATACTATTGGCCTACATTGTTTCGAGATGCATCAAAATGGGTAGGAAAGTGTGAAGCATGTCATACTTTTGTTGGAAGACCTAAGTTGTCTGCTTTACTACTCAAACCAATAGTTATTGATGAAACTTTTCAACAAAGTGGGGATTGAATTTTATTGGAACTCTCAACCCACCTTCCAGTGCTGGACACACTCACGTGCTAACTACTACAGATTACTTCACAAAGTGGGTAGAAGCTATTCCAGTCAAAAGTACTACTTTAGAGGTGGTGTGTAATTTTATCAAAGAAAACATCTTGATAAGGTTTGGAGTGCCAAACAAAATTGTGACTGATAATGCTTCCAATTTTTCTTCTTTCGAGATGATGGATTTTTGCTATGGCTATGGAATTTCCCTTACTCATTCTTCAGATTATTACCCCCAAGGGAATGGACAAGTAGAATCAACAAATAAAAATTTGGTAACCATCATTCGGAAGCTTGTCAATGAATCTCAAAGGAATTGGCACAAGAAGCTCTATGATGCCCTCTGGGAAGATAGAATTACACCCAAAAGAGCAATTGGAATGTCTCCATTTCAAGTGGTGTATGGTGTTGAAGCTTTAGCTGCTAGTAACAATTGAATTTCCAGCCTTACACTTGATGAAGGCTATTGAGGATTCAAGTTTCATCAATTCTTTGGATAAAAGGATCATGTATCTCCAAAAGTTTGATGAAGATAGAAGGTAGGTTTTCTATAGAATCTACGCTCATCAATAGAAGGTGAAGGCTTTGTTTGACAAGAAAATCAAACCCAAATACTTTCAAGTGGGAGACATTGTCTTAATGTGGGACAAAAGACATGAGTCACTACTAAGAATGTAAGCTAGGAAAAATACACTACTAACAAGGAAGTAAAATACCAATAATCATACCTCCTCCTTTGCGTTCCATAGCAAACCTCGGAATGGGCTAGGAAACTTGGATTGAGCCCTGATTGTGTGATATGTAGGTGCTTTTCTTTAAGACGGAGCAAGGCCTTCCTGCAACAATGATCCTCTTACTTTGCACTAGATGGGAAAAAGGATTTTGAGGCTATTTGGGCATTAGGACAAGGCAAAATGATGTTCTTTGCTCAAAGGATGCAAGAACTTAGATATGGCATTCAAGCTTATTCTCCGTGTGTTTAGAGGAGGGTAAGGTTGTATTTATAGCCTGGGGGAGTGATTAGCTTAGATTAATTTAAGTAATCATGGTTTGAAAATGTGGGTAAGATTAAGTGATTGATTTAAAAATGTGGGCAAGATTAGGTGAGTGGTTTGAAAATGTGGGTAAGATTAGATGAGTGGTCATGAAGAATGGGTGAGGATTTGAATTATATTTTTAATTCATAAGTGGAGGATTTTAGGTGAGTGGGGACCACGAAGGGAGGGTGATGATTTGAATTTGAATTTTTAATTCAATAGTAGAAAAACATGGAGAATAATGACATGTGGTGAGGATTGGGTTATTTTTTGGATTTTGAAATGGATAATTAATCAAATTATATTTGATTAATTTGAAGTGTATTTTTGTGGGAAATGAGGAAGGGGAATTAATTGGTTTAGAATAGATGTGAAATTGGGGTGTCTACATTTGCCCCTCTTTGGAAGGGTACTATGAAAGTAGTGTCCTTTCAAAGAAAGTAGACGGTATGGGGGAAGAATTCAATCTACTTTTTAAAAGGTAGAGTGAATAGAAAGTGGTGAGTGACGGATGTCATAGTATCCTCCAAGACAAAAATGTCATGAGAAGATGTGATTATGGATAGATGTGGTGATGCCCCCTCGAGAGGACTGACGAGAATGGAATATATGACAGAACTCTCAAAAAGAAGGGAAATGGATTATGTGGAGAAGAGGATGATAATGGAGTGGAAGAGACTGGAATGACCACATGACGCAAATGGAGAAAGGATTCAATCGACCTTGAATGCTAGGTGTGAGGGTGTGTGGGAAAGAGAAAAGGGAATGGATAGGATTGGGGGTTGATTATGAGAAGAGTAAGGGAGATAGGGGAGGGGAAAAAAGGAATGAAAGAGGTAGAAATAAGAGAGAGGGATGATAGGGGAAGAAGGGAATGATGAAGGACAAACAAGGCAAAAATAGGAAAATGACAGAGTAGAGGGTGAAGGGATGAAATAGAGAGATGTGCAAAATGAAGGAAGCAACAGAGATAGTAAAGAGGGATGTGTGGAAGTGAAATAAATGATAGAGCTGAGAAAAGCAGGAAACGGGAAAGGATAAATAAGAAGGAGAAAACGAGGTGGGAGTAGGGGGTGAAATGGAGGAAAATGGAAAGAGGATGAAAGAAGAAGTAGAACGGAGAAAAAAGAAACTATGAGGGGTGAGGAAAGTGTGAAAAAGAGGAGAGAAAGGAAGAGAAACAGATATAGAATGAATGAAAAGGTAGGGGTGGTAGAGAAAAGGAGAAGTGGTAAGAAGAAACATGAAAATTAGGGGAGAGGAAAGGAAGATAGAATGAATACAAGGAGAAGATTGAAGGAATCATGTCATTACGAGGAAGACCAAGGCAAAGAATATGGAACAGACCGTATGGAGATGCATGTGGAGGGTGGTATGATAAAAAAGATAGGACAACACTGAATAGATGGAAAAAAGGGGAAGTAAGGAGGAAACGTGATGGAAAAAGGGGAAGAAAGACGATACAGGGAAGGGAAATAAGACGAGGGTGGGAGAGAGAAGAGGATAACAAAGAAAATGATGTAGAAGGAAGGGAATACGTAAAGGGGGAATAAGTGGAAAGGGAACAGTAGAAGGAATGTTTAGAGAAGAAAGAGGGGAGGAATTACATCGATTGGAAAAGATGTGGAGATGCATGAAATGAGGATACTAGGATGACGAGAAAATAGAAAAAGGATGTATGATGAAGACAATAAAGATATTGAAGAGGGCAAAGAGGAGATGGAGAGATGGGTAAGAAGTGACAAGAAAGGGTGGGAGTGAGGGAAAAGAATAAGAGAGAAAAGAGAATGGGGGATAGAAGAGGCAATGCCAATGAGGGGATGTTAGGGAAATCCCTTTTACAATGAGTGGTGGGGAAGGGTGAGAGAAAAAATGAAGAAAAGGAGAAAGCTAATGAGGATTGGAAAGGGTAACGCCAACAAAGGGACGTTAAGGAAAACCCTTTTACAATGAGTGGTGGGATGAGAGGAGGGAAGGAATGAAGGGAAACTCGAGAAGGTCCAAGGGAGTGAATGAGGATTGATGATTTTTAAGGAAAACCCATTTACAATTATTAGCGCAGAAGAGAAGATGATGATGAAAGAATGATATAGGAGTGTTAACAATAATGGTGAATGCGTGTGTGGGTAGAAATGTGGGGGGAATGTGAGAAGATGAAGTGGATGAGTTGGGACTAGGTGAAAGTGAGGAGAGGATGTGGGTGATGAGGATGAATGAAGTGAGGATGAAGAACCAAGACATGAAAAGAATGGGAAGAAACAGTATGAAGGATGATGGATCAAGAAGGGGAAAATGGGGAAAGAACATGATTGTAGGTGGAAGAGATTAGATGTATGTTGTAAGAGGATATGTGGAGAAAGGATAATAGTAGGAGGAAAAAGTGGGTAGTAGGAGATACCAGGTGGAAGAAGCGATCAACAAAGTGAACGAAGAATGAGGTGGGGAGAAGTTCACGATGACAAGTTAAGTGTAGGGAGGACCCTAACATAAGATTGTCATGGGATGGAAGTGGTTAATTAAGATTGCCATGTGAGTGAAACTAGAGATGACAAGTGGTCAAGTGAGAAGTGGTGTGTTTCATGAGAATCGAAAAGGAGGTGAAAGGATGTGATAATGGGGAATGCGAGAAAAATTGAAGGGTGAAGGGTGTGTAGTGATGGGGAAAGGCAAGGAGACAGATCATCCTTAAGAGGGACTCTTAAGTGAGATCGCCATGCCGAGTGAGTGGTTAAGTAAGATTGCCAAGTAGAGGAGGGTGATAGTGGTGGTAAAAAGATGTGATGATGGGGAATGAAGAGGAAAGATGGATGGTGAGATTGTAGAGTGATGGGCAAGTGTAAGATGACATGTCATGCTTAAGAGAATCTCTTAAGTAAGATCGTCATGCTGCTGGAGAGGTTTCGTATGATCACCCAACCGACAGGGATGATATGCAAAGAGAAAGACAAGATGATATTGGGGATAGGGGTGGAATGGTAGGGTGAAGAAGATGATCGCAATGAGAGGTGGGAGAAATAAGATGGGGGAAATATGATGGGATGGGGGAAGGCCATAGGGCAAATCAACCTTAAGTGGAAGTCTTAAGTAAGATTGCCATGCGGCTGGAATGGTTAAGTAAGATCACCAAGCTGAGGAAGAAGAAGGATGATGTTAGAGTTGGTGGGAATAGGGTATGACAAAATGGACTGAAGGGAACCCTCAAGTGAATTTTCCATACTACGAGAGTGTGTAAGTAGGATGACCAGGCATAAGGCGGATTTGGGGAAGGATGAGAAAAGAGTGAGTGAGGTATGCCTGAGTGGTATATGATATGAGATGAGGTGATAATAAGAAAGAAAGGAAACAAAGGAGTGTAACATGAATGGATGAAGGAATATATGTAGTGGAGGGCGGAGAGTGTGAGGGAAATCCTTAATTGGGATGCCCGTGTGGTGAGAGTAATGATGCGAGAATGGGAAGCAGAAGAGGTGGAATGGGAAGATGTGTTTGGTGGTGATTGTTGTTTGATGAGAGGGGAGGTGGTGAAGAAGCTTCTACAACGGGAAGATCTTAGGGAGAGAGTAAACCTCCACTGAGGATCCCATATAGAAGGGGTTATTAAGTAAGATTATCAAGCGGGAAGCAGAAGGGGGAAAGGAAAGAATACAAATGGGTGAGAGGGGACAAGAATGGTGAGAAGGGTAATATGGGTATAAGTGGTGGAGGAGTAAAAATGAGGAGCGAGGATGAATGGATCAAATACATGGTGAGCATGGTGGGGAGGAGGAGCTGCTGGATAGTGAATGCTACTTGAGAAAGATCGTCAAGTAGGATTCGCAAACTGCAACGGTGATCAAGTAGGATTCCCAAACTGGAGAATGCATTAGTATGGGTGAATGGATGGGGTGAAAAGTAAGATGTTGATCATGCAGGAAGATACTTACGTGACGAAAAACATCTTAATTTTAATATAACACATAACAGATGCATCGTGATATAAAAGATCAGGATGACTAGACTGTAATATGCGTGATAGCATAGATAGGGCCATCAAAAAGGTTTGATGCCCTAGTACGATATGTAAATGGAAGAGAGCATAGACAAAGGCCATCAAGAAAGTATGATGCCCCAGTACGACATGCAATCAGATAACGTAAGAATATTAGAGAGAACACTAGGATACATAAAATCAAGATGCCCCCTGTAATATATCAAGATGCAAGAAAGCAATTAATAATTTACAACTAATAATGCAACACAAGAACCAATAAACATGTCCCTAATGTGTTCCACAGTGAGGATTGATTGGATGTGCCCCCAAGCAGGGGTACGAGGACATAGTAAAGCATTGGGTCATTGTCCTCAAACAAGGAAACAATGAGAGTCGGATTTTCCCCAAGCGAGGATTCACGCGAGGAGAAGTGGTTTGAATTTGGTAGTCATAAGGTGATTGGATCATTCGTTGGGGATAATAGTTCAAAGGTTAAATTGTGTTGGTTATTTTAGAGTTTTTTTTTTTTTTTTTAGCGATTTTGTGGATTTTTTTTTTTTTTTTTGTTTTTATATATATATATATATATATATATATACAAATTTTCTAATGTTTTTAGATTTTTGACGATTTTCAAATGTTTTTGACTTTTTTGACGATTTTCAAATGTTTTTAGATTTTTGACGATTCTTGTTAATGGTTTTAGATTTTTGACGATTATGTGTAATGTCTTTGGATTTTTGACGAGTATTTCTAATGTTTTTAGATTTTTGACGAGTTCTAATTTTTTTTTGGATTTTGGATGATTGTTTCTAATGTTTTTGGGTTTTTGACAATTTTCAAATGTTTTTGGATTTTTAGATTTTTACACTGTTTTTAGATTTTTGACGATTTTCAAATGTTTTTAGATTTTTGGATTTTTACATTGTTTTTGAATTTTTGACGATTTTCAAATATTTTTAGATTTTTGGATTTTTACATTGTTTTTAGATTTTTGACGATTTTCAAATGTTTTTAGATTTTTACATTGTGATTGGCAATTTATGGACCAAAGTGCAGACTTATTTTTGAGAGGCGATAAACATGGATATTATCCATATGTACCATGTTCCGTGTTGTAACTTATGCTCAGAATAACACAAATTCTCTTTCCATTGGCAGGATATGGTGGTGATGATATGATGAAAAGAATTCCAGCTCCATTCTTGACTCCACACAACTAGTAAGATGTGTGGGCTCATCACCAAGAATCAAGAAGGACGCAAGAGGTAGATAATGAATATAGAGACAAATGCTAACAACAATCCCTTTGGAAAATTGTGACTCCATTCTTCATAACGGTACTGAACCAGTTTCAAAAATGGCTTTCACTTTATGAGTCACGTGCTAGACTTAGACAGTTATGTGGCCTACTGATTGGTAAGATATGAGGTTAAGGGATAGTTCTCTCTTCACTTAGGCATCTAAATTACGTGTTTGGGGATTCTATAATTTGTAAGCACTGTAAGATTTTATATTTTTGAAATGACTCCCTATGCCTTGCCCCATGCTACTAGTGAGAAGCAAGGGCTCATCACCGAAGGTAAAATATAGGTGAGTGAATTCCCTTTTTGTCTTTTTTGTTTTGTTTTGTTTTGTTTTGTTTTTTTTTTGAATATTTTACAATATTTTTATGCTTGTATGAGAATGACCCTCTACACTTTGCCCCATGCCACTTGTAAGAGGCAAGGGTTTATCACCGAAGACAAGACGTAGACGAGTAAGGGCACCTTCCTCCATTCCCAGTCTCACACTACCAGTAAGAAGTGTGGGCTCAACACCAAAGACTATGAAGGACGAAAGATGTGACAATGAATTATTCATAAGTTATTGAATTGATGGATTTTTTTACAATAGTGCTTTGTATTTGGGAAGAAACGTCTGCCCCCAATCTCAGCCCCACACGACTAGTAGGACGTGAGGGTTCAACACCGAAGACTGAGATGGACGACCAAACGAACTGGGTAACGAAGTTTAGAGCTTTGTTATGAAAGAGAGAATGTATTTGAAGGGAATATATTACCATCAGTAAGCTTCTAGGTATGACCATAGAGGAAAGCAAAGAAAATGGAAGAAGTATGACGCTCACAAACTTAATAGGATTTATACTAGCACTTGTCTCATGATGATAAATATGAAGATGTGATTTTGATAAAGAAAATATCTGCCAATGGAAATGAATAAATTTAAATTATTCGGAAATAAGCAAGACAAAAGGAACAATGTACACGTTGTATCCGGAATAGTGAACATCTCAAGGATAAAATTTCTTTAAATGAACTGCATTCATTGGTTCATCAAGATCTTGACCATCTTCAGTGGCCAATTTATAGGCTCCAGAGCCAAATTTAGCTATGATTACATAGGGTCCTAACCAATTAGGCTCAAATTTTCCTTGTTTTTCTCGTTCTTTAGTGGTATTCTTTTGATTTTCTTTTAAAACGAGGTCACCAATTTCAAATTCTCTAGGTCTTACCTTTTTATGATAACTGCGTTGCAGTCGGTTTTGATAGACTTGAAGATGATTGAGAGCATTAAGTCATTTTTCATCGAGAAGCTCAAGCTCTTGAAGCCGTGACTATTAGTATTCATCCTCATTAATTACATCTTTAAGGGAGATCCTTAAGGATGGGAGTTCTATCTCAATAGGTAAAATGGCTTCACAACCATAAACAAGGGAAAATGGGGTGGCTCCGGTAGGTGTGTGGTAAGATGTATGGTAAGCCCAAAGAGTGGGGTAAATTTGAGTATGCCAATTACGTCCATGGGTGTTGACAATATTTTCCATGATGGATTTTAAGGTCTTATTGGTTGCTTCCACTTGACCGTTGCCCTGAGGGTAGTATGGAGTGGACCATTTAAGTTTGATGTGAAAATGTTTGGCTAGGTCTTTTACATCCTGGTTTTTAAATGATTTGCCATTATCTGCAACCAGAGCGGATGGAATACCAAATCAACAGATGAGATTATTAAAAATAAATTTCAATATTTGGCTACCGGTAACATAAGTGAGAGGCATAGCTTCTACCCATTTAGTGAAGTAATCGGTAGCGGTAATGATGAACTTATGTCCATTAGAAGATGTTGGTCTGATTTTACCAATGAGGTCAAGTCCCCATTGAGAGAAGGGCCATGGTGTGGTTATCGATTGTAATGCCTGGGAAGGTGCGTGGATAAGATTTCCATGCTTTTGACATGCTTGACAATGTTTGACAAAATGACATGCGTCACTTTCCATGGTGGGCCAATAATATCCAACTCGTAGGATTTTCTTGGCTAAGGTGATACCATTCGTGTGTGCTCCATGATACCAGAATGGACTTCAGCTAAGACACTCGAGGATTCTTCCTGATTAAGACATCGGAGTAGGGTGCCATCATATCCTCGTTTATAAAGAGTTTATGCTAAAATGGTGTAACGAGAAGCACGTTGTGCTAAAGCACGTTTATGCATTGGTTTCATGTCGGCAGGAAACGTTTTATCACGAATGAAGGTATAAAGATCATGGTACCAAGGGTTATTCAGACCCACGATCTCACATACCATAGTGTTTTTAGGAAGATCATAGGCAGGCATTAAGAGATGTTCAACGAGAAAATGTGCCTAGGGTTGACTAGATGTGATTTCTAATAGGGATCCGATGGTTGCCATAGCATCGGCAAGATTTATTACGAATTCTGGGAATTTGATCAAAGCTAATTAATCGAAAATAGCTTTGAAGACTATCCACCATGCATTTATATGGGATAAGTTTTTCATCCTTGACCTGGTATTCATTGGTAACTTGCTTGATGATAAGTAAAGAATCACCAAATACAGACTAATTTTGTAAGATTCCAAGATATAGCTAGTTTTAATCCTGCGATGAGAGCTTCATATTCTGTGATATTGTTGGTACATGGGAATGCTAAGCGAAATGATTTGGGGATAACATGTCCGTTGGGTGTGATAAGAAAAATACCAGCCCCTGAGCCATGGAGATTACAAGATCCATCAAAAATAGAGTCCAAGTCTGGCGCGATGTCTATGTGTAGAATATCTTCATCAGGAAAAGAGAACTGAAGTGGTTCTGTGCCAGGAAGGGGTGCCTCGGCAAGTTGGTCGGCAAGGGCTTGTCCTTTAATTACTTTCTGCGGAAAAAATTTGACATCGAATTCACTAAGTAATATGACCCAACTAGACATTCTTCCCGTGAGAATGGGTCTGGACAACAAATACTTGAGAGGATCAATTTTGGCAATCAACTTAGTTGTGTGATTGAGCAAGTAATGACGTAACTTATGGAATGCAAAGGTGACCGCTAAGCATACTTTTTCAATTTGGGAATAATGTACTTCATGCTCAATAAGTGTTCAACTAAGGTAATATACAGCCTGTTCTTTTCCTTGATCGTTATGTTGTGCTAGTAGAGCTCCTATGGCATGTTCAGTGGCAGATGTATAAAGCAACATGGGTTTATTGGCAACTAGTGACATAAGAACAGGTGGACTAGAGAGGTATTCTTTTAACTTAGCAAAAGAGTCTTGGCAATCATGGTTCTAGTGAAAGTGTGCATCTTTCTTGAGCAACTGATTAAAGTGATGGCACTTGTCAGCCAACTGTGATATGAAATGCCGAATAGATTGTATCTTTCCTTGAAGACTGCGTAATTGTTTTAGGTTTTAAGGAGGAGGCATTTCCATAATGGCTTTGACTTTGGCAGGATCCACTTCTATGCCTCTTCGTGAGACAATAAACCCTAATAATTTACCAGAGGTTACTCCAAACACACATTTCTTTGGGTTAAGATGAACCTTATACTCGCGTAATCTATCAAAAATGTGTCTCAACACACTTGGATGCCCTATTCGTGTTTTAGATTTTGCTAATATATCATCAACATAATCTTCCATGATATCATGTAACATATCATGGAAGATGACAATCATTGCTCGTTGATAGGTGGCACCAAAGATTTTTCAAGTCAAAGGCATGACCTTATAACAGAAGGTGCCCCATGGTGTAGTAAATGTTGTTTTATGTTGATCTCCTTCAGCAATACATATTTGATTGTAACCAGAGAATCCATCCATTAAGGAGAGCATTTCATCATCTTGTTGTAGAATCAACAATCATGTCTATATTTGGCAAGGGAAATTCATCTTTGGGACAAGCCTTGTTGATGTCACGAAGTCTATGCATATTTTGATGTTGGGAGTTTTCTTGGCGATGAGAACTATGTTAGATATCCATGCCGAATAATCAATAGGTTTGATAAAGTCAGCTTCCAAGAGTTTCTCGAGTTTGGCTTTGACAAGCAATGCAACTTGGGGATGCATTTTGCATAGTTTTTACTTTACAGGTTTTACATCCGGATGTACCACAAGATGGTGTACTACAAGAGATGGGTCCAGGCCTGGCATGTCCTTATATGTCCATGTAAATATATCTTGGAATTCAATAAGGAGTGTTGTGAATTCCATGCATTCTTGGTCAATGAAAGACTAATGCCAAGTTGTAAAATTTTTGGTTGTTCAATGGTGCCAATGTTTATGTCTTTTGTTTCTTCTACAAGCATTTTAGATGTATCCTTTTCAGAGAATGATGCTAATGGTTGATGTAGGTCATCAGTGTCGGGTGTTTGTTGGAACTTTTTGTTGACATGTTTGGTGGATAGGGTGGTAGTGAGGTTTTGACTATGGGAAATCCTTTGTTTGCACTTTTGATCAAAATTTTCTGAGGGTGAAGGATCTGAATATTTTATCTCTTCACCAAAATAGGCTGATTCATTTAGATTGATTTCAAATCCTTTTCTATGGTCGGAAGTAGGGATTTGGTCGCGAGTTCCAAGGAATTCTTCGATGGCTTCATCATTTTGGAACATGTCCATGGCCGCATGATGTGGTTGGCCATGGTCTATGAGACTCGGATGTGTAGGCTCAAAATTGATGACATTAATAGATAAATGTTCAAAGGAAAGATGTGTTTTAGTGAGGTCCTCAAAAAGACTACATGGAGACCTGATGTCATTATCAGAATTGGTGTCATCATTGTCACTTGAAATTATTATGGGAGCAACATCAAACACCTTGAAACCTAGACCATGTTTACCGTGATGTTGTGTGTAATTTATTGGGTCTAAATGACCTTGTTCATTTGGACCGAGTCCTTTACCCTTCCATCGCATGTTTTTCATTATTCGGTGAGCTTTGGTAAATTGAGGGGACTCATAACATGGAGCAAAGTCGTCATTATATAACCAAGATCCTGAAGAACTTGGAATATGTTCATTGTCAAGATAACCAAACTTTTTCCAAATTGACTGACCCATTTGGTAAGTGGGATGGATTCTCAGATGTGGAGCGTTAGGTTTTCCATAGCTATGTGGGGATTTGGTGATATAAAAAGAGTCTGCCATCTTTTGAAATTGATATTCACCGCATCCCGTGTCAATGATTTTAAATGTGTGAGATGGGGGACCAATAGGTACCTCATGTGGTGGGGAAGTTAGTTTGGTAGTCTTAAAAGATGAAGAGAATGGGTTATAAGAAGAAGGGGGTGGATTGAAGGATGAAGGTTGGTTATTCATGGAGGAGGTATCTTAATAGAGGAGGTGTGGTTGGATGAAGAAGATTGGCTAGGTGAAGAAGAAGATGGTGTGGTGGAAGAATAATTGTTGCTGGAAGAAGAAGCTTGATTAGTGGAAGAAGATGATTGATTAGTGGGAGGAGGACTGGTGGAAGGTGGTTGACTAGCAGATGATAATGGATTGGAAAATGTGTTTTGGTTATGAGATGATGGTTTTGGATTATTGTTAGGGAGTGTATCAGGATCAATGCATGTTTCATTAGGGATTATACGAGGTGGAGCATATTTATCTGTTGATGGACAATAGTGATCATGTCGATACCATCCTTGAGGAATCTACAATACTCAAAAGGTTGGGGATCTGCACGTAATGTAAATTCCTTGTCCAAATGAGGAAACTTAATGCATTGGTGGAATGTTGATGGGATGGATTTCATGGCATGAATCCATGGTCGGCCGACAAGAATGTTATATGCAACTTCTACATCTACCACATGATAGACCATGTCTAAGGTGATGGGTCCAACTTGGAGAGGCAACGTGATTGTGCCTTCAGACTTTCTTTTGCTATTATCATACCCACGAATGGTTATGATATTGTTTTGCAAATCATTTTCAGTGTAGCCTAGACAACGTAAAAGTTTCATGGAACAAATATTTAATGCCGATCCATTGTCGATTAAGACGCACTTGATTTTACGATGAGTTACATAACCCTCGACGTATAAAGAATGATTATTAGCGATGTTGGGATTAAGCAGGTCAACAGTGGGACCAAAAGATAAAATAGGATTGGGGACCGTAAGATGTGCAATTAAAGCTTGGAATTATTGTGAATTGATGTCCTCAGGGACACGAGCATTATTCAATGTTTGCATAAGGATGCGTTGTAGTGTGGGAGAAGAATTAAGTAGTTCCATGATTGAAATTTGTGCGGCAGTCTTCTCTAATTGTTTGACAATATTAAATGATGGCGTAGGTTGTGGAGAGGAATTGGCGCGTAGAATTAGATGGTGGATTAGGAGGTGATGCTGGGGGACGAAGTGGCAGATTTTTTTGTTGTAGGGACCCACATTTTTTTCTGTCTAGTGGTGATCACACAGTCAGTTCTGATCTTTATAGTTGCCACTAAGTCTTGGTCATAATCTATGGTCGAGATGACTGAGTCATACTCGACATTACTTGATGATTGACCCTTATCTTTTGAATTGTTATCATGGTTAGGGAATGGATTTTTGAACATGTGAAGTTTTTCATTAGGTGTTTTTGTCTCAGAAGTATTTTCAACTTCTATGTCTCCACGTTCAATCAGGTCTTGGACGTAATGGCGGAGTTGCATGCATCTATCTGTGGAGTGCCCTTTTATGCGATGGTAATCACAATATTCATTGTCTTTATACCAATTTGGTTTGGGTTGTCCTTCTTTGAAGGGTCTGACAATGGGATATGTAATCATATTAGCATTTGCCAAATGACGAAAGACACTAGATAGACTTTCTCGAGAGGAGTGAACTCTCTTCATCGATCCCTAGAAGGAACTTCCTTTCTAGGGATAATGATGGGTTGTTTAGATTTTAATGTGTTGGTGGGATGGTTTTGGACATTTTAGACATGGTGGGAATCAGTAATGCCATCATTGATGATATTTCGATTCTAGTTAAAGAATTTAGATTTGTCCTGTTTAAGGAGTGTCTCGATAAGGTTGGTCTCTAAAGGGTGCTTTAAGTAAGCCCTTAGAAATGAGGGATTTTTTAATTTGTGTCCCCTTTTCGATGAATTCTTGAAACTATTCAAACAATGCATTTGCATGTGGAATGATAATTTGGCATTGAGATTAGGGACAAAAATGCTAACTAGTTGTCTCTCGGGTACTGAGCAGGGAAATCACTTGCAATTCGCGCCATCGTTGTAAAAAGGAGGAAAAATTTTCATTTGGCCTTTGCCTAGTGTTGCAGAGATCAAGCATGGTTATTTCTAAGTCTAGGTTATAGGAAAAATGTTTGACAAAATTTCTCGATAAGTCTGCAAATGTCGTGACCGACCCTTTGGGCAAATGGAAAAACTAGTCTAAAGCTTGTCCTCCTAAACTTTGGGGGAATAATCATAAAAGGTACGTGTCTCGATAGGCAAATTCCTGACATTGCATGTAAAATTCCTTGACATGTTCACGGGGGTCACCTTTGCTTTTGTATTTATCAAACTTAGGGATTTTGAAGGATGACGGAAATGGTAATCGTGATATCTCTGTATCAAATGGATAAGGACACAATTCTTCAAAGTTGAATTGTTTTTGATTTTGTAGTCCCTGAATGGTGTCTTTCATAAGTTTCCATTCTTGTGCAAATGGAGAAGCGGGGATGGTTTATCAAACATGTCGTGAGTATTGGAATCTAGATTGAGGTCTTTTAATCTTTCAGCTCTAGTCATTGCTTCCTCAAGTTTCTTTGTTAAATCTTGGATTTTAGTGAATAATTCTTGACCGAAGAACCATTTGGATTGTTTGGTATTTCGTTGTGATAACTTGATTCACCATTGTCGATGAGTTTGTTTAAATTTTCCATCCCGAAGTCAGGGGGTAGTTTTGCCCCATGGCTAGGATGCGTAACAGATATTCATTTTTGTTTTGTTCTATCACCCTATTGACTTGTTCTTGTTCTTCATTGGTGAGTTCTGGTTGTGCGACTTCTTCGTCGTCATTTTCATGATTGTGACTGCGAGTGAATACCATGATGAAATGTGTCTGATTAAGCTGAAAAATGGGTAGGAATTTTGAACAGGTGTGAGGAAATGAGAACTCGATTACTTTGGATTTATCGCAAATAAGCTCGTGATGACTGATAAGGAGAGTAACTCAAACAAGTTATCTCAATATGATGATGATGTAACTTGAGACGAGTTATTAGAGGATTTGTTGCACGTTGTGTAGATTTGGCTTAAACAAGCTCTGGACTATTGACGGGAGAGTAACTTGAATAGGTTAATCGCGATATGGTTGTGATATAACTCAAAATGAGTTATGAAAGGATTTGTGTTGGTTGTGATTTGGATAAATGCGATGGTGGATAGAATAATGAGTGAACTCAAACAAGTCACCCAATATTAGTTTGATATAGCTGGAAACAAGCTATGAAGGATGTTTTGACAATTGACAATATGGGGAGTGAATGCTAGTCACTCAATATCAGTTGGATATAGCCGAAGACAAGCTATGACAAATGTATTGTTGGATGAGGCAAGCTAATGAAATTGGTGTGATGGTTTGGTCTGTGTTGTTGGATTGTTTGGATGTTTTCGCTTGGTATTGAATTGGTCGAGAACTGATTTTTTTGTGGAACACAACTAGGGTCTGAACTTTTACAATGAACACATTGATATCAGCCAAGTTTTATGATAAAACAATGCTAAACTATTTTGTTTTCAAACAACAAGCAATCATGTGGATTCAATTGTTTTGGCTTATGAGGTAACTTCTTTAGGAATGATCATTGTTTCATGCAATCATACAAGTATGCTGTGAAATGGTGGATGCAGGCTCTTATTACTCTAAGAAGATGCATCCTCCGATATACCCTAGTCCTGATATACCTAATTCTGTACGGGGACAAAATTGGTACGGGGAACCCTTAGAGCACTGGAGGAGACTCACCAATTCTTACTTGCCTGTTTTGGAGTGAATCACCACGTCCAAAACAGGTTTTGTGAAAAGGTGGAAGGTGATGGAGGGATGAATGTGTATGGTGTCCTTATAACTCCCCGAAGATTTACAGGGATGATGCCCAGGCTTCGTTGTTACAGCTATTTAGGCGTGACTCGCATGCGCTACATGACAGCATTACCTGTAAGTGAAGAGCAGCGGCGAGGTAAATACCGAACGCTGTGATGAGACTAGGTCTCAAAGTGCAATGCAGATGCAAATGTTGTTGGTGCGTGGTAGTCAAGTCCACGTCACCGGTGTAGCTTTGGTGGTGATGAAATCCACCTCGTCTACGTGTAAAAACAATATGATAAAGTGATTAAATGCGTAGGGTTCTTTCCAACTTGAAATAAATCACTAGTAGAAAATAATTACATACCTGAGCATACTTTTTTTTTTGGTTTCAGCAATTTTCTTTGAATGGTGGTATTTTTGTGGGATTTTGTTGTTTTTTTTTGTTTTTGTTTTTGACAATATTCCAGTGATGCGGTTCTATAGAAAACAAATTAGTAGTTATCCTACAAACGAAATGTTAGAAAAGTGATCGTGGTTGTTTTTGATTTTCCAGATCGCTCGAAGGCGCAGGAAAAGAGCATACACAACCAATGACCAAACAAATATTAATAATATGACAAAGAAAATAATGATTGAAATGATAGTTGGAAAACAAAGCTAGAGGATCCTGTAATGTTAGAATAAGAAACTAAACAAAATTGTGACCATTTCTGATTTTCCAGATCGCTCGAAGGCGCAAGAAAAGAGCATACGCGGATACAATTGGAATAGATTTTTTTTTAAATGCTAATAATTATTGCAATTAATCATGATTGTGAAATAGTGATAAGGATTATTTTCACAAAAAAGAAAAATGATGAAAGAAAAGTGTGAAAACGTTACCTAGAAGTGTTGTCGTGGAAAATTGAAATGTAAGACAAAAATTAAAAATTAAAAAAAATTGTTGTGCAGAGCCCAAGTGGCCTCACGTTTCTGATTTCCAAGATCACTTTTGAAGTGCGAGGAAAGAGCATACGTGTGAGGTTGTTACGTGAAATAAAATAAAAATAATAAATAAAAAAAAAACTATAATTTTGTTGTTTTTTTGTTAAAAAGACAGGTGTTAGAAGAAATGAAACCAAAATTTTTCTGTAAGTCTAAATCTAAAAATATTTTTTCATTGCATAGATCTTTTTGATACCTTTCCGTTAAAAAAAAATGAAGTCATTCCGAGTTCGGGAGCAAAAGTTATGGCTTCCGGAAGATGGGCTATGGTAGCACTCTGAATGAAAATTTTAAACGTGAGAAAAACGTCCCGGGAGCTAGTTTTTTTAATTTTCTGACTTCTGTACTTCACCTGAGGAGCTAAAATTTTGACAGCAAGGTTAAAAAAGAACAATAAACAGAAAGAAAGAGTTAGATCACAAAATGATTGACTAAAATAAAAGAAAAAAATGATTAACTTCCTACAAAGCAGTTATTTTAGCAAAAGTAAATAAATAAATGCATTTTCCGGATTGGTTGTCCCATGACAGTAAGATGATAAACTAATGGCTAGTTCATGTGTTTCTACAGATGACGAGTAAATAGCAAAATCAAAACTGGGAACTAAACACCAAGCACCGAGGAGATCAAAGACATGATGAGCTTCAGAGTTTCATTGTTGCTATAACCTGCAGATACACCACAAGACACCACACAACAAAAACACTACCCAAAGCGTGAAGGTTAACCAAAGAAGACCATAAGGAACAGAAAAGGAAATAATAATGAACAATAATAAACAAAGAATAGATAAAACCACTAATTGAGAAATTAATGGTAACAGATCGAAAGTAACCGGGCGTGCCAGAATGTAAGCTAAGAAAAATACACTACTAACAAGGAAGTAAAATACCAATAATCATACCTCCTCCTTCGCGTTCCGTAGCAAACCTCGGAATGGGCTAGGAAACTTGGATTGAGCCCTGATTGTGTGATATGTAGGTGCTTTTCTTCAAGACGGAGCAAGGCCTTCCTACAACAATGATCCTCTTACTTTGCACACTAGATGGGAAAAAGGATTTTGAGACTATTTGGGTATTAGGATGAGGAAAAATGATGTTCTTTGCTCAAAGGATGCAAGAACTTAGATATGACATTCAAGCTTATTCTCCGTGTGTTTAGAGGGGAGGGGTAAGGTTGTATTTATAGCCTGAGGGAGTGATTAGCTTAGATTAATTTAAGTAATCATGGTTTGAAAATGTGGGTAAGATTAAGTGAGTGGTTTGAAAATGTGGGCAAGATTAGGTGAGTGGTTTGAAAATGTGGGTAAGATTAGATGAGTGGGGGCCACGAAGAATGGGTGAGGATTTGAATTATATTTTTAATTCATAAGTGGAGGATTTTAGGTGAGTGGGGACCATGAAGGGTGGGTGAGGATTTGAATTTGAATTTTTAATTCAATAGTAGAAAAACATGGAGAATAATGACATGTGGTGAGGATTGGGTTTTTTTTAGATTTTGAAATGGATAATTAATCAAATTATATTTGATTAATTGAAGTGTATTTTTGTAAATGAGGAAGGGGAATTAATTGATTTAGAATAGATGTGAAATTGGGGTGTCTACAAAGTGCCCTCAGGCAAATAGAATTACACCCAAAAGAGTAATTGGAATGTCTCCGTTTTAGGTGGTGTATGGTGTTGAAGCTTAGCTGCTTAAGAACAATTGAATTTCTAGCCTTGCACTTGATGAAGGCTATTGAGGATTCTAGTTTCATCAATTCTTTGGATAAAAGGATCATGTATCTCCAAAAGTTGGATGAAGATAGAAAGTAGGTTTTTGATAGAATCTCCGCTCATCAATAGAAGGTGAAGGCTTTGTTTGACAAGAAGACCAGACCCAAAGACTTTCAAGTGGGAGACATTGTCTTATTGTGGGACAAAAGACATGAGCCTCATGGAAGCCATGGTAAGTTTGATTCTCTTTGGCTTGGTCCTTTCAAGATAAGACACTTTGGTGGAGAAAATTCTTTCTATTTGGATTACATGGATGGATCTTCTCTCCCACTTCCTTATAGTGGGAAGTATTTTAAGTTGTTCAAGTCCTAGGTGATTAGGTAGTTCCTTTTGTATATTGTGTACAATGTCCTGTTTTGGTCTTTCCCTTGTGTCCTTGTTCCTTTTCCATTTTGTGTGTTGTCTTCTATGTTGTTTTTCCTTTGACTCTATTTTCCCAATGGATAAGGCACTGGCCTATTTTCCCAGAGTTTTCTTGTGGTTCTTGATCTTGCCTCATTCTTCTGTCCTAGTCAAGTCATCCCCAGAAAGAGCTAGCTATTGTCACCCTAAAAATTCCCTCCTTTTTCAAAGACAAATTTCCAAAATTTTGAGTCAGTGTCCTTTGGAAGTGTTCTGGTAAAGAGATAAATTCAAAAAGTTAGAAAATTTCATTCTTTGGAGTCATTTTTAGTGTTTTGCGGCTAAGTTGGATATTTTTGTCCCATGTGTCCCAAGTGCCGCTGGGCCTCCAGTTCACTAATTTTTCACTTTCTCCGCACTACTCTGCTTGTCGATTAAGTCAGAAATTTTCATCCCGCATGTCCCATGTACACTCAGGCATCTTTTTCACCAATTCAATGCTTTTCCCAAATTACTCTGCTCATTGGATTTTTGGGTTTGTGCATCCTTCGTGTCCCCACGTCCCATGGACCGTCTGTGCTCTCTGGACCCACTTTTTCCACATCAGCCGAATCAGCTCCACACATCCCGCATGTCTCGGTGTCTCGTGGATTGTTTGTTCTCTCTGGATCCACATTTTCTAAACTCCTCTTGGATCAGGTTTTTTGGCTTTGTGCGTCCCTCGTGTCCCAATGTCCCATGGACCATCTGGGCTAGTTTTTTCCACTTTTTCCACTTTTGGATTTTTGAGTCGATACGAGGGCCATTTATTACACATTCATGATTTTATCTCTCCATTCATTCCAACTCATGGCTATTTAAATAGGTAACTATTCATTCATTTTCACACTTGCTCGCTCATTTCCTCCTCGCGCTTGTGCAAATCAAGTCGTTACTGCATTTGTGCTTATATTTTTTTCTTGCAGGATTATTTTGAGACTGTGATATACTCTGTTAAAGGTGATCTTCTCTACCTCTGTCACGATGAAGATGCAGTATCAAGGGCATGAACACCTCTCCTCATTAGAAACCTTTGTGCCTAACATCGGTGACAGTGAAGCTCGACATCTATGACTTGATGATTTTAGAGCAGACTTGGATGTGATAACCCTACTCCCATTTCTCAAATGATAACAAATAGTGGGATTGCATTTGCAGGAGGTTTTCCTATCTTGCTCAAAGTGTGTTGATATCATGCTGCTTATGGGCTTATTTTAATTCGAATCCAAAGAAATTGTTAATGTACATGGTGAAGTAATTATGTGACTATATTCTTAATCTATCTGTATTTCCCTGCACATCCCAATGGTGGAAGGGGCCAACAAACTCACCCTTGATCAAGTAAAAGCACTATTTGACCAAGATAGTGAGAGATATAAGGCTAGGGTGGCTAAATCATGGTTAAAGAACCCTAAAAAGGGAGTGATCCAAAGGGATCCAAAATAAATCTACTTCATCAAAAAATTTAGCACAACGAAGGAAGGAAAAATGAAACAAGGAAGTTTTGTCTTTTTAGTAACAGGACCACCGATCTATGCAGAGTGGTGGTTAGAACCGCCACCATCTACATTGGGTGGCGGCCCCGACTCTTTTGGACAACAAACAAAAATATGAAAACGAACAGCCCAGAATTTGGACAGTTGTTTATATCTCTTCTCCTCCTTGACCTTTCCCATTCTCCAGTGCATAGAAGGACATGGGAGAGGCTATACATACATGTTTATAGAAGAGAATAGGATCATCAAAGCATGAAAGCAAGTGAGCAAGAATTTCTTAGTGTTGGAATTATGTTTTGTAGAAGAAAGGAGTGTTGAGACAGAGCAAACAAGTATTTGGGAGGAAGTGTGAGATATTATCTACTTCTCTTTCATACTTATTGTAAATTCTGTAATTGTTATTTTTAATTGGCTAATAAAAGTGGGAAGAAAGAGCAATTTACCTTCCCGACTGGTTTTTCCTTCTCTGGAGGTTTCCAGGATAAAATTAGTTGTTGTTTATGAGCTTAAATTCCTTCCTTTCCCTACAATCATGGATTCTAAGCATAAGCATAATTCATTCACTAGCTATCTCTCTGTCATTTTTAATAGAAAGTAGAAAATAACATTTATTTGTGTTTATGTGAATAATTCCAAAGTATAAGAGTTTACAAATCAGGAGCATCCAAACTTTCAAAATCATTGTTTAGGGTTGATTTCAAGGAAGAGCTTTTAGACATCATCACCCTTCTTGCTAGAATTATGGGAATTCCCTCTACAAATGATTCTCAATTTTGGATGTGTCCCTTTATCAACATCATCTGTGAGGGGAAGCAAAATTTGAATTGGAGTGAGATTATTTGTGAAAACCTAACAGAGTAGCTGGTAAATGTTCACAGAACCCAAAAATTCTACATGTCATCCTACCTTATGTACACCATTGTGACATCCAAGAAATGGATTGGTCTTACTTTCATTGAAGATAAGAAAGATGCCCCCATATATGAATACTGCCTTAGTTAACCCTCAAAGTTAGCAATCATAATTTTAGGAGAGTTAATGACGCATTCACCATGTACATTGTGAGGCTCTTGGAAGGAAATACTACTTAGAGATTTTATGAGGAAGAAAATAATTTGATATATGATTATGGAAGCTTCTACACTCAATTCAAAAATTCTCATATATCAGATTGGATGGTTTCGAAGGTCCGCCTCTAAATCTTCCTATGTTCTGTAATGATAAAATGGTTGTTGTTGAGATTTACAGGTAATTGGATAAGCTCTACCAAACCTACAGAGAAAAGAAGATTACTGGCATTCATTTTCCTATCTCCCTCGGAAATTATACATGCATGACATCCATGGATTCCCAGAACATCGATATAACCATTGTTCCTCTCACTTTCCATCACTTTAAACCCAAAACATGCTTTGATATCAAATGATACATTGCTAAGAATTTCAAGATGGTCTTTTATCACCTTGCTGACACTGAAGATTATTGGGTTGATTGAGAAGGTACTTTGTGGACTCTCTCTTCAACAAATCATAGACTTCAACATCTATAAAGTACCGGATGGGCTCAAGGATGATGATGAGGACTTGCAATATATTGAGTATGAGAGGTCTATTAAACACATTGATTTGGAAACCATTGATTGGTTTTGTAAAAGAGAGAGTTGATTTGAAGGACTTAACCAATCTTGTTATTGTGAGAACCAAACTCTGGTTTGATAGGAAGATGCAAGTCTTCGTAATGAACAAAGCCAAGTCTACTTCACAAGAAAATTCTTCTCCTAGGAAGGAAAAGCCTATGCCCAATATTGATGTGCCCGAACAATCTACTCCATCATCCTCAACAAAGGTATACCTGAAGAAAGGTAAGGCCATCAAACAAGAGAAGTTGAAGAAGAAGTTATTTTGGAGCAGCCAGAGGTCCCTATAGGGTCAGAAAATGTTGTTTTTTTGAGTGAGGATGACAATGAAGAGATGAAAGAAGGAGAAGAAACCCCTGTCATTAATGCTAAGATAGAAAATGAAGGTTAAATGACTGAACCTCTAGGTTTGATGGATACTTCTTCTAAGGATCTTTTTTGAAAAGGTGCCAACTTCCCCACTTTGGAGACATCAGTAGTGTAGACATTGAGTGCAATGAGTTCACTTGCACTCGGATATATTTCTCCTTCTACATCTTCCTCTTCCTTTGCTTGGGTTCAACCTTTTGTTGATAACAAGAAAAGGAAGTCTTCTTCTCAAGTTATAGTTCCCAATTTCGATGTTGTGGTCGCCTTTCTGGGTACTACTCCTCCCCCGGAAAATAAAGAAAATACCACCTCAAGGTTGGTGTCAGATTCACAGGGTCAGCAGTTCATGGAGATTGCATAACCTAAGGTGGATAAGGAGGAGAAATATATTTTGGTTTCTTAGCCAGAGCTTATAAGAATTCCACTTGGGGAGTCTACACATGAAATTGAGGTTCATAACCTCATAGAAATTGTGACCAGAGTCATTGAATGAGTGGAGAAGGGTAAACAAAATATGGAGCGATTGGAAGAACATAACCAAGTTCTTTCAAATTTTATAAAATCCCTATTGGCAAAAGATAAGGTCTTGGATATGGCTCCACCGACTACTCTTCCACCTCCCATAGTTCTCAATAAAAATGAAGTCTAGACCATCAAAGATATTTAAAAATATATTACCTATGGAAAGGCCATTGAAGCGTTGGTTGATGATATGATAGTGGTTGGATTGAACTTCATTGAAGAGACCTTCAAGTCATATGAGAAGGTGGTCAAGTTACAACTGAAATTTACCACAACAATCAGTGGCTTAGAAACAAAACTAAAGCTCTAGTGTGAATGTATTCAAGATCTCCATTCAATGAGCCAGAAAGATGAGAAGATTTTATTGGCAATCAAAGCATTTGATGAAGCTAAGAATAATTTTTCAAAATCCTGGGTTTTCAGTATTGATTGGAAGATCAAGGTTTTGGAGGAAGCAGTGGGAGAATTGAAAATATGTGGCAGAAAGGGGAAGCTTTCAAGACTTTTGTTTTATCTGCCTTCCAAGATATTCATTATCAGATCCAGAATGAAGCCTCAAGTAATTAGTTTTCTATTCAAGAGATCAAGGCCCATTCAACACCTTCATCAAGGAAGATCTTTTCAAAGAAGAGTCAATGTCTAAAGAGAAGATGAAAGATGTCTACTCTCTAATCAGCTATCACTAAGGCAAACAAAGAGTTTCTAGAAAACATAGAGTTTGAGAAGGATATGGAGAAGTGTCTTGGTATGTGGACTCATGCCACTTCCAACACCACCATCCCAAAGTGCATGGAGATAGTTGAAGCATTGAAAAGATTTAGACATCAGATTCTTAAGACAGTTGGCCCTTCTAAACCTCCTTCGGATGTTTCTACTCCCGAGTCCTAAGTCACTTATTTTATTTTGGGGTTTTAAAACCCATGATGTAATACTTGATTAAAGACATTTTATTAATGTATTTGTTAAGTAATCTTTAATATTTAGATTAAAAGAAGTTGGAACCGAATGTAACTATCTTTGTAAGCTATTTAATGGGCTCTTCATGCCATTGTTAAGGGTGGGACTTGATACTTTTGAAATGTATTAGAATTGAAAGTAAATCAATACAAAATATTTTCCCTTATATCTCATTCTCATTCATTGTCCTTTTGTTCTCATTTGAAATTTATGAATCATCAATATTTTCATATTAAGAAACTTTACATTCTTGTGATATGATTTCTAGAACTTTGTGTCTGTGGAATAATATCAGATATTGCCAATGTGAATAATTCCATTATGTATCTCTTTTGCTAAAGTACACATAAGGTTATATTTTGCTATCTATATTACCTGAAAGTATTGTTGTGTTCTTCCTTTTAGTTTCCTTATTCTTCTATTTCTATGTATTGATAATCTTTATTGACATAAAAAATTTCAAAGTATCAAGAGTCCTCATTAATATGAAAGTTGTATATTTGTATATAAGATTTGTTGCTCTCTTTCAATAAGGGAACCTCTCCCATAAAGAGGAGTGACTTGATGTCCCCTGACTATTGATTACTAAAGTACTAATTCAAAAACCAACATGGTTCACTATATTATATATAATAAATTACCAAAAACTCAAAGGACACCGAGTTTAACGATACCTATGTCAACAAATTTTGAGATGTAAAGTAAAAATGGGAACTAGAGACTCATCCTTCCAACAAATGAGAGAAACTACACACGAATAAAAAACTTAACAAGATAGATATTAGATAGTATGATGACGAGTTACTTTTCAATGGATAATCCCAGAACAAAAGGGATTCCTTTGAAGGGTATCAAATCATTTTAAAAAATCAAGTATTAAATGATGAAATAGATAATATGATTATGATATTAAGATAGTACAATGACTAAACAAAAATCAATCTTCCATAAGGATAAGAAGACCATGTTCTATATTATAGATGGCCTAGGATATGTCTGCGACAAGATAAATATCCTCAGAATATTTGATCCACTCTTTCTCGGTGGCGTCATGTATTTCTCAGAAGCTTTCCAACTGATCCTTAATGACATCCAGATTTGGTGTCAGGATGATGGCATAGAGGCTCAAGTCATGTACAATGTCATATTGATCCCAAACAAAAGGTTGGGAGATGATTGAAAGGTTGTAAATGCTATTGATGGGATGTGTTTCACCTAGAACAATAATTTACATAAAAAAGACACTTAGAAGAAAAAAAATTAGTAGAAAGTGGATTTTGATAAGGATTAAAAACATGAGATATGTGATAAACAAGCTTAAAGACATGAATCATTGGTGATTCAAAGGAATCATGGGTGATTCAAAGGAATTGTGGGCGATTAAGGTAATATTTGGTGATTCACAGGATCACTATTGATTAAGTTAATATAGATTGAATTAAATCTAATTGTAGAGTAACTATTGTAGTGTATGATATACAAATGATAATGTATAATAAAGATGCAAGAAAACAAGCATATGAAAATGTGAAACCCTAAGCAAGAGAGGGAGATAGAGATACTTAGATGATTTCCAAGTAATATGGAAGTGATATGGGTAGGTGAATAGGTAAATGCATTGAGGGAGTGTCGTCATAGTAAATTAGAGGTTATGGAACTAGAAATTATGTAGGAGATGATTGCCCTGAGAAGGACATGAGCGTTTGGGTGCTAGTGTCCATTATGGGTGCTAGTGTTTTTGTGAATGATCTGAATTTGGTCTTTTCTATGTAGGAGGAGCTTCATTGCTAGTCTTTTTCTCACTCACGATTTCACTCCTTGATCGTCGAATGTACTTGTAACCTGCAAAACAAGTTGTCTACCTGCACATATCCACAAACCTAATTAAATCTAGTAAAAATATATAGAATGTAGAGTTAGAATGACCCCAATGGTCACTCAAAGAGTGAACTTAGTACCAAACACTGCACTACATTTCAGACTCTATGTAGTTCTGTGTGATAGTGTGTGTAATGGTTCCCTAGGATGCCCTTGTGAAAGTTACACTAAGATAGTGGGCTAGATCTAGAATGCTCCAGATGCAAATGTGTGCAATGGAATAGAATAAAATTCCCCTCCTATGTTGTGTATGTAGAACTGATGCAACCCTTGTCCCTTGAATGAGCTTGCTAGAAGGATGCTTTGAGGTGATTTTCTTCCTTTGGATGTAATCTTAGGTGATAGTAGATAATGCTATTGCTTGGTCCTTTATTTGAGAGCAATAATTAAGTATAAATATCTTTCCTTTGTTTGAATTTCATAATTGAAAACTAAAATGCCAACCCAAAATTTTAAAAGGTGATCAAGAAGTAAAATAAACCCAAAAGAGTAAGAAGAAGACAAATAAGGCGGGAGCACCCAAGAGGGGCAGGAGTTCCTAGGAGATTCTATCCTAGCTAGGGGCTAGTTTCAAGGTCATTAATAGATAAATCAACCGATTCCGATAGTGTTGTAAGATGTGTAAAGCCAAAATTATGCTTACAAATAGTAAAGTGCAAGAGCTAAAACAACCAAAAGGCCAAAAGGAGTTTCCAACCACTAGTTTTCTTGCTTAGGAATCATGTATACATTATAATGCTTTAGGACCTAGAAATGTACCAAAGTGCATAGATTTTGTGTCTACGAAGATTGCTTGTTTTAAAGGATAATTTTGAATAAAATGCAAGCTTGATGTTAAACAAATGACTTTATGATTTATTTGTATTTTAAAAGGATGTGTGGATAGAAAAGGAATGTAAAGAGATGATAATAGCTTACCTTTAATGAAGAATGTAGATAATAGTGTTTTGGAGAAACCTTACGAAGTTTATGATCTTTCCACTTGACAAGATGTTAGGACGTCATCAATGATTTTGTTTATATCTCTAGAGGGTCAAGGTTTTTTTGCAATGTTTGAGGGATCATGATTCAATGTAGTTGATGAAATTATATAGAATCGTTGGTGATTAATTATAATCTCCGCAACCTAGATAAAGTGGGGAAACTCACTTGGAAGTGGTTGAAACCACTTCCAAATAGGTTATTTCAAGTTTGAGAGAAAGTATGGATGGGTAGAGATGTGTTAGGGAGGTTGGGAGGTTTAAAGGTTTAGGTAGTTTAAGAGGTTTAGGATGGGGTAAATAAATATTTACGGGGGTAAGATATAGTTTTATGGGGATAAAATATGGTTTATAGAATAATGGGATAGGCTTAGTGTTTAAAATGTAAATGTGAGGGGTGTGGATAGGTCACCAAGGGGTACCGAAAAACTAGTGTCTACATTTTCATGCATTTAATCATATCTAAATAGTCGTGTATCAACATCAATCCATGTATCTAGTGTATTCTTTGTGATTTGAGTTTGCATAGTTGATTGAGCTACATATGAAGAAAAATGAAATTTGTAGCTTTTACCTTCACATGTATTTTATCCAATATTTCATTCATTTATTAAAGATCTCTTCGCTAAAGTGTAAATTGCATAGATGCAATGTGATCTCTAAAATGCCATTTTTGTGGTGTAGAGAAGGAGACATTATTGACATACATTTATGTATTCGTATGTAGGAAAACAAGGATTTTTTTAAGATAATCCAATTGATCGAGGACGCCTAATGATAGTGTAGATCCAAACTCAATCTTAGTCTCCTCTGCAACATCATATCTATTATTGCAATCGTTAACCACGTGTATGCTTAGTGATAGTTATGTTTTTTAACAATTGGTATATATTTTTCATAATATTAATCCAATCTACAAAATTAATTGGTTTAAATATTGTTTGTGTGTTAGTCATTATTGTCAAAATTATCTTTGTATTGGATGTATTTTCGGGAATCTCTAACATCCAAATCAAAATATGTATGCCAAACACGTAAAGGGGGGGAGGGGTTTATCCTCAAATAATAGACACATGATCCTCTAAGACAAATGTTCTAAGTAGCAACACATTGGAATATGGAGGAAACAAAGAAAGGAGGTTAAAGAGCGACCTCTCGTTAGACACTAACGACGAGGCTACATAGCTGATTTTTGGCTTATGTTTTTAGTTTACTTTCTACTTTGTTTTGATGTGTTATTTAGTGTTTTCTTTATTGGTGTGGTTTATTTAATTAAAAACTTTGCTAACATATGGGAAAAGAATCATATTCAACAAATTTGGGTCTTTGGGGGCATAATAATATTTGGAGGTAGCTCGATATGGACTCGTTGTCCACTAGTAAGAGATCTCTAGGAAAGTCTAGGAATCTATAGGATTCATAATTCAGGAGTTCATAGAAAAGGTCCGGGAACATTCCCAATTAAATTTTGCTCATGACTATGTCCTATCGATGGTAAAGAGAACATTTAATGGAATGTACATGGTTTAAACAATGTTTTAAGGGAGAAGATTTGCGGGATATATATTTCTTCTCCCATGTTTGTACTAAGGGGGATGTTAGTAAATTATAATAATTAGTGCTCCGTATTAAATTATGTAAGAATGAGTTATTGGGTTTTAACTCATATTATATATTTTGGGGGTGTGTTGTTACATGAGTAACAACACACTAGTAATAGATGTTTGTTAGGAATCAAAATAGTGTGCTAGTAAATTAATCTCCTTGTTTATAGGAGAGACAACACCTATAAATTTGCAATGTATTGTGTTGATTAATATATGAAATAGAATATTATTATTGTGTTTAAGTTGTACAATCTAAACCAAATTTCATAGGGCTTTGATAGTAATCCTATTTAAGATATGAACAACATTTTCATAGCTTCGCTCATAGAAATTTAGGAGCGTTGGGAGAGTGAATCATGGTTCTATCCATTTCAAGAATATTTTAGTTTTTCCTTTATGTTATTCCATTTTGGTGTGGAGAATTGGAAGTGGTAATTTCTCTTTGAATTCCATAAGATATTTAGAAGGCATCAAATTCTTTACTAATATATTGACTAGCATTGTCAATTCTTAATCTCTTAATTTTATGATTAGAGAAAATTTCAACTAAGGCTTTAAATTCTTTAAATTTAGATAAAACTTCATATTTTTTCTTTATGAAGTATGACCATATCATCCTAAAAAAATCATCAATAAATGTTACAACATACAAAGAACCACTAAGAGAAGCTACCTCAAGTGGTCCTCTAACATCACTATGAATAAGATCTAAAGGATGAGATGAATTAGAATCATGATGTTTGTGAAGGGGGTTAGAATGTTGCTTGCCACATAAGCATCCCTCACAATTTTCATGATTAGATTTGATTTAAGGTAGTCATATCACAAGATCATATCTTGACATGTTAGAAAGACTCCTAAAATTAAGATGACCAAATATTTCATGCCATAGTTGAGTTTCATATGTAATTTTAGGAAAGCCATGTTTCATTAGAAAGACCATAAAAATATATAAGACATAATTTTGAAAACCTTAATCAATAACACAATCAAAATTATCTTTAATGGACCATTTATCCTTAAATAAAGTAATAAATTTTTTATCTCTAGTAAGTTAGAACAAGATAATATATATTTTTAATTTAGGAATAAACAAAACATCATTAGTGTGCCCATTAAATATTTTAGCTTTACCTTAATTTTTTCTTTAATTTTAGTTTTTGATCAACTTGATCACCGATTTAGCTTTAAATATGATTCACTTTAATGCATCATCTTTTTCATTTTTAAAATAGGTGTGCATTCATTGTGTACAAGGTTGGAAAACACTTTGGAGATGAAGAATCTATTGCATAGATCAAGTTTTGAGATATTTCTTCCCATTTTAAGCCACTTTCATAATTTTTTTGTTGTTTCCATCACCTACATGAGTTGTTACTATCAAAGGTTAGAAACTATCAAATTTTGTGTTAATTACCATAATAATCACTTTCAAGATTTAGTTTCCTACTATTTTTACAAAAGGAGAGTTCAAAGGAGGTCAAACTAACACTTTTTTTTATCACTTTGAGCTAGTCATTGCATTTTTCCATTCTTTCTCCATACCTACCCAATTGTATTCCATTCTCCTTCACCACTAAAAACCCCAAGTTGATTGATCAATTGATATATGTATCACGATGAGAGTGAATCACCAAAATTATATTTATTTGTTTCCTTCCTCGTGGGAAAGAAGGTTGGGGTTTTTAATTGTTTTTGTTGCTTTCATATTCTAGATTTTTGTTTTAAATCATAGGAAATATCCAAAAAAACATTAATAAAGAGGATAAATAGATAGAACTATATTTTCTTAAATTTAAATTTCTTTAGGTTAGATTCATTCTCTTGTTCTTATCTAGCATCACATCAAATGTTAGTTTCATATTTGTGTTTAATATAATTTTGTTTAATTACACTTAGGGTTAGTTTCATTATCATTACATCCTCATATCAATTAAATTGAAAAGGGTCACAAAAATAAACTTTCCTAATCATTGCATACAATTAGGGAAACAAAATTTTCATATGCATATAGGAAAATACATATTTGCATCCATATCTTGCATGCGTATAGTTAAGAGATTGAGATCTGAAATTCATATTTTATTTCTAGCAATTAGAATAGTTTGTTTATTGTTGGCATTCATCATAAAAGAACTTATAAAAAAGACACACATAAATTTTCATGTGCATCTAGTTTAGATTTTCTTTCAAGATATTCATTGCATATATGTGAAATATGAATTATGTATGAATAAAAATATTTAATTTTGGTAAACCATGGGTTTCATATTTTCTTTCGTAAACCACACGCATACCAAAAAAATTGTTTTTCCATTTCTACATTATAAATCACAATTCAACATAACAAACCACAACATCATATGAGCAATCAAAACCTTCCCTTTCCACATTCAAATGATCACACACCTATTGTAATTTCAATTATGCACACTACAACAACAAGCGTTGATTTTTAAAGAAATATAAAATAACATCTAGATGTCCCTTGTTCAATCTCATTCATCCAGATAGCCCCATTTAGGCTATATAAACATGTTTATTTCCCATTCTTGGCTACCACAACCTCCTTATGCCCTTTAATGACACTTGACATCCAAGTAAATCTAGGCGAGTAAGGTTATTTCTCAGTACCCACTCCACTTGAGTGGGATAACTTACAAGAGGGCATAAACTCTAAGATGAGACATTATGTCTTCCACTCCACCACCACTTCATACATCATTGTCAAACAATTTCATATCTTAAATGCCCAATCCCTTACAAGATGTGAGAAAATGCATCAACAAGTTTACCTTCTTTAAAAACTTCGATCTAACCTTAGGATTTGAGTTTTCCATTCATTATTTTTTCTAGCATCATCCTATATTTTATCATCCTTCCATATAAATGACTATTCTTAGAATAAATCAAACAGAAAAAAACCAATGAATCCCATGAGCAATTGTTGTCTCCTGAGATTTCACCCTTGTTGAATCTACCAGATTCAACACCTCAATCAAACATTGGAATGTCCCCAAGGTGTGGGACCTTTCTCCTTGGGATAGACCTCCAGAAAAGGTTGACTTCCTCTACCTATCTATCCTAATGCTAACACTACTCTTAAGATAAACTACCGATCTGTAAGGGAAAAGGGGAAGAAGGAATGCATGAAATGAAACTAAGCTAAGGAAATGGTGATTACACAAAAATATAAAGGGAATATCTCTCCATGAGGGAAAGAATAGAAGTAAAACACAACAATGAAAGGGCATATAGATGCCATATATCAACCCCGCATAATCGATTCCATTCCACACATTTTAGACACGAGAGAATGAAAACACATGCAAGTAAAACCCACACATGATATGTCGAATTAAAAATATAGGTAAGAGATATAATAAATGCAAGTAAAGGGCATATACGAGCCACAATAACAATATTTTATTGATAAATATATACATAATCCATTACATCATTGGGAAAGGCACTAAGCACATTACATGTGACCAAATCAGGGGGTACATAACTCGTGAAATCTCATCGCCATTTTGACATGGCGATTTTATAGTCAGGAGAGGATCATTTTCAAAAAATATTGAGTTGTCTCTTATATAAAAAGAAGAGAAGAGAGAGGGAAAATTAAATTGTGTTAGTAATGAAGAGAGCCAACCAGCCGTTGTCCACTAAGGACCAACCGTGATTCAATGCTTACAGAAGGTACGATCAATAGAGTTTGCTTAAAAGGCACTCTATCAAATAGTCTAAGAATGTGGAGTTTGATGTATAATATTTAATTCTAGTGATTAGGAATGGTTCACACTTTTGAACCGAGATAGGAACGACATTGTTATAATTTATGTGTTTTAAATGATCCATTATCTTTCTCATGTCTTCAACGTCATCTAATGTTTCTATTTTTATCCATAGCCTTGTTTTGATTTCCATGGTTTTTCGTGGTTTTTAGAATCTTACGCATAATCTGTGGACTTTTTCCTTTCTTCTCCCAATTTGCGAACATAATTTTACTTTCGCAACCTCTTCTTGTCGAGGGTCTTCTACTTAAACACTTTACTTTTACTTCACCCTCTACCACCTTTCCATAGTGTCTCGAATCTTTTGTGTAACCCCTTGTTACGTGGATCCAAATTTACTTGTTACATGGACAACCAATCCCTTGTTCTATGGGTTTGTTTTGATGCATGGATTTTCTTGGTATTACAGAGTTGTATTGCTTCACATATTTTCTTTGTTATGTGGATTCTTTTTGTCACTTCATTTCAAAGTATTTTAACCCTATGTGGATTTCCTAACAATCTCGTGTGTCACTTTCCCTCATCCAGAGTCCCACATGGTCCTTTTCCTTGTTTCATAGTATATATCCCCATGATTAAGTTCCTTTGTTACTCAAGTTTTGCAAACTTCGTTGAACACTACAACTTCGACATTCACAGAACACTAAGTTGCCTCATTTTTCAGATGTCTTTCTTGAAGCCGCATGATTTAAAAATCGAATGAAGTTGTCTAAATAGTGTGGGTATTATTTTAGACAATAATTTAGTGACTTTCAAGGGACATTTGTCGCTAGATGAACCGACTCCAGTAATGTGGAATATCCATTGGCCATGGAGTCAAACATACATCTTGAAATATGATCCCAACTTTTAAAACTCACCTGAATCAACATGAAGCATAAACTTAGCTTTGGTTTGAGACTAAGTTTTGGATCTTTGAAATAACACTATACTTGAAAATTGCCCAAAAATATGTGATTTTTTTCCCACCATGGTGAATGATCTGGACTGTGCATAGCTACAAAGAGGCTTACAAAAACTATATACGAAAGAGAATTCATACATGATCTAAATAGAGACATGCAGAGTGCACAAAGCACTTGTTTTGTAAAAAAAAACCTAAACTACTCCTACTATAACCAAGAGAAAAGAAGGATAAACACAACCAAATACTTGTTGGGAAAAGTAACTTCCATTCCTTGTAAATTGCAGCCATGAGATCAATTATGCAGCTAGATCAAGTGATAGAAGTGAAAACATGGTCTACACCTCCCTTTTTCTCAAAATATCAGCCTCAAAAAGAGAAAACACCTCCTCTAGTGGCTATGCATTTGGTTTGGATAGGTGCATCGGTGATCTTTGGTACTTTAAAAATATTCCTCATATGTTGAAGTGAACATGATTGTGGAAAATTTATTCTTGGCTATGATCTAGTTAAATATTTTATTGGACATCCGGATCTAAGACCCAATGGAATGGTTTTTATGATTTTCCATCTCTTCCAAAATTTCCTTATTTTGGAGAGGGTTTATAAGTTTTGATACTTGTCTTCATTTTTTTCCTCCTCGAAGACTAAATCCGATTCAACATTGGGATCCTCAATCTCCTCCCTAGCTTCAAAAATAAATTTGACATCTCAAAGACATTATTCTCGCTTAATATGAATCTCAAAATGATCATCATGTATGATTTTTCCTCTACTTGTTTATCCTTGAGGATTGCCTCCAAGTTTGATTCTATGAATGAGGGTGGGGATATATCAACATCTTCATCTCCAAAATAGAGAAAGAATCTCTCAATGATCTCTTCTACATTCAAAGGCTTAGAGTCGATTCCTCCTTCATCTTGTGCTCAACAAATGCATCCTCCATTATAGAAGGTTCTTGGTGGAGAAATTGCTTGACCTCAAAATCCTAGCTCTAATCCTTCAAACTTTACAGTTGATCTTCTTTGTGTGGATCTTCATTTGGCTTCCATCCCAAGTGTTTTTATCATGAATCTCATCCAAAAATGGGTTTGGATATATTAAAGGGGGAGGATTGAGTTTTTAATTGATTTTCCAGGAGTACGAAAGATGGAGGAGGTATAATATTCTCTTGTACAAGAGAATAACTAATAAGAGGAGATTTGAGAAAGTTAGGGATTTAAAGATTTAGTTGAGATGGTGTGGATTGAAAAGAAGGAATGGGAGAGATATACAATGGTAGTGAAGGATTACCCCATTGACAGGGTTCCCTATAACTAGATTGATTAGCTTCCATTATTTTAATCAAATTTAGCATATGGTTTAAGGATTCATTCATTACCTCTAGCTTATGTTGAGGGCTATGCCTGATTCAAAGAGGACCACCCCATGGATAGGACTCCCTAAGACCAGGTGGTTTAGATTTCATGATTTCAAATCCCTATTTTTCCTTTTGCAAGGTTTCCTCCACATTTTGGAGGTCTATAACTAGAAATCATCATCGAACATGAAAACACCTCCATTTTCTACATATCAATGTTCTTGAAAAATGTTGCGCAAGTTAATAGGATAATGATATGGATCACTAAGGGTTGTATCATAAGCATATTCATCATGATAAGGCTCATAAAACTTTTTTGGAGGGGAGATTTGAAAAAAAGGAGATGGAGGGGAGTGTTATTGCTCATGAAAATGTGGATCCCAATGAGGGTATGAAGTCATTATTACATAACTTCATCAAAGAAAGGAAAAGAATGAATGAAAATGGTGCGTGAATGAAATAAATGGGTTGTTAGATAAGTGGATTTTCCAGTTGTGTTGGGATAATGCCTCAAAAGGTTGGAGATCACTAAAACACACACCAATCTTTGTGAAATGAGTTATAATTGACTCAAAAAAGTCCCACCAACATGCCAAAATTGTTATCACATAAGATTTCAACCATGTTGAATCTACTAGATTCAATACCTTAATCAAACATTGGAATGTTCCCAAGGTGTGGGACCTTTCCCCTTGGGACCAACCTCCGTAAAAATCTAGCTACCTCTACCTATCTATTCTAACGCTAACACTACTCCTAAGCTAAGCTATTGATCTGTAAGGGAAAAGGGGAAGGAGGAATGCATGAAATGAAACTAATATAAGAAAATGGTGGTGACACCAAAATAGAAATGGGGAATCTTTCCCGAGGGTAAGAATAGGAAAGAAAACACAACAATGAGAGGGGAGATAGATACCATAGATCAACCTTGCACAAATGATTCCATTCCACACATTTTATACACAGAGAAATGAAAACATATGTAAGTAAAACCCACACACGATATGCCAAAACTAAACAAAGAGGTAAGAGACACAATAAATGAGAGTAAAGGGTAGATATGAGCACTAAGGGGGAATGTTAGGAAATATTTATTTAGTGCTCCATTAATATTTATGATTGAATATTTACTTAGAGGTAAATATATATGGGTGATGTAAATGTTAATGTGAGTTGTTTGATAAACAACTCATATAACAATATTAGTTTGGGTGAGTTTTAATAACTCACGTATATAGGTGTTGAGAGAGAGATTTGTGGGAGTGTTGTTGAACAACCTCCTTGTTTTTAGGAATGCATATTCCTATATATGTGTAATCCGAATCAATTGATTAATCGAGAATTATTATTGTGTTATTTTGCTGTGATAGACTGAATCTTTCTCTATAATATCCCGTAGTTATGTTCCTTTATTACATGGGTTTTGAAAACTCTGAGAACACTACACCTTCTAACCTTCGCATAACACTAAGCTCCCTCATTTGCGGATGTATTTCTTGAATCCGTGTGAGTCTATAACTCAAACAAAGTTGTCCAAATAACATGTGTGCAATCTCAATAGACAACAATAACCCAACCATATTTCACTCCATTCTTAAATACAAATATTGATCAAGGATTGTGGTCTTTAACTCTTAGTGAGACCATTCGAGTGTAGATTTTATATGCATACTCGGTTTATGAACAATTTTGGGTAGATGAGAACATTTGTATTTAGCTAGAGCATCTACATCCATCCGACATCATTCATATATCAGCTATCTCAGCTTGACCTCGGAAGTTAGATACGCACGGGAAAGGTCTAACATTTTCTAAATTCCTTTGTGTTGTGTGGCTTTTATGGCATCTAAACGGTCTTGCATAGTCTACATCAATTCAATCAAATATTCAAATTATTGTACATTATTTTCTAGGAGCTCGAAAAAAATTCCTCTTATGTGCCATTTTTTTAAATCAAATTAATGTAAGCTTTGTAATCCTTAACACCTTCTACCCAAAAACTCTTGTTGTAAGATGTAAAAAAAATCTACCCACCTTAATCCAATGTTTGTTATGTAATCCTCACATCTTTTACCCAACTATTACTCATTGGAATATGTCTATAATGATTTTCTACACACACTCGCAAATTTAGAAAACTACTAGTATCCCTTATGCCACCACTTGCAAGGAAAGAAAACATTTCTTTGATACCAAATGATGTAGGTGTGATTAGGTTGCTCAATGAAGATTTTCCTTAGACATTGTAGCCCTCAAAACCACACATGGAAAACATACAAAGACAACAACATAACAAACATCAACAATAACACACATTTAACTCAACATCATAACAAACATCAACAAGTGTTATTCATATACTTATAGGAATAAAAACACATATTAATCCCCAATGATACAAGTCATATCATTACGATCATTCTCCACTCGTATCATGTCAAACACAACTTTCTTAGCTTTAAGCTTGCATCCACCCTATGACATTTCTAACACTTAGATAATAACTAACTCTTGAAGTCGATTGGACCTTATTTATATAGGCATACAAGCCACTCAATTTTGACATTGAATTTAGACAAAATCCTAAAATTAAGGAATAATACGAGGATAAGGACCAAAGGACCATTAAAGGCTTAGTCATCCTTTTTGAAACTAGTGTGGCTCCATATGATCATTCTTGTATTTCATGGATTTTAAATAAATTACAAGTGTTTTAGATAGATTCAAATAGTATTAAATGCTTCAACATAGAATCCTAGTGTTCCATAGCTTCATATAGTAGTTCATGGATTCCAAAACAAGTTCTTAATATTCTATGAATTCTTTCAATTCTTGTGAGACCCTCAAATACTTGTGTGGATTGTGTAAATACTTCATAGAAGCGTGCATCTTGCATAGTAGATCGTGTACATTGCATAATAGGTTTATGCACAAAACAATACAACACTAATATTATGTGGCCCGCCAACAACACACTTTCTTCATAATGTTTCCTGCTAACAACACATTATGCAAAAAAAATGTAACACAATTGACTCTAATTGTTCAAACCATTTCGGTTTATTTGAGATAACATGTGAATCCGGATGCTCTTGTATCACTTCTATACTTGGAGTTGGCTTATTGTTAGATTGTTTCTTCCTTCTTATGAGAAAATTTATTTTTAATAACTTATTTCTCTTTACTAAAGGGTTTCTCCCATCATTTCAACAATAAGAGTTGAAAATAACTTCTCACTTTTGAAAAAAAAAAACCGAGTTACTAAAAGGTAAGAAATCTTTCTGGGAGAGGTGTGTTATTGCTATAGGTTGGTGAACCCCTTCTTTTATAGCCAAAAAAAAGAATAACATGAATCTTATTTGAAAATAAACAAAGATAACAACAATCATTCACCCTTAAAAGGTGCGTGGATAGGAAAAATCCTAAGAAAGGAAATCCACTAGAATAAGAATTTCTAATAATAGCCATTCGGAGTGGGCCACCTTGTTGAAGTTGTAATTTTCCTTGAGTACGCTTTGATTTCAAAACTATTTGTATTTCTAGATAACTTAACTCGTGATATAGAATTTTATGAGCTATAGATTTATACGAGTTAATTTTGAGATTTGAAAATACTCCAAAACACTCTAGAATTACCATTTACACTTTGATGGTTTTTAGAAAAAAAGAAAATTTCCAAAATAGCCTAGAAATAACATGTATTGGGTTGAGGCACCATCCAAATCATGTTGAGTATGCCATTGGAATTTCATAGGAGATAACATTAAATGCAATTACTTCTTATAAACTAGTCATTATAAGGCTTGGTGTACCTACCAAAATATTAATGTTAAATATCATATCCTCTAAGGTAGAGGGTCTACCCATAATTTATTGATAATGGATCTCCATGAATGGATTAAACTCAATCTCTCTATGTATTTGAAGTGTGAGAGAACTTCCAAATTTCCATTCTCTCCCTTAAAATATGCTTGAATTAATGAAGCTCAATATCGATGACTTTAACATCCTTAATGCAAAAATATTGTTTTACACAGAGAGAATTCTCAAGGAAGGCCTAAATTTCCATCTATTTAATCAAATTTATGTGCAATAATTTTTAAGAGTTGTATTGTGGGTAAGTGCATGAAGTTGGGGGCCAAAAAGTGGACAAAAACCCGAAAAAAGCAAAATGCATACGCGTTCTTTTTATAACGCGATTGCGTTTTAAATTCTTAGGTTTAGGATTTACTAAATCATAACACATACACATTATTTCTAATATAAATAAAAAAGAGGCCCGAGCCTCTATCATTTTATCTCCCTCAAATGCAAGTTTCAAAGCTTAAATGTGCCCACGTGTTTTTCATTCATTTGGATCTCAAGCTCAAAGGATTGTTTCTTGATCTATGAGAAGATCTGAATCGATGATGGTGCCATGGAGAAGAGGTAGGCACAATTATTTTTTCAAAATTACATTGAAATATGATAATTATAGAATAAAAATTTGAATTGAATACATTTTTTCACTATTACGGTTGGAGAGGTCGAGGGAATCAACCACAACCAAACCCTGTTATTCTTGTCATCCCTCCCAAAACTCCCACAATTTCTCAACATCCCCCGAGTAGTCAAGAAGTTTTAGCATCCCACATAGTTGAAAATAAAATTAAAATTGAGGATTTAATCAAAATAATGAGGATTCACAATCTGCAACCCCCACCACGCCTCTCTTGCAAGCACATTGGAGACATTACTTGCTCAAGTTGACGTGGAAACGGGAAAATTGATCATTGGACAACTTACAGAGAGGATTATAGGGTTTATTATTCCAACAAATTATCATATGTGGATGTAAAGAAAAAAGAAATTACAAAATACCTCATATGCGCCTTATTCACGGACCCTCGCACTAATTTTCCTGTTCCGTTGTCATGTAAATGGTTTCCCATCCATTGGTGCAATAATAATTTGATTAAAAATAATTTTTGGGACCGATGGTGGATGGTGTTTGATTTTCCACCTTTTAATAACAATGAGGTGCCACTATACTTTTTGAGGAAACTCTATTGCGAGTTTATCCTCAACGAGATCCCAAATTATTTTGATTTCCAAGCCTAAGGAAAAGGATCTGCACAAGATCAACTAGGTGCACAACGTGCACCTATTCAGCATGGTAGATTCCTATACAGAATCCCCCTCACCCTGAGATTTTCCCTCAAGTAGTGAAGGAGACAGTAGAGATTGATACACTCCATGCACTTTGGGGCTATCTACTGACCCTTGTTCGACATACGAGGGAGATTTTGAGCGGATGCTGCTCAGAGGTACAAAAATATTCCATCGGGAGTACTAGCATGAGGCCACATCTTTCTTGTCATGTGGTAGCATATGTTTGGGGCCGAGGAGGATGATACTTTCATGCATACTGATTTTGGTGGATTTGGTGCTAGGGGTGCACATGATAATGTCACTATGTCAGATGTCCTTTTGAGTGAGACATTTGGATTACAATCATCGGTGTCACCTTCGTAGGTATTTTTATGTTTTATTATGTGTGTTACAAAAAGTTTGGAGTACTTGATTTACTTATATATGTTAAATTTTGAAATAATTGTATTTGTACATGTACATGCATTGATATTACAGCATGCGGGAGGCATCTTCATCCCGACCACAGGTGGCGAGCACCATGCATACACATACATTCACAAAGGTAATTTAGAATGTTAATTATGTAAAATTTTCACATACATGCAAATATATATATATATATATATATATATTAGTTTTGAAGTCAAATATATGTATGTTCTTGTATGTTCATCTAACTCACGTGATACATGTTTGATAAAGATGTTGACTTCACTAGACACCCCACCATCTCTATGAAAAGTAGAGAAAGGTGTTTCCGTTGCGATTTCATCTGCGCAGCAACTCACTGAGGTATTCAAACAACATGTAAATTTTGTTAAATTTCTCGTGTAATTCATATTATGTTAAATTACATGTTAGTAATGTCTTTCATTGTAAAACTATTAAATTATGTTAATAATTTCCTTCATTGTGTATATGTAGGAGTTACCTGTGACAGGTAAAATCATGTTCATTTGATTCATAGGCGTGGCGGGGTAAAAACAATAGTTCTATATTGATAAAATTAGTTAAAATATTGTCATTATGTACATACATGTACTTAGTTCTATTTTCACTAATTCTGATGTTAGATTTTCTGATCTTATGTGTATGTAGGGAACTTGAACCCCTCCATTTTGACTTTGAGGGCATGGAATCCTCCATATTTTCATCTTCGTACCCTCGTTTGTACTTTCATTCTAGCATGGTCTTAAATACATGTTGAATATATATATATAAAATATAATATTTGATATATATTAAGTTTTGACAAAAAAACATTGTTTGCATTTACTGGGCTCATCTACAGGCAAGTATTTAGTGGAAGAGGACTCAGAGAATGGGCTCAGATGATCCAAAGTCATCTCATAGATCTCCATCTTTGTCTAAGGGAGTGCCTTCTTCGAGCAAAGCCAAGAGAGGGATAGATTTTGATGATTAGGAAATATATATGTCTTACATGACATTTTTGTATGCCTATGTGCATGGCATTGTATGTATGCCTATATGGCATTTGAACTTGATGGTATATGACATATTTGGGCATTTTTATATTTATTATGCACATTAAAATACTATTTGGAACTTGATATTTTTGTATAAGACTTTACATTTCGAGATTATTTTTGCATGAAACTAATATGATGTGCACTTGACAATATTTAAGACATGATGGGTTATTTTTTCATTTATTGGCGATGTACATGTACTAGCATTTTCAATGTATAATATGCATCAAAATTTAGAAATCAATATTTATATAATATATGTATATAAAGAGTTACCTAATACGAGTAATTATTCATTCAATTTATCAATGTGTATATGTGTATTTACCTTACTTGCGCTTCTTCTTGCTCATGGTATCTTTGTATTGGTTCATATCTTATCATGCAATTCCTACATTCTTCTATGCTTCTTAGTCTTCTCCCCTATTAAAACACCGAGAGTCTTCTATATATTACTCCGGTGCTTGAGAATGTCTCGAGATGGAATGAAATTTGATTCAGACACTCAATGATTCTTGATTGTCTAATCTGTCCAATTCATGTTATTACCTTTAAATCTGTAGGCATTTCAAGTTATTTGGAAATCACATCACACCCTTCACTAGGCTTGATGACTACCCCTATCCTTTTGAAGGTGCTTTTGAAAGCATCCACGAGTTTATCATAATGTAAATTATAAATGAATGGAAGGTCACTAAGTCAGTAGGCCGGTGACTCCCATTCGAGAACAAAACAAGAAATATTTACTAGGTGATTGATAACTCCCTTGTGTTTTTAGACATTCCCCTATCAAATTCATTCTTAAGTCAGTCTAGTCATTTATGGCTCTTAAGGGACTACGCCCAAATGAGGTAGCATGAAAGCATGGGGAGTGTAGGGAACCAAAACAAATCCTCCCCTAGCATTTACCTAGCCACCCGACATGTTGGCATAGCTGGTTCGGTACCAAGAGCTTCTGTTTGTAAAGTATTGTGTCGAAACCTTACAGCGACTCGAGACTACACTATTTCACGCGTTTGCAAACAATAGGACAATGAGAGAACCGAATGGAGATGGAAAAAACTACAAGAGTATTTCATAAAGGGCTTCGACATGGAGGTTTTGAATCTGACGAGACATCTCTAGGTGCCACAAAGTTTGAGAAATCACCCGTCGAAGATATAACGTGTTTTGGTCTCAGGGCTCTTAAGAGACTACGCCGAACGAGGTAGCCTGAAAGCACGGGGAGTGTAGGGAACCAAAACAAAACCTCCACTAGCATTCAACAGGACATTTAAACATGTTGGCCCAAAATGTTCATTCCCACGAGCTACCGTTTACAAAATATAGCGTCTGATAACCTTACACTAACTCAGACTACACTATTTCGCATGTTTGCAAACAATAGGACAACGAGAGAACCGAATGGATATGGATAAAACCAAAATAGGATTTTTAGAGGGCTCCGACGTGGAAGTTTTGGATTTGACGAGATGTCTCTAGGTGCCACGGAGTCCAAGAAATCACTCGTCAAAGATATAGCGTGTTTTGGTCTCAGGGCTCTTAAGGGACTACGCCCGGACGAGGTAGCCTAAAAGCATAGGGAGTGTAGGGAACCAAAACAAAGCCTCCGATAGAGTTTACTTGGCCACCCTAACATGTTAGCATAGTTGGTTTGGCACTAAGAGCTTTCGTTTACAAAGTATTGTGTATGACAACCTTACACTGACTTAGACTACACTATTTCGTGCGTTTACAAACAATAGGACAACGAGAGAACCGAATGGAGATGGAAAAAACCACGAGAGGATTTCGTAGAGGGATTTGACATGGAGGTTTCATATCTGACGAGACATCTCTAGGTGCCATGGAGTCAAGAAATCACCCGTCAAAGATATAGCGTGTTTTGGTCTTAGGGCTCTTAAGGGACTACGCACGGACAAGGTAGCCCGAAACCATGGGGAGCATAGGGAACGAAAAAACATCCTCCACTAGAGTTCACTAGGCAATATGGATGTGTTTTCCTAGATGGTTTGGTCCCATGAGCTACCGTTTGCAAAATATAGCATTTGACAGCCTTACACTGACTCAGACTACACTATTTCGCACATTTGCAAACAATAGGACAAACGAGGGAACCAAATAGATATGGATAAAAATGAAATAGGATTTCATAGAGGGCCTTGATGTGGAGGTTTCGATCTGACGAGACGTCTCTAGGTGCCACGGAGTCCAAGAAATCACCCGTTAAAGATATAGCATGTTTTGGTCTCAGGGCTCTTAAGGGACTATGCCGGACGAGGTAGCCCAAAAGCATGGGGAGTGTAGGGAACCAAAACAAAGCCTCTAATAGCATTTACCTAGCCACCCTAACATGTTGGCGTAGTTGGTTTGGCGCCAAGAGATTTCATTGCAAAGTATTGCGTATGATAGCCTTACATTGACTCAGACTATACTATTTTGCGCATTTGCAAACAATAGGACAATGAGAGAACCGAATGGAGATGGAAAAAACCATGAGAGGATTTCATAGAGGGATTTGACATGGAGGTTTTAGATCTGACGAGACATCTCTAGGTGCCATGGAGTCAAGAAATCACCCATCAAAGATATAGTGTGTTTTGGTCTTAGGGCTCTTAAGGGACTACGCCGGACAAGGTATCTCGAAACCACGGGGAGCACATAGAACCAAAAAACAACCTCCATTAGAGTTCACTAGGTAATATGGATGTGTTTTCCTAGATGGTTTGGTCCCATGAGCTACCGTTTGCAAAATATAGCGTCTGATAGCCTTACACTGACTCAGACTACACTATTTCGCACATTTGCAAACAATAGGACAACAAGAGAAACAAATGGAGATGGATAAAACTACAAGAGGATTTCATAGAGGGCCCCGACATGGAGGTTTCGATCTAACGAGATGTCTCTAGGTGCCACGGAGTCCGAGAAATCACCGTCGAAGATATAACATGTTTTGGTCTTAGGGCTCTTAAGGGACTACGCCGGACAAGGTAGCCCGAAAGCATGGGAAGAGTAGGAAACCAAAAAAATCCTCCCCTAGCATTTACTTGGCCACCTTGATGTGTTGGCATAGTTGGTTTGGTGCTAAGAGCTTCCGCTTGCAAAGTATTGTGTTTGCAGCCTTACACTGACTCATACTACACTATTTCACTCGTTTTCAAACAATATGAAAATGAGAGAACCAAATGGATATGGAAAAAATTGCGAGAGGATTTTATAAAGGGATTTGACATAAAGGTTTCAAATTTGACGAGATGTCTCTAGGTGCCACGAAGTCTGAGAAATCACCTGTCGAAGATATAACGTGTTTTGGTCTCAGGGCTCTTAAGAGACTACGCCCGAACGAGGTAACCTGAAAGCACGGGAGCGTACCAAAACAAATCCTCCACTAGTGTTCACTAGGCCATCCGGACATGTTGGCACAGACAATTTGGTCCCACGAGCTACCGTTTACAAAATATAGCGTTTGACAACCTTACACTAACTTAGACTACACTATTTCGCGTGTTTGTAAACAATAAGATAACGAGAGAACCAAATGGAGATGGATAAAACCTGCAAGAGGATTTTGTAGAGGGCCCCAACATGGAGGTTTTGGATATGACGAGACATCTCTAGGTGCCACGAAGTCTAAGAAATCACCTGTCAAAGATATAGTGTGTTTTGGTCTTAGGGCTCTTAAGGGACTACGCCGGACGAGGTAGCCCGAAAGCACGAGGAGCGTAGGGAACCAAAAACAAATCCTCCACTAGCGTTCAAGTCTTGGTCATCTCTTTATGTAAATGCCTTGTCATCATGTATTTTCGGCAGCTACCCGGTGTGGAACTGCATTGTAACTCATCATCCAAAGATAAGAGGTTTTATCATGTTGATCGTAAGATGCTGAGGGGGCTAGATGCAATCAGTTTGGGATTAGATCATAGTAATCAACAAAATATGGACTGCCAAACATATTTATCAACCATAAAATCAATGATAAGCCCTAGCTTCTTGTGCTTTCCAAATTTATCTTTAGACTCCTTCATTTTTGTGTAAGGTTTTGAGCATGAAATGGTTTATTTCATGTTGTGTCCATTTCTTTTCTTTACAGTTACATTATTGTTTCTAATATGTCAATGACCTAGACTACAATGCTCAATGCTTTAGAAGTTGAAATAGATATGTAGAATAAAGCACTAACAACTCATGAATATAAGTCTATATAAGGTGCATAGAACGTGAGCATCAATCTCTAAATTGCTTTGAAGCGGTATGCTATGCTAATATTAATAGCAGGAGAATGCTTGGCTGACTCTTCTTCAATTGGAATGCAATCCAATTCCACCTGCACTACCTATAGCCAATCAATATAGTTTTTCCATGTTAGTACTGAAGAGCTTCAAACTTTTGACCCCTACATTACAACATTCTCATCTCTTCTTTCAAGGACACATAATTATTGCATCTTATTGGATGTTTGAGATCATTTCTTGTGTATGTAATCATCTCATGATTCATTATATGAGCAAATATGAATAATTAAAGTTTCAATCCTCCATATCACACCAAAATGCTTAGTCACATTACAAGGAATCAAAGTTACCAAGTTAATATAAATCCCATAAAAAGATGTCATATGTGGCCACCTACATCAAGCCATAAATTTCCTATCATGACCACAACAACCAACAATTCATCCTCCCTCTACTTTTCTACTTCTACAGCTATCAAATACATAAATATACCTAGTAGTACATACATATCATAGTCACAAGTATGATTCCAAGCAACATGTATCCAAGCCTTTAAAAAAAAATTGAGCTGGTGAGGCTCATAGTTGAATCACACACATCATGTTTTTTGCATTCGTCCAAGTTACTACTCCAAGCTACCATCATAGTTTGTGATCCTTGATGTGTGTTTATGCATTTGTTTTAAGGATAAAGGAGTATTTCCTTTCATCTCCCATTTCTACGATAGATATCAAGATAACTCTATAATTTATACAGTCTCAACTACTCATGTTGTTCATATTTGCAACAACTTTCATTGAACGACTACAAAAATCTAACCTAAATAGTCAGAGTAGATTGATTAACAGGTGTTGGCCCTATGGCAGCATGAATCTTGTGGAGTTTGATATGCATATCTGTGATGCAAACACTACATGTAAAAGTTACCACTATCAGTTGATGCCATTTTCCCTACCTGTACCAAAAGTAACTCATTCCTCTGATAAAGATCCAATGCAAAACTTGGCAGGATTTTTGACTTGGCCATATACATGGTATGCAAAAACATTAGGCTTCTCTGCAAAAACTTTTAGCTAATGACATTTTGATGTTGTCATCTACATTGTGTTAAAAAACACTAGCCCTCTCTTCAAAAAACCGATAGATATTTAACTGCAAAATGGATAAACCAAAAGCACCTCTTTGGAGATGGCATGTTTACTACCTTACAATTCCTTAACCACTGCATATAAAACAAGTGGAACTAACATCATCTATTTAGGAGACCACTCATTGGATATCACAATGGCGTGACTACTGTATTTACTGCCGGTTAGAGTAATAGACTAAATCAACATTCTATTTCTCACATATCAAATGAATTTCTTCCTTCAAAAAATAAACTATGGGTGAATGCTCAATCAAAAATAAAGTACAATTCTAAACGAGTTTTAGGCTCAATTATCAATACTTCATTACAATTTTTCTTGCCAGTTTGTTGCTTTTGGAACTGCCTGGTTTGATTTGTGAAGTTGAAGCAGCTGGGATTAATAAAAATAATCAACTTGGCATGTTGTCCTTAAGATTATCCATGATTCTATCGACAACATCACATAGATATTCCATTCCAGTTAAGTTGTGATCCTTCCACGCTTCCCATTTTTCCTTTTCTTCTGCTATTATCTTCTCTTTAAGTTCTTCCAGATGTTTTTGGGTAATCAGAATTGAATCTTTATGGCTTTCAAGAGGCATTTATTCTTGAATCATAGTGACATGTTCACCTAATTGTTTTTATTCACGATGTTCATTGTCATCTAAAGTTGAAGACTGAAAATTTATATGGCCTTCGGCTTCTTTTTGGGAACAAAGAACCTTTTGTAATATCTAAAAAAATTCAGGCTCTTCATTCTCTGTTTGATTGAAGATATTCATTCTTTCAAAATGAACAGTTGGAACATTGGTGGTCTCCCCAACAAAACTAAGTTCATAGTCTACATAGTTGCATCCTATGGTAAAATCATTGAGGATAACAAGATTGTAGAAGATGACAAAAGAATCAACAAAGTTTGTAGGCTCTCCTTTTTCTCCCACCCCACCTGAATAGTGTAGTCTGAGTCAGTGTAAGGTTTTCCATTGCCAATCACTTGAATAATATAGGTGGTTCATACAATATAGGTGGTAAAATGAGAATTTATGTTTGTTGTTCCTTTCTAGTATTTAATTTCCCTTAGCTTCACTTGGCTTTGAGAATAATAAATTCTCTACTAACAGTGCCAACCACATGAAGGTGGAAGCTTTTTTGGCACCACTAACCTACATAAACATGTTAGTAAGAAATTAAATAGAATTTTAAATCATACATAATTTAAAAAAATCATTTAAATAAATATTCAAATTAAATTCATGAAGAACATACCTTTGTAAATTCAATCCAATGAACCGCAAGGATCAACTCTACTCTTGACAGTAGCAAGAATTGCTTCATGATCTAATTCACGAACCTTCCACATGATTCTTGTTTAATGGCCGACCTCGATATTTGATCAATTTAATATTTGTTGCAAGGACCAAATGTGAATAGTGAAGTATCTTTCGATGTACTTCATAGTCTTCAAATAACCAAATGTTTGAATTTTTTATAGGATATCGTCGAAGCCCAATTCCAGTGACTACCACTGACCCAGTGGGATACTCAAGGTCTTCACCATCAATGACTGTGGAAGTCAATTTTTTTCCCCTCTACACAACGAGACAAGAAGTAGTTTGTTCCCTCTTCGTTAAATTTCATCGCAATAACTGCAAAAACATGCCCTACATCACAAAGTAAAACTATAAGTCAAATTTAAAATACATTAAGAGTTGACCATTTAATAATTTATAAATCTAAAACATGGCATGTACATATATGTATACACTTTGTTGCACTAAATCAGAAACTTGGTCAAATTCGGGTGACGTTGTCATTTGATCGAAGACTCTGCAAATTGTAATGTGTGTGGAACTTGATGTTTGTTAAGTGGAATTAGAGGTCTACAAGTCCATTCATCCACTTATTGTTGTGACTCAAATTTATTCCATGAAAAATCAATGCATGATATACAAAAACATGCCATGCACCTAGTATAAATAGTCCAAGCATTTGCATCTAAACTATGGAATGAGTGCATATCACTAGATCCTAAAATTGTCATACAATCTTCAAAGTTTTCCAGATGTTGTTCCTCTATCAACCAAAATATCTACAAACTGTTGATCTCTCTTGAGATTCATGTCCCATATTCTTGACACACCAATCAACAATATTTTTTACATCTGTAAATTTAGCACCATCCTTGAACTTTAACTCTTCTCTTGCAAGTGATCTTTTCACACATGCTCTGCACCATCATGCTCTCCTTTTCCATTCCCTACCTCAATAAAACTCTAGGTATGTTATATATTTATTTTTTGTGCATCCTACTTAGCCAATAAAACATCCATGCATTCTTGAATTGTGATGTGCAGTTGTCCGACCAAATGTAATGTTGATCAAAACTAATGTTCCTCTCATTCAAGTTCACATAAAACACCTGGAAACACCATTGTACATATTCTGTAGAATATTTCCAATCATCACTGATGTAAAAATGATACTCTCTTAATATTTTTTGATCTTACTCAGTACTTTTTGGAGAGTGCATGAATGTTATATGCACGAAAATAACAACTTGCACTAAGTTATAATATTGATATTGAACCTCCATTTGTGGCTGTAATGTGTAATTATTTACAAATTCAACTACTAAAACAATAGTACCAAGTGGGAATGTGTCCTTGTTTAACTTGAATTTTTCATCCAACCATCGAGCTCTATGTGTGTGCCTTGCATACTCATAAAAAAATTCTCTTTGAATTTGACCATATATTTTGATACATGTAATTATTTTGTAACAAACTCACGCCTCTTATATTCTTTTCCATATTTTAATTGATATGCCACCGATTTATATTTTGTGAAATCAACCAATTATTTTCATATTGAATTTGTACTCTCCTCATGGATACAATTTTTCATATTTGGCAAGCCACCATATACATTGCACGTTCCATCCAAACATGCTTTGTTATAAAAAAATTGTCTAGTTGTTTTTTCACAAAATATTGTCGGAATAAATTCCTTTGAAGATTTTGGTGGGAAATTTAATCACACCCATGCAACATGATGTAGTATGCAAAAATGATGTATTTGACAAAAAAATATCATAATGCATTGAAAATTCAACATGATGCTTACAACAACAAGTGGTACATGAGTGATTGATTTTCACATAAAAGGGTTTGCTCATTTCAAAGAATATTTGGCTAATGTTAATTTGTGGATTTTCATTCTTAAACTTAGAGAAAATTGTGTTTGAGTCATATCTAAGAAATGTTTTGCACATGATTCACAATTACGAGAACCTATTATTCTTTTTACTGTATCTCTTCTATTCGGTGACACCCTTGTGCTCTCATTCCAAAATTTTACAATTAATTATTTTAGAATATTAGATGTATTCTTGTATTTTTGTGGAAGTCTGCTAGATAAATGCCAATAGTAGTTATTGGTGACTCAAGACGTTTACATCTCTCTATTGCTTTCATTAATGTATTTTTTTCTTTAGCTTCAAAGCATTTGCTTGTTTTTCTAATCAAGAGTTTATTAACTGTTTTATCACTTACTATACAATTAGTAAGTGCACACTATGTAGCATTACTATCTTTGGTGTGTCTTTTTCACCTGGTTTGATATTTTTATGTATGTTTTCAACAATTGACGTATTTTGATCAACAACATTAGATGTTCTTAACCCCAAGGTCTTCATTATAGGTCTCATCTTAATTAATTTCATCAATGTAACAAATAATTGACATCTTTGTGTGTCATTTAAATTCTCAAAGTAATTATCCCAAATTCCACTAGCTTTTCTTCTCGCATTTCTTTTAGACATTTTGTTAGGCATTGGTTTTATAATGTTTTCATCAATTTCAATTAAGTGAATTGGTTTTCTTCACAAAATGGAAGGAGGTGTTCTTAGAGGTGAATATTTATTTACAAGGTTACTTTCTTCATTCAGTGTTTTCATACAAATTTCAAGGTTAACATTTAGATTCTCAGGTAAGGGTTCAACAATTGGATTCATATCAATTTCTTCATCCATACCAACATTATCATTCATTGCAAAATCATTATTCATTGCAAAATCATTATTCTCTACATTTTCATTATGTATTTCATCCCCATTTTCTAATACATTAGCTACATTTGATATAGCAGATGTACCTTTCCCTACACGAAGTTTTTGCATTCTCTTCAATTTCTTTATTTTCATCTCTTCCAATTGCTTTGGTGTCTTGTTCTTGACTTTCCTCTTGTCCTTAGCTTGACATTTTATCGCCCATGATTAGAAAAAATCAACTAGTGGGGTAGGGGACAAAATGAACTACTAAAAAATTGTGCAAGAATGTAGAGAAAATTGCAGACCAAACAGAATGTATGCAGAATTCCCATGAAAGAGATGAAAGGGACGTTAGGGGGCCACAATATATAAACAAATCATAACACGTACGTGTTATGCTTTTTACCTTTTTCAAAGCACATGCCTCAAGGCTTAGGATCCGGTTTGGATCCTCAACCCTGAGGCATGAACCTGCACAAACACAACAAACAACGTGGTTTTGTGGGAAAATGTAAAAATGCCACTTCCTCTATGATAAATCAAAATAAAACAATCGATCCATTTAAAAAACATTATACCATGATGTAAAGCGAGTTTCTTCTTTCTAAAAATATAATTTTTCAATTTTTTTACTAATATAAGGTTTCCATATTATTTATTTTCTAACTATGCCCTTTTATAACTATTTTTTGAAGTTTAAATATGTCTATATTTCATCATGTATATTTTGTTTGGGTCATTGAAATTGAAAAAACATTATACTAGCACAAACTAGGCATAATTCTATACATATTCAAAAAACAAAAATATAATTTTTGAGATAGTTAGGGGGGGCACAGTCGGAGCTCCATTATTTTTCAAAACATAAAATTTATGTACTAGAAAAATCATAAATAAAAAAATACTTGTTAAAAAATTCTAACACAAACTAGATGCTCCTAGCTATCTTTCTACCAAAGGGTTTTCAAAAATACTCAATGGTGCTCAAAAAATGGTGGGGGCACGAAAGTCACTCTATTATGTTTTTAACAAAAACAGGAGCACCTGTTGGTATTTTAGTTGTTTGACCCACTTAAAATTATTTTTTTTCAATAAAATTTAGTAGCTTAGAAACTAGACTCAAAATGCTATGATTCATATTTCTACAACATCTTCCAATTTTGAGTGTAACTATTTCGAAAAACTCGTACAAGTTGAAGTTTTTTATTTTTCAGAAAAATGCATCCACTTAAGACCCCTTTTGGCCCCCCAACTTGGTGCACTTACCCTTCTATATATTACTCATCTTGTCAATGTAAGGTACACCACACAAGCATTCAATGTTATAGGCAGTACTTTTTGCTTTGGATTCTATGTGATCCATAAAAGACATTAGATTCTTCCTTAACCTATTTATCAAAACAAATGTAGTTTTAATGTTTAGACACCTTATAATATTTGAAGACTTGTTAGTAATACCCTTAATACAAGGGATGATATTTAGAGGTTCCCGTGAGAATCCCTTGATCCTTATTGTTTCCTTGTTGTCTCTTAGCCTACTATAAATCCCTCACTTTGTCCTTACCTTTATATAAATTCCACTTAAAACCCTTATTCAAATGCTTAATTTATAGCTCTAAATGATTCTCATTATAAATATTGAAATATCTAGTAGTGATGAGGGTCCTTGGAACTCCTTGTTTGGTTGGGTAATGATTTGCAAATGAGTGTAGATAGATATCAATAAGAGTCCTATTTTAGTACATGATGCATAAGAAAATTGATATCTAAAAGGAAAAATACCATCATTTTCCAACTCATATATTCTTCTTGCAATTTGTTTGTGTCCTTAACTTTCCTTGCTAACTTCTTGATACCTTCTTTAATATCCATTCATAGAGGAGTCCGCTTATTTTGGGAAGTATATATTTCATGCTATCATTCATATAATATTTTTGCTAATGTTGTTAGAGTAGGTATTTACCTTAGCTCATGTTCACCTAGGTACTTTATTTACCTTTATTGTATTTATTCTCACCCACTTATGTGTGTGGATATTTCTTTTATCTTATTTAGATATTAGGAGATATTATCTAGTTGTTAGGTATATTTCTTTCCTTGATTTATGGTATTGACTAGATCCTTGATGTCTAGTTCTCTCCTAAATCTATGGTCTTGACTAGTTCTTTGATGACTAGTTGTTTCTTTGATTTATGGCTTGATCATGACCTTGGTGGTTCTTAGATTGTTATTCCTTTCCTATTTAAGTGAGGCCCATTCTCAATGTATTGCATTGAGTTCCATAATAATATATGGTATTGTTGCTCATTTGTTTGCAAAGGTTTTATGTAAAGCTATTCGGTGAATTGCTTTCATCTTAATGATCGTGGTGTTTGATTAGCATCTGTGTTCTTGGCTTGTACGATCCGGTTATCGTTCCTTTCAAATGTTTAACCATTGATTTGTCATGATTTTGTTTTCTATTTATTTTTAAATTTAATGCAGTACCTCAAAATTCTCTTTCCACCTCGGTTTTTTATATGCTTCATTTTTTTTAGCACCAGTTGTTCACACTTTTCTTTACAACTCATCTTTACATGGTTTTTAGAGTTTTTGTCACCTTTATTTTTTTTGTCATATCGAGGATATATTGGGAAGCTATAGTTTATCATTTTATTTGGTTTTGTTTGTTCGCATACACCAATTCTTCTTGAATCATACTCATAGTTTTGGTTTTCAATTAGACATTTAGTAGCACCTTTCATCGCCTTTTTCCCATTTTTGAAAGCTCATTTTGAAGGTTGATTTGAAGATTTTCCAAATTACCTATATCAAGGAATTTCCCTTTAATTAGTATCTTCTCTTTTCTATGTTAAATTTTCCTACATTTGAATCTTTATGTATATCGGGTTGTGATTAAGTTTTAGCTTTATCAAAGTCTATTAGATTCCCATTTCTAGTATTCTCAATATGAAACCTCGCAAACAAATGATATAGTTTACCAAAAAATTCATTGTTAGTTTTACACATGTATTTCCCAAATTTCTCCATGTGTTTATAATGTTGCATATAATTATAATGTACTTATTATACACTTCAAGTAATTCTTCCCTTAGTTTTTATGGTTCCATTTTTATCTTCTTACTAAATTATCCATCATTTACATTCTTTCAACTATTGTGGGTTAATGTCTATGGTAGTTGTTTCATTAAAAATGATCTACATGTTTGTTGTCCTTGCTTTGAATTACCCTATCAATACTACATCCCCAATTTATGTTATAAGTAAAGCTGTCCTATTATGTGATATAAATGAACCTTCAAAATCTAATTCTCATTTTTATAAGATTATGAATTTTATATGGTAAAATAACAGGTTGTTATCTTACCTATTCTTCTACCTTGTTTTTCCACATGCGTAATTCTTCCCAAGTTTTCTTCATTGCTACATCATTTGTATATCGATGCTTGCTATTTTTAATAAAATGATTTAGTCGTGTACCCATCATGTTCATGTTTTTACGTGATTGCAATTATTTAACTACATTTAGTTATGGGTCCCAACTTGAGGTTCTTCTCTCCAAGTGTAGTATCTATAATTTCAACTAATAAAGATTTCATATTTCTTAGCAACACATTTTAACTTTAATTTCTTATTACCTTCACTTTCTCCCACCCATAGTTGTCTCTACAATTGTGTGTGGGCTATTCCTTCATACGTGTAAACTATGAACCTTTCAATAAGTATCCACTTTATGGTTCATGTACCATATCTTGAATATTTTTCTCTTTATCTCTTCCCTTTATTTACCATTTTTCATTTCTTTTTCAATATCATTTCTGTTATTTTTGTCTTTGAGAAACTCTCTTGTCAATATACTTATATCTTCACCTTCCACATAATCTTTCAACCCCTTGATGGTTATATTTTAAAACATATCATACCTTTCACTCCTTTTTAAATGCCTCATAAAATGTTTAGCAATCAACCATACATGTGCATGGGACTTTTACTACACTTAACATGTCTTAGCGTCTTTGGTTTCTTAAATTGGTCTCTTCCATTTCCATATTTGGAATTAACATGTGTTTCTTTTATTTGCATAGTTCATGTTCTTCTTGTATCGTCTAAAAACCTTCATTGATACTTGTTGGTTCATGAATGGTTTGTTTGATGGATTATGATTTCTTTTGTCTAACATCCACAAGTTCCTTCAATAGCACATTGTCATATTCTTCTAATATTTTCTCAAGTTTTTCATCTTCCATTTTGGGATCCTATGCGTGTTCCCTTACATCCATGTCATATTTTTCAATAGACAAAGTGTATATAATTTAATCAAGTGAGATACCACTTAAATAAGAGGAAACAATTTATTAAATGCATTATGGTGAAATATGGAAACAAATACCTTAAATTTCCACCCAACAAATAAAAGGTACCCTTCAAAGACTTGCACCATAAGTACAAGTAAAAGAAGTGGAAAGTGCTAAGCACATAGAGAAGACTCGAATGAAGGCTATGTTGAAATCTTCATGTAATGCACATTAATCATGGATATTCACACATAAACAATTATGAAAGAGGACGAATATAATTTCAAGAGGATTACAAGAGGGCACCCTTTAATTATTGCAAAGAAGAGTTTGATAAGCCTATTTTTCCTACAAATAACCCATAATCCTTAATGTTAGGGTATTTCCAAATAGAAAATAATCAAGATAATCTTATGCTAACATTAACCTCAATGGGAATGATTCATCTTCACAATTGAAATGTTGGTGTAATAAAGGTTAAATGACCAATATTATAGTTGGTGAAACATTTATTTCACAAATAGAATAAGGAAACTTCCCATGACATATTTTTAAAGACATAAAAATAACATCCTTGAAACTTAGTGATGTAGGAACATTCAGGTTCACAAGATATCCTATATCAAAAAAATTAGTTAGAGTTGTTTGTGATGCATTTTGTGTTGAGGATGTCGTGCAAAAGTTTATTATACAAGGTTAGTGTTGTTTGTAATTCATGCAAGTATTTTCCCAAGCCACGCAAGTCTTTAGAGGCCTCACAATAATATCTTGAATTTTGAAGGTCTATCAAAGCCACATAACAAATGGTATACAAGTCTATTGAATCAAGTAGAAACACTATACAACCCTAAGGGAAGCCACAAAAGAGTAAAATTTTGTTTTTGAAAGGAACGATAACCAGATCGTACCAAGCCAAGAACACAGATGCTAATCAAACACCATGATCTATAAGATGAAAGTAATTCGCCAGAATAACTTTACATAAAACCTTTGCAAATAAATGAGAAGCAATATCATATATTATTATGGAACTCAATGTAATACATTGAGAATGGGCCTTGCTTAAATAAGCAAGGAATAACAATCTAAGAACCAGTCAAGGTCGTAGATCAAGCCATAAATCAAGGAAATAACTAGTCATCAAAGAACTAGTCAAGACCATAGATTTAGGAGAGAACTAGACATCAAGGATCTAGTCAATACCATAGATCAAGGAAATAACTATACCTAACAACTAGATAATATCTCCTAATATCTAAATAAGATAAAAGAAATATCCACACACATAAGTGGGTGAGGATAAATACAATAAAGGTAAATAAAGTACCTAGGTGAACATGAGCTAAGGTAAATACCTACTCTAATAGTTTTAAAGCCACAAAGTACTAAAATATGTTTCTTGAAGATATAAAAGTTTTGGAGAAGATAACTAAGTCTTGTGACCATCCTTTGGGCCTTAACTTCATAATGTTCCTTAATTTTATGAGTTTTTTCTAAATCAATGTCGAATTAGGTGGCTTGCATGCCTATATAAACAAAGTCAATTCCCTTAGGGAGTAATCTTAGGAGAGTTAATCTAAGTTCAGTAGATTGATCTGAGCTTAAGGCATATAGTATAGTATGATTGTAATGACTTGACTTAACACAATTTGCATTGTTAGTGATCATTCTATGTACATGTTATCCATCTAAGTGATTGAATAAATCTTGTTGATGTGCTTATGTTTTTAATTTCAAATCGGTGTTCGTTTACATATCTTGTATGTTTTTTACGTAATTATGAGGGTTATGTGATCTAAGGATACTCTTAATTGAGCACCCTAACCATGTATGTGTCATTTAGTACCGGATGTTTGCTTTCATGCTGATTTGAGGCAGATGGATATTGGTAGTTTTACACAATTGCAAGTTGATAGAAAATTAGTGTGAACATATTCCAATGTTAACTATTGGGTAGAAGGTGTGAAGATTACACAACACGCATTGGTAATTTTCTACAATTGCGAGTGTGGGCATAAAATAGTTACAAAAATCTTATAGTGATACTCAATTATTGATTATAAGGTGTGGAGTGTGGAGGTCGCATTCATTTCAGGAAACACAATGACACATAAGAGAAATGTTGTTTGAGGTCATGGATTCCAAGGAGTGAGACTTGAGGATTTGGCCAAATTAATACAGACTAAACAATCTAATTTGGATGCCATGGAAGTGTAAAATGTTGAGGTATTGTCTTGGAGGGTCACAATGACAATGAGGAAAAATTTGCACAATAAAAGTGCAAGCCATGAATAAGGAAGAATATGTACAAGCCAAAGATCTAGAATATTGGGTTTTACGCACAATTGGTAGGGGAGTAAATCGAGATTGGATACCCCAAGTTATTTTGGTAGTTTGGAACTAGCAGAGCTCATTGATTGGATAATGGAGCTTAAGAAGTATTTTGAGTATGAAGACATGGAAGATCCCAAGAAATTCAAATTTGTATGTATGGAATTGAAAATTCATGCATCTCTTTGTTGGGAGCATATCCAAATAGATAGTGCTAAGAGGAAAACAAAAGATCAAGACATGGGATAGAGTAGTTGCAAAGCTAAAGGCAAAATTCATGCCCACAAATTACTAGCTCAATTTGTTTAAGTATAATAAGATTTGATAGAGAGAACTCAATGTGATAGAGTACACTAAAGATTTTTAATGACTCACCATTTGAGAAAGTCACGTGGAAGATGTTATGGAGGAGATCTCCGAGTATATGAATGGGTTATGCATTGTGATTCAAGATGAATACGGAATGGTCCAAGTGTGTTCAATTCAAGAAGCATATCATTATGCTCCAAAGACAGAAGAAGTAGGCATGTAAGCAGAAAGAGTTGCGTGAGGAAAAGGAAAATCCACGTAAAGTGGTGGACAACATGGTGGCAGGGGAAACTCTACACATCATGAAGGATATGCTAGTGAAATACCACACAATGAAGAAAAACCTAGAGGCGGAGGAAATAATTCCAGAGGAAGAGGATCCTTTTGAATGTAAGAGGTCGTTAATTTAGTGGCACATGTTATAGGTGCAGGGAAATAAGCATAGAGCTTTTGAGTGCCCACATGCTCGAGTGACGTGGAGAGGAATAATACGAGTGTGCACATTATATAAGCCAATGAAAATGTTTTTCAAGTTGTGCAAACAACTTGGAGATGGGAAAAGTATTTATGTTCAAGCGTGTATTTGTGAAACCAACAAAGGAAGAAGTTGGTCCTGAGTAGAGAAAGAATTTGTTTAGAACAAAGTGTAACTCAAGAGCAAAAGTATGAAAATTTATAATGGATGAAACATCGATAATTTGGTTACACAAAAATGGTGAATGAGTTGGGGTTAAAGAGGATCTAACATCCTAATCCCTTTAAATTTTCAAGGTGCAAAAGGGACACCAACTATTGGTGACTTAGCAATGTCTAGTTAAGTTCCAGATAGGGAAATATGAAGATAAAGTGATGTATGAGATCATGCCTATGGATGCATGTTATGTGCTAGGTGGAATGTTGTGTCAATTTGACTGGAAGGAACAACATGATGGCCACACAAACACCTACAAGGTGGTGAAGGATGGAAAAGAGTACACTCTAAATCTAATGAAGGATAAGGGTGAGGGAGAAGAGCAAGGACCTAAGGTTACGTTGATATCGGGAACTAATTCTTGAGTGAGGTGAAATAGAACAATGCATATTTTGTGTTGATAGTGAAACCCATGCAAAAAGAAAATGCAAGTGCGGTGGTGAAGATGAATCGATGAACACGAGATGTGAAGGATATGTTGGGAGAGTTTGTGGAGATAGTTTCTAGTGAGTTCACTGGAGGGTTACCACATGTGGGGAATATAAGTCACCACATGGATTTGATTTCAGGATTAAGCTTTCAAAACAAGGAAACATACAAGATGGCACATGCAAGAGAATATGGAAATAAATAATCAAGTTTAGGAGTTGTTTGATAGAAAATTGGTTAGAAAGAGCATAATACTAGTCGATTGCGAGTACTAAAGAATGGTGGTAAGTGGCATATGTGTAGAGATTCCAAAGTCATAAATAAGATCAACATCAAGTATAGATTTCCATTGCCACTTGACATCATAGGGTGCAAAGTATTTTAGTAAGATTAATTTGAAGAGTGGATATCATCATATACACATAAGCGAGGGGGATGAATAGAAATTTGTGTTCAAGATGTTAGGTTAAATATATTTTACTATAGTTAATTTTGCATTTAATATAGTAATTGGGTAATTAATATTAATTGTAATATGGTTATATTTATATAACCATATAATTCTTTTTTTCTCTATACATAGGATAGTTTTCGCATATTTGCAACATATTATTTGGTTGTTATTATCACTTCCCGTATATACTTTTGGAAGCTTATGTAGTCAGGATTATTGTTGCACCTGTGCAACATCATTCTATGTTTGTATCCGGCTGTCCAATATCTATAAATATTGCAGCCTGCACCATTGTACATGATTTTGATTATTAATAAAATATTCCAGGCTTCCGTCCATGTTTTACATTTGGTACCAGAGCTAGTTGAAGCTCTTAGAAAGGTTGGAGAAAGGTTGCAGAGGAAGGAAAAGTTTTGGAGAAGAAAACTACTTCACATGAGAGCCAGTACTGCCTCCTGCAACTTCCTAGAACTCCCTATAGTCCTACAACCTCCTGTTTGATCTCCAGGTAAACGTAAAACAATTTTTTTTTTTCCTTGGTGCCCTCTGCACTAGGAAAATTGTTCTGAAGCTAATCAATTTCAGATATTTAAAAAAAAAAAAAAAAAAAGCTCCTATTAGGTGTTTAATCTCTAAATCTAGAGGTCTTGTTAGTCACTACTAAAGCTAGCAGTTTGCTAGACTTGGCAGAGATTGTGTCAAGGTTGGAAGCGAGCTATTTGCAGAGCTCCCGACCGAGATGATTGATCAAGGACTCTACCGAGATCCGGTGAGTTTTGAAACGAGTCCACATCGAGCATTTCCATTGGCAGTCGTGCTCTTGATGGGCCGAGAAAGCTGAATATTTGACCGAGTGGGCTATCCAATAACATTAAAGGCACTTCCGTGTAGAGTTGTGTTGATCATAGAAAATTAAGTTACATTTGACATAGTGTGGCCGAGCCATTCTTCTCGGCCGAGCATACCCACGGTTCTATTTGGAGCCAAGTAAAAATCCATTTTCAACGTTGTCTTTGAGTCACACACGCTTAAAGCCATTATTGGCGAGCCAACCCACCTTCGCTGCCAAGTGCATAGCCAATCTGCGGCGGCGCACACGCCAACACTGCGATAAAACAAACAATCAAAACAACAAATCGGTCAATCAATACAAAACAAAAGTATAAAATCAATCTCCCGATCATTCAATCTCAAACGGTGGAAACCGTTTGTTGCACACCTCAGTATTTGGGAGTAAAGAAAGTATGCACATAACCAAGCGAATAGAAATAAATTGGGTATGAAATCACAAAAACTCATCTTTATTGGTTCTGATGAAGAGACTCTTGGGTATAGATTGATGGATTTGAAGACCAGGAAAGTCTACACCAGCAGAGATGTTGAGTTCTTTGAGAAGAAGGAAGCAGAGTCTCCTCCTCTAGACTCACTTGATGTAGATTTTTCACCAGTTGTAAAAATAGAAGTTGATGTTCCTGCAGATGATGAAAGTGATGATGGGGATGATGGTGATGATCAGATAGAACCATGACCCACAGGAATAGTTCAATGTATGCCCAAGTGGTATACTAGCATGTTATGAGATGCAAGAATGGATGCTCCACCGGATACATCCACCATTGGACCACAGACTCACAGTAAAGCAAGAGAAGAAGTGAACTTTTCTTTGATGAGCACTCTAGCCTAGGAATCCCTACACCAAAAGCTTGGAAAGATGCCATGGATGTTGAGTATAATTCAATTATGAAAAACAACACTTGGCATATTGTTAATCTTCCACCAGGGAAGAAACCCATTGGATGTAGATGGATATTCAAAACAAAGTACAAAGCAAGTGGGACCAGAGACAAGTACAAAGTGAGACTAGTAGCAAAGGGCTACACACAAAAATAAGGCATTGACTACGAGGAGTCATTTTCTCCCACAATTAAGATCAAAATGATCAAGATGATCTTTTCTCTAGCTACACAGTTTGGTTGGAAATTCCATCAGATGGACGTAAAAGTGCCTTTCTTAATGGATATTTACAAGAAGAAGTCTATATGACTCAACCCGAGGGATATGTTGTACCTGGTCAAGAAGCAAAGGTATACAGACTCAAGAAATATATGTATGGCCTTAAACAGGCACCCTGGGCTTGGTACATCAAAATTGATGATCATCTCATACAACATGGATTTGTTAGAAATCCATACGATCCCAATCTCTACCTTCAAAAGAAAGGGGTGGAGATTGTGATTGTGGTTATTTATGTCGATGATCTAGTCATTACTGGAAGTTCAGTGAGGATGATCGATGCAACGAAGAAATATCTTAACCGATCATTCGACATGACAAATCTCGGGTGATGCATTATTGTCTTGGATTGGAAGTATGACAGAAAGAGAATCACATCTTTGTTTCTCAGTTGAAATATACCAAGACAACACTCAAGAAATTTAGGATGATGGACTACATAGCTATTTCTACACCTACGGAGAATAGATTGTAGTTATCTCGTTCGAGATCCATCTCTTTTTGTAAATGCCACTATCTATCTATCGACAGTTGATTGGGGTCTAATTTATCTAACCTACACTAGAATAGATAACAAATTTGTAGTAAGCTATCTATCTAGGTTCATGCAGGAACCCAAAGTTTTACATTGGAAGGGAGCAAGGTGAATCTTGAGATATCTCAAGGGAACAATGGATCTTGGTCCGAAATACAAGAAGAACGACAACTTCTTCTTGTCATGGGAAGAATCAAGCGAAAACACTTTTGTCATGGGGAATCAAGAAACAACACTTTGTTTCTCGCTCTTCCATAGAAGCCAAGTATCATTCTGCAGGTGAAGCTTTCTATGAAGCGATATGGCTACATCACATACTTGAAGGACTTGGAATACCACAAGACAAATCGACCACCTTGTATGTTGACAATGAAGGTGTTCTCAAACTTGTTTGCAATCCAATTTTTCATGAAAGAAAAAAACACATTGAGGTATAAGTACATTTCATACGTGAGCATGTCTTGAAACACAATATACAACTTCAATTTTGTCCAACAGCTGAACAACAAGCATATATCTTCACAAAGTCACTTGCACGTGACAAATTTGAGTTGTTTAGAGAATTTCTCTCCTCATCCCTTGAGGCAATGAAAAATTAAGGGGGAATGTTAGGTTAAATATATTTTACTATAGTTAATTTTGCATTTACTATAGTAATTGGGTAATTAATATTAATTGTAATATGGTTATATTTATATAACCATCTAATTGTTTTTATTCATTGTATGTAGGATAGTTTGTTGCATATTTGCAACATATTATTTGGTTGTTATTATTGCTTCCCGTGTATACTTTTGGAAGCTTATGTAATCAGGATTATTGTTGCACCTGTGCAACATCATTCTCTATTTGTATCTGGTTGTCCAATATCTATATATATTACAACATGCACCATTGTACACGATTTTGATTATTAATAAAATATTCTAGGCTTAGTCCATGTTTTACACAAGATGCAAAAAGGATTGTATGAGTGGATTGTAATGTCGTTTAGATTAAGTAACACACTAAGCACTTTCACAAGGTTGATGAATAAATCCCTAAAATCATTTCTAGGAAATTTTGTGATCATTTACCTTGATGACATTTTGATATTTAGTTGGATGCAAGAAGAACAATTGTAGCATATAAGGAAAGTGTTGCAATAGTTACAGGATGGGTTGTTGATTAATTTGAAAAATTGTTCATTTCTAAAAGAAGAGTTGGTATATTTGGGATTTGTGATTTCCCATAAAGGTTTGAAGATGGATCCAAAGAATGTCTATGTGATATGGATTGGCCATTGTTAAGGAGTGACTTTTGAAGAAATCAATTTTCATGGGTTGGCTAAAAATTTTACCACAATTTCATCAAAAATTTCAGTGGGGGTGTGTGTGCTTATCACAGAGGCCATGTGAGAAGATCGGAAAAGTTTTATCTAGAGCACACCCTAGCACAAAAAAATATTTTCAAGAGTTAAAGTTGTTAGGATTATACCAGTTGTACAGATAAACAAGCATGCAATGAATAATGCGGGAAACGTAAAATAGAAATAATATGTAATAAAATAGAGACACATATTTAACGTGGTTCACCCAAAATGGGCTACGTCCACCAGAAGCAGCCAATCCTTTTATTCAATCCAATAAAACTCTCTTATAGTGCATCAACTATGACAATGTGCCTCATACATGTGAGCCTTTAAAGATATACATATTTATATCATTTCGGGGAAAACATAGAAAGCCACCCGTTAGATCTGTGGCCTAATAAAGAGTGGTCTAGATTTCACAATGCATAAATACATATTAAATGTGGTAAAGGGCACTACCCTTGAGCCCCCGACCGGGCGTGCGGCTCTAGGTCCCCGCAAAGGGGGTGAAGCCCCCTTGCAACCCCCATTGTAATCGGGCTCCACAACTAACAACTATCGAGACTCCACAACCAAAATCCCTCACTTGGAGACCTGACATCGTAATTTCCACCACTACAGTGCCTACTTGGACTTTTCTTCTTGGCTTGTTTCTTCCACTTCAAGATCAATCTTGAAGACCCACAGAAGTTGAATGCAAATCCAACTTCTCCTTTGTCATTGGCTTAGTAAACATATTAGTAGGATTATCATCTATATGAATCTTCACTAACTCAAGTTTCCCATCCTCCAACACTTGTTATATGAAGTGATATCTTAGCTAAATGTGTTTTGTTCTTGAATGGAAGGCCGAGTTCTTTGCCAGGTGAATTACACTTTGACTATCATTGTGTAACTTGCAATCCCCTTGCTCCTTACCCAACTCCTCCATGAACCTGCTCATCCATAACATTTCCTTACTTGCCTCAATCGCTGCAACATATTCTACCTCTGTAGTAGATAGGGCAACTACCTTCTGCAACTTTGAGATCCAACTCACTGCCACACCACCAATCTGTAAACATGTATCTAGTAGTGCTCCTCCTACTATCCACATCTCTGCCATATATGAATCCACAAATCCCTGTAAATTATAATTTGACCCTCCAAAGCACAAGTGCCTATAAGTGGTCCCTCTCAAGTACCGAGAATCCACCTGGGTGCCTTTCAAAGTGTGCTTTACCCGGATTTTCCATATACTTGCTAACAACTCTCACTACTTGGGAAATGTCTAGCTTGGTACAAACCATGGCATACATAAGGCTCCTAACTATCGAAGAATAAGGAAACTGTACGTACCCAAAATTGTAGGGTAATACACCGCCCGAATGATGTTACACATACCCCAATGATGATACAGTCTCCTTGCAAGGTGTTTGGAATCCAAAAAGCTCCCCATGTATACATTTATATCTCGTATGCCCCTACTCGGCCTCCGCATGTTTTTTTTTCCCTTGCCCCCTATTTTCTTATTTTTTAGTCTTGATGATGAAACGCCTTGATGATAATTGAACTCTTTTACTATAAACAAGGGAAAACGCCACCCTACCTGGTTGAAGAAAGTGGGTAAAAATGAATATTTCCCATCATCGAGAAGCCGCCGCGCATGGGACCGCCACCCTACCGGGCAAAGCGGTCCCATGACCGCCGCCCAGGACAAGGCGGCGTCTACGCGTTTTCCGCATTCTTCGACGATCGCGTCAAACGTAAATATTCAATTTTACCCACTTTCTTCAACCACTTTGGCTTGCATTAATGTTTTTGGTTCCCTGGTAATAGTGTTTTCCCTTTGTTTATAGTAAAAGAGTTCAATTGGGAGTTACCCTCTGGTAAATGCATTTGCTATAAATAGCCAGCTTGTTTTCAAACAAATGGCCCCTCACCTTCTCAATTCTCTTATTCAGTCTTTGAATTTCTTGCTTAGAATTCTACTAGCTTCATGTTTTGCATCAATTATTAGTTTTCCTTTGTTGTTTAGAAGTCAGTCAATCTTCTTGTTTCAGTCTTGTTCCATTGCTGCTCCATACAATCAGTTTAGCATAGAATAGCTTCATTTCCAGATTAGAATCCATTAAAGTTGCAAGTTTTGTTTTGTCACAAGGATAGATTCTAAAACTCTCGATACACTTGTGTTGTATTCCCATAATAAATCCCGCTAGGAATTGCATAGTCAAGCTCTGTTCACTTGCATTATCCCTCTCCTACTCGCATTGTATTCGGTCTATATCCAAAGCTGCCATTGTTCGAATACCATCTTCTGTTGATACTATCATATACACATTTTTCTGGATTCACGAGAACACGAAGGAATGAGGATCATCACACTGAGGGGATGAAATCACACACAACTGGATTTACCACTATTCTGTAAATGCCAAGTTTGAGCTATCAAAGTTCTAGTTACAACGTATCAAATAGAGTAGTGAATTATTTTATTTTAGTTAAAAGTTTGCTCTCGATATCGCCTGGAAGTCATGTGGGGATTGATAGTTTCTAAGCGTGATTCATTCTTCACTTCTGAGGTAGGATCGAGAGTCTTTCAATTCAAAATAATTAATTGCTTAGATATTTAGGATAAAATCACAACTGCACAGGAAAATAGCCACACCAAGCTACTTTGTTTGTTTTTATTCTGTTATTAGATTAGTTGTTCCATTTTCTAAATATACTAGATTAGATGCTCTCTAATTTCGTTAAAATACATCATCGAAAATACAAAAATAGAAAAATGCTTGCATAGTGTAAATACATCTTTTGTAATCAGTTTATTAATTTTAGTTAAAAATTGAAACACTTTGTATGACAATCACAGGACCTAGAGAGCCTAGAGAATATATATTTGAACCAATAGTGCCTCAACCAAATCTACCCATGACATTAGCTGATATAGATCAAGACCTTAAGATGCAGGTCTTTCAAGCAACAACAAACCTACAAGTAATTAATGAACAACTGAGAGGTTTAAATATCGAAGACGACAAAGCTTACACATTTTGGTCAAACCATCCTAACTATAGACTACCTTGATAAAATATCTGAATGGATGCAAGGATTCGAAAGAGAGCAAGAATGCGGTTGCGATCCTTTAGTTCCTGACGACATGGGAGACCTCCTCGTTGACATAGATACTAGCTTACGCATTCAAGTTGCGTAACACTGTAAGGTATTATGAGAAAATTATACAACTTCTAGTTCTAAACATAGAGGCTGAAAATGTGTATGATTACTAGATAGTTAGAAGAAGGGATTGATTCTTCACATGACCATAACAGGTCCACAACAACCATAAACTCACGGTTGTGATCCCCAAGTCCCACAACCCAACAAGCCTGCAAATTAATTAAGTATTGACACCGGCTTACGAACGCTGGTATTTAGATCCTCACCACTCCTGCCAGATATCATAACGTAGTTCTCCATATTAAATATAGAATCCAATCAATCTAATATTTTCTGAGCTAGACCAGAAAATCACCATAGTTCACTACAAATCCACTAAGCCGCCTATCACCATTTTTCATGGCCTTGTTTGGAGATATATACGAAGTTCCCACATGTCACTTCCCACATATCCAACATCCAAGAAACAGGATCTCAGCAGAGCTCCACATTGATTGGAGCCTCCAAACAACTATTATATCCAAATGATCCATTACACCAATTCAGGTTAGGAGGGCCTTCTTTTCCTTAGATTTGTAGATTCCATTATTGCATATTGAGGATATAAGATTACTCGATTAAATTGTCTCGTATCCATTCATATTCAACATCAACCGGCTGTCTCAGCACGACCTCGGGAGGTCGGGTACGAGGAAGAGGTACTTGTAGATTCCCATGCTCGCATGTCACTTTTCCATCATACAAAATTGGTGAACCCGACATGAAACAAACAATTCTTCCTCTTTTATTTTTCATTTCTTTCATCCACCTTCGCTCTTTCCCATTATTCTATGGGTATTCATATACCCCCCAAATATGTCGGGATACGATGCATATGGTAGACCTCTCTCAGGTCTTGAAGTAAACTATAGTCAAACAAATAGACAACCATCACCCTCGCTTTCTGCATGGGCTAATAACTATTCAAGTAATTACTTGTCATCTCAAACTCCCCCTCAAAGAACTAGCTCAAGTTCTTCATTCCGAATTGAGGAGTTTGATCAGCTTACACAAACACAACAGCCAGAGCCATCAGGCTCTAATAATATGACATTTACTGGAGAGTCCACTTCATCTCCTCAGGTCTTGTTCAGACCACAGATCAGTAGACAGTCAAATCCACTCCCCTTTTTGGATGAGGAGTACTTAGCACACTTTGCTAAAAGCGAACAACACTTCCAAAATATGTATCCACCTATAGGGAGTTTACAAATACAATCTAATACCCTATTCCAGAAAACACCCCCATTCCTCCACCTATGGGAAATACCCTCGGTGAAGCTTGGTAGGGTAATGATCAATTCATAGTAGGGTATCACACCCCTTTACAACCTCAAGGTATACAACAAACACCCTTAAGGCAAAGCATTGTGTCTTCACCAATAGAGGTCATTTCAGCCTTAGCTGAAAAGGTTAGAGGGTTGGAACTTGCTCAAGCAAACCAAAATTCATATTTTGGGCAAATAGGAATCCCCAACCCTCCGCATCACCCCAGTCAGGTTGACCTCCTTACAAGAACAAGCACATTAGGCATGCCTCCTCAACATCCGTATAATTACCCACACAGAAATGCCAACTAGGACCGCGTTTTCAAATGCCGCTCCAGTAGAAAACATGACACCTCCCGGCTTGGCACCAAACAACCCATACTAGAACAATGCTCCTCCTTACTTAAACATTTATTCAAAGTCACCACAAGGAGACATGTTCTCTTCTCTTGAGATGTTCGTTCAACCACAGGGATTCCCTTATGTCCCTACAAATGCATATGCTATGCCATATCAACAACCCATTCCACCTCCACCCCCTCAACAAGTGCCATCAATGGTCGAGGCCTATGTGGTAGGGACTTATTCAGAATATTTAAAAGAGCCCCTAGACTTCACCATATGAAGTGTTATGCTTCCAAGACCTCTTCTCGATTTACCCAAATACAAAGGGGAAGGGGATCCAAATGCACACATTAAAGCCTATGCCACAACCATATGGGAATTACTCCCTTGGGACGGGGTTGTTGCCAAAATATTCCCTAAAACCTTAGAAGGTATTGCCCTTGATTGGTATTACAGAATACCTGAAGCCTCGATACACTCATTTAAACAACTCATGTCAGAGTTCATCAAAGCTTTTGACATGAAAAATTGTTAAGAACATGAATCGGGAATTCTTACATATTAAACAAGAACATAATGAATCTGCTGCTCATTTTATTCAAAGGTGGCATACAGTCCTCTACTCATCAGAAAGTGCTCCAAACATGGATCAAATGGAACTATGTGATTTATTCCTTAATTCTCTCAATAGAGAGATAAAGGAAGAAGTCCGAAGTTCCAACTAAGAACTTACGATGAAGTACTCGAGAGTGCTCTCCGAATCGACCAAGCAACGATAGATAGTGGTCATAAGACATATGGAACAAATGGGAAATTAACCACTCCCAATCAAAACACCGCAGCCTATCCTAATATTGGGAACGCTAATCAAGGACCTAAGATCCTTAACAAGAACCACGAGTTACAACAGATGGGGTAACTGACCAAGTTAAAAGGGAAAACGTTGTAAACATTTCACCACCTATTAATAATCAGCGAAATAAAAATTTTACTCCAATAATCAACGCGATGGATTTTAATCATCCACCATGACAACAACAACAACGACGATGACAAATCCAAACACAAGGTCCAAATTGAAACCCAACTGGATATCAGAGTCAAAACCAAAGGCAACAACCTCAAAATTTTAACTCTAACAACCAACAACCTTATCAGAATTTTGGGCCACAATAGGATTTTAAACAATAACCTCAAAATTATAATCCCAATTTGTATTGTGGCTTCCAAAAGATTCAAGGCCATGATACTAGGACTTGTTATGACTACAATAAATTCATGCAGCGTTTTCTAGAAGATCAAAAACAACTCTTTATAGATATGTTTTTAGAAAATTCTATAGTACCCACGCCAAACACTTATACAGGGGCAATTTCCCCTCAAAATGCACCCCTCAAGATCTTTAATGATCCACTCCCAAACCATTCTAACAATAACAAGTTAGATCCTAACGGAACAAACAAGGGTGCTATAATAGGAAACAATGATCATGAAGCTTCAACTTCATTAAACCCACCAGTCGCACCCCAACTAGGAACTCGACCCCAAACTAAGATAGTTGGTTTGGTAGAGTTATACACCGAGCTACCCGTAGAAACCATAACAAGAACACGAGATTATTCTTCTCAACCTACTCCAAGTTATCCATTGGAACTAGACAACAATCAACAAATGTTGGTAAAACCCATAGGCGCCTATAATTTAATTAATGACTTAACTAAAACCTTCTCTCACATCTCCTTTTTGGATTTGTTAAAGAAATCTCCCACCCATAGGGCTTCCCTCTTAGAAGCATTAGGCCTTGGTCATTTAATCAACATCACTCCTCCTCTAGAAATGCAAGTAAACCATGTAGACTTTGACGTTTATCCTCTGGGTCAGCCAGATAGGGATACTGAGTTTATATTCAATATAAGCAAAATGCCAATAGACGCTGAAATTGCACGAAGAGGTGACCCAACTTTACATTTACAAGTATGGGTTTACAATAATTATGTTAAACGTGTAATGGTTGACGATGGGGCAGCAGTTAATATAGTCCCCTTCACTTTTCTTCAAAAGTTAGGATATAGAGAGACAAACTGTTCCACAACGCGAAATACACTAAGAGGATATGATAGCCTCAAGGCCACTTCGATTGGAACCATAGTTTTACTAGTCACTTTAGGACCCAAGACGGTCCTCACCGAGTTTTATATTATAGATCGGAAACCAACTATAATATGATCCTTGGTCAGCCATGGATACACTGCATGAAGGCAATCCCTTCCACGTTATTCCAAGAAATAAGATTTCTACACTTAGGGAAAATATTTGTGGCACAAGGTAACCCAAAACCCTTCGATATACACCTAGCTGATTTGAAGAAAAGACCAGGTGTTCACTCTGAGTTTGAACTCCCAACAAATCAGCTTGTCAAACCAACTAATTCAAAACCAAAAGAAAAGTTGATACCCGCCACAGAGTTGGAAATTACAAATCCAGCCGAGGACATTCCAGTACTCAAAAGCGAGACCAATGCTATAAAAACAGTGTCACTAGGGACTACCACAAAAATTGTCGAGTTGCTAGAGAAAGACTTACCAATTCTCCTACCATTTGATTCTATGGGTATGGGACACACCCTGGGAATTTCTTCTCTTCCATCAGATAAAGTTTTTATGGTAGAAGTAACCGAAGCAAAAGAAATAGATACGATAGATATCCCAACATCCATTTTTCCAAGCAAGTATTGGACTCTCCACTTCGATGGAGCTAGATGTCGCTTTGGAGCTGGGGCGGGAGTGATCTTTACTTCACCTGAGGGAAAGATCCTACCTTTTCCTTTAAATTAAAATTTGAATGTACAAACAATGGGGCTGAGTACAAATCTCTCCTCCTTGGCCTCATCCTAGCTAAAAGAATGGGTGTCGACAACATTAGGGTACTAGGAGACTCGCAACTAGTTGCAAACCAAGTCTCCGAGGTATATGAAACTAGAGCTGAGCATTTACAACTCTATAAAACAACAATATTAGATCTAAGCAAGGGATTTAAATTCATATCAATTGAAGCAATCCCACGAGAGCATAACCTTCTCACAGACTCGATAATAACCTCAGCTTCCCGTTTCACTCCAAACAGTGAGTTGGAAGATACAAATTTCACAGTATCACTTCGTACCGAACCATTAGTGCGTAAAATATCAACAAACTCACTCCTGACTCATGGAGAAGTTGAGGATGATTTTTCTATCATGGATCACTTTGATGATGATAGAGTCACTCTCGAATATCTAAACACCTATGCGGAGCTACACCTTGCTCACCATATAGTTGATCTTTCCCTAATACCACATTCCTCTTCCTATTTTGGAAATCCCATGGTAGAGTCTCCTCCACAGAAGGATCTCGATATCTACAAGATAGAAAACGGAGAAATCTTGGAACTACCTCCAGCCCCACCTGAATTTGAAGAAGGTAACACTTCTTTGATAGAAGAAACCATTGACATAAACATCGGAACGGAGGAAGAACCAAAATTTTGAAGTTAGGATCATTGTTAACTCGGAGGAGATATAAATACACACCCAAATCCTCAAAGAACATCAAAAGGCTTTCGCATTTAACTATAAAGAAATGACGGGCATTGCACCACATGTCACGGTACATAATCTTGTCACTAAACCAGATGTAAAACCAATTAAATAGAAGTCAAGACCAATGAAGCCAAAAGTGGCTCTCATGGTAAAAGAGGAAGTAATAAAACTTCTCCAAGTGGGATTCATCAAGCCCATTGACTATTCACAATGGGTATCTAATATCGTCCCTATCCTAAAAAAGAATGGGAAGATATGCATTTGCATAGATTTTCAGGATATTAACAAAGCTTGTCCCAAGGATGACTTCCCATTACCATCCATTGACGTTATCGTTGATGCAACAACTGGATTTGAACTGTTGTCCCTCATGGATGGGTTCTCAGGGTATAATAGATTAAAATATCTGAACAGGATCAAGCCAAAACTACATTCATAACTCCTGGGAACTTATTGCTCTACGCCTGTCATCCCATTTGGTCTTAAAAACACCGACGCTACATATCAGCGGGTAATGACATACATATTCCACGATCTTATCCATAAAATCATGGAATCCTACGTGGATGACTTATTGGCCAAAGCTAATAAATGTTGTGATCATCCGAAGTGCTCGTATCATCCTCTCACGATTAATTGAATATGGTGTCCCATTAAACCCAGAGAAGTGCGTGTTTGGTGTGACAGAGGCAAACTTCGGGCTACATTATATCTTCACGAGGGATTGATGTCAATCTAGCCAAAATCCATGATGTTCCTGAAATGATCCCACCATCAGGTGAGTCTGGAATCAGGTCATTTCTTGGGAAAATCGGTGCAATCCAAAGGTTCATCCCTGAGGTTTAAGTTTTTCCATTCATCCAATCAACAATCTATTAAAGAAAGACTATAGCATTGATTGGATTGAAGAATGCAATGAGGCATTCGAAGTAGTTAAACATTTCTTATTGTCTCCACCCATGCTAATGCCTCCCAAACCAGACTGCCATTTGATCATATACTCACGAGCCACTCATGTCTCGCTAGCCTGCATGCTAGCTCAAGAAGACAATGATAAATGAGAACGCGTGGTCTATTTCATCAGCCAAACTTTGCTCGATTATGAAACACGTTATACACAAGCAAGGAGAGAATGCCTTGCCATAGTCTTTGCAACAAAACGTTTAAGACATTACATATTAAACCAAGAAACAAGGGTCATTGTAAAAACATATCATTTACAAACATTCCTTACGCAAGGGTCTTTATCTAAAAAGGCTGGACATTTCATAACCTTAATGGGTGAATTTGAGTTGACATTCGTAAACCATATTGGTTAGTGACAATCCACTAGATGGAGGTAAACGGTAAAACTGGACTTTCCGATGAGTGTGTATACTTCGTCAAAACCAGGCCCCCATCTCTACATGTCCCTGGTATACTGATATCATCAATTTCATCATAGACCACACATACTCGGAAGGTGCCACATCACAACAAAGAAGGCGGTTATGAATTATTACCGCTAAATATGTTGTTTTAGAATAGGTACTCTATCGTAAAGCCTTGACGACATGCTTCTAAGATGCGTCGACACAGAAGAATCCAAGAAGATTCTTCATGAATCATACAGTGGGATATGTGGAGGCCACTTCGGTGGTCATGCCACTACTCGCAAAATACATCGATGGGCTATTTTTGGCCCACTCTCGAACATGACGCAATGGAATTTGTACGTAAGTTCCATAAATGCCAAGAATTCTCTCACAAGATTCACATATGCTGAAGACAATCCCTATGACCAATAATGACCCCGTGGCCCTTCTCCACATGGGGTCGGACTTGATAGGAAAAATTTTCCCTCATCAATCGATGGCCATAATTTTATAATTACAGCCATGGAATATTTTACCAAATGGGTGGAGGCCATACCTCTCACCACTGTACCGAGTTCGGTAATTACCAAATTCATTCTAAACCAAATCATTTGCAAGTATGGTGTCCCAAGTGATTATCTCAAATAATGGCACGTCCTTTAAAAATGACGAAATTCCGTGAGCTTTGGAGCAAATTCAAAATAAACCATCACATGGCCTCTCTTTACTACCCTCAAGCCAATGGGCAAGCCGAACCGACAAACAAAACATTAAAGGCTATTCTTCTTAAAACAGTCAAGGAGAACAAGCGAGATTGGCATCTAAAGCTATATTTGGCCTTGTGGGCCCATCAAACCTCAATAAGAACACCAACAGGAGCAACCCATTTCTCGTTGGTATTCGGGATAGAAGCGGTTCTCCCGCTTGAGGTTGAAATACCCAGTCTCCGCATCTCATTACAAGGGATTACGGATGAAGAAGCTTATAGGGAGGCACGCTCTCTCAATTGGAAAGCCTTGACGAGGCTAGGATAAATGCCGAACAACAAACATGAGCCTATGCCTGGATGGATGTGCGCAGTATAACAAAAAAATCTATGAGAGAGAAATATATGAGGGAGATCTAGTTCTAAGACTAGACATCCAGATTGATAAGAAAACTGGCGAAGGAAAGAAGTTCCGGTCCAAGTGGTTGGGCCCATACCGAGTCATGAAGGACTACGGAAAAAGTGCGTATTTTGTGCACACTAGAAAGTGAGGAATTCGTGAAACTGAAACCTGTCTCTTAAATGTTTTTACGCATAAGAAATCAGAATCACCACTTGTACATTATAGCTACCTACATTGCATTAGTCATTTAGCCATTTCATTCTGTCCACTCATTTCGTAAAAATGGTAGTCAGGAACTTACTCTTAAGTAATTTATTACAAATTTCTGAAAATATTGGCAAAAGCATTCAAAACACATCTCTTCAAACATCATCAACTATTTTCAAATCTTCTCATCAAGTTCGACAGACAAGTATTGATGAAAACCATACCAAGGCCTGCATACTTGGCTTTGCTCTTTCTTTCTACTAGGTAAAGTTGTCCTTACCTACGGTCTATTCTAGAAGCTTCTTGGTGTCACATCTATCCCTCTTAAGTCTCTTTTAAAGAAAGGATATCCCAAAGTCATAGATCAGAAATGTCAAAATCAAATAGAATCAAAAGCACCAAGCAAACAGAATATTTTATTTTACACACTTCTTTGCCCCATCAACTTTCGGTGATAAGCCCACATCTCTTACTAGTGGTGTGAGGTTGGGAAAGGAAAGAAGTGCCCTTACTCACCTATATCTTACCTTTGGTGACAAACCCATGCTTCTTACTAGTGGCGTGAGGCAGGTGTGGGGGGTCCATTCACACAAATTAACAAATCTTGGTATGCTAGAAGCACAAATCAAATTCTATTAAGAGAAAACAAATATCCAAATTCCAAAGAGATCAAATCCTCAAAACCAGATTTTGTCAACCAAGTTGCCATTTATGAATCTAAGTCTAGATAAACTGGAAAGTAAGTGGCCTTCTAAGCTTGGTGGTAGTTCTGAGTAGGGTAAGTGTGTAGGTCTAAGTTTGGTTTCTGTTACTGCTTTATTTGTCTCTCATCATTCCATTCAGTCAAACTCATACAATTTGTGCCCTTCCTCACCCTTGGTGTTGAGCCCTCACATCTTACTGGTTGTGTGGAGTTGGGAATGGGGAAAATTCATCTCTTTATCACTATACATTCATCACGTTTTGCCAACATAAGAAGAAATTACAAATATTTCCCAAAGAGTTTAAAATTTCAGTACTACCATATGTTTGTATCATCTCATATCAGCATTACAAAAACATACAAAGTAAAACATTTTATTTATTATCATTTTCCATCCATTGCATACATTCTGAAAAGCATGAAAACAAGTACTCTAAAAACATCTAGTAGACATGTGGAAACAAGTCATGAAATTCTAGGCACCAAGAGTCTAGATCCAAAAAATATATATATATATATATATATATATATATATATATATATATCAAGTTTCATATACAATGCCATCATGCACTAGGCATGGTCAAAACGCTCAATGAGCCCGAAAAGTACAAAAACACTCATATAGCTATCGAAAAACACTACAAAAATGGCCTCTCAATCCCTATGGGATCCCTTAGAGGGTGCACGAGCACGTCTAGGACTCCGGCTATGCCAGCACTCGAATGCACCGAGGGCTCGCAGTCACGGCAAGTAGCTACTGTCCCACCTTGAGAATGACTCCTCCTCATCAAGCGCTTGGCCATCCTATATCCAGCTACCTCAGTGCGAGAGAGAAGTCATGATCTTCGCTGCATGCCAAACAGAGGTGAAAACATCGGTATGCCTACCGGGTGCTGAAGGCTCCCCCGCATCCACAGATAGCTCAGCACGAGTATTCTTTGAGGGGAGCAGTAAGGTATCAGTGCATACTCGGTAAATCAAGTCTCGCCACTCATCAATAATTGCTACAAATAAAGGAGAAAACAAGTTAGAAAATGATCAAAGATAAAACCAAGAGTAAACAAAACAAAAAGAAATAACAACTAAGACAATTCTAACTAAAAAAATTCAAGAGAAGAGTGACAACTCACTCGGATCTTCGGGCCTCAAGAAGGATCTCTAGGATCCGTGCCTACCACTGATGCCGCCACTGATTGGTGTCCCTCTCCCACATCTAGGGAAATGTGACAGCCTGCAATGGACTCGCCATCTCCACCTAAGTCCTAAGAGAGAAACTCCTCTGAGACCAGAGTCACCCTCTCTGCGCTCCACTTTGCCCTCTCAGCCCATAGGATCTCCTGAGTATCATGCCACTCGGGATCGTATCATCCCCTCCCATCGACTGATCTCCATCTCCTCTGTCTCCTCCTCTTTCTCTCCCCAGTGAACTCCTTAGACTCGGAGTCCATGTCAATGGGTTCATCGTTGCTATGGGCGGGACCGGCGGCAATTTGAAGTAAAGGTGCCTGAGGAGCACCGGCTCTCCCTCAAGCACATACTACCCTCTTAGCCGCAATGGGAACACCGGGAGTAACAATAGTCAAACCCCAGCCTCTAGGACCTCCCCGAGCCTCACGGATAGATCTATACACTGGCCCCACCAGAGGAAACATGTCAATATAGGGGAGGCCAAACTGCTGTGGTACTCTATCAAAGGGATGGATCTCCAACTTCATACCGGTATACCAGTGGTAGTCTGACAAGCAATCAATGTAACAGTCTCCTCTCCCCATACCCCTGCCATGGCCTGATAAGGAGTGGCCTCCATGTCTACAGTGGTCAAAGAGGCCACTGGCTAGTGGGGTGCTCTAAGAACTGTCATCCCTATCCACCTCGCTACCCTGACGGCCCCAAGATCCTCTACCTCTACACCTCTCCCATACGGAGTGATATGCTCATACACCCAACTCATAACAAGATTTGGGTGGCTCAGTGACTATCCCTGTAGTCAGACCACCCTGTATAAATCATGGTAGGTGGTCCCGAGGATATCTACTCCCCAAGCGTAGACACATCCATGGCCCTCAATCTATGTAATAATGGGGGCCCAAAAATATAAGAGGGTGTCCCCTCCCTTGTCCCCAATCAGTCTCGATGCAAGGATGCCCATGATGGCCTTACGGAGCATAGGAATGTCTGACTCAATAATGGAGTAGATCCTCACTCCCTTCTTTGATCCCATCGATACAACTACATCCCCATGTAGGTGGCCCACTGAACCACCTAGGATCTCGATATTGCTGTCTTAAGAGATAGCTGTTGCTCAAGGATCGAAACCCCCAGTATACGGTAAACATCCTCCAGGGTGATGGTCCACTCACCCCTAACTCCTAGCAATTGGAAGGTGTTCCGATCCGCATCCCAGTATGAAAATAAGTCACATAGTATGTGACTGGTAGGTGCAATGTGAGGGACCTGTGTAATCCTCCAAATGCCAGCCCTCTGAAGAGTATCTCGCTCTACCTGAGAGAGTGCCTCTAACACTGCTGGGAGCCAATCACACTCCCTCTCTCGGCTCCATCTAATATACTCTTCCTTCTTCTACATACACCCAAAAACACAAAAAAGGAGTGAGTTAGTATCAAAATCCAATTGGAAAGACTATTAAGAACAAGTAAAAATGCTAAACATGCAAAAATAAGTTAAGTAAAGTATTGTTTTGGCTCTCTGTCGTGAACCGCCGCCCTGTGCAGAGCGGCGGTTTTGTAACCGCCACCTTCTAAGGTGGTGGTCCCATAACCACCGCCCTGCATAGGGTGGCGGTCCTATCCCGAAAATACAAACGGCTCGAATACCCTAAAAAATCCCAAAAACAAGCAAATGCACCATTTTTGCTAAAATAAAAACCTACCCTATGGGCACCCCCTAGAGACACATTTAAAACTAGTATTTTCAAAAATACCCCCAAGACAAAGATTTTATCATTTCTACATTTTAGGTTTAAAAACAATAAATTGAGAAGAACTAACCTGAGACTTCGCAGGTCGATGTTCCACTCTCGGAGGCATGATCGCTATCTCACCACGAACGTTTTGACTATACTCTCATCAAAAACCGTCACCGTGGGTCCCAGAGCTCAAAAACTATCAAATCAATCCATGCAAATGAATAGTGAAATGAGTTCGTTTTATATATATTTATATATATAGCCTTTTAAAATTGATTTTGAATGTCTTTCGCAGGGTCGGAGTGTCGACGGAGGTAAGTTCTAAACCCCGTGTAGATGGTAAGTCCTCATTTCATATCAATTTTGTTTTATTTCTCAATTTATTTTATCTATCTGCACTTGAGTCCCCTTTTTCATTTTACAAATAGCGAGACTTTGGATGGTGACTTTCCGACACACGGGCATGTCAAGTATAACTCCTAACTCCCCATTTCGGGACCGCCATACTCAGATCCACCGTTTTATGCCTCTTCATGGCTAAGACGCTTCTCGAGGGGGCAATATGTACATACCCAAAATTGTAGGGTACTACACCCACGAACGATGTTACACATACCCCAATGATGATATAGGTCTCCTTGCAAGGTGTTCAAAATCCAGAAAAGCTCCCGGTAAACATTTATATCCCGCATGCCCCGCTCGGCCTCCGCATGCTTTGTTTTTCCCTTTGCCCCTGTTTTCTTGCTTTTTAGTCTTCAATGATGAAACCGCCACCCTACCTAGGCAGCGGTTGATCCGTGACCGCCACCTAGGGACAGGGTGGCGGTCTTCTGACACGCGTTTTCAGATTCTTTCGACGATCACGTCAAATGTAAATCTTCAATTTTACCCACTTTCTTCAACCACTTTGGCTTGCATTAATGTTTTTGGTTCCCTAGTAATAGTGTTTTCCCTTTGTTTATAGTAAAAGAGTTCAATTGGGAGTTACCCTCTGGTAAATGCATTTGTTATAAATAGCCAACTTGTTTTCAAACAAATGGCCCCTCACCTTCTCAATTCTCTTATTCAGTCTTTGAATTTCTTGCTTAGAATTCTACTAGCTTCATGTTTTGCATCAATTATTAGTTTTCCTTTGTTGTTTAGAAGTCATTCAATCTTCTTGTTTCAGTCTTGTTCCATTGCTGCTCCATACAATCAGTTTAGCATAGAATAGCTTCATTTCTAGATTAGAATCCATTAAAGTTGCAGGTTTTGTTTTGTCACAAGGATAGATTCTAAAACTCTTGGTACACTTGTGTTGTATTCCCGCAATAAATCCCACTAGGAATTGCATAGTCAAGCTTTGTTCACTTGCGTTATCCCTCTCCTACTCACATTGTATTCGGTCTATATCCAAAGCTGCCATTGTTCGAATACCATCTTCTATTGATACTATCATATACATGCTTTTCTAGATTCACGAGAACACGAAGGAATGAGGAGATCACACTGAGGGGATGAAATCACACACAACTGGATTTACCACTATTCTGTAAACGCCAGGTTTGAGCTATCAAAGTTCTAGTTACAACGTATCAAATAGAGTAGTGAATTATTTTATTTTAGTTAAAATTTCACTCTTGATATCACCAGGAAGCTGTGGGGATTGATAGTTTCTGAGAAATTGTGATTCATTCCTCACTTCTGAGGTAGGATCGAGAGTCTTTCAATTCAAAATAATTAATTGCTTAGATATTTAGGATAAAATCACAACTACATAGGCAAATAGCCACACCAGGCTACTTTGTTTGTTTTTATTCTGTTACTAGATTAGTTGTTCCATTTTCTAAATATACTAGAGTAGCTGCTCTCTAATTTCGTTAAAATACATCATCAAAAATACAAAAATAGAAAAATGCTTGCATAGTGTAAATACATCTTTTGTAATCAGTTTATTAATTTTAGTTAAAAATTGAAACACTTTGTATGACAATCATAGGACCTAGAGAGCCTAGAGAATATATATTTGAACCAATAGTGCCTCAACCAAATCTACCCATGACATTAGCTAATATAGATCAAGACCTTAGGATACAAGTCTTTCGAGCAACAACAAACCTACAAGCAATTAGTGAACAACTGAGAGGGTTAAATATCGAAGACGACAAAGCTTACACATTTTGGTCAAACCATCCTAACTATAGACTACCTTGATAAAATATCCGAATGATTGTACAAGGATTCGAAAGAGAGCAAGCATTTGGTTGCGATCCTTTAGTTCCATAACCTGACAGGAGACCTCCTCGTTGACATAGATACTAGCTTACGCATTCAAGTTGCAGAACACCTATAAGGTATTCTGAGAAAATTATACAACTTCTAGTTCTAAACATAGAGGTTGAAAAGGCGTATGATTACTGGATAGTCGGAAGAAGGGATTGATTCTTTACATGACCATAACAGGTCCACAACAACCATGAACTCATGGTTGTGATCCCCAAGTCCCACAACCCAACAGGCCTGCAAATCAGTTAAGTATTGACACCGGCTTACGAACGTTGGTATTTAGATCCTCACCACTCTGCCAGATATCATAACATAGTTCTCCGTATTAAATATAGAAGCCAATCAATCTAATATTTTCTGGGCTAGACTAGAAAATCACCCATAGTTCACTACAAATCCACTAAGCCGCCTATCACCATTTTTCATGACCTTGTTTGGAGATATATATGAAGCTCCCACAGGTCACTTCCCACATATCCAACAACCAAGAAACAGGATCTTGGCAGAGCTCAACATTGATTGGAGCCTCCGAACAACTATTATATCAAACGATCCATTACACCAATTTAGGTTAGGAGGGCCTTCTTTTCCTTAGATTCGTAGATTCCATTATTACGTATTGAGGATATAAGATTACTCGATTAACTTGTCTGTATCCATTCATATTCAACATCCACCAGCTATCTCAACACGACCTCGGGAGGTCGGGTACGAGGAAGAGGTACTTGTAGATTCCCATGCTTGCATGTCACTTTTCCATCATACGTAACCCGTGCCATATAATCTTTTTTCCTCTTGTGTTGTTAGGCATTGCTCTTTACTTAGTCTAAAATTCCCAACCAAAGGTGTACTAACGAGTTTCGCATTCTGCATCTAAAACCTTTCTAACACCTTTTCTACATAGTCCTCCTGAGACAACACCAATTTCTTATTTATTTTTTCCCTCTTGATTTGCATACCAAGGATTTTCTTTGTTGCGCTCAAATCCTTCATTTCAAATGTTTGTGCAATCTTTTCCTTAAGCTTTGCAATTTCCCGCATATTAGACCCTACTATAAGCATATCGTCTACATGAATAAGGAAGAATAATGTAGCTCCCACTATCCAACCATTTAAAGTATACACATGGATAAATGTATGACACAATGATCTAATTGACATCTAGTAAATCCATGCTCATGCATGAAACTATCCAACTTTAGATACCATTGCCGAGGAGCTTGCTTGAGCCCGTATAGGCTCTTCTTTAACTGCAAACCAATTTCTCCTTACACTTCACCTCAAATCCAAGTGGTTGCTCATTTTCTTGAATTTTAGAGGTGCATATAAATCTCCTCCTCCAAGTCACCATGGATAAATGTCATCTTGACATCAAGTTGCTCTAAGTGTAAATCTTCAACAACAACAAAACTTAATACAGTATGAATGGAAGACATCTTTACAACAGGGGAGAAAATTTCATCAAAATTGATACCTTTCTTTTGTTCGTACCCCTTCACTACAAGCCTTGCTTTTACCTTTTCCGTCCACCTTCTTCTTTCACATGGTAAACCCATTTGTTTTATAGTACTCTCTTCCCAACCGGCAATTTAACTAAATCCCATGTTTGGTTCTTCTCTAGGGAGTCCATTCCCTCCTTCATTCCATGCTCCCACTCCTTAGTGGACTCCACTATGAATGTATTGCCTCATCAAAGCTCTCTGGATAACCACTATCTCATTATAACAAATAATACAAAGCAGGGGAAAATCTTTTCGGATGTCTACTACCACGGGGGGCCCTTGGAAACCTTCCAAGCATGCGAAGTATGTTGTGACCTTCTTACCAAAGATGGGGATGTCACGAGATCATTATTTTCTTGCTGTTCATTTTCTTGAATTTCTGATAGAGGTGCCGAGGTGGACTTTGGATGTTTTGCTTGGCCTACAAACCGAAACCTCGGTACTTATAGGTGGATATTTTCCATCCGAGAGTTCATTTTTAGGAGCTATATCCTCAACCAAATCTTCCTTGGGCTTTTTGTCATCATGTACCTGATCCCTGTACATTCTATTTTCACGCCAAATAACATCATGACTCCTAATTATCTTAGATTCATCTAGATCCCAAAACCGAAATCCATAATCACCATTGGAGCCATAGCCTAAGAATATACAACGTTTGGATTTTGAATCCAATTTCTTCCTTTTTTCTTTATTAACATGCATAAATGCCTTGAACCAAATACTCTAAAAAATGATTGGTATACCTCTTTCCCGAGTCCATAATTCTTCAAGAATTCCTCCATCTAATGCGCTTGAAGGCCCACGGTTTATTAAGTACACAGTAGTATCTATGGCGTCTACCCAAAACTGAAGAGGCAGCCCCGCATGCAATCTCATTGACCGTGCACACTCCATTATTGTTCTATTCATCCTCTCACTAACACCATTTTGTAGAGTCTGTGAACTATTTTCTCTCTACGAATCCCATTCAAGAAACAATAATCATCAAATTTCTTACCGCAATACTCACCGCCATTATCAGATCTCAAACATTTCAATTTAAAACCACATTCATTCTCAGCAAGTGCTTTTCATTTCTTAAATGTATCAAAGACATCAGACTTATGCTTAATGCAATATACCCATACCTTCCTTGTGGCATCATCTATGAATGTGACATAGTACAAAGAACCACCAAGAGATGTAACATGGACCGCCCCCTACGGCCATGAACAAACACATGTATGAACTAGCTCCAACTTTGTGTGGCTCCTTACTCTGGGACACGTGGCACTATCCATTAGTTGGCCGACCTCTTTAAAACTTGCCCTTTGACTGAGACATTTTGAACTGCTGCGAAAAATCTTTTCAGGCCCTCTTCTCTTGGTATTCCTTGCCTTGAGAAATCTAACTCTTTTTTGTTTCCCAAAATGCAATGCTCACAAAACTCTAAGTCCAATTGCTTCAAACATGAAAGCTTACCTTTTTCCTGTAGAATTTTCATGCCCTTCTCACTCATATCTCCCAATCTTAGGACGTGTCACATGCCTTTTGACATCCTTATCGAAGTAGACAATATGGTAGAAGAATTAGTTATACAAGTAGATAAATAAAGAGTGCCTACTTTCCTACCTCGTGCCACCATAGGGCACCCTTGGAAACCTTCCAAGAATCTAAAGTGAATGTGATTGTGCAACCTTCACCACCCAACTATCCTACAGAGATGATATTTCTTCCGATACTAGGCACATACCTCACGTCTCTCAATATCCATGTAGTTCTCTTTCTACAATTTTAGGTGTACATTGCCCTTCTCGACAATGTTGCACGGTTCATCATCACCTAAATAAACCTGTCCAAAATTTCCCTAGACGTATGATGTGGAAGAAATGGTGAACACTTCAAAGTTCTTAAAATATATCCTTATCAAGGGCTACATGGAAAGAGGCACCTGAATCTATTACCCAAGATTATACTCTAGTATCAAGAGAAAGTATAAGAGCATCACGAACAATATTACTTGTCAGATTTTCCTCTTTAATACCTTTAGGCTGGTTTTCTTTATTTCCTTTGAGCCAAAAATCCTTTTTAGCATTTCCTCTCTTTCCACAATTCCAACAAATAATGCCTCTACTCCTAGATTTGGATCTACCAATATTCGATTTAGATCTCCCACGAGCTTTACTCTTTGATTTATCCTTGCTCCTTCTTCTACTCTTTATATTCAACGCATTTCCAGAAGAAGAATTTTCCCCTGTACTTTTCTTATGCATTTCCTCATTTAAGATGACACTTACTACATCTTCAAATTTAAGAGAAGTAGATGATGTATTACTAACTGCCATTACTAAGTTGTCCCAACTTTCTGGCAAAGAACATAGGAATAATAATGCTCTAACCTCCTCATCAAATGGGATATTAACTAAATCTAACTGATTTACAATAGTGTGGAAATCATTAAGATGGTTAGATACAGATCCACCTTCTTGCATTTGTAGATTAAACAATATTTTCATCAAATAAACTTTATTGGATGCACTAGGTGTTTCATATAAATTAGCTAGAGTTTTCATCAACTCTACCATACTCTTTGCTTGTGAGATATTTGAAGCTATGTATGATGCCAAACTCAATTGAATCGCACCGAGAGCCTTCCTTTCCAAAAATTCCATTCATCATTAGACATGAATGGGTGCTTTGCTCCTACACCTCCCAATGGTAGGTATAGATCCTTTTGATACAGAAAGTAATCTTCCACTTTTACATTGCATTTTCCATAGATGGTAATTTCAGCCCTCAAACTTCTCAACTCTAAACTTACTCTCCTCTGCCATTTTTGTTTCTCCCACTCAAACAAAAATCCCTCTGTGAGTATACGAAGAATTGCCAACAAATAAATCTCAAACGCACTCTAATACCGGTTGTTAGGATTATACCGGTTGATCTTGATAAACACGCATGCTTGATGAATAATGCGGGAAATGTAAAATAGAAATAATATGCAATAAAACAGAGACACATATTTGGCGTGGTTCACCCAAAAGGGGCTACGCCCACCGAAGGGAGAGTTAGAAAAACAACCAAGCCTTTTATTCAGTCCAGCAAAACTCTCTTACAAAGGCATCCTTTTATTCATCCAGCAAAATCTTGCTATGAGCAGTGTGCCTCATACATGCGACCCTTTAAAGATATAAAAATTTATATCATTTCGGGAAAACATAGAAAGCCACCCGTTAGATCTGTGACCTAATAAAGAGCGGTCTAGATTTCACAATGCATAAATACATATTAAATGTGGTAGGTGGGGCATTTCCTCGAGCATCCAATGGGGCACATGGCCCTAGGTCTCCAAAGGGGGCAAAGCCCCCTTACAACCCACGTCGCAATCGGGCTCCTGACCAACAAAAGCAAAAGGTGTCGGACATCTAGTCTTATTGTTCCCTAATTTTGTTAAGTTATTCCAATTTTATTGTGATGCTAGTGATATAGTGATTGGTGCAATGTTGAGTCACAAGAAGGAAGACCAATATCTTATTTTAGTGACAACTTGCACACAAATTTATAATTCAATTCAAAATAGCATTTACAAACTAATGTACATACATAAGTTATGAATATGAAACTTGGGTATTTACTTAGATTCTTAGTGGGAGATAAGTCGGGAATATGGGTCTTGGCATGAGAGAAAACAAAATTTGCATATAATAACTCAATTAATTGGAGCATAGGAAAACACTATTTCAAATTGTATATGGAAATAACATGCATGGAGTTACAAAATTGTGAAAATTACCACTCAATGAAGGAAGGAGTGCATAAGAAGAGGATTTTACATAAAAATGGAGGAATTGCACCAAGTGAACAAATAGTTGGAAATAATGAATGCCCAATACAAGCAATGCACAAATGAAAAGAGAAGGGTAGTTGAATTTTGAGTTGGAGATGTGGTCATGGCTCATTTGTAAAAGAAAAGGTTTCTAAGGGTACCTATAATAAGTCGAATTGGAAACAAATAGGGACATGTAGAGTTTTGAGGAAGTTTGTAAAGAACGTGCATGAGATTGAATTACCTTTAGGTATTAATATCTCAAATATATTAAATGTGGTAGAACTATTTCCATACCGTGCAGATCAAGAAAGTGCTAACAATTCAAATATAGAAGATGCTTGATGGATTGGAAAAAACTAATGCCGAAAAAGATGCACGAAGAGGCAAAAAGAGTAATTGACACCAAGCTCAAGCAAATGCACAAGCAGTAAATGGAGTATTTGGTCAAGTGGAAAGAAATGGATATTGAAGATTCAACGTGGTTGAATGCTCTGATGGTATCCGAACACAAATTCCTAGAGGACCAAATTGCTTGAGTAAGATCTCAAGTTCTCAAATTACTTGAGGTGTATAGTACAAGAGCATCTAGGTTCACAATGTTATCATGTATCAACCAAACAAAATGAGTGTGGTTTAATTTTTATTGGGGCTATTTGTGTGAAAATCTATTATGTAAGGTCTTTGTTGTACTTAAGTCTATTGCACAACTTGCGCAAGTCTTTGGGGGCTTCAAAAGCATACGTGGTAGCCGTAAAACACCATTGAAGCAACAAAGGTCTATTAAAGCCGTGGAACACTATGAAAGTTTATTAAAATCACAAAAATGTACACAAGCCTATTGAATCCATGCAAGCCTTGGGAAGTCACGAAACATAAGTTTGTTTTGAAGGCGTGAAGAACTAAAGGATGTTTTACATTTTGAAAGTTTCAAGAATCCTACTGATTCTTGTGATAGGCCCTTTGGGCCTTAACTTAATAATGTTCCTTAATTTTAAGATTTTTTTTAAATTTGATATTACATTAAGTGGTTGTACGCACCCAAATTTTCATGGAGCTACATTGTTGGAATAGGTAAAATCCCCAATGATGATAAAATATCAATTCCAATGATGTTCAAGTCCAAATCCTTGTTTGCAACATGTTTTTGTAGCTTACTTGTCCTTTTCCTAGCTTTTCCCGCTTTCCTTAGTCATTTTTGTAGCTTTTCCTTAGCTTTCTGGCCTTTAGTTATGGAACCGCACCAATGCTACGTAACCTCCCGACGGTTGCATAACTAACGATCTTCCCGAGCGGTGCTTTTGTAATCACCAGTATACGCAGAATGGCGTTCCATGTGCATTTACTCGAGACTTTTTCAACATTTTCTAAACGTGTGTTTCTTTCTTTCAACTCAGTTTTCACGCACGTTTCTTGACCAAATCAGTTGTTCTTGATCTTGTTAGATGCGTACAAACTTCTCCTTTCCCACTTGCTATTATTAGTAAGTTAACTGCCCTTTCTTTGGTGATGTGGAATTTCTTGGGTGTTAAGTCGAATGAACCACTTCTCTACCATTTTTATATAGGAACCAAGCTTCTTCCCGAAGCATTGGTTAGAGTCTTTTGTTTTGGAATTGTATTGTTATGCTTCGTAATCCTGCTAAGAAGCACACAAGAAAACATAAATCTCTTTCCTTATTACTCTCTTTCCTACATTGCTACCAAATTGCCTACAAACTAGCTAGCTCCATCAATATCTCCTAGTCCTTCTACACATTTCCAAAGCCACAGTTCCTTGGATGCGTTTGAACACTCATTGGAAAAGAAGTTGAGGGGACATTAAAAAATATTTTTAGTGTTGGATTTGTCTCTGTACAACATTTCCAAGTTGGAGGTGTCAATAAATTCTTAGACGTTTCTTTTGTTTAGCTAGATAGATTCAAAGTTATAATCTGTTAGATACATTCTTTTAGAAAGGTACAATTACAACAACATTTACTGAGTAATTTCTATTTGTAAAGCATCCATTGAAGATTCCTTCTCGGCTCATCCCCTGTGGATTTTTCTGGGAAGGATTTAGAGGAGGTTCTTGCTACAATGCATAGTTAATTCTTCATAGTTAATTTACCTATAGTTTAATATTTCTTCATTTAGAAAGCTTATGTTTTACTGGGGAAGCTTCAGGGGAAGAATTACTTCAAAGAAGCTTTTCATTCTTCCCTTGATTCGAGGTAGAGCTAGAAGAAGTAAAATCCACAATTACAAATTAGGAAAAACATTTATTTTATTAGATTAGAGTAAATCCTCTGCAATAGGGAAATAGCCACATCCGGCTATTTCACTATTTAGTTTAATTTATTTAGAGTAGAAGCAATTTCATTTAATTAGAGGAAGTTATTTTGTCTGTGCATATTTTATTTATTTTCTAGTAAACACAAAATTCTAAAAAACTTAGATCAGATTCCTTAGTTCTTTTATCTGTTTTATTCCCTTTTGTCAAAATTATTGAAAAATCACAAAAACAAGTAGGTTAAATTTGCTTTCATAGTTTTAAACAATTAAGCTTTCATTTTTAGATTAACTAGTTACACATAGATTTAATTAGATTCAAGGAGAGTAATCAAATTGATTTAATTTAAATTTACTTGTTTTCATTTGTTAATTTAGGAACATAGAGTTAATTAGAAAGGAATTAACACAACTCCTTACGTATCCTTAGTTGGCTTAGGTTTCCTAAACATTGACCTTGCCCTCTTGCAGATTCTTTGTGTGTTTTTTTGTTTCTTTGTTTTAGTAATTTGCACATCCACATGACCATCTAAGGCCCTAGGCAACCCATAGATTTAGTGTGTGATACCAAAGTGCCACAACCAAACACAACTGTATAATTTATAAACATCGACTAGGGCCTCAGACACCTCATATTTCATACCACCTCGGCTCCACCCGTTGTCATCTCATAGTTGACAAATTTGAATGTCTAAGCGGAAAATGCTTACCTATTCGGCATCTCAACCTAGTAGAGATTATACCCCACAATTTATAGCCTTGTCCTTCCCACACGTCTCTCATTTCACCTCCATGACCTTGTCTCTGGATATTTTTATGAGGAAAACGCTGGACATTTCCCACGTATTCCACAACCAATTTAGAGGGTGTTTGGTGACACTGATATTGATATAATCCTTTGTGTTTTCATTCTCCTCAAATGTTCATTTTTGCCCGCCCATGTTATACAAGCATTCATTTCCTTATATGAGCAGATTCCCATAGTGCCTGTAGAAGACATTCGATTTCCTTGATTACTTGTTAGCCATTTTCACCCATTTTCACATATTTCACCTATTCACCCTAGTTATCCATTCCATAGCCATCTTTCCATATCATATTGGTTGTCCCGACATGACCTCGGGAGGTTGAGTGCGTCCTAGAGTCACGTGTTGATTCTTAGATGTACAAAATTGGTGAGCCTAACGTGAAGGAATAGTTCATTTTCATTTCCTCTATTTTTTCCTTCTTTCATCCATCCTTCTCCTCTCCCATTATTCTGTGGGTGTTTATACACCCCCGAATATGTTAGGTCAGAATACGGCAGGCCCATCTTGGGTCTTAAAGCATATTATTACCATATGGGTATGTAACAGTCACCCTCATTATCAGGGTGGGATAATAATTACTCATCCAATTTACCTTCACCTCACACTCCTCCTCAAGGTTCCAACAATGTTTCATCGGTTTGGATATAGGAGATTGATCAAACTATCTATAGCCCACATCCAGAGCTCTCCCACTCAAATAACATGATGTTCATGGGAGAAAAAGCGTCTTATCTGTACATTTTTTCTAGACCTCAAATCAACATGCAGTCGGATGCCTTTTCTTCCTACCTTTCATCTAATGATGAACTCCTGGCATGCTTCACCTGAAGCAATTAACGTCTTAATGTAATAGACCAGTCCTTAGACAAGATACAAGAGTATATTGATGTTCTTCTTTAACAACGTTGTTACCCCTCCTCGTACAAAAAAATACATCCAAAGAGGGTGGCCTCCCAAGGAACAATTCATAACAAGACATCACGTGTCTTTTCTCCTTAACAAGACTCAGAACACACCTAAAAAAATGCAACACCATCTTGGGTGATGTGATTTCAACATTGGTGGATAGAGTTAGGGAACTAGATCTTGCCCAATCTTCTTGTTCTACCTAGTTTGTAGGGTAAGGCAAGATCCCCGCACCACCTTCATAATTATAGTCATGTGCCCTCTGCACCTTCACCTTCTCCGGTCTACATGGGTGTTCCTAGCCTGGAGACCTCCTTACTAGATTGGGCACGTTAGGTATGCCCTCTCACACTTCATACAAATATCCCCCATAGGCACCAATTGAAAGTGTGTTCTCAAATGCCATCCCAACTGGAAATGTGACGTTCCCTGGTTTTGCACCTACCACTCCATATCAAAACAATGTTCCCCATATCTTCACATGTATTCAAAATCACCGCAAGGGACATGTTTTCTTTTCTGGTTCATATGCTTAGCCTCAAGGGATACCTTATGCTCCCACAAATGCTTATATTGCACCTTATCAACCTTATGTTCCACCTCCACCTCCCCATCAAGGGTCATCTATGGTAGATTCTTATGCGGTGGGCACATATTCGAATATCTCAAGGAGCCCCTCGACTTTACCATATGAAGTGTAATGCTTCCATGACCGCTACTCAACCTTCCAAAGTTCAAAGGGGAGGGGGATCCAAATACACACATCAAAGCATATGTGATTTCCATTAGAGAGATACTCCCATGGGATGCGGTTGTAGCTAAGATATTCCCTAAGACCTTGGAGGGGATAGATCTTGACTGATACTATAGAATATTGAAGCCTTGATTCATTCATTTAAGCAACTCGTTTCAGAGTTCATAAAGGCTTTCGATATGAACAAGATCTTGAGAATGGGAATTATAGAATTCCTTCACATTAAACAAGAGCATAATGAATCTATCGCTCATTTCATTCAGAGGAAGCAAGTCCTCTACTCCTCGGCTAGTACTCCCAACATGGATAAAACAAGGATTTTTGACTTATTCCTCCATTCCCTCAATCAAGAAACTAAGGAAGAGGTACAAAAGTTCCCTCTTAGGAGCTATGAGGAGGTCTTAGAGGGTACTCTCCACATTGACCAAGTGGTGATTGATAGTGGTCGAAAGACCTATGGCTCAAATGGGAAACTGGTCACTCCCTCACAAGGTAATTCAAATTACCCAAATGATTCAGAAACAACAATCAAGGACCCAAAGTCCTTAACAAGAATCGTGGTGCTGCTGAAGAAATAAGCAGTGTGGTGATCAAACTAGAAATTCCAACGTTGTCATCACAAGTAGCGCAAATAATAGTAACAAAAATACAAATGCGAACAACCAAAGGAGTAACAATTTCACTCCTTTAGTTAATGTGGTGGACTTTAGTCATCCTCCTCCACCTCCTCAGCAAGTCTAGGCCCAGGGCCCGGTTTAATACTCAAACCAATACTTGAATTAATTAATCTACAAGGCGAAAGGCCTTGAATTTCAACTACAAACAACATAACAACATGAACTATAGGCCACAACAAAACCAGAATCAAAGGCCTCGTGACTACAATCCTGATTTGTATTGTGGTTTCCATATGGTTAGAGGACACGATCCTCGTACGTTTTGTGATTGTAATAAATTCATACAACGACTTCCGAGAAGACTAGAGACAACTCTTCATTGAGATGTTCTTGGCTAATCCCACAACACCTACTCAGAATACTCTTATGGGGCATGTTGCTCCATAGAATGCTACTCTCGGGGTTTATAGATATCCCCTTCCAACTTGCCCTGAGAATGGAAAGATTAATCCTCATGGTACCAACAAGGGGGCTCCCATAGGAAACAAATATCACGAAGCATCTATGTCTATGAACCCTCTAGTAGCTCCTCCTTTAGACGGTCGAAATCAGACTAAAATTGTAGGCCTTATTGAGCTAGAAACCGAACCTGAAGTTAATGCAGCAAGTTACACCCGTTATTATTCCTCAAAACCTCTTCCACTTTATCCCTCTATCTCATATGATACACCAAAGTGGTTCCCAAACCAAGTAGGGGCCTATGACTTTGTTGAAAAATTCTCACATTTCTCCTACACATTGATCGACCTTATTAGAAGTGCTAGGTCTTGGCCATATTATCCACGTCACTCCTCCGAAGGCCCAAATCAATCATATATACTTTGATGTCTATCCCCAGGGTAACCTCGGATTCATGTTCGATATTAGCGAGATGCCTATTAATGCTGAGTTGGCACAAAGAGGTGATCCTATGTTATATCTCGTAGGTTTGGATTTATAACAACTATGTTAAGTGTACAATGATAGACAATGGGGTTGTTAATATAGTCCCTTTCTCATTTCTTTAGAAGATAGGATATGGAGAGAAAAAAATGTTCTTAGACATGAAATACATTTGAGAGGCTATGATGGACTTAAAGAAACTTCTATTGGAACCATAGTTCTTTCGGTCACTCTTGGACCTAAGACTGTGTTGACTGAATTTTATATTATAGACCAGGAAACTAACTATAATATGATTCTTGGTCAACCCTAGATTCATAGAATGAAGGCAATCCCTTCCACATTGTTCCAAGAGGTCAAATTCTTGCACCTAGGTAAGGTTTTCATGGCCAGGGTGATCCGAAGACATTCGACATCCATTTAGCCAACCTAAACAAGAAATCGGGAGTTCATATTGAATTTGAAATCCTGGAAAATAAGTTAAACAAGCCTCAAGGTTCAAATCCTGAGTCCCATATTGTTCCTACAACTGAGTTGGAAGCCCCTAAAGCAATTGAAGGGTGAATGCTAATGAAAAAATCCACCGTGGTAGAAAACGTATGTAAACGAAAAACCACGGCTGAAATCGTTAACTGTTGGAGAATGATTTTCCAATTGTTCTCCCTTTTGATTCTTTGGGCATAGGTCACGCCCTTGGAATTGCCACTCTTCGTCCAATGTCTTTCACGAGGTTTACATGGTTGAAGTCTTAGAATTCAAGGAAGAAGACTCCAAGAATAATCAAACTTCCATCTTCCCTGATAAATGTTGGACTCTCAACTACGATAGTGTAAAGTGTTACTTTGGTGCTGGGGTTGGGGTGATCCTCACTTCCCCTGAGGGGAGGGTCATGCCTTTTTCCTTCAAGCTAAAATTTGAGTGCACAAACAATGGAGCTGAGTATGAAGCTCTACTTCTTGGTCTTATTGTGGCCAAGAGGATGGGTGTGAACAACATTAGAGTTTTGGGTGACTCTCTCGTCACTAATCAAGTCTTAGAAGTCTATGAGACCAAAGTAGAGCACCTACAACTCTACAAGACTGTCATTCTTGAGCTCAGTAAGGGTTTTGATTTTATCTCTATTAAATCTATTCCACGAGAGTAAAACCTATTGGCCGATTCTATGGCTACTTCCTCATCTCGCTTTTGTCCAAGTGAATACCTAAAAGAAACCGAATTTACTGTTTCAGTTCGATTTGAACCTATAGTTTAAAGGATGCAAACCAATGCAATTCTGGTATATGTCGAGATAGAGAATGAACTTGCCACTTTGTACTTCGTGGAGAATGATGAGGAAATCCTATGATACCTAAATACATTGATCTCCATCTTGTGCACCATAAGAGGGGATTTTCTCTTATACCTCACCCTTCCTCCTACTTTGGAGATCGCATGATGGATCCTTCCTCATCGGAAGGTCTTGAGATCTATGAGGTAGAGGAAGAAGAACTAGAACTACCTCCGGCCCACCTGAGTTTGAAGAGGGTAACACCTCTTTAATCGAAGGAACCATAGATATAAACATTGGGATGGAGGAGGATCCTAAAATATTGAAACTCGGTTCTTCTTTGACTCCAAAGGAGATAGAAGCACATATAAAGGTGCTTAAAGATCATTCAAAAGCCTTCACTTTCAGCTATAAGGAAATGACGGGTGTCACTCCCGATGTTGTAGTGCATAATTTAGTTACCAAGCCCGATGCTAAACCCGTGAAACAAAAAAGTGAGACCCATGAAGCCAAAAGTGGCTTTAATGGTTAAAGAAGAGGTAATGAAACTCCTGCAAGTGGGGTTTATCAAACCGATTGATTATTCAATGTGGGTATCAAACATCGTCCCATTCTAAAAAATAATGGGAAGATACGCATATGCATTGACTTCAAGGACATTAACAAGGCTTGTCCCAACAATGATTTTCTGCTATCTTCGATTGATTTCATCATCAAGTAACGATTGGATATGATTTTTTGTCTCTCATGGATGGCTTTTCTAGTTTCAACCAGATAAGGATCTCCGAGGAAGATCAAACAAAACTAACTTTACAATTGTTATCCATATTTTTCCCGGGAAAAATATTGGATCATAACAACCCCACACTAAAAGAACCTAAGAAATCACGTTCAGATCTTGAAAATAGATTACAGAGGGACTCTATAATGGGATTGGTGGGGCCTGCGAAGGTCAAACAACCTTGTGCGGGAGAAATTTAGAAAATGGCTCTATTGAGAAAATCGGGCCTTAAATCTATTTAACGGGTTATAGGTGGGCTTGAAAATAGAATAGCAGGGTCGAGAGTCAATGAGTAAAGTCAAGAAGAAGCCGGGAACAAGAAAGGGAAGAAACGGCTAAACAAGTTGATTGTTTTATTGGAAATATGATATTTGCCTCTATCGGCTTGAGAGTTTGATGAAGAAAGAGCTAAACAAGCTGATAGAGGCAAATATCATATTTCCAATCAAACACTCAAGATGGGTTACAAATTTGGTCCCAGTCAGGAAGAAGAATGGAGAGATTAGGTTGTGTGTTGACTTTCGTGACTTGAACAAAGCATCCCTCAAAGACCACTACCCACTCCCCTCAATGGAGCAAATCTTGCAGGTGGTGTCTGGATCAAAGAGATTCTCTCTCCTAGATGGCTACTCGAGGTACAACCAGATCATGGTGAAAGAAGATGATTAGTTCAAAATAGATTTCACCACCAAATGGGGCACCTATGCCTACGGAAAAATGCCATTTGGATTGTCTAATACCGAAGCCACATTCTAAAGGGCAATGGATATGTCATTCAAGGGGCTGATCAACAAAATAGTATTGATCTACCTGGATAACATTACTATGTTCTCCATAAATGTAACAGACTAACTTTTTCACCTAAGGCAGGTGTTTCAAAGGTGTAGGAGATTTGGGGTATCATTGAACCCTAAAAAATGCATATTCTTGGTTCATGAGGGTAGCCTTCTAGGCCACATTGTGTCAAAGGAAGGTTTGGCAATCGACCCATAGAGAGTTGAAGTGATAAGAGCATAGCCATTACCAAGCCATACAAAGGATCTTCAAATATTCTTAGGAAAAATCAATTTTTTCCATAGGTTGTATCAAACTTTGCTACTCTTGTCAAGCCAATAACGTTGATATTCAAGAAAATTTTGGCATTTAGGTGGAAAGTTGAAGGAAAATCAATTTTGAGGCCATCAAAGAAGCTATATCACAATCCCCAACTCTCGCGAATCCATATTTTTTTAGGAATTCATACTATATGCCTTCGGTGACAATGACACGATTTCTACGATCCTGAAGTACAAAGAGAACAAAGAGGATCTGAGCATCCAATTGCCTTCTTCAGCCAGTGGTCCGGAAGATTATGAAGTAAGATACTCCTTCATCGAAAAGCAAGTCTGGCGGTGATCAAAGGTTTAAAGAAGTTTAAGCATCGGTTTCAAACAATAAAATCCAATTGCTAGTGTTTCGCATTTGGAATGTTTCTAGCTCCTGGAATAGAGTTGCTTCTATCCTTTCATTCCTTTAAGAAACAGATAAGGGTTAGGGCTAGGAGGAATACCTGTTGAAGGTCGAGAGGGTGTGCGCGTACCGTAGAGAGAGATCAGATCGACTGTGAAGAACTCCTTTTTGTCTTGGAAGGACTACCTGCAAGTAAGAATACAAGACCACCAGATTTTAATTAGACAATAAATGAGGGAACTGCCTTGGGCCTAGGAAATATAAAACTTCCTTTCGAAGGTGGTTAGTTCCCCTGCTAATATGAATTAACACAAATGATTGTAAAATCACAATTTAATTGCCTCGTTGAAACAAGTGGAGGAAAGGTTGGTTTTTGGTTTTGAATCACGATCGATGCAGTCCATTGTCACGTGACGGTTCTTTACTAACCGATATCGGTAGGGGCAATGTTTTAGGGGCTTTTGGTGAAGGTTGGTTGTAGGGTGGTTGTGTTGTTTATAAGGCTGGTAAATGAGTGGGGTTAGGTAACGGGGTGATGAGAGGGACTCAGAGAGTACGGGGAGGGTGTTCTTGGGGTAACGTAAGGGTAGAGGAATGACAGTTAGATGTAGTGTGTTGTTGGGTAGTAGATCTAGGAATAGACTTATGATGGTTGTGATTCAGAAGTTCAAGAAATGTTATTAAAAAGACATACAAGATACTACTTACTAGTTATTGATGAGGATGCAAGTCCAAGGACTGTGATGACAAAGGTAGACCTCAGGTAGGATGACCTGACAATCAAAAGATGAGATATCTTCCCTCCCGATGATCAGATGAGTGTCGCAGGGCTTCGGTTACTCAGTGGCAGCCTCGGGCTTGATGTCCTCCTCTGCAAACTCTTCTTGTTTTTTCACTTGTCTCTACTCGGCCAAGTAAAAATCTGGATCCTTTCAATGACTTCTGATATTCCGATTCAATCAAAAATCCTCCGAACCCCTTGTTTTTGGTTGGGGGCCATCATTTATAGGGAACCGATGGCGGTTATGTAACCGACGGCGGTCGAGTAGGAACCGGTATCGGTCAGGTCAAAGTGGGCTATTTTTAGTAAAATAGCCAACTTTCCCTCCTTTTCTCCCGAGGGATTAGTTGCGGGCTTGGTCAAGTCATTACGAGGTTGGTTTTAGGTGCGGGTGAGGAGTCATTTTGTCATGGGTGTGGATGTAGACCAAGTTATAGGTCTTAATTAGGTTAGTTTAGGGTTAGGACTAGGTCATGATGAGGTGGCAAAATGAGGTGGCAGGTATGGCGATGTGGATTTATTAATTATAAGGTAATTAATAAATAATTGTGTAAGGTTTAGGTGATGAGGTTAGGTTGTGAAATGAGATGCGGGGCACAGGGGGGTCGTAAGACACAAATTTGGTGTCTACATTAGCCCCTTATTGTCGTGTAGCTTGTCTTGTAAAGCTGCACGGACAATAATATGAAGTGGTTACTCCTGTTAAGGGTATAGGTAATCCCCCTCAAATCTATCACAGATTGAGATAGCGTGAAATCAGGGATAGGGTTGATAAAGGGTAAATGGTGTTGAGATGATGGTGAGATGGTGGGGTAGGTCCAAAGAAGCAGACGCATGTACGTTGAAATGCAGTAGTGCGACCAGGGTACATGATTTGAAGAGCAAACAAGCAATTCATAGGCAAAGGTCGATAGTTTATCCAAACAAGGGTGATATAATCCTGGTATCCAAGGCATAGGAAGTAGCTCCAGGGGATATAACGGGTAAGGTACAAGAACGTTTAGGCATGTTCGGTAGTAGTATCTGCAAAATGGTTGGTTTGGTTGAGATAAATGTCACGGTCTAGGTCTAGGCAAAGTTGGTCGACTGATCAAGTCAAGTACCCTAATCATGCTAAAACACGAACAGGTGAGCTCGATTGAACAAAAAGTGACAGGATGGGTGGATAAAATTGTAATTTGTTGGTTTGGGGTGAGGTATTTAAGTGGTGCGGCCTTGGGTCGGGCCGATTGATTAGTGAGGGCCTTGGGTCGGGCCTGATGGGTTGAGTGCGGCCTTGGGTCGGGCCAAATGGTTGGTGGCGGCCTTGGGTTGGGCCAAATGGTTGGTTGCGGCCTTGGGCGGGCCAGATTTGTTGGTTGGGGCCTTGGGTCGGGCCAAATGGTTGGTTGTGGCCTTGGGTTGGGCCAAATGGTTGGTTGCGGCCTTGGCTCGGCCTGATTGGTTGGTTGGGGCCGTGGGTCGGGCCAAGTGGTTGGGTTGCGGCCTTGGGTCGGGCCGGATGGTTGGGTTGCGGCCTTGGGTCGGGCTAATGAAAAAAAAAGGCTAAATAGCAATGGAGGGTATAGGCGATGTGGTGAATAGGCAACGTGGTGAGAAAGGGAGATTGGTGAATAAGGGCAGAAGTTGGGTGAAGTTAGGTATTAAACCGATATCGGCTAGATATGACCGGTATCGGTTAGGTGACCGATACCGGTTCCTTAGGGCACAATATAACCGATATCGGTTATAGGTCAAAAACCTATAAAAAGAAAAATACGGCCTGTCATTGTCACATTGTCAATTTGAAAACCAATTTGAGTTGTCTGAGGTGTATTGTTGAGATTGTTGCATTTGTCGGCTGAGGTGGCACTATTTGAGTGGAGAAGTGAGTGGTTGGTAGGCCCTAGCGAGTAGGAGGCAGCAGTTGATTGGTGGAGGACCCTGGCAGAGGAGAGTTAGAGCCATGGCACAGCCAGGAGGAGCAGGAGGTGTTGGACCAGCTGAACCACCACCACCTATCCCACCACGACGACGTGTAGTCGTACCGGTAGGTTCAAAACCTCTCATTATGTGAATTGAATGTTTTTAAGCTAGATTTGGGTTTTGGGTAGGAATTCAAGTTTTTGAGAAAATAATTAATAAATTGAAGTTATTTGAAAAATGGAGAGAGTAGATGGGTTAAATAGGCCAAGGCGGCAGGGTGGGAAGGGTTTTAGGGTGTTTGGGTGGGTAAATAGAGAGAAAGAGGCAAAAATAGATTTTTTGGGGGCCGCGTCGGGTTGGGTGCGGCGATGAGCAGTGACCGATGTCGGTCACTAGGCGACCGGCATCGGTCACGAGATGTTTGACCTAGGTCCTTTGTCGGTGAACCGGCGTCGGTCATATGTCGACCGGCGTCGGTACCATTTGGTTTTTTTTGGTTTTTTTTTTTTTTTTTTTTTTTTTGTTGGGTGGTTGGTTGGTTTGTTTATTGGCTTGTTTCGGTTTGGTGTTTGATGTTGTGTTGTGGTGGTTTGTTGTGTGGGTGTTTTGTTTATTGTTGGGTTTCGTGGTTTGGGGGTAAAGAGGGAATGGGTAGAGGGTGATAGGATGGGTGATGGGTGGGGGAAATGGATAGTGCGGTTAGGATAGATTAGGTGGTGGGTAGGAATGGGGAGGTGTTAAATTAGTAGGGGCATAGGTAAATGGCGAGAGTAGAGCTGAGTGATTGGTAGGGGGCGAGATAAGGAAAGGGGATATCGTAAATGTTTTTAGGGTAAAATAGGTGGGTGTAGGTGTGTGTTATAGAGTCGGGGTGTGGTCGGGTGGTTAAAAGGGGGTATAGAAGGTTAAAGTAGTTTTCGTTTGAAAGGGTAGGTCTAATGAAGTGGGTTATTTGTGCAGGCACGTCAGCAGCTGACTATGCGGGATAGGATGCCCCACTATTGAGACGGATGTGGCCACACATGTCCGTAGCGCAGTGGGCCATCATGCGCGAGGTGGGACTCGGCGGAGTCCAGCGATATAGGGCTATAGAGAGGGATCATAGTCTTATGGTCGCCCTCATCGAGAGATGGGATCCGGCGACCAATGTGTTCCATCTCCCGACTGGAGAGATGACTATTACGCTGGAGGATGTGTATCGCATCCTTAGACTACTGCCGATCGATGAGAGGCAAAAAGATTCCAGTAGACGTAGAGACAGCTATGGACAGCATTCTATAGGTATTTGGGGATGCGCCGCACTATTGACGTATCACAGCGCGAGCATTGCCTATGGGGACATGTATCGCGCCCACAGACATGAGACACGGCTTGCCGTGTTGATGATGATCGGCATCACATGCTTCGCCCTCCCGGACTCAGAGGGAGGCCACTTTCCATGGGGCGATGGGGGTGCTACACGAGATGGTGGAGGAGCATACGTGTTATGCTTGGGCACCAGTATACCTGGTGCAGCTATATAGAGAGCTGTGGGGTTATCGCCGGATGAGGCGATTCGGGATTTGTTCCACATTTTTGTTACACTGCTGGGCATATGAGCATATCATATGTATTCGACCAGTAGGGCTGCCCCAGCAGCCAGGGCCACAGGTGATATATAGATATGGCTTTCAGAGGTGGTTGGGGGTCGTGGGCCAGCCACGAGCGGTGCTCGCCGGACGGGATGTAGCTTACTACCATCATTTACTAGAGGGCGTGACTGCATTGGATATTGTATGGAGGCCTTACAGAGGTCATCAGCCCCGCGGAGGAGCCCGATCACAGTTGCGTTGGATCCAGTATACATTCTGGATAGTGGGGACAGAGGCCGGGAGAGCATGAGCAGATACCCCTGAGAGAGGGTACGACGGCAGTTGGGGCTACGATAGGATGAGCCACCTCCCTTCCCTCAGTACCGGAGGGATGATGTAGAGGCCCCACTACCTGCACCACAACCCGTGGACCCAGATTGGGTAGCAGAGAGGCCAGCAGATGATACTGTAGATGACATCGGCTGCACAGGATCATTTTTGGTATGGTGGGCAGGGGAGAGAGCAGTGAGGAGAGCACAGCCCGTACAGCCAGACTTAGCGGCTGTTATAGCAGAGAGGGACCAGCTCAGGGGACAGTGCGGTTGTTACGATAGGCAGCTTATTGCTTTGCTGCACGAGCACGAATAGGTGTCTTACAAGGGGTAGCTTATCAGTACAGCATAGGTATAGCCATAGGCACCGCCACAGGCACCACCACCAAGCAAGACCCAAGACAAAGCCACGAGCACAGAGCAGTACAGTACCACCACCGCGCAGGCACGAGCACGCAGTACTACCACCGGCACCGGCATAGCCACAGGCACAGGGTGTACTGGTAGGACAGGGGCCATTGTTATTAGGAGTCAGGGGACCAGCCCCAGTAGCTATGGTGGCACGGGCCCGTTATATGGAGGCGAGAGCGGAGGCCCGGTATTATCAGGATGTCCTTGATGGTACCAGGGCTGACTATCAGCCATATGCGGTGCACAGAGCCGAGACCTCTCGGAGTCAGAGATCCCAGGGGGTGGTGCGGCGGCCGGTGGGTCGGTGACGAGGAGGAGGAGGCGGGAGCTAGCGCCGGGACCCGCGGAGAGGAGCTGAGGGCGGTGAGGAGAGTTGAGACATCCCTGGAGTAGAGATAGGTGTTTTTTATAAGGTGGTAAATGAGTGGGGTTAGGTAACGGGGTGATGAGAGGGACTCAGAGAGTACGGGGAGGGTGTTCTTGGGGTAACATAAGGGTAGAGGAATGACAGTTAGATGTAGTGTGTTGCTGGGTAGTAGATCTAGGAATAGACTTATGATGGCTGTGATTCAAAAGTTCAAGAAATGTTATTAAAAAGACATACAAGATACTACTTACTGGTTATTGATGAGGATGCAGGTCCAAGGACTGTGATGACAAAGGCAGACCTCAGGTAGGATGACCTGACAATCAAAAGATGAGATATCTTCCCTCCCGATGATCAGATGAGTGTCGCAGGGCTCCGGTTACTCAGTGGCAGCCTCGGGCTTGATGTCCTCCTCTGTAAACTCTTCTTGTTTTTTCACTTGTCTCTGCTCGGCCAAGTAAAAATCCGGATCCTTTCAATGACTTCTGATATTCCGATTCAATCAAAAATCCTCCGACCCCTTGTTTTTGGTTGGGGGCCGTCATTTACAGGGAACCGATGGCGGTTATGTAACCGACGGTGGTCGAGTAGGAACCGGTATCGGTCAGGTCAAAGTGGGCTATTTTTAGTAAAATAGCCAACTTTCCCTCCTTTCTCTCGAGGGATTAGTTACGGGCTTGGTCAAGTCATTACGAGGTTTTTTTTAGGTGCGGGTGAGGAGTCATTTTGTCATGGGTGTGGATGTAGAACAAGTTATAGGTCTTAATTAGGTTAGTTTAGGGTTAGGACTAGGTCATGATGAGGTGGCAAAATGAGGTGGCAGGGTATGGCGATGTGGATTTATTAATTATAAGGTAATTAATAAATAATTGTGTAAGGTTTAGGTGATGAGGTTAGGTTGCGAAATGAGACGGGGCACAAGGGGGTCGTAAGACACAAATTTGGTGTCTGACTATCGCCATGCGGGAGTTAAAGACTTTTCCTTCTCAAAGAAGGTTCTAAATGAAAAATGTGTAGGATGGATCACTCGTGTCATGGAGTATGACATTGAGATCAAGGTCACTAAGTTGGTCCGTGGGAAGGGATTGTGTGAATAGTTGGCCTCGAGTCAACAAGAAGAAGCAAGTGGAGGAAAGGAAGTTGTTTTTGTCTTGCAAAATAGTCAAGAGGAAGAAAATGAGGATGTGCCCACTCCTTGTTGGACTTAGAACATGGTGTACTTCCTTCAAATAGGCATGTGTCCTCCAGAAATGAGTAAAACAAAAAGGAGACACTTTAGACTATATGCCATCCCCTATGTGCTCATTGATGACACCTTGTTCAAAAGGGACATCAATGGCATTCTGTTAAGGTGCATTGGGACAAATCAGGTTGAGAGAGTGTTACAAGAGTTCCATGATGAAGCAAACTGGAGGCCATTTTGCTCCATGAGTAACTGCGCTTAAGATCATGAAGGCAGGTTATTATTGGCCTAGGGTGTTTAGTGATTGTTATGCATGGATCAAAAAATGTAAGAATTGTGCGTTCTTCAAAGGAAAGGAAAAGCTAGCAGCACTACCATTGCATCCGATTTCAGTAGATCATCCACCATTCGTGTAATGGGGATTAGACTTCATCGAGGTCACTAACCCAAATTTGAGCCAAGGACACAAATGGATTCGATAGCAATGAGACTATTTTACCAAGTGGACCGAGGTAGTGGCACTCAAGAAAGATAATGAGTCTAACATACTAGATTTCTATGAAGGGCTAGTGACCAGATTTGAAGTGCTAGCCACCATTGTATCAGACAATGCATTGGCATTCATAGGTTCCAAAATCACGGGATGGGCTATTAGGAACTTGATTTACTTGAGCACTTCATCAAACTATTACCCTCAAGGTAATGGCCAAGCCGATTCAAAAACAAGAACTCGCTAAGGATTATCAAAAGAACTCGGATGAAAATCAGAGAACTTGGCACATGAAACTCAAATCAGCCTTATGGGCTGATAGGACAACACCCAAGAGGTCTATAGGAAGCTCTCCATTCAAACTTTTCTACGGGAAAGAGGCGGTGTTGCATAAATCTCTTGAGTTGCCAACATTGGAACTCATGAAGTAATTGGAGATGTCTGAGTTTGAACCAATGGAGGCCAGGTATGCATATCCGATGGAATTGGAAGAAACAGAGAGCATGCACTTCAAACAATAGAGAAGGATTGTGCCTCAATCAAGAGATGCTTTGAAAAGAAGGCAAGAACAAGGACCTTCCGGGGAAGGAGACCTGGTTTTGAAATGGGATGCAGATCGTGCAAAGCCGGAAGGCATTCCAAGTTTGATGCTATTTGGAGTGGCCCTTACATGGTTAAAAAATGTAAAAGTAACAATGATTTCCAATTGTCTACATTGGAGGGTGAAGAGTTACAGATTCCAGTGAATGAAATTTATCTTAAACACTACTACTAGAAGAAAGGTTCTCACCTTGTACATATTAGTTTAGTTTCTCATTCCTCTAAGTGCTTGTGCACATTGTCTTGTTGTAGTTTAGGTTGATTTTCTCCTAAGTGCTTTGCACGCTCTACATGTTCTACTTGGAGCATGTATGATTTCAAATTTTGTATATAGTTGTGGTGTTGTTTTGTTTCTCTTACACAGCTCATTCAAAAACAGATGAAGCCCCAGGTCAAAACAATTTTCTACTCTCAGAAACCATCGTTTCAAGATTTCTTATGAAGATTGAGAGTGTAAACAGTCGGGCTCATGAATCAGAGGAAGAATTAGTATCAGACCATCGTTCTCGACTCCATGCCCAATGGATATGACAAGGTAATTGGTATTTTCATCTAGCAAGTAGATACCCCTGTGAGTCGCCAAATTGTTATCCATATTTTTCCCCAAGAAAAATATTGGATCGAACGACTCCGCACAAAAAGAACCAAAGAAATCACGTTGAGATCCTCGTAAATGATTGCAGAGGAACTCTATAATGAGAGTGGTAGGGCTTGCAAAATTCAAACAACCACGTGCAAGAGAAATTTAAAACGGCTCTATCGAGCGAATTTAGGCCTTAAATCTATTTAATGGGTTACAGGTGGGCTCAAAAATAGAATAGCAAGGTCATAGGTCAAGGAGAAACGTCAAAAATAAGCCAGGAACAAGAAAGGGAAGAAATGGCGAAGATCCGAGGTCTTCGGGCTAAAAGCAGATTGAAGCGAATCCAAAAATTGGCTACGTATGGAGGTGGCAACGGAGAGAGCCACGTGTCAGAACGACACTTCTCCAAAGTTGAATTTAGGAAAGGAAGTTCAAATGAGTGCCAAGCTTCCACGCGTCCAAAGCCCCAAAAGTTGCATGGTCGTTGAAAAGTCTTCGGCTAGGCGGGGAAGGTGTCGTGTGTCGGCTCAGCACAAATCCAAGATGGGAACGCAAGGAGAAGAGAATAGTCGGGCTCATGAATTAGAGGTAGAATTAGTATCAGACCATTATTCTCGACTCCATGCCCAACGGATATGACAAGGCAATTGGTATTTTCATCTAGCAGGTAGATACCCCTATGAGTCACCAAATTATTATCCATATTTTTCCCCGGGAAAAATATTGGATTAGAACGACCCCACACTGAAAGAACCTAAGAAATCACGTTCAGATCCTACAAACAGATTGCAGAGGGACTCTATAATGGAAGTGGCGGGGCTTGCGAAGGTCAAACAACCCTGTGTAGGAGAAATTTAGAAAACGGCTCTATCGAGCGAATCCGGGCCTTAAATCTATTTAATGGGTTACAAGTGGGCTCAGAAATAGAATAGCAGGTCAGAGGTCAAGGAGCAATGTCACAAAGAAGCTAAGAACAAGAAAGGGAAGAAATGGTGAAGATTTGAGGTCTTCGGGCTCAAAACAGTTTAGAACGAGTCCAAAAATCAGCTAAGTATGGAGGAGGCAACGAGAGAGCCACGTGTCAGAACGACACTTCTCCAAAGTTGAATCCAAGAAAGGAAGTTCAAATGAGTGCTAGGATTCCACGCGTCCAGAGCCCCAAAAGTTGCATGGCCGTTGAAAATTCTTCGGCTAGGTAGGAAGGTGCCAGGTGTCGGCTCGGTGCAAATCCAAGATGGGAGCCCAAGGAGAAGACTCAAACTCACACCAACCCTCCACGTAGAAAATGGTCAACAAAGGTCAAAAGGTGGACAGGGTGGGCCTCAAAAAGGCTAAGTATAGGAGTACTGGCGGGGACTACCACGTGTCCAAGCGGCACATTTCCAAAGATAGATCCAAAAGTGGAGGCTTGAACAAGCGCCGTTTGTCAAGTAACCTAGAATCAAAAAAAAGGGGATAGGTCATTGAAAAATCCAAAGGCTGCGAAGGCTTCCAAGTGTCAAACCGATGCTTCTTCAAAGGAAAATCTTGATCGGGCTTTCAATCAAGTGCGGAGCCTCCACTCGTCAATCTATTCGAAGGAGAAATAGTCGAGTTGAATAGTCAATACATGGTGATAGGCCAGCAGAAAGTGCCAAGTGTACAAATGGCACTAACTCAAGGGTCGAATAGAGCGAGGGTTTTCCAGACAAGCGTTAGACCACCGCATGTCCCTGGTCAAGAAATATGACCGCGCCAAGCAAAGGACTTACCCGAGAAACATGGAAATTGAGAAGGCCAGCGGAGGAAACCACGTGTCGGCCAGTAGCGTTTTCAAAAGAGAAAATACAGAGGCCACACTCGGACATGCACCCGCCAGCCACGTGTCCTATATTAAAGAGGGGGCCCATTTTTCAAACTGCTTTTCCCACCCTCTTGTAGGGACCCGATACAAACTTCTAAGGGGCATATCTTTCGACTCAGGGCTCAAAATATTACAAATCTGACACCGTTGGAAAGATCTCGGCCTCGCCCACGCCATGGAGATCTAAAAATTTAAGTTTTGGTAGGTTAGGTGAAGAAAAATGGAGAAAACATCTTCATGGTCATTAATGTGGGATATATCTACCTCAACAACCAGATCAAATTCAATCTACTCTATTGTTTCCTCCTCCGTCGAGGCGTCGAACAAGTGGTTGATGCAGTCAAGGTAGATTTGGGGTAGATTTTGTAGGAGGCATTAATAGTAGTGGTTGAGCTTCGACCTACTTTTCCTTCTCTCTCTTTCTTTCTTCTCTCTGATTGAATCTATAAATGCAAGGTTAAGACTAATTGTAAAGGGTTGAACATTTTTAGTTTTGCGAGGCTCCCCTCTTCCCATTGGAAAGTGAATTCATGGAGTTTCAGACCTCCCATATAGACTGTAAACACAAATTTGCCTTGTTACTATTGTAATGCATAGTATCAAGTCGCGAGAGAAATAATACATGTTCTGTGGGTGATCTTCATCCCTTTCTATGTTAATTGTTATGTTCGATCCTTCATTCTGATTTGGTTACTTGTGCATGTTATTGTGTTGTATTCTTATGGTTTGTGTCTATCAGCAAAGCAATTGTCCATCACTCCTTTGGTGTATCACCTTGTTAGATTTAGGTCCATTTTCCTTGCATCCTTCAACTCTGTTTCCTTGGAAAATTAGAGTAGGATTTAGGTTAGATCCTTTGCAATTTCATGCATACACCTAAATAGAGGAGTAGGAACCAGCCTTAATCTGGAGAGCTTTTCCAATTCTGCAAAGTCCCACACTTTGGGAAAATCTCAATGTTGTGCAATCACATCAAATGACCCACTTCCGGAGTGTAAATCTGAGAGGTCAATTTGGGGGTGATGTGATTTTGCACTAACAACTTCTTGGGAACCTTACATTACTGCATTAGGCCTTTTAGCTTAAAGAATGCCCACTTACTAGCACGAAATGACATACATCTTTCACAATCTTATTCATAAGATTGTGGAATCATGTGTTAATGACCTCATTGTTGAAAGAAAAGAAATGTGGCGATCATCCCAAAGTGCTTCGTATCATTCTCTTATGCCCAATCAAGTATGTGGTAACGCTAAATCTCAAGAAATGTGTGTTTGGAGTAATGGGATGTAAATTCTTTGGGATATATCATTTCATCTCTATGCATTGATGTTTATCTAGCAAAAATTAGGGCAGCCTTGGAGATGTCTCGCCCACCTTGACGATTCAAGCATCAGGTCTTTCTAAGGTAAACTTGGGGCAATATACAAGTTTATCTACGATCTGACATACGCCATACACCCCATCAATGGTTTGCTTAAAAAATATTGTAGAAAATCTTGGACAACCAAGTGTCATGAAGCCTTTGAGTCGGTGAAGCGCTTCCTCATGTCACCACCCACACTCATGCCACGTTGAAACCTGATTGTCCTTTGATCTTATATTCTCGAGCCACTGATGTCTCGATTGCATGCATGTTGGCACAAGAAGATGGATGTTGTGAGCGAGTTGTTTATTTCATTAGTCGCACTCTTATCGATTATGAGACACATTACACACAAGCGGAGGAGTGTTTTGCAATAAAAAGGTTAAGGCATTACATGCTTAATCAAGAAACACGAGTGATTGTTAAATCAGAATAGTTGCAAACTTTCTTAACCCAGGCTGCCTTATCCAAAAAGGTAGGTCATTTCATTACATTAATGGGTGATTTTGAGCTCACCTTTGTTAACCAGAATTCCATGAAGGGAAAAATTATCACTGATTGGTTAGCGAGATAACCCTATAGATTGTGGGGATCTAGTAGACCTAGATTTTCATATGAATATGTGTTCTACGTAGAGACAAAGCCCCTATAGCATTGTGTCTCGTGATACACTAATATTGTTAATCATATTGTGGACCGGTCATAACCTCGAGGGAGTGAGCTCACAACAAAGACGACGGATGCGTATCATAGCCGCCAAACACGTAATTGTAAAAGAAGTGCTCTATTGCAAAACCTTCGATGGTATGTTCTTTGAGATGTGTTGACGAAGAAGAGTCAGAGAAAATTATCGTAGGATCCCCACAACAGAGTCTATGGTGGTCACTTCAGGGGGCATGCAACTGCTCACAAGATTCATCACATAGGTTATTTCTAGCCCACTTTAAAGCATGACGTTGTAGAGTATGTCTCGTAGGTGTCGAAATGGCAAGAATTCTCAAATGAGATACACATTCTTGCACAAGCTCTACAACCCATAGTGACACCTTGGCCCTTCTCTACTGGGGTCTTGATTTGATAGGGAAGTTCTCTCCCTCATCCTTGGATGGCCACAATTTCATTATCACGGCCACCAGTATTTTACCAAGTGGGTTGAGGCCATGCCTCTTACTACTGTACATGGATCTGTGATTGCCAAGTTTATTCTAAATCAAATCATCTATAGGTATGGAGTCCCACAAGTCATTATATCAGATAATGACATGTCATTCAAAAATGAAGAGGTGCGAGAATTGTGTGTGCAATTTAAGATATCACATCACATAGCCTCTTTGTATTATCCTCAAAGCTAATGGAAAAGTTGAGGCTATAAATAAAACATTAAAGTCCATCCTCTTTAAGATGGTTAAGGAGAACAAAAGAGATTGGAATTTGAAGCTATTTATGGCCTTGTGGGCCTATAGGACATTGGTAAGAACACCCATAGGGGCAACCCCTTATTCTTTGGTCTTCGGATCCGAAGTTGTTCTACCATTAGAAGTGGAGTTACCTAGTCTTCGCATATCGTTACAAGGCATCTTGGCGAAGACGGGTATCAAGAAGCGTGATTAGTTTAATTGGAAACCCTTGATGAATCTCGTCTTTGAGGTGAGAAACATCACCGCATTTATGATGACAAGATGTGTCATCAATATAATAAGAAAGTGTATGAGCGAGAGATACACGTAGGAGATCTAGTCTTAAGACTTGACAACTAGATTGACAAAAAGACTGACGAAGGAAGAAATTTTAGGCCCAAATGGTTAGGCCCATATTAAGTGATAGAAGACTTTAGGAATGACGTGTATCACTGTGTACTTTAGAAGGTGAGGAGTTTAGCGAATCCATCAATTCACTTCACCTTAATTGCTTTAATGCTTATCTCATTTGAATCTCCACTTGTATGTTATTACATCCATGTTGCATATATCATCTCGTATTATCATACTGTGAAATTATAAATCAAGAAACTTACTTTTCAAGCAACTTCTAAAAACTTATAAAATGTTGGAAAAAAGGTTTAATCGCACCCCTTCAAGTATCCACCGTATTATCATCAAACAATTCTCATCTCTTCATCACTTCAACAATTAAGACAGAATTTTGACATTGGTCCTACCAAGGCTTACATACTTAGTTCTATTCATAGTTTCTTCTAGCTTAGGTGTCTTTTCCCTTAGTCTATTCTAGAAGCTTCTTGATGTCACATCTTTCCCTAAAAATCTCTCTCGATAACAAAAGCAATCTAAACATTTCACCCTGGAGCTCTTGTGGGTGATGATTGCTCGCATCCTACTGGTTGCATGGGGTTAAGGCTAGGGGCAAGTTTTCCCTCTCAAAAGCACAAGTCAAAATAAAAAATAAAAAAATATAAATCAAACAATAAATACAAAAACTCTTTTTTTTTTACAAATAACACGACACTTCCTTACCCCACCAGGTCTTTGGTGACGAGCCCACACTTCCTACTAGTAGCGTGAGCCCGGGAAAGGGAGGAAGTGCCCTTACTCACCTATATCTTTTCCTCGGTGATGAGCCCATGCTTCTTACTAGTAGCATGGGGCAAGATGTAGGGGGTCTCGTCAAACAAGTCAATAAGCTGTAAATAAGTTAGCAAATAAAAAGTTCTTTGAAACCTTAAAATTCCCAAGAAAATGAATTAGATGTGTATGTTATAAGAGAGTTAAATCCTTAAAACTAGATTTTGTCAATCAAAAGGCCATCTACGGATCTAAGTCTAGATAAACTTGTAAGCAAATCACATTTTGGACTAGGTAGTTAACTCGTGCTTAGGGTTGAGTTGTAGGTTCCTAATTGGATCTTTGTCAAAGTATTGTCTTCTTGTCACCATCTTCATTCATCAAAACCATATAACTCGCGTCCTTTCTAGCTCTTGGTGTTGAGCCCTCGCATCTTACTAGTTGTGTGGGGTTAGGAGTGGAGAGAGTTCATTTTTCTTATTATATCACATTCATCACATTTTTCCAACGAAACAAAAGTGCTAAATATTGTTTGAAAACCAAAGTATCTGATTACAATTTGTTCTCATGAGCATCATACATAAAAAGGAAGAGAAATCATTCTATTAACACATTTGCATCATCATCATCCATAACATACATTCATAAAAAGCATATAAAAGCATCAAAAATTCTAAGCATCTAAGAGTACACATGTGAGGCAAATCATGAATAAATCAACTCTTACATAGAATAGTCGAACCAAAAAGAGATGTATATATGTATATATAAAATAAGGTCAAGTTTGTATACAATTCCATCAAACTTTGTAATGAAATTACTTGTATAATTCATATTATGAGCAACAATAGAACACCAAATAACACAATATTTCAAAATAATGATCTCAATATGCAATTAGAATAGCTTCGCCACTTCGAGGGGGCAACCTTCAAACCATATAATAAGACTCAAATGCTCAAATTATAATGAAATTGATGCGCTGTAATTAGTAGGAACTTGACAAGGTCATAGCTTGAGTTCCGGGTGTCCGTTTGAGTCCGTTTTTTTGAAACCACGTGTTTCGATGAGACGAATGCAGCGGCAACCAGCCCTACCAGTTGGGGCAAGTTTTCGACATGTTTCGGGCCCTAAATCCGCCATCTTGAGGCCAAAAATTAGGATTTAAGTTATAGTTCGATTTTTTCCTATTTTTGAGCATTAGTTAATTTTAGTCTATTAATTGCATTATGAGTTAGAAAGTTGGCAATTCCTCTAATTTAGGGATGTAGAAGATGCGTGGCAATTTCTGTGCCCATAGGAATAAGCATGCGAACTTACTAAGAATAGCAGGTTCTAGTAAATTGCTAAAAATAGTAATTTCCGCCACCTAGAGTAGATTTAGTCAGAGTTAGCTAGAGTTTACTTGGCAACTCGAGTTGGGAGTTGTTTTCCTATTTAGGAAACATTGTAATTCATTATTTGATAACAAAGAAGGAGATCTATTTTCTTTTGGAGTTCATAATATTTGCAGCATATCTGGTTTGTTCTTAATTTGGCTACATTATCTGGTATCAGAGCAGGTTCGAAGAATTTTTTTTAAAAAAATGGCAGGAAGAGGAAGAGGAAGAGGAGGTGGTATTGCACGAGAGGAAGAGGAGGTGGTTGCGCTTGTTGTAATGATAACTTCAGAGAGGAAATCAAGGTGGAGATGACACAGATGAAGAAGAAGTTTGTGAAGAGGAGGAAACGCAAGCACCACCATTAGCTTTTGAAGAAAGGATGCTTCGAGCATTAGAAGGAAAGAATGATGGGATAAGAGTTGATGTTTCAGAGTATGGTGGTAGTCTAAAACTAGAGGAGCTAATAGACTAGTTGACTAGCATGGGAAAATTTTTTTGAGTGGAAGACTATGTCAGAAGAAAAGAAGGTAAAATTTGCATGCACGAAATTGAAAGGTCATGCTATGTTATGGTGGGATCACCTACAGAAAGAGCGGTCAAGAAAGGGGAAAGAAAGAATTAGGACATGGAGTAAGATGGAGAAGAAGCTGAAAGATAAATTTCTCCCTGTGGATTATGCACAAACCCTTTACAGGAGGTTTCAGAATCTCAGACAGAACTTACAAACAGTGCAAGAATACACAGATGAGTTCTATAAGTTGTCCATTCGTGTAGAGCATGAAGAAACTGAGGAACAAATGGCTGCAAGGTATGTTAATGGATTAAAATTTTCTAGTCAAGATGAGATAAGTATGCATAGGATTAAAAGCATGGAGGATGCCTATCAATTAGCCTTAAAGGCTGAGGAAAAACAAAATCGTCAAAGTTTTAGGAGATCACCTGGAATGAATAGGGGGGCCTCAACTTCCTTTCGGGGACGAGCGGTTTCAGCCAAGGTAGGGGAGAATCATCTCGTGGATTGGAAAAAGAGGATATGAGACAATATTTCCAGAATCAAAAAAGAGGCAGAGGATTTCCTAGGAGCAGAGGATATGCTGGCGATAGAGGATGGGAGGCTCCACGAAGACCATTTGTTTGTTATAGATGTGGTGAAGAAGGGCATCGAGCTTTTGAATGCCCACATACTTATACACATGAGAAAAGGAAAGGAGATGCCCCAAGAGTAAATCTTGTTGAAGTTGAGCAAGTAGAAGATGAACGGGACACGGAAATCCCACCGGATGTTGGAGAAACTCTGATGATCAAGAGGACGATGATTGCTCCAAGAAAGGAGGTCAAGGGGATGCGTATGGCTACGTAAAATATTTTCAAAACAAGATGCACTTGGGAGGAAAGGTATGTAATGTTATTATTGATGGTGGTAGTTGTGAGAACATGGTTTCAAATGAGATGGTTGATAAATTGGAGTGCGCATTGTGAGAAGAATCCTAACCCTTATCGTATTACATGGTTTAAGAAGGGTAATGAAGTTACTATTGTTGTAAGAGATGTTTAATAAGCTTTTCTATTGGGAACAGTTATAAGGATGAGATTTGGTGTGATGTTATCCCTATGGATGCATGTCATATGCTGTTAGGAAGACCATGGCAATTTGATAGAAAAGTTATTCATGATGGGGGAAAGAATACTTATACTTTCTGGAAGGATGGCACAAAAATAGTTTTGTTACCTCTTAAAGAAGAGGGGAAGGCTGAAAATATGCTTTCTGCAAAGGAATTTGTGAAGGAGGCAAAGGCAACCAGTTTTTGTTATGCACTAGTTGCAAATAAGGATGAACTTGTAAGTGCTCAAATACCAATAGAAACATCAGAATTAATAGAAGAATTTTCAGATGTTATTCCTGATGAGCTACCAGATGGATTACCACCCAAAAGAGATATTCAACACCACATTGATTTGATTCCAGGGTCTTCACTCCCAAATCAAGCGGCTTATAGGATGAGCCCGACATTGCATACAGAGTTGAATAGGCAAGTGGCAGAGCTCGTGCGAAAGGGGGTCGTAAGGGAGAGCATGAGTCCGTGTGCAACACCAGCTTTATTAACACCAAAGAAGGATGGAACATGGAGAATGTGCACGGATAGCAGAGCGATCAATAAAATTACAATCAAGTATCGGTTCCCAATACCTCGCCTTGATGATATGATGGATGTGCTTGCTGGATCTAAGTATTTCACCAAGATTGATCTTCGAAGTGGTTATCATCAGATTCGGATCAGAGAAGGAGATGAGTGGAAAACAACATTCAAGACAGGAAATGGATTATATGAGTGGTTGGTGATGCCATTCGGGTTATCCAATGCACCTAGTACTTTTATGAGATTGATGAACACCGTGCTACGGGAGTATAATGGTAAGTTTGTTGTGGTTTATTTTGATGATATCTTGATCTTTAGTAAAACTAAAGAAGAACATTTGAGGCATCTAAGGTTGGTATTTGAAGTGTTAAGGAAAGAGAAACTCTATGCAAATATGAAGAAGTGCACATTCATGCAAGAGAGTTTGGTATTCTTGGGCTTTATTATTTCAGCAGATGGGGTACAGATGGACTCAGAAAAGATAAAGGCAATTATTGAATGGCCTACTCCATGAAGTATAACTAGAGGTAAGGAGCTTTCATGGTCTAGCAACATTTTACAGAAAATTTATTAAAAATTTCAGTAGTATTGTAGCTCCTATAACAGATTGCACAAAAGGAAGGGAGTTTTTGTGGACAAAGGCAGCTGAGGATAGTTTTCAATTCTTGAAGAAGAAGGTGATAGAGGCACCCATTTTGGCACTACCAAATTTTGATAAAGTGTTTGAGGTTGATTGTGATGCCTCACATGTGGGTATTGGGGCTGTTCTAAGTCAAGGAGGAAAGCCAGTAGCTTTCTTTAGTGAGAAACTGAATGAGGTAAGAAAGAACTACTCTACTTATGATGTGGAATTTTATGCAATTGTACAAGCATTAAGGCATTGGAGGCATTACTTAGTGCCTAAGGAGTTTGTGTTATTTACAGACCACATAGCCCTGAAGTATGTGAATACCCAAAAGAAGTTGAATAGTAGGCATGCAAAGTGGGTATCATTTTTGTAGGGATATACTTTTTCTCTAAAACATAAATCTGGAAAACAGAATCAAGTTGCAGATGCATTGAGTAGGCGTGTGACTTTGTTTACCACTATGGAAAATGAGGTGGTGGGTTTTGAAGCAATAAAGGGTTTGTATTCTTTTGATTCTGATTTCAAGGATATTGTTGAAAGACTAATTAGTCCATTGTCAGACAATGCAGGAGATGTCCTAGATGAGTATATTTTACAGGATGGCTACCTATTCAAGGGACACCAATTATGTATTCCAGTTGGGTCTATGAGAGAGAATATAGTGAAAGAGTTGCATAGCGGAGGGTTGGCTGGGCATTTTGGTAAAGATAAGACGATAGCCTTGGTAGCAGACAAATACTATTGGCCAAAGTTGAAAAGAGATGTGGTAAGATATGTGGAAAGATGTCAAATTTGCCAAGTCTCAAAAGGCCATGCACAGAATACAGGGTTGTATATGCCATTGCCTGTTCCTAAAGGGTCGTGGACAGATCTGAGTATGGACTTTGTTTTGGGATTACCAAAAACACAACGAGGTAATGACTCAATTTTTGTGGTTGTTGATAGGTTTTCTAAGATGGTTCATTTTATTGCCTGCAAGAAAACAAGTGATGCAACAGGCATAGCAGATTTGTTTTTCAGAGAAGTTGTTCGTTTGCATGGTGTTCCAAAAACTATTACTTCAGATAGGGACACCAGGTTCTTAAGTCACTTCTGGCGGACTTTATGGAAGAAATTTGGAACTCAACTACAGTTCAGTAGTGCCTATCATCCATGAGACTGATGGGAAAACAGAGGTGGTAAATAGGAGTTTGGGAAACCTGTTAAGGTGCATTGTTGGGGAAAAGCCGAAACAATGGGACTTAGCATTACCTGTTTAGGAGTTTGCATATAACATTCCATAAACAGATCCATGGGAAAGTCTCCATTTTCAATTGTGTATGGGAGTAATCCAAATGGGGTGTTAGATTTGGTACAACTACCAGTTGATGGCAGAGTCAGTGATGATGCAGAAGCATTTGCCGAACATATACAACAATTGCAGGAAGAAGTGCGGAAGAAGCTGCAAAATAGTAATGATAAGTATAAAGAAATAGCAGATGTGCACAGACGGAGAAAGGTATTTACAATTGGTGAGTTGGTTATGGTATATCTGCGGAAGGAAAGGTTTCCAAGAGGAACCTATAACAAGCTGAAGTACAAGAAGATTGGTCCCTACAAAATCGTGAAAAAAATAAACGATAATGCTTATGAGGTAGAATTGCCAGGGAATTTTGATATTTCTCCAGTGTTTAATGTTTCAGATTTGTATTCTTTTCATGGGGATGGTGAAGAAGGGGATTCTATTGATGAAGTAGTAGATTGGAGGCAACAGGTTCCGGTGAAGAAGAAAGAAGAAGTGGATCAGATTCTAGATAAGAAAACAATGGACACACGAAATGGGAAATACAACAAATATTTGGTACACTGGAAAGGACTGGAACAAGAGGACAATACTTGGGTCACAAAGTGGGAGATTCAGAAGTTGGATGCAGATAAATGGAAGCAGTTTGAAGAAGACAACTTGCAGGAGCTGCGTTTTTTCAAGCAGGGGAGAATGATGCGCTAGAATTAGTAGGAACTTGACAAGGTCATAACTTGAGTTCGGGTGTCCGTTTGAGTCCATTTTTTTTTTAAACCACGTGTTTCAATGAGATGAACGTAGAGCAGAAACCAGCCCTACTAGTTGGGGCAAGTTTTTGACACGTTTTCGGGCCCTAAATCCTCCATCTTGAGGCCAAAAATTAGGATTTAAGTTATAGTTCGGTTTTTTCCTATTTTTGAGCATTAGTTAATTTTAGTCTATTAATTGCATTATGAGTTAGAAAGTTGGAAATTCCTCTAATTTAGGGATGTAGAAGATGCGTGGCAATTTCTGTGCCCGTAGGAATGAGCATGCAAACTTACTAAGAATAGCAGGTTCTAGTAAACTACTAAAAATAGTAATTTCCACCACCTAGAGTAGATTTAGTCGAGTTAGCTAGAGTTTACTAAGCAACTCGAATTGGGAGTCGTTTTCCTATTTAGGAAACATTGTAATTCATTATTTGATAACAAAGAAGGATATCTATTTTCTTTTGGAGTTCATAATATTTGCAGCATATCTGGTTTGTTCTTAATTTGGCTGCATTAGAAATACTACCTACAATCCCCAATATATATTATTCATATGCTATGGCCATCACCAAGGCTGACCTATTAAGCATGAGAAAGTATAAATGATATAAAATAATATGGTAAGCCACAAGTCGGCTACTCATATTCTAATACAAGCAATAGGTTAAGGACGTAGCATGCCCTTCCCCTTCAAACTAACATTGTCCTCAACGTTGAATAATCCGGATGTTGCTACAAAAACCTTCATCCTCCAGGTTGAATCTTCTATGCTCATATTCTTCCACTTGATCGAGATATTCCTTAATGTCTCGGTTCTCGACCTCTTGGTACGTGTTTGCAAAATCTTCTCTAGCTCCAAACTAATTCTTCCTTCCTCGTCAAGTTCTAGTAACTCTTCTCGGGCTTCAAATTTATGTCCAATAACCTTCTTCAGGCATGAAACATGGAATACTGGGTGTATGTGTGAAGATGGAGGCAACTCTAGTTTATAAGCAACACTGCCAATTTTCTATAGAACCTGATAAGGTCATAATATTTAGGAGCAAGTTTGTTGTCCTTTTCTCTTGCTTTAGGGACATCTGTTTGTAAGGATGGAGACGTACAAAAACCCAATCACCAATTTCAAAATGTCTTTCACTACGGTGTTAATCTGTTGGTTGTTTCATCTTGTTTTGTGCTAATGTTAAATTCTCCTTCAAACTAGCCAAAACCTATTGTTGATGTTAAATGTGTTCCTCAACATCTTTGACCTTAGTTTGCACCCTCAAGGAGGAAGTGATAAAGGTGGATGGTAACCATATAATGCTAAAAATGGGATCATTTGAGAAGAGGTATGAAAAGATGTGTTATACCACCATTCTATAAGTGGTAGCCATTTAATCCACCTTTCCTGCTTATCTAATACAAAACAACGTAGATACCCCTCTAAGCATTTGTTGACCACTTTTGTTTTCCCATCAATTTGAGGATGATAAGATTAACTATGAGCTAGTTGAGTACCCAAACATGAAAATAATTCCGTCCAAAAATTACTTGTGAAAATAGGATCACGATCACTTACAATTATCTTTGGGGTTCCATGTAGCCTTTGAACTGTCTCCAAAAAAATAGTTGTGATTGTATTGGCTGCAAATGGATGTGATAGGGCACAAAAATGGGCATATTTTGTGAGCCTATCCAAAATCATGAAAATAACATTCTTACCCTCTGAACAAGGCAATCCGGTGATGAAATCCATGGAGACCTCCTCCCATCTCTAGCTAGGAATTGGTAAGGGTTGTAATAGACCTGGTGTCCTAATTATTTCCCCTTTGTTCTGTTGGCACACTAAACACTCTGATACAAAATTTTGTACATCCCCTTTAAGTTCTTCCCAAAAGTATTCTCTTTTTATTCTATGATGTCTTCAAAAACCCAGTGTCCTCCAACGGGTGAGGCATGTAGCTCTGCAAGAATCTTATGCTTCAACTACTCAAGTATAACATGTCCTTGTACCATAGGGCATTACCTTTGCACTCAAATTTGTTAGATGTCATAGATCCTTGCTTGAGTTTCTATATTAGAGATTGTGTATCCTTGTCTTGATCCCATTCCAATCTTGCTTCATCCACCCAATCGGACATCAACATGGACATTCCACATAGTAAGGCATCGGCAGATGTATCCCTTCTAGATAACACATCAAATTTGCTTACATTTTCTTTACCCTTTTTGTATATGATTTCAAAATCATAACCCAACATTTTATTACCCACTTTTGTTGTTCCTCGATGATAACCTTTGCTCCAAAAGTATTTGAGACTATCATGATCAGTTTTTACCTTGAAGTGGCTACCCATGAGATAATGCCTCCATTGCTTGACCGCATGAAGAATAGCCATCATTTCTTTCTCATGGACAAGTTTGAGTAGATCTTCTCCTTTGAATTGGAAACTCTCAAATGCAATTGATCTTCCTTACTACATTAGAACTGGCTCCCAATCCTGATCCTGAAGCACCACATTCAACAATGAAGGTTTTTGAGATGTTGGGAGTAGCCAAAAATGGGGTGCTACACATGGCTTCCTTTAGCTGCTCAAAGGATTTAGTGGCTACGTCTGTCAATGGAAGGCATCCTTCTTTAGCAATGCAGTGAGTGGGGTTGTTACTCTACCATATCCCCACACAAATCTTCTATAGTACCATGTTAGTCCTAGGAATCCACGAAGATTTTTGAGAGTTTTGGGCCTTGGCCATTCCACCCTAACTTTGATCTTCTAAGGATCAACTTTGACGCCTTCATGGGATACAATATGACCCAAGTACTCTACCTCTTGTACACCAAAAGAACATTTGGATGGATTTTGCATAGAGAGTATGTTTCTCCAAAACTTCCAACACTTTATTTACATGTTGTAAGCGTTATTCTCATGTCTTCTTGTAAATCTATATGTCATCAAAGAAAACTAATACAAATTTCCTTAAAAATGGCCTAAAATAGTGTTCATCAAACTTTGAAAGGTTGAGGCGCATTTGTAAGACCAAAAGGCATTACCAAAAAATCATAATGGCCATCATGAGTCCTGAAAGTCATTTTATGAACATCTTCCTCTTTTATTCTAATTTGATGGCACCCCGAACGAAGATCTAATTTTGTGAAATAAATAGCAACATGCAATTCATCCAAGTAAATAATCAATTACTGAAATATGAAACTTATCTTTGATGGTGTACTTGTTGAGTTCTCGGTAATCTAGACACATCCTCCATGTTTCATCCTTCTTACGTACCATGACCACTGGTGAAGAATATGCACTTTGGCTATGCATGATGATGCTGCCTTCATCATTTCTGAACCATTTTTTCGATCTCATTTTTCTGGGAATATGGGTATCTATATGGTCTGATGTTAGGTGTTTGGCTCCTTGGAATCAATTGAATGGCATGATCATGATCCCTAACTAGTGGTAGTCCCTTTGGAATTGCATCAAAAATAGATGAGTGAACATCAACAATCTTCTGAAGATCGGGTGGCATTGAAGACTCTGTATTTTGTACTTCTATGGAAAATAACTTTGTTATAAATCCATCTACTCCTAATCGAGAACCTTACGCATCGATGAGAGCTAATAATCTATGGAGACTTAGCTACTATCCCGTTCAATTGTATTGTCCTTCCATCTCGAATGAAATTGCATGAACAATTCTTGAAATTCATCTCTATAGTACCTAAGGTTATGAGCCATTAGACACCCAAAACAATATTTTCCCTTCTCATAGAAATAGAAAACATAGGTGAGTCTAACATTTAGTCTCCCATGGAAAGCTTGATACTATGGCATTTTCTGTGCACTTGACTATCCCACCATCCACAATCATAACTTGCATTACTGGAGCTGGGTAAATAAAACAATTGAGGCGGGCAACTAACTTACTATTTATGAAGTTATGAGTACTCCCGAGTCAATCAACACCGTCACCTTCTGTTTTTTGAGATAGCTAATAACCTTGAGTGTTTGAAGAGTACTAATACCTGACAATGCATGGCAAGAAATTGTAGGTTGGTGATCCTCTACTTCATCTTCTACTAGTTCCTCAGCCTCTCCTATAATTTCAACTTTCTCATCATCCCCATTACCTCCGTCAATATAGAACAACTTCTTCTCAACACATATTTTTGCCCCGGTCCATATTTGCTATCATAGTTAAAACATAATCCGTTTGCTCTCTTTTCTTCCATTTGTTGAGGAGTCACTAATTAGCCTAGCAAATGAAGGGAAGAGATACTACGGTCTATAGTGTGTTAATAAAAAGGACAATTTTCCATAACATACAAAAATTTTGTTTTCCTCGTTATCCTCGACATGCCATGATAAAGAATCGGGAAAAAGCTTGAGTGGATTAAATATGGATTTTCCTTGTAACACCATGCTCGATGTGGTTTTCCTTAAGATTTCGGTGCGCCCCATAAATGTGTTAAACAAAGTCATTCAAATTCTCATTCTTCTTGTATATTCTCCAGGGCGCACATCAGGATCATGCGTTTTCAAAAGAATGGCGATGCACATAATCTTTGCGATCATTTTTCCTTTTGTCGAACGTGATTGCTAATTCGACTAAAGTAGTTGTCTCAAACACTCTAATTTGTGATATATATAGTAAGAGGTTCTCCCTCTTTTTGCAACTGCTTTGGTAAAAATTGTCCAAGTGACATGGATGTGTTTGAGCTAGTTTCCCTGAGACCATTCTTCCAACCTCTGGAAGGCACATTGAAACCATCGATACCTTTTTGAGAAAACAAATTGTATAGTCTGGGTTCAAGATCTGAGCCCCTCGGCGTTACATCCGCCATGTTATAGGATGCCAATGTCACCTTTTTTAATGGTGTTTGATGTAACTGCCCATCGCTGGCCCAGCCTGCTACACGGCACATGGTCTAAAATGTGTAAAACTTCAGCGGCACCACATTCATGTTACATGACTCATGCGCAGGCTCATTGCGATAACATAATGTTGCCATAATGGCAACCTTCACTGCGCCATGAAAGCCTTTACCTCCGCAAAGAAGTTCTCCATTTGATTTATCCGATCAGGGATCCTTACCATCAAATTTGTGCATATCCACTTTCGCATCATATTCCGTGGTGTTGCAGTAATAAGTTGGATTCGATTGGGCTGGAAAAGTGATCCAACATGGTTATTTGTCCATGATTTTGAACTAAAGATCCTCCTTGGTTGATATGGGCCGGATTTGGGCCATACTCTGGCGCCTTATTACCCTTTACATGTTGCATGATATCATCCAACCGATGATTTATTTGGTCTATGTCCCCTTTAGAGGCCATCTCAGATTGTATATTTCGAAATAACTCATACTCAAGTTGGCTCACCTTATGATCAATCGAGGTAAACCCTAGTGTATGGAGGAATCTGGGTATTTACCCTCTGGGTTAGAACTCGAATCCATCTCTTTCAATCACTACCCCATCTTTATCCGTCACTTTGAGGTTTTACCTGGAGTAACCGGTGCATGCGGTTGATGAATGAGGTCTACCGGATTTCTTTTTGATACTATCTTGTGGAAGGCTCCTCCATGATGTCAAACCTTAGGAGTGTTCCATATGAACTCCCATGATAGTCTTATCCAGCTAGCCGAGGCGAGTAGCATCCAACATTTCGCAAAAGTTAACGATGTGAACATAAAGTGGGCTGCTGCAGAAATGAATTCGCTTACTACCCGGATTAGGGGTTTTGATAAAAATTCGGCCTAACAGGAAAAAACACAAAGAAGATACTAATACTATTTTTTTGAGAACTTTCTAAACTGTAAAGAAATTGAAAATATTCCACAATTTGCACCCTAGGGAGCGAATTTATGAAAACCCTAAATTTGTAATAACATTTGCAAAATAAATCAAAAAAAGCATCCTGAAATTTTTAGGGAACCTTACATGAAATGTTTCACAACTTTGGTCCAAAAATATCTCCCACCAATTCTCTTTGGTTAGGAGGTATCTTTGGCAATAGAATATGGTCACGGAAACGAAAAGAAAGAAAAATTACAGTGGGGTTTTTGCCCTAATTTTGGAGCTACCAATTTGAAGCATGATCGCCGGGCCTACCTCCGATACCACTTGTAATGAAATTACATTGTATAATTCAGGATTATGAGAAACAATAGAACACCAAATAACACAATATTTCAAAATAATGATCTCGATATGCAATTAGAATAGTTTCGCCACTTTGAGGGGCCAACCTCCAAACCATATAATAAGACTCAAATGCTCAAATGCTTCTTCATCTCCTCTTCTCCTCCTCGCTTGATTTGTCTTCCTCTATTTCTTCCCTCATCTCAGCTCCCTTCCCTTCCCTATGTCTTAATGAAATACTACCTACAATCCTCTATATATACTATTCATATGCTATGGCCATCACCAAGGTCGACCTATTAAGCATGAGAAAGTATAAATGATATAATAAAATGATATGGTAAGCCACAAGTTGGCTACTCATATCCTAATACAAGCAATCCAGGTCTACCGCTGCTGGGCGTAGCACACTCTTGTGAGTGTGGTCAAAATGCTCATCATTCGTGAGCCAAAAATCTAAAAAAACTTGATATATATGTCCAAAAATGTCTCCATTTCACCGTGACCCAAGTCAATAAGTGTCTCCGTGGACTATCCTCTTTCTCGCAAAAAGCGGGATCCCACAAAGGTGTAGGACGAGGGCTCCTATTGCGGCTCCTCCGACTAGAGTGAGAGCCTCCATGAGCCTATCATGAGCATGATCATGAGATGGGGCATGTGACTCGCCACTAATAGCCTCACTTCTATAATGGCCTCAAAACATCCTCTCCTCTAGATCAGTGGAATTTGTTTTAGAAAAGATAGACAAGGTAAAGGAAGATGGATGCGATGCATCAAATGGAGAAAATTGAAGCTCGGATCTCATCGGGACACTTGGACGAAGGAGGAAAACGTCGCTGTTCGCCATTCAGCCAACCTCTGGGTCATGGCACTCGGGGTTGACCTTTGGAAAAGCTCATGCGGGACACTTGCGAAGCAATCGGTGAAGCGGCACAAGGATCCATCACGGGGATCAATTCGGGCCAATGATCAGCAAGTTTTTGGAATACGCTCGGTTCCACATATCATCACACAGCGAGCATCGAAGCAGTGCAACCCCTTTTGCGAGGATGATGATGCCGATCTCGAATACATGAAATGTGAAAATGTGTTAGCACAAATGATGACATCACATTGCATCATGGGATGGTCATACCAACTTGTCAAAGTCAACATGACTTTTAGATAAGTAAATATCAAATAGTCCCATGTCTTCCCCAAAGGAATACTTGAGATTCTTGGTGAAAAGTATCAAGGAGAAGAAAGATGAATAAGATCTTGCCAACCATCTACGTTAGAGATGTGAACCACAAGTAAACAACGAGTTGTTTAAAAACCTTTGAAAACTAAAAATATATATATATAGTATATTCCATAGTTTATTAATAGATCTAACCCCGAAAATCTGTGAGACTTGCATAGTTTCGCTAGTTAGAGAGAAGAGAATTCTACTTATGAATCTCCTGACATCTAGGATGGGTCTACTAGTGTTCTTGGTGGTGAAAGGGAGATCTCGATGTGGCAGCACCTCTTCCGCTCCGACCTCCTCTCGTGGTCATCCGTGCCCAAAAATGACTCCTCATCCCCTCCTCGCGATAGTCAAAGGTTGCTCGGTGTGTTATGTCTCTCGTCGCCTCAACCTCGAACTCCTGGCCGCCACAGTGACACGAGGAAGCATAACCATCCCAAATAGCGGTTTGAGATACGGGGGCCCACTTTGTGTCAGTTCTCCATTTGATTTATCCGATCGAGGATCCTTCTCCTCCTCTCCTCCCTCTCGTTATTTCTCCTCCCTTGGTTGATATGGGCGGATTTGGGCCATCTCTTTCCTCCCTCGTGATATCATCAACCGATGATTTATTTGGTCTATGTCCCCTAGAGGCCTCTCCTCCTCCTCACCCAGCGAGGTAAACCTTAGTGCGAGGTGTGGCCTCGATCGGAACCACTCTGAGTATGCTTAGGATTCTTTTTGCTCTTGTGAAGGTCTCCATGATGTCAAACTTAGGGTTTAGGGTTTTGAGTACCGATCGAGAGGATTCCAAGTTTGACTGTAAAGAAACGATCCACTTGAGGTTGCCCTAAATTTGTAAGGGCAATCCTGAAATTTCTAGGGAACCCTCTCGGATATCTCCCCCCGTAAGTTGTGCGCACCATTTTGGCCTAGAGAGGGCATCAACATACGGCAATCCAAATTAGTTGTGGTACTCTACAAACAAAGGTGGACCTCCACTCTATTGGTTTGATCCACCAAATGTGTAGTATTGTATGAAACTAGAATAATATATCGTCCTTCCCATAGGTCGTGCCATGTCCTGGCCAAAAATCTAAAAAAACGGCGTGCAACCATGTCATCGGGGTAGTAAGTGTAAAACCGCTCATGGAGGACCCCTTGAAAGGAGCCATGCCAATCCACCTCATTGTCTTAATAGCCTCTTGGATTTGCTATCCCAATACCCCTCTATTCGGGGGATGATGCGCTCATAAACCCAACTCATCACTAGTGTCGATGACTAAGGGCCTTTCAACCTTCACCAAACAACTCAAAACAATATATATATATATAAATCATGATAAGTGGCACCAAGGATGTCGATGCCCCATGCATAGCTCGCTCGTGGCCATGCTACTCCTCTCAATCAAAGGCTTTGAATGATCGGTGCCCAACAATAAAGAAGCTTGTCCTTGCCCTTATCCCCAACCAAGCGTGAAGCCAAGATGCCAATAATGGCCTTGCGTAAGGTGGGGATAGGTGTAGAGGCAATTGATAACAATCTCATCCCATGTTTGGCATCCGTGTCATAGGTGGCCCGTGCCGCGTCTCCCATATATGCAATGCCTATTGTTGTAAGTGTAAAAGCATGTGCCATGAACCCATGCCGCCACCTGTTGCTCTAATAGCCTAGATATAGTCAACCTCCTACCACTATTAGGGGATGATGACAAGAACACCGAGAATTCGGTAGACGTATCTAGGTAATCGTCCACTCCTCTCGACTTTAGGATCGGACAGCCGAAAATTATTGACAAGCGTGAAGCCAAGATGTCTACATCCCGAAAGAATTGAAGGCTAAGCAAATCATCTCAAATAACAAATGGTCACCATGTCATCTCCCATATGCGACCTATTGTTGTGTGACTAACCTCTATGCCCGGGATATCCTCCATATCCCTAGGCCCTATGCAATATGCCCCTCATATCTTGAGTGAGAACATCCAAAATAGAGAGCAACCAATCACAGGATCTCCTCCGAGCTCTACTCCATCTAACATATGGCCCCTACATTCTTAAACATCAAAAAGAGCAAGTTATGATCATAGCTATGCATAATAAGCTCACCAAAAACATCATAAAAACACTTAAAAAGTAAAAATTTTATCATACTTAGTCAATTTTGAGTTTTTCCTAGACAATTACGTAACCTGTTGCTGCTCTGTGCAGAGAGGCGGTTGCGTAACTTCACCTCTCTACGCAGAAAGAGCAAAGAAGCTTACGTAATCCTCGACAATTCCGCATTTGTCCTCAACCCTTTAGCGGTTGTGTAATCGACGCGGCGGTTGCGCAACAACCACCGCGCGCAATCGTCGTGGAGGTTCCTCCCATGAAAGGCGGATCGTGCCCTAAAGCCTCGCAAATTCAAAAAGACAAAAATAGACCTTTTCCAATAAAACAAATTGTAGATCCTACTAGCGCCCCTTATGAACATTTTGACTATAAAATTATTAAAAATAACCCCCTAAGTTGATTTTTTCACATTTTATACGTTTTAGGGTAAAAATAAATAAATGCAGATAACTCTCCTCTTCGGGATCTGTTGCTCCTCCCCTTTGGTTGGGTTGCGATCACGTCGTTGCACTCTTCGTTTTGATTGTAATTTCGTGTGAAACCGTCACAAGTGATCCGAGCTCAAAATTCACTAGGTGGGTAAGTGCAAATGATTTCTAAAAATAGTAGATTTGGTATATATATAGCATATTTTAACTCTATTTTGAGTGTGTGTGTTTTGCAGAAATTTGGAGCGCCGACATATTATATTTCTATTCCCGTGGATATGGTAAGTCCTTTTATCGTTTTATTTTAGTATGTGTTGTCAATTCTACATTATATTTGCACTTGATTCTCATTTATTTCTTACAGGTAGCGAGAAGTTTGGATTGACGTCACTTAAACACACGAGCGTGTTAGGTATAATTTCTAACTTTCCCGTTTGGGAGTGTCATACTCGGACTTTACGTTTTACGTCTCTTCATGGCTAAAACGCTTCTCCGAGGGGGCAATATGTATGCACCCAAATTTACACGGTGTTACATTGTCGAAATAATTAAAATCCCCAATGATGATAAATTATCAATTCCAATGATGTTCAAGTCCAAGTCCTTGTTTACAACATGTTTTTATAGCTTACTTGTCCCTTTCCTAGTTTTTCCTGTTTTCCTTAGTCATTTTTGCAACTTTTCCTTGGCTTTCTGACCTTTAGTTACTGTAACCGTGCCTGCTGTTACGCACTGTTGGTCTTCTTCCCTGAGCGGCGGTTACACAACCGCTACGACGATTTCCTAACCCCGGGTTTGCGCAAATCGGCAGTTCCATGCACATTTACCCAAGACTTTTCCAACATTTTATGGACGTGTGTTGCTTTCTTCCAACTCACTTTTCATGCATGTTTCTTGACCAAATCGGTTGTTCTTGAGCTTGTTAGATGCGTACAAACTTCTCCTTTCCTACTTGCTATTATTAGTAAGTTAATTGCCCCTTCTTTGAGTGATGTGGCATTTCTTGGTTGCCAAGTGGGCTGGACCACTTCTTTGTCATTTTTCTATAAGAACCAAAGCTTCTTTCGAAGCATTAGTTGGAGTCTTTTGTTTTGGAATTGTATCGTTATGTTGTCGTAATCCTGCCAAGAAGCACACAAACAAGCATAGATCTCTTGCCTTGTTACTCTCTTGCTTGCATTGCTACTGCACCGGACCGTATGCAAACCAACTAGCTCCAACAATCTCTCCCATTCCTTCTACACATTTCTAGCATAGTTCCCTAGATACGTTTGAACACTCATTGGAAAAGAAGTTGAGGGGACATTAAAAAGCATTGCCAAGTGTTGGATTTGTCTCTGTACAACATTTCTAGGTTGGGGGTGTCATTAAATTCCTATAGGTTTCTTTTGTTTATTTAGATAGATTCAAAGCTATAATATGTTAGATACATTCTTTTAGAAAGGTACAATTACAATAACATTTACAGTAATTTCTATTTGCAAAGCTTCCATTGAAGATTTCTTCTCAGCTCATCCATGTGGATTTTCCTGGGAAGAATTCGGAGGAGGTTCTTGCCATAGTGCATTGTTAATTCTTCACAGTTTATTTACCTATAGTTTTATATTTCTTCATTTAGAAAGCTTATGTTTTACCGGGAAGCTTTGGGAATTGCTTCTAAAAAATTTTCATTTTTCTCATGATTTTGAGGTAGAGCCGAGACCAAGTGACGTAAAATCCACAATTACAAATTAGGAAAAACATTTATTTTATTAGATTAGATTAAATCCTCTACAACGGGAAATAGCCACATCCGGCTATTTCATTGTTTAGTTTAATTTATTTAGACTAGAAACAATATCAATGGATTAGAGGAAGTTGTTTTGTCTTGCATATTTTATTTATTTTCTAGTAAACACAAAATTCCAAAAACATTAGATTATATTACTTAGTTCTTTTATTTATTTTATTCCCTTTTGTTAAAATTATTGAAAAAGCACAAAAACAAGTAGATTAAATTTGCTTTCGTAGTTTTAAACAATTAAGCTTTCATTTGTTAGATTAACTAGTTGCACGTAGATTTAATTAGATTCAAGGAGAGTAATCGAATTGATTTAATTTAAATCTGCTTTTTTTTTTGTTTGTTAATTTAGGAACATAGAGTTAATTAGAAAGGAATTAACACAACTCCTTACATATCCTTAGTTGGCTTAGGTTTCCTAAACATTGACCTTGCCCTCTTGCAGATTCTTTGCGTGTTTGTTTGTTTCTTTGTTTTAGTAGTTTGCACATCCACATGACCATCCAAGGCCCTAGGAAACCCAGAGATTTAGTGTGTGATCCTAGAGTGCCACAACAAAACACAATTGAACAGTTTGAGACATCGACTGTGTCCTCAAACACCTCGTTTTTCAAACCACCCACTTTGTTATCATCTCATAGTTGACGGATTTGAACGTCGAAGCGACAACACTTACGTGTTCTAGCATCGTCAACCTGGTAGAGATTAGACCCCACAATTCATAGCCATGCCCTTCCCACGCTTCTCTCATTTCACCTCCGTGACCTTGTCTGGAGATATTTACTAGGCAAACAGCTGGACATTTCCCACGTATTCCACAACCAGTTTGGAGGGTGTTTGGTGACACTGATATTGATAGACTCCTTCATGTGTCCATTCTCCTCTACCGTTCCATTTCGCCCACCCAAGTTAGACAAACATTCATTGCCTTCGAACAATTTCCCTTAGTACCCGTAGAAGACATTCGATTGCCTTGATTACTTGTTTGTCATTTTCGCCATTCCACCTATTCGCCCTAGTTATCCATTTCATGGTCATCTTTCCATATCATATCGATTGTCCCGGCATGATCTCGGGAGGTCAAGTGCATCCTAGAGTCACGTGTTGATTCTTAGACATAGAGTGGCTTGCATGCCTATATAAACAAAACCCAATTGTTTTAGGAAGTAAGTTTAGGAGAGTTAATCTAGGTTTGGTGGATTGTTGCGGGCTTGAAGTTCATAACAAAGTATTGTTGTAATGATTTCCCTAACACAATTGCATCGTTTATATCAATTTGTGTGCACATTATTCCTCTAAGTGATTGAATAAAACTTGTTTATGTTTTTCCGCTATTCATTTCAAATATGGGTTCATTTACAAATCTTTGTATGTTTTCCACGCCTAATTCTAAGGGTTGTGGGGTCTAAGGCATCACTTGGTAGGATTAAATGGTTAAAAGAACAAGTTCTATGGATCCTTCTAAACATTAATAAATTATTAAATTTTAAAAGGTCACCTTGTTCATTATGTTAAAAAGAAAATGGTGAGTATATCAACAACAAATAACGTCTTTGATTCTTTCCCCTACGAGACAAGTGTTTGTTACTGATTTATAAATATGGTCTTAACCATTAGAAGGTTTACGTGATAAGATCCACAGTGAGAAATACCTTGTAAAATTACAAACGAGCTTTGGGCTACCCCTTCATACTATTACTTTCTATTATCCTGCCTCAAACAAGTTTGATTCTATTATTTATGATTTTTCTCGGTTTTTGGTTATTAACATTCTTATGATTTCACTTCCGCATAGCACAAATAGTTAAAAGTATGGATTATCCTTTGTGGAAAGGCTAATTCTTGAAGAGGTGAAGCAAGTAGAGACCCATAATGGAAAGAAAAATCACTTTTGAGGACTTGAAAATCTTGGCCTAAAGATGACTCGGTGTTAACTTCTTCATGCTTACAAACCCTCTCTTACACGGTCAGTGACTACTCCGTAGACTTAAAAGCTTAAATTTACAAACATATTTGTATAGCCAACCATCTGAAACTATCCAATATAAAATTTCTATTCAAATTGAGGAAGAACCAGGTAAATCAGCCCCAGATTATGAGGCAAATACCACAACTATCAAGGCCCTGCAACAATGTTCATTTGAGGCAAAAAGCACAAAGTAAACAAGCAATTAACAAGAGAAACCAAACTCTATAGTGAAATTTCAACTATACTCAAACTAACATAAGATATTTTTCAAATAAATGAAATATCCAACCTTAAGACTACAAAAAGAATTTGAAAGTACCCAGTTTTCAAAAAGAAAAGGTAGGTACCGTATTTACGACACAAAATCCAACCAGCGGAGAATGTTGGCTCACAGAGTCCACCAAAGTTTGATCCCGGAATTAGGACAAGGTTGGGTGCAAGCCCCAGATGACAAAAGAAGCCATTTATGTTACCAATATGAACCACATGCATTCCATCTGATATGCTAAAACTCAAGCGAACACAGATTCGATTTTATCCTCACTAGAAATGGATTGCATAAACAGTTTATGTTAAGAACCTCCTGCCTCGTTAAAATTTCAAAAGCACCAACCCTTGATTGCATAACCAGTTTATGTAAAGAAACTGGAGTTGTGAAACTCAATATCTTTTAGATTTTAAAAACACAGAATAAGGGACAAGTTCGGGTGATAAAAGAAGTCATTTGTGTTTCCAATATGATCTGCATGCAATCTACCTGATACACTAAAACTCAAGCACACATGGATTCAATTTAATCCTCACCTCCTACCTCATTAAAATTACAAAAGGACCAACCCTTGACAGATGGGAAACCCGGAGGACTGAAACTCAATATCTTAGAAATTTGAAAAAATACTATTACCTTGATTGCGCTTGAAAACCTGACTTATGTCTTATTCACTGTGAATGCTTTATACCAACATTTGCTGTAGAAGAAATTTTGACAATAGTTTTATTTATCACTGCTACAAACAAACAAATTTCCATCTTAGTATATTATTTAATAATATAGGCTTCAATAAACTGTTTGTGGCCATTCTAATGATAGTCCATCCTCCTATTTTAATTTTTCTGCACCGCCTTGAATGATACAGCTATATACAATGCACTTGAAAACCATAAAATAAACACAAGTATAACAGATTGTAAGAACAAACTGTAATCCAGAAATATTGCTTCAAATAGCTTTGAAAGTAGTTCAGTTATAGTCTCACAAGAATTATGTAGATCACTTCCAAGCAACTTGATGTACCATATGCTTAGTACAGGGAAACCAATTCTGCAATCAAATAAGCTACAACTAGAGCTGACAGGCAGTATGCACCATCCTAAACGTACCAATGAATAAATCTGCATTCCTCTCATATTAAAATTTACCCAGAACAGTTACACTAAATGCATGTAGATGACAGTAGGAACAACATCGATATTAAGAATCTGCCAAAATTAACCTATACTACTACTTTAAGACCTTAAAAATTTTGAACTGTACAAGTGCCAATTCCACATTAAAAATGTAAAAGGAGTTTAGGCCTGAAAGTCTATGTTGGACATATGACTGTAAAAATCCGCTTCTACATCAAAAACTCAATGTATATATACTCTCAATTTCCACCTCATTCCATGTATTGCAAAATTCACCTCACAGGCTCACACCCTACAACATAGCATTGATCACGAGAGCAGATCTACGTGACAAATTTGAGCCAAATAGCATTAGGCCTTTGCCTTTCCAGCCTGGAGGACTTGCAATCGTTGTTGTATCTTTAGTATCTGCAAAAAAAAAAGAAACCGTAAAATTAGGAAACATGATTGAGTAAAAAGACGTGATGAAAATGGGCATGTTGAACCAAATATGTAGAGTGTAAATCTTCAAACAATGCTGTCTACTGAGATAAATGAAATCAGAACAAACATTAAAATTTCGGCTCTCGTATGATAAAAGTGTTTTATTTTTGTCAGATACCCTAGCCTCACTTAAAATGGCCTCAACTAATATACAAGTATGCTAGCTACCTCAGTACTACTCTGAAAAGAAAGGTAGTAACAACTTAAGTACACTCTTTTGATGATGCTTCTTTTGAAGTTCACATGTAGCTACCCAGAAAAACACTAACACAGTAAGCATAAACCCATAGATATTGGCACACTCTATAACCGCATTGATGCTGTATCTGATATTTCCACCAAACCATTAAACTTGATTGAACACAGAGAGAGCTACTACTAGTGCCTCAGTTATATTCCTTTCCCATATTATACACTGTTCATGCTATGGCTTCTGGCAGGTATCTTCTCTTTTTTCTGCTTAATGGGATCTAATGAGATTGGTGACCCTTTTTTTCAGATGTTTGACTTGACTTTATAGATTGTTTATTTTGCATACCTCTTCTTTTTTAATACCTATTCTATTTCAACCAAGCAAGCTTCAGGTTCTTCAGAAGTGAGAAGACTTTCTTGTCTAAAAGTGAAACTTCGTCTGGAGTTTTTTTGGAGCATTAAAAATACCTACTAGTTTCTCTATACTTACTGATTCTTCTATGATATCAGCAATCACATCTTGAGCCTCAAAAGGATTTGATGTTTCAGAATGTATCTTTTTCCAGTGTCGCCTTTCACCTTAAGAGTGTATGCTCAAGTCGATTGGCTCTGGATCTTTCCTTGATTTGGTTACCACCTTGACTTTGCATTTCTGTGGCCTCCTACGAGCTATTTCTTTTGACTAGTTCAATGGTAAGAGCTATTTCTTGTGACTAGTTCAATGCTAAAGAGCAAAGTCTTGTGACTAATTAAATGTTTGGTCAATCTTTTTCCATTTAATAATGGCTTTGAATGGCATGCCCTTGCTAGATGTCCATGGTGGTGATGAATACAACAGAAAAGTCTGTTTTCACAATCTAACAGGATGCTCCCACACCATTTCAGCTAGGTCCAAGAGGATTCTGTAAGAAAGGGGGTTCGCCAAGTTAATATTAAAAAGATCCTCACATGATTTAGCATCACTTGCTATAGAATTAGCTCTGACATGTGATATTTCACCTATGGCATTTCCACCTTTACAATGTGACTTCTCCCCAAAGCAAACAGGGAAGACATACTCTTAGCCAGACTGCGAGTATCAGATGGCTCTTCCATTCCATTATAGGTTGGGGTCCAATGATCCATGAACAGCACTGATTTATTCATGAAGCAGGGACCCTTTGGAACACCCCTTCCTATCCAGCTTTGGAGGAGAAAATGCCCATGAAATACCCACTTGGCACCATTTAGATTTAATTATTCATGTTAGCTTCCAGATCGTGTTCCATTACCTGAGTGTCCTTGGCCCTGGGTAGGATCCCATTTACCAGCAGATCAGGGTTCTTTCTATGAGATACTTGAGTCTTCACCCTAACTCCTCCAGAAGGAAGTGAATTTTTAGAGGATTTTCCATCCTCTAATAATGTCCATTGGCAATTTTGGGCATGGAGTTGGACTGAACCAGTGCTTTCTTGTTGTGCTGATGCAAAAATCGGAGGGTGTGCTGGAGCGAAGGCTATGGCACTCTATGAATCATGTTGGGCCAGAGGAATTTGTATAACCAGGTTGTATGAGTCATCTCCATCAACATTCATATTATTATTTACATTACTTCCATTGTCTTCTTTACTTCTACTTCCAGAATTGAGCTCTTTAGCTATCTTGTGGTCTCTCTTTGAAGAGATGGCTGCAACATGGTGCAGGTGGTAGATTGACAATTCCTTTTAAGGATGACATTCTCATAGTTCCGGCCATTTCGTACTTTCTTCATCTTCCAAAGCATCATGCTAGAAACAAAATCCCCATGGGGACCAATGCCTTGAATGAATTCCTTTTGGAAAGAAAAGGTTCTTTTTCATTTTCGTGAGTTTTACTAACTAGTCATGAATGTCTATGGCTTGATGAGCTAACTCCATAAGAGTGGCCTGTAGCTTGATAAAAACCCACTTTGCTTGTTGCCCTGTCAAGGTCTGTTAAGATAAAAGATACTTCACATGCTGGTGATCAGCTTGAACAATGAAGTGATTTTCTAATAGGGGTAAGTAATGCTTGAATTTTTCTCATGCATGCATATGGACCAACATTTCCTTGTCATATTTATATTTATATGGACCAGCATTTTGGTCACTGATTTTGCAAGAGAACAATAATTATACTTGTGCCTTCACATTCTACTAAAAATGATTGTGAGAAATTGTGAAGAGTAAGTACAAAGGTGGATATCCTTACCTTCAGCAATTGTATGCAGTCCATGCTTCCTCTATCCATGTGAATCGACCCTTTGGTCAGATCAGTGAGTGATGCCATCAAGCCTCCCAAATCTTCAATAAATTTCCCATAGTAGATTTATAAACCACGAAACCCCCTCGAATAAATCATATTCAGAGGGGCAGGCCAGTGAAGGATGGCTTGAAACTTTTCCGGTTAAACTTTTAGTCCCTTCTTACTGATGATGTGTCTTAGGTATACAGGTTTAAAAGGACTAAATGGGTGAAATGTCAAGCCCATAAATATCGGATGGGAGGATGGGATCTCGTAAGCTGTAAAACATTAGACTTTTTGTTGCAGCTCTGAAACTCAGAACTTGAACATAATACATATAGATGCAACTTCTACCACTTCTATGCTAAACTACTCCAATATTTATCTATAATACATGCCAGAACAACTTCTTCTGGCTTATCAGGGACATATATCTCTTATGGCATTTCAAGTTCTTTGAAAAGTCATGTCTGCCCACATCTAACAAGGTAGAACAAAATCTTACCGAGACTGACTGTAATGAGTAGTCCCTTCTTACTGATGATGTGCCTTAGGTATACAGGTCAAAAAGGACAAAAAGGGTGTAATGTCAAGCCCATAAATATCGGATGGGAGGATGGGATCTCACAAGCTGTAAAACATTAGACTTTTTGTTGCAGCTCTGAAACTCAAAAATTGAACATCATTCATATGGTTCCCACTTCTATGACTACTCTTTAAGAAACTAAACCCTAAACTACTTCAACAGTTATCTATAATACATGCCAGAACGACTTCTTCTGGTTTATCAAGGACATATATCTCCTATGGCATTTCCAATCCTTTGGAAAGTCATGTCTGCCCACATCTAACAAGGTAGAACATAGTCTTACTCAGACTGACTGTAATGAGTAGTTCTTCTCATCCATTATGGGTTGGGATCCAATGATTCGTGAACAGCGCTGATTTATTCATGAATCAGGGACCCCCTTGGAATAGCATATTCTGCGTTGGAGGTGAAAATTGCCATGATATACCCCCTTGGCATAAGATGTCAATCATTCATGTTAGCTTGCAGATCATGTAGATCCATCCACTGAGTGTCTTTGGCTCTGGGTAAGATCCCATGAACCTGCAGATCAGAGTTTTTTCATTCAGATACTTGAGTGCCTTTGCTTTACCTACCCTCGAGGAGGCAGTGAATTTTTAATGGATTCTCCATCCTCTTAAAGTGTACATTGGTAATTTCAGGTAGGGAGTTGGGATAAACCAGAGCTTTCTTGTATTGCTGATACAAAAATATGAAGACATGAAGGAGCAGAGGCTATGACACTCTACAAATCATGTTCTGGCTGTGGAATTTGCATAAGCAGGTTGACAAGTCATTTCCATCAACCTCCATATTGTTATTAACATTATTTTCAGTATCTTCTTCAATCTGCTTCTAGAATTAAACCATCTTGTCATCTTGTCTCTCTTGAAAATGATGGCTGGAATGTGGCACAGGTGGTAAATTGGCAATTCCCTTAAGGTGACCTGCTTGTAGTTCTGGCAATTTTGCACTTTCCTCATCTTCCAAAGCATCATGCCAGACACAAAATCCCCATTTGGACCAATGCCTTTGAATGATTTCCTCTTGAACAGAAGAAGTCGTTTTTCTTTTTCTTAAGTTTTACCAATCAGCTGTGAATATCTATGGCTTGACAAGCTAACTCCAAAAGAGTGGCTTGTAGCTTGATTACCCACTTTTATTATTTCTGTTGAGGTCTGTTATGATAAGAAATACTTCACACAGTGCAATTGGCTTGGATAATGAAGTGCTGCTCTAATAGGGATAAAGCTTAAATTCTTCTCAAGCATGCATAATGGCCAACATTTCCTCGTCATATTTATATACTAGCTTCTCCTTTATGTTGAGTTTTCTACTCTCGCCAGTGTTTGGTGACTGATTTTGCAAGAGAACAATCCCTATACATGTGCTTGGTGCATCACATTCTACTAAATATGATTGTGAGGAATCGTGAAGAGCAAGTACAAAGGTGGATATCCTTACCTTCAGCAATTGAATGCAGTCTATGCTTCCTCTGTCCATTTGAAATTGATCCCTCTTGGTCAAATCAGTGATTGGTGCCATCAATCCTCTAAAACCTTTAATAAATTTTCCATAGTAGCTACATAAACCATGAAACATCATGAATCCCCTCAAATCAATCATATTCTGATGGATGGTTTGAAGCTTTTCTGGATTAAGCTTTAGTCCCTTCTTACTGATGATGTCCCCTAAGTTATATAGGGATATTGAAAAGGACAAAAAGGGTACAATATGAAACACATCAATGTCAGATGGGAGGATGGGAGCTCGCAAGCTGTAAAACATTATAGACTTTTGGTTGCTGCTCAAAAAGTCAAAATTGAACATCATACCTAAAGATCCCACTTCTATGACTACTGTTTAAGATGCTGAAACATACACTATTGCTATAGTTATCTATAATAGATGCCAGGACGAAGCGACTTCTGCAGGTTTATCACATAATTAATTCTCGGGACGGGACACAGGGAGACAGAGGGATGGGGTTTCTGGGATGGTAAAAAAATCCCAAATTTTGGGGACGGCTATTAAAATAATATATAAAATATTAATATTTGAATATTTTAACTTTATTCAATGAAATTTAGGGATTTAAACTCTATTCAGGTACTTTCAAGATTATAATTTAATGTTCTTTGTAAAAATAACAACTTTTTAAAAGTAAAAACATCAGAAGTTTTTGAAAGATTTTTAAAAAATAGGGGACGTCCCCTCCAAGTCCCCAAGTCCCTGAAATGTTTGGGATGTCGGGACATCACCAAAATCTAGAGGACATGTCCTCGCATACCACTGGGCGACTCAACTCTATCATGAATATCCTGCTTAAGTTTACGAAACAATTCTTTATAATCAGATTTATTTTGTGGTGAACATTGAGATGAAGCTCAAACTTAGATTTTTTTAAATTAGACTCGCTACGTTACAGGGATGGACCTGCAGGAAGACCAGAACCGGTACAATATGTATCGAGTAGGGGTCTAGTTCAGTTATGGGTATGTGTTGGGTACGGAAGAACAAACCTGACCATACCCAAGTCAATTCTAACCAAAGTCACCAGGTTTGTGTTCGTTCGTGTTCGTGTTCGTGTTCGGCAAGGATAAAATTCGACAAAAATTCGTCAACCAATAAAGTTCAAATTATATAAACTTGCATTTTTATTATTTTATTTTTAAAATAAATAATAAATATACAAGAATGGTCAAAATATACAAATATTATTAAATAATAAATAATAAATTACATTGCTAATTTTCTAAAGTCCAAATGTCATCTAATTATAAATTTATAAATTAAATTTTAGCTTTTAAAAAACAATAAAAATATATATTAAAAACTACAAGTTAAATGATAGTTAAATTATTAATAATAAATTATAATACAAATTTATACTGCTGACCTAAAACAAATATATTAAAAACCTAACACTACATAATAGCTATTTATATTATATATTTATAATATATATTATTTACATTGTTTACGACTTGCAAAATACTTATTTAATTAAACAATCAAATCGCATGCCATAAATTAATAACATATATATAAAAACTAAAACAATAAAAACTAAACTTAATAAATACCAATGAAAAAATAAAAGCTAAACTTAATGCTACGAAACAATAAAAACTATACTTAATAAATTAAAATGTATTATTATAAATTTATAACGAAAAGACTCGTGCATTGACGTTTAGGTTTTAACCTACTTGTATTGAACGCAGTCGAGGCCGCCAGAGTGAGGATTGAAATGTGGAGATTCGCTGGCTCGGGACGCATAGTGGAGGGCAAATGGAGGGAGCATTGAATGCAAAAAGAGTCTTCCACCGCCGAGCTTTCAAACACAATTTTTTTGACGATTTTATGTGCCACAGTCCCAATTTTTGGGGTTTTAAATTAAATCGCATTAATTATTAGAGTATTCGAATTTCATGCCGAATTTTAACGAATTTTTGCTATTTTATCAGAGTTCGCCGAATTTCGAATTTTTAGGTTCAAATTCGGCAAATTTTGTGACTTGGATTCTAACGTAAACAATGCATACCAAGTGTACACAATCCGAAGAAAAGATTTGTCAAAAAGGACTTCAAAATATTAAAAACATTCTAGACCCTAAAAGACACTCCCAAACTCTTTTTAAACAACACATTTAACTCACATTGCATACTTACCTCTCATTAAAAAAATTCTCTCTCACCTTTATATTTTCAATTGCTTAGGGCTGAAACTCCATGTGTTAATCCTACACCACAACTAAAGCAAGGATTTTGGGGAACTTGCAATAATGAGGAATCAAATGAACCACATAATGATGTTGATGCTCTTGATGAAGACATTAGAGAGTAATATGATTATGAATATAATGAATATGTTGATTTATCTTGATTTTTGTGTATACATTGTAAACTTTGCATAATGTACTAGTTCTAAGTTTGTACATGTTCTAAGTTCGACCAATGAATATCATAACATTTGGCATTGAATTATCTCGTTAGAAAATGTGAAGAGAGAGAATGAAGACAAACCGAAATGCACACATTGTAAATTGTGTGTCCATTATTTTACAATGCAAAACATAGTTACAAAATGGTTGAAGTGGTTACAACCGTACATTAGTTAACACATAACTAATAGTGACTTAATAATAAAAGGTAAGTCTTATATTATAACACTCCCTCTTAAGGCTTATTATACAGAAAGCAAAAACAAACACACTAACAAAAAATTAAAACAATAGAGCAAAACAAGGTTACATATTCTTCAAAACCTCTCTTTGAAAACAATTCTTTGACCAGAAAGAAACAAGAGAATCTTCATGCAAATCAATAAAGACAACTCTTTTGTTTGGAAGAAAACTCGTAATATCCCCTTTGGGATATTAATTAATTATTATTAATCTACTTGCAAGAGAAGCAAACTTAGAAGAGAAACCCTTCTAGGTTCACCTCAACTAACCCAGTGTCGGCTTCAATGCAACCCAGATAGGGTTGGAGTGAGCCAAGGTAAGGGTTCAGATGGGCTATCTAGCTGGAATTTACACTCCTTTAACCAATAAACTTTGCAGAAGTAGAAAAATAAATTAAAACTGTTGAAAATGATTGTAAACTTTGAAAATTAATAACTCCCACAATCTTTATCCGATTTGAATGAAATAACTTGCAGAAGAATGATAAAATTATGCACTTTCCAAAGAACTAACAATCTGAAATTTCTGATCACCGAAAACCCTCCAAAACAACCCCCAAAATCTGCCTCCAAGTCGCTAGGGTTAGAATAAATGCTATAAATTAATTTCAGCTCATACAACCCTTCCAAAACACTCAAACAATCAACCCTTGATCTGAAATAATTGATTAGACACAACAACAAATAGATCTAGCATAAACAACCTCAAAACATGATAGATCAAACCCCAAACCAAGTCGATTTGCCTCTAATAAATTGCAGCAATAATAACAGTCACAAAGTACCACAAACCCTTCACAAAAATGCAGATTTATGCTTTAAATAAATGCGCCAATGCTCTAGACAAGTCGCCAAAGCTAGAAAGGGCATCACCAACAAGTAGATTTGCAAATCTCATGAAAATACTTCAATTGAATATCAAACCAGCACAATAACTCCCACGCAAGAGAGAGAGAACATTAATGGGCATGCATCCCAACTCCAAGCATGGAGTGAAAATCAAATGATCAATTCAACATAAGTCTCATAATGAATCCAAGCTCTCCTTTTATAAACAAGGAGGCACAAAATTCAAATCCTTAGAGAGGGAAATTATTAAATAAAAGCAATTTATTGTCCCAAGGTGTGTCGTCCCCTTTTAAAAGGGTGATTTTTAAAATTTAAAAGCCACCTAAATATTATTTAATTAATTCCCCTTTTAATTTTGCATTGTGGGAATTAAACATAATTAAATAATTAATGCTTTCTAATATCAAATGATAAAAATCACTCTCTAGGCAATAATATTTAATTATTTAATATAATTTTTCCCCTTACAACATCCCAAAGCCCACAAAGAAAGATAGGCTAAGGGTCTTCAAAAATAGGGACATTACAAGACCAAAATCAACATATCGGAAAGCTGAAACATAAGATATGTTTGCCTCAAGATCTTTCCCCTGAGTGGGAAAACATTTTTAATCAGCTAAACATTGATCCTAAGGATGTTTCTTGCCCTAGGTTGTAGAATAAGAAGAAAGCTCTAAGGGACGGCCATTGGAAGAATCCTCCTCCAGAATATGGTAAGTTGAATACGGATGGGGCTTCTAGAGGAAATCAAAGGAAAGCTACTATGGGAGGCATTGGTAGGGATGTTGAGTGTGGGGTGTAGTTCTTTTTCGTTGAGATTATTCATTCTACTACAAACAATCTTGTTGAGGTGAAAGCTATCTACAAAAGGCATGCAAGAGGCCTTGAAAATTGGATGGCATAAGATCCAAGTTGAGTCGGATTCCCAAATCATTATCCACCTGCTTTCTGATAATAGATTGGACTCCTCCCAATTGGCGTATTGCCAAAGAGGTGTGGAAGATAAAACAACTAAGGGGAAAATTTCAAGAGGTCCAATTCAATCACATTCCTCGTGAAAGGAACAAAGTTGCTGATGGACTAGCTAACGGGCTTTGGACAATAAGGACCTATTTTGCTATGGCATGCCCCCTCCATGGTGGTCCAACAAGCTTCAAGAGGATATCAGATATATTCTTAATCTTGATTCTCTATCATGATTATTTTTTTGCTTTTTTGTTGTATAATGCTCAAGCTTGGACCAATAGCTTTCAGGCTTGGCACAACCGAATATGTAATTTTGAGTTTTTCATAATATAAAGTTCTCGGGTGTTGGAAAAAAACAATTCTTTGACCAGTGAGCTCTACAAGCTGCCTCGCAACCTTCATAAAGGTGTAGCTCCCAAAATGGAGTCACTAGTTCCCCGATTCCACCTCCCCAAACTCTCAAATTACGAACCTCCAAATTATTGGACAACCATCAATATTGAGCTACATCCACAGTACAAAGTAAGTTGTTTCATAACCCTCGTAAGTGTATAATTCCCAAGATCCACAAATCATTGAGCTAACTAAACAAACCTATCCATGTTGAGCTTCATCTACACCCGATCCCTTCCTGTCTTCAAAGTGTGGGGCTTCTTTAAAATATGTATTCTCCATCAATGAATTCTTCACCACTTTTAGCATTCAATGGATCTTGAACAATGGGTGCATTAACTTCATTCGGTATGCCTTTGAGAACATCATTGGCTCGAATGCTATAGTTCCATTGTGTGTGACCTCGTTTTTCTGGAGTAATATCATTCAATTTCCCCTTTATCTTTATATGATCTTCTACTTTGTTATACCTTGAGTATAGCACCATCTCAAGTTGAGGATCATCGTTTGTATCTCCTACAATTGTTCTCTTTTCTTCTCGCTAAGAGAGTTGATATCGTATCTTCCAAAGGATCATCTTTCGTATCTCCTACAATTGTTCTCTTTTCTTTTGCTAAAAGAGCTGAAATCATATCTTCCAGAGTTTGAGAAGGCAATTGACTAAGAGTAAAAATGACATTGTTGAATTTAGAAGGTGGATTGTTTAACAAAATGGCTTTGGCATCCTCATCATCTATCATGGCATTAACATAGTGACTCTGTCAGCCATTTTGAATCTAAAAAGTAAAAGCCTTAGCAAAAATATTGCATTGAACACATTTGCTCCAAACAATTTATTTAGAGTATCCAGAATTTTCTTGGATGATTTTTCTATGTCTACATGATCTAACTCAAAATCGGAGAGAGCAAGACCAATAAAGGCTTTGGCTTTATCATCATTGTTCTGCCAATATGGTAATTTAGTGGCATCTGTAGGTGATTTCTCTTTCCCATTAACTATTCCCCACAAATTTGTATTCATCAATTGCATTTGTATTTAACTTTCCAAGTGTGAATATTTGTCCAATGGAATTTACATTCTAAAAAAATTACCTCTTAAAAAATAAACCTTTTTAATTAAAATTTTGAATGTAGATAAATACCCTCAACTGCAGCGGCACTGAAATAAATGCAGCAGTGAAATAAATGTACACTTCTGACTCACAAATCAAAGCAACAACATGCACTTATGTTGATGTAAATGAAAATATTAGAAAAAACCCAGTTTGTTTTCTTTGTCCGCCTGCGCCAGAAAAAGACTGGATTTCAGTCCCTTTTATGTGCCCTAGCGACTGTAAAACTCCTTCTTGGTGGTTGATAATGTCCGTTGTAGAACTCTAGCCTTCATTCTCGATTCACGACAGACATGTCACTGCAAATCACAACAAGAATATCTCTGCAAATCATGACCATAATATTTCTGCAAATCGCGTCAAGAATTCCCAAAAACATGAAGCTTTTTTCCTTGAACTTGTGCCCACATTGTTCCTCCACCATTGTTCAATGCCTGTTATGAACTACTTCGACGCCTTTGCTATTTGCAACTGAGATGTAACAAGTTCAATGCTTCCTGTAATAGCAGTCTGTTAAATAGATTCACAACAACTCTTGTACCCTTTGAGCCCCATGAAAGAGACAGCGAAATTTTGTTGAGGGGTTTTCTAAACCTAAAATAGATGTCTTTCGTCCTCCTTGGATTCCTCAACAATTTGCAGATTTCCACAACCCTTCACAGCCTTCTTCTTGATGTTCGTGCTCCACACCAGGAGCTTCCTTGAACTTTGCACTTTTCGAGCTCCAATGGCTTTGATACCAATGTTAGAAGATGCGATGAGAGAAAGAATGAAGAGAAACCGAAATGCAAACATTGTAATTGTGTGTCTATGTAAGAGATAGTTACAAAATGGTTGAAGTAGTTACAACCATATAATAGTTAATACATAACTAATTATGACTTAATAATAAAAGGTAAGCCTTATATTCTATGTTGTCGGGATACAGTGCATGTACGGGTTTGATACGCGGATACGTCAATTTTAAAAAACTCTTGGGTACGACACATCTATATATATATATACTCATTTTTTAGTCCATAAGAAATACAAAACTTGAAAAATATAGTATGATCAATGTTCAAAACATTCAATATACTTAAGATTTTATATTGTCTATGATATATAAATATTATATTCCTTTGTGTTTCATCCATTTCCTTTGAGATTAATTTTTGTGTTGTGATGGTGGCCATAAAAGATGTATATAGGGAGCTCTGAAGGACCTATTTAATTAGGCTGACTCTAACCTGCCAATGATAACTAAAGAGGTCAGTCCAATGGTTGGTTCTTGCATTCATATTATCCAAAATCACCTTCTAATCCTCCTTAAGGATGCAGGAAGGAGTCAATGTTGTGCCTTAATAGTTTCTAGGACAGCATGCTCTTTGAAACTTTAAGCTATGTAATTTGCGGTTCCAAATTTTTCTATTAGTATTGAAGATCACCTGAGACTTTATCTCATAAATAACTTGTATGGAGGCTCAGATATATGTCCAAATTTAATTGAATAGCTTCTTTCCTTGGCCAATTGTGATGATCCCAAATAATTAAATAAAAAAATGATCGTTTTTTTGCATTGACTAAGTCAAAAAATAAATAAAAAATTGTTTTAATGCCTTAAAAGGCGTATTTCACCTTGGGTTGTTTCATGGGTACGCCCGGGCGTAATCGCACTCGTGGCATACCGAGAAGAACCCAGACGCACCTCGCGCATATCGGGACTTGTGCCACTGACGTATCCGCACTGGATAATTATCGACGTAGGGTACAAGGGGGAGACGAACTCGCAACGTAGCTTATATTCTAACATTATCAATATGTTTTGTGGTTATTAACTTATTTAATTTATTTTGTTTACCGTATGCATACTATATGATTAATTTTACTTATTTGGCTGCCCATGCTCCAAATACATGTGCATTCGACCCTCGTACCCGTATTCATATTTGTACCCATATTCATACTTGTACCAATTATCCAATTTTGCACCCCTTACAACTTGGCTAACTTGCAAATTTGGACTTAGGCAATATGATGGATCCTCAATGAAGAAATTGGAGAAAACAGGTAAAATTTCATGATTTGGGGCACTTGCATTTATTCTAGGCCATTCCTCTTTCTCCTTACAGTCTTAGAAATCATAAAAATTAGAAAAATCTGAAAAAATTGATGCAGAGTCTCAACATTCACCACCTTGTTTGCAAACTTAGTATAATTACTCTTCACAATTAGTCTCTTAGATCTTTAATAAGCCATCTTGACGAGGACTCTTCTAGCCATGTACATTCCTCATTATTATATCACTTTATTCTAACCAATCAGTTTAACTTGTACTCAAAGCTTCAACTATGTTATTTTAATCTTTCAAGGATTCCAAATAACCCCAAAAGAGCAATATATTCACCTTTTAGTAGAATTGTCCTTCCTCGGGCTCTAATGGCATGGTTCTTGATCACTTCACAATTAGGTCATTCCACAAGCCTTTTTGGGAACTGCATACTCTTTCACATACCTTTATACTCCATGATAATGCATATCAAATTTGATGGCCTCACTCCTTGGACAACCATACTTTCCATTATCAATCCTCCTTGACTGGTTTACTCTCCTATTAGTCCTGACTCAAGTCAATTTTTGATGTAAGTTCAATCTCAAAATTCAATTTTCAAACAAGATACCTTTTCTCAATGCTCATTAGGTGTTATGCCTCTGTGTGAAGTTTCATTGCCAACTCCTTTGTATTGAAAGGTTCAAAACCCCTTATTCAGGCCTCTAGACTGGGCTTCATGAACTGTATCAGTTATCTGAGCAAGGACTGTCACCAATTTTTTCACAATTGACAAATTAATGAACCTCAAAACCAGTTAGATCACTCTTTCCTTTCCACTCAGAGACTGTATGTTCAATCTCGAGACTCCTCTCTTCCAATTATTCCCTCAACCTTCCACTTTGTCTTACTGTATTTAGACTACTGGTTCACACAGTCCTCCTTAGTACATTCTGTCATGATCATCTTAAGGTTTGGAGCTAATTGAGCACTAAGTATTTTAAGGATAATCAATGTGAAGGTATAAAGAACATTAGTACTAAAATTCATACCTTATCCCTTTTTAAGCCTTCTTCCACTGTCCTTTCCCTTCCCTGGTTCTCAGATGCACAGTTACATAACCATGAGTAACTTTTCAAGTCAAAAGAGACATCTCATAATCATTCCATCCTTACAAATTAATTATATACTTCCTCTTTTGATAAGGAGAGATCCTCAAGATTGTAATTACTGTATGACCTTGTCTCAGTCGTTCCTTGCAGGCCTGTGCATGTTCACTCAAGGAAACTGTCACAGTAATCTCGAAGAAGGTGAATCCATTCATTTTAATTCTTCCACCAATGCTTAGCTATTCCCTTCACAGAGCTTTCCAGTGATTTTCAAGGTATGTCACTGGTTTGGTTTCAAGCTAGATGGTTTTATGTGTCTTGTAACCCTAGTTAAGAGTTTGAACTCTAATATGGCCTGAGAAGACAAATCTCAATGGTTCATCCTTACCTTTCCATATTAATCACTCCTGTAAGCTTTATCAGGACTGTTACCAACTTGCTTCACTTTCCCAATGCAAAATATCTCATAAACAAACTTATTCCTCTCACTATGCCTTCGTTTCAAGGTGCTCTGTCATGTATGTATGCCCAGAACAGGGTAACTCACCCTACCAAAGAACACCAATCAATCATTTGTCCTATTCTGTGATGATCTCACAATACCTAGATGTCCATCCACCTCTCCCTTTCACAATATTTCAAGTTTATGCTCAAACTCACTCCTATCCATTTGTATGCTCTGTCTTCCTCAAGAAAACACTCAAATGGCTACCTTGAGAGCCTCTTTTGTTACCACAATGACTGTGAAAAGATATTTACCCCTGAACCAACAAGATAATGCAAGAAATCATTAAACTCTTCGAGGCAACCTTCACACAGGGGGAATGAATCTGATTGGATCGTTAAATGCTACAAAAATCATTCATTAACCTTGCAACTGTCAGTTGAGATTTAGATGTGATCCTTCTACAGTCTACTACAGCCAAGATATCAAGCAAACTGTAATGTCCCCTTTTCCGGGACATTACTAATATCTATTTTCATTTGCATTGTAACCCCTTGGCATGCCTAGCGCTACAAGTGGGAGTCTCTAGTTAGTTTAAATGTGCACATAGGATAGTTGCTTTTATTATTTAATTAAAAATAATAAAGTGCACATAGTCTTAGTTTATTAGAGACTTTATTTTAATGAGAGTTTATGTTTTCCCTCCAAAAGGGAAAAGGTCGGTCATTGGATATTGCACCCCTTAGTTCTATAAAAGGAGGTCACATTTCCTTTAGTGGGTTATGTTGATTGATCATTTTGATTTCACTCCATGCTTGGAGTAATGGGATGTATGCCCATGGGATGTATGCCCTAGTTCTTGCATTGCTCTCTCTCTCATTTGGATCCATTATTGAAGAATATTAAAGACTCCATTGTTCTCTCCATTGTGCTCTCTTGTGTTGAGTGAATTTATGCAATATTTCCTCCATTCTAGCATTGGCGACTTGCTCTAGGGTGTGGCACAATTATTTGAAGCATAAATCTGCATGTGGGTGAATGTTTTGTGGTACTTTGTGACTGTTATTATTGCTGCAATTTATTAGAGGCAAATCGACTTGGTTTGGGGTTTGATCTATCATGTTTTGAGGTTGCTTATGCTAGATCTATTTGTTGTTGTGTCTAATTAGTGTGTCTTCACCATTTTCCTTCTCCATTTTCCCTCATTAGAGTGTCTTCACCATTTTCTTGGTGCTATCACCTCCCTTTAGTTTAGGATTTTCCATTTTCATGCACTTTTCTCTCTCCCTGGTCCCTTGGATTGTTAGAGTAGGATTAGATAGTTGCATTTCCTTCTTTAGGAGTAGTTTAACATTAGGAATAGGTAGAGGAACCAGCCTTCTCTAGAGGTTTGTCTCTAAGTAACAAGTCCCACAACTTGAGAGACAATCCCATGTTACCCAAAAACATTGATTGCTCATCCATACATTCATGCAAATTAGAGGGTGTTGTTTTTGGTGATAACAAGACCCGTATTGGCTCCCTAGAATTAGAAGTGATTCAAACAACTCTTCCATCAACTCAATGTATGTTAGAATGTCATCAAAAAAACTAAAACAAGTTTCTTAAAATGAGGCCGGAAGATTCGATTTGCCCTAGCTTGAAAGACACTTTGAACATGATGATTGCAAAAAATTGTCTTGAATTGGTCACTTTCCTTCAACCATATTTAGTAGTATCCAAAAACTAAATCAACCTTTGCGAATATGGATTCTCCATGTAATTCAAAGTGTAGCACATATATGTGAGACATAGGAAACCTATTTTTAAGTCCTATTTAGTTCCCAATGATCAATAACATATGCAGGAACCATCCTTCTTTCTTTTCAATATCACTAGAGATTCAAAGGGCTCTTACCATGTACAATATGGCCCAACTCTAATAAATTTACAACCACGGTGTCTAATTCATCCTCAAATAGCTCAAGGTATAGATATGACATGTTTGGATCATGGTTTCAATTTAATCATGTGTTCTTGTCCTTTGTATGATTAACGAGGAGGATATATCAAAAACAACAATCATGGTAGAGTAAGGTCTGCTAAATTGGTTGTATACCTAGCTACATTCATGAGATTCATGAATGATGTGTTGAGACTCTTCATAAATTCCTTTGTTATTATATAATAAGATGCCATTTGGGCTGCCAATGGTGTCTGGGTGATCGGATTTGGCTTGGCAGCGGCTGGTGGCTCTCACGGCGGTGGCGGAATTTGCATCATCGGCGGTGGAGTCTCGGTTACTCTTCTCAAGCGGTGGCAGACTTGGCTTAGCAAGGTGGTTGGTGGCTTGGATGGTGGCTCGACGGCTGGTCTTGGCTTGCATCGTCGGGTTTGTGTTGAAATTTGTAATATCTGGTCTGAGGACGTATGCATTGTAGGGTGGGGCCCCACCAACCCTCCAGTTCATAGTTCCAGTCAAAAGCATTTAAAAATTAAAAAAAAGATGTCATTTGGGCTACATGGTAGGAGGAGAAATACGAGTTTGCCAAATTATCACTATTCTATTTGGGCTACAAGGTAGGAGGAGAATTCAGGATTGACCAAACTAAGATGAAGGACATTCTTAAGTGGCCAAAATCTTCTAGAGTGACCGAGACAAGGAGTGTTGTGTTAGTTTCCCAATATCGAGGAAGTTCATTGCTTTCATCTTCATAATAGTAACTCTATTACATACCACAGCTGCAAGTGGTAAGTCATTTACTTTGCTACATTCATGAGACCGATGAATGATTTGTTGAGACTCTTCATAAATTTCTTTGTTATGGTATAATAAGATGACATTTGGGCTCCATGGTAGGAGGAGAAATATGAGTTTTTCAAGAAGTCACTAGTCTATTTGGGCTACGAGGTAGGAGAATTGAGGATTGACCAGACAAAGATAGAGGACATTCTTAAGTGGCCAAAATCTTCTAATGTGAAGTTCCCAATATCGAGGAAGTTCATTGCTTTCATCTTTGTAATAGCAACTCTATTACATTCCACAGCTGCGAGTGGTGAGTCATTTACTTGGGCAAAAGTAAAGATGTGGTTTTGAAAAGCTAAAATCAGCAATGCACCAGTTTTGGTTCTACCCAACTTGTATCCAGCTTGTTGAACCGGATACAATGAATCCAGCCACTGAGCAGTTCTATTACAAGGAGATAAACTGGTATGTTATCATTCTGAATTGTTTCATGTGGCAATTTTGAATTATCCTGCTTATGATGAGGAATTGTCTGCACTTTTATAAGAGGTTAAGAAGTTGGAGAATTGCTTGTTGGGTAATGAACTATTGTTCATACCAGTCATCAACCTCTTCAATATTTGCAAGCACAAACTACATTACAGCAATCAAGGCACAATAAGTGGATTGGTTTTCTTCAACAATTTCATTTGTTAATTCAACATAACAAATTGGTGGACATGTTGTTTAGACCACCTTTGATTTTTGGGTACCATATTTAAACTTGACCCTTTCATTTATGAAGCATATGGGGAAGAGTATGCCCAAGACGAATACTTTCAGAAGGTATATCAGCGGTTACAAGGAACCCAAGTTGCAAATTTTGAAGCTTGCTTTACAAGTGTCATGTGTGCCAAGCAATGAAAAAATCAGCCCATAAGAGAAGATCATATGTCCAAAGTAGCTGAGCAGTTGGGAGTGGCCATGACATTGGCAAATTTGCAAGGTATGTCTATTGACCAAAAAATGCAACAAATTTCAATGTTTGTAAGGAGATGTGTTATGTAAAGGTGATTTTAAGTAAAGCCTATATTTATTAAGTTTATAAACCTCGCAAATCTTTTCAATATTGAACTCTAAAAATTACAGGTAATCAAGAAATGTCCTATTTCATTAAGATTCTATATGTTTTATATACAAAGTTGGAAAACTATCAAAGAAAAAAGTTGCTCGGTAAACATTGAGGCAAAATTGAACTTTCAAATGTTTTCTAGTTATTATTTTAGGGAGGGGAGAAATGAATAAAAATTTGTCCGTTGGAAAATATTAGCTACTAAAATTATCACTAGAACATATATCTTAAATACATCTATCTGAAAAACATCAAAAGCTATCAATCTTGAGGTACATGTCTCGTGATTTTTCACATACCACATTGATTAATGACTCCATTACCTTCTTTGCAAATTCGATTTGTGTGTGCCGCCCACTCTTGCCTTGAGTGCCTTCTCAACTTGCACAAATATGCATTCAAGCTTTTTCGCACAGCTCTTTGCATCATGCGCTCTCGCACAAAGACCTAGGAACATGCCGCATTGCTCCAAAGACAACATCAACTTGCAGCAGCACTTTGTGTTGCGCTCGTAGCGTTGCTCCTATGTTGCACCCACAACACCGTGTTTGCAGCATCATGTGTCACTCATAGCCCTATGTCGTGCATGCAACAAAGAGTTAGTTCACAGCACCACAATGCACTCACAAAGAACGCCACCGCAACAACTTGTTCACTTGTTGCGCCATGTGCACAACATGAGCACAACCCGAGCCACCCGCAAAGCACCTCCAGATACACAACACAAGTTAGCCTCTCGCACAAGACCTTCGGGTTGCACATCGGCCACATGGACATGTGCCACATCGCACCATGCCAAGTGGCACCTCCACCTAGCAATCCGGCCGATATGAAGTCATACATCTTTCTAAGTTTCTCAAGAGTATGCCATGTGTAACGCATAAATAAATAAATACATTTATAACTCCAATTTGTTATCTCTCTCCTTTGTTTCACTCAATACTAAAGCTTCTACATACGCTTACAACACATCTAGGTCCTCATCTAGAACGTTGTCACTTGTCCCCCACACACACATGGATCCAGATCATTAGTATCTTAACAGGTTCCTCTTGCATGTCCCTTTGATTGCGGTCGGAGTATCTAAGCCTCAATGTTAAACCACAAGAACCATCAGTTTATCTCGTGTCATTTCAACAAAGCTCCAATGGCCAATGACAGTCCCGCGCACGATGCGATTCACATGATCAAGAATGAAATCACAAAAGCACTCTTAGAACAACATAATTTTTTGTTCAACCAATTTGCAGAAGTCCTCAAATAGGCAGTTCCATCGACTTCATCATTAGGTAAATCTTTTGGTGCTCGAATCGCCCCTAGGTTTCAAGTAAATCTAGACATTTCTGTGTTTGAAGGAAAGATAAATGCAAACGCAATAGACAACCGGTTGGATCAGTTAGATTCTTACTTTTCTATGAATGAATTTTCTAACGAAGACAAGATCAAGATCACACTATTGAAAATTTCTTTACCCATCAAGAAGTGGTGGAAAGCATGCACCCTTGCGAAAGTAGATGGATGGTAAAAAGGTGTAATCCAACCTAGGATATTCTTGGAAGCCTTCAAGGATGAATACTATCTTGAAGATGTCTATAAAGACCACTATACTAAGTGGCAACAACTCCGGAAAAGGCATGAACAATTTGTCAAGCTCTACAACGATGCCTTCACAACCTTATGGAATGTTGGTTCATTTGGGTTCATTTGAGTATGAGCATAGAATTCTCAAGTACTACGACCATTCCTTCAAGCCAAATTGAAGTTGGCCCAAGTCATGACAATTGGACAAAGCCTATCACTTTGAAGTGACCATTGAGGAAGACTCGAGAGTGAAGAGCCAACGGGGCACATTATCGGCACTAAGAAAACACTTGCTTGAACAAGAGCACGTTGTCCAAGACAAGTAAATGGTAATAAAATAAACACAAACATTGTGGCTACTCCAACATAGAGTGCCATGAGCAAATGAACTTGTTTGCATGTGAGGCTATGAAGACATTGTGTCTAAGCGGAACCTCCATACCAACAACGCATGATCCGAAGTAGAGTGTTGATTCCATTCGCAAATATGGGTGTGAGGGAAGCCACTAGATTTTCTATTCAATGGCATAAGCATGAAGAATCTCATCTCCAAAGCAATCGTCAAGCAACTAAACCATCCGGTCATGGCTCATCCGCATCCATACCGCTTGGGATGTATCACTTCCTACGACACCAAGGGTATACACATCATGCATGCAAGTGTTGTTTCACAGATGCTATCCAACTTGTCATAGAGGAGCTAGTTTGTGATGTAGCTCCAATCGATGTGTGCATATCATCCTTGGGCATGCGTACATGCATACTCACCATGGCGTATACACAACCAATCCTCAAAGCATTGTCATTTCAATCAACAACGAGATGTACTAGATTCTTGAAGTGATCCCACACTTAAACCATGCCATGTGAACTCCCGAGAAGATCGCATCCTAACCTCGTCTAAGACTTAATGTAATCAGGAAAATTGTGTTTCAAGGGAGGGTGAATGATCAGGGCACAGCCACGCACCCACACTCTTGCCTTCAGTGCTTTCCCAACTTGCGCAAACTTGAGCTCAAACTCTTCAGGCGCAATGCTTTACACCATGTACTTCATGCACAACACCAAGTAACATGTTCGATAGATCCGAAGACAACATTTGCTCTCAAAGTTGTGCTCGCTTACATGATAACACAACACTTGCAACATTGCTCATGTGTGCATTGGCCACATAACACCATTCTTGCAACATAGAGCATTTCTTACAGGTCCGTGATGCACTCACAAGAATACCACTATACCATGCGCACAACTTCAATGTAGGCCACCCACAAAGCATCTCGAGTTACACCATACAAACTTAGCCTCTTTCGCAATACCTCTGGTTACACATCAACCATGTGGACACTCCAATCCATGTTACCCCATGCCACGTGGCACTCTAGGGAACACGTTACGCTAGCACATCGATTATTGCACACACCTGGTAGTGTAGACTTCTAACAATTAAAAGGTGAAGAGTCACAAATGGAATCCCTAGCAATTCAATTTCAATAACGGTTATCATGCCTTCACGACTTTGTAGTATTTATGTACACATATGTAGCCTTAGATAGCAATCAAATAGGTAGAAGATAAGCAGCCATATGTCTTCAAGAGTATACCATGTATGAGAATGCACATACAAATGAAATACATTTGATTTTCTAGTTCTTTGACCCCTTTGTTTCACTCAATACTAAAGCTTCTACATATGCTTATAACACATCTAGAGCGTTGTCCCCGAGAAACAATGGGGATCAGATCATAACTTCTCACCGACTCGTGCAAGATGACCACAATCTAAGTACACCACTATGTTAAGCGTGAAAATTCTCTCCAAAGAAAAGAGCTCCAAACTCTGCCACATGCCCAACATGTTAAGATTTTTCGATTGACTTCTTTGGGCAAGAAGAAAAACCTTCCATGATGGTCAAATGGGCGTCAAATTTAAGTTTGAAACTTCCTATCATGGTCAAATGGACATCAAGTTTAAGGTCAACCATTAATTGTCAAGCATCTCGTAAACATTGTTGTCCACCACCACCCCCGCCCGCCATTATAGGTTATGCCTCTCAACATAACTAGTGTTTTGTTTAGCAATAGGAAATTAAGTTTTTACAGCAGTTGTTAGTTCCCACTAGGCCATGGTTGAGCATTTCTATGGATTTTGTATAGAATTGTAGACACCTACATTATTTGGCAACTTATCCTTTGGCAATGACAAGTTTTGTTGTCTCTATATTATGACTTGTGCACGTATCCTAAGCTCGATTGACTTATCTCTCTCTCTCTCTCTCTCTCTCTCTCTCTCTCTCTCTCTCTCTCTCTCTCTCTCTCTCTCTCTCTCTCCCACATGACTTTGCTTTACTCTACACACGCTCAATCGCTCATATACTCAAATGTATATATCCAAAGCAATGTATCACTCCCAGGCATCATGCCCAAAATCTTGCTCGAACATCATGAAATGTTTATCTAAGACCATATGGAACAAGTTCAGACCGTACTACTTAGCTGATCCATTCGGTCTTGTTTCCCTCTTCCAACAGCTCCTTTTCTAATTTGATATCTTATTATGGGTCGTTTCTTATCTTATAAGTCCTCCTTAAGACGACAATTAACCTACGAAAGCCTATATAAGTAAGTCTAATCCACTCATTTGAGTAACCCAACATTCTCAAGAGGTCCTATTGCAAAATACACTTCTAAAGCACTCTAGGCTCTCCTAAATCTTCCTAAAGTAGTGGCACATCCTTAAGAGTAGCCACTACTCAAGTCTGGAAGCACTCAAACCAAGTTCAAGATTTTGGCTTCCTCATCTACAAGCCTCCAAAGTTCTTAGAGCCAAGTCAACACAAAGCATGCGAAAGTTACTATGGGTCAAGGGGAATCAATCTAGCATGTGACGCACATCACACAATATCACTACTATGTAAGGTACATTTTATTCCATCTATAATTATCTCGTTATTCTGTGTCAAGAGACACAAGGGCACGTTAGGGAGTTGGCTTAGATTTGCATACATAGTTGCACATGCACTAGGAGAACTACATGGAGTTCGCTCCTACCTTTGAGGGGATGTACCGCAGCACTGGATCCATTCAGCAGGTGGTTGACCATCGAGGCAGTCTTACTCCACCGCACACTAATTTCTCTTTTTGTTATCCAATCATGTGCATTAAATGCTAGCGCAGACATCTATATACCATCATGTGCATGAAATGCTAGTGCAGGTATCTAGGGTTTTATCGATTGCAGGTCACTACAGGAAGATGTCCCACAATTGTGAACCCTAGAGCATCGACAAGGAAGCATATTTTCAAGCCGCCAACAACCACTAGAAGTTGTAAAACCCGAGATATCTTTGTCCAAGACCGTGCAGCCTAAGACCAAACCATATTGCGCCCCAAGACAAGCTATATAGTTCCTAACCAAGTGCACATTGCAAACACAATTCCAAAAACAAAGCACTTCTAGATCTTTACCAATTTGCACACCCAAATCATCCTTGTATCTTTGTATTCAACTAAGTACTCTCCTTTCTTATGTTTTAAGCAATCGTTTCTATATCACATATTGTTTTAAAAGCTATATTTTGCTTTGCACATTAATGTTTATTAATTAGTATAGAATATTCAACCTATACAACTCTAACATCTTTTAATAAAGAAAGAACTCAATACCAAACCCTTATTTATTTGTTTAGGGTGTAAACATTTGGTGAACCCGATCGTTGCGTGAACCCTAGGTGGCCCTAGGACTTATCCTCCTATCTTTGGTGGATGATACTTTTGCTAGCCCTAGGTTTTTCTCTCATTTGTGTTATCATGGCCCATTCCCCGATGATGAAATCTCCTTCAATGAGCTATTCCACAAACACCTTACACTCGAAGATGCATTCAATAAGATGTTACAACGAATATAGGTCCCTACTAATATGGATCCCCCAAAATGTGACATCTATTCTCCATACTTTGTCTTTCAAACGTTGCCAAGATAAGTTGGCTCCTCTCCTCAAGGCTTCCCCTACTTGTAATCTAGCAATTGTACCTAGTCTTGAGCATACACATGAAACACGTTCTAATGATGGTTGTAATTGTGATGATGATTCTAGCAATAGTTCTAACGATATTGGACATGATGATATTGGTTTTCTTATCGTGCATGATTATGTGACGAATGCTAGCAATGAGTCTTTATCTTTTCTTGAAATGGCCAATAATATAACTAATGCAATAACAAATGATACAATTGAATATACTCTTGCTATGGACAATGCTACAACAAAATGCACAATTACACATGATGTATCTACTTGTGATACTTCTCTTATAAATGATGATGTCGACACTACTTACAATGAATATCTTTTTCCTATCGCAATAGAACATGTTACCAATGTTTTTAATGATATACTTGTTTCTCCTCTTCGAATGATTTGCTTACTACTATTGATGTTGCATCTCTCTCTCCTACATATGGTGTTGGGCCCTTACTTCATGATGTTATGTCTTTGCCCACCTCTATTGTTTCCATTGAGGACCTCTCCTCTCCCGTGTCTACACCTATTATTGCTACATCTATTATGCCTACAACTTTGGGGGCAACCCATACCTTACCGCTTGTCTACAATGACCATTCTTGCACAATGCACAAGCCTACTTATGTTTCTAATGCTTCCATTGCTTTTATATCAAAAACATTTCTGGTGGTTAGCCTTGTGTCTCTCCCTCTTTCTCGAGGCTGATACAAGCAAGCCTCATGACACCGAGTCTTTTGCACATCTCTTACAGCCCTAGATTCATATGTTACTCTGTATTTCTTGCACTTGTTACAATTGCTTCCACTACTAGTGCTACTATTGACAATGATACTCTCGCTTTTGCCATTTCAGCTACCGATAGTTTACATGTGCCTATTACTAATATATTTGTGCTTACTCCAAGTGTGGCTACAACTTTTGTTTTCACCTTGCTCGAGTGTTATACTATATATACGCTATGCCTGGACCCTAAGTGCACAACACACATTTATGACCCAAGCCTCTTATATCTATAGGGTTCTCCTTTCACCCTATTGACATTGTCATAGGGTAGCTCATGTTGCCAATGCTTCTTATACAAAATATTCTAAAAATACAAAAACATTCAAATAATCAAATAAATATAAAAGCATTTAATAATTTGCTAAAATACAAAATCAAAACCTATGTATGACTTGATTTGTGAACCTGTTACTTTACATATGTTGTTTGACATACAATTTGAAAGATAGTATATTTCTATATACTTTTACACATGAGTTCACGAGGTATGTGGAGCTTGATGCAAGACATACACAGATTGTTACATGATGACAGGTGTCGGCCCAGACCCTTCCCAGTTGACCCTGCTCTTCTAGGGGCATCTCCCAAACTATTCAAGTGTTTTTTCAGTACAATTACTTTTACTTCCTCATTATGTTCAGTGTTTTATATTTGTGTATATGCTATTTTTCAAACTACTAACATTGCTAACACATGTTTCTCATGCATCGCTAATTTATCTTGATCTATGTTCCAATGGGTTATTGTTTGCTATTTTATTCACATTCTTGCTTGTTTGCTTCTATGTACTTGGCCTATGACCTTTGCTATTATTGTTTTGGTAACATTGTGTCCCTTGTTTGTGGCTTTTATTGCCTACTGCCTATGCTTCTTGTGTGTGACACCTTTGTGTCCCTTGCTTGCAGCTCCATGCCTTTTTGTGACTAGCATATGTGACATTGCTTGTGTACTTGTATGTTTCATTACTTGAATTTTTTATTGCCTTTGCACTTGTTTGTTTGTATAACATGTTTTCTTTACACTGATTGTGTGTTTGTTATCTTTGTGTGTCATGGTTTTTACCATGCACACCCTTGCAAGAACAAGATCTCAACGGTGGCTAGCAATAGCAGCACTCCATGTGATCCAATGCTGATTATCAAATATATCCGACATGGGTACACAACATTTCTTTTAGGTTGCAGGTTCTATTTGCATATCTCATGCACCTCAAAGGAGGGGGCATTCAATAGGGTGTATTACATAAATATTTATGATACGAACAGAATTCAGGCCTCGAATACACAATTATACAGGACACAGATCCTTAGAAACATTCAAACACATCAAAGATACAGATTTGACACAAGTAGAGAACCATCCAACACGGACGGAACTGTTGTATGCTATGGTTCAAGATGGATGTTTCCGTTCCATAGACAGATTTCCAACAAATTTTAGAATTCTCAAATTTCCACAGGCAGTTACAGGTTTTTGATACAAATTTAGATTCATATTACTCATTTCAGGGTAGGGTCTGCTACATTTTGGTACAAAATGTGGGGGTCTGAATACTTCCTTCTTTTTCGGCATTGCATGACTCAAACACAGTTTTTATATAGGATATGGGGTCATGGGTTAGCCATTCCCTTTCAACTTTGTGTTATTTTACACTTGGGCCTAGATCTGTCTGCAGTGGTGTGGTCCATGGGATTTGATGTTATTAAAGTGGCTAGAAGCCTTGTGAAATCCTTCATCTCACTCTTTTGATGGAAGATATTAGAGTGGCTAGATACTCTATAAGCAGTTTTCCCTTCTTTTGGGGTTCTTTGGGACAAATGTTCTATGGCACCTCTCCTCTTGGTGTTGGGTCAAGTGCACTCAATTCCTCTCCAACTTTGGCTTCTCCTTCAACAAAATTGGGAATTGATCACCTCCAATCCTTCAACAACATAGTTCAAATCCAAATCTCCAAGTGCGATAACTTCAAGAGCTTCTCTCTCCCAAAGCAAACAAATGTATTACTTCCATGCTTTGTCTCTTTACTTAATTATATTACAAATGCAATTTTCAAAGTTACAAATATACTATTCTATATTTGAGTTATAGTTCAATTTCTTTCTATGGACATTGACTACACTCTATGTTGCAGGTTTCATCATGGAGCATGCCAACACCAAAGCAAAATCTACAACACCGAGCAAAGACAAAGTGTGTGTACACACTCGAGTATCTTTTCCTTTAAGTATGCGATTTTCATTTCTCACTTAAACATGGGACAAATGTAGACACCTGAAATTGACAACTTTTCCTTTGGCAATGACAAGTTTTGCTTTGTCTCTCCCGAATATGACTTATGAGCGTATCCTAAGCCCAATTGACTTATCTCTCCCTATCCCACATTAATTGCTTTAGTCTACACACTACTCAATCGTTCATATACTCAATTGCATTTATCCAAAGTAGTTTATCACTCCCAGGCATCTCGCACAAAAACTTTCTCAAACATCACAAAATGCCTATCCGAAATCGCATGGAACAAGACCAGGTGGTATCTGCAGTCCGGGCCGACCCATACGGTCTTGTCTCCTCTTTCAATGGCTCCTTTTCTAATTTGATATCTTATTATGGTCCTTTCTTATCCTATCTAGGTCGGCTTTAATGCAACAATTAAACTACGAAAGCCTATATAAGCAAGTCCAATCCACTCATTCAAGTGAACTAGCAATCGCAAGAGCTCCTATCAAAAAAATACACTTCTAAAGCACTCAAGACTCTCCTAAAACTTCCTAAAGCAGCAACACATCCTTAAGAGCAGCCACTACTCAGGTCTAAAGCACTCAAACCAGGTTCAAGGGTCTAATTTCCCTATCTACAAGCCTCCAAATGTCATAGAGCCAAGTTGTAGCAAGAGAAAGTCAACAAAAGAATTGTCAAAGTTACTAAGACTCAAAGGGAATCAATCTAGCATCTGAAGCATGCACACTATATCACTATTGCACAAGGTACATTCTATTCTATCTATAGTTACGCCCGTTATTCTATGTGTCAAGAGACACAAGGGCATGATAGAGGGTTGGCTTAAATTTACAAACACACTTACACATTCACTAGGAAACCTACATAGAATTTACTCCCACCTTCGAGGGGATGTAGTGCAACGCTTGGATTGGTTGAAGACGGGTTGACCACCGAGTCAATTCAACTCCATCAAACATTGATTTCTCCTTTTTTTATCTAATCATGTGCATAAAGTGCTAGTCCAACCATCTAAGGTTTTATCCATTGCAGGTCACTACAGAAAGGTTTAGCACAGTTGTGAACCCTAGCATAAGACAATGAAGCATATTTCTAGGCCACCTGACAACCCACGACCAAACCGCATACAATGCCCGGGACACATTGTATAATTTTGTACCAATGCAGATCAAAGTCACAGTTCCAAAGAAAAAGCACTTCCAAATCTTTACCAATCTGCACACACAGATCGCCCTTGTACCTTTGTATTCAGCTATGTACTCACCCTTCTTGTGTTTTAAGCAATCATTTTCATATCATGCATTGCTTAAAAGCTATATTTTGTTTTGCACATTAATGTTTATTAATTGTTTCAGAATATTCAACCTGTACAACCCTTACGCCTTCAAATAAATAAGGAACTAGTGTAATACCAAACCCTTATTTATTTAGGGTGTAAACAAGAACTTGCCTATGTCAAGAAAGGGGTATGACTATTGTTTTCTTGTGATAGACGGGTTTAGTAAAATGTGCATGTATCTGTCACTTGCAAGAAGACCGTTGAAAACTATGGTGGTTGGATTTTTTTAATGTTTGGGTGTATTTTGGTTTGCTTACCTCCATTGTTTCAAATAGTTAGGTATTATAGTGAGACAAAATCCTCAACTAGAGATGTAATGTTTTTGTGCAGATTTTGAACCACTTTGTCTTTGACAAAAGTGGATGGATATCAATAGAAATAAAAGAGGTCCACCACTTTTACTGACAAATAGATGGGCCAAACCAAAGTACTCAATAGAACATCGAGGCAACACTTAAGTATAATATAAGACATCCAAAGACATGGGATGAATATTTTCCATGCATTATGGGAAAGGCATACATCCACCAATAAGTCTCCTTTTGAGACATATTTTGGGTATTTACCACCTAACCCTTTTGATGTTGTTTAAGTAAATTCTTTAGTATATTTTCAAATTTCAAGTTTTGTTAAATATTCATGTTAAGTTTTAACAGGCAAGCAGTAAAGGGAATGAGATAGAAGCAAAATCAGAAATTGAGAGGTCTTGAAAATTTATTCACATAAATGGCACATCCATCTTTAAGTTCAAGAGATCCCGACAGAATTTTAATCTAAATACAAAACCTGCCATGATCAAAATAAAGTGGAGCATAGATTTGAAATTGGGGACAAGATTTACAGCTTTATTTAAGCTAAGATAGACTCAGGGAAACAAATAATCTTAAGCCACTAATGTATGGTCGTTTTGAGGTAATAGATCAGAAGGATGATTTCAAACTCAACGTACCTCCAAACACTAAGATGTATTGATTGTGAATGTTGAAAACATACATCTCTTTGGGTCTTCTATGCTAAATGAAAAAGATTAAGGTCTATTGTTACCTTAAATTGTGATGTGGAGCATCTAGGTTCACGGGAAATCTTGCATCTCCCAAAACAAAGTTCACTTTAATGTTTGTGGTGGTGGAAAATCGGCATCTTGCAGCTTCATTCCCTATGTTGTAGGTGATCAAATATGGGCAATTACACCCCCAGAATTCCATCACCTACGCAAAGACCAATGGAAGAGGTTTCAGTTGTTTGCCATGGTCACAAGGACCTTCTTTAAGGAAAATGGTAAAATTGTGGGCTCACGTATGTGGCGGTTGCATAACTGCCAGTTTGCATAAACTGATGGTTAAACAACCGCCCGGCAATTTTGCAACCACCGATCTGCACAAAGCAGCAGTTCTGCCCACATTCTTGGTGCACGCAGAAAAACAGCCAAGAAATCGAATTGTCATATTTTAGAGGCGTTTCCCAGCATCTTGGGAAGGCCTGGTGCCACTAAGATTGTTAGAATTGTCAGAGAGATCAAAAAGTGGTATTTTCAAAAGGGAAAAGGAGATTTGGGACAGAGTTGTAAGCAAGGAGAGTTAAGCAAGTTAAGCCATAGCTGAACCAAAGACATATTGCAGAGTGGAAGTCTTTGTCCAAGTCCAAGAGTGAAATGTTGGAGTAGAGTCCATCAAAGGATCATTGTTATCATCTTCATGGTCTGGAATTCATAGTTTGTGTGTGAAATTCTTTGTAAAATAGAAGTGTGAGTTTTAAGGATTCAATTGGGTGTGTGCTTGAGAGTATGTATCCTTTGTAGCTATGAATATCTACGCTAGGGAGTAAAATAAGCCGTTAACTTGGCCCCCTCATTCCCATCTACATCATTTGGGATCAAAGCAAGGTTTTCCTTGTTGGGTTGAGCCTTGAGAGGCTCTAGTTTGTTGCATGTGTGAAAAGTGTCCCGTTGGAGACGAGAAGAGTTGTCTTGGATTCAAATGAAGCTAGAGATGAAGCATCGAAGGTTCGGCTTAAAGAGTGTAATGTCCCCAATTCAGCGGTTGGCCTAACGGCCCTATTTTGGTCTTAGCCCTGGTCATTCCCAAGGGACTAACGACTTTGAAGGTTATTGGGGATGGTTGTCTGGATTCCTACTAGGGTTTTGTTATATTTTGGGCGTTGGGAGGGTCTAATGGGCCCTTTGTATTCTATTTTGTCGTTGGGATCACTTAAGTGGACACTTCTGGCATTTAATGTTATGTTTCTTCGTTGGGGCCACTTAAATACCTTTTTGGTGACTTGAGGGATATGTATTGCATTTAATGTTATATTTCTTTGTTGGGGGCGCCTTTTTGGGCCAAGGCGCCTAGGGGGAAAAAGTAACTTTAAAATATTTATTAAATGGGCTCTCTCCATGGGAAAGTGCGCCTTGGGGGGTTTTAGGGTTTCTTTGACATGAAAAGGTTATAAAAGGAGAAGAGGGGTGAAAGGATATTCATTCATGCATACACCTATATCTCTTTTTTATGTGCAACTGTTGTTTGCAACTTTTAGCTTGTGGAGTAAGATCCCACGGGAACCCTAGCTTCGGTGGTGAGAGATCCATCCCTAGCTAGCAGGGCATTCTTCGGTAGTGAGAGATCTACCCTAGCTTGTCATTTGGAGCTGATTTCAGGGCTGTTTTACAGAGGCATTTTCAGGATTTTCAGAATTAGGGTTTGAGAGTTTTTGGGAGTTTTGGTGGAGATTTTCAGCTGGTTTTCGGATCAGACCTACGGCAGCCATAGAGGAAGGGTTTGGCATCATCTACGGAGGATTTCACAAGGGTTCGACCATTTTCCAAAGGGGGCGACTTGTTTGGGAAATTGCAGCCCTAATTTCTAGGGTTTCTAGCTAGCCGTTTTCAGATCGAAGGTTGGAAAATCATCTACTATATTTATATATGTTATTTCCAAAGTTTCATCATTATTGCATTTGTATTCAGAAAGATATTAATTTTGAAGTTTCCGGCTATTTTAGTCATGCTGTAATTTTCTGGCAGCGTTATATTGACTGAAAAATTCCAAAAATATTTCCCTTGTGTTCTTCATATTATTATCTTGTTCAGTTAAAACTTCAAGTATTTTGGACGGGTATTTTGAGAGTTATTCATATTTTTCTATTCGCTGCCCTAGCTGTACTTTTTCTGCATAAAATCTGCAAAAATCAGATTTAGTATTTTGCTGCAAATTTCTGTGTGTTGTCAATTTTGTGGTAAGATCCCAACTAGGGATATTTCAAAGAGTTGGTAGAGGAATCAGAGCATGGGTTCTTGAAGGCTATCAACAAGATGGGAGGCAAGCCACAGTTGGACACTCATAGTTACTCAGGGAGTCTGTCAAAACGAACTCATTGTTTGGATCAATACGTTGAAGAATAAATTTGACTATGACTCAATAGCGGACCCCAAGAGTGGTTAAGTTTGATTGCAAAAAGCTGAAGGGCCATGCATCGTTGTGGGAAGATCACATGTAAATGGGCAGGCGAAAAGAAACATAAAGAATCAAATCTTGGGATAGGCGGTTCGAAAGTTAAAGGGTAAGTTATCGCCCTCGGAGTTATCGGTTGAATCTATTCAAGAAGTTGCAAAGACAAAAAGCGTTGAGGGTAAAAAATTACACAAGAGGAGTTCTGGACTAACCAATTAGGTTGGTCACATAGAAGATTGTGATGAGAAGGCCTCAAGGTATGTAAATGGCCTTCGTATTTTTAATCAAGATGAGTTTAGGATGACTACCAATTGCACATGAGTTGCAAACTACGCGGAGAATAATTCAATGTAAAGTTAGTTGGAGTTGTGTTTTTGTTGATGGAATGACAATGTAAACTATAGGCCCCTTCTTTATTCATATAGCTCTACCTAAAGATCTTGGAAATGAGGGCAAAATTCTTCACAATAACATTTTTGTCCTCTTCACCTTGTGGATTGTGAGGCCCCACACCATTTTGAGCAAGGTCTGTCCACAATTATCGTGTGACATGAGGTAGTGGAAAATGCCTTGGGTGGAGTATGTCGCACGAGGGGGCACAATATTTGTTGAAGTTGACGACAACAAAGGATGGCAAGTTTGGGGGTTGCGATTCTAGATTGTACACGAGCTCCTCAACTTGGCTGAGCTCCCCTGTTATACAATCCAGATTCAACACCTATTGGCCTTTGCACAAGAGCATTGTAGGCACCAAATGAGTGTCGTTGAGGTTGGATAACACGCCATGTCTAATTTAGTGAGCTCTACTTATTTGCATAAAGATGCTTTGCTCCTTTAAAGGTTGCTTGCTCTCATGGAAACATGAAAGAGTCTCAGACGTGACATGAGAAGATTCCAATCCTCCATTGTTGGATGTGCATTTCTGATGTTGGTTAATAAAAGTTTGAATTCCAATTGTTTTGGGCTCCAACCTTCTTGACAAAAATTTTGTCCAAGGTAATGACCATGTCAAATCGTGCCAAAGTGCATGACTAAAGGACTTCCCTTCATATAGTGGGATATCATCCACTATGTATAGCTAACCTAGGTTACCCATGAATATGACTAAGAGAGAAAAAAAAAAAAAAAAATGTTGAGGGAATGCTTTACGTACCCTGCTGTTTATTTTCCCAACATTTTTGGGACCATGAAGCTCATTTCATCGATGATAATCTATTCAATGTATCTCATACGATCTTCGAAAACTACCATTGCTTGTCCTTCGAGTGCCTTCATTTCTCGAATGGGTATTCGCACCAGAATGTATAGTAGATATGTTTATGTTGAATGCAACAATACCTATTGGAGCTAGTAGGAGAAGGGAGGACATGCTTCGCCTCGAGTGTTTGTACAAAACTTTTGATGCAACCTATCAAGTACGACTTTCTGTATTTGTTGTACCTTGAACAATCATCTTTAAGGGCAATAGTTTCGCTTTGCATGCTAATGTGGCCAATAACAATTATAGAGGAAAGTTGTTTTCTAGATAGAAGCAATGGAAAAGGCTGGGGAGATGAAGGAATAGTTGGAAGTTATTTCTCGATGCGGGGTTGGTCTATGAATTGAGATATTGTACTTTGTAAGTTGAGAGGGACACCGTCTTCTGACCAAGCATGACCATTGTCAAATTGATGCATTGCTAGATGGGTGCATGCAAGATATATCTCCCCATTCCTACGTTCTATTTCCATGGAGCATTATCCTTACCGGTCATTGTCGTTACTATATGTTGGAACCGCCATTCCATATTCGATTTTGGTCCTCTGTATATGTGAAAGCTAGTAAGAGTTTTTAATTTCTTCCATGTGTCGGAAAGGTTAGTACAAGAGAAGCTTTGACCAACATAAGTCTTCACGGGAAGAATCATCAACTACAAGCACATCATTGTAATGAAGAAAGCCATGGTTGACTACTTGGGTTTTGTTGCCTTTTTCATCTATAGACAAAGATGAGTGGTCCTATAGTGACCATGGGCTTTATAATATGCTCCATTAAATGAACACGCTGCATTATCATGGCACATTAAAGTGGTGTCATGATAATGCCAAAGAGCTATTTTGAATTTTGTAACATATGTTTTAATCCAAGTAAAAGCTAAACAACATTAAACTATTTTCCATTTCTTCGACGTTTCACCATATATTTATGGATATTAAATGAGATGCACGGATATAAATTTTAAAGACTAAGGAATTGTGAGTCACATAATACAAAGCTTAGAAAACCACACAAATTTGAGAAAACAAAACTTATATGCGTGAATGCTTACCTATTCATTTTGAGAGAGAATTATCAATTATCCAAACAAAACTCTCACCAAAATCCAAACACTTCCGTTGTGTTGTCCTGTGTTTTTACAGGGGCAAAATGCAATAGAAGGCAGGACAATGATACCCCTGTGTCAAAAAATTCAAGTTTTACCTTTCCAAGACACCCTAGGTCTATCCATTCTTAACACCAAACCTTACTCAGTCAGTGTTGATCCCTAATTGGATGTCCATCCAATTCCCCTAGGTGATTTAGGAAAGCAAATTCAGTCCCCCTAGGTGATTTTAGGAGCTTTTGGAGAATGCCAATTTTTGAGCAGTTTTGGGAAGGGCTACCACTGGCCTTCTCGGGACTAATGCAACCCCCGAAGTGGAACAAAGGAGAAAAATTCAACATGGAGATGCATTCAAGTGCCAAGAACATTTGTGAAAAGGTTTTGGGAGATCCGGAGGTTTTGGAGCCGATTTAGCAAAAGTGGGTTTTCGGGCCTAAAGGAACAAACACTGCGAAGGAGTGCCTAAGCTTCAAACAAAGATTTTGGGAGCTCATGAAGATTCAAGAGCCCAACAAAGTACCTATGGAAGGTATTTTCCATGCCCTAAATGGTGGAAAAAACGAGACATCGTGAAACATCATGCACTTCCACAGCAACTCACTCTTCTTCGGCGCACAATGGCGGTCCCGAGAAAGAAGGGGCCATTTGGAGGTGATGCAATCAAAATTGAGGCTTAAAACCATCACCATTCAACTTAGTGGGTGGTTTTCAGTCAAATTCATATAAAATTTCACCTCTAAACTCATTTGGGAGCTCAAGATATCTCTGTTGCAAGTTGGGCCCAAGGTAAGAGTTCTCGCAGTTAGCCATTTTTCAAGTGGACACGTGTCAGCACCAGGAGCCTGGCGGGATTTCATGTCCCTTTCGTCCCTTTAGCAAAGGGACATAAGGGACATCAAAATGCACCCAACCCTTTTTAGCCCTCAGATCACCAACGTGACCTTCCGCATTGCCAGTTAAGCCCCGGGAGCTAGTTTGAGCCTCCCCTCTCCCTGCACGGATGATCGCCAAGTGTCGCAACCATGCGCGAAGTGGAAATTGATGTCCCTTTTGTTCCTTTAGCAAAGGGGCATAGGGGACACAAAAATACGTCCAGCCTCACTTAGGCCTTGTGGTCCCTCATACGTCCAAAACTTAGCTCCCAAGTGCTTCTCTCAAGCCCCCTCACTCAAACGCATGCCCAATCAAATTATGCCAAATGTCGCAACCACGCGCGCGAGGATTTTGCGTCCCTTTAGAAAAGAGACATAGGGGCACAAAAATGTGCCCAGCCCCTATGCTTGCTCCTTGGGATGAATAAAAGCCAAGACTTAGCCATGTTTTAGTCCAATTCATCCCCACACACCTCCATGCCTTTAGGAACTCCGGCAAAATTTCTTCAGACATCCCAACCTCCATTGCTACACTCAACCAGCTCTTAAAAAGCTTCCTTACACTAAAAACATAGAGATCTCAGAAGAAAAGCGGATCAAAGCAATGAAGAACAAAGAGAAAACAAAGATCTTCATCCGAAAAAACCCTCGTTGCCACCCGATGAAGAAATCATCAGTAACTTGCAAACCACGACACGGATCGAAGCACCATTTTTGTTGTCTTCATCATTTTGAAGGCCGTAAAAAACATAACAGCAGATCTCTCACACGCAGCAAGGATTTTTACAACAAAAAAATCATCTTTTCCGTGCAACAAAGACAAAAAGCTCATCTCCCATTAAACTAGTGATCGGTTTGCCAAGAAATTTCACCAGTGAAACGAGCAGAAAAAACCCACATCAAAAATATAATTCTCATCAAAATCCAAGGAGGGGAAGCAAACTTGCAATTTTCAATCTCCATTAATGGTTGTCGTGCCCGTAGCCGTTCTTAGGGTGAAAATTTTCAAGTTTTAAAATTTCATTTACCGACAACCGAGTAGATCCAAAATTTCAGAGGATTGATATTGGACAAAAACCCATATCAAAAAATTTCGTCTTGTCGTGATCCGATCACCAAAAGCATACTTACTAAAAATAGCAAGCCTTTCTACACGAGAGACTGCTATTTCGGGTAAGTCACCACCTGAAGAAGCTACAAAGAAGGCGGTGAACACAGAGGAAATATCGCAGGCGAAAATCATTAGAAAGGTCACCTCGGTCCAAAATTGATACTAAAAATAGTAAGTGGTCCCATAAGCACTTGCTAAAAATAGCAAACTGGTCAGAAGGCGAGAGGAACACAGTGAGAAGAAGGAATTCAAGTTGTCATATCAATTGAGGTTTGAAAGAGCTGAACTTTCACACTTACTAAAAATAGTAAGTTGTCTCATAGGCACTTACTAAAAATAGTAAGTCATTCAGAGGGTGGATTTCACAAAGGGAGCATACTAGGAGTTGGACATTCAAGTTGGCAGCTGCAGTTAGAGTTCGAGAGAAGTATTTTCTAACACTTACTAAAAATAGTAAGTTGCCCTTCCCAGACATAGTAAGTGTTGAGTTGTAATCTCCCCTTCTAGAATAAGTTAGGAATTAATACAAATCTGATCACACACACTGAAAATAATTAATTTTCAAACCCTAACTGCTTGCAAACTTCAAAAATTCATATCTTTGGCTAGGGAAGTCCAAATGAGCTGAAATTTTGGATAATGGACCATAAAAATATGAGGAACAATATGCAAAAATCAGATTTTGCACAACCAACCCAAAACCCTAATTTTCACCTAAAAAGTAGATCGCCCAACACTTTTAGGGCACAAAAACTACTCCAAAAAGTATGAAATCACCCTCTCCTTATTCCTCCTAATTTCTACAATCACATTCAATATTAAATCAACCCCAAAACTACAGATCTGAAATAAATACTAATTTATAACAACGGGAAGCATGCAAACAGCTGAAATCTTCTAAAATTGATAACTCCTTCAATATTCCATGTTTTCTCTTCAAATAAAATGCAAATAGTTCTATAAATTAAGATCTTTCCGCAGAAATACAGATCTGAATTGTATGATAACCGAAATCCCTCAAAACAGTCCCCAAACCAGTCGCTAGGGTTTGAGTAAATGGCATAAATGATTTCCGGCACTCAATAGCCCTTCAATACACTTAAAACAGCTGCCCAAACTCAGCAAAAATAAGCCAACACAGATCAGATTTTGAATAAAGCTTGTTCACCCTTAAAACATGCTAAAAGATGCCCTATTCAAGTCGCCATAGTTAGAATAAAACCAGCAATAACCAGCAGATCTAAAACACCATAAAACCCTTCATCATATTCAATAACATGCAGATTTTACTCTCAATTAAAGGCGCCAAAGCTAGAAAGAGAATCACCAACAAGTAGATTTGCAAATCTAATGAAAATACTTCAATTGAATATCAAAACCAGCTCACTAACTTCCCACGCAAGAGAGAGAGAGAGAAAGCATCAATGGGCATACATCCCAACTCCAAGCATGGAGCATAAAATAAATATCATCATAACATAAGTCTAACAATGATCCTAGCACTCCTTTTATAAGCAAGGAGGCACAAACTTCGAAATCCCTAGGAGAGGGAAATTATTAAATAAAAGCAGTTTATTTTCCCTAGGTGTGGCGTCCCCTTTTTAAAAGGGTGATTTTAATATTTAAAAGCCACCTAAATATTATTTAATTAATTCCCCTTTTTAATTTGCATTTTGGGAATTTAATTAAATAATTACTTGCTCCATAAATATTAAATAATTAAATAAATATTGTTTTATAATGTCAAATGATAAAAATCACTCTCCAGGCAATATTATAAAATTATTTAATATAATTTTTCCCTTGCAACGTCCCTAAAGCCCACGGGGAATGATAGGCTAAGGGTCTTCAAAAATGGAGACATTACATGAGTAATCATGAAGTTCAAGTTTTCAGGAATGAAACCAAGCACAACCTTTCTCTTTTGAGTATGAGATAGATGACAATGATGTTTCCTATATGGATTTCAATGATCTAAAAGCTCGCATGATGACAAAGGAAAGAGGGAAGATCGAAGATAAAGTATTCACAAGTGGGTTGTTTGTAGCTGCGGGACACCCCGTGTCCGTACAAAGCATTGAGCTGGTCTTGGCTTGCTCACATCACTATGAGCCTGACACACGAACAATTTGAGCTGACAATGGTATGGCAATGGCAAGTCATAGCTCAGAACCATCTCACTCACCTTGCAAATTCCAACATCACCCAACATGGTTGTCATCACGAAGGAGAAGGTTGTGCACAAATGGGAAAAAATGGATGCATACCTACAAGGGATTGCACTAGGATCATGGATGAAGACAAGAAGAAAGCCTTCAAGGATGCCAAAGACACTTTCGAGATGCGAATTTCGTGAGGGCTATTCGGATGTGATCACCCTCCTCAGTCAGGTGATGGGAGAAGCAAGTGACGGAAGGAAAGCAACGGATTGATTGGGGGTAGATAATCAATGACAACTTGCACCTACAGTTGCTCCAAGTACCCGTGACAAAGAAGTTCTACATGACTTCTTATTTGGTCTATTTGCTCGCCAACTCGAGGTCATTCAAAGGATTGGCTCTCACCCAAAACATTGCTGCCAAGGTTCCAACATTCGAGAAACTCCCTCAGTTGGTAATGGAGGAAAGTCACAGACACTTCACCCATGTGAACGATGCGTTCACGATGTTCGTGGTCTAGAAATTTGGAGGGTGATGTGGAAGAAAGGATGTCGCCACAAGCGGCATCCTTAATCAAAAATATGGTTCCTATTTCATTCAATTCTCAACTTTCTCCTACTTGCGAGTTTCCGGCTTTGACCAAGCTCCACTAAGGTTGCCCAAGTACCTTAGTGATTCAAATTGTGTTATTTGAACTCTGCAGCAAGACATACGGGTGAACAACAAACTCAGAAGCAGAAGAAATAAGTTGATCTCATTTCCCATCTCTCTCGGGGTGTTCACATGTAAGAATGCAAATGATGCATCCCATCTGGAAGCTACCTTCGCACACTTAACTCTGCATCCCTACATCGCCAGAGCCAACTTCGACATACGAGCTGATCCAGATGTCTTTCATATCCCAGAGTTGCGCCATGTTCTACAAATTGAGGACTATTGGGCCAATTGTGTCGACAAATTCAAAGTACGAGAGAAGGATCACATGAGGATGACAGTTGATGAGATGAGGAAGTTTTAGTTCTCTTGGTATGAAGATATTTTGCAAGATGATGGAATAGAAATGTATGATCCTGAATATGAGGCAATCAAGGCTTCCCCATTGCCTCAAGTCAATTGGCACATTCACGAGTCGGGAGATATCAAGGAACGGCTGAGAAAGTGGTCAGAAGAACGAGGGATTGGTTCCAAAGGAAGAGAGCCATTGTCATTCAATCATGAAGTACCCCCACAAATCAGAGACAAGCTTCACAGAAGTCATCATCGAAAGTGGTGGAAATTACTTCAAGTTCAAGACACCTGGAGCAAGTTCAAAGCGAAAAGCCGCAAAATTGGAAACTTCTCACGAAAAGTCCCTAAGAGAGCCAGGATAGAGGAAGAACTAGTTGCGAAATGCAAGAGGAAGAAGAGCACACAATTCAAGACCCAGTCTTTGAACTACCACAAGAGGCCTCACCTCTTGTCCATACTACTGCCTCTCTCGTCCAAGATATGCCTCCTCCACCTGAGCAGGGAATGGTTGATATGCCTGTCGTAGAGCCTAAGTCTAATGAAATGTTCCCATGGATGCAAGAGATAATAGCACTTGATACACGCACTGTTCAACAGTCAAGGTCCCCGATTTATTGGCAATTGCCTCATTGGCCAAGGAAGAAAAGAAAGCTCGCACACGGCCTCACGGTTCTACAGTGGAGAAACATGTAACCAATATATTGAGGTATCCCGACCTAAGGTGATCAAGCCAGTGGATGAAATGACACCGCTGATTATGAAATGAGCACAATCCAACTAGGGTTGGCTACTCATGAAGGAGATTTGCATATGTATCAGCTAGTCTTCTACTCGCTTGGTGGCGAGGAACAAAGAATATAAGAAAAGATTGACGAGCTGGAAGAGCAGGTGCAAACTCTTTCGTCCTATGTATAACACCTAGTGGATCCGAGTGCCTCAACAATTCCTATCGAGGAAGTTGCACCCATCAACAACTTTAACCCAAAATCTATCAAGAGGACACAAGAGCTCACAAGTGCAAGGACGAGCTAATGGCGAATGGATCGACACAATTGCCGAAAAGGGAAAGTCAGTGCTCCAAGAGGCAGTCAAACTCTTCTCCTACATGTGTGCAACTGCAAACAAGGTGTGAGCGATCAGAGAAGATTTGGAGAAAGAAAAGGATCACTGGGATCCTCTGTGTCCATTGGTGAGTGAAATGAGCAACACTCGCTCCCGGGAGCTGATCGACAAGAAGGTTTTTGACACCCCTTCTGAAGACTTGTCACATGTATGGGCAAGGGCCTTAGAAATCAGATATGAAGCGATCAACCGAGCCATCGCAGAGTTGGATGACAAAGAGGAACGGGCATACAAGTTGCAAGACAAAGTATCAATCGCCAGATCTAGAAACTCGAAGTGCCTGCAATGGAAGAAAGCACAACAGTTGACGAGTTGATTGGGCCATTCGAAGAACATGTTAAAAAGGAGGCAGGCAATCCATTATCCTTCAATAAGGATACTCTAGAGTCCCTATCAGAGATTCGTGCCGCCATTGCACTCATTGCAGAAAAACACCCATCATGGTTTGGAAAGTGCAAAGATATCAACGGTGTTTCGGATGGTTGGACAGAGACTCTAAGATGTGTGTGTATTCCCACACTGACAGAGTGGCACCTATTGCGGCTCGTTTCAGTAAGGAATTCAAGGAAACAAAGATCTTCTCGGCGGCGTAGGATGGAGATCTTACGAATGATTATTTCCCCTTCTTCTTTCTTTCTCTCTCTTCTTCTTCCCCCAACTTTCTGTCTCTTCAATGTTATAACTGCGTTGGGGTTGCACTTTTTAATATGCCTTTAAGTCAATTAAAAGTGACTTTAGAAACATGATGTAAAATTAAGTTGCCTTGTTTTTATAAAAGGGACTTAATATTTGATAGGAATGTGAATAGTCTAAAGTCAAAAATAGGGCATATGAAGTGTCACCGGGAAGATGAAGAGTTGTTCCTCTTCTATAAATTGTAATGAGCTCCTCATTTGAGCTTCTTCTTAACTTCTTCTGAAATTTCTTAGTTGCTTTAGTCATTTTGTGAATTCATGAGAGAGAGATCCTTGTGAAAAGACAAAGAGATAGCAAATTCTTCCATTCCCCACTCTCTAATTTCTTCCATTCTCATACTATGTACAACTCTAGATTTTCAATGCTAATTAAGGAAGAAGTTTCTGTTTTCCATGGCATATGAATGTGTGCATCTTTGTATGCATGGTTTCCTCTAGCGGTAGCATTAAAATCTTGTGGTTTTCTTCTCTTTAATGCATGTGATGAAATTTCTAACTAGTGTATGTAAGAATCTAATTTTCTACTTGCAGCATTAGTTTCCCCACTTCATATTCTCACTCCCTTTCCCGCTCTCTTGACAAAGTCCTCTCTAGCAAGCAATTGCTAGCTTTGCCACAGGGTCAGTGGAGTGCCCCTATTGGATCCCACCGCAAGGCCACCACGGATAAAACTCACTTTACTCGCGCATGCAAATACGGAAGTTGCACCGTTTAAGTAGAGGGACTTTGACTCCCAGAGCATTGGCAAGAAATCCACAAATTTGTCCACCGACAAATTTTCGCCAACACGTTGCCTGAAAATGAGCATACCATCGAGATCTTTCACAAAATCAATGCAACCTCAAAGCCCTATGCATGTACTAAACATCTGCATTTGTCAGACGTGTATATGGGTAATTTGGGCATTTTTCATTTATCTCATTCGTTTCTCTGTGATTTTCTGTGAATTTCGTGATCTTTATTGTAAAAATGGTGAATTCGCTGATAATGGCAAATTTGTTTCAAAAAACGAGTTTTAACAAACCAGAAATTAGTCCTTTTGGTGGAGAAAACTATAATGGAGCCAGGTAAGAAACGTAAAATATTTTTAAGATTACAGGTGACTATTTATGTGTTGTATGTCATTTAAAACATTAAATATCTACAAATCCTAGAAAAACATTAATGACAATTTGCCTGTGCAGGAAATGATATCTAATATGCTTTTTGTATTTTTAAGTGGCAAAATTACCCCTTCGTGACAGCTGCAGACATACCTTTGGCTCCATTAAATTCATGCAAACAGCAGTTAGATAGCCCAAAACTGAAAATCAAATTTGTGGAGGGATTTTGATTTTATTGTAATGATTATCTCTTTTCCAGAATTAGATCTGGCAGTAACCGATCAGATAGAGAGTATTTGGGTCGATTTGCTTATGTGTGGCACCACACATGCTTCCACACCAGCTCTCAGGCATTACTATCCCCCTCCAAACTGCTCCCACACCTGCTACAGTGTGTGATAGTATTCACGCTATAGTGCACAACAATATTCATGCCAGGAATTTGCACTGGGAAATATTGCTGGGAAGAAGGCACCTGAAAACACGGACAGTGCCGGCAGATATCTTCTCCATAAAGAGATGCCTTCCGGCGTAATAAGATTGAGGTCGGTGGAAGAATCTTGTCAATGTGCTTTGAAGACTGAAGAGAGGTTGTCCAAAGAAGAGGAAGACTAAAGTTCTCACGAGGTAGAGAACATGTGAATACCATAGGAGGACAGCATGTCATGAAGGAGTAGCAAGTACTTCTCAAAACAGAAATTTCAGTCAACACCCAGGAGGAAGTGGGTATCCTTCTAGAGGAAGAGATAGAGAAGTCAAGTGTACATGTTACAAATGTGGAGATATTGGGCATAGAGAATTTGAATTCCCATAACCGCAGCAAAACAGCAGCAGGAGAAATGATGCTACCAATCACATTGAGCAAGCAGATATAGAGAGTGTTACCTCTTCCGATCACGCCAAAGACCCGGAACATGGAGAAGCTCTTATGATGAAGAGAGTCCTGCTGAAACCAGCCAAGAATAACAATGATCCGGTGCAAAGAAATAGTTTATTTAGAACTGTCTGTAAACCTGGAGGAAGGTGCTGCAAGTTTATTATTGATAGTGGTAGCATATAGACAATTTGGTGTCAAATAAGATGGTAGTAAAACTGGGTTTGAAGGAGATTGTCCATCCTAACCACTACAAGGTTTCTTGGTTGCAAAAGGGACATAAAATTTTGGTGCGTGGACAATGCTTGTTTAGTTTTTAATATGGTTTATACAAGAATTAGATATTGTGTGATATTATGCTCATGGATGTTTACCATGTGTTGTTGGGAAGGCCTTGGCAATTTGATAGAAAGGTTGTACATGATGGTAGGATGAATACCTACACTCTTATGAAGGATAGTAAGAGGTTCACTCTTATGAAGGAACCCATTGAAGGAAAGGGCAGTAGTAGACAGCCATCCTAAGTTTTTCTTGATCTCCAGAAAACAGATCTTAAGAGAAGTGAAGAAGGAGAAAGTTTGTTTCGTTTTCATTCCCAAACCCATGGAAGGTTGAGACAGCAAGTGGAGTGGATGAAATTGCAAATAAGGTGATAGTTTATGGGGTGATGCTAATATCTCTCAAAGGATTTTCCAGATGGGTTGCCACCCATGAGAAGCATTAGTCATCACATGGACTTGATCCCAGATCGAGCTTATTGAACAAGGCAGCATGAGGAGGTGAAGAGACATGTCCAAGAGTTGTTGAACAAGGGTTTGATAAGAGAAAGTTTGAGCCTATGTGCGATTCCAGCCATACTAGCACCTAAGAAAGATGGAGAATGGCATATATGCATAGATTCATGAACCATCAATGGTGTCCCCAAGATTTCACCTTGAAATCTGGGACTACCCCTTTTAAAATTTTCGTTCTTTCCAAAATAACGGGTCATTTTTTGTTTTTATTGTCTCCATTACGTTAAAGTATTCCCAGATAATCATATAAGCCAATTTCGACAAATACCCACATGCTAAAACTCGTTTTATTCCTCTGTCGGGTTTTGTCTGAGAGAATTTTATTTAATTATTTATTAAATAAATAAAGTTCTGTTTAAAATAAATTGTGTTGCAATTGAACCCTGTTGAAGATTTTCATGCCAGTATTCCCACCTCTCAGTAGGGTATTCACCAGGGAAGAGTTTTTACGAACCAGCTATTCGGCAGGTTATTTTAAAAAAGCAATTGTCTGCAACTTACGGCAATGTTTTTGTTTTTATTTATTTCTTTTGTGTTTGTTTTCGGTTTTCTCCACAATCTATCTATTAAATTCCCCTTGATCCGTTCATTCATTCTATATAGCCTGTTTATTTTCTGGAAGTTCGGAAGTCATCCATGGCCTCAGACAAGGGGAGAAATTAATCATGGAGTGCTAATTTCTGACAAAGAAGGAAGGATGTAAGTGAAATAAGCTTCTTCCATGCTAGTCGCACTTTTTGGAAAGAAGGTTTTAAGCTGCCAATGGGAATTTTGGTGGTGGAAGGAAGATGGGAATTTTAAGCCTTCTGGAAGGTTGTTTTTTCCCATCATTAAAGTCAAATCACTTAAGTGAAAGATGGGATTTTTGGAGCTGCCTGGAAGGGTAAAAATTCCCATTGCTTTGCCTTCTTATTTTTAGCATGTCTTCTAGCCAAAAGCGTGACCCACCTTGGCATAAATACATGCTTTAATTAATATTTATTTTATTTATTCCTAGCTAAAGTTGGCACCAAAAATAGGAAGAAAGTCAAAGCATGAAGGAAAGCTAAAGAGAAGACAAAGAAGCATGCTAAAAACAAATAAAAGAATTACATGGAAAAGCATGCTGAATGCAAACTTGGGCGCCCAAATTGAGAGAAAAAACATAACCTATTATTAATAATTGTGAAAAATAGGAAGAAACAATTATTAAATATAGCATGCAGTTATCTATATAAGCATGGGACGCCATAAAGAGGAGACAATTAATTCTTTTTGATGGAGCATGCTGCCCGGAGAGTTTTGGCGCCAAGAGGAAGAAGTGATTTGCATTAAAGAATATTTTTTATTGTTGGAAAGCTTCCAGTTTTGGCGCCTAGGGTTGGAGAAGCTTTCTTTTTGTTATTCAGAGCATTTGCATGTTGGTATAAGTGCCCAAGTGAATTAAATAATATTTTAGCTTGCTTGGCATGCAAGCAAAGTCTCAAATTTTAGGGCAACAAGCTTTATAAGCAGATTTTGGTGATAGAAATTAAGCATTCATGCCATGGAATCCATATTTGTCTAAATCATTTGCAGGTATTCATCACAGGTGCTCATATTGGTGAAAAGAAGTCAAAATCAATGTCAAATACATTGAATATATCTTCCGAATCAGAAGGAATTGCAGGATCTACACAAATTGATCCAATTGCAAGATCTTCTAGCAAAAATAAAAGAAAAAGAACTCAGACAAAGATTATTCCAGGCATGATGAAGCGTGATGAAAGAGAAGGGTCAGCAGAATCATGCATTGTTTCTAGGCTTACCGAAATCAATGATATAGACATGGGCCCTGAACCTATCACTGATTTGATTGACAAATCCAAAGCCACCGGAAGATCATCCCTTATGCGGGCAATAAAAAGTAGCGGGATTATTCAAGCTTCAGCATTTCCGATCATAGCTCAATTGCCCGAGTTTGTTATGGAGTGTGCAAGGTCTTATCATCCTCTTTCTAGGACAATTTGAGATGCTGCAAGGAAGACAATAATCAGGTTGGATGCACAATTCATTAATTATTGCCTTAAGCTTCCGGCACGGCCAGTGGTGATTGCAATTAGCATGCAGGATGTTGGTAATAGATGGGAAGACATTGAGTCACATGTTTGACAAGTATATTTAGTTTCAGAACAAAGAAAAAGCGTAGAGTATGATGACGACATATTTTCTTTCTTCTTCCCTTTCCTCTCTTATTCTTATTTTCTCGGACAAAATTGTAAAACTAAAGTAATTGGTTAAAAGCCATTACTTTTAGTTATCTGAAAAGGTCCTTAATTGAGAATAGGTGGCAGACATGCAAAACTTTGATTTAGTCTTCAGATGCATGTCATGTAGAGAGAAATTTCGGGGAAAGATTGTCAGTTGTTTTCTTTATAGCTTCTGCATGTGTCAGTTCAGTTATTGCTTTCCTATTTGTAATTTCCTTCTATACACTATAAATAGAAGAAGAACCTACGGGTTAAAGGATCAGAATTTGTAATCAACATTCTTGAGTTCCAGACTTTGTGTTGAAAGCTTTGAAACCCTTGATATCTTTCGAAAAGTGAGGAATTAAACAGCAGATTTAGGAGAACTTTGTGTCGATGGTGCATTAGCTTCTTATTTCTATGTAGATCTTTACATAAACTTTGCATTGTCTAAGATTGAGATTAGAAGCTTTCTTTACCTTTGATTTTGTATTGTGAGATCTATTTGTTTTATTTGTGTGTATGAGACCAACTTTGTAAACTATTGGTTGGATTACACATCTTCTTTTTCTTTCCGTATTCAACTATTCCCCCTTCTGCAAATATTTCTTTCTGACTTTTTACTTGTTGCAGAATTGCTTAACTATGGTTCATGAGTTTCGTAGTTAAAGTAAACCCACAGATAGTTATTAGAATACATAATTGATAGAAATCTTACAGTGCCTCACCGGTAAATGAGGGAGATTTATCTCATGACTACCTAGGTTTAGCTATGCATAAAATCTAGCCAACAATCAATAAGATTACTATCAAGTATAGATTTCCATTTCCACGGATGGATGACTTGATGGATTGTTTGAATGGAGCCAAGTATTTCACGAATATGAATTTGAAAAGTGGATATCATAAATCAGAATTAGAGAAGAGGATGAATGGAAAATGACATTTAAGATTAGAAATTGGTTGTATAAGTGGGTTATGCCATTCGGATTGACAAATGTACCAAGCACCTTTGTGGGACTTATGAACAAAGTGCTGAAACCATATCTTGGTAAGTTTGTTATTAGGTATTTGGATGATATTCTGATTTTTAGTAGAACAAAAGAGGAGCACTTGATGCATTTAAGGCTTGTTTTGCAAAGATTGAGGGAAGAGAAGTCACCACTAAACTTGACAAAGTGCAGCTTTATTAACGAACAGTTAGTTCATTTGAGCTTTGTTAATTTCCCACGATGGATTGAGGATGAAACTTGAGAAAGTGAGATCCATTGGTGAGTGGCCATCACCAAGGAGTATGTTTGAAGCAAGAAGCTTCCACGGGTTGGCAAGTTTTACAGGAAGTTCATTAGGAATTTTAGTGGCGTATGTGCACCTATCACAATAAAAATGAAGGGTGATAGGAAGGAGTTTTTTTGGACAGTTGCAGCAGATGATAGCTTTCAATTTATGAAAAGGGGTGATGGAACAACTAGTTGTAGCATTGCGGATTTCAACAAAGTATTCCAAGTTGAATGTATTGCTAGTAATACAGCAGATGATGGATTTTTGAGTCAAGAAGGTAAGCCCATTGCTTACTTCAGCAAGAAGTTGAATGAAGCTAAGAAAAGTACTTGGTCTATGATCAAGAGTTTTGAGCAATTGTTCAAGCATTGAAGAAATTGAGGCACTACTCATTACCTAGGGAATGTGTTTTGTTTATGGACCATCAAGCCTTGTAGTTTATAAACAACCAAGGTAGTTAAATCAGAAGCATATGAAGTGGGTTGAGTTTCTACAAAGTTTCTCAGTTGTTTTAAAACATAGAGCTGGAAAGTCCAATAACGTTGCTCATGAAAAAAATAGGTGTCTTTTTGTTGCATGAATTGAGAGTAGAATTAGTTGGAATTGACTCCATGAGAGAATTATATAAGAGAGATTTTGATATAGGGAAGTTTTGGCAGCATGCAAGAGCCACCAACATGGAAAGAACTCTAAGGTTGGATTATTTCAATTAAGAAGGTATGTTGTTCAAAGGGTAGCATTTGTGCATACCTCATGGCTTAAAAAGGAGAATTTGGTGAGAGAAAAGTGTAGTGGAGGTCTATCCGGTGACTTTGGGTAGACAAAACATTGGCGCAGCTGTGTGAGAGCTACTCTTGGCCACGAATGAGTAATCACACTCTCAACTTACTTTATTCCTTATTAGAATGGAGGGCTCTAGATATTGTTTGGCATTGTGGATTGGCCACCTTCTTACAAGGCAATTTCTCTCTTATGGGGCACCGATTTGACGTTGCTTAAAAATTTAAGTCAGAGATCAACCCACTACAACCCTGACCTTTAAACCAAATTTGGTCAAATATATCATTCCACCCATGTGACTTATGGAGCCAAAAACAAGGCGAACTGCTCTTAGGGCTCTTTATATATCAGTTTGGCTAATCCTATGTTTATTGCATAGTAAGAAAATTCGGCAATACTCGCTGAGTTGGCGAGTTTGAGCCTAGAACTCGTCGATGTTGACTGACAATACGTAGAAACACGGCTTTAACACTCAAAAAACACATGCAGATTTTTCCCTTTATAAGGCCCTACAACATTTCATTTTCATTCACACAACCATTTGAGCTTGCATTGCTTGTGTTGAACGGATTTTGGAGCGAATTCGAATAGAGAATTTGGATAATTGCATTTAGAGGTAAGTTGTTTTTTTAATTCTTTAAGTTTTTCCAAATTTGGTGTATATTATTTATGTTTATAAATTCATATTGTAATTCTAAATACATGTAATGTAAAATCGAATGCTTTTAAATTTTTATAGTGTTTTGCAGCGGAGGTAAAAAAATTATTTATTTTTACGCAAATTCGTTCTACACTATTTAAATTTTATGTATGCGTATTGTGTCGATTCATTGAATATGTTTTGTAATTTTAAATGTGTTGATGTGATTGCGAATCATTTTAAATTTTAAAACTCATTTCGAACCGGAGGTATATCATTTTATTAAATTACGGTGAAATATGGTTATTTAGGCACATTTCTTTTTAATTTAATTAAGCTTACATTTTTAATGTTTTAAATATGCATTGTGTTGCAGATTAGAGCTTAACAATGGCATCAGGCACGACATCTAGGTCAGCATCACTAGCAGGAACCGTTCCTACGAATGCCCATACCCTCACTTGGAAGTATGGTGTACGTGGAGCAACTACAGGAGCAGTTACTTGCAATTTTTGTGGCAGAACAATGTCTGGAGGCGTCAATCGTCTAAAGTATCACCTTGCATCTATTATTTGTCGGGACGTGTTGGTTTGCCCCAATGTTACGAGAAGAGGTAAAGTGAGACATGAGAGTAGAGCTAGACGAGAAGAAACTAGAGAGGGAAAGGGTGCAGGCAGCCATAGCACAAGCTGTTAGACTTGGGGCTGCAATGACAGAGGATGATGCGGCAACAATCGTGGGCTCCACTCGTGTTCCACGCATATGAGCCAGAAGAGGCACATCTTAATCAAGTTCGAGCAAAGGCATGCATAGCTTTTTTGTGGGAAGGAACACACCTAGAGCACAACCTTCATTCAAGCAAGTACACCTGAATGAGGGTATGCACGAGGAAGCGGATAAAGCATGTGTTGTAGTACTACAACCTTCCATTCAATGTGGCAAAGAGCCCATACTGGGAGTACTTGATGATAGCGTTGACAGTTGCAGGGAAAGGGTACAAAGCACCCTCTCCAAAAGATTTGAGTGGAAAATTGCTCCAGGGTGCAGTTGTAGATGCCACTACAATTCTAGAAGAGCAAAAGAAACAATGGAACAAATACGGAAGCACCATTCTTTCGGATAGGTTTACGGATGGAAGGAACCACACCCTCATTAATTTTTTAGCAGCTTCAAATGGTGAGATGGTGTTTTTGAAATCTATTGATGCCTCTAACATAGTAAAAAAAAAAAAGAATTTGAGTGTTATGTTAGAGACGGTTGTATTAGAGGTTGGTATACAGAATGTTGTGCAAGTTGTCACAGACAATGCAGCAACATATGTGGCGGTTGGGAGACTACTGCAGAGAGACATCCATCACTCTTTTGGACTCCTTATGCAACTCATTGCCTTGACCTTCTTTTGGAGGACATAGGCAAAATTGATTGGGTGAGGCCGGTTGTAAAGATGCAAGAAACATAACAAAGTACATATACAATCACCCTTGGGTTCTGAGTTTGATGGGGGAACACACAAAGGGGAAAGATCTTGTTCGAGTCGGTGTCACAAGGTTTGCAGCTAACTTCTTGACGTTGCAAAGCATTTCTAGTTTGTTGACATCTTTAAAGCAAATGTTTGTGAGTCAAGCATGGCTAGACTCACAATATTCAAAAAAAGTTTATGGAGAGAGGGTTGCAAAGATAGTTTTTGATGATATCTTTGCAAAAAGAGCTATAGCGATCATCAAGGTAATTTCAAACTTTGATTTATATTTCATTACTTTATTTTAATTTGTTAAATTATAAATATATTGTTTTTACTTTTTACTTTATTTGTAAGTTTGTAACCTTACATTTTAATTTATGTGTAGGTGTCAAAGTCGTTGGTGAGGGTCTTGTGTTTGGTTGATGGGGAGCAAAACCCTATGGGATACATTTATGAGGCCATGAATAGGGCCGAAAAAGTCTATCTAAAACTATTACAGGGGGATATTGTCGGATATGGTCCCTTTTGGGAGATTATTGATCGAGGTGGAACAATCAACTCCCCAACCTATTCATGCGGTGGGGTACTACCTCAACCCCAAGTATTTCTTCTCTAACGGCTTCACGAGATGTGAACGGAGAGGTTATGGAGTGTCTTTTAACATGTATTGAGAGGATGATACGGATGTTAAGACGAGGGACCTCATCATTTTAAAGCTACAAAATTACAAACATGCTATGTGGAGGCTATTTTCTTCGGTGTTAGCTATCGAGGGAACACCACACAGACACCTGAGTAATAAAAATTAGAATGTTTATCAAGTTACTTATTAGTTCTGATTTGATTTTATTAATTACTTATAAACTTTTGATTATCTTGTTTGTAGGTTCTTGGTGGGAGGATTAGGAGGAAATGCCCCGCATCTTCAAAAGATAGCCCTCAAATTCTATTTCAACCTTGTAGCACTTACGGATGTAAACACAACTAAAGTTTGTTTGAAGCCATTCACACGAAGAAGCACAAGAGGTTGAGTCAAAACGGATCAACAACTTGGTTTTTGTGCAATACTGATCTCGACTTCGCACAAGAAAAGTGGAGGCCACATCAAAGGAGCTTATTGATTTGGATGATATAGATCCATACGGCGAGTGCCTTTGGGCGAGAAGAGGAAATCCTGCGTTCACGAGAGGACGAGATTACTTCTTTTGAGAAGGAAGCTATGGATGGAGAAGCACTCGCAGGAGATATTGGATTGGATGACATCTTAGGAGGTGATCTCCAACATGCAGCAGAGGAGCCACTACCATCTACTACCAATTGGAACCGAGAAGCACATCCTTACAGGAGCGAGGAGGCTTGACCAAGTGTGGGGACTAGTGGAGCCTCTAGACCCTCTCCCCAATATTTCTCTAGAACAGGAAGAGGAAAATGTAACTTATTGTATATTGTAACTTGTATAGATATGAAATTTATGATGATATTTTTCAATGACAATCATCATAAATTCATAGCACTTATCAACCGGCTGTTGTATTCGCATGATGATGCGATTTTGTATTGTATTTGTATTCAAATCTAATAGAAAACACTTCTCCAACATTTTATGGACTCATTTGATACATTTTGTAGCTATATGTTGCTTAAAATTTATGTTTTTTAAAGAAATTTGCATATTTTTTAAGTTGCCAAGTATTCCCGAGTATTCGCCGAGTCTTGCCAAGTCCGAAAAATTCAGTCTCTGCCGAGTATTTGCAGTACGAGTATGTGAACTATGGTTTATTGTATTCTATCTTTTCCATCTTCAAGGTCATAGTTCGTTCAAACATTTTTACATTAACTAGCTCATCATCTATCCATTATCCATGAGCTCCCTCTCAAGTCATGGCTTTGGCATCAATCAAAAAATTTCCTCTGCAAAGCATTTTTCATAGTTTCTTGAATTTAGTTCACAGCATTTTGTAACTAAATCCTCTTGAAGGTAGTTTCTCCAATTTATTCAAAGTTGTTCACATCTACTTTGACTCTCACTACACTTAACCAATTTCTCCAGCTTGATTTCAAAAGTTTAAAATAGCTCTTGTTACAAATCTTATTTGAAAGCTTCTATTTATTTCTAAAATTTTCACTATTTCAGTTACTGTCCAGTCTTGACTCCATTTCACAATATATGCCCATCGCCCAGCAAACAAGACAGGCCATATTTATCCTCATGATCTGAGGTTACAATAGCTGGCCCACAACCTCTTTCCATAGAAAATTACAACAATTGTTGGTTCAGTGATAAACAAGGCGATTTGTATAAGATCTTAATTGCAACTACATTGGTCATATTTATCCAGTTGTCTGAGTTTACAATAGCTAGCCCCTAAGCTCTTTCGATATAAGACCACGACAGTTGTTGTTTCAGTCATAAATGCAATGGTTTTTTTAATTATAATTATAACTAATTTCTCTAGCTTTGTCTTCTATATCTTGGTTCTAAACAAATTTCGGTCCTCCAACTAGCCCTCAGAACATGTCTCCCATCATTGTACTGTATTGCAGATTAAATCAAACATTTAACGCATAGGATTAATCGTGTGTCCCCTTCTGTCATTTTTCCATCAGAAATTGGCAATGAATTTAACTAAAGCCAAAACTGCATTAGAGGTTAACTGACGATTGGTGGAGGAAGAATTAATTATTAAACATCTACTGATACAATGATGACTGAAGGAAAAATAGTCACAACTTGAAGCTACTGTCCAGTCTCAACTCCATTTTGCACTATATGCCCATCGCCCAGCAAACAAGACACTGGTCATATTTATCCTGATGATCTGAGGTTACAATAGCTGGCCACAACCTCTTTCCATAGAAAATTACAACAATTGTTGGTCCAGTGATAAACAAGGTCATTTTTATAAGATCTTAATTGCAACTACATTGTTCATATGTATCCCAGTTGTCCAAGTTTACAATGGCTAGGCCCTAAGCTCTTTCCATATAAGACCACAATGATTGTTGGTTCAGTGATAAATGCAATGAGTTGTTTAAAATTATAATTATAACTATTTAAAGACTCTAGCTTTATCTTCTACATCTTGGTTTTGAACAAATTTCAGTCATCCAACTAGCCCTCAGAACGTCTCCCATCATTGTACTGTATTGCAGATTAAATCAAACATTTTAAACATAACCTTATGTATCCCTGTGTGTCATTTTTCCACCAGAAATTGGCAATGAATTTAACTAAAGCCAAAACTCCGTCAGAGATTGACTGACGATTGGTGGAGGAAGAATTAAACATCTACTTATACAAACGACTTAAGGAAATATAGTCACAACCTTGAAGATATCAAACTTATCAGGAAGATTTTGGAGAAGACATACAAGGCATAAGTAATGATGCTGCAAATCTCAAATTCAAATGCTGAGGATAAATTCTGAATGTCCCGTGGCCCTAAGAATCTCTCAAGAAAAACAAATGAAGACAACTCTATTTTTAATTGCAAGCAGATCTATTTATGCAGCACGATTCCTACTAAACATGGATCAACTACACCATTCAACAGAAGCAGAAAAAAAGATATAAATTGCTACATGCCTCCTCTTTTTGGCATTTTGTTGCTCCTCTAATCCTTTAAGTGTTCCATCCAAACGTCTCCTACATAACAAGAAAAAGTATGAATGACTATAACATTCCAACTATATGCACCATTCTGAGGCATAAAACCTACGAAAGTATAAGTAGAGAAACAAAAAACTAGTAGTAATGTTATCTCCAACAAACCCATATAGCCTCCCTATGAAGGAAGCATTGAATTGATTGTTTAAGTATTATCATACAACACAATATAATGTTGAAGAAGAATAACATAATATGTTACTCATTGGAAAGCAACAAAACAAAGACTTCAAATCGCTTTGTCTCTAGTCATAGAGACAACTCCGGCTCTTTACAAATAATTTACCTGCCTATTTTTTTCTTTTAATTTTTTTGTGATATTAAAAGTACTACTAAGCTAATAGACAAGAATTAAGAACACTGGCATATATTTCTAGAGTTCGACCAATGCAAATCTAGAGCCGAAAAGAGAGATTAGATTAAACTCCAGGCTATAAACTAACTCTTGACATTATCACATAAATTTGACAAATAGAAAGACAGTAATTAATCAAAATCATTCTGAAATGTTTTCATAATTATCATCTTGTATGCAGGGAAAACTGTATGGGCTCTTTTTGCCTAATGGCTATTTTTTTTAACCAATTTGTCAAATGGCAACTTTCCTAACAAATCAGCCAACTTTATATAAAATGTCTATATTAACTAAATTCACCAAAATTTGGAAGGATGAAAAGTAGAGCATTTGTTAGATCTGGTCAAAAAAGCAGAAACAGACTGGAATTCTCATCTCCCTTTGCCTGCAATGGCAGACTCAAATAGCCAACAAGTAGAAGCTAATCCAAAGTTCCTCAAAAACAGCTGCCTTCCTACGGCTGTTACTGAACCAGCCCCAACAAAGGGCCTCCCATGACACCAATCAGACATATGGGGGCCCTACTTTAGATAGACCCTGACTGCAGACAATATATAGCTGGGGGAGGAGAGCGTCTAAACTATACATAGTCAAGCCCATAGCACATATATATAGAGGGGCGGGGAGCAGAAAGCGCCAACGGCACTATCTATATCCCAGGCACGAGGCTGAGGGGGACTAACTATAGTCATGCACTCACCCACCAAAATCAAGTTCAATAAAGCCAAAATTAAAGAAGACCTTCAATCAATAGAAGCTCACGCATTCATATGCCGATTTACTGGAATTTTGCTAGGTACAAACCCTTACAGAAATGGCTGATTTCAAAATGGAAAATCAAGCAGAATGTTTCCTCTGTTCCCATCCAACAAGGGTTTTTCCTTTCAATATTCCTATTTTCTGAAGCTAGAGAATCTGTTTTTACTCGTAGGCTCCATGGCTCAGGGTTGTTTGACCAGTAATTACATTAAATATCTTGCTTTTAAATGCTGCATATGCCATGAGTATGGGCATCTTGAAAAAAATTTTCCCTAAAAGAGCACCTTATTGGAATCAAGAGGATAACATGAACACAAATAGTGCCCTAGGAAAAAAGAAAGCGTATAAAAACAGAAGCAAAAACATGCATAAAAATAGTTATGGTGTCTGAAGTCCCCGAAGAATGAAAATTGTGTATGACATGCAAGGTAAGTCAATCTTTACTGAATTTCTGCAACTATGTTCATAATTCCCTGCTATAACAGGAGTTGATTTTAGCAACATAACTGAAAGGATGGACCATTTTTTTAGCTTCCCTCACTTGCCTAAAAATGACTAGTTGCTGGAATTCAGCATCCTCAAAGTTTCAAGCTTAGAGCATGCCCCAATTTTATTGTCTACCCAGATGGAAGACACATACCAAGGAGACTGATGGGAAGATCCCTGCAAATCGGGAGGATCCAAGATTTTCTGTCTAGCTAAAGCTTGTAAGTAAAATATGTCAAGAATTGCCTAATAGGGTTGGAAGAAACAAATCTTTGGCAACATTTTTTCTGAAACAGAAAGCCTTGGAAGAAGACAATGAAGCCATCCATTACAAAACCCAACAGTCTAGTTTAGTCTGACCTTAAAAGAAACCATGACATGTCTTTCGGAGTTTTATCAAATAGTAAAAACTAATCCATTCAACTAACCCCGACGACTAGTGTTAACGAATTTATGGGTAATTGGTTTGTCCCAACCTCAAGGGAAGTGAGTGTCAGGGTTAAGTTGATGCCACCAATTCATCAGTGCTAAAGCCAACCTAAAGGAATGATCAGTACCTCCATTAGGTTCGCTTCATTCTACAGTAATAAGAGATATAAGTTTCTTGATTTGAGTCAAACTCCCCAAGGAAATTGATTGGGTAGCGATCAAGGGAGAGGGCTTCTATCGAAAAAAGTCATAGACTAACATCGGAGACTTTAGGTACTCAGCTTATTATTGGAAGCTAAAGTCAACATTTTTGGCTTTAAAACGGGCTCCAGAATATGCATATCTTCCATCAATCTGCTAGGACTATAAAACAAATCAATTGCATCTCTCTCATCACTACCGGGAGGGCACTACCTTCACCTCCCCTACAAATATTCAGCAAACGGCTATAAATTACTTTCACAATCTACTTTCTCTAAAATATAAGGATACAACAGTGGCACAAAATAATCTCCTTGGGTTCATTTTTAATTTGATTTCTAGTGACCAGATCCAAGCTCTCCTGGAACCCATATAAGAACTAGAGGTGATTGCCTTCTACGTGGAGAAATAATAGTCCCAAACATGATGAATTCCCACCTGGTTTGTCTTAGGATTTATGGACATTACAAAGGCTGCTTCCAGCAGTAGCGAGACCTGGAAACCTGGGGAATTTTTGACACAGTTCAATTGCACCTTCTTAACCCTGACACTTGATTCATTTTGGCCAATTGCACTATGCAACACCATTGACAAAATCACCACAAAGATCATGGAAACAGTGGTCAAGTCAATTCTTCTAGACATTATTTCGCCAAAACAAGGTGTCGTGGTCAAAGGAAACAAATTTTGGATAGCATTAACATGCACGCATCAATCCATCATTTGCAAATTGAAAAAGTAGAAGGTATGCTTACCAAGCTAGACATCAAATAAGGGCTATGAATGACTTAACTACGAGTTTCTTCTAAGATGCATTTGGCAGTTTGGTTTCTCTCAAGAGTTGTGTACTTAGTTCAAAATTTGATTGCTTCACCCAGATTCTCAGCCTTGATAAATGGCATTCTAACTGGGTTCTCTAAAGCGTCTTGAGCACTGTAGTACAGAGACACCATCTCCCTGTATCTTATCATTAATTTTGCAGGCAAAGCCTTCCAACACAATTTTTGGCATAGATGTCAACTCAACTTTCAAGCCAATTTATCATCATCTCTTTGTGGATGATACTATACTCTTCAGTCAGGCCCTCGCTCCAGAAGCAAAAGAATCTAGGAAACTACTAGATTCCTATGAAGAAGATTTGGAGCGATTGTTTAGCAATGTAAAATTTAAGGTCTTCGTAATCAATATAAATCCCACCAGACAAAGACACCTAACTGATCTTCTCCTCTTTGATATTGTCAAGCACCTATGCAAATATTTGGAAAGCCTTGATCTGGATATCAGGAGGTCCAGGGAACAGTGAACAGATGAGGATCTTGATGTGTTGTATGCGAATGAAGAAGCAATAATGTTGAGTGAAATAGGATAGAGGAAATAATAGAATTGGAACAAAAATTATATTAATATGTGCTTTCTTACATGGCATACTCTCAAGGGAGAAGTATGGTTGCTTATCTTCTATATAGCTAATTTCTGTCTAATGCTACAAATGTGAATACATATATTACAAAGCCGCAAAGGCATATTGAAACATTATGGAAGTTGAACAGCTTGGCCTTCCATATATGACTTCATCTTCTGACCTTACGTGGCTTCACTGTCAGGTGCACAATATGTTGTCAAATGCTTTGGCATAATGCAAGCTCTGGAAGAGAGAGCAAGATGCTAGAAGTTGCGGAGAAGTGCTCAACATGCAATTGTGGTGGCATGTTACCTAGCATCACGTAAGAGGCACACGATGCAAGGGGCTGCGAGATGATGCACAAGTGACCAAGGCACTCAAAGTGAGAGCGCAGATCTTCAAGGATGCACAGAAGTCATTCGCCCTTTCTTGAGAAGCAATCGTCCCGATTGCATCAGGTCTACGAAGCAAGTGCAGAAGCTTGGCATCTAGCTGCATCGTGGTGAACCATTTTCCGAGATCACTTTGGCCTACCATGACAACTCTGTATACTGGCATTGAAAAGTTCCAGATGTACGTGGTTTCCACAACCTGATTTGTTTCTGATGGCTTAGTTTGTGCTATTGTAGGTGGTGAGTGTGTTAAAATCTTCTCAGGATTTCACACGGCACGTTTAGAGTGTGGAATCACTTCAGGAATCTGGTATCTCTTACTGACCACTGATATGGCAATACTTTGACCATTTGATGTGCCCGATACCAATGATCTGGATCTCAGGAGATCTGGGGGACAATGCTCTAGATGTCTCGTGCTCAAAATCTGAAAGCAATAATGTTGAGTGTAACAGGATAGAAGAAATAATAGGAACAAATATTATATTAACCTGTGCATTCTATACATGGCATACTCTCAGGGCGGTGTGGTTGTTTATCTTCTACCTACCTGCTTGTTATCTAATGCTACAAATGCTTGTACTTATATTACAAAGCCATGAAGGCATAAAAACAATGAAAGATTAACTGCTCAATTTCCCATGTATGACTCTTTAACTTTGACCATTACATGGCCTAGCTTCCAAGTACACGGTATGTTTTCAAATGCTCTGGTATAACGTGATCCCTAGAGGTGCCACTTGGCATGGCGCAGCGTGGCACAGACTGTCCAGGTGTCCATGTGAATTTTGGAGATTTTTCACAAGAGCTGAGTTTGTGGCATGTCTGCAAGGAGATGTGAAACACTGCAAGATGCTACGAGGTGCAATGAGCGCTGCATGGTGCTGCGAGGATGCTACGAGATGTTGCGAGGTTCTAGAAAATTTCGCACAGGGGCACTGCCCCAGAAACCCACAAGTGCTAAGCCCTCAACACTTACACACTCCACACCAATTGGGTGAAGAGTGTAGCACTGTCATTGGAGCTGTGCGGTATGTTTCCTAGCGCTGCACAGAGTGTGCATGATATTCGGAGTTGCGCAAAGTGCCCAAAGTGTGGATGTTGTGTGACATGTTACCTAGCATTGTGTGGGAGGCGCATGATGCAAGGGGCTACGAGATGATGCACAAGTGATCAAGGCATTCAAGGTGAGAGAGCGGATGCGCATGGATGAACCCCCGCAAGCAAATGTGGTCCCAACTTGCAGGCTGACCTCCTCATCAAATTTAGAAATCACCTTTTATCTTGGAAGGGCAGATGAGTGTCTCTTCTTAGGCATTTACAGCTTCAAGCAGTCTTCATGCCATTCATGTCTTATCTCTTTTCTATTTTCAAATCTCCCAACACAATTTTAAGGAATATGAATGTCATAATGAAATCCTTCCTATGGCAGAGTACATCAGATGAGAGAACACTCCTGTTAATGAAATGGAAGGTGTGTTGTCCAAAATCTTGGGAACAGGGGGCAGGCATCTGGAATGTCAGCCTCCACCTATCTACACGGAACATTCCCAGCCATGGAACAGAAGTCTTAGAAAGAAATATTTTGATAACATGGAGCTGGAACGCATCTTCACCTCTGCTTCTTGGTTTGTAGTTCTTGCATAAGCAGCTTTCAGTCAGAAGTGTCATCCTTGTGCTGCAGGTGCTTATGCTGGGATATTAAAGATAGAAAGAGGATCCACTTCTGGGAAGACCCTAGGTCAGGAAGCTACACTTTCTGCAAAACATCTGACATAACTCAGACATTTTGAATATAAAATGTGAAATATTTATGCATAATTATTGGGAGACCAAGCAGAATCGTTGCAATCTGATGAACTTCACCAGGATTTTAGAGATGCTGCATTCGCTATCTTTCAGGCAGCTACTCTGCTTGACATGGATATTTGTTCCACCTCTCTAATCCATTCAGGGTCCATTCCTTTTGCATAAGTACATTAGGATTACAGAAAGCTTACCCTAAGCAAACTCTTTCATTTATCTTGCCACTCACAAGATGATCCTCATGTAGAAAAGAATGAGACGAATCAGGTTTGTTCAACTGTCTATTTGTGCCTGTGCAGATCTGAAGAGGAGATCATTGATCACCTTTTTCTTCATTATACTTTTTCATGCAAAGTTGTCTTTTGGTATGTGTTGGTCGCGAAAAGGAACTTTAAGAAGAGCAGCAGTCAGGGGACAAGAAGTCCCTCCTCTTTAGTGGGAGAGGTTCCCTTATTCAGAAACGAACCTATTTACACATGTACAAAGCATGGTTTCACTATGGAACTTGGATATCATAAAAGTGTTTCCTAAATAGATCACCAATTACAAAAGGACAGAGGAATGAAAATGCGAAAATAAGTAGAAAGGCACCATCCAGAATTATAGATGACAAAATAATTCCTTATGCGTGCAAGAATACAGTGAATTGGAATAAGATCATTTGTACCCACATTAATAAGATGAAATTTGAAAAGACACACAGTTCTATGAATAACATCTACAAGAATACAAAGCTTCTCAGCATAATGTAGACAAATGATCTAATTATATTTAATGGATAGCTTGCGAATAAAAAGAATCCAGATAGACAAAGAATGGAAATCCTTCTGTATTGATTTCTTTATGATTTCTTTACACTTTCACAAATAAGCCAAGTTCCTCTTCCAAAAATGGCGAGGAGAGGCCATTATATAGTTTACAAATTAGTTACCCTTGGTAACTACTTCTTTTAACTAATGTTTAGTTAAAGGGCTGCTAATCGCAATACCCCAACTAATTACATTAAATCCGAGAAGAAAGGAAGAAAAGAGAAGAATCAGGAGAAGAAGACAGGCGTTCATGATTGAGAGGGGCCCACTGACTTTAGGATCCAGCTGTCTGAATCTTTTCAACGCCTCTGCTATGTCTCTGCCTCGTGGGACTGATGTGTTGGCAGTGGACTGAGTCCAAAATCTGAGGCACTTCTCCATTTCTTTGTCGAATTCGACATGAGTATGATAATCTTTATTTGCTTCCTCTATAGCAGATTGAAGAGAGTAGATCTCCTTCATCTTTTCCTTGGAAATGGAACTCTCCTTGAACAGATTACCTTTGACAAAAGCTCTGAATTGAGCTTTGATTTCTTGCAAGGAGAGGGATGCACCAGAGGTCTCATCATGGAGATAGCAATGTATGTCTTTGAAAGCAGATATTACCAAAGTTTTGAAGGCTTCACCCTTCTGCCAGCTATTCTTCAATTCTCCCAAAGCTTCTTCCAACACCTTGATTTTCCATTCCACGCTGTACACCCATGATTTTGACAAGTTATCCTTTGCATCATCGAAGACCTTGCTTGCCATTAAAATATTCTCATCAGTTTGTCCCATGAGGCGAAGGTCTACTATACAACTGCTCCAAAGTTTAAGTTCTTTATCTATGTTCCCAATAGTGGAGGAGAGTTTCTGTTGCAAATTGTTCACCTTCTCGTGGAGTTTGAAGGCTTCATCAATGAAATTCAATCCTGCAACAAGCATATCATCCACCATGGCCTCCATAGCCCTTCCATAGACGGAATACTTGTGCATATCTTTGATACTCTGCACTTCATCTTGGCTGAGAATCACAGGTGGTGGAAGAGTAGTCAATGGGGTAGGATCTAGAACTTTATCTTTAGATAGCAGTGACTTGATGAAACCTGTAAGAATCTGGGCCTGCTCCTCCAACTGCTCTATGGTTTGTTGTCCTTTCTCTACCCTCCCAATGACTCTAGTGACTGTTTCCTGAAGATTGTGGATCTCACCTTCAGGGGTGGACTCTCCCATGGGAATTCTTGAGAGCTCAAGGTCGGATGCTTGCAAATCTTGCTCTGGCTTGTCTACCTTAGGCTTGGCTATCTCCAGGAATTGTTGGCCCTGAGCATCAGACACTATCCTGGAGGTAGTTCTAGCTTTTTTTGGCGTGAGTAGGAGTAGTACCTAATAAGGCCGCCACAACATCAAAATTGGGTCCCGAGATTCGGGAGGAAGACTTTCTCTTCCTATTGTCAACAAGAGGCTGCACCCATGCAAAAGAGGAGGAGGAAGAAGCAAGGTGGGGCAAGAGGACCAAGAGACAGAGAACTCATGGCACCCAAGGTTTGCACTGTTGTTGCCTCTAGTTGAGATATGAGTGGGGCACTCGGGGCACTCGGGACTTCTGGTGCGGAGGAATCAATGGTGCTTGGAAGTTCAGTGCTCTGGACTTCTTTGTCCTTATCTATTGGGGCTTCAGGGGCACTCATGGGAGCTGGCACCTCACTCTCTTCACTTTCACTGAGAACAATAATGTTCTCTGGACCTGAGGGCAATTCAGAATGCTTCGTTGTAGGCTCTTCTTCAATAGGTTCCTTCTTAACCTCCTTGACTTTCTTCTGATATACTTGGGTGGATGAGGAAGGAGTGGAGACTGTGGGACCTTGAGTTGACGAGGCAGGAGGGGTCTGCACAGGTGCTTCTGAACTGGGTGTCAATGCATCCCTTCTTGGTGTTGGAGTATCCTTGGAGGAGGATTCCCCTGAGTGCCTTCTAAGCTCACACGGACTTTCTTATCAAACCAGATTTTGGTTCTTACCAAGACGGGAGCTAGGATTTCTACCAGATCGTCCTTCTCCTTTTTGAACCAATCCAAATCCTCCAAGGAGTGTGTTTGACCACGTTATCATATTCATATGAGTACAGGTCGGAATTATCATCCTGGAGCCCTTCAGGAACTTGGTACAGGTTAAGCTCTTGAATTAATTGAAGAGAAAATCTACCATAGTGTCTCCTCCTTGCCTCAAAATCATCAGTACAGTCAACCCAATAGTCCTCTGTGTCTGGCCTATGATGATAAGTGATCTTGATGTTCTGCTCAATAAACTTCTTCAAGTCAAAACAAGTTCTTGGCCTGAAGAAATGGACAGTGATGTGAGCTAGGGCTCTTTCTATGTTTTGTGCATCTAGAGTTGTTTTGCAGGTGTAGTTTCCCAAAGTGATGGGGAAGTGCAAGCCAGTAATTTTCTTATCCCTGCAGGTTCTATGCAACTTGTCCAATTGCTGCATACTTCTATCAAGGCCATTTTATCATTGCAGAACATGGGGAGCTTGAGAGGAGTGCTCTCATAGCCTGCAAGCCTTATATAGGAAAATTTTCTAAATTGGATGAAGTAGGCACCGTAGTGCGATATCAGATTCATAGCTTCATCAGAAAATCTCCTCATTATGTCGCTCTCCAGAAGCCTGACAATGTACATGGTGAAAGCGTCATTCACCCTTCTGAAGTTGCGATTGCTAGTGTCGTGGGGGTCGCGGGGCGGTAGGCATACGGGGTCACCCTTATGAGCATCAATGTATGAGAACCCAAACCATTGCCTCGATGCTGCTAGAGTATACATTAAGTATGAAGTCATATAGAACTTCTTGGTTTGTTGTACATTGGACAACTGCTCTGCTAGGTTCATACTAATGATCTCTGCCAATTGATATTCTGAGTTCCTTCGCACACCATATTGATAAGTGGGCACATCCAGAAATGGAACTCATTTGTAGAGGGTAAGCCCATGACCCGAGCCAGTAGGATTATAAAATCCGACAATTCCTCATTGAAATCTGCACGGAAAAGAACCTTGGATAGACGAGACACCCCCTTTTTAGGGTTTTTAAGCCAGGACTTCGCCACCGCGCCTTATATTTCTCACTGTCCTGATCGAAGAGGGCTTGTGCCTAGTTTTGAGAAATTACTATAGCATTGTCCATCTCTGGAATCCTTAGGGCAGCGCCAATGGCGCAGCGTCAAGTTTGGTGATGAGTTCCCCATGCACATTCGTTAGTTCGCTCGAATCAGGATTAAAATGAGCACCGCAAGAGAGCACTGTATCTGCGCATTGCACCGAGATAGGGAAACCACCGGCGAATGCCAAACCACTGTCATGAATCATCTGTGCCATAGGAGAGGGGTTTGAGTCTGTCATTCTTGCCCAGAAATCCCCAAAGTCAAGGTGGCGAACTTCACTGTCTCCGATATCAGGCAACGGGACTCGAGCGGTGAGACTTGCTCCTGGCCTTGGAATTTAATCTTCATGTTGTTAGCAATTTGAGAAGCCAAGGTTGCAATCTGGACTCGGGACAAAATTGCAGGGGGAATGGGTATGCGCGTAGAAATTTTGATCAAAGGTATGAGCAATGGATAGCAAGAAAGTGTGTGCAAAACGCATAGGGGCAATTCATTATATAGCCGTTTGGGAGAGAGAAAGACAATTAATGCGCATTAAATACACATCTACCAACTTGAAAAGCAAGATATTTGTGAAGAGCGGGAAAAATTAACTCGGATGGCCTTTGGTTCATTTGGGACACGCGGGACGCGAAAGCGCGATTCGGCCGATACGGGCGATGCGGGAAAAGTATGCACAAATGCTTCTGGGACATGAGGGACGAAAGTACGCGGAGTACGCGATTCGGCCGAATCGGACGAAAAGGGAACAATGAGCCCGGGCGAACTTGGGACACTTGGGACAAAAAGTTCCGACGGGCCCGAAAGAAACGGACTTCGGGTAAATCGGCCGATCGGCGAACACGGGGCCCGAACGAACTTGGGACACTTGGGACAAAAATGTCTGTAGACCCGAAAATCACACAAAAAGACCCAAAAACGCAGATTTTTCTCAATCTTTTGACTTTTCGTATTACCAGGACAACAAAGAAGGCGTTTAACTTGAAATTTTCAATTTTCAACTTCTCAAAAGCAGGGAAATTTTGATTGGACAACAGTATGCCAGAAACATGAATTCCTCTTGGACCTCACCAGCTGATCTGCCCTCTTTGTGGCTTTCATGAAACGGACCTTCTAGCTCAACCATAGTTAGAGCCCTTTTGAAAGTATCCTCTTCCCGTATTTCTCATATCTGAAAGGAAGCGGAACAACCAAATTTTCAACAGTATGGCCCTCAGTTCGGAATATTTTCTTTATAAACATGAAATTGCAGTCTCACACACAGTCAATGCCACAGTGCCCAATGACAAGAATAAGCTTAATCCTTTCAGTACAGCAGTTCTCAAAATTAAAGGCTTGTCAAAGGTCCCTGCACTAATGGGGTCTTGGGTCAATCACTCTCTTAGAGTGAATGCATTTTCCAGCCTCTGGAGCAAGGACGGATCAAATTGAATTTTAATGGGGCCTCAATAATGAACCCGGAAATTGCAGGAGCAGGTAGCCACCTTAGAGACGAGGATAGTAATTTTATAACATGCTATGCTCTAGGTATTCCTCTCATTACAAATAATGAACCTAGGGTAGCTCCTTGAGGTCTCAAGCTTAGCTTGGAGAAAACATTTACATATTTGGAGGTTGAAGGTGCCTCTCTGCCTAGAATTTGAACCATGAAGACTAAATCTCTTTCTTGTTGGAGACTAAAGACTGATAAATTATGTTCCCTCGTCCCAAGTCAGCTATATCCATTTCAGTCATGGCTACTGAGAGGTAAATAAACTACCACTTTCTAGCCAACATAGGCAAAGCCACGGTACATTGGTACCTAGGAATCATATGAACAAGGAACCGAAAGGTCAATAAACCAGCAGACCTTGTAGCCAACATTGGCAAATCCATGGTACCTAGGACTCATATGAACAAGCCCTGTAACAATATTTTCCAACAATATTTTTTTCATTTAATATGGAATTTGCAAGTCTCAAATCTCTAAAACTCTGACAAATGGAATAGGCAGGAGGGGCTAAAACCTTAGGTTCTAAATAATCTACAACATTATAAAGGAGGCCCCTCATATTGTAAGGAGACTTTGGTTCATAAGGGCCCGGGATATTCTAAATCCAAGAGTGGGAAACAAGCAGCCTTCTGGTTGTATCGAGGAACAGTTTGAAGAGACACTAACAGAAAAAGGTCTGAATAAGGGAATCGAGGACTCTATCCAGGCCCTTATCCACAATGAAAAAACTATTGGGAGTTGAAGAATAAGCATGTGCTGAAGAAAATGGAAGTTAATTGAGAATGTAGCCTGGTATCTTATCCTATTATCATCTCCTATCAAGGACGAAGGTGCAGAAGAGAATAGATTGTGATACATTGGAAGATTTCATCTGAGTTTCTCACAGGCTGATCGCCTATTGCATGTAGCACACTTGTGGTTGTGGATCTAGACATCTTAGGTTATGAAGATTTTGATGTTTTCCATTTAACAATGCCTTACACTCCTGGATTTCATCCAATCAAAGAATATCCAATACTAAGACTTCTGAAGAAAAATATGTGGAATTTGAATCCCTTTTACACATTTGAGGAACCGGTGTGAAGCTGAAACTACAAAGAGAAGACCAGACAATAACTAATACAGCAGTGAATCTCTAAATAGATAATCGATTGGATGATGCACAAAGCACCAATAGTTGTTTTTGGTGTTTCCAAAAGGAAAACTGTAGGTAACATATTGGCCTTTGGGAAAAATTACGAGGTTTCTCCTGGACAACATTTTGACCATGAATTTCCCAAAGATAATTTTGGTAGAGGAAGTCTCCTCGTGTGCTGAAATGACATTTTTTTAACAGAAATTCAACCATTCTGAGGGTGGACAGCATTAATGGCTAGAGAACCAACAGGACATGACTCATTTTTAAGTTCTCAGTAGTTCTCCGTGTTCAGGCCTGTTAATATTCTGGTGGGATGCTGAAATGATTGAGCTTTTGGTTCCTCTCTAGGAATATGTTGTTTAATCACTCTTCAGTTTTTGAAGAGAATCTCCTCTTGGAAAGAAAAGAAAATTTTCAGAAGTGTTTTTGTTGGTGTTAGGTGTTTCTTGCTAGTCATTTTCACCATCATTTTACACTTAGTTCAGAGGTATTTTGGTTGGTTGTGGCATTATACTCATTTCTTCAAAGAGAAAATCCCTTTTCAATCTTAGAGGCTTCTATGGGGCTGCTAAAATGAACATCCTGTTTGCTATTAATAGGTATTGGAAGTGTCAGTATTTCAAGTTCCTTCTTTCCTTGGTAATTTGGAAGTGGCTGTTAAATCAAAAGGCATTGGTCTGTTAGAATTTTTATCTTCTTTGACCTAGTAGGTCCTTAGTGCATTAGATGAAGGTGGGATTTATTCCTATGTCGGAGAATGTAGGCAAGTCCAGCTGGAAACAAAATTGCTGCTGGAGCAGAATTTGTTTGTCTTGTGGTTAACAAGTCCTCTTTCCTTTCAGTGGTTCTGGTTTTAGTCTTGCCTTCTGCTAGCTCAGTGAGATTAAGATCAGTCTAAGATTGTTCCTTTCTCTCATCTGCTTCTATGATACTGGTGGGTGGTTGGAGATGTCGGAAGTTTTCCACAGATTTTTGTTGGCTGAAGATTGTAGGACCCTTTGTTGAGAAAACTATTGCTTGAACTCTCTTAGTTTTAGTTCACTTTCCAGCTGTTAGTGTTTATACTTATATGAGGAGAATATAATCTAAACAAAAATGCAGGGAAGGAGATATAAGGGACAGAGACTCTTGCAGCGGGTTTCACAGGGTGAAGGCAATCTAGGAGACTTCCTGAAGCCAGGACCAATGAGAGGCTTATAACTTCTGCCGAAAGATAATTTCCTGCAATGTGATGGTGCTATTCTATGGTTATAATTATGTGAAAATTTAATTTCAGTCAATGTATGATAAATAAATATTTCCATGCACAGATTTTAGTTTTCATGCTTCCATTTCTGATGGAAATTTGCTTTTGTCCAACATCGATTCCATGTATATAGATCATCACAGGTGATGCATTATTTTGATTATCGTTTAGTTTGGGTGGGGTGCCCATTCTCAACCACCATTTGATTATAAAATGAAAAATAGATCATATGTTTTTACAAGAATACATGTATGTATTTTGTATATTTCGCATTTTTAAAAAGTAAAATACTTATCAACTAAAACATACAAATATAAAATATTTATTTCGCTAATGTTTGAAGCTTCTACCAGTATGCAGAAAGTGCATAATCACACATATACAGAGCGTGGGCTTTAAGATAATACTTGCTTAAGAAATTTGGTAACAAAAGCCCTTAGCACATAAATAATGTTACATTGAATTTCCCTTATCTACTTTTAAATGGATAGTTGCCCGTTAATTTGTACTAAGAAGATAAATCCCTGAGAACCCGTGTGGAGGAAGAATAAGGGAAAAATCCTCAAAAAACAATTGAAAGGGAGTTGCCTCCTATTAAAGACTCCTCAAAGGGCATTGCAGCAACATTGAATGCCCTGTAGCCACATATTATATTGCACTCTAATGGCCCAAACGAGGAACTTTATATTGGCTACACTGCAACAATGATCATAAAGTCTCAAGAAATTATGAAAATTGTAAGTATCCCAAGCTGTTTGTTTTGTCATCCATCACAACTTTTTATCTCCTCTTTCATGCAAAAGAGAGTAAAATTGTTTTTTTATTATTTCACAGTTAATAAACCCCAAACTCACATTCAGTAGAGAAAGGCAGTGGATTGCTTTAGGGGATCCAATTCTATCAAGGAAGGTGCATTGTGCTCGACTTGTTCACTTTGCTTCTGAGACCCTAGGTTTAATTGCGACGGATTCTTATCTCACTTATATTATCTATATCCTGCTTAGGACCATCAAGCACAGCAGCTTTGAGCATAATTTTACAACAGATCTTGCATTGAGGTTTGCCATCATGTCATTTGACAGAAACAATTTTCTAGTATACAGTATACACCAACAAATTTAGATAGAGAGATAGAGGAGAATTAGCTTCCATGTTAAGTAGTAAACCCTAGATCAGAAACCATAGAATTATAAAATAATCATGCAACCATAGAATTATACAATAATCATGTACTTTACAGGGAGAAATTCACATCATTTTTAAGGGATAACTAGATGTCCTAAAATTAAAGATACATACTTATGAATTGTGTTTGATTAGGGCATATGATGGATCCTCTGATTCGATATTTGTCTGTGTCACTCGTTACATAGGTTGTGTAAAAAATTGATATGAGAAATTGGAATGTGCATGCGTTTAATGAGCTAGTTGAGCAAAGGGTCTTAATTATGATGATATTTCTGTGCTCTATCTTGAACCCTTTCCTCTTTTGATCGGAAATATGATAGGTTGAAGCGTTGATGGCCTGCTCCATTCTGCTACTCTATGCCAATTGTTCTTTGTGATTCTGACCAACAATCTAGAATTCAACTTGAGAACGTAGTTACTTCCTCGTTTGTGCTGTTCTTTGCAGGCTCTCTTTCAAGGATTAAAAACCTGAATCTGCCTTTGTACTTTGCTTTTCATACTGCAACTTGAGAATGTATCCTCAGACATTTGGAGTAGGCAGTTAGGATTTCCTAGTTTTCCTGAACTGGAAGAGTTCCTTGCTCAGGCCGGTCAGGGGCAAGCGCAGTCTTTGGGAATCACCCCTCGACTTCAGATTCTACATGTCTGATCGTGTACACAACAGTGGAACTTGATCTATGCTACTCCCCTTGCGCAAGATACCAAGTAACACATATTGTCTGTTGTCTACAACTAGTGATACCGACCCCACCATAAGGGTGGGAATCTCCAGGAATGCTCCTGGTGAAAACCGTTTGTCCTTCCACCCAGCCATAAGGAGGCCTCACGGCAATCTCCCCTGTTCCAAGAACGGGGCCAAGTGAAAGAGAAACTCTTCCAGCAGCGTGCCTGACGAGAAGGCATTGCCCTACACAAGTCTGAACCATATTTGTTTCTGGAGGAGTTCCAGGAACCCACAACACCTCAACTGACTAAGCTAATGTAAGCCAAGTAAGGTTGGCACCCCACCAATATGTTTGGGCTTTACACAAATATTGTTTTAACTAAAGGAATTTACCTGCAACTGAGGAGCACTACTAAATCCAACTTAAATACAACCTAATAATCCAAACTACAAGTATTTCTCCAATAATAAGAGCAAATTGACAAACTTTGGGAAGATTAGGGGTTTCTGCAAAAGATGTCCTTTGAGCTTGTGAGGCTCGGGGATCATACTAGTCTGTGTTTCTTAGGATGTCTGAGTTGAAATTTTGACTCCAGAGAAATTCTCGAGCAGGGGACATGCACCAGTCATTGGAAGCAGGAAATCGAGATGACCTGGGGATTACACCTAATTGCGGGAGAAATCACCACAGCCCTGTGAGCAGTAAAAGCCCAATAGTCTCACCTCATGAAGTGAGGTTATAAAGAAGACGAGCTCTGCTAGGGCTTGTTGCAAGCTGCAAGGTGAGCCTGGTATTGTTGGACTTTTCAAGTGGTTTAGAGTAGGGATTTTATCAGATGTAGGTTGGAGGGGGTATCAAGACCCCCAGGAAGAACTTCCACGTGCAATATACAAGGAAACCTGGATTTGTCCCAGAAAGAGGTCAGAGCAGCCATAGGAGCATCGGGAACCAGCAAATCTCCCAAGTATCGAAGGCCAGATCATCAGCATGTCTTGAAGCAATGAAGGATGGCCTAGCCTTGTAACTGGACATGGACAAACTCAAAGGTAATTATCATAGACTATCATCCAGAATCTTGATTTGTAGATTTTTGCATGTGCAACCGTCAGTTGAAGATTTGTATGAATGGGTGAGAAAAACTGGGGATTAAGAGATCAGCTCATGCCCTGGAGAATATTTTATCGATGTCTATGCCAACAAGTTGATTGGGAGGGAGGACCCTATTTCTTCCAGAATGCTGGTTTATTCATGAAGCATTGGCGTGTTGGATTTTGATCCACAGAGAAAATGCCATCTAAAGCTAATGATTAGTTATGGTTGTTTGCCGTACTGCATGAACTGCAGTCTGACAAAGTTTTACAATTTGTGTCTCCAAAGTAAACTGTCCAACTATGCCCGAATATGTGTAGAGGTGGAACCGAATGTCCCACATCAAAAACTATAACATTGAAATCAGACAGATCAACCAATCAATTATGAGTACATGTTTTCTGCCAGTGAGCATTCTCTTGCAAGATTGCCCATACTTGTGACAGGATCTCAAGCAAACCAAAGAATCTGATAGGGGAAGATGAGGAGGGCTTTCAAAAGCCGAAGAAAAAGCCCACTGTCAAAACCAATTGGACGAAAGTGGGAGAATCAATGAAGCGAGACAAGGCCCAAATGAAGGATCAAAAAGGGTCAACACAAAATAGGAACAGTGAACCAGAGAGCGCCAAACAAGATGCTGCTGCCACGGAAGAAGAGGAACTAATGGAGGGCAATGCTTTAACAAAAATATTGAAGGCATCTAGTAAGAATCACAGGAGGGAAAGTCATCACCAAGAGTCGTCATGCAAGAAGCTCAAGGGAAAACTATGGAAGCATCCATCACAGCAGACATGGATTGAGTGGCCAATTAGGAAGAAAAGGAAGAAGGAAGTACTTTGAACAAAGGAAGGAAAGAATGCCCCATTGTCCAGTCAAACAGCAACAAAATAATGTTTGATAAAGGACAGAGCATGACAGGGAGAGATTATATGAATGGCAGGATTAGTATATGTGGAGGTAGTCGATGGGTCACAACCTAGACTGTTCCGGCACGGGTACGGATATGGGTATGGGTACGGTACGCTGAAATGAAAAAATTTTAAAAACCTCAGGTATGGTATGTTGTGGGTACGTTCATACAATATATTTTTAAAAAGTAAAAATATAAATATATATAAAAATTTAAAGAAAACAACAAGCTTATAGTCTCAACAACCTATAAAATATTAGAAGCCAACAACAAGCTTATTATGAATCGGAAGCCATCTAAAGCAAGATTTCTTTGACTGAATACAAGAAGACCACAAAACATTAAATCTATGAGTCCATCTACTAATGGGCTCACAAACATTCCACTTATTGTTAAGGCCCAGGGAAAGGTTTGGGGAGAAGGCAATCTTTTCATAGAGTTGTTTGGAGGTAGCCTCTTGGAGAAGGGGCCCTTTGAGCCACCTCATAGTATCCCAAAAGTCATTCTCATCCTCCATAATTAGTCCAGTAGAGGGAGCTGTGAAAGCATTTCTGAGCATTGTATACATTCTGAACTGAGATTGAGGAAGCTTATAGAAAGCTTGAAGGTCTGTCCATTCCATCCACTTCCCAAATCTGTACAAGTCATGAGATATTCTAATTCCTTTCTCAAACCAAAGGAGGGCAGAGCAGCCCCTTGTCAAGGCAAGGATCTTGTCATTATATTTCAGATTCGACAAAATTGATTTGTAGGCTTGGCACCTAGTGTCAAAGGAAGAGAAGATAGGCTGCCCAACCACCAAGTGCTTCACTTGTTCCCATGCCTTCCAAATTGACTGAAGAATAAAGGACCCATGAGGAGCAACAAGAAAGCACCCAAATAGTAAGTCAACCAAATGAAGTCATTTTCATCTCTCTTGACCCTTCGGAGCCTATTGGCAATATTGAATCTCACACGAACTTTCCAAGGTTCAATTCCAATCAAAGCCCTCAAGTTTTATTTATTTTTTTGCACTTAAAAAATTAAAAAAACCATGTGGGTACGCTTTTTTGTGGAGTGCGTACCCACAGGCCCAAGTACTTCCCGGGTATGGAATTCCATATCCGGGAAGTACCCAGGGCCTGTGGGTACATACCAACAAAGTACCCAGATACCCGATGCAGATACCCGATTACCGTTACGTATCGGGCTTGGTACGAGGGGGTACTTGGTGTTTCCGTGCAGTCAAGGTCACTGACCTCTATTGTTGGAGCTAAGTCACATGGTTCAAGTTCAAGTTCATATTTGAGCGAGGATAAAGTCAGTTCAAGCCAATTGATAAAGCTCAAAAATAACATATTTAAGTTCAAACAAAATAATTTTATGACCATTTTAATTTTCTAAAAATGCATAACTATGTTAGAGGGAATAATAGAGAGAGCTCTTTGTCCTTTGCTTTCAGGCAGTGTATAAATATGTTCACATGTCTTTTATAAATAATGCAAAAGCATGTAATGTCCCCTTTTCCAAGCTAGTCACTATGGAAGACCTTATGCCCATTCCTCTTCCTGTGGGCATCAAGGAAGGAGCAAAGGAGGGGAACTTGCCATGGTTGTAAATGATGTACCTTTATAATTAATTATTTTATTTACTAATCATGGCATTGGAATGGTTTGACTAAGGGGGAGAAGACTTGTCAAACAAAGCAAGGAGAATTTCTATTTCTTCATTATGAGGTTGGTCTTCTTAAGTGAAGATTAAAAAGTGCATTAAGAGGTCGGCTTCTAATTCATCCTTGGCGCAAAAAAGGAGGATATAAAGGTGGATCAAATGGCCTAAGAAAGGTTATGCATGTTTATTTCAAAGATTGATATCTTGGGTTTGTGCACGACATGCCCTACTCTCCACTAAAGACGAAGACCTTTGGTGTGGCTCAACTTTGAGGACGAAAACCCTCATTGGATCCTATTGGGGATGAAAACCCTCAATAGTCACAACACTTGGGGACGGAAACCCTCATTTGTTGCATTGGTGACTTCATCCGGGAGTCACATTAGAACTTTAAAATTCAAAATTTCATAACACAAGGGTTTCTATCAGTGCTAGGGCACACATTCCAGCTAGGGCACTCTTTTTGGGGCTGCCGCATTCATTTCCAGCTTGATCTACCCATTTGAAGATTTCGGGATCACTTTTCAGTGGGTTTTCATGGTTGGAAAAATCTGATTCTAATTTTATTGGATAGCTGATATTTTTGTGATCATTTTGAGCATTGGTTTGTGTTGAAACTCCAAGTATTGATGGAGTTATGAATTTTAGAAGTTTCAGCTGTATTTGCACTTAAAATAAATTTATAAAATACATATTTGCTCTAGATTTCATCTTGTTGGTTTTATTGAGTATTTGGGATATTTCTATGTTAATTTCCAGCCCATATTGCATGTGAATGGTTGCTCCTAAGTGCTGGTATAGTTCGCTTCCCTAGAGGGAAATTAATTAATTTTTCTAAGTTGATTTTGATACCCTAAGTGTGTGGTTTCAGTTGGCTGCTAGGGTTTCTAATATTGTTGGATCTGCTGTTATAAAAATCAGATTATTTTCAGTTGTGGTTGGTGCATTTTCAGATCTGATTCTTAGGGTTTGTGGCCAAACCCTTATTTTCGGTTTAAGCCCTAAAAAGGGACATTACAAAGCATGTAAAAAACTTACCATGTAAAACTATCGGACAATGTTCGAGCTCATGTTCGAGGAGGATAAAGTTTGGCAAAGTTCAAACTTTTTCCATATAGATCGTGTATCTGTGACATAGGTTGAAAGCACTTGAATGTCGGACCTAGGAAAATTGTAAGGCAATTTAGACAAATAAAATTTGTAAACATTGAATGCATATCTTTGATTACACTTGAGCATGTATTTAATTACATTGTAAGTCTCTTTGGTTCATCTTCCAAATAACCATTGAACTTCTTTTATAAGTGTAACTAAAATACAAAATAATGCTACTTGTTGTCATGCTAAATGTCTAGCATGCAAAATTGAAAATTTTGGCCATGACAACTAAGCCCCCACTTGAAAATTTCTTCTCCCGACCATGTAAACCTTTCTCTCTAACCAGATATCCACAATTTCATCCTCATTCTAGTTCAAAAGAATGTACATACAAAGAATGTGCTAACAAGATTTTCAAGTGTGTTTCATGTGCAAGGATGTATGCCTAAGGTGATTGAGAAAGTCACTGAGATTCAAGGAAGAACAAACTATCCTCGGAGGCCTAGAAAGGGCCATTTTTGGCCATTTTTCTTGGTGTAAACCCTCGGAAGTGATTTGGGAAGACTCAAGCCATTTGGGAGTCGTACAAGAGAGCAATGAAGTTATCCAAGGTAGTTTAGGGAAAATTTGTGGAAGAAATTGATGTTCGGGAATCAAGCAAGCAAGATAGGGTCATTTTGGGTGCAAGGAATGCCATACTCCAACGGAGAAAGCTGACTTGTCCGAATGATTCTAGGAGTTCCAGGAGGAGTTGGGAAGCAAACAAGTAGTCAATGGAAAGCTCTTGGAACCCTCCACATGATGGACACATCACTTTTGTTCCAAGACTTCAAAATCTTTTGTGATAATCCATGACACTACAACTGCCCCTTTGAGTCAAAAGTGGAACAGGCCCTAAAAATCAATTTAGGAAGAATTGGCTCCTAATAATGGTTGGGATGATCTCAACAGGTGATTTGGAGTCAAAATCATATAAGGTTTGACCCCAAAACACCATTCCATGCTCCAGGAAGAAAAAGCATTCTAGTGTCCTAAAATGGAGTTGGTGGATGACATCAACATACCAAAAATGCTTGAGCACACTTTTTTCACCCTTGGTGTCCCCTCACATTGTCCCCAAGGTGCAAAGGGGACATGGGGGACACCAAAGTGTGTTCCCCCATCATTTCATGATGTTTCGTCACTTAAAACACAACTTGAGGTGTTAGGCGGAGCATATGAGGTGTTTAAGTGCCCAAGTCCCCTTCCCATGATGAGCAAACCCCTTGGCACATTTCTAAGCATGTGATGTCCCCTTGGATTGTCCCCAAGGTGCAAGGGGGACATAGGGTACACAAAGTGCGCTCCCCCATGCTACCCTCTTCACAACTTATAACTTGCATCTTTTGCACCTAGGAACATCACAACTTGCACTCACTCAACCTAGTCCCCTTTCTCATGTTCCCAAGACCCATGGTACATTTTGGGAGGCTGAGTGTCCCCTTACACTTGTCCCCAAGGTGCAAAAGGACATGGGGAGACAAAAGTGCGCTCCCCATGAGGTTTCACTTTTTGCAACTTGCACCGCATTTGTTTTGCTCCTAAGAACATGACAACTTGCATCTAACTTTCCCCCTCCTCATGATTTGACCCCCCATGGCGCATTTTTGAGTTGGTGGTGTCCCCTTGGATTGCACCAACAGCAAAAGGGACATGGAGGACATGAAAGTGCACTCCCCATCCTTCCACTCAACCCCTGGTCACATCAAAAACCAGTTTTTAGCCCCCAGAAGCCATTTTCAACCCCCTACATCTCCCTCACACTACACTAGAAGTTGACACTTGGCATGATCTTATGCAAAGCGCACTTCTTTGCCCCTTGTGTCCCCTTGCACCTCTTGTCCCTATTTTTAGGGTGCAACCACATGTCAACCCTCCTCCAACCATGGTTTAGCTTGTTGGGTCAGATTCAAGTTAAAATTTGCAAAGTGAATGTGAGTAACTCCAAAATCATAAACACTTAGTCATTTTCATGTTTCAAGGTGTTGTGTTTTTCCCCCAAAATTCCATTCTTACTAGTTATGTTGTTGAAATTTTTCAAAACCCTCATACTCCAAAACTGAAAATTGCTCATATCTCACAATCCATGCACCCATGATTTCCACCAAATTTTACCAAGTGCACTCCTCCCAAAAACACCTTCCATTGGATTATAGAGCAACTTCATTGATGCTCTATATAATTTACAACAGCCTAGTAGAAATTTGCAGCCCCTGGAGTTGCCTTTAGATCTACAGAATTTTGGCAAATAAAAATCCTCAAAAACTAGAACAAAAGATCCCGAGACAAAACCTAATCTTTTGAGACCAATTTCGTTCCAATCCAACACCCAGAAGACCTCCGTCTAAAAATAGTAAGTTGTGCAAGGTCTCATATGTCTAAATATAGTAAGTTTCCAAAATAGTAAACTCTCAACATCCGTGTTACTCCAAACAAGAAAAAAACCACCAAAAAGTGAAAATTGTGAAAACTTACTAAAAATAGCCATCCTAGATAGAGACTACCAAAAATATAAAGTCTTGCAATTGAGCTCAAGTCACTTGTATCAACTCACATTCCACCTATCTCATTGTTTTTTGCCATCATGAAGATCAAGTATTCAGGTCTAGAACCAATCTCAACATTAATCACTGAATACCCCAATGTGGGGACAATGATGTCACCCACATGGACCTGGAAGACTGAAAGCCAAAATGATGAACGAGCCACGGGGGTGGAGGAAAAGATACTCTCAAGCGGGTTATTCAAGGTAAGAGGCCACTCATTATCTATTTGAGCACCGAACTTGTCTTGGCATGTGCACAACATTATGATCCTAACACAAGAACAATCATGGCAAATGATAACTCAATCCTCACAATCCTCACACCAAAGGGAATTTCTCAATGCTTGCAGATTCCCACCAATAAGCAACATGGTCATCATAACCAAGGAGTATGCTTTAGTAGAGGAGGCAAGAACTAACTCATATCTGCAAGGCCTAACACTAGGTTCATGGCTCAAACAAGGCAAAAAGCCTTTCGTATCCCAAAGAATCTGTTAAGGAGTGAATTTCATGAGGCATATTCAAATGTCATTGTCCTTCTAAGTAGAATAATGGGAGAGGAGACAATGAAATATTTCTAGGATTGGATGGCTCAGTTCATCCTGGTGGCCTAAAAGGAAACCAAATGGTGGACTAGGGGCAAATCATTAGTGACAACATTCATCAACAATTGTTGCAATTGTCCTCTACTAAGTTCACAATGACTTCTTACCTGGTGTATGCCCTTGCTTTCACAAGACCCTTTTGAGGCCTATCCACTGCTCCCAATGTACCTCAAAAGGCACCTGCTTACAAAAGTATCCACAACTCACTCATAGGGAGAACAATTCTCACTATGCCAGGGTGAATGATGTTCATCATAAGATTGCTCAAAGTCAATCCAAAGAGCAGAGGATCTCATCCCAAGCTGCTACATTGATTGAAAAGTATGGGACCCGCTTCATCTAATTCCTTACCTTCACCTACAACAAGGTCGGAGGCTTTGATCTTGCCCTTGTAGGCTACCCAGGTACCTGAGTGATAAGATCATCATGTTTGAACTATGCCAATAAGTTATCTCATGTTCACACCAAGTGCAAGAATGCAAAAAGAAAGGTGTGTCATTTCCCATCTCCCTGGGAATATACTCATGTAAGAATGTCATAGATGCAACAAACATCAAAACATCTTTTGCCGACCTCAGTTTGTATTCCTACATATCTTAGTCGACTTTGATATTAGGAAGAACCCAAAAACTTTCATCTTACCAGGATTGCATCATGAGCCTCAAATTGAGGACTACTAGGTTAACTGCACAGATGACTTTGAGGTCAAAAAACAGGATTACATGCGGATGACACTAGACCAAATGAGAGACTTCAAATTTGATTGGTTTGCGAAGGAATAAAAGATGATGAGTCAGACATGTTTAATCCTGAATACCAAGCGGCACAATCTTCCCCTCTTCCTCCCACTCCATGGAACATCAAAGAATCAGGTGATATCAAAGAGAGGACCATGACAGATGATCCAAAGATCAAAAGAATGGTTCAAGCGGAAGGAAGCTTCCTTCATCGAGTCTCGATGGTCTTTTGTCTCCACGTAGGCAAGTTTCTCACACTTCCTCCCTCAAGGCATCTAAGAAAGCAACAAACTCCACTCATTCGGCAAAACGTCCAAGAGGAAAATTGTGGAAGAGGAACACTTAAGTTTCCCACCTTGGAGGCTTCAAAAGAGGGCAAAGATCATTGAAGATCCCATTGAACCTCTTGAGTTAGGTGAGATTGATCCATTGCGAGTCTTTTGTTCTTCTTGACATCCAAGTATTTCCTTCTCAAAGAACAAAATCATCCCATCACAAGCAGATTGTGGTCCCTTACCAAGCACCTAAAAGTGCCCCTATACCTGATTTCATGTCTACTCCGTGAAACATTCCCATGGATACAAGAGTTGCTTGGAAGTGAGTCAAGAACGGTGCAACAAGCCACAACACCTGATTTTGGGGCCATCTCAAAATTCATGAAAACCAAATGAAGCAAGAAAGCACAAATAGCCTCTCGTTTCTTCACTAGGGCCTTTGGATCCCAATATGTGGAGGTTGCCGGCCAAAGGTTGCAAAACCTATGGAAGAGATGACTCAAGATGACTATGAGTTGACCCGAATCTCCTTAGGGCAAGCCACGCATGAAGGAGATGCACACTTGTTCAAGGAGTATGTTCAAGGAGAAAGAAAAATCTCATTGGGATAGTGTGTTCCCATTGGTGTTTGAGATGAGTTGCTTTGATTCTCACTCCTTAGTGAGTAAAAATGTATTCACCTCTATCTCTAGACAATTTGTCTCCCATATGGTCTTGCACAATGAGTGCTAGATATGATATGATAAACGATGCCATCTCAGAACTTGAGTCTTGTGGAGAACATGCATCTAAGATCATGGGAAGTGTCGAAATAGTGTACACAAGCTCGGGTCACCTCCGCTCAATGAAGATTTGGTCAAAAAGAGGCGGAGATCCCTTCTCCTTCAATGAAGATACTTTGGAATCCCTGTCACAAAAATTAGAGGCTCAATCTCTAATATTGCAAGAGATCATCAAGTTTGGTTCAATCAATGCAAGACCCTTGGTGGCGTCCCCGAGACTTGGATCAATGCTTTGAGTTGTGTTTGTATTCCACAAGCGAGAAAAGGTGGCACCTGCGACGGCCCGTTTCAGTAAAGAGTTCAAAGGCAAGGAAATCATTCCAAGAGTATTTCCTTAAAGTTCTCCATGAGTTGGATCTTCATTAGCAGGAAGCTTCATCTTCCTCAAATTGATACATCTCTTCTTTCTCTCCCATCTTCTTTCTCTCTCCATGTTCTAATTCTTCGTTGAGAATGTACTTTTTCACTATTTTGTCTTATTCACTTAAGTGACATTTTAATTAAACATTGTAAGAGTTATTTTTCATTAATAAGAAAAAGGCTCACTTTCATTCCCTAGGAATATGAAAGGTCACAAGTGATAAGAATGTGAAAGGTCATGTGGGGGAGATGAAAAGTCATATTGTAAATCTATAAATTGGAATGGCTTCTCCATTCCAAGGGTTGTCAATTGTGAGTTGCTAGTGGATAGCTTTTTCTCTACTAAATACAAGAAAAAGATTACTTTCTTCTATTCTCTCTTGTCTATGTTTCCTCTACTTCTTGCATACTCAACTTTGTAAGCATGGTGATCTTGAACAATCAAGAAAGGGCTTTGTACCTTTGAGGAATAAATCAATAGAACTTTGTGTCTTTGGTTTGTTAATCTCATTGTTGTTTGCATGGTTGAATTCTTCTAATTGAGTGTGGATCTACTCTAGTTAATGTTGTGAAATCTGCAAGTCCCTATTCACAAAATTAACCTCCCTTCACTATATTCTTTACTCCCCTCTACCTCCTCTAAGAAAATTCTTCCTTGTACTAAGTACAAGCAATTTGCTACAATGTGTGATCCCCGACTTCACGGCCACCCACTTATTTTCTTTTCAGCATTCAATAAATGAGAGCCTCCCCATTACCAAGAGGAGGGACTTAGTCCCGGAGCATTGGTGAAAAATCACTAATTTGCCCTTGCGACAAATTATTTCACCAACACAACCACTAATAATAATGAGTGGTGAAATTAGACTAAGGATTAGGAGAGAACACACCCCTGTAATCTTAAATCGAATGAGTTATTCATCTCTGCATCTTTCTATGATGTAGATGGTGAGCTCAAAATGAACCATGTGCCAAAGAGAATGAAAATTGAATGACTCCAACCTGATTACACGCATGAGGAACCCAAGAGTGTGTTGAAGCTGCACTAAAAGGCCCAATTGCCTACAAGCTGAAAATGTGAACTAATTATGTCCACCAAATGAAAATTGGATGACTCCGGCTAACAACGCTCATGAGTAACCCAAAAATGTGTTGTTGCATTGTATGGCCTAACTTTTGTCAAGATGAAAATGTGAACTAATTATTGTCCACAAATCTCTCAAAATGAAGGCACATGTTGACACATAAAAACTGTTCCTGTGGCAAAATAACTGCGTTGAAATTGGATGAACAACACAGTCATTTGAATGAAGTGTAATCTTTGATGTATCAAATGTTGGTATGATCATCACTCACTATAGTGCACAAGCTATGGTGCACAATATGCAGCAATATGTTATAATCTGCAATATGCTGCAATGACAATAATAAGCTGCAATGTATGAAGTATCAACTCAATGAACTGAAACTGTGGTGCATGATATGCAGCAATATGCTATAATTTGCAATATGTTGCAATATATGAAGTATCAACTCGAAGAACTCAAAATTTGACTCTTGGTGTTCCCCTTGTAAGATGAGAGTGGAGAGTTGCTACATAAGCCCCCTGGAATGGGAACAACACATATCATCCTGTAATGAAAATGCACAACTCAATGATGCCCTCTCGGGTTTTCATCACGAGTCTCCATTAAGCCACCCTTTCAGGTTTTCAACTTAATGGGAAGAGTTTGTAAGCTGCCCTTTCGGGTTTTCAACTTACAACTCAAGTGCAAAATTATAATCAACATGTAATTTGTATTGAACTGCATATCCTACAGTCTCAATGTGATCATCATCAATATCCCAATCAGAATGGGAAATCACAAGAAAAATATGTCCATGCTCTAGTCAATATCAATAGTATTGAGTGCATAATTATCCTCTAGTGGGAATTGGGTGCAACTTTGCAAATATCTCAGTAAGTTGTCGCTCAGAGAATCTACACTCGCATAACCAAGCTCAACAATATCTGCAAGGCTAAGCTCATCATTTGATATAGTGGAGTGTACTCGCCTGTAAGACTTTGACAATAGACAAGCCTTTGATTGTCATCTCGAGTGATCTATCCATCCAAAATGCACATGCCTCATAGATTTGGTAGGCAGACCTTTGAGATAACATTGTTTAACAGAATGTGTATGTTGACCACATGATAGACAAGGATGTAGGTCAAAATTCATTGGAGGTATGACCACGACGTCCACAATGACAACATTTTTGGACTTGAGGGGTTTTAATGTTGACTTTGGTTGATTTGGCAACTTGGCAATTTTACAAGACTGACAAATAGGTTTAGACTCAACTTGATTGTTCAAAATGTCTCCAGACACAAATTTGATAGGCTTTAAATGTTATAGAAAATGAAAATTGACCACACCTTAAAACCCTACACCAATACGTTGTTTGTTGTATTTCATTGCCTCCCAAACTCGCACAACATGAGCAGATTTGACAACAAAGGGACTAACAGGTATCGCATCCATAATAGTTTTGGATTGCTTTCAAATTACCTTAGGTTTTGAGGCAACATGACAAGACTTAATAACTTTGGTTGTTGCCTTGCTAGCACTGGTAGAAGGCTTACAATAATAGGATTGTTAACAATGTTATCATATTGGTCAAGAGGATGTGCCTTGTGAGAATCAATTTGATTCTATAGATGAACTATCTTTTGTCTCAAGAGAGTGTGTTGATTTGAAATTGCATGAAAATCGGTTTAAACTATCTCCAACATTTTGAAATCAAGTTTGCCTCGAGATTTGTGCTAATAGGAAGTTGTAAAGACAATATGTCGTTTGAGTATAATGTGCTCACTTGTGTGTATGCAATGGGTTGAAGTATGTAAAATAACAAATTCGAGGTGGGTAACACCAAAAGTGCTCAAAAATACAAAACATTTCTTGATTGGATAAGTCTTTGCACTTTGACTTTGTTCAAACAAGTTTTTACACCCTTATTTCTCCAAAACACATTTTAGAAGCTATGAAATCAAAATTCATCCATGTGAATGATTTCTGTAATATCCTTGAAAAATACTTAAGATAAATCTGGATATTTTTGTCAAAAACCCTAGAACAAAGAGAAAAAATTGACTTTTATGGTAAGCGGCAACAATCTAATTTTTAATTAAAAAACAGCAAGCCTCAAGGTACAAAACAGACTTTTATTTATTGATTTCAACCAACTACAATAAAAGAAATATCGAGTGTTTGAATACAATTATTTTCTCACAATTGATGATCTAAATGGAAAGATATATGGAAGAGAAGAGCATGCAAATTGATTTGATCTGAAATATGCTCCCGGATACTAAAGCCCTGGTTGTACTTGTTTTGGATGTAGAACTAAGCCTTAAAAGTGTGCCCTAGTTGCACTGGATGAACACCTGTACCTTAAATGACCATTCTGCAACCCTTGAATGAAATTACCAAGCTCGTGTGAGGGATTTCATCCTCAAATTTGTATACAAATGAGGGATTTTGTCCTCAAATTTATATTCAAATGAGTGATTCCGTCCTCTATTGTTGATGCGAAGCAAAAGCTACTTGCAGACAAAAATAATTGATAACTTTTCACGATGTATGTAATAATATACCCCAAATTTGTCTTTATAACTTCCAAGGCCTTCTTGAAGTTGGTGCCCCTCCTAAAAATAGGAATCGATAACATAAAATTGTTTTATCCTCTCCATCCTAAAAATAGGATCTTGATGCTCATGCAGCTCATTCTATCTTTGGTGCCCCATAATAGAATGTTTTATTTAATTTTTTTCTATTTCTATTTTTTTATTAATAATATAATTTAAGTGTCATTTTTCCAATTAAAATATAAAAGTACCCTTGGACCACTTAAATTAATTTATTTCCCTCTTTAATTTCCTCTTAGCCTACAGAAAATAATAAGAATAGGCTTTGGGTATCCAGAATTAATTAATTCTGAAAAGGGGACATTACAGTTTGCCCTTCCCAAAATTGCTTGCCCTCAAGCAATTGCAAGTCCCTTCTGCAAATACCAAGATCCCAAACTCTCATGTTCACACAATTTGGAACTTGTATGAACAGATTTATGTGCCCTTTGCCACTCAAAGTGTTCTTCACTCTATCACCATTTCCACTATGTTGTCCATGATGACCACACATCGAACCTTTGGTTGTCCTCAACTTGTTCACCTTCCTTTCCCAATAAAGCTTAGTTGAGATATCTTCAGCATCCCCAACCTTGTGACTCGGAAATTTTGGGTTAGGATCAGCATTCTTCTTCACCTTGAACTCTTCACATTCAACAAGTGAATCTTGTTGACGCATGCAAACATTAGAAGTCAATAAAACATCTTCATGATTCTTGCTAAAGTCATGAACATAGTCAATTTGCTTCCCATAGGTTGTTGTTCTAAAAATTCCAGCAAACTAAAAATCAACATTAACAACTGGTAAAGCCCTTTTTCATGTTCATGCCCCTCAACATGGTCTTCTTGGAACTCCACCCCAAAACCTTCTTGCAGATCTGATTTTTCTTTCTTCAGTTCATGCCCCACGATTTCTTCCTCTCCTCATCACTAAGGGAGAACTCTTATTAGATCCATCAAAAGTAGGGAGTGACAACTTCCCTAAAGCCTGTTGCAGGTCTCTCTGATTAGTTTGTGGCCTAGGTTCAACTCTTGGTCCACCCCTACTTTCCTTCAGATTAATAAAATTGGTGAGGGATATGGCATCTCTAAATCACACCGGAAGTACCAGACCGCTCATAGTGGCATCATATATCGTACGCTATAGATGGTTGAATTTCCGCCTCTGGAACTACTTCCTCCCTACGAAGGAAGTTAGAATGGAAGGACCTCACAATAGAACGGGTGATTGTCCTCTGAGTGTGTTGGTTGTTCACCCCTGAAGAACTTCCCTCGCCATTTGGAGCTCTTTGCACATTTGTGTTTTGCATGGTGTGTTACGACTGAGCCACCATAGCTACTAAATGTTCATGTCCCTGCACAAGCTTGTTAAAACATACATCTTCTATGTCTTTGTTACCCATGACTTTTGGTTGTTTTGTAGCTTTCTTTTTCTCCCTTTGGTGGTACTTGACTTCTTTGTCACTACCCTGCATGAAGTTCAAAGTTGCAATTTTTTCCTCTTTTTTTAATTCCCTCCACAAGCTAGGAGGAAATTCGCTCTAATACCACTATAATATCCCTGAAAATACTTTAGATAAATTTGAATATTTTTGTCAAAACCCTAGGGCAACAATATAAAAAATTGACTTTTATGGTAGTAGCGACAATTTGATTTTTAATAAAAAAACAGCAAGCCTCAAGGTGCCAAAACAGACTTTTATTTATTGATTTCAATCAGCTACAACAAAAGAAATACCAAAGTGTCTGAATACAATTATTTTCTCACAATTGATGATCTAAATGGAAAGATAGATGGAAGAGAAGAGCATGCAAACTGATTTGACTGAAATTTGCCCCTAGATACTGAAGCCCTAGTTGTACTTGTTGTTCTGGATGTAGAATTAAGCCTGAAAAGTGTGCCCTAGCTGCATTAGATGAACACTTGTACCTTGAATGACCACTACAACCCCTAAATGGAATTGCCAAACTCAGATGTGAGGGATTTTGTCCTCAAATCTGTATGCAAATGAGGGATTTCGTCCTCTATTGCTGATGCAGAAGCAAAAGTTACTCACAGACAAAGAAATAATTGATAAATTCTCAAGATGTATGTAATAATAAACCCCAAATTTGCCTTTATAACTTCCAAGGCCTTCTCCAAAGTTGACACCCCCTCCTAAAAATAGGAATAGACAATATAAAATTGTTTTATCCTCTTTCCATCCTAAAAATAGGATGCAGCCCATTCTATTTTTGGTGTCCCATAATAGAATGTTTTATTTAATTATTATTTTATTCTATTTCTGTTTTTTTATTAATAATATAATTTAAGTGTCCTTTTTCCAATTAAAATATAAAAGTACCCTTGGACCACTTAAATTAATTTATTTTCCTCTTTAATTTCCTCAACCTACGGAAAATAATAAGAATAGGCTTCGGGTATCCAGAATTAATTAATTTTGAAAAGGGGGCATTACAATTTCAAAATCCGTTTTACATAAAAAAATGAGTGGTCATAAGCCAATTTTGGCCACCATATGCAAAAGTTATACTGTTTTGAAATTTTCAGCTGAGTTTTGACTAGAAAGACCTCTCTCCAATGCAATTTCAACAAAATGATCCAATTTACAAGGATTAAAATTCAGTAGCAAGATGACTAGGACCCCTAGGTATTTGTACTTATTGGAATCAAGAATGACTCGCATTTCTAAAAATGTAAATTTCAGAGACAAATATGACCTATTGACCAAGTTATGATGACAAATACAAACCAATGTTTTAAAAATCGGAACCGGACTCGGAACCGGTCGAGGGTTGGACCGGACCGGACCGGGTTCAAACTCTATGAACTGGTTTACTAAAAACACATAATTTTTAAAGAAAGAAATATATTTGAAAAATTAGAAACCATGATGCCAACAATTACACACAAAATACGCAAAGTTTGCTCATGTATATAGTGATAGTTGGAATACTCGCACTCGGCAAATACTCGGCAGACCCCAAAAAAACAAAACTCGGCAATATTCGGCCAATACTCGGGAATACTCAGCAACTTAAAAAATACTCAAATTTCTTTAAAAAAACATAAATTTGCAGCCAAAACCATGTATTTGCAGCATTTTCTTTCATTGCTATTAATGCTTTCTTTTTGTTGGGACCTTTACGATAGTCTTCAGTCTTGTGTCTGAGGATGCGCAAATTGGAGTTTAAACACAAAAAAGACTCTTAAAATAGCAAAAAAAAAACCTATGCATCTGTTGATAACTTGATATGTGAAGTCAACATTTGAATAAGCAGGTCGCGACCAAGTTGGTAGGTGGGACGATTAGTCCGAGCACGGGAGAATACTCGCCGAGTTTTGGAAAGCTATCCAGTATTTTTAATTACTAATCTGTCTACAAGCAATCAAAGCTCATGATTCTTTCAGAAGATTGCAAGAAGTTGCTTGGTCCAAAAAGGTGCAAAAATAGATTTTATTAAAATAAGAAAAATATTGCCATCAATGCGTAGAGCTCGAGAAAATATGCACTTTTAGAGAAAACGACACCTAAAACAGAGCCACAGAATGAAAGTTATGGCACATGCAAGTTTTTGTTGCTACATCTTCCCGGACCCTTTCCAAAAATGGCAAATTTTATTCTTTTCTTGTGTTTTTTTCACCAAAAATCCAAAAAAGGAAAGAAATGCCAAAAAGGAAAGAAATGCTGACTCGGCCGGTTCAGGATGAAACCGGACCGGTTTGACCGGTTTGGGCTAAAACCGGTCAACCGATCCGGTTTACTAAACGGTTCGTGCTTTAAAATGTTAAACCGGTCAAACCGGCCGGTTCCGGTTCCGGTTTGACCGGTTTTTAAAACACTGATACAAACAAAGGTACTGTTTTTCTGGTTTTGACAATTAATTCAAAAAATTGAAGGAACAGAATTAAAGCGGCAAATTTGAATTGGAAAGCACTTGTCAAGCAAATATTAAGCAGATTTAAGCTGTTAAACTGCCCTAGTAGACTTTCTAACACTATTTTCTCAAATTGTAAAACTGCCAAAAATTGAAAAGGGCCTAGCTATGAACCGCCGCATCAACTTTGGATTGTTTAGAAGAATTTGAGGAAGTGTCTGTCCTGCCGCAGCCTTAAACACTCTCAACTCCATGTCAAGCTCTCCACATGCATATGTGCTCCCTGTAGAGGTGCCCGATGCTGAAGGCAGTATTGTTGGTGTTGGGAATGGATGAGCTCAATGAGGGGGCAGCTGGCGATGGAGCAGGCACTCTAATAGATGAAATCCAAGACTTGCCCAAACTCCAATCCGCACTTGGTCTCCTTACGTGCAATCAAAACTTTGAAAAAGCTGAATTTAATGGCCAGCACACCAATACAGAGTTTGAATGGGTCAATAAAACCACCAGCGCCTTCAAGACAGGCTTACCAGCATTTCAGCAAAATAGAAAACCACGCAGTTCTTTTGAAAATGACAACCGAAACTTGGAATGCCTCTCGACAGTCCAGCACAGCAGCCGGGGCAGATTCCAGCCAAAAATGCCAGAGTCCAATAGTGTCAGGCCAATAAATAGGATAAATCATGTCTGAGACACACCAAAGGCTAACAAAAACGCAGATCAGAAAGTATAGAAAACCAATCAATTACAGCAACGCCATACAATGAGGATGACAAATTACTGTTTATACTGCCAGATGAGATGGAATAAAAATGAGGATGGAGAAATATTGAAAAGCCTGCACTCTGAATAATCTGTCAATTTCAATCAAAATCGCACAGTTCTGCCACTTTCCAGTGCTATTTCTGGTTAGAAGCAGGTCTGCAGACTTCTAATAGCATGCCCAGCTCCTTATCCCCATTATGCAAGCAATTTTTCAGGCTGTACAGCTAGGAAGGAGGTACAGAAAAGAAGAAATGCCAGTGTGTATGGCAGGAAATGAAAGAATAGAGGAAAAAATAATGGAAAAGCCTGAAGCTATGATACCAATGTCAGGCCCAGGAAAAATGCAAGTCAATTTAGACAAATAAAATTGTAAACATTGAATGCATATCTTTGATTAAAGTTAAGCATCTATTTAATTACAGCGAAGTCTCTTCGGTTAATCTTTTGGGTGACCATTAAGCTTCCTTTATGAGTGTGATTAAAATACAGAAAAATACAGCCACTAGTAATTATAAGTGGTGAAATTAAACTTAGGATTAGGAGAGCTTATGCTAACATCGAAAAGGGGAAAAAAGCAAACCAAATTAATGAAGCTCGTAACTAGGAATATCAGGTGAATGCACGCCCCTTCCAAGGTGTCATTAATCAAGAGAACTCAAACATTCTTTTACAGCAGGAAACTAGATTAACAGGGAGTCAACTGGTAAGATATGGGATAACTCTCTACAGTAAATCCATGGGTTAGGAAGTGGAAGTTGAGGGTCAGGATAGAGAACTTGCGGCTTTATGGAATCCTAATACAGTCTCTTGCGAGTTGTTTAAGTCTCTACTCTGGCATCAGTTTCGTGCTAGCTACATTCTATGGGCTTCGAGATGGGTCATTCAGTAGGTGGCATAGAGGGGTCGCGGGTGCTCGAATCACTTCTGAGGCTGTCGCAAAATCTGCTCTACTAAGAGATGGTTGGTGGGGGAAGAATTCAACATGGTGCTTAAAGCCTCAGATAAACAAGGGGTTTGTCTTATCCAATGGCAGGATTTGGAGGCTCTTCAAGATTTGTGTCTACCTTGCAACTCTAGGACATAAAACCTCGCAATGGGCACCGCACCTAGAGTAATTGTCACAAAAGGGAGGACTTTGTCGGTGGGTGCTTTGTGCACAATTGGAAATTACTTACAAAAGAGTAATTAACCTCACTCGTTTTAGAACCTAGCTGGAATTATGGCTCAAGGTACAGAATACTCAGCACGTAAAGCTTCAATTGAGAGACTATATGGCTTGTTGTTAACCTACGGAATGACTAGTGTGTCTTGGCATTGCACCTATTAGATTGTGGGTTCAATGGATCTAAATATATCCTGATTTTGTATGGAGCTCAGCCTACTGGTTACTTACAATGGCTCTAAGTAACTCAGATCTCTATCAAAAACTCAAAAGGGAGAAGGGAAGGACAGAAAAGAAACTAGACTCTCTCTCTCTCTCTCTCTCTCCAACCATGGTAAGATAAGATAAGATAAGATCTTATCTTATCTACACTAAAGCCATGGGTAAGGAAGTGGAAGTTGAGGGTCAGGATAGAGAACTCGTGGCTATCTGGAATCCTAATACAGCCTCTTGCAAGTTGTTTAAGTCTCAACTCTGCCCTCAGTTTCATGCTAGCTGCATTCTATGGGCCTCGAGATAGGTCATTCGGTAGGTGGCATAGAGGGGTTGGGGGTGCTCGAACAACTTCAGAGGCTGTGGCAGGATCTACTCTACTAAGATATGGTTGATGGGGGAGAATTCAACATGGTGCTTAAAGCCTCAGATAAACAAGGGGGTTGTCTAATCCAATGGCAGAATTTGGAGGCTCTTCGAGATTTGTGTCTACCGTTGCAACTCTAGGCCATAAAACCTCACAATGGGCACCGCACCTAGAGTAATTACCACAAAAGGGAGGACTTTGTTTGTGGGTTCTTTGAGCACACTTGGAAATTACTTACAAAAGAGTAATTAACCTCACTCATTTTAGAACCTAGCTGGAATCATGGCTCAAGGTATGGAATACTCAGCACGTATAGCTTCAATTGAGAGACTATATGGCTTGGTGTTAACCTGTGGAATGATTGGTGTGTCTTGGCATTGCACTTATTAGATTGTGGGTTCAATGGATCTAAATATATCCTGATTTTGTAAGGAGCTCAGCCTACTGGTTACTTACAATGGCTCTAAGTAACTTGGATCTCTATCAAAAACTCAAAAGGGAGAAGAGAAGGACAAAAAGAAACTAGACTCTCTCTCTCTCTCTCTCCAACAATGGTAAGCACTCTGATCTGAGCCAAATCATACACAAAAAACCAGAGAAAAGTAGAAATAGCATGAGCATATTTCTAAATAGACTCCAGGCAATCAATCAGAAGAAAATGAACACAAAGAATCATAACCTTGCATAAACCCAAGCAAATAATTGTTGTACATTCACCTAGATCATGACAAGGGTTAGTCAACCTAGCATTGGCTCAAGCTAACCAAATTCAACACAAAACAGAGCAATTATCCATGAATTATCATCTCTAAACCACCCAATAACTGAGATTGCATTGGCACATCTAAGAAACTAAGTGTAAGAAACATTACTTCATGAAGATGAGACTAGCCAGGCTCAATCTCTTACCCTGCAGATATGACTAAAACTAGAAGTGCAAACTCTACTTAATAAATAGAAAGAGATTTGAATGTCTAGGACTCTCAAACATAAATTCTCAATTAGAAGTGATTTGACAACCCACAAGCACAATGTGAAGCTCCAATACCTTTCCTCTGTATTGAACTCGGTCCATAATGATTTTTACAATGTGATTACATCAATTTATAGGTCAGGGACCAAGCCCCTACCTTTGCAAACTTTGAAGCTCCAAAATAAGCCAAAACTACACTACAAACTAAAGCTACAGCTAGAAAACCATCGGGAACAAGCTCCCAAAGATTACAATAATTTCCCCGCAAAACAAACCTCTCTTTGATTACAATTGCAATGGTTAAGCACATCTGGCAGTTTGGAGGTCCATAACACAGAAAGATGCCAGGAAAACTCAACTTCATCAATGTGATCCCTGGAGATCAGGAGAATGGGTGAATTTAGGGTTATCACTTGTCAAACAAACCATAACTATGTTTCAAACAAGTAAGGGGTCAACCCTCCCTAAGGACCCCATACTCAAGAGTATGGATGTGGTTCATGAAGAAGGGCTTGAAGGTAGAGGGTTCTCAAATCCTCATGACAAGTTTTTGAACTTCAACAGTCACCCACATGCCGGTGAAAAATCAGATTTGCACTTTGAGAGAAACGAAGCCATGAAGGATGAAGATTCAGCCATTCCAAACAGGCATCATTTGTAATAACCCTTTTGAGGGTTTTAATCAAATATTCTAAATGCAGATCTGAAAATAAAATTGCAGCAGACTGAAGAATAAAATCAACGACTTGTACTTGCACCAAAAAATGCCAAAATCACCATAAAACACCTCCAATCAATTCACCACTATTTTATATGTATTTTATGGAATTTTAGAAGCCAAAATAACAAAGAAATATTGAAAAATACTCTGTTGAAAAATAAATATGCACTGGAAATTGCAGCCACAAGATAAATATGAAATATGGGTCTAGAAACCCTCTAAATTCATGTAACTTCAAATTCCGGCCTTTAAAAATATTACAAATCAGATTATGAAACCAGATTTCTCAAATTCTTCACCAACACTCCCAAACCCTACCCAAAGTAGGTCGCTCCACCCTAAATAATTCAATTACTAGCTGGAAATTACAAATAGATCTTCAAATCAGCTCTTCACTTCAAGACCAAACAATGATGAAGGGTTTTTGTCCTTCACCCAAGCCACATGAAGGGTTTTCGTCCTTCAATGAGGCCTCACAAGAGGGTTTTCGTCCTCAAGTGGATGAATAAGGAGCAACTAACTCTCTATGCCCAAGTATAACAAAATGCGCCAAGACTAGCTACAAATGATGCCTCTAATCTTCTTTTTTGGTGCCAATGCTCAAGTAGAAAAGGCAGACCTCTAATGAACCAATATAATCTTTCATTAAGCCTTATGAAAGGCATTAAACCCTACCGACCTCATTAAGAAGGGAAAACTCCAAAGAAATTATAAAATATTAGAAGAATAATGCCAATAGAGGCTCAAGGTTCTCCTCCGTCTTCTTCACTTCTTTGCCATGGATAAGGAATGGCAAGAAGACCAATTAGTAGCTCTCAAATGGAAAAAAGGGACATTACATCATTATGAGGTAATTGTTCATCATTGTTTGACTAATACTGATAATATTTCAGCATGTGTGGATTCCAGGATTGAAAAGGAGGATGGTGAACAAGTGGGGGAAGAAAAAGGAATGATTGGAAACCATTTTTCCAAGAGACGTGTTAACAATCAGCTTGCTGGTCTGTTTAGGACAGCAACACCTAAGAGTCAATTTGAAGGTGTTCATGGCTTGGGAAAGGACCACAAAGAGACTCCATGCATGTGCCAACAGGGCATGGACAAATTCAAGATGGAAAGAGAAGATGGGCATGCCTACTTCCCTAAGGATAAATTGCAGCAGTTGGTTACTAAGAGGGAGCAGCCCTTGGGAGTCTTAGAACCCCCAACCCTCTTGCCGAATTGGATCCCTCGACTGATTTTCAGAACAGCAGCTTGAAGACATCAAAGTTCGATGAAAATGGGGAGCATGAGCCTAGAAAGGAAAGGGAAATCATGGAGCATGAATCCCAAGGTAATAATTCTTTAATATTTAATGATATTTCATTGGCTTCTAATGGGTGTGCATGGCAAAATGTTGAAGAGAAACCAGATTTGCTTAAGGGTGAGGATGCATTGGAAGAGGAAGATATCCACCATGCTATGAAGGAAGAACCATCACAGCAGCAGTTCATAATGATGGATCAGTTTTTGGGAGCCCTAGAAGCACCCATCACCATTATCAAAGCGGATTCCTTGGCTGATTTTCCGGACAGCCCTACGAAAGCTCAAGAGAATGGAGAAATTACCAAGCAAGAACCAAGCAAAGAGGAAGGTAAAGGACTTTTGGTTGTTAATGATATTCCCTTGCTTTCTAATGGTTGCATGTGGCAAGATATTAAGGAATCTTGGAAGCATAAGCAAAAGGATGAAAAGAAGCATGAGGAGCAAGAGAATGAAGAGAATGTTGGAAAGATGCCAAGCAAGTCTCATGGGATAAAGGGAATTGAACATATTGGGGATGGCCAAAGGTATGGAGGTGCTCCAAAATCATTGCTTTCTTCTACACCTATTCAGTTTTGTTGTCTTGAGCCATTTGATGAAAAGAATAACAATATGTCATTGTTGAGGCTCCATGGTAAACCATGGCAAGTGGCTGTTCATGTGGATCAACAAGCTAAAAATGGGGTTATAAGTGAGGAAAATCTGAACACGGGAGGAAAGATGAAGCGGAGCTTCCAAGGGAAGATGTTATGAGGTACACACATGATACAAGGGCATTTCCGGGTGCCCATGACCACTTTCAATCCGCTGTAATTTTCAGATCAGCAGCCTATGGTAAGCCATATGATATTTCATTGCATCATTATTTATCATTGTCATGCTTGGGTGATCATAACTATGCTAATGAGGAGCAAGGTTGGGAGAAGACTCTTTGCCAAGGACTCACTATACATCTTCCAAGCAATAAAGTGGTCTTTTATGACAGCCCAAGGTACACACATATTTCAGATCTTTTGTTTCCTTCTTTATCATCTTGTTGGGCTGATCATCACAAACTCTTTGTCACGAGTTTGGACTTCAAGATAGGGGGTGCTTTGCATATGGTGATTGAGACAAGAAGAGGTATGATGAAGAGTTTCATAGATTGCTTGCATCTTTGGAATCCGAGTAAACCCTTGAAGCTCAAAGAAGATAAAGGTAAAAATTTCAGTTTTGATTATTCCTCTCCTTGCTTACGAAAGGAAGGAATTTGATGAGTTTGTATAAAGTGGGGAAGAATTCTAGTGTGGCATGTTTAAGGCAACATAAGCTTGATGGGAATTCTGATTTTCTTTTCTATGAATTGCTAACCCATGGCTCCATGAATGAACCAAAAGAAATATGGGAAAGGGGAAGCAATTATGATGAATTTGCAGTTGCACACATGACAGTCAAAGAGGAGAATGATGGTTCTATTTTTCAGTTTTATGGCCCCATGATGAGGTATGAATTTTGTTTTGACTACCTTGTTTTCAGTTCAGCTGAGTCACACAATGTTTGTGGGTATCAAGAGCTCCAAATTTTAGAAGAACTTACCCTCAAAATTCACAAGGAGTTGGGGTTCCACTCGAAAAATGATGAAATCAGAATTCATAGGAATGTTAAGAAGGCTGATTTTCTCAAGTTTAAGGCCAAGATGTCTGCTGATTTCAATTGTAGGCCTGTTGTTCCTAGTTTTTCAGCATATGTAAATCAAATTTCAGTCCCTACATTACTCATGGAGTTGCCTTTCTTCGTGAGATTTCAGTTTGGTAGTTGTTATGCCATGGTTATAGGGCTGAGTTTGCAAAAATCAGATTTGGGGCTGCCACTAGCAGCCATGAACAGCAGTGTGTTTTCATTTTTGAAGAGCATTCCGTCATGGAATGATGAGGAAAGAAGATCTCAGCTGAAAAAGAGAATAAATCAGATTATGATGTGTTGTTTTCAGACTTGAACATTCTGATTTTTGAAAGAAAAATGCATGATTACAACTGTTTTTGGGACAGCATTACTAAAGTGTTGGGAAGCCATCATTTGGATGGAAATTATGAGATGGTGTCAAGCAACGGAAGAGAGCTAGCTATCATGTCCCTAAGGCATGATAAGGAGAGTTTAAAAGTGTTGTTAAACACTCTTGTTTTCTTTGATATGTTTGTTTCATGTGCAGGTACATCAAAGAAGAAGCAGTTGAGATTCATTTGGGATCCGGGTACTTACAATTGCTTGAGGACAAGCAATTTCGGGAAGGGAGGATTGTAATGTCCCCTTTTTCGAATTAATCCAAAATAAAGGATTCCTTGCCTTTCCTCTTTCCGAAGGCAAGCAATGGATGAGCAAGGGAAGATCGTGGGTTATATTTCCATTTTTCCTCATTCATGTTTATGTTTTTATCTTTGTAATTCCCATTATAAGGGGTCGGCTAGGTTTGGTGCATTTTAAAAGCAAATTAAAAGATTAAATATGCTTTATATGGGTCGGCCTTGCCTTTTTGGCCTTTGGCGCCAAGATGAGGATATAAAAGGAGATTAAGGACTTCATTTGGGGACATCTACTTTGGCGCATTTTCTCTAAATTGGACTTTTGGGTTGTTGCTCATTGTTCTCTCCACTCTTGGGCGGAAATCCAAGTGTGTGGTTCTTCCAAGAAGGTCAAAACCCTTCTTGTGGCTGGTAGGGGGATGAAAACCCTCCATCCTTGTTTGGTTTGAAGGCATATTGCAAATTTGGGAGAAGAGAAGACAATTTCATATATTTATAGGCATTGTTGAGCCTCTCCTAGGTGGAGCGACTTACCCTAGTGTGGAATTTGGTGCCTTCTCGAGCACGGAAATCAAATTTGTTTTCATATTTGGCTTTCTCATAATTTATAAAGCCGAAATCTTCTATTCTTTGTGAAGTGTGTGGTTTGTTAACCCTCATTTCATAATTTTTATGGAGTTATACATCGATGATTTTTAATTAATTTCCAGCTTGTGTTTTCCATCGAATTTCATATTGAAAACTTGGTTTGGCTGATGCCTAAAATACATATTTATATTTTGACAAGGTTATTTGAAGAGTTTCAAGTCTTTTTCATCCATTATTGTATTGTTGTTCGAAAAATTGATCGCTAATTTGAACCGGGTTTAATTTTCAGTTTGCTGGTGAAAATCAGATTCAATATAATTGGGATTTGTGACAATTCCTTATTCTTCATTTTTGCCCCCAAAAAGGGACATTACATAGCCCTCTCGCTCTAGCCACCCGAACCTCCAAAACCATAAGATGGGTCGCGATGGACCTTTCGCGCTCCGCCACCCTTTCAACCTCCGCTAGCCTCATTACTGCTCGCTCCGTGGCGGTGTTGCATGTGCCTGGAGAAGGCCCCGCACCAAAGATGCCATATCTCCTGCACTTGTCGCCGCTAACATGTCTCTATACCTCGTAGCTCGCAAGCAGCCTCTCCCACCCGCCTAAAGGCCATTACTGAGTGTTTGGTTGTCGCGACACTAGATCTGCCATCACAATCGTATCTGCCACGCCCAAAATCTCATGATGGGCTCCCTCAATCATCGCATGCCACTAATTTGTGGTCTACCCTGTAAAATAAACCAACCACACATTAGACATCAACTTTTCATCATGATCTCAAAATATCCTATCAATCATAATAAACAAATCCTACCTAGTATAGATACTCAAATTTGGTAATTCTACTCTTTGACACTGTTAGTATTGACATTGCTCTCTTGTCCAAACAAGTGCACTTAACCCATTCTCATCCGATACATCCCTAGGTCTCTTGTCAAGCTTGCTTGATCATACACACTCATTTGTTGACAGTTTCGAGAATTGAATGCATAAAATTCATTTAGAAACTCCACTTGTCAACTTCCAAGCTTCACATTTCAAATTGTCCCTTAGGGGTCAATAACGTACAAGGGTAGAAAGTCCACATGTTCCTGACCCTAGTGTACAGTTTTGACCTACTCACTTTGGTCCCAAACTTCATGTTGCACATTATTCTTTGGGTCATTTACTCCTCCTCGTCGGCCTTTGTAACTTAAATCACCTTCGGAAGCATATATAAGCAAGTGAAACTCGCCTCATTTAGTACCTAACACTCTTATGGACTCCTATTGCAAAAGCTAGCACAAAAGGCACCCAAAGCTCCCTACACTCCAAAGTACCTCTGCACATTCTTTAGGGCAGCACCATTTACAAGTTTGAAGCTTCGTAATAGGTCTAGGGATTGCTTCCCACATTTGCAAGCACTCAAAGTCACTCACTCAAGTAGATTTACAAGAGAGAAACTCAAGTCAAGCTTTGTCAAAGAAAGGATGTCAAATTTGATTGCACTACAACTAGATATCACATGCTAGGTGGAGAATGACGTGTGGTTTAAGGCCTCTTAGAGTAGTGCCAATGTTGGTGGTGCACAGGGGTGCCCATAACCCAACTAATGTTTGTTTTGCAAGACTTCTCATCCATGGTTAGGGTTTTGAAAGATTGAGCAGAGCATTCAAAGGCCCCGCAGTGTGATCAATAGAATTGATGATTTGGATCAGATTGCACAACTTGAAACACAATATTATATTGATATTGTCTTAATACAAATTCATTCGGGATTATACAATTATATAGGAGAGGAATTCCTATTTTGATGGAGTTCATATCTCCATACAAATCTTAACCATATCCCTAAGATTCCTCACAACAATATCAAATCTATTAACGTAATATTGTTATAGTAATATTGGTTATAACAATATTACGTTTAACAAATAATATGTTATGCGTAATATATTGTTTGTTACAACAATATATATGACTAATCAACTAACCAACCATAATACTAACTTAACATTTACTAATTACCATAGTAATGGTATATTTACCATACGGTCAATTACATGTAAATAGTAAAATTCCTAACATTCCTCCCCTTAGCGTTTACATGGTAGAAAAACATTCACACTTCTTTTGCAACTTGTCGCCTGTGTTTGCTCATGATATTGGCACACAACTTGAACTAAAGGTAGAAGAAGGAACACATCAACTTCTTATCAACCATCCACTATCGGGAACACATCTGAACGAACTAGTGTGGAACAACGTGTAGGAACCATCTATTTATCAACCAATCACCGTAGGGAACATATCTCGGCTTACTCAATGTGGGAACTCGAGGAACCATCTCGCACAACCTTCAATGGTTTTACAAAGGTTTACCACAAACCTAGGTATGAACAGAACACATCTGACTGTTCAACCTCTTCAAGAATCATGATGCTACATTTCACTATGCTATATGTTCTTCACTATGTTATTACATCAGGGAATTATGTAGGAATAGCCACATATACATGTGAATAAGAATGAACCTTTGTTCTTATTTTCACACCACCGAAAATGCGAAAAAACTAAAATCTACACCACACAATTGAAAAAACAAGTCACCATACAGAAGTGCGGCCCCGCTCATTGGTAATTGACGAGAGGTCGTTGATTGACCTTCAACCTCATGTGCCTCCGTCCTCCAATCAATGATGTTGCTTACTCAACAAATCGATCGAGTTGTACAATGATTTCCACATTGTTTATTATTCCCCCACAATGTGAAATTGTTTATTTTCCACATGTCGGGTAACACCGAAAATGCATTCGTAAGGCCAAAAAAATTTATTTTGGACTTTTTCACTCACAAAGTTGACAACTTGACTATTTTACTACCGACAAGATGACGACTTAATGACATACTTAACAATGTATTAATGACACTTTGTGAAATGAAATAATAGACAAGGAAAAAATGAATCAAATTTGACAAGATGACAAAATAATAATATAATTGACTATTACTTTTGACACTTACTCAACAACACAACAATAATGCTTGATAACAATTTTACTATTACCAATAATTCATGATAATATACACAAATGACTATTTCGACCCACAATGATTCATACATCAAAAGACTAGTTTTTATGGTTTGATTAACCTGTAAGAGTTACACGCGGGGACACGTCCCCTAGATTTTGGTGACGCCCGAACGCTTTGGACTTGGAGGGGATGTCCCCAATTTTTTTAAAATCTTTCAAAAGTTTTATGATGTTTTTACTTTTAAAAAGATGTTATTTTTACCAAGAACATCAAATTATAATCTTGAAAGTACCTAAAATACATTAAATACCTATGTTCCACCAAGTTTCCTGGACGGGACTAGGGACGGGGACGTGTTTCCGGACATTTTTTTTAGGCCTTTTTTTAGGGGACGGCTATTAAAAAATAAGGGAAAATTTAAAAATATAGGAAATTTCAAATATTCATATGATAACATTGCTAAAGCAAACCTTGATACATAAAATTAGAGTTGACTTGAGATTTCACATAAGATTTATCATTTAACCTTAAAAATATAGGAAATTTCAAATATTCATATGATAAGTATAACACATTGATAAACTTAAACCTAAAGCATTCCTCCTGTCTTCTCGCATGAAAACTCCCCATTCGTGTAGGAAAAATTGGTTTCAGAACAAGAATATGATATACCAAGATCAAAGACCAAAAAGTCTCGGCATTTTGTGGCATATTTCTATGGAAAGAAAAGCGCTACAATATATTTTCTTGTAGACATCCATAAAGTAAATGTTTGATAGAACTGTTTGAATTGTGTGGTGGCATATAAATTTATTAAGGATGGATATGATAAACAACATACGCAGCTTCAAAATTCAAAATTGAAATCACACGATAAGAATCCTATCAATGTCATGTAATCTAAAGAGATTACAAGTATAAGCCCCATACTTTATAATAGAACTATTTTATTCATTTCTCTCACAACTTATAGATTATACCAATGGATGATGACTAAGACTAACCACACATGACTTCTTAAAGGTCTCATGTTGTTCACCATTTGAACGAAGCCAAAGATGCGGCTTTGATTGAAGATATCCAAAACAAAGGGGTGACATTTAATAAGCATATAAAGTATTTCTCTCAATTATAAAAGCGGAATATACCAGCCCATTTCATTTTCAATCTCCTCAATTATCTAATCAATGCGCACCATTGATTTAAATAAAAACATTGTTTTGGTAACCAACTATTTTCTGTTATTGTTAATCTCTTGTTGGCTTTGTAGAGTGTCTTATCGACTCTTTTGTTATGTTTAGTTGTAGTTGATAGTTGTGGTTTAACCGAAAATCATTGGTTCTTTGATTCTTTTGTCATATAAACAGAATGATTCATTTCAAGGGAAGGGCATTGATGTGACAGTTCCTCCCGTACCAAGTGATTGTATTGAAGTTTGAACACTACCTTATGCAATAAATTTGTTATTCAGAAATGAGCTTCTTTTTTGTTTTGATGTTTGTTTTAGGTTTAGGGCACTTAGAAATGAAAGTGGGGGTCCTTGTGGGCCCCCGCATTGCTTTACTTTTAATTAAAAGTGTGTTTTTGTTTTAAAAAATGTGTTTTTTTAACCATGTTTGCTTAGGGAGGGGACGGCAGGGACATCCCTGACGCTTAGGGACGGTAGAAGTCCCTTAAACATACTCAAAGGGGACATCCAGCCGTCTCCTTTTTTACGTCCCCGGGACGTTTCCCAAAATTTGCAAAGTTTGGGACGGGAAGGGACGTTTCCTACCCATCCTCGAGGTTCAAACGCATCCCCATACGGGGACAAGCTAAAAAACATAGGGGACACGTCCCAGTGGAACATAGTTAAATACAATTTAAATCCCTAAATGTCTTTGAAAAAAGTTAAAATATTGAAATATTAATTTTAATGTATTATTTTAAAAGCCATCCCTCTGTCGTCCCCAAAATTTGGGAAATTTTTTGCCGTCTCGTAAACCCCGTCCCTCCCATACCCTCATCCCCCTGTCCCCGAGACTTAGGTAACTATGGATTAACCATATAACAAAATTTTATATGACTCAAACTAAACACAACATATAATAGACAATGACTAATATTACAAATATCTCTTGATACCTATTAAAAGTGACACGAATGTAGGCGTGTAAGACTAGATTGACTAGGGAAAGTAATTAAATATTACTTGTAAAAATATTAGACCAAACTAATAGAATATATAATTTTGGCTCATTACTCGACATAAAACAAATCAAAACACATCGACCTTGAAACATAGTCACTATGCACGTTGATGCTTATGAAGATACATAGGTAAAGGCATTTCACAATAACTATTGTACAATTGGTCTGCAAATAAGAATGAATGGACATTTGAAGACGCCTCTTAAGATTGCCCCATCTTCAACAAACCGCTCACCACGTATTCAACGCCACATATCCCAATTGAGGAAAGTTTTAGGAATTGATTCGCATTGAGGATCCAAGTGAAAGATCCCTAGATAGATCTTTCTTACACTATACTGATTTTCAGTTAAATAAAAACAGCAAATACAGATTTCTGTTTATTATATGTCAAATCCCTAGTGCAGATCTGGAAAGTGCGACTAGGTTCTAGGAGAGATATCAATGTAAATCACACCCAATAAAATTACTTCTAATTTCTAATGACTGCCCAGATATTTGGGGGCTGAAATACACAGAAAACTGAACTTATAACAATCCAAAATGCCCAGAAAATCAGATCTGAAGTCTGTTATTATTCAGATTGAAAATCTTCAAAATATACTCCGAAATGATAAAAAAATACAGCGATCAGATTACAGAATGATGGCAATTATTTGACAAATATTTTCAGATGAAAATACCTCTGAATTCGCTGCCAGACTGTTTACAAGGGACTGATCCAACTGCTGGTTGCAAATCACTGGAAAACACCTTCAATTCCCTTTCACACATGGCTGAACTGAACCTGGAAGTCTGATGAAGAACACTAGGAATTTCTGAGTGAAATCCCCTCTCAATCTCCTGGGGTTTTCGTCCGCAAGAGATAAATTCACAAGGGTTTTCGTCCTTGGAATTTCTGGTAAAAGCTCAGAGCTCTTAGCAATGCAATAGATAATAATAAAAATCTGGATGTCTCTCTACAAGTCGACCTCTCCCTTATATAGGAGAAATGGCCCCAAAGTAACCTCCCCACTCACCAATCACAATCAGTGATTAAATCTAAACATAAGTCCCATTTTTTAATGCCTAGGCTGGTCGCATTTTCCTCATAGGGAGGATAAAATTTAGAAATGGGCCATATACATCTAAAAAGGGCCAATATTCATTCCCTAGGTAAGTCGCCATACTTCCTAGGAATGATACAAACATAGCATTAGACCCCTTATGCATTTTTTCTAGGTATTACAACTTAATTTATAAGTGCATACTTAATTTAAGCCAAATAAATTAATATAAGTGCTTTAATAATTTAATTTATTTTTTATAGGCACTTTATACTAATTTATTATGACTTAAGTTACCCTTATATTTTTCCTTTGTCAACAAAATGGGCCAAAGGTCTTCGATTTGGAAGAGGGGACATTACACCAAGCCACATGTGGAGGATTCATTGCCAAAGTTGGAGAAGAAATATGCTACACGCCTGTAGTGATTTGAGACGTGAAAGCATGAATTTGAAGAGACTGACAAAGCAAGGTCGGAACAACCAGCAAGACGGAATAACTACAGTCGAGTCTATACACAGAATCAATGCGCTGAATTTTGATCAGCTAGATAGAATACTATGGGACCGAATATTGATCTTCAATATATACACTTCAGTTGGATTGTAGAAAATTGTGTGACAGATTGGTTCACACTAATGTGTTTTCCTCTCTAGAACCATGTTTGTTGTCTGATTTAATAAAGTGCCTTGCCAAGGATACTCACACGTCTAGAGCTCAACATAGAAACAATAAAATATGCTCAAATACACTAGTTAAAATGCAGGAAGCAAACGTCTATGGCAAACATAAAAAGGCCAAATACATCAGTCAATCTTCTCCAAATATGTCCCAACCGAAGATCTAATAATAATAAAATAGAGAGCTCTTTTACTTTATAGTATGTTTGAACCATGAACCAGGGCAATATACAAATTGAATATGCCCCTAACAAAATCTTAGAGATACGTCATTCTTGCTGCTCGATACCAAATGATGATTTGGATCAGATTGCACAACTTGAAACACAATATTATATTGATATTGTCTAAATACAAATTCATTCGGGATTATACAGTTATATAGGAAAGGAATTCCTATTTTTATGGAGTTCATATCTCCATACAAATCTCAACCATATCCCTAAGATTCCTCATAACAATATCAAACCTATTAACGTAATATTGTTTATAACAATATTACTTTTAACAAATAATATGTTATATGTAATATATTGTTTGTTACAACAATATATATGACTAAACAACTAACCAACCATAATACTAACTTACCAATTACTAATTACCGTAGTAATGATATATTTACCATACGGTAAATTACATGTAAATACTAAAATTCCTAACAAGAGCGCAACGAAGAGATTTAGACAAGCAACAAAACTAGAAAGTTGCAGGTCACAACTTTGAGCAAGGTCACGACCGTACAGGTGTTCCTGTCCCTACTGTACGCACCTGCCCAGGAGCATTTTCAGGTAATAGTTCCAATTCCAAAGCACTCTCAGACCAAATACCCTTGTTTCATCATTGGATCACCCAAATTTACCTTAATCATCTATAATCAGCTAAGTGCACTCAATCCCTTGTGTTTGTGAACTTGTATTGTATCGTGTACATTTGTTGCAAGTATTAATGCATTATTCTAATATTAAATGGTTAATGTTGAAAGTTAATTAATTAGAATAACCCCATTTAGCTCCTATTTCATTCCTTGTTTGATTATAGTGTAAAAACCTTAATCAAACCTAAAAAGGGTGAAAACACCTAGTCAGTGTCGGCTGCTCCATCATGAGAACTTCATCCGCTCGAGCTCCCAAAACCTAAAAAGGTGAAAACACCTACCTGCGTTTGTTGCTCCACCACGACAATTTCGTATGCTCGACCTCCCAAAAATGTCCCTTCCTACTCATGTCTCGGATGGCGGGCTCCTACTAATTGTGCCCACCTCTCTTGAGGCACCAATATCAAGGGTGACATCCTCGAAACCTCCGCCCTTTACCGACCCATAGTATATGTCACTATTTGGGCCCCTATCTCCGATAACACCCTCCTCTCGAGCCTCTATAGTTGCCACTCACGGTGCCATCCCCGAGGTCTCACCACTCCCTCCTCTCCGACTACTCCGTCTCTCAAGGTTGTCCTCAACCCGCACTATCTCGAGGTCTTGCTTTACCTCGCTCCCCTTCGTCACTGTCTACTATCGATCCCTCTCTCCCCCCTCTCCCTAAAGCATGTTTTTGTCAATCGGGAGAGATGGAGTCACGGCATGAGTTGGTTGCCCAAACCGCAAAGGCACCCTATCCATGGGTGTGTCCCCACCCACCATATGTAATGCCCAATAATCTCATATATCCCCTCAACTACCACCGTAGTTGGGCCAACTAGGCCAATGGTCAGTGTCCCCTATAGGGCTCCCACACTACTTGCTCTTGTCTCACCGAGGCAATCTCCTAAAGCCTACCACTCGCCTCACTGTCGAGCCTATCTCCCACTGTAGAATCCTCGTGGCATCTCAGATTTACCTATAACGGTGTACCCATAGGCCTATACATCGGGAACTACTCATATATCCAAGCTAACAACAGATCACAAGCCCTATTGCCCTATAAAGCATCTCACCGAATCCTATACAAATCATGCACTAGCTACACCCATGTGGTTGTGCCCCAACCGAAATGTATCCGTCTCTAAAGCATCCTCGCATGCCACTAAAGACAAATAGTGGTACTGTGCCATCTACCTCTTGTGGCACAAGATTTGTGCCACAACCATCCCAATAATAACCTTTCGGATATTTGGAATCTATGTAGCATATATACGGCACTCAATCTAATCATCAATGAGTCGAGATGATACACATCACCGCTCTCGTGGCCCATTGTGCAGTGCCTTCCTCTCTCTCGTATCCATGGGAACATCACACCTAAATCGGTTGTCCCAAAATAGCATGGACATCGCATAATGTCATTTTTGCCTCTACAATTTGTCCACCGACCCTCCACTTGGTGTTGGACCGAAACTCCCAATCTATCAAAAACATCTTAATCAAGTCTACATCTAATGAGACTCGCACCATATGCATTATACCTCCAAATAGGAGGCCCTGTAATTATGCAATTTTGTGCGGGCAACCTCCCAATACCTTAGGCAACCACGCCACATATATCGATCTTCATAGTCGGATCCTTCGAGGCGCCTACAAAACATCAAAGTTCAAAGAACAAGTACCCATCGATCCAAATACAAATACAAATCCAAATAATTAACATGCATCTAACAACATCAAATCACCATATTTTTCTACTACATCGGCCCCAAAGCAAATCTCTACCTCCTACGCCATCGGCCCCGCTAGTAGAATGCCATCGGCCCTACTAGAGAATGCCATCGGCCCTACTAGCATAACGTCATCCACCTTTCTACAAGTTGTCCTCCCAACATGGTCGATCGCGCTCATTTTAGGGTCCCACAACTCTCTTTTGCATTAATTACAAAAATCACACCTAATGACCTCAAAATTCAAAATGCTCCCAAACAAACCTAGACCTCGACTCCTACATTCAACTATCTTTGGGGCAAATTTCACTAGTTGAATTTGTCTCGGCATACATTTTTCCCTTTTTCTACTAGCTACCCATTTCCAATTCAAAAACAACACCTATCATGGATTTGCACCATTGTGTGCCCCGTCTTGGCCATCTTGCTCGCCACCTCGTACTCTCGCCATCGTCACTAAAATTGCTCAACTGGACTACCCAAAGCTTGGATTCTCTTAATCTTAAATTAGCAAAGTGACAAATGATTTCATCCCTTTACTATTTATAGTAATTTTTATCACTAGGTTTCATCGTGATTTCCTTTGACCTTCAAGCCTTCATATCTTTCACACTACAAGCACTAAAATCATGTCATAAATTGCATTGTGTTTGTGGCGGCGAGCCACTCTTTTTGACATATTACACTTCTTTATCCCGCCCTTTCACAAAGAACGTCATTTCAACGTTAGATATCATCCCTCCCACGACCCTCCTAGCTAGGTGATTTATGTCTTATTTTATTGATTATCTTCTAGTGTTTCTTTTTAGTCTTGTTTATACAGAGTTCAAGCAGCCTATCGCGCCCACCATGTAAGTAAGCGACACATCGGGGAAGTATGAGGTAGGTATATTTCATTTAGCATTCATTACTTCTTTTTCAGCACTTCCATTTCACTCTTTACTTTCAACATTTCCTTTCAATTTCGTGTTGCATGGATCTTTTCCAAAGACCATCTCGTGTTTCACTATTGTGACATAATGCTCATCAATGAGCCATATGTATACACCATATTTTTTATACTTACTAATAATTTATTTTGTGTAGGGGTTGATGCATTCTCTTCCTAAGCGAGTGCCTTAAGTGGCTTGTCGGGAATGGGGTATGACCGGACTTGGTCATGTGGGCTAGACCACAGCATTTGAGAGATATCGCTATTAGCCTTAGTCACCCCATGCATGATTCATTTCTTCCCTTTGTTCACATGTTACCCTCATTATGTCTACTTGTCCCATTATGTACACTCGTTTCCTCTAGTTACTGTTATTATATATCTGCTTTCGATCACTTTGTACCTTCATCATTCATCCCCTCATTCACATTCGACCTCTGCTCCTCATGATTTCAGCCTATCCCCTTAGGGTTTCCCCCAAGATCGACGCCATCGCCCATGGGCGATGGCGCCTGTTTTGGCTTTTCCATAGTGAGTTAGGACTAGAGATATTCTTGTTGAGCTTTCCCCTTCTCCACCCATAGCAATTCTCTCTCGGTGTTGTTGTCTCTGGGGAGGATTATGCATCAATGGTCACACACATGCTATAGGTAAGTATTTCTAACCCTCTTTAGTCTTTCATTTTATATGTATGTGTTTGTTGTTATTGGTCATTCATTGCTATAGATTAGAGTAGATGTAGGTTTGTTTTGATCTATTACTGTCTTATTATTATTACGCCCTTGTCTTTATCCACCCCTTGGTTATCTCTCTTCTATTTTAGAATCCTAGTAGGATACTTATCTTTATCTTGGTTATAGGCCTGGAAACCTATAGCTATCCTAGGGTTAGGGCTACTATCCTCTAGATTTACGACTCTAGTGCTCCTTGAGCACCTTTGTATCTACATAGTGTGGCCGGTCTTAGATTGGATCCCTACATTTGAGAACCCAACTAAGAACCTCTCTTTTACCCGTCATACAAAAAGGACAAGATAGCAAGAGATCCCTCTCTTCAAAATCATCAAAGTCAATCAAACACCTTCCCTGTGGAAAATGGTTCACTTCAAGCTCAAGTTCCCAACAACTTTCTGCAATTACACGCAATGGGGACCACTGCTCTTCGAGAGGCAACTCATTCGGGAGGATCTATCACCTTCACTAATTCGCAATACCACAAAGTGGTTCCACATCATGATCTTACTCGTCATTGGATTCAACATCATAATGTGCACATGTGTGCATACCGAGGTCCTAACTCCTCTATGGTACCACACAACTCTGCATTGTTAGCACTATATCACACAATCCCGAAGTAACACTAGCTGAAAATGGAGTAATAGTTCATTATGAATCAATTGTCATGGTTTAGGAAAAGCTTATGTATTCCTCTTTTGCATATTAAGACATCATTCTATTCTTTGTAAGATAGAGGAAGTAGAGATAGATCACAGAATAAGGAGTACATAGACATCCTACATCTGATCTCTACATTTACATATCACCTTATTACTTTCCCATTTTGTGATTGTACAGAACTTTGTATAGTATAATTTTGCATTACAATTCTACAGTTGGTGTTTCTTGTTTCTTTCCCTTCTCTAGACTAGAGAATAAGGAGTACATAGACATCCTACATCCAACCTCTCGGATCTTGTACAAGACTTTGCATAATATAACTTTGCATTACAGTTCTACATCTAGTGTCTCTTGTTTCTTTCCCTTCTTCTCTGTTGCATAAGCACTTTGATATATCCTTTAACCTCTAACATTTATAATACGTTTTCCACACAAACATCTAGATTCTCATTTAGAGTGTTGGCCATCGGGTCTCCAAATGGGCCCCGGATCATAGCTCTTGGCTTCTCAAAGAACATTATAGATGTTATTGATTCTACATAGGAAAATAATTATTAGAGATAATGGGTTCAAGGGTTTCCTCCAAAGGTTGGCTAATAAAAGCTAAATTTTGGTGGCTCATCTTAAGGTAACCCAGAAGTCTCTAGTGTCTTTGGTTCTAGTTGTGTCGTCTACTATAATTAAAAGCTTTATAAATATTAATTCCAACAATTTGGCATTGGTTAAGGGGTTAGTCATGGGCCTCAAACTGGAGATCGATTAGGGAATCTTGAGGATTGTTGTGGAAGGTGAATTCAAAATCATGCTTGAAGCTATGAGTAAAGGTCAATGTGATCCGTGGAGAATCAAGGGTGTCAATCATGAATTTTGGATCTACAGATATTCTCTATTAATATTTGTTTTGTCCATTGTTACCGTTAATGGAACTAAGTGGGAAATTGAATGGAAAACCGGAGGGTTATCTCCGAAGGGAAGATCTTTGAAGGATCGCGTGAAAATTGTTAATGAATCAAAAATACTCCATGGTTATTCTTATCATCAGAATATCTCTTAAGATTTCCAACATGATGGCACAAAGAATCCAAGAGGAGGAAAACAAGGAATGGTTCTTATGGTCCCTAAACAATATTGTGGGGAGAAAAGTTGTTTCATTTTATTAAAGTCCCTTTAATCACCCAGCCTTTATGAGGTTTAAAAGAATTTTATTATTTCTCCTCTCTTGGCTAATGACTTTAACATATTTCCTTTTTCAATCATGATAATTCTGCTGGTATTAATTTCATATGTCAAACAGTTTGGTGAGCATGCCGTTGAAGGAGATCAATTTTTGACTGGCAAGCATGGGTCAACATGGGCATGACTCCAAGCATGTTGTTCTTGTTGTGGGTTCAACCCTTAGCTGCACAAAGCTTGGAAACGGGTATGGACCTCAGAAACAGAAACACCGTGGAATATAATCCCCTGTTTCAGAAACACGGATATAAAAACACATATATATTTGAGAAAGAAAGAGTGAAATACATAAACGACAATTTGGAAGCAAAACGATGTCTATATTAACTCCTTAGACAATTACATTATGAAAATCCAAAAGCAGCCTTTGCAGATAAGGCTATATAGTACATATCCTCCAAAGCTTTTGGAAATGCTCCAAAGATTGCTGCCAATTTTCCAAAAAACAAGTAAAATGCTTGCTGCTGTTGTAGGACACCTTTTCTGGAGAAGAAAGGGTGAGGAATGAGAGGAAGGAAGAGACGTCTTGTAGAAAAAGGAAAGCCATTGGTGTTTCCAGATTTTTGTTGTTTTTTTATGCAAATGAATGCAAAACGTTAATTAACTGGTGTTAGGAATGTATTAGAGGTTAAATAGGCATTTGTTTTTATATTTTACCCGTTTTTGGTGTTGTGTGGGACCCACAAGTAAGTTATGGGCCCAAAATGCCCTCACCATGCACCGAAATGTGAGCTTGTGGGTCTGGAACATCCCGAATCCTTTCTTGTGTGTTTTCAAATCATGAAATGCCACCTGAAATGTTTGAATCACATTTCAGCATTTCAAAAAAATTGGGCTGCCAACCGAGGGAGAGATGTTTCCTGCAACTTAGGTTATAGCATGATTTATGCTACAAAACATGTGAGTATAGGATGTCCTTTTTGATCATCTGTACCACTTTCTCTACCGTTTAAGAATTCCCTTCATTGCTTTTCTGCTTTTAGCAGACCTGCACTGATATTTTGCCCTGCTCCCTTCCTGAATGCCTCCTCCGTCTTTGCCCCCTGCTGCGGGCATCATTAATCTTCCTTGTTGACCGCACTATTTTGGAGGCACGCTTGCCTGGGTTTATCATATGGCAGTGAACAGCTGGCTTGACTAGCACTTGGAGCAATCTTTATGACCTTTTAGGCCTGTTAATGGTGATTGCTCCTCCTATTTCAGGGAAGAGTATTTTTGATTTGGCTGCAGCTATTTCTTGTACTGTGAAGACAAATAAGACCTGCAGTCTCCTCTGTCTCTGTGTTTTCTGTGTATTTCCTCTTCACCATCCCAGGGCCTCTCGAGGCATGGATGTTTTTGCTTATTTCTATCAAGGAAAAGTGTGCTGCCTCCTTTTAATTTTCATCCTCCTCCATCAGTTTTTTTCGTGAAGCCCAATGTAAATGCCTTTCAGATCAGTCACATTTCTGATTCCTCTATTCTGAAAGCTCTAATCAGAGAAGCGTTCTTGGGGAAAAATTTAATGCTCGGCAGCCGCAGAAGACAAAAGATGGGTGCTGAAGCCTTTTAAAGATTGGAGATTGAAGGCAATCCAAGGCCTGATCCACCAGAGGAGAGGAAAGAAACACATAAGAAGATGCTTCGGGAAGAATTGGCAAGTTGCTGTCTATCCTTCGAATCCCAAAGCTAACTCTGCTGAAAAGAGGAAAGCATTCTAGAATGGGGAATGAAATTGTAAAATGAGCACAGGACTGAGAAGAAGTTGAGCCTTCCACACGGAGCTTGAGGATTTGGAGTTTAAAAGCCCTGCTTCAGTGAATATGAATCAAATGTGGGACCTTGCTACTCACTTTTCTCCTCTGAATCAGAATGTTACCGCCAAGCTGGACAGATCTGTTGTAAGTAGGCAAAAGAAGCAGAGGGCCTGTCGGGCTATGTTGTGTTTGTGTGTAACGTTTCTTTTCTTCAGGTGGCTTATGGCTATCTGGTGGCCTGTTTTCTCTGTATCTTTGTTTGGGTCCCTTTTTGATTCCATTGAATTTTGACTTCAATTTTTAAAAAGGTCTAATAGTCTCTAAATGGCAAAAGGGTTTGTTCTAACTTCTATCCGAATGAGTATCAGATCAACTGGTTCTAGTCAAAGATGTGCCATGCTTGTGGATAGTTCTGTGAAGGAGAATCTCAGTTTTCCATTATTCTCCTTCCAGGCACACATTTTCAAGGGGCACGTGTTAAAACAGGAAATGGACTTTAGAGTTTTATGCTTTGTTGTTGTGGGGAGCTGTGATTGAGGCTAGGGTTACTAAAAACCTGGTATGTTAAATGTAGTTGGTTTAGCTAAATTAACTTCAGAATAATTGAAAACATAAAACCTTTGTTTCCCCACTTTCATTTCAATAAGTATTCGCAGCATAAAATACGATAAACTGAGCAATACGCATTTGAACACAAAAAGCTTACAGTTCAGCCGTTATGTATTCAATCCTCTTGCTAACATTGGCCTTCGCTTCGGCAAGATCCTGCTTTACTAACACAGGTCCAATCAGCTTGTATACATTGGCATCCTCCGTTAGGAATTCAAGCTCCTGCGATCATATAATACAAAAATGAATTCAATTGTAGTTATGCAACACTGTCCAAGAGGTTGTGGTGTAATGGTAATAAGGTATACTCGCAAACGCGTGACTTGGATTCAAATTCAAGTAAGGCAGGGCACACATGTAAGAGCTTGACCCTCAATTCAATAAGGCAGCCCGTAACCCTAGGGAACAGATGACAAGCTTGTGGTGTAATGATTCTAGAGTACATTCACATATCCCACACAACATAGCCTCGCCAAAAATTTACCAAACAGATCATAACCTCGTCCAAAATTTGCCAAACAAGAAATCTCCCCGACACTCGTGAAAATAAAATAACAAGAAGATGAAATAATGTCTTACCTTCTGAACCATCTCATTTTCACCATGTTGGATTGTATACTGCTTTCTCACTTGGTGATTCTTCGCAATGTCTGCAAATAAACAGGAAACAAATCATATGCATTCCAATATTTCAGGTGATTGAACATAAGCTAGAAACATGAGATCTTATCGAGAAATATAAGTGGTGAAAAATAGAAAATACATACCCTTCTGAATTTTGCTGAGAAAATTGGCTTGATTTTCCAGCTGGTTCTGGAGATCCCTAATGGCTGGAGTAGTCATTATTGCAAATGTGGATGGAGCAAAAGGCAATAAAACCGTTGCTGAAATAAACGCACAAATATTAAGTACATGGGTTTTTTCCAGACTCTCGAACTTATTTTAAGCATCGATGGGATATTTTAATGGTGTTTTTAAACGGAATCGATTCTCATTTAAGTTCGAGAGTAAACTAAATCAAAATTAACAAACAATTCCGCCAAATTCGTTTTTGGAGACGATCGCGGCCTCATCCCTTCTAGAACCATTCAAATTGGTTCAGCTTTAAGAATTAGATTGTTGTGCGGCTCTCTTATCACACGCATCTTTTGAACTAGTTCTTTTTCGCCCTGTGTTTGTAATCCTTGTTGGTTCACTCTAAAGTGGTTTAAAGCCCCAAAGTTCCTCGTTGTTACTTGAAAAGATGTTTTAAAAGAGCTTGAAGAACCCCACTTCCTCCACCATGACCTATAATTTCCCACCTCTTTCCCATCTCTTTTCAATGTCATGTAACCTACAACGACTTAAACTCTTCTCTTATGGCGGAAAGGTAATTGTTTTTTTACTATGGAACTACCCTTTATATTAAAATAATGAAAGAGAGAGTCGGGTTTTGGATCCTCTGATCTCGCCGCGCCACCCCGCCTTCACCTCCCCGTCAACCACCTTCTCGTGGGTCCACGTCGAGGATCTACTCACGCAACCACCGTTTCGCCTCCCCACGAGGCCGCCCCTTCCGCCCCTTCCTTCCTCTTATGGGCCGAGTTAGAGCTCGCCCCGTAGGGAAAAGGGGTTGTCAACACTCCGCGATGGGGATCTTCGCCCCCGCCATGCAAACTCTTGTTGGATCTCTACCCCCATTGTGGGGAATTACGGTGCCTCTCCAAATGCATTATCCCGATCACGATGGCAAACAGTGGATCCTCTATCCACAGAGCCTAACAAGTGGAGCCTTCATCCCTCCTCGGGATGATCCTCCCCCTCCTCCTGGTGCGGCGGCATGTGCTTGATTTTTGTTCTTGTTTTCTACTCTTTGGTTGCCCTGGAGAGTTTTAATGTAAGTCGTTGTGGTGTTTTTTGTTGATCTAGTGCCCTCGTGGTGTTTTGTGGGACCGGTAATTTTTTTTTGCTTTGAATCGCTTTGTAAACTCGATTTTTCATTTTTACTTAGAGCTTTGGTTCATTTAAATGTAATGAAATCTTTAATATGAGTTCTTCTCCTCCTTTTATACCCCTCCAAATTAGTAATTAAGGTCAGATGTACTCCTTTCACATGGGTGAACTCTCACTTCTTCACCAAATGCAATTAATACCAAGTGGATGTCACTTCTCTCCACTTTTATTTTCGGGTTTTTCTCCAATTAGAACTTGACTTAATGACCCTAACACACTTGCATGTGTGTGTAACAAAACTTTGTGGACTAGTGTTGTTTTTTCCCACACCTCTAGTTGCAATAGGTGACTTTACGCTCCTGGGACGCGTCACATTCCTTGTGCACATTCCTTTTTTATATGTGCTTCCCGCCCTGTAGCTTTCTTTGCAAACTCTTTACCCTTTCTACTTCCAATTTTTCATGCTCTCCACTTCCCCTATGCCTTTATTCATTGTTCTTTATCGAGTTTTTTTGTTTCCAATTGATTTTCACTTAAGCATATTCTTTCACGCCATGTCTTATCATCAGTTTTTCTGCATAAAACACATTATCAATCTTTTACCAAAAGTTTGTAAGTTCCAAACACTTGCCAATTTCTAGCACACACTTCCTATCATTTATCTTGTGTACCCCCACTCTAAAACAATATTCCATTTTTGGCATGCAATCATTATGAGACATATTAAGACCCTTATTCTTCTTTTCCGCATGTGCAAATATCCTAAGCATTTAGCCTTTGTCTTTTTCATACGTTGATCTATGACATGTGGAGAACATCAATCTCACCACTTCCCGCAACCTTTTAGTTTTCAAATTGTGTCTCTATTTGTTAAAGGATGGTGATGCATGACACATGGAGATCATCGATTCTTCTATTCTTTGTAAGCTCCTATTTGATCTCGAGGTGTGAAATGACCCAATGGGAAACATGTGGCCTTCATCCGTGTCATTATTTTCCATACATATTTGAGTTTGGCTTCAACCTTCACTTCCTCTACTGCATCGATTTATTCCACGTGGCGTGCATCTATGTACTCTTTTATTGCAATCTTTTGCAACTTAGGCTATAAATCTCTTTTATCCTCCCAAATTGAAGTTTGGGTGTGGCCCTCCACGCATTTGTTTTGAAAAAATAGAAGAAGACAAGAAGATTTTTAAGGAACTCATTTTCTCTTCATATTTGAGAACAATACATTTGAACTAATTACAAGGATTTTATTCATGCGAAACATGTGTGTTTATTACAACAAAACGAAATATTTGAAAGAAAATTATTATAAATGCATGAAAGAAACTATTATAGGAGATTGAAATAACATCCAACCTAATGGTGTAAGCCTTATTTGTTTACAATTGGGACCCTTAGTGGAAATAGGATTTCATCCTGCTCCTATCAAGTGAATTGGTAAAAGTTCCCATTAAGGTCCTTCAACATACATGCCCTAATAGGCAAGATCTCATGTATCTCATATGGCCCTAGCCAATATGTTTAAATGTTTTTAGGGGTTCACATGAATTTTGAGTCATACAACAATACTTTTGTGCCTATAATGAAATTTTAGCTCTTTGTGTGTCTAATATGTTAGACTTTTGGCATGCTTTCTCCACCCCCTTGGCTCCATCTTTCATGTGCTCTTCTTTCATGTAATTTCAAGACTTTAGTAAGACATTCCATTATTTATGCCTCATCATCCAAGTTTGTAACGCATGTTATTCTTAGCGATTGAACCATGAAATTAAGAGGAAACACCGTTTCTTATCCAAATACCAACTAGAAAGGAGATGCTCTATTTAACCTTTTGTATGTGGTTTTATATGCCCAAGAACTACCGATAGTTTTTCATCCCAGTCTTTTCTTCTAATGTTACATATCTTTATCAATGGATTACTTAATATCTTATTGAATGCTCTAGTTGTCCCATTTTCCTATGGATGATATGGAGTGGTTTTATGGTGCATGACCATAAACCGTGCACCATTTCATTTTAAAAGTGAGTTCCTCTATTATTGACTAGATACAACACTTGAATATTGTTGTATTATTGACCAAATACATGAGGTGTGACCAATTGGGTTAAGGAAAACCACAATATGCAACAATTGTGAAGAGATTGGCATGAATGTATGAGGGTGAGGTCACAAAGAGGCAGATGAGGAGGAAAAATTATACTAAATACTTGTTATAAGTATGGCTCACCATATCATTATCGATTAGATTTTCCAACATTTTTGTATGCACATATCGTCAAAAGAAGCATAAGGTAGAATATTGCCTTAATATTTATGTGCCATGTTAGAAAAGATTGAAGGGGTACAATAATGATCAAGATCGACACAACGTACCAAAGGGTCTAGGACAAGAAAATGCGCTAAAAGTTTATCAAGGGCCAAAAATATAGATAACTACTAAAGGAGCTATGCAATGCGCTCACAAATTTTTGGATCCCCATTGGAAAACATTCGACATGAGAATCCTTGTATAGGGAGGGGTTTCTCGGATGCAAGGCAACAAAAGGAGGTTCTCTGAAAACTACGGAACCGATGCTCAATTGCAGGATGAAATTGAATTTCGAGAAAGGAAGCATGTGTCGTAAATGAATTACAAAGGATACCTAAACTTGATAATGTGGAAAGGAATGAGTTTTGGGAATTGTGCAAACTATTTTACACTCGAAGGAGTAATTCCTCTACTTATCTAATGGTCACACCAAATCATGGATATGGCACTTGGGGAACAATTAGAGCATGCACAAAAGAAATAGATTAAGCTACCAAAACATAGGAGTATGATCGAGAAATTATTTTTAGTGCATGTATAGATGGGTGGAATATTAATGATATACTAGCGTAAACCGGAGTTGAAGTTAATATCTTAATAGTAGATACTTTGAATAAGATGGGACAACTTGCACTTCATCCCTCACCATAGGTTTTGTTCATGGACAACAAGATACATGTTATTCCAAATGGAGTTTTGAAACATGGTGTTATAAAGATCATGGGGGTAAAGTTTCATGGAGACTTTGAAGTGATTAACTTAGTGGAGGAAGATAACTTCCTAACATTACTTGACAAGATGTGGTGTTATGCAAACAATGTCATCTTACACTTTAAAAAGCGCTATATAAGCTTTGAAAATGATATGCACTGTGTAATGCTTCCAATGGATCATAGCCAAAGAATTTTGTATATTAGGAATGTTAATGAACATGAAGATTTGGTGCATGTGTATAATGTTAAGGCTAAAGGTTTGAAGAATTTTGAACCAGATCTAAATATAGTATTACCGTGCAATAACACATAATAAATCTTGGACACCACAAGTACAACACGTGACAATTGGGAGCATAACTCTTATGAATTAATTGGACATGACTACAACACAAAGCAAATCAAACCAAAAACAATAGGTCGATGAGAATTCCATATTGAGGCGAAGGTATGTGAGGAAACTAAGAAAAGAAAACACAACACCAAAGTTGAGATACCAAGGTGGAGGTAATTTCCAGGCTTATCTTCAACATATGGAGGCATACATGTTCACCGAACAAGTGTGCATAAATTATATGGTATATATAGTTAAGGGTATTGTTGTCACTTTGAAATGCACCCTTGGAGAATGGTGTGATAACACTACTTTCAATTGAAAAAATGGAAACACTCCTAGGTTTAGGTGACATGTATGTTGGAGTGAGTCTCCAAAGACGGTTGGTTCCCATAATGCAACACACAAACTATTTCTATCTCTTAAGGCTAACTCTACTCTACTAGAAGTGACGAGGAGAAGGGAGAAGGAAGGAAAAGATAAAATTGAAAATATGGTGATACACCAAATTTTTTAAGGATCTCAAACTTATTTGGGTCACATAGATGAAGCACATGATCCACACACACCATACACTAACTACAATTGACTATATCAAAGCAAAAGTGATTCATATAAGGGTTTGGAATGAATTGTCACAAGAGAAAAAGGGGCAGCAGATGGATCCATGACAAAAACTTGCAAACAACCTATTAAACACATTCTATGACATGCAAATTGACACAAGATTTCATATAGGCATGAGATATTAAAATGATAAAACAAGGATAAGCATGTATCACAATATAAAATCAGTCTAAAACAGAGTATGCACTAGATACATATGTAGGAAGGTAAAAACAACTCCTTTATTGCTCCAAGAGGTGGAATAAGCACAAAAAGTCACTCATAACCCTTGCTTTCTCACTCAGAAAAGTTGAATTGCTCCAAAAAAATGAATGAAGAAGCCAAAATATTTTTTACAATGTGTTTTAAAGCTTTTATAGAAATTTGAGAGAGAGAAAGAAAGGAAGAAGGTAGACATGCAAGTCTGAGTTCTAAAAAATAAAGCACATGTGTGTTGCTTTACTATATTAAAAATAGCTTTTTCGTTTTGCTTTTATTCAATTTTAAAGATAAACATTGCATTTCCCAAAATAGAAAAAAGCTTTCCTCTATTCCTACATGTGTTGACTCTATTATTAGAACTTATGCTTTCATTTATCTTGATCTTATCATGCATCGTTCGAATGAGACGTGTTAAAAATATCATTCCGCATTTTGCAGGCATAACAAATCCATGATTTTGTGACCCACATTCAGCTCACGAGATTGATTTGGTGTTGTGAGGATCAATCCGCATTAAAGCCCCGCAAAAATAGTTCATCGAATTATGTCTAGTGATTGTTATGCATCAAAATAGGTCACTAAAAATACCTATCGGCCTCTCTATGTTTTCTCCCTCTTCTCTCTACCAAAAAAGTGATTGTGATTCTTCCAAGTCGAAGGTCTTGACGAGATATTTCCAACGGTACCAAGTTTGTCTGATTTGGAGTTGTAGAAAGAAAGTTATGGCAATTTAAATTTTGCATGGTCGAGTGAAAAGTGCCTAACGGCCTCTAACCTCCAAAATTAGGTCGAATAAAGTGCCCACCGAGTTTACTAACCTCAAAACATCCTAATGATCGCTAGCTCCAAAACATCTTATCTTGGAAGCCTACAAGTCTGATTAAGTCCATATTTGATAAGTTATCCAAATTTGCAAAGGGGTGCAAATTTGGGATAATGATTTGGCGACCTCCAGGGGACATTTGTATGCTAGATGATGAAGATTGATTTCCTTAAAGCATCTATTAGGCATGGAGTCAAGCCTATCCTTGAAGAAAGTGATCTTTTCCTTTAAAAAATTGTCTCCTAAATCCTTATGAACTTAGCATCGAAATAGAACCGCCTGAAATTGATATGTGGAGCTGATTTGTGTTCTTTAGTTGTAAAAACTCTTCGCACAGTTAACCCATTCTCATCTTCTATATCAGAATCATACCAATCGTCAAATTTTATTGAATCATTTCCTTTTTTGGAAGATAATATAGGCTCAAGATTACCGATCCGATCCTTAGAAACACTCATATGTTCCTCCAAAATATTTTCTTTACTTTGTAACTCAAGAATTTTTACAAAACATTGTCGACCCTGCATTGGTCTTCCTCCTCTCATTTTTCTATAACTTCAACCTCTTTCCTACAATCCTTCTCTATTGTAGGCTTAACCAACCGTGGAATTTGTTTGTCCTCAAACTGTAAGATCCATTTTGTTAGATTTTTGCCCTGAGAACTTCTTCACTTGACTCTTCAAAGCTGGTTTCTCTTCCAAACTGATTTGTTGATTAATTTCATTCCAAAATGGATTTGGGAATATGGGAGGAGGGGTGGGTTGGGTTCTAACTAATTTTGCAATGGTTGAAATGATTGGGAGGTGCAAGATCTTATGGAGGAGAATGAATGGAAGGAGAAGCTTTAAGAAAGCTAGGAACTTGAAAATTGGGTTGAGATTGTGTGGGTTGGGAAGTAAGAATGGGAGGGCTACATGATGATAGTGAAAAATTACCCCATTGACATGGTGTCCTATAACTATATTGGTAAGCTTCCATTTCTTCATTCCACTTTGATATTTGTGGTAACAATTCAGACATAAAGTCTAACTTCTCTTGAGGGCTATACCAAAGGTGGCATAGGATCGACACATGGGTAGGGTAATCCGAATCCAACCTTGGTTGTATTGATAGTATTTTTTCCCTCATATGTACCATTTTGGCCTCCATGTGTTATACCACCTGTAACTAACAAACATCATCCGTCATGGAATCACTTCTATAATATGCATATTCCTTCTCTTGAAAAACACCATGATTAATAAGATAACCATATGGATTAGTAAGGTTTAGATCATGGGAATATTCATTATGATAGGGCTTATAATACTGATATGGGGAGGATTTTGGGAAAAAGGAGGTGGAGGGGAATAATAATGCTCTTGGGACTAAGAATTCCAATGAGGAATTGAAGTCATGATTAAATAACCTCATAAAAAGATGGAATGGAAAGATGGAGGAAATGGTCATTGATTGAGAAAATGGGGTTTTTGGGCCAATGGAGGTGCTAGTTGTTGACTATTTTTGCGTCTTAAAACACTTATATTTTCCAAAAAAAATCAACTTCTTTAGTAAACTTTTGTAGTTCCATCGAGTGTGCCAAAAAATTGTTGTATCGGAGGCACAAAAGTGGCTGAAATATATGCCATGAGATGCTTTGAAGAATATGAAAATATTAACAAAATTCCCATTGGGCATGTCGAAACTGATGTCACTTTAAAATGCACCCAGTAATGGTTTGATAACTTTCTTTTCAATTGAGAAAATGGAAGCACTCCTAGGTTGTGGGTGACTTGTATGCTGGAGCGAGTCTCCAAAGAGGGTTAATTCCCTTAGTGTTGAACAATTTTCCTTGCTACATGTTTAAGATTAGTGAAATTATAACAAGAGAACAAATAACTCCAAGTATGAGAGGATTTATGGTACCTCCGAATGTGATGACGATGTAGACACCCCAAAATCACTCACATGTTCCCAGTATTGTCCTAATACATCCAATTATTCACCCATTTGTGATTGATTAATTAAATTGATTAATCATGTGCTTTTTACCCCTTTGGATTAATTAAATTAATCCCTAATACCCTTGTGCTAATTTAATTATCATTTATTAATTAAATGATTAATTAATTAAGTGTGCACATTATAACAACCACTTGGACTCCACATCCTCATCTCAGTCAACTCCACATGGACTCCACTTCATCAGTCCAGTCAACTGCACTTCTAGAATCCTATAAAGTAATGCTAAATCTCTATATTTGCATAAATAAATTAAGCAATAATTAATTGAAATCAACACATGAAATGAAAACTACGGAAAATACAGAGAAAATGAAAGAATAATGGAGCAATTTCTATTGAATATGAGAGGGCATTCTATACAATTGCTTGCTCCTAAAATCATAGAGTCAAGTCTTATCATTTTATCCCCATATTTCTCCTATAGAATCTCTCCTATGATCACTCACCACTATTCTCTCATATATCCCACCAATATCTCCACACACAATAATCTACGTGAGTTGCTTATTCATCAAACTCACAACTAATACAATATCCTATATTATTAATAATGAGTTGTTTTATGACTCTTATTAATAATATTACAATCTTTTATTCTTCTCACACAAATATGATATTAATATAACAATATTAATATCTTACTAACACGTTAACTTACTAATGTAATATATGAATATTACATTTAACTATTACAAACAATAATGTGAGCACTAATCCAAGGAATATTCCTAACATAAAGGTGGGGGTAATTAAATTACACATACAACCACCTTTCTAAATGTAATTTTTGTTAACTAAAGTCCTTTACTTCCCTAAATGGCATTGATTCTTTTTGCAAACTTTTGCCAACTACATTCCTTTACTACCCCTAAATGGCATTGATTCTTCCTACAATCCTTTTCTATCCCCTCAATCGCTAAAAATAGGTTGTGCATTCAACCATGTTCAACCAATTTCCAATCACTTCCACCTCTATAAAATGTAGGCTCATCCTCTTACAAATCCTTTTGGATTTAGTGTACAAAAACTCACTGTCAAGATTGGCTCTAATATTGCATATGGAAGCAATAATCCAAGCTAAATCTTTGTGTTCATAGCATTGGCCAATCCACCTTTGGAGGTCACTCAAGAGCACCAACAATCAATTGATTCTTCTAATAAAATAAACTAAAAATAGAGAATAGTCAGATGTAACTATTCCTCCGTTGCAAGGTTGTCTAACAATTCTATTTTAAAAGAATGTACTCAAAATTATTAATCTAAATAAAATGAAATAAACATCTTCTAAAAAGCTTATGCCTCAAGTTTTCTAGAAAGGGTAAAGATTCTCAAAAGAAATTTCCTCTTTGTCGTATGAAATTTCCCAGATAAGTAAATCTAAGCTAACTAAAATAAATAAATGATGTGCAAGGATTTCTCCACTTCTTCCTCCAACTAATTTCCCAAGCAGATCCATAGGGATAAGTCAAGAAGAAGTTATCAAGGGAAGATGTATGCAAGAAATGTTTTGAAAGAAATACTAGAAATAAAATAAATATATTCAGGAAGTGATGGAATATTTCGCCTCTACAATTCTACCAACTTAAAATAATGTATTCTTTCGATTCTAACAAATATATTTTAATTACGGCCTTCAAAGAATTTAAGTACAACCCCAACTTGGTTACTACTGTATTGTGGTAACTTCCCAAATGTGAGATGTGCTTATTATCTCCTCAACTTTGTATCCTCTTCCAAAGGTGAAGTCCAATTGATCCCAGGATGCAAAGATGTTGGTGGTAGAAAAGAAAAAGAAAATATTGGCCATGGGTGGATGGTGCAAGAAATGACTGAAAGTAAATGGTAGGAAAGAACAAAACAAAGAGTTGGTTATCTGTGTGGTTCCTCTCAAAAATTTAGTAGCATAGCTTAACCTCAAAAATATGAAAGATCCAACCTCCTAATACAAGTAAAAGTTTGGCTTTTATAAAATTTGGAAAAGAATAAGTAAATTACATGTGTCGAAGAAGAAGTGAAAATCAACAAAAAGGAGAGGTAGTCAACATTCTAAACATAACCAAAGAGGAAGAGAAAATCAACATGACTCCAATGAGTCCAAACAATGTAAACGGTTGAGAAACGAGTGATAAAATCACTCCCGAAATCCAAACGTGCGTAAAAATGTGTGTTTTAAGTCTCTGATTTTAAGTGACAAGACTGGTCGATCTGCGAGAGGGGCGGTTGCGTAATTGCCATTCAGTGGAAAACAAAAGCTTAAAAAATGTTTTATAAGAAAAATAAAAGTTTGTGGACAGAAAAAGGGGTTGATTTAAGTCGGTGGAAGGATGTAAAGAATAGGGGGAAGGATTTGGATCTCATTTTTACCTTGGAAGAAGTTTTTATCATCATTGGAGATTTTAGTGTTCCAACAATATAACAGTGTAATTTTGGGTGTGTACAGTCTCCTAGACACTGGAAGGAGACTTTAGACCAGAGGGTGCTTCCCTAATAGACATGCATGAGTTATTTCACAATTTAGGGAGCTTAGAGTGCCTTTTGTGCTTAATTTTACATGAATTCTTAAAGTGTCAGGTTCTTAAGCGAGGTATGATTTACTTACTTATATATGCTTTCAAAGGTTGTTATGTCATGAAAGGATGACCAATGGGGTGTATTTTCTCATAAGAATGTGATAGAATTAGCCTAAAACATGTCATTCCAAAACCATACAATAGGGTCGACTTGTAGAATTGTACAAATCGACTGAAAATGACAGTTTTGACGGAGAGGGAAAAACATGTTTTGACTTTATGGGTTGGAGGATGAATGTTTCTAGATGTGTTTTATATCGTTAATCTTTAGAAACTAAAAACAGAGATAGGTGTGAAAAGATAAACACGTAATCGAAGAGCTATTAAGGTGTCTTTAAGAAAGAGTGAGGAGAGTCCATTTGTACATATAAGTGTGTAATGTCGAGATCAATAGTGTCAAAGGATATATTGCCAAATTTGAGTGTCTACGGGGGTCACGTGTGTCAATTACTTCTAAATTTGGCATGAGGATTGATAATCCACAAATCATGACCTTAACATGTAATTGTAGACACAAAATCACACACTTGGGTACATTTCTAGGTTCTAAAAGCATGCTAGCATTTACATGATTCCTAAGCAAGAAAAAATAGTAATTAATAGCTATCTTTGGCCTCTTTTCTTTGTCTCTTACTTTCTCTTTTATCTTACACACCCTACAACCTAGTCAAAACTTAATTTGTTTATCTTTTATGACTTCAGACACCAACGCCTAGCCTAGATAACATCGCCTGGGTGCTCTTGTCCCCTCGGGCGCCCCTGACTCTTTTCTATCTTACTCGCTCCTTTTGGGTCTCTTTTATCTTTTGGGCATATTTTTCACTTATGGGTCAACCTTCCAATTATCAATTACGAAATTCAAACAAGGGAATCATATAAATACATAGTTATGTGTTCAAAATGAGGGACCAAGCTCTAAGCATTATTACTATCACCTAAGCTTGCACTCAAAAGGAACTTAAAGCACTTCAAAGCATCCATTTGGCATTCATTCAAGGCATAAGGGACTGCATTTTCGCATACATTTCACAGGAAGGGGAAGTTCATTCTATTCCATACACACACTTGCATCATCTAGAAAATATAGCCTACTATGTAGTGCGTCTTGCACAAGGGATTCCTAGGGCACCATTCTTACACACACACTCACAAGAACTACATAGAGTTTGAGATGTAGTGCGGCGCTGGTCGTAAGTTCACTCTGTTGGATGACCGGTAGGTCATTTTGACTCCCATATTGCATCTTTATTTTTAGGACATGATGCGGTTTTGTGGGTTTTGCATGTGAATATCTCATTTGCGGAGTTACTGGTGTACCATCGATGATCAAGGAACAACATACATGAGATCAACCGAGAATATTTGTGACACTTGTGTGACATAGTCAAAATTAAGTTCGACCATTTTCGCGATCACGGGCACCCAAAGAGCAGATCTCTAATTCCAAGGCTCCCTTGCCCTAGTCCATGACGCCCATGTTTAACATCATCCCTGAGCTCTAGAATTTACCTTGAGTATTTACGACCTTTGTTCACTTTACATTCAATACTTTTCTTAGTCAAAGAACCTCTAGATCAAGCGTAAATCAACTAATTTATTCTTTATATACCACTTGCTTAGGGTTTTATACTTGCTTATTTGCTTGCATCATATTGTACTTAACAAATGTATATCAAAGTTTACATTCATTTAATTTGCAATTAGGGTTTAATAAATCTATTTTTGTTAAATCATTTGGTGAACCCGCATTCTTGGATCATCACTTCTTCCTAACTTCAATATCCTAGGATCCTCTCACCGTAGATGTCTCCATCCATGCTTTTGCGAGGCTAATCCTAATTGTCTGAATAAAATTAGATATTTTTTTGCTAATACTTACATTCATCCTCACACTTCTCCCGAATATGTATATCATAAATTTACTACAACTTTTCTTTTAATGAGGAACATATTACTTTTACATCGGATGAACTTCTATCTCAAGATATGTTAGCTAATGATTCCCCCTTTATATTCACATTTTTATCAATAATGTTGGGGTCCAACGTGCCTTATTTGATAATGGATTGGGGCTTAATATTTGTAATCTAGAATTTCTTCATCAAATTGGCTTATCCGAAGACTCCTTGGTTCCTTCATTTGCTTTTATTTGTAGTTTTGATAATATTCCTAAAAGGATCTTAGATACAATAACACTACCTATTCTTGTTGGGCCATACACTTTATCTATCCCATTCCATGTAATGCCTACTAATCTTAATTATAATATCAAGTGAATACACCAGAATAATAACAATCAATATATTATATTTACTCTCCATATATCTCAAGCAATACATTTGGCTATTATATAGCCATATAGAAATCACAACCATCACCTACCAAATAGGAACAACAAACCCAGTAATAGACACAGTACCAACAAACTCACAAACAAATAACAATATACTAATAATTTACCCAACGTAAAAACTATTTCCTAACATTCCCCCCCTTAGTTTTTACATGGTAAAACATATCTCATTCTTTGATTGTATGTAATGAAATTACTAGTATAATTTAGATTATGAGCATCGATATAACACCAAATAACACAATATTTCGAATAATGATCTCAATATGCAATTGTAATAGCTTTTCCACTTCGAGGGGGCAACCTACAAACCATATAATAAGACTCAAATGCTCAAATGATAATGAACTACTACCTACAATCCTCTATATATACTATTCATATGTTATGGCCATCACCCAGTGACCTATTAAGCATGAGAAAGTATAAATGATATAATAAAATGATATGGTAAGCCACAAGTCGGCTACTCATATCCTAATACAAATAATAGGTTAAGGGCGTAGCATGCCCTTCCCCTTCAAACCAACGTTGTCCTTAGCGTTGAATAATCCTGGATGTTGCTGAAAAACCTTCATCCTCCAGGGTGGCATCTTCTATGCTCGATTCTTCCACTTGATCGAGATATTCCTTAATGTCTCTCGGTTCTCAACCTCTTAGACGTGTTTACGAGAATCTTCTTTGGCTCCAAAATGATTCTTCATTCCTCGTCAAGTCTAAGTAACTCTGTCTCGGCTTCAAATTTTTGTCCAATAACCTTCTTGGGCATGAAACATGGAATCTTTGGGTGTATGTGTGAAGATGGAGGCAACTCTAGTTTATAAGCAACACTGCCAATTTTCTGTAGAACCTGATAAGGGCCATAGTATTTAGGAGCAAGTTTGTTGTCCTTTTTTGTTGCTTTAGAGACATTTGTTTGTAAGGCTTGGAGACGTACAAAAACCCAATCACCAATTTCAAAATGTCTTTCACTACGATGTTGATTTGCTTGTTGTTTCATCCTATTTTGTGCTAATGCTAAATTCTCCTTCAAACTAGCCAAAACCTATTGTTGATGTTGAATGTGTTCCTCAACATCTCTGACCTTAGTTTGCACCCTCAAGGAGGAAGTGATAGAAGGTGGATGGTAACCATATAATGCTAAAAATGGGGTCATTTGAGAAGAGGTATGAAAAGATGTGTTATACCACCATTCTGCAAGTGGTAGCCATTTAATCCATCTTTCCTGCTTATCTGATACAAAACAACGTAGATACCCCTCTAAGCATTTGTTGACCACTTCCGTTTGCCCATCAGTTTGAGGATGATAAGATGAACGTGAGCTAGTTGAGTACCCAAACATGAAAATAATTCCATCCAAAAATTACTTGTGAAAATAAGATCACGATCACTTACAATTATCTTTGGGGTTCCATGTAGCCTTTGAACTGTCTCCAAAAAAAATAGTTGCGATTGTACTATTTTGTAAATGGATGTGATAAGGCACAAAAATGGGCATATTTTGTGAGCTTATCCACAATCACAAAAATAACATTCTTACCCTCTCGAACAAGGCAATCCGGTGATGAAAATCCACGGAGACCTCCTCCATCTCTCGGCTAGGAATTGGTAAGGGTTGCAGCAATGCACCGGTGTCTTGTTGTTTCTGCTTTGTTACTGTTGGCACACTAAACACTCGATACAAACTTTTGTATATCCCCCTTGAGTCCTTCCTAAAAGAATTCTCTTTTTATTCTATGATATGTCTTTAAAAACCCAGTGTCCTCCAACAAAGCGAGGCATGTAGCTATGCAAGAATCTTATGCTTCAATTAGAATCTCTACTCAAGTATAAATTGTCCTTGTACCATAGGGCATTACCTTTCCACTCAATTGTTAGATGTCATAGATCCTTGCTTGATATTCTGCATTAGAGAATGTGTATCCTTGTCTTGATCCCATTCCAATCTTGCTTCATCCACCCAATCGGCCGTCATGATGGACATTCCACATAGTAAGGCATTTCGGATGTATCCTTCTGGACAATGCATCGGCTACTACATTTTCTTTACCCTTTTTGTATATGATTTCAAAATCATAACCCAACATTTTTGTTACCCACTTTTGTTGTTCCTCGGATGATAAACTTTGCTCCAAAAAGTATTTGAGACTATCATGATCAGTTTTTACCTCAAGTGTCTACCCATGAGATAGGGCCTCCATTGCTTGACCGCATGAAGAATAGCCATCATTTCTTTCTCATATACCGGTTTGAGCAGATATTTTCCTTTGAATTGGAGACTCTCAAATGCAATTGGTCTTCCTTCTTGCATTAGAACTGCTCCCAATCCTGATCCTGAAGCGCCATATTCAACAATGAAGGTTTTTGAGAAGTTGGGAGTAAGCCAAAGCGGGGTACTGCATAAGGCTTCCTTCAACTGCTCAAAGGATTTAGTGGCTAAGTCTGTCCAATGGAAGGCATCCTTCTTTAGCAATGCAATGAGTGGGGTTGTTATTCTACCATATCCCCGCACAAATCTTCTATAGTACCCTGTTAGTCCTAGGAACCCACGAAGATTTTTGAGAGTTTTGGGCCTTGGCCATTCCACCATAGCTTTGATCTTCTGAGGATCAACTTTGACGCCTTCATGGGATACAATGTGACCCAAGTACTCTACCTCTTGTACACCAAAAGAACATTTAGATGGCTTTGCATAGAGAGTATGTTTCTCCAAAACTTCCAACACTTTATTTACATGTTGTAAGTGTTCTTCCCATGTCTTACTGTAAATCAATATGTCATCAAAGAAAACTAATACAAATTTCCTTTAAAATGGCCTAAAAACAATGTTCATCAAGCTTTGAAAGGTTGAAGGTGCATTTGTAAGACCAAAAGGCATTACCAAAAACTCATAATGGCCCTCATGAGTCCTAAAAGTCATTTTATGAACATCTTCCTCTTTTATTCTAATTTGATGGTACCCCAAACAAAGATCTAATTTTGTGAAATAAATAACACCATGCAATTCATCAAGTAAATCATTAATTACTGGAATAGGAAACTTATCTTTGATGGTATACTTGTTGAGTTCTCGGTAATCTGGACACATCCTCCATGTTTCATCCTTCTTACGTACCATGACCACTGGGGAAGAATAGGCACTCTGGCTAGGCCTGATGATACCTGCCTTCAACATTTCCTGAACCATTTTCTCGATCTCACTTTTTTCGGGAATATGGGTATCGTATGGTCTCGATGTTAGGTGTTTGGCCCTGGAATCAATGAATGACATGATCATGATCCCTAACTAGTGGTAGTCCCTTTGGAATTGCATCAAAATAGATGAGTGAGCATCAACAATCTTCAAGATCGAGTGGCATTCAAGACTACGTATTTTGTACTTCTATGGAAAATAACTTTGCTATAAATCCATCTACTCCTTTTCTCGAGAACCTTTCGCATCGATGAGAGCTAATAATCTGTGGAGACTTAGCTACCATCCCATTCAATTTTATTTTCCTTCCATCTGAATGAAATCGCATGAACAATTCTTGGAAATTCATCTCTATAGTACCTAAGGTTATGAGCCATTGGACACCCAAAACAATATCTACCCCTCCCATAGAAATAACAAACATAGGTGAGTCTAACATGTAGTCTCCCATGGAAAGCTTGATACTATGACACTTTCCTGTGCACTTGATTGTCCCACCATCCACAATCATAACTTGCATTTCTGGAGCTAGGTAAATAAAACAATTGAGGCGGGCAACTAACTTACTATTTATGAAGTTATGAGTACTCCCGAGTCAATCAACACTGTCACCTTCTGTTTTTTGAGATAGCCAATAACCTTGAGTGTTTGAGGAGTACTAATACTTGACAATGCATGGCAAGAAATTGTAGGTTGGTGATCCTCTACTTCCTCTTCTACTAGTTCCTCAGCCTCTCCTATAATTTCAGCATCCTCATCATCCTCATTACCTCCGTCAATATAGAACAACTTCTTCTCAGCACATTTGTGTCCCGGTCCATATTTGCTATCACAGTTAAAGCATAATCCTTTTGCTCTCTTTTCTTCCATTTGTTGAGGAGTCAGTCTAATTGGCCTAGAAAATGAAGGGGAAGAGATACTATGGTCTTTGGTGTTAATGAAAGGCGGCCTCCTACTACAAATAACTTTTTCCTCTGCTCGACATGCCATGATAATAGAATCAGAAAGCTTGAGTGGATTAAACATACATACCTCATGCTTGATGTGGTCCTTAAGACCCCAAGAAATAGGTCATTCAAATTCTCTTCTGGTATATTCTCCACCCTTAAGGATAGGTTCTGGAATTGATGCACATAATATTTGACTAATCCTATTTTTCGTAACTTTGCTAATTGACTAAAGTAGTTCTCTGAAACACTAGAACTATAGTGTAATTGTAACTCCTCTAGTAAAAACTATCCAAGTGACACCGAGACCATTCTTCTGCCTCTGAGCACATAACCATCGATACCAAATGAATTGGTTTGGTTTAAGATACAGGGATGCCAATGTCACCTTTTGTCCTGATGGTGTTTGATGTAGCTCAAAGAAGTTCTCCATTTGATTTATCCAATTCTAGGGATCTTTACCATCAAATTTGCGCATATCCACTTTCGCATCATGTTACGTGGTTACGAATAAGTTGGATTCGATTGAAATTCCTGGAAAAGTGATCGAACATGGTTATTTTGTCCATGATTTTAAATCAAGATCCTCCTTGGTTGGTATGGGATGGATTTGGGCCATCTGTTTACCCTTTACATGTTGCGCATGATATCATCCAACCGATGATTGATTTGGGTGTCTCCTTTAGAGGCCATCCCAATTGTACATTTCACAACTCATACCGAAGTTGGCTCACCTTATGATTGATCAAGTCAACCCTAGTGCTAAGGAATCTGTATTTACCCCTTCTAAATCCATCTCTTCAATCACTATCTCATCTTTATCTGGGGTTTTACTCGGAGTAACCAGATTCTTTTTTGCTCTTGTGGAAGGTCCTGCCATGATATCAAACCTTAGGGTTTAGGGTTTGATACAAATTGGCCAAACGGAAAAAAATACAAAGAAGATACTAATACTATTTTTTTAGAGCTTTCCGAAAATGTAAAAAAATTGAAAAAATTCCACAATTTGCACCCTAGGAGCGATTTTATGAAAAAACCTAAATTGTAATAACTTGTGCAAAATAAATAAAAATATCGATTTTTTCAAGGAACCTTACTTGAAATGTTTCACAACTCTGGTAAAAATATCTCCCACCAATTCTCTTTGGTTCAAAATATATTGCGGAAACAAAAAATTAGGGTTTTTGCCCTAATTTTGTCCCAGATCGCAGCTACGATACCACTCAGAATCCGAACCGTTACACCAAAACCTCGAGGCGTTAGTGAAATCCACACATGAGGATCGTAACATTCCACCATGCTTCCGTAGCCTAGACCTCGGGCTAGATTTGTGCCCGTATAGCGGGACCCCACCCTGCCCCATACGAGCCCCGGGAAAACACTGCAATGCCGATGTAGCTACCCATACCGGGACTCAAACCTGGGTGGTCACTCTGATACCAAATGTAATGAACCATTACACCAAAACCTTGAGACATTAGTGAAATCCACACATGAGGATCATAACATTCCACCACGCTTCCGTAGCCTGGACCCGGGCTAGATTTGCACCCGTATAATGGGACCCCACCCTACCCTATACGAGCCCCGAGCGAACACTGCAATGCCGACGTATTTACTCGTGCCTGGACTCGAACACAGGTGGTCACTCTAATACCACTTATAATGAAATTACTAGTATAATTCAGATTATGAGTAGCAATATAACACCAAATAACACAATATTTCAGAATAATGATCTCAATATGCAATTGTAATAGCTTTGCCACTTCGAGGGGGCAACCTCCAAACCATATAATAAGACTCAAATGCTCAAATGATAATGAACTACTACCTATAATCCTCTATATATACTATTCATATGTTATGGCCATCACCTAGGCTGACCTATTAAGCATGAGAAAGTATAAATGATATAATAAAATGATATGGTAAGCCAGTCGGCTACTCATATCCTAATACAAACAATAGGTTAGGGCGTAGCATTATAGCTTAAGCCACCTTTGTGTACTCATGACTAACTCCTTAAGCGTATAACATTCAACTTGCACGAAACTCACACATGTGTCAATGCACATTTCTTCCTCCACTTGATGGTTTTTTTAAAGCCTACCAACAACCTTACCTAATTGGTTTTATAGGTGTACCGATAAGCAATTTCACAATTGGTTTTACATGTTCACCAAAAACCTTAAGCAATTGGTTTTCCTGGTTTACCAATACCCTTCACATCATGATTGCTATAATACATTTTGATCAATATTCTACAACGTTTCTACAAAAGGGGTTACATGAGGAATACTCACAAGTGAACAGGAATTTACATCATCTGTTCTTATTTTTCATGCCACACTGAAAAACTGAAATCCTCACAACACAATTAAAACAAATGTCATCATACCAAAAGTGCGGCCCCATTGTTGATGACTGATGAGAGGTCGTTGGTTGTCCTCCAGCCTCCAATGCCTCTATCCGCCGCCTAAAAATCATCTAATAGAGAAAATCTTCATCACTTTGATTTTTTGTATAAGCAGTATTTCCTTCCTCTTCATTCTCTCCTTCTTTATGTAGTGCCCCCTTTTTATGCACTCACATACACAATAAAATACCAAGATAAATTTTTTTGACTTACATTGCTCACTACACACAACACAACAAGGGCTCCAAGTATAGAAACTTGACTCACATACAACAATCGCATAAGTCATCGACTCACATACACACATGAAAATGACATAGGCATGTCGATGCCACACTTTTCCCAATGAATGAAAACTAGCAATGACCCAACCACAAGAAACATGACTTCAGGAATGGCAAACCCACAACATATCATTTCTTAAATATATTTTAGTTACGATTAACATCCCAAGAACATTATTGAGCAAGGATAAATTTCTCGTTTGTCCACCCACATATTCTTAAGTTTATTCCGCGGTCAAAATACAATTCGACCATCTTATGTTGGCTTCTTATACTTTATAAAAATTTCCATAACTAACATGCTTATTGGGCATAGTTCGGATGCAATTAAAATACTTAATTATCTTGTTCTTATGTTAAAAATCTTCTTCTCAATCATATATTCAGTGTCTACCATTTTATTCTTACAACTCAAGTGGATGTGACTTGGTGTCCATATAGCGATATTAGGTTTTAACGGAGATTTAGATGCGAGATAGCTTATTACCAAAAACATACCTCGATCACGGATTAGTTATTCTAATTCAACAACTTAATGAATTCCTTTTTTATTTATATATCTTTGGTTTTCTCGTAGTTTGATCACAACAATGCAATACATATTCTTTGAATCACATAAAGATATTTAATTGAGATATAAGGTCTCCAAGAGTGGCAGTATCCCTAACCTCAATTCTCATTTTTACTCTCATATGCTTTATTTTCTACGTCACAAAATGGTCTTATTATTTTTAGCATTGTCTTGTGAAAGGAGCTACGAAGTGTTTGTCTAACCTCTTGAAGACATAAAGGATTAGAAGACTTGTAGCTACACACGAACCCAAGTTAACATCCGAATCAACTGAGTTTTAGATTAATTCCAACTTCACCTAAGGGTCTACCCCTCAACTATATATGTGTTTTAAGCAAGAGGACATATTTATGCTAAACCACCTTCAGAAAGGACCAAGTTCTTTATCTTTGAGAGAAACTAGGTAACACATTGCTTCGAGCTGAGCCAAGGAGGAGCTCATTAACAAAAGTTTAAGGCCTAGACAGCTAAGACACCTCCTCCATCTATGTCATCTGGATCCAACAGGGATTTCATTCGATGAAGAATTTTAATTTTAAAGCTATCTTCGGCAAACAAGATAAACCGCTAGGATACGAAGGAGGAGTTAGCTCTACATACTCCAAGAGAAGTTTGACTGTGTCGCTCCTAATAGACAGGTTTAAGACAATGTCACTAAACATATTGACTAAGACGATAAGCTCATTCTCGGGTTCTAGCTTACTCAAGCTAGGAGATTTCCATCGAGAGCAAAGATTAAGTTCAACCTACGGTTTTCAATGTCTTCTAGGGTAAAAAGTAACACTCATGAAAACAAGTTATGCTTGGATATTGAACAAGGGTAGAGTGTTTCGATTTAATTCTCTTTATTACATTTACAAGATATAAATGCGCAAGATGACTCATTAATCATTTAATGAACACTAAATATACACTACAAGATATTACTTCAAATTTATTTACCTTATATAAATATCAAACCCTTTCTACCAGGTGTACTATAAATCAAAATTGAACTATGATTAAATGCACATTTCCTAGATGTCCTAGAAACTAGCATTTCATACATATCAACAAATTATCAATTATAACCCTCTGTAACATGAGACTACATTATACATTTATTCACTTAACAATGAACTATAAAAATTACAATGATAATAATTAAATTACACATCACCTTTTTCATCGTCATTCTTCCATCCTGCAAAACCCACGTGAGCATGATATCAATGATAATTCGCTGGCATGACATCCACCCTAACCTAACATAAGTATCATTTTTCAGTTTCCCATTTACATATGACAATAATTACAATTTTCAATCGAAATAAAAAGGTCTAGAAACATGTATTCATTGCATTTCATTTTTCTTCATTTTGTAACCCAGGAGAGAGAAAGAGAAGGGAAGAGAGAGAAAACACCGTTTTGTCAAAAGTTCTAATGCACACAACAAGTTCCACTATAGAGTTTTAAATAGTTATTTGTATGTGTTAAGAGTTTACAGGGTGGTTTGGCAACCCTACGAGGGTCTGCACTTTCTATTTTTACATTTTCTTACTAGCTACAAAAACGTACAAAACGGGCTCGGAGGCTAAGAAACCGCTTCCAAAAGTTATCTTCCGATGAGAACGCACACCACAATTAACTTTCTACGTGTCCCTAGATATACCAAGAGTTCATAAAGAATCGTAGCGGAATTGAAAAAGAGCGAACGGTTTGTGTTTGGCAGCTAATTTTCTGGGGCTACTGATCATAGTTGACCCAGTTGTAAAAGGACAAAAGTTAGCTCGAGGGCTCAGAAAACCACATCCAAAACTGATGTTTGATGGATGCGCACGCAACAAGACACTTCCTACTAGTTCCCTATATAAGGAGAATTCATCGAGTTGACGGGACTGAGAACTAGAAAACCATTTTCAAACGGCGACAAGTTTTCTAGAGCAACAAGTCAAAATTGGTCCAGTTTGGCCTTGTCAAACTGTGACCGGAGGCCTACAAAATGGCTTTGCCAAACTATCCCGAAAAGTGCTTTTTCCTAAACTGAATGTTCCATGCAATTTTCTAGTATAAACACTAGAGGTTTGCGAAGACGGGAAGTAATTTCTCTATCCAGGTTTCAAATGGCGGTTCAAAATGAAAGCCAACTTTCTAGATTTGACAACTTTCTACTGCTGTAAACTAGTGTAACAGGGCTCCTATAAGAGCATCAAAAAGATCACAAATGTTTGTTCGGGGTCAATCCAACGGTCTAGGTGATTCCTCACATAACAAGGTACATGAATGAAGCCTAACATCTCATTTTCAGAGTTCCAAAGGGTACTTAATGAGTCTCTGAAAAATGCAAAAATTAACTATTTAAACAGGGAGAAGGTCAACATTATTACTGGAAAGTCAATTTCGTCTGGTCGATAAGACAATGTTGTAGCGATCCAGTTGGGTAGGAAGTTTTCTACATCACCTCAGAATGAGGGTGGGAGTTCGTGGTTTAATGCAGAAGAGTTATTTTGATTTTGTGAGTTACAACATGACCTTTCATTGTTTTTGCAATGAGTTGATGTAAACATTTAACTGTATTAAAAACCTAATATTTTAAGATTCTATTAATTTGCAAAAGAGAACTAAAACATGAGAATTATGAGAGGTAAGGGAAGATGAACCATGCCTGGAGAATGAAGTCGGTTGAAACTATGGGATTGGTTCGGTGTCTCGCAGCGCACCGTCACAACCAGCCCAGTTCACGAGTCCGGATCTAACCTCCACCACGTCACACCAACTTCCATATGACTTGCAGTTTTCCAACGAGAATAAGTAGTTGCTTATGCATTTCAAAACCTTTTGAACACATCCATTATGTGCATATCTTGCAATCCTGGCATTCCATGAGACAACATTTCTTTGAGGCGTTCTATCAAACAGTTTATGCGCCTTCTCAACAAATCCATTTTGTGCATATCCTGCTATCATGACAGGTCGTGAGGCTGAATTTCCTGTAGTGTTTTGTCAAACAGCTTGTCTAAGCATCCACAATCCTGCATACTAGTCCAACAGAGCACTTGCAACTACCAAAACTAACATACACACTATCCTCCTCCTCTCCAAGTATTGGTGGATGTCTATATCCTGATCCAAATCTCCCATTTTCACACAAACATGGAGGATGCTGGAAAAGGGCATGGAGTTTGCATTTACACATGCCTTGAATACACTTCCACATTTTTCATACAAATCAACTATGACACTTGCAAGAACAAATCCTACAAAAACTAGATTCTGTTGTTCATACCCTGCTCTAAAGCTTCCATGTTTTACAGACAAAGGTAGAATACGTTTGGAAAATGAAACGCATTCCAAGAGAAGTTGTTTCGTTCTTTCATTTGGTCAAACTCTGAACAAAAGATGCCCCCAAAGCATATGCGACTACAACATCTGATAACATTCCTTGGTCATTTTTTTCTCTTTGATAGGTGTCCACGAGTGCTGGGCACGTTTTTTTAAGACACAGTGCGAGGGGATCTTTGACAGTCGCAAGCAACCATGTGATGATGTCTGGTGAGGCATTTCTTAAAAAAAACAAACAAAATGGCCTAAGCGGATAAGATCTGAGAAAAAATGGTGACCAAGGCATTGAAAGACTCGTTTCTTTCAGGGCATTTTTTTCCTTTCTCCTGCGCATTTTCAGCTGTCACACCAGCCACAATCCTCCTCCACACCTTCTTCAGTCTGGTGGGTGCGCAAGGATTGGTCCAGAGTTCCCCCCCTCTTCCTCCATGGTGGCGCAAACTCTCCCTCTCTCCATTCAACAAAAAAAAACAAAGGATGAACACAAAACATCACCCCTGAAACCCGAGCCCCCTTTTGCCCTAAAACCGCCCTTTTTTTTAAATTCTATTAATTAATTAATTTATTTATTTTTGTTTGTTTTAATCTAAAAAGGTCATAAAACCCTAAAATGAAGTAGACAAATAAATAAAATATAGCTTAAAGTTAATCCATTACCAGTGATAAAATTTCGACACAAAAGCAACTGATCAAGTCGGCAATATGAATTATAATAGTATTATAAACATTATTTTAATGATTTTACGGCTAAAATAATGATAATAATTATTAATCCTATTAATGTCGACACCCGACAAACTCGAAGAACCGAGAACCAGATTTTCCTTTAACTTCGGATAGTCGTCCATGATGCTACGAGGTCCACAGTTTGGGGTGTCGACAATGACCAAAGGCAAGAAGGAGAGGGAAGGTGCAAAATCTTCACTGCGACAAGGACAAAGTCAACAATGGTCAATGAGAGCACACGCACACAAGTCTCCTAGGCTTAGCAATAGAGGATCATCATGTCGGGAGACTGGGGAACATCGAACGGGGCATTACACTTTATCAACAACCATGGCATTATCTTGTAGTTTCCCATCAAGTAAGTCTTGTGCTCTTTTCCTGCAATTTGTAGATATATGACCGAGTTGTTTACAATAGTAGCAAGTAAGCTATTTCTTTGTACCTTTGGAAGTTGAACCATATTTGGATTTTTTCTTAACAAATGATTTTTCTTTCTTGTTTCTACCATACATTGCAGTTTCCTCTGGTTCAACAATCATAATTATTTTTTCTTCTTCAAGTAAAGAAGAAATGAGATCTTCTAAACTAGGATTAATTTTACTCAATGTAAAAACCATATTAGAATAACTGTTGGCATGTTATTCAATAAAACAACCTTTGCATCATCATCAGGTACATCTATTTTAATTCTAACTAACTGATTTGAGATAGATCAAAACTTACTAATGTGCTCTACCATGTTGTCACCTTCTTCCATTTTAAGACCAAATAATCTTTGCTTCAATGCTATCGTTGTACTTCCAGCTTGTGAACCAAACAATTTGTTTAATGTTTTCCAAATTGTATGAGAGGATTTAGACAAGTCTATATGATGCAAATAAGCATCAGATAGTCCCAATCTAATGATTTTTGTGGATTTTTAGTCTTTTCTCTCCCATTTTGTTGCTTTGTCTGCATCTATTGGTTTCTTTACTTTTCCATCAACGATATCCCACAAGTCTTTATTGATAAAAATAATTGTGTTCAAACTTGCCATGTGTGGAAATCATTTCCATCAAATTTTTGAATATGACTTAATTTATCCATGACAAAAATGACAATACAGTTTGTGAAACTTTTCAATGCAAATACGTTTTGATTAATGACAACTATCAAAATCCAAAATTCTAGTTGATCCGGAAACACCACATAAATTATGAAAAAAACTTGAATTAAAGACGTAAAGAATATAAAGACCAAGTTGATCAACCTCTTAGTGATCTGATGCCAATACGGGCTCAATATTCTTCAACACACCGAACTTGAGATGTTTGGATATGTCACCCAATACAAAATTTGACATGTGGAGCTTGGTGAGCAACCGTTCTCCCTAATCATCACGCATTCGCGGTGACATCATATTTATATTTTGCCAAAATAATTACAAAAATGTATTGCGGCGCAGTGGTTGGGCATGACCCATATATTTTTGGAGGTCGCGAGTTCAATACACGCTAACTTGCGTGATGGTTAGGCTCCGTCGTGAGCAAGCTAATTTGGTTCGTACTGCAACTTGATAGAGAATCCAACACAACTTCTAATGAAACCATAATCTAGATGCACCTGTGGAATTTTCAACGATGATGCAGTCTTATTAAAATTTTATGCCAAGCCACACGGTGAACATTCTAAGAGGAGACAACATAGATCAAATAATATGTATTATGCATGCATCAAGTGGATTTCTTGGCGGTTGCCCGATTCTAAAAATTGAAAATATATGTGTCACTTAATGGGAGTCCATGTCTTCAAAGTAGATGTAGGTAACACGTGCACATCAAGGAAATAAAGAGAACACAAAACCAACATAGATTTAATGGTGACATGTGTGCAAGTCTGCTATATTAGTATTTGCGCTTTCACCATGTATCGAATCTTCTTCAAGGTGCACGACACGGAGCTAACATACCCGGTGCGCAAGATTCTCACTATCATCAGTAGATGTGCATGGGATAGACGAAAACACGCTAATTTCCCAATAATGTGATGCAATATCTCCAGGCGCATGGGTGTGTATTGTCGTTGATAGAGACGGTAAGAATAATTGCAGTCAAATAGGCCCTGGTGACAAGTGCACACATAATCGAAACTTAAAAAATGTAAAAACATGATGGAAAAATATTTCATACACAGTGCAACTAACAACAATTCTAGAGCTGCCCCATTAAAAAAATCACTGATCCATCACAAGATCCTCATGCTTTGAGAAATACTTTGCTCTGATACCAAATTAGGTGGATACACCAGAATAATAATATTCAATATATTATATTTACTCTCTAGATATCTCAAGCAATACATTTGGCTATTATATAGCCATATAGAAAGCACAACCATCACCTACCAAATAGGAACAACAAACATGGTAATAGACACGAGTACTAAAAAAATCACAAATAAATAACAATATACTAATAATTTACCCAACGTAGAAACTATTTCCTAACATAATATTCTTCTTAAACGGCCTTGGATCCATGCCATTCGGTCCCTTCAACTCTTCATGTGTGTATTAAATTCTTATACCAGGTGTGGTCTATGAAGCCTTAGTATATCCCTCTCCATTTTCCTATTGCAACACTATTGATCATTCACCTAAAGCCCCTACTTTGGCCACCTCTCCTCCTAACTTTAAAAAGTATGGTCCTAGGTATCAGTATATGCTTCATTATGGTTTCACCGAAACCGGATTATGAAAACATGCAAAAGGAGTCAAAGAACCTCTTTCCATTCCAACACATTCCACTAGACTCAAGCATTGAATATCTCCTCCTCATGCTCCTTTTATTCGTACCACATCTCCTCCCGAGATTTACACTATTTTACATACTCGACATCACAATATTTTTCCATCTGCTCTTAATGCTACAACTTACTTTGGAAAATCTACTCCTCTTAACACCAATAACGATACACACGACACATCACCACATCCGCCACAATGACATGGTTTCTATTCCATCCTTGGATAGCTATCCATCACTCATACACTGGGGCATAGCCATTCCTCCCCCACCATTATTGGTCATTCATATGATCTAATTCTAGCTTCTTTATTACACTGTACACTCTATGCTTCACACTTAATATTTTGTAAACACTTTCACCATTGGTACATCCTTGTATTGTCATTACCCTATGACACACTCTAGTTCCATGGTTCATACTCAATTGTTGAGGGTCTAAATATGAAATGAACCTCACCATATTCACCTTTATGCTCTGTGCTTCATGATCTATCTTTCTAGTGCACACTTTCAAACCATTTCGATGATACACTCTTGTTCTATGGTTCATTATTGATTATTGAGGGGTATTTTATAAATGATCCTAATTTCATGCACTTCCACCTGGGGCATGAACGTCCTACCATCACACTCACACATTGAATACCATTCCATTTCACTCACTCGATGCATTTGCATATCTTGGTTGCACTTACTCTTGCTTGCTTATGCTACTTACATGATGCACTTTACTTACTATGTTAGCAAGATATTTTGTATGTCATTATCTTTCTATATGCACATGCGTGTTCACTTGGTCTCTAGTGGTGAATGCAAATGTTACATATTCTTCTACGTTGAAATGATGTTTGGCACTATACCTTTTACTAGTCCCACCGAGGCTCTTGGGGGCATCTATATTTCTTACTCTCATATATTACAAGTGCTATTGTTTCATTATTTACTACTACTTTATAGACACTACTTTCCATCGATATATACATGCTTTGACATACTTTTTTATCTTTCTAACATGCTAACGAGTGTTTCATGTGTAGCATTTGCATTGCGGGACTATATGCGGTCATGGTTGTCTCAACACACCTTGCTTGACACAATTTTCTATTATATGCTTTATTGTTTACGGGATATGTCCTTTATCTTGTATGCTCATTATATGATTTTGGCCACTTCGGCCTTGATTGTCTTGTGATATTGTGAGCGATGTCCCATATATGAAACCCACTTTTCACGGTCTACTTTGTTTACACACTAACTTAATTGTTACATTGTCTTCTACTTGCATACTTTCTTTGATTACACTAACATATGGCACTAGCCTTCTTATTTACACGTGTCTCTATTTCTACCATGCACACCCCGTCCCCATGTAGGGATCCATTTTCAAGACAACATCATGTACTCTCTTTACCGCCGCACACTCCTCGGTCAATGCATGGTGTTGTGTCCCACTTATTGTCCCAAAAATGTGAGTGGAGAGTGTGGTTGGGCAAAAATAAAGACTCGGTTTGCATGAACACCCCCTTCGCGTGAACCACATTCGTGCGAAGTGACACATAGGTTATTATTTTGCCACGTATGGCATTGAATGTGGTTCACGCGAACACCCTTTCACGCGAAGGGTGTTCACGTGAACACCCCTATTTATATATTGGAGGCATTGCAGAGGAATTCACTTTCCTCCGCCCGCCTCCTTCGCGTGAAGTTTACACCAGACCGAGCCCACCGACCAGGAGCCCACTCGAACAGTTTCCAATGAGCCAATTGAACAGTTCTTTAAACGAGTCGCATGGAGGATCCCATGCCCACAAGTGCGGACTAGGACCGAGCTTGTGCCAAGCGGCGACCCGGCGAGGCCATTGACGAGCACCAGGTATGAATTAAGTTGTTTTTTTGGTGAAAATGGAGGATCCCATGGATTTGGGCGTAAAATATTTTGTGTAATCATTTTTAACAGAGCTCTGTTTGTTAATTTATTCCTTTGATCTACCTCTACATTGAAACCCTAGCTCATTTTTTGCAAAACCCCATTTAAAATCTCTTCTATCATGACCAGGCTTCACAAATTTTGGTGTTCAGTGTCAATGCATGGTAATAATGGTGCTATGAAAACTGTAATGATATATTAAATTTAAAATTTACCTTCTTTTGTAGAATAATGGTGCTGTGAAAACCGTAATTTCTATTGTAATGATATATTAAATTTAAAATATAGCTTATGTAGATTAACGGTGCTGTGAAGACTGTAATTTCTATTGTAATGATATATTAAATTTAAAATATATTGTATATTTACAAAGTGGTGTATGAATTTTAAGAATATATATAAATTATGAAATTAGATGCAAAGTTGTGAACCATACTCGAAAAGGAACATAAAGTAGTGTGTTTCATTGAATTTAAGATTTATATAAGAATCAAGATCCCTAGGGAAAAAGAGAAATATAGTGTTTAAGATTTATATAAGAATCAAGATCCCTAGGGCAAAAGAAAATCTAGTGGACAACCCTATTTAACGTATAAAATGGACTATTGTGATTGGGTATATGAAATTATAAATGTTGAATGATAGATACATCATGGTGCTACAAGATTTCAAGACATGAAGAAGAGAACAATAAACACTGCTCTAGAGCTATAAATCACAAAAGTTTTATTATGTAATGGTTTTGTATAACATTCAAGAGGGTGGATGTGCTAGAACTTAAACTCCATTGTACTTCTTATTCCACAAATAGTCTTCATCGAAGAATGGAAGAATACATTAATCTATAAGCATAGTGAGAAGTATTGATTGGACTGTTACAATGATGGGTAACAACCACTTAGTGTGGTCCTTTAGATGTTGGTGAAGATGACACATGGTGTGTAGCATTATTCACAAGTGCAATCATATTCAAATCCTCCTAGATTAATCTCCTTGAGGAGTGATGAAAGATGTGAGAAGTTGTTGGAAACTTGTTTTTTTGTAAACCATTTTCCATGGGAAGGAACTTGACTTGCTTTGATGATATGGAACTTGAATTTCTTTGATGATATCCAAACTGATCTTATATTCCCAATAATCATATTTATACGTTGCAACTGCACAAAAAATTGAAAATCTAGTTTTTATTTCAGTGAATTTCCTCACGGAGACATATTTTTTGTGTATCTTTAGGTGATTGCATTCTCCTTACACTGCGATTCCATCATACAAAATTTCTCCAAGAATACACTTCATTTGATTCCATCCTTCATGTATTTTTTCTTTTTTTTCACATGAGTATGAAATTAGATGATTAATTTGACCTTCCGAACATTACATCAAAAAAATCCAAATTTGACCTTCCAAACTCATAAAAAATTTCTCATGTTTTTAATTTTTTAGAAAGCATATATTAGATAAACCTAATTGTGTTTACTTCCTTATTTTCACAAATTTCATTGGCGATCTATTAATTACCATTTTTATTTTGTTTGCAAAGATAAATCCATAATATGAAAGATGTTGAAACATTAGAATGATATGGAGCATATTGCCTTTTGAATTTGGAAGAGAAGTCTTTGAAAGCCTTGATCAAAATTATTATTATTATTATTCCATATTGCCACACTATTTCTGTAGAATAATGGTGCTGTGAAAATTGTAATGTTTTCTGTAATGATATATTAAATTTAAAATATACCAAGTTTATGTAGAATAATGGTGATGTGAAGACTGTAAATATAATGATATATTAAATTTAAAATGAAGACTGATTTGTCAAGAAATTTCTATCTCTAATTTACTGTTGTAATTCCAACTCCATTCCTATGGGTTTCTACTAGATGAAGATAAGTATATGGATTCTTGTTTAGCCACACTCAAGATCCTATTAAAAAACCATCTCAAGGTTTTCAAACACCATGAGCTAAATGATGTTAGTGTGTTCCTAAGGTACACCAAGAACTTCCACAAGTGTCATATTAAACTTTGTGACCTTTTTCTCTTGTAGGAAAATCATATAGATAATAAAAATATCGAAGGTTATAAGTTTAGAAAAAACTAACAAGGAACCTACTTATTCATCGAGGACTCTAAAAATGGGTATTTTCACCTATGTACACTTGAAAGTGAGGAATTTTGTGAGTTTATAAACTCTCTCCACCTAAAATGTTACTAAATCTATTTTGATGTTTTACATTTCCCTTCATTTTTTCATTTTGCATTCTGTAAAATTTTCATTATATCGTCTCTTCATGCATATAAAGTTATTTCAATTTGAGATCCAATTTTAATAATATAAAAATGTGTATTAATCCATTTAAATACTTCTCAATGTTCATTACTATATATTCTTCACTAAAATTTTATAAATTTAATCACAATGAAGCTTTTGCATTTGGTCATTTAGTGTCACAATCTCTTATGAAACTTTCCAAAGATATTTGGTCTTGTGGATCGCTCAAATGCAAGTTATGTATAAGTGGGTTTTGCAAGGATGTGGCAAAAATCTTCAAACAAATTAAGCACTTTAGAACACTCTCAAACTATCATGGATGTGTTTGTTTAGTATAGGATGTAGACCACCTCGATAGATAGAGGAGATATCCTTTTGATTCATGGTCCTTCTATGTGTGTAGATTACCCCACTATATTTATCGCCACTCATATCCATGCATGTGTTTAATTCCTCCCTTAATAGCTTGTCACCATACATAATTTCTTATTTTCATTATTTTAGATGGTGTTAAATTAGATGTATATACATGGATTAAAAGAATGCTAAATTATGTTAACCCTAAGTATTAATAAATGAAATTTCTAGTGTAAATTTACGTCATGAACATTTACCCCTTTTCATTTCAACAACCAACCAAAAACACTTTATATAAGATATAAAATGAAATGGAACTTGAATGTATGTTCATGGCTTGGCCATGAAGCCATGTGAAAAAGGTTTTTAAGAAACATAGTATTAAATACCTTAAAACATCTTTTAAAAAGGTTATAAACTCATTCTAGAATTAATGAATACCAACCATTTATGACCTTTATGTTTGTAGTATTATGACTCAAACATGTTCCTTAGTGTTAAGAGATATCAAAACAACATTTATAATTAATGTGTGGCAAAGAACACCAAATGAGTGTTGGAATCTTAGTAGCAATAATGGGAATGTCCCAAAGGTGTGGGATGTTGGATCCCTTGGGGAAAACCTCCAAAGAAAGTTATCTCTTATCCTAACTGCTACCATGTCACTACCTTGTGTTATCTAAATGAAGTTGGTTATATTCTAGATGGTCAAGATTTATAGAAGATGGATGGGAGCTAGGATTTACTCATTTTATTTCCTTTTGTATAGAAAATATTTCTGTTACCCTCTCTCCCTAGTTGTTTAATTTTTTTTTAAATTTATAGGACTATTATTACATTTGATGATAATGTTAGTTCAATTGTACTTTATATTCGATTATTTGTTAATAAGAAACCTATTTATAATGTCTTGGTTTATAGTGGTACTAGGAAAAAAATGTGTACAATTACATTACTTAGGAAAAATTTTTCATTAAAAGTACTATTAATTGAATTTTACTTTCATTTTTTTTAAGTCATGGCTTCTTCCACTCCTAATTTGTTTGAGAGGACCGATTTAGAGATTGCAAAATTGCAATATATTCTCAAGAATCCAACTAGTCGGGCAGTATAAAGCCCATTGTGAAAAAATATTGGTTGATCTTCGTAGAATAGAGACAAGTTTGAAAACATATAACCCATTTGATTCTGAGTCAATAAAAAAATTTATGGATTCATTAAAATCAAGTGTCTTAGGAGATGTAGGTTATAATGAGATTACATTATGACTTTCGATAAGGAAGTCGTTAAGAGGTCTTGTTGGAGTTTTTATGTAGACAAACGGAAAGTAAGGGCATATTATGTAAACAAATGTTCATGTCCCCTATGTGCCCCTTTGATTTATCCTAGATTTGTGGCCTCTCAAGGCCAATTTTGAATAATGACCAATTACCATTATACTTCATAATGATGCTACATGTTGAGGTTCACCTAAACCTAAAGGTGAACTATTTAGACATCCCTAGTTATTTGGGGCAGGGGCATGGCCGTATTAGCCATAGGGAGGCATATAGAAAGGAGGGAGATCCTGTCAGTTATTGACACATGACAACTTGTACCAAGGCCACAACCATTCTTATTAGGATTTTAGGATGTCACAACACCTATCGTTATGACTGCACATGAGGCTACTATCGAGGGTCTTTATGGCATTTCTCACGAGACCCAATTGATCTCTTGACCATGTGGGTCAGTACCTTCAGAGACGCGATACTAGCAGTGGAGGTGCTAGTAGCAGCAATGATGCATGCAACAAGGTATACACTTGTGCATCTTTGATTTCCCCAGATGACTTTGAGGCGGTTATAGATCCCACTCAGACATGTCGGCTAGGACGCATCATGGCCGTTGACTTATTACATGTGTATGAGGTGATTTCATAGCATTGCAGCATTCCACTATCGGGAGTTTTAGATTTTAGAGAGTAGAGTGGTAGTGTATCTTCTAGTTAGGGTACTAATGCCACTACTAAAATTAGACTTCTTGTTGCTGGGATCATCACACCTGATGTTTAACACATTTATGTTCTAGTGTGTGAAAATTAAACCTTTAATATAATTAAAATTTATTTTATTTCATCATTACTTTACAATTTATTAATATTAAAATTAAACATGTACTTATGTGTTTAGGATTCTACTCCAGTGTGTGGAGCTTCACAGCCCACACCATCTACCCGTGTGACATACACACAACTCTTGACTGAGCACAACATGGATCTTGATGTTCCGTGCCTGAGTCAGCTTGGCTCACTTGGCACGACGTATTTTTGGTGTTGAGGTCATGGGTGGTAATCCCATAGATTTGGAGATGCGTTCCGCAAAGGTATAGATACATGTGTTTTAATAGAATTAATATTTAATCTAAATTGAAATGTTAGAAATTAATGAACTTTATTCAAAAAACTTATTTATCAACTTCTTACATTTTATTTATTTTGTTTCACAGGGATCTACGGGACAGAGATCTACACATAGCGTAGATACTCCCAACATCCACCCAGGATAGATACTGAGGTAATCAATTGTACATATCTATTATATGATGTATTTAATTAATCAATAAATTGTTGTAGAATTTTTCTTATAAATTTTAATATATGGTACATGTTATATATAGTTTATGATGTGTATATTCCTTTTTTAACATGCAGGGTGCAACAGAGCGTAGTGAGGGGTTTGCACTCGCCCTAGTGCATGGAGGAGACTTCAGTGATATTTTATAGATTTTAGACATTTTAGACATGATTTTAGAGATTTTAGACATGTATATACTCATTAGACATGATTTTAGATATTTTAGACATGTATATATACTCATACTCATTCTAGACATGATTATTATATTTTGATATATGTCTTAGACACGTGTATTATTATTATATTTTTATGAGTTCCAGTGTATATTTACAATTATGGATGTGAATATAAGACACCCCCTTATCTTTCATTTTTGTATCTTGATGATATCATAATAGGTATAATGATAGATAAGATATTAAATACCCTTCATTTTTGTGATATAACATTGTAAACTTCATTAAATTTCTATATTGAATCATTTGATGCTTAGGTAATTTAGTAATACTTTATGTTACATTAAACATTCCATGGCTTAGTGAATGCTTCTTTACTTATGCACTTGTCAAATCTTTTCAAAGTGTTGTTAGTATTAAACTATCTCTCTAAAACTAAAAAGTAACTTAAAAGCTTGTGAAAATAATAGATTCCCTCTCTTTATCTATCCTCTCTCTAAAACTCGGGAAATATAAACTCATGTTGTTGGAGGTGTGCGAAATGATGGAAAATGAAGTAAATGTAATGCAATACATTTCCATGATTTGTACTATTTTAATGTAATTGTAACTAAAAATGCTTGTGGTGGACTTCAATCAATAACCACAAATACATGATTGGATTATAAGTGGGTTACTCCCCTATTGATAAGAAATGTGAGAGAAGGGTAACTTACAAGGCATTACATTCCCCAAAAGCTTTGCCAATGGAGAAAGAGGCTAAACAGTGAGAAGCCCAATGCAATGGATTTCATTCACAATTCCTCCCCATACTAACAAATGCTTTAAGGAGCTTGTGTGCTAAGTGGGTCACCTTTCCTTGTGATTATGACCAAGGTTTAGTCATCTTGAGATGACTAAAACCCACACAAGTCAAATCCATCAAAATATAAAAATCTAACTAGGAATACTCGTGGAAGGTTTCAATTACTTAACATAAATGATAAATCCCTCCTTTATTTTGAATGTTGTCTTCCAAACATCTTCAAGATGGAATAGAACCAAATGATACCCAGATTTTAGGTCAACTTTAGGGAAGCCTTCCAAAGATCTTCAAGATGGATTAGAACCTAAAGATACCCAGATTTTAGGTCAATTTTGGTGAAGTATTGTGCACATCTTAGCTAGTCTAGAATCTCCATAATGCTTCACTATTATCTTGTTGAGTGTGCAAAAATCAATGCATAAGAGGCAAGAGCCATCTTTGTTTGGTGATAAGACTATTAGGTTAGCACAACAAAAAGAGCTTGATCTGATCTTTCCTTTATCAATAAACTTGTGGATTTGGTGTTAAATCTCATTGTTCTTCCGAATGAATAAGTCTTCATTTGCATTTGTAATATGTTCACTCACATTTCTACCACCATTGGTATGATTTTTTGAGGACACTCAAATGGTAACCTTGAGTCATAATATCTTTCAATACCTTGAGTCATGTAGTTCTTAATTGTCTATATCAAAATTTAATTGTCTATCATTTTTCTCACATGAAATTTTAAATGATTCAAGTTAGATTTATTGACACTAAGAACTTGTTTCAAATTGTTATAAAAATTTGGAAAACATACTTTTATGTATGAACTCATTAATGAACCCATCCTTATGTATGAACCCATTAATGTATAAACATATTTTAACATCATTAATGAACTCATCCTTAATATCATAACAAGAAAGTTGTCAAATATGTATGCCAAATGAAAAATAAAATAGATAAAATATTTTATTCTGGAAGACATGAATATATAATATTCTAGGTCCTTCTATATAATACCAAGTGGCTCTGCTCGTTGTTCAATGACTATGTAAAATTTTTTTCATGGTCTTCTACATCTAGTCTCCATTTTTGTGTTGACCACTTTTAGTCTTCACCTGATGCAATTGTAACCTGTAGAAATTATGTGATGGGTGTAATGATACACCTTTTTTTCTGGTTTATAATCAACAAAGTGAATCCCACTTTGGAGGGCTTTCACTTGTTTTAAGTATGTTCCCTGCACTACAACCGAGCCAGTATAAAATGTTGTCTCCTCACTTGTTATTTCACATGTTAGCTTTGTTCTCTCTTATGCAACACAACAAGTAGTACTCCACTTTCTCAATATTGTCTTCTTCAGCAATGACTACAAATACATCACCTACAACAAAATGCAAAGAAACATTCAATGATCCATGTATACTATAAATTATACATATATATTTAATTATCAAATTATATAATCCTTTTAAATAAAACATACCTTGTTTAACCAGTCCTAGATATGTGGTCATAATCAGTTGAAATTAATGGCACATCTTCAAAACTATCATCATGATCTGATCCATATGTGTCATCCAAAACTAAAGGAACTTGCTTCCACTCACCTACATACCCATGTTTTTGACTATTGCACTCTGAATATGATTTGTTCATGCATTCATAACAAAAACAAGAATAATCTCTTGTACAGATTGTCTAGTTATTACTATCCATAGTCATCAAAGAGTGCAAAGACCTAGAATTAGGAATCCTTTCACATCCATACTTTTTCCTTTGATCAATACCTTCAATTAATCATGCTCAAAAGATCAATAAAGTTTAAAACAAACATCAAAATTTATAATAATTTTTTTAAAGTTTGTAACTTGTAGAACTTAATAAATCACATCAAGATCTACAGATCTATGTTTTAAATGTGCATGTACATGTTATCTCCCAAAACACTCTATGTGGGGTTGAAGCCTGTGGGGTTGAGCGTGTGATGTTGAAGCGTGTGAGGTTGAAACCTGAACTGCAAAATGTTTCTTACACCATTCAACAAAATGTGGGCATCAATCAATCGATCTCCCTCATAATCAAATATTTGTTTCTTTAGAGCATGTTTGATGCATGCACCCGCACCATCATGTTCTCCCTTCCCATGACCACTCTAAAAAAACTCCATAAATGAGGTATTTTGTGATGATGATGATAACGAATGAGTGCAAAGAAAGGGCGAGAGGATTTGAATTGTGATGCACAACCATTTGACCAAACAAAATGTTGATCTATTTGTACTCCTCGTTGATGAAGATATTGAAAGAACAAACCAAAACAATGCTACACAAAGTGGGTATCATGTTCCTTGTCATCACTTATATAGAAGTGATACTCCTTCTTGATCATTCGTTTCACATATGTACTTTCAACCCCATCCAAATCCAATTGTGCATGCCTATAAAATACTTGAACCATGATAGTAACCTGGTCAATATGATAATATTGTGTTTGAATTTTTTTGATGAGAAAATGAGTAATTCTCAACAAAATCAACCACGGACAATATGGAACCAATAGGGAATGTGTCTCTATTAGTCTTGAATTGTGTAGCCTACCACTTTGCATAGTGAGAATGTTTGATGTATGGACTAATTAAACTTTGGAAAATTTTCATGAATGTATCAATGGGGATTTCCTCTTCTACCAAATCCAATGTTGCATCTTTTCCAAGCCTTGTTGAATATTTTATGTATTTGAACCTACAAAATCAATACATAATGGAAAAATTGTCATATTCATTTGCAGTAAACATAAAAATCAAAATAAAATATGTACATCCAAATTGTCCAAATGTAACACACACACACACACACACACACACACACACACACACACACATGTATTCATTTGTTTAGAAATACCTTTCAAGTCCCACCATTTGAACTGTGTCCAAATCTTCATTTGTTTCTGGAAATAATTTCAAGTCCCCACACTTGTCATGACACCTTTGATGCAAGTCATACGATCGTCGACATGATCATCGGATATTGTGCAAAGAATTGAAGTTATGAATTCACTGACACGTGTAGGTGGGGCATTTTTAGGACCATTTGATGCTTCCCGTAACTTTCTATACACCTGAAAAAACATAGATTTTGAAATACATTAATTTTAAATCACATCTCAAAAAACGATATTTAATCAAATTTCAAATATATAGATATAAATGAAAGCACACCTCAAAATATATATACATGATATTTAAATTTTTTTGTACTTGATAGTGATAATCAAACTCAACGTGATAGCAAAAACAACATGTGTCAAGGACTTTATCAGCTCGCACATACCAAGGCTTCAAATTTTCAAACATTCGTTGTCCAATCTTAACATCTGGATTTTCTTTTGTAAAATTTATGTACATCTCATGTTGAGTTATTTCAAGCCAATGTTTTATATGTTCATCATAGTTATTGTGAGTTATCTTGTGTTTTAAAACATCCCTCACATTGGAGAAGGATGAGTCCTCTCAGTCCAAAAATAGAAACTATCTTCACAATATTATCCTCTATTTTATCAAAACGTGGATTTCTACACATTAGTGCCCAATTTCCTTCCATAGTAGAGTCATCCAATGTCTTCCTCCTCTTTGCATACCTACTGACCATCTTTATAGATACACCCAATGCCTTGGCAATGGTGGTAACATGATGATTCTTAGTCATATCTTCACTTACAACTGAAGTTAATATTTCTCTATGAGAAATACTCTTATCAATAGACCTAGTTTTTGTACCCAAAGAACTTATTCCTTTAGAAACATTCCCAACAAATTCTTCTTCTATACGTTTTGAATTTTTCCATCCAAAATCAACACCCAACAATTCTAATGTTTCCTTCATATCAACATGATTCAAGAATGTAACCAACAAATGTGCTCTAGCAACTGTAGTCAAATTAACAAATTCACCATATATTATCTCTACACTTTTTGTTGTTTTCTTTCGTGATAGTGGTTCTTGTTGGGAAAATTCTTTTAATTTTTGTAAATCCATCTTCACCAAGTGTTTCACATTTTTCTTGGGAAGTAATTCCATAACTTTTTTTATCACTTCAGCATAATGTTGTGCATCATGATCTGTGTCAATAAACATACACATGTGATTACACCAAAATTTGCAAAAAAATAACATACAAATGTGATTACACCATTAATGACCAAGCTAGTAAACAATTTAATATCTAAAAAATTAACTTACTATCTAGTAAACAATAATATTAAGTTGACCAAGCTAATTGTATTTAGATAGCTTCATGAGGTCCTTCTTGAAATCTACTAAACAATACTTTTGCATTTGTATTCAAGACTTTTTCAACTTAGAAGCACGTCTGAGTGTGACATAATGATCTATTATTGATTACTTTGGTCTAAAACCTACTTTCCCCTTTTCCCACTTTCCTTTTTATTTTATTTTCTTACAAAATACCACATAGTGTGGAATAAATTTTAACCATGCATTGGTTCAATAAACCTTGGATTTGATGTGCATTATGTAGTTGACGGATAGGACACACACACACACACACACACACACACAAGGATGAAACTATTATCTAAATTTACATACATGAAATTATTATCTAAGACATTTTCTAAGACAAATAAGAAACTATTTAAGGTAGTATGGAGTAATCAAATATTAAATCACTATTATAATTTTTAATATGCATAGAGTATAGCTATAATTTTAATGTTGATGTAGCATGTGTAATGAATCTTTGTTACTCCAAATGAACAATTACCAAATTTTTCGTATAAATATTAATTTTTCAAAGGTTGTAATATGCATAGGATGTTATTAACATGCTAATATCAATCCTTACTAATATTTGATTTGGGGGATCAAAATTTCCAACTAATATTTTATTTAGGAGATCAAAATTTCCTTACAGTAGATATTGGCTCAAGTCATCATTTGATCTTTCAATTGTTTTTTTCATAAATCAATTGTTTTTAACTATAGAGATATAGATGGGAGGAATACAAAGGTTCTTGTTTTTGGGAATGACCCAATTATATGAGGATTAAGTTAGAAAGGTGTTGGTGGTTACTGAAATAGAGCCTTTCTAAGAGGTGAGAGAGGATGTTGAAGAATGGAAGTTGATGTTAAATAGAAACCCTATATTTAACTAAGAGATAAAAACAACCATGTCTCCTAGAGAGTAACAAGCAAAAAAAAAAAAAAGTAGATGGCTAGATCAAGATCCAAATTATACTATTGAGTGGTTGCAATATTTTTTACCATGTTTTGTTGATATTTCAACAATTATTGTTTCGTTGAATGATTTTTCTGTGTGGATCCTTTTTCGGTACTTGGTTGGTTCTTACGTTGTTTTTGTTATCTAGCCTTTTATTTTCACATATTGTTTCTATTGTTTTAGGTTATGGGATCCTATCAAAACCCTTTCCTTTACCCAATCTAAAAAAGATATTATCATATTTACCTTAGAATGAAAAATAAAATTATGATCTATCAAGGGTTTCTACTTATGTACCAATTTTTGTAGCCTCGTCTTTCACTTGTTGTGCCTTCTCTCTTTCTATTTGTGCCTTCCTACTGAACTGATCTTCTAGCATTCTTCTCTGCATTTTCTTCCTTGGTATAATTTCGCTTCTTATTCTTTGCATTTCCCATGATTCATCCACTTCAATAATTTTCACCTGCACACATAAATCGAGATAGATATGAATTTCTAAGAGTAAACTTGATACAAAACTACACATGCATGCAACTCTTATTATATACAAATCTCAATAGAAATTAGGTTATTTTTAATTTTAGTTTTTTATAACTTTAAAACAACTTTTCTAATTTTAATAGAATTTATATTTAATATACAATTATTTAGTTTTATAATATATTTTTAAATAAAATAACTATATGCTTTAAAGTCAATTTTATTATATATAAATAATAAAAATATTTTTCAAAAATATAATAACATATTACATATTTTTGGTTAAAAACAATAAAAAAAAACCAAACTTAGTTTAAAAAAAAAAATATGTAAAAAACTAAATTTAAAACATTAAAAATGAACAATATTATTTTAAAATTGTTACTTATAAAAACAAAAATTGCAAAACATTAAATTTAGAAGGAAGCGTTCTGGCGGTGCTTTGGTGGCAGAGGGGTTCGTGCGAATGGGGGTTTGCACGAACTACCTTCACGTGAACCCCTGTTCACGCGAACCCCTTTGAGTGGCGCTAACGTGGCACCTAAGTGGCACATTTTGGCTCCAAATCCTTTTGGAGGATAATTGTAAGCCAAAATCTGCCACTTAGGTGCCACATAATTAGGGTAAACGAACTAGTAAAATTACAAAATTTTAACACAAAATTTATATTTTTATTAGCTTTCTAAAAATATAATTTTCATTTTTAAAAATTTGTTTTGTTATTTATTTTTAATTTTTACTAACATATGGTATTTTAGGACAATCAATAGTACACAATCAACCAAATTTGAAAAATAGTAGAAATATATAAAAAAATTGAAAAAATAAACTTACTATTTGTTGAAGTCTTCTTCGTACCTGTGAAAAAAAAATCAATTTTGATATAAATCTCAAAATTTATTGGCATAGACATATGTACACTATTTATTTAAAAATATTTTTACTAAATAATTAATTAAAAAAATATAAGTCAAAAAAATACAAAAATTGACAGGACCTTAAAAGTCAAATCTTGAACATACATCTAAAATTTCATGGTGAAAAAACAACTTTTCATTTAAAAACACCACCAAGGGACAATCATTCCTCTTTTAGAACATAAGAAACAACGTATTATAAAATTAAGATAAACACCAAAATTTTAACCAATTTTTTTTTATAAAATATACATGTATTCTACACTCTAAACACAACATTCCGTTAGTTTGTGGAATTTCATGAATGCATACGGTTTTGTGGCTATTACCTTTAGAAAATCAATGAAATTGAAAATTCATGTTTATAAAGGTACAAAACATTCATGTCCTTCCCTAGGCACCTATGTCCTAGGGGCGAGATACTGATCATCTCCTCGATCAACACAGTTCACACAAGTCTTTAGAGTAGTGTTTATAGCATAGACACGGTCCTCCAAAGCAGTAGAATGCATTCTATCTCCATTTCAATCAGAACAATCACTACATTAGAACTAATTTGGGACAACAGGAAGAAAATAGGGACATACCATTCGCACAATGGTGATTTTTGGGTTGAGTCATGGAAGGAGAGTAACACTAGACCTCTCTCCCCAACACTTGCTTATTGGTGTGAGTTCGCTGAAAAAACTCACACTATGCATGAGATCTCCCAAAAAACTCACCATTGGCGTGAGATTGACCAAAAAACTCGGACTTGGCACGAGATCACCCAAAAAACTCATTCTTCACAACATTTTCAGGACACTTCTCTATCCTTTTACACTCTTATACATCAAAGTGCGAGACTTTCCTTTTACATAATTTTACATACACATATTTTTCATACATAGGACTTTGAATACTCTTTCACTCTTTTTTCGCAGTCCATCCTTAATATGCAACAAGAATCAACTTCGCAACGATAAATTCAAGCACAACAACAGTACAAAGTAGCTCATACACTTCACCCCTAGGGTCACTTTTCTTTCCTAGTCTCCACACTTCATTTTGTAATCACTTCACACTTCACTTGTCTCTTCGGCACGCTATCACCATCACACTCTATAGGAACAAAAGGTATGCATCTTCTAACTACTTTATGTTATCGATTATTCACTCAACAACATAAAGTGGGGGCAAATGTAGACACAAAATCATGCACTTGGGTATATTTCTAGGTCCTAAAAGCATGCTAGCATTTACATGATTCCTACGCAAAGAAAACTAGTAATTGACAACTATCTTTGGCCTCTTTTCTTTGTCTCTTGCTTTCTCTTTGGTCTTACACACCCTACAACCAGTCAAAACTTTACTTATTTATCTTTTATGACTTCAGACACCAAATTCCAACCACAACAACATCGCCTGTGCCCCTGTCCCTTCTCGGGTGTCCTTGGCACCTTTTTATCTTACTTGCTTCTTTTGGGTCTCTTTTATATTTTGGGCATCTTTTTCACTTATGGGTCGGCCTTCCAGTTGTTAATTATGAAATTCAAATAAGGGAATCATATAAATACATATTTATGTGTTCAAAATGAGGGACCAAGCTCTAAGCATTATTACTATCACCTAAGCTTGCACTCAAAAGGCACCTAAAGCACTTCAAAGTATCCATTTGGAATTCATTCAAGGGACAAGGGACTGCATTTTCTGCATACACTACACGGGAAGGGGGAGTTCATTCTATTTCATACACACATTTGCATTATCTAGCAAATCTAGGCCGCTATCTAGTGCATCTTACACTAGGGCTTTCTAGGGCATCATTCTTACACACACACTCACAAGAACTAGATGGAGTCTGAGATGTAGTGCAACGCTCGGTTGTAAGTTCACTCTGTTGGGTTACCGCTAGGTCACATATTGCATCTTTCTTTATAGGATTTAATGCGGTTTTATGGGTTTTGCAGGTGAACATCTCTTTTGTAGGTTACATGTACCCTTGACGATCAAGGAACGACATACATGCTTAATAGAGAATATTTGTGACACTTGTGCAACACAATCAAAATTAGGTTTTGACCATTTTTTTGTAGTCATGGGCACCAGTGCGCCCTTACCCCAATCCATGGCACCCTTGTTTGACATCATCTGTGAGCTCCAAAATTTATCTTGAGCATTTACGACACTATTCACTTCCTATTCAACAATTTTCCCAAGCTAAAGCACCTTCAGATCAAGCATAAATCAACTAAGTTATTCTTTCTATACCACTTGCTTAGGGTTTTATACTTGCTTGCTTATTTTCTTGCATCATATTGTACTTAGCATATGTATATCATTGTTTACATTCAATTACTATGCAATTAGGGTTTAATAAATCTATTTTTGTTAAATCAAGTAATAAAGCCAAACTTGATATAGGACTTACAAAAATAAAAGGTTTAACCCTTATTGTTATATCACATGTCAATTCATTATATGGATTGAGGATTTCACTACTTTTCACATACATCCGGTTTGCTACGCCCTTAATCATATATCTTATATTGGATGTATATAGCTAACTTTTGGTTATCATAACTTCTTATCATTATGTATCTCTTTCATATATGTTATATTTTCATTAGTGGGTCGGCCTTGGTGTTGGCCATAGCATAGGAATAGTATATATAGGGGTTAGTAGGTAGTAGTTGATCATCATATTCAACATTTGAGTCTTATTGTTTGGTTTGGAGGTTGCCCCCTGAAGTGGCTAAGCTATTCTTCTTGCACATTGAGATCATTTATCTGAAATATTATGTTCATTGGTGTTATATTCTTTGTTGATAATCATATTTATACAAGTAATTACATTACAAGTGGTATCAGAGCTTGAACTCGGCCAACACTGCGTCAAACCCTAATTGTGAAGGTTCGTCCATATCTCAAAATCGGTAGCGAATTTTTTTGCAAATTTTTTTGTGGTGTGTGAAATCAGTCAAGTAAGCTTCCTCCAAATTTTAAGAATTTTGACTTGTTTTGCAAAAGTTATAGCAGTTTTATGTTTTTTCATAATTCAGCTACCTAGGGTGTAATTTGTGGAAATTTTCAAAGTTATTTACATTTCCAGAAAGAAGATTAAAAATTAGTTTGAGTTCGTTCTTTGAGTTTTATAAAATTTGGCCGAATTCCTATTGAAATCCCAAACCCTAAATTTCGACCTTGATCCTTAAATCTTACCATTTTGGGGCATCATGGTTGGGCCTTCGACAAGAGGCAAAAAGAATCCCATCACTCCGGGTAAAACACCTGATAAGGATGAGATAATAGTTGAGGAGTTAGAGTCAGAAGGGGTATCTACAGAGTCCTCAGGGTTAGGGTTTACTTCAATTGACCATAAGGTCAGCTATCTTGAGTTAGAGTTACAAAACCTTGAGGGTAGAGTGGCCAACAAAGAATATGTAGAAAAGATTGGAAAACAATTGGAGGATTTCATTCACCAATTTAGTTACAATATCATGGGTCATCATATCCTTCCTAATCAGCCATAACTCAATCATACTCATATTAACTAGGGTGGATCTTTAGGTCAAAGTAATAGACAAACTAGCTAAGGTGGATCTGCAAACATGACCAATCCAAATACAAACACTCTGCAAGCCCGTAACATGATTCCAAAAGTGGAAATGTGTAAGTTTGATGGAAAGGATCCACTCAATTGGATTAACCAGATGGAGAATTTCTTTGATCTTCATTAGATTCCATTGGGACAAAAGGTTACCATGGCATCGTTGTATCTTGAACCTGACCAATTCATTTGGTATCGATGGTTATGTGCTCAAAGGAAAAAGAGTGGCCTCAATGTTACATGGACAATATTCACCGAAGAGTTGCAATTGCACTATAGTTCTAGTGTGTCAAAGAATTATTTCAGTCAATTAGCAAAGCTCAGACAAACAGGAATAGTCAAAGATTACATCCATCAATTCCAAAACCTTTCCTTATAGGTAGAAAATATTCTCGAAGATAATTTGAATGAATTATTTCTTGGGGTCTTAAAGAACAACTCGAGACCGAGGTGCGTATGTTTAATCCTCAAAAGGTTTTGAGACTCTATGATCATGGCACGTAGGGTAGAGGAAAATTTCTTTCCAGTAGGAAACAAACCGTCGATAATATTAGAGATTGTAGCACCCTTCTACCAAGTATTCCCTCGGCCAGTAAGACTGACACCTCAATAAATTGAAGAAAAGAGAGCCAAAGGGTTATGTTTTAATTGTGACAACAAATTTGGACTAGGACATAAGTGTGTTGAAAAGAAGTTGTTCTACATTGAGGGACCTACTGAAGAAGAAGAAAATGAAGAAGATGAAGAGGTAGAGATGGAGGAGGAATTAGGAGATCCCCAGCCAACAATATCATGCCATGCAATTTCCGATATTAGCACTCCCCAAGCTCTCAAAGTGGTTGGATTCTTTAAAAACAGAGGGTAACAACGTTGATTGATTCGGGAAGTACTCACAATTTCATCAATCATAAGTTGGTGGTATGCTTGAACTGCTTTGTTTATCTAGCTCCAGAATGTCAAGTCATGATCATTGATGGGAAAACTATTAGTTGTTCAAGAAAATGCCATAACATTAATCTCACCATGGGAGACTACTTGCTAACTAGCAATGTGTATGTCATTGCCATGGGAGGAGAAGACATTTTGTTAGGAGTTCAATGGCTTACCACCTTGGGAACCATTGAAATGAATTTCCAAGAGTTGTTCATGCAATTTTAGTCAGAAGGGAGGACTTTTAAACTAAAAGGACTAAGAGAAAAGTCCCCACATATGGTAAGTTCTCATCAGATGCAAAATTTCTTAAAAAGGGTGCAAAAGGGTTTGTGGCACAACTATTTTCATTGGAAGCACATCATTCCAATACATTTATACCCGTAGATATGCAAGCAGTTATAGATGAGCACTCAATGGTGTTTGGAGAAATGCCCAAGGGTCTGCCTCCGAAAAGAGACCATGACCATGCCATCCAGCTAGTACTAGGGAGTCAACCACCCAACATTAGACCTTATAGGTACCCCTATATGCAAAAGAGTGAGATTGAGAAGATAGTTCAAGAGATGTTAGAAGCAGGACTTATTCGTCATAGTCAAAGTGCTTACTCTTCTCCTGTAGTGATGGTATGGAAAAAGATGACAATTGGCTCATGTGTCCAGACATAGGAACTCAATAAGTACATAGTTAAAGATAAGTTTCTATTCCCGTAATTGATGGTTTGCTAGATGAGTTACATGGTGTCTTGTTTACTTTACAAAACTTGATCTTCGCTTCGGTGTAGACACCAAATTTACGTCTTACGACACCCGTGCCCCGCATCTCGTCTCACAATCTAACCTTACCTCACCACCTAAACCTTACACACTTAATTATTTATAAATTACCTTATAATTAATAAATCCACATCTCCAATCCCGCCACCTCACCTCACCACCTCACCATGACCTAGCCCTAACCCTAAACTAACCTAATTAAGACCTATAACTTGGTCCAGACTCCACACCCATGACTCATCACCCTCACCCGCACCAAAACAAACCTAATAATGACTTGACCAAGCCCACAACCGACCCCTGGGAGAAAGGAGGGAAAGTTGGCTATTTTACTAAAAGTAGCCAACTTTGACTTAACCGACGCCGGTCCCTACTTGACCGGTGTCGGTTAGGAAACCGCCATCGGTCCCCAGTAAATGACCTCCCCAACCAAAACCAAAGGATGGGAATGGTGGCGGGCAGGAGAGAGACAAGTGAGAAAGAGAGAAGAGATTGCAGAGAAGGGTATTGAGCCCAAGACTGTAGCTGAGCAACTAGATCACTTTCACACTCATCCAAACACTGGGAGAGTCAGAGGATAGCTTCATCAGCTCACTTCCGATTGCCGGATCATCCCAACTGAGCCTTGCCTTCGCCACTACATTCCTTGGACCTACATTCACATCAAAAACTAGTAAGTAGTCTCTTTTATTACCTTGTATGCTCCTCGACACTGCTTTGTGAACTTTTAATTCATAGTGATTATAAGCTCACTCCTGGATCCACCACCCGGTATTACCTATACCTAACCTCCATTCATCCATCCCTATATTGCCCCAAAGATAACTTTCTCGCTCTTTGAGTCTTCTCTATCACCCTACAACTCCCTCAACCATCTATCAACCTTATGAACTCCATAACCACCTTATAACCAACCTTCATTTAAAAGCCCTAAATCATCGCCCCTACCGATATCGGTCATCCCCTACCAGTATTGGTTTTATAATCAGCGCGTGATCGGTTATCCGGTGGCATCGGTCATTGTCAGGACTTATACCAAAACCAACCTTTCACCCATTTACCTCCAAACAATCTCATATCCACCTTGTCAATCCTCGTGACTCGATCTCGAACGTATCAATAACCAGTGACCAAACAAACAACATGACATTTTATTATTGGTAGTTTAGTCTCTATTGCTTTTAGTAACGAGGTACCTAAATCATGATTTTGCAATAGCTTCTTTATTATCATTTGCATTAATTTGTATTAAAAGGGAACTGACCACCTTCGAAAGGAAGTCTAATATTTCCTGGGCCTAAGGTAGTTCCCTCACTTATTGTTTAACGAAAATCTGGTGGTCTTGCATTCTTATTCACAGGTAGTCCTTCCTAGACAAAAAGGAGCTCTTCACAATCAATTTGATCTCTCGATGGTACGCGCACACCTTCCCAACACTCAATAGGTATTCCTCCTAGCCCTAACCCTTATCTGTTTCTCAAGAGAATGAAAAGATAGAAATAACTCTATTCTGGAACAAAAATTCTGTGTGAAACATTTTGGCACGCCCGGTGGGACCCTTCTCGGGTTTCTTTCTTTCTTGTTTGTTTTCATATAGGGAGCACACTTGCTGTTTCTTTCTTCTAAATATTCACAAAATATTTTGTCATTTTGGTAAAAGAACTTGTCTTTCTTTCGCATCTTTGCATTAGTGAAAGTCATCTTCTTAACCTCTTCTCTTTCTTTGCTTCATCAAATATCATTTTCGATTTGGGTTTAAAACATGTGCATCACATTCTTCTTCATTGTCTTTAAATTCTAGTGAACGTAGATGAAGTAATGTGTCGTATACATGGGGGTGATATCCATGGTATTGACGAGAAATTAATCTTACTCTCACTGCACAACACATACCAAATCACATCATAAGCTACACAACATCTCAAACATCCCCCTTCCTCGGTATTCCTCCGCCCGATTGAGGTAGCCTTACAAGCCAAAACAAACTTGACATCTCCCTTAGGTCTTTTGTTTAGGATTGACATCATCTTGCGTCTAAGGCATAAGCCCAAAGTGATTAAAACTAATCCTAGGGTTAGTCTCTTGATTTGCTTGTGCATCTTGCTTTTTTTTTTGTTTTTCTTTCTTGTTTCTTTGTTATACCCTGTCTTAGTGATCACTTCAGACAGTTTGGTGGGTATACTAAGCCTTGTTATCCCCAAACCAGCAGCCTCTTACATTCTCTCTTTGCCTTCATAGTGACCTAACACTGGTCCTCTTCTACCAACATCAGTTACACTGACCGACGCCGGCTACCGCCTCGATCGACATTGGTTACTGACCGATATCGGTTATGTGTTTCATGCTTCGACAAACCAAAGAACTTACCAATTCCAACATTTTGTTGCTATTTATGTTCCTGATTGACTAATTCCCTTATGTATCCTCTCGTCCATGGTTGTTATCACTGGAATAAGCCACAACCATGGTTTCACATGCTTGTTCCGTGTCTTTTCCTGAGTCACCCCCTTCGCATCCTATGGGGAATCCTACGGACACCAGTGCTTTTCCCAAGATCTCTGTAGGAGATCCGAACTTTGCCAAATTTTTGGATGCTAATCCTAGCACCGTACAACATTATTTATCTCATACCCCTGACCGTACACCCGATGGTCAGCTCCTCTTGGGTATGCCTATTAGTATAGCCACTCACTTAGCCCCTTCCCCACCTAATAACTCCGCCTCACCGTCTTCATCCTTAGCCCCGTCTCCCAGCTCAGTGGCTTCGGTGGTTCATACTGCACTAATTGGCCTTCCTTTGGTTAATCTGGGGCCCCACATATCACTACCATCCACTACCCCTACCTCATCTCTCCTGCAGATTGCCTCTTTCATAACTCGCTCTCTACCATCTATTCACATGAGCTTTCCCTCTCAGGCTCCGCCCACCTTTTCATTTCCATGAGACTCATCCGGTGGCCTCAACATCTTATATAGGACACCCTTATTGGCCACCCCAACACATTCATCATCGTTACCTTATCAACATTCAATGCCACCATTGTCTAGTAGCGGCTCTTGGCCCAATCCTCCTTCGTTTACTGACGACAACACCATCATCTGACCCAACCAATGATTTAATCAAACAGATGATGGACAAGATGCAAAATCTTGAGGCTTCTGTTTTAGGAAGCCGTAACACCCTGACATATGAGCAAGTTTGTCGAGAGCCTATTCATCCTTCTGTCCCCCTTCATACATATCCTCCTCAATGGGAATTACCGAAATTTACTCGCTTTAGTAGTAAGGAGGACCCTCAACAACACTTGCGATCGTTTAGACATGCCTGCTATCTGATTGCTCATGATGATGCCTTACTACTCCGTACCTTCCCCATGTCCTTATCAAGACCTGCCTTGGAGTGGTACAATGCTTTAGCCCAAACATTCAATCTTCTCCTTTAACAGATTAGCCCAATCTTTCTTGGATCACTTCTCCATCAATATTTCCAAGAAAGTATCCATTACAGACCTCTATGCCATCCGACAATTTGAAGATGAGTCTATCGCAGATTTCATTGGACGATGGCGGGGCCTCATTAACCAACTTACTTATGCCTTACCTCAAGCCGAGCTCATCGAACTCTTTACACGGCCTGCACTAAACACATTTCTCCCACCCTCCAAATTCAAACTTTCGCACCTTTGATGAGGCCTTTACTATGGCTCGAAACTAGAGATTCGAGCCTTCGAGGAGGAGAAATTGAAGTTGCGCAACAAAAACTCAAATTTTCGAACCCAAGACTCCACCAACAAACCCAACACCACCAACTCTCACGCATCGGTTGCTTTGAAATCAAAAGGAGCCATACACGTGGTGACGGTCAAATCTCAAGCACCATCTAATACCCAGCCGAAACCCACCTATAGGTATAAAGCCGAGCCCATCAAGTACACTCCCTTGGGAGAAACTTATGATGTGATCTTGGACAAATTGCTTAAAGCAGGAGCTATCACCTTGCCTCCTGTTAAACCTCACTCCGGGTTTGATTCCGCCCGCGCTATACCTTCTTGGTATAAAGAAAATGACTTCTGTAACTTCCATCGCGTGAAGGGACACAACCACGAAAACTGCAAGATGTTGAAAAATATAGTGCAAGAAATGGTCAATGCAGGGATATAACCTCGATAATCCTAATGCCCTCGCTAATCAAAATTTAAAAATCTTCAACAAACCATTTCCAAACCATTCATCTAATAAGAACACAAACCAAGAAACCTCACCAAGAGAAGACTCGTGCATGAGATCCATGCAATTTTAACTCCCAACCAAGGGCTTCCATCAAGGAAATTCTGAATCAAGCCTCTTCACCAACGTAGGGGTCCTCGCCCCTTCTCCTTCATCAGGACAAGAGGACAGCCCCGCTATTCCTTTACCCATAAAGGAATCAACCGCCTAGAGTTCTTTTCTCACAGAAGAACCTTCTTACACCACATCCCTGTAAGACTGTGAGAGGATGTTATCCAACCTATCTATTTCCCAAACATCTCCTTCCACCACTCTTGCTACACAAGAAGAAGGATCGCCACTTTTTCTGTTGTCCTTAGAGGAGAAACCCCTCGAGCCTACATCACCAAACTCCTTAACCATGACAGATCCTCTAGAAAATGCCCTCCTCCCTATCAGTTCTTCATCACCTAAATATTTCCAGTGACCGGTTGACCTCTTAACACCCATTGATACAACACCTCATTCACCCCCTATATCACACCCACAGTGGACCGGAATCACAGTCCACTTCTCTTCCATACCAAAATTCCCATTCACACGAGAAGATTGTCATCCCCTAGAAGATAGACGAGTCTTATGGGAACGTTTGAGTACACCATGCTCTACTCAAATGCAGATGACTAATCCAGACACCTCTACCATATGCTCGAAGTTTTTACAAAAGCTCAAAATGCCTATGTCCTCACCTTCACCCCCCTCATCTCTACCGAATACCTCATCCACCTCTATCAACCTAACCAAATCTTCCCTACGCTGGGACTTCATCAATACCCACTGACGCATCCACCTAAACGGTTAGATTTATCCAAAAATAAAGCCATCAATCCACCTAGGAGATAGACCCAATCTCCTCGAGTCCAATCTATGCCTCTCGTCACAACTAAAACCTCGCCCCGATCACACCGCACAACAGCAAGGTTTCAACCCTCAACGTCACACCTACCTTCTATATTGGGGCCTCACCCTCCACCTTACCTCAATACACCATGCCTCCCATGTCTTTTTAACATGCCCAACCTTTCGCACCCATACTGAGAAATCCATGGGCGTCTCAACACCGTCGCCCACGTATCTTGCCTACCTACTAACCCTAAGAAAACTCGATCATCGAAGGACTTGTTTGTTGTCGCTCCTCTTTCCCCATGGTTGTTTCCTGCCACCACGTCATCTATGGCCTCATCATCTAACCAGCTAAACATGACTTCTGCGTAGAAGAAGCCATGCCTAGTTAAACCCAATCATCAAAATCCCTTGCCTAAACCACCACCTATACGAACCACTCATTCTAACGACCATTACCAAAACAATCAATAATCTCACCCACTCAATCAATAGCCTCATCTTCATCTGAATTTGACCCGCTTAAAGGATCTTACGCCAAGATCCTTGATATGTTGGTAGGGGATGCGACCATTTCCCTACCCCCACTCAGACCCTATGATCCATCTAAACCTCGACCTATAGGTTATGATGAATCTAAAATCTGTGCCTACCACCGCACACCAGGACACAATGTAGAAGGATGCAAAGATTTGAAAGCCATCCTTCGCCAGTTGCCTATCTCAGATGGAAAATATAAAAAAGACAACTTACGGAGGGAAAATACCTTAGCTCTGATCCCTTCTCCTATACCACCCATCACCGCCTCACCAAAATATATCATCATTGCAACCCCGCCTCTCGAGAACAATGACTTATCCCTGCCATCTTCCTCATCTCATATTCATGAGATCAACATGATTAGCATTGCTACTCGAGGTTAGAAAAACAATGGAAAAGCTAAAGAGAGCACACCTACGGCCTCTCTTTCTCCTTCCACCATCCTGATCGCACCACCGCCTAAAGTGGTTATCCGTGGACTTGCCTATCCAGTCTCTGATGGAGTTGTGCATCGCACCATGATCAAACAACTTCACCAATCTCCTATAAAAACGACACTCTATGATCTCATTCAAACATCTGAATCTCATCGACAAGCTCTAATTAAGATCCTCCAAGGGATAGAGGTCCTACCTAACGAAACCCTGCCCGTTGCCTCCATCTTAACACCCAACCACGTCGCTTCTCTCACCAAACAACCTACCTCCACAACCACCTCTCGCCCCTCGTACAACAATCCACTCATCTGCCATTTTTTTCAAGAAGAAATTTTCGTCTTTGGTGCAGAGGATCCCGACCCCGCTCTTTTCATATTGGCTTACGTCCGGGACATCTGGGTATGTCGTGTTATGATCGACAGGGGCGCTAGCCTAAACATCGTCTCTTCCAAAGCCTTCCAACAAATGAATATCCCTCCTAGCTATATGTGTGCCAACCCCACCATGTTATGTTCATTCAACGTTGTTATTACTTCTACCCTAGGCACCGTGATCCTTAACATTCATGTGTAGGGCCACATACCTTTCCCGAACTCTTCTATGTCCTTGAGGGAGAGTTCCAATACAACATGTTGTTAGGCCGCCCTTGGATCCGGGCTATGGGATGCTCCCTCCACCTTACATAGATGCATAAAATTTGAGTATGAGGGGAAGTCATATACCGTCACATCTGACACTTCCCCCTTCAAAACCTGCAATATATGTTATACTGCCCTAATGATGTGCTTGTACCAGTCAAGGCACCCATTGATCTAACCCAACCATCTACTTTAACCACGCCTCAACCATCCACCTTAGCCGCACCCACACCTTCGACCAATGAAACCACCGATGCAAATACCTCTTCCTTCCCCATGGACAACATCCCAACCTCGGATCCCTTGGTAGGTGTTTTTCAACGCCTTACATTGGGGAGTACCGCCTATACAACGTTAGCACCTTCCATACCCCACAAGAGTATGGACAGTTACATGCGCATCCTACCTATGACCGTCGTGTGGGGGAGGTGATCTCCTACGGACTACCTAATTCGCACCAACCTAACGTATGGGGTGTCGATGCATCCTCTATCACCCCTAAACCTCCCCTTGGTGTGGTTCCTTTCCAATCTGATTTTCAATATCTAACCAACCATCGCTTTTGCTCCTCACCTTCGACTGCCGTGCTTGGAAAGGTTTTGGTTTCGATATCTATGAACAAGGCCGACATACGATCATTCCCATGACTACACGCAAACACAAAGATCGTAGTGGTTTTATATTTTTGAACCACCTACACCAAAGAAACCTCGTGTCAATCAGAACCGGGAAGACGACGAAGTCACCCCTTTCGAACCATCATCGCCCATTTTGCCATCTTCACCCACGGAGTCGATAGACCCGGAATCTATCCCTCCTAACTTTTTTTTCGTGAATGCTATTTTCCTAGGTCCTCCCACTTATCAATGCGATGGTGAAGACCCATCTTCTCTCCCCATTTTTGATCAGACATAATCGAAGAAGACTCGCTTCGATTAATGTTGTGGAGTGCCAGGATGACGACTCCATCCTCACCTACTTTGGTGCGGATGACTCTTATATTCAATGTGCCTTACCATCTGAAACCCAAACCATGTTGAATGAGTCGACTATAGAAATCAACATCCACACGGAGGACGATCCTCACATTATAAAGATCAGACAATCCTCGACGCATCGAACAAGCCACCTTCACTACCTTCCTCCGTGCACGCAATCAAGCTTTCGCTTGTCCTACGCCGACATGCCGAAATCGATCCTGACATTGCTTTGTTCATAACATCACTCTGAAACTAGACTCCAAACCAGTTAAATAGAAACTGAGAAAAATGCATCCACACATTGCCCTCTTGGTTAAAGAAAAGCTTCAACGACTCCTTTTTCGTTTCTTTCATCTTACCTATCGACTATGCTCAATGGATTTCTAATGTCGTACCTATCACTAAAGCAACGGGGGACTTCGGATATGTATGGATTTCGGGACCTTAACCTTGCTTGCCCAAAGGACGACTTCCCCCTACCTAGCATTGATCAACTTGTTGATCTCACTCTGTGAGCCATGAGATGCTTTCTCTCATGGATGGTTTCTAAGGATATAATCAAATTTTAAGAGGCCGGTGATCAACATAAAACCGCCTTCATTCATTACCCCCTCTGGGGACCTTTTGCTATCGTGTCATGCCGCCGTTTGGCCTTAAGAATGCTTTGGTGCGACCTATCGGTGGGGTATGACTTACATTTTTCATGACATTATGCACACTATCCTCGAGGATTATGTTGATGATCTTCTTGGAAAATCCAAACATCGCAGTTGAACATCTCGATGTTTTAACCATTATTTTCGATCGCACTCATTACAATACCGTGTTACAAATCAATGTCAAAATATACAAATTGCCCCGCATGGGGCCTCGTAATCAAAATACAAAGTCGGCATGCAGCCACTATCTCTCTGTCAAAATCTCGACTCGACTCGCTCTTGGCAGCGGTCTCTCATGTCAAAAATATACTAGCTCGCAGCCAAGATCAACTATACAAAATGTACTCGGCTCGCAGGATGGTATATACCACAACAATGAATACATAAATCCTATGTGGGCACGCAGGCCCCTATATACACACTTGGTTCATAGATCGGTGTCTATCAAAAATCATCTATCCACCTCGACCAAAAATGTCTCTACTCCCGGGGCAACTCGGCTCTCTCTCCTCCTCCTCGGCTGTCCCTCACTGGCCCCGTGCTTTGGTCTCGCCCTACCTATAACCAACCCAAGGCCTGTGTGGTGCATGCCTGCCTATGACCTATGACTGGGAAGTCTCGGCTCTACGAGCCGCATATGGTTGATACTCTACTTTGGTACCATCTAAGTAGGTCCCGATAATAATGGGCCTCCTCACAGCCTCCACGTAACGGGCCTATGCAACCATGGCTAGTGGGGCTGCTCCCGACTCCTAATAAGTGATCCACCCTGCCCTACCTATATGCCCCGACCCGAGCTTGCACTGTGGTGGTGGTGGAGCTACCATCGGAGCCTGAACAGGGACCGAGGCTATGCTCGTGCCTCGTGCTCCATGCCTATGCCTATGCCTCGTGCGTGCTCGTGCTCGTGCTGCTGGGCTAACTACCCCTGTAACACCCCAATCGTGCACTACTGTGTAGTAGCAAGCTGCCCCGTAGTGAATCGCACCTACCCGAGGAGATGGTCCTCTCCGCTATAATAAATGTAAATCTACTTTGCTTGGCCGTGCTCTCACGGCCGCCTCTACGCCTCGCCCACCAAACCAAAAATGAGCTCAGTAACCCCAAGGCGTCATCCATCGTATCATCTCTCGTCTCTCTCGCTACCTGCAGATAAGGTCAAATGGCTGCAGTAGAGGCAGTGGTGCCTCTACATCCTCCCTCCGATATCGTGGGAATGGAGGTGGCACATCCTGCGGTAGTCCTAGCTATCGTCGTAACCTCTTTAGGGGAATTTTCTCATACTCCCGGGTCTCCGTCCAACTATCCAGAAGATGTACTGGATCCATCGCACCTGTGCTCGGGCTCCTCCATGGGCTGATGGCCTCTGTATGGCCTCCATATAATATCTACTGCAGTTAGACCCTCTAACATATGCCTGTAAAAAGTGACATCTCACCCTGCGACCACTACTCGTGGCTGGCCCACGACCCCTAACCACCTCTGAAACCCATATTTGTAGACTACCTGTGGCCCTCAGCTATTTGATTAGGGCAACCCCTATGGTTGTATACATGATGTGTTTGTATGCCCAGTAGTGTAATAAGAATGTCGAACATATACCGAATCACCTCATACGACAATAGCCCTAGAGCTCTCTCAGATAGGCTGCACTTGTAAACATCTTGGTGGCCAAGTGTAGTAGCAGTGTGCTCCTCCACCATCTCATGTAAAAAACCCATCAGAGCCCATGGGAAGTGGCCTCCCTCTGAGTCAGGGAGGGTGAAGCAACTGATACCGACCATCATCAGCATGGCAAGCCGTGTCTCCCGTCGATGAGCGCGATACATCTCCCCATAGCCAATGCTCGCACTATGATATGTAATCAATGGGGTTGCATCCCCGAATACCTGCAGGATGTTATCCATCGTTGTCTCAGCATCCACCTAGAACACCTCCTCACCTATGATCGACAGTCTCAAGATGCGATACACATCCTCTAGGGTGACTGTCATCTCTCTTGTAGGGAGATGGAAGGCATTGGTTGCCGGATCCCATCTCTCGATGAGGGCAACCATCAGGTTGTGGTCCCTATCCATAGCCCTATACCTCGGACTCGCCAAGTCCAACCTCCCGCATAATCGCCACCGCTCTGCGGGTCACATGTGGCCGCATCCGCTCTAATAGGGGCGGCATCCGATCTCGTATGGTCAATCACTTGGCGTGCTCGCAAAACAACCCACTTTGTCAAGCCTACCCTTAACAAAACAACCAATTTAACCCTCTATACTTACTCACCCACCCAATCACAACCCAACTCGTAAACACATCTACACCCACCTATCTTACCATATCCATCTATAAATCCCTCTCACTCCTACAATCCATCTTTAAATATCCCACACACTCCAATCAAACCTATCTCACCTAATTTCCCTCAAAGATCAATAACCCCACCCAACAAAAATCTAAACTATCCCCTTCACCTATCCCACACCCTATCAACCGCCCCAACCATACTTCACCCACTCTACTCTCACCCTCTAACCATACCCCAACCAATTTAACCCCTCCCAATCCCTACACAACCCATAACCTATCTTACCCAAACCGACCCAAACCACCTAATTACCCTCTTCACCCCAAAAATCTATCCTACTTGCCTAAACAACAACACCTAATTTTTTTTTTTTTACAACCCTACCTCCTACCCATGGTGATCAAGCATTCGGTTACCCTCGACCGCTATCGGTCCCCCACCCGCACTCTATGTCCAACTTTTATGAACCGACATCGGTCGACACATGACCGATGCCGGTCCCCTCACCTACTAATCTACACCTAAACCTATGACCGATGTCGGTCGACTAGTGACCAACATCGGTCACTGTGGGGTTTCGGGGCCGAACCAAAAACGGCCCCCAAATCCCCTTTTTTTCTATTTCTACCCATTTACCCAGCACAATTGCCTAAAAACTTACCCACCCTGACGTTTTGGCCTACCTAACATATCTACCCAATCCATTTTACTGTTTACCTTCATTTATTCATTATTTTATCAAATTTTAGATTCCTACCCCAATACCCACATCCCAACTAAATTCATCAAATAAACAACAATAGGGGTTCGAGAGCCCTCTTGCAGTACGACTACACGTCATCGTGGTGGGATAGGTGGTGGTGGTCCAGCTCCTCCAGCACCTCCAGCACCTCCTGCTCCTCCAGGCTGTGCCATAGCTCCAAATCTCCTCAGCAGGGTCCTCAACCAATCAAGCTCTGCCTCCCGATCTCTGGGGCCTACCAATAACTCACTCACCCACTCAACTAGTGCCAACTCAGCCCAAACACATGACCCAATCAATTCAAAACTCACACAAGAAAAAGTTGGCACTCAAATTCACAATGTGAAAATGACATGCCGTATTTTTTCTTTTTATAGGTTTTGACCTCTAACCGATATCGGTTAGGCGCGCCCTAGAAGACCGATATCGGTCACCCATAATCGATATCGATTCATCGGCTTATCTTAACTTAACTCCCGCCCTTATCCACCAATCTCCATTTTTCACCACATCACCTACCCCCTAGCTTTGTTGAATAGCCTTATTTTGAATTCAACCGCCCGACCCAACGCCGCAACCAACCAATCAGCCCTACCTAAGGCGCGCAACCAATCAATCGCCCAACCCAAGGTCAGAACTCAATCAATCAGCCCAACCTAAGGCCACAACTAACCAATTGGCCCGACCCCAAGGCCGCTGACCAACCAATCGGCCCGACCTAAGGCCACAACCAATCAATCGCCCCAACCCGAGGCCGCGACCAACCAATTGGCCTGACCCAAGGCCGCAACCAATCAATCGGCCCGACCCAAGGCCGCAACCAACCAATCAGCCTGACCCAAGGTTGCAACCAATCAATCAGCCCAACCCAAGGCCACAACCAACCAATTCTTCGACCCAAGGCCACAACCAATCAATCGGCCCGACCAAGGCGCGACCAACCAATCGGCCCGACCAAGGCTACACTCCACCCAATCGGCCCGACCCAAGGCCGCACCAATTAAGTACCTCGACCGAGGCCCGCAAATTATGATTCTCTCCACCCATCATGTAGCTGTTTGTTCAATCGAGCTCACCTGTTCATGTTTTAGCATGACTAGGATACTTGCATTGATCAGCCGACCAACTTTGCCTAGACCGAGACCGTGATGTTTATCTCAACCAAACCAACCATTTGGTACTGCCGAACATGCCTAAATGTTTTGGTACCTTACCCGTTATATCCCCTGGAGCTACTTCCTATGCCTTGGATACCAGGATTATATCAACCTTGTTTGGATAAACTATCGACCTTTGCCTATCAATTGCTTGTTTTCTCTTCAAATCGTGTACCCTAGTCGCACTACTGCATTTCAACGTGCATCTGCTTCCTTGAGCTTACCCCACCATCTTACCATCATCTCATCATCATTCACCCTTTATCAACCCTATCCCTGATTTCACGTCACCTCAATTTGTGATAGATTTGAGGGGGATTACCTATACCCTTAACTGGGGCAACCACTTCTTATTATTGTTAGTGCAACTTTACAAGACAAGCTACATGACAACAAGGGGCAAATGTAGACACCAAATTTGGGTCTTACGACGCCCTGTGCCCCGCATCTCATCTCGCAATCTAACCTTACCTCACCACCTAAACCTTACACACTTAATTATTTATTAATTACCTTATAATTAATAAATCCACATCTCCAATCCTGCCGCCTCACCTCGCCACCTCACCATGACCTAGCCCTAACCCTAAACTAACCTAATTAAGACCTATAACTTGGTCAGACCCACACCCATGACTCATCGCCCCTCACCCGCACCAAAACAAACCTAATAATGACTTGACCAAGCCCACAACCGACCCCTGGGAGAAAGGAGGAAAGTTGGCTATTTTACTAAAAATAGCCAACTTTGACTTAACCAACGCGGTCCCTACTCGACCGGCATCGGTTAGGAAACCGCCATCAGTCCCCTGTAAATGACCTCCCCCAACCAAAGCCAAAGGATGGGAATTGAATGGCAGGAGAGAGACAAGTGAGAAAGAGAGAAGAGATTGCAGAGAAGGGTATTGAGCCCAAGACTGTAGCTGAGCAACTAGATCACTATCACACTCATCCAAACATTGGGAGAGTCGGAGGATAGCTTCATCAGCTCACTTCCGATTTCCGATCATCCCAATTGAGCCTTACCTTCGCCACTGCATTCCTTGGACCTACATTCGCATCAGAAACTAGTAAGTAGTCTCTTTTATTACCTTGTATGCTCCTTGACACTGCTTTGTGAACTTTTAATTCATAGTGATTATAAGCTCACTCCTGGATCCACCACCCAAAGCAGCACCCTATACCTAACCTCCATTCATCCATCCCTATATTGCCCCAAAGACAACTTTCTCGCTCTCGAGTCTTCTCTATCACCCTACAACTCCCCTCAACCATCTATTAACCTTTTGAACTCCATAACCACCTTATAACCAACCTTCATTTAAAATCCCCTAAATCACCGCCCCTACCGATATCGGTCATCCCCCCTAGTATCAATTTTATAATCGCGGTCGGTTATCCAAGATGGCCGGCGTCGGTCATCGTGTGACTTATACCAAAAACCAACCTTTCACCCATTTACCTCCAAACAATCTCATATCCATCCTTGTCAATCCCTGTGACTCGATCGAACGTATCAATAACCAGTGACCAAACAAACAACATGAAATTTTATTATTGGTAGTTTAGTCTCTATTGATTTTAGTAACGAGGTACCTAAATCGTGATTTCGCAATAGCTTCTTTATTATCATTTGCATTAATTTGTATTAAAAGGGAACTGACCACCTTCGAAAGGAAGTCTAATATTTCCTGGGCCTAAGGCAGTTCCCTCACTTATTGTTTAACGAAAATCTGGTGGTCTTGCATTCTTATTCACAGGTAGTCCTTCCTAGACAAAAAGGAGCTCTTCACAATCGGTCTGATCTCTCTACGGTACACGCACACCTTCCCAACACTCAACAGGTATTCCTCCTAGCCCTAACCCTTATCTGTTTCTCAAGAGAATGAAAAGATAGAAATAACTCTATTTTGGAACAAAAATTTTGTGTGAAACATCTGGATATCATCAAATTAGAATCATGGATGAAGATATTCATAAAGCGACCTTGAGGACACATGAAGTACACTATGAGTTCTTGGTAATGCCTTTTGGACTAACAAATGCACCCTTTACATTTCAAAGCTTGATGAATTCCATCTTTAAGCCATTTCTTCGAAAGTTTGTTTTAGTGTTCTTTGATGATATATTAATCTATAACAAAACATGGGAGGAACACCTGCATCATGTAAATAAGGTGTTGGAAACTCTTGAACAACATCAACTTTATGCAAAGCCTTCTAAGTGTTCTTTTGGAGTAAATAAGGTTGAATATTTGGGTCATATTATCTCTTATGAAGGTGTTAAAGTGGATCCTAACAAGATAAAAGCCATGCTTGAATGGAAGGTTCCCAAAACCCTAAAAAATCTCCAAGGATTTTTGGGCTTATAGGTTATTATCGTAGATTTGTAAGGAATTATGGCAGCATCACAACACCACTCACAACTTTATTGAAGAAGGACTCTTTCCATTGGAACGAGCAAGCTACTATGGCCTTTGAGAAGTTGAAGGAGGCCATGTGCACCACTCCAGTTCTAGCCACCCTAGATTTTTCAAAAACATTCATTGTTGAATGTGATGCTTCAGGTATGGTATGGGGGTAGTACTCATGCAAGAAGGGCGACCCATTGCCTTCAAGAGCTGCCAATTCAAAGGTAAGAATATCTCTAAACTAGTTTATGAGAAAGAAATGTTAGCAATACTTCATGCAGTGAAGCAATGGAGACCATATCTAATGGGACGACATTTCAAAGTAAAGACAGATCATGATAGTCTGATATACTTCTTAGAGCAACTTTTATCATCAAAAGAACAACAAAAATGGGTCTAAAAAATGTTGGGGTATGATTTTGAGATAATATACAAGAAAGGGAAAGAGAATGTAGTTTTGATGCTTTATCTTGAAAGGATGAATCTACCAAGGAATTGTTGTGTGCCATATCTGTATTACAGGAGGATTGGATAGAGGATGCAAGGTTTGAATGGAAAAATGACCTAGGTACACAAAATCTCATTCAAAATCTCCAACAAGATCCAAGCATGTTAGAAAAATTTGTATGGAAAGGAGATGTTTTATGGTATAAAGATAGATTATATCTATGTAAGAATTCAATCCTTAAAAATAGGGTTCTATTTGAGCTCCATGCTTCTCCAGTAGGGGGTCATTTTGGCTTCTTAAAGACTTATCATCGAATCAAGCATGATTTTTTTCTAGGAAGGGCTAAAAGGATATGTCCAAAAGTTTGTGTCAGAATGCATGGTTTGTCAACAAAATAAGGGTGAAACAATTAAGTCCCTAGGTCTTTTACAACCTCTATCTATTCCTAGCCAGAGGTGGGAAGAGGTGTCCATGGACTTCATCACAGGATTGCCTAAATTAGAAGGTAAAAATGTAATCATGGTGGTGGTGGAAAGACTCACCAAATATGCCCATTTTTGTGCTTTATCACATCCATTTGTTGTGAGTACAAGAAACAACGGCCTTCAAGGATACAATTCAGAAGCTACATGGGACACCAAAGATTATAGTAAGTGATCGAGACCCTATCTTTACTAGTAATTTTTGACTGACTTGTTCTCATGCTTGGGCACACAACTAGCTCGTAGTTCCTCTTATCATCCCCAGTCTGATGGGCAAATAGAGGTGGTAAACAAGTGCTTGGAGGGATATCTTTGTTGTTTTTCATCAGATAAGCAAGCGAGATGGGTCCAATGGTTACCACTGGTAGAATGGTGGTATAACACCTCCTTTCATACTTCATCTAAAATGTCTCCTTTCTTGGAATTATATGGGTACCATCCACCATCTATCACTTCATCTTTGAGAGTCTAGCCAAAGGTTTGAGTAGTTGAAGAACATATTCAACACCAACAAGAGGTGCTTTTTAGTCTCAGGGAGAATTTGGTCATGTCACAAAACCGCATGAAGTAGTAGGCAGACCAACATCGCAGTGAAAGACATTTTGAATTCGGTGATTGGGTTTTGTGCGTTTACAACCATATAAGCAAATGTCCTTAAAACAATAGAAAAAGGATAACAAGCTTTCACCTAAGTATTATGGTCCTTATCAAGTGTTACAGAAGATTGGAAATGTAGCATACAAACTGGAACTTCCTCGACTACTCAAATACATCTAGTCTTCCATGTATCTTGCCTAAAGAAGGTAATTGGACAAAGACAGTATCAACCCAGACGTGTTACCCGAGCTTGATGAAGAGGGAAGAATCATCCTGGAACTAGAATGCATCCTTCAGACACACACTAAGCGATTGAGGAAAAGGGTCATCACTGAGTATTTGATCAAGTGGAAAAATTTAGACTATAAAGACGCAACTTGGGAGGATGCAAATTTCGCAACATCCAAATCTTCTCAACATTGGGGACAATGTTGCTTCGAAGGGGAGGGGCATGCTACGCCCTTAATCATATATCTTATATTGGATGTATATAGCTGACTTGTGGCTATCATAACTTCTTATCATTATGTATCTCTTTCATATATGTTATATTTTCATTAGTGGCTGGCTTCTTTGTTGGCCATAGATAGGAATAATATATATAGGGGTTAGTAGGTAGTAGTTGATCATCATATTCAACATTTGAGTCTTATTGTCTAGTTTGGAGGTTGCCCCCTCAAAGTGGCTAAGCTATTCTTCTTACACATTGAGATCATTTATCTGAAATATTGTGTTCATTGGTGTTATATTGTTGCTGATAATAAGATTTATACAAGTAATTACATTACATGGTTTGAGAAATTGAAGAATGGAAAATGATTAGATAAAAGAAAAGAGGAAGAAAAAGACTTCAATTGTCGGAGGATCAATTGTACACCGTTTAAATATCATTAAATTATCGGTATACTTCACACACACACACACACAACACATTTTATTAACATTATGTTCTTTTTCATTTCCCAATTTGATACAACATTTAATGAACTTAAATTGAATATGAAGATTACTCATATTAAATGTCTTTTCATGAAAAATAAAAATCTACTTGTATATTAGCATTCATGTATCTTAGATAAAATTTATGTAAAGATATGTATAATTATTGTATTGTAGTTATTATGTTATAAGAGTGGGACTAGTTATTAATTACTATCACTTAATATTTAGTTGATGTGATGGATATGAATGGTGTGAACTTTGTAAGTATGAAACCCATCAATTTTTGTTAGCAAAACTATTGAGGAACAAAAATATATTTGCTTCAATTAAAGTGAAGAATAAAAGAGAAAATCAAGAGACCAATGATATGTGAGATAAATGTTATATATAAATATGAAATATATGCTATTAAAAATCTTTATTAAACATTACAACAATATATACTTATTAGAGAAAAATACATGATTAATTGAAAATTGAAGGCTACAAACCTAAGTTGGGCAAGAAAATAAACTTATACACAATGTTTAAGTTACAAGAATTAAAAAGATAGTGTATGTTTGGAAGGTTATATTTTTAAAATAATTTTACAATAGGGAGTTTTTAAATGTTTAAAACCAAGGTGGCCTATAATACCGGAGGCATTTGTAACGGTAAAAGACTTTTCCTTTTAAAGATGAGGACCATGAACCTTAAAAACTCCCTACCTTTTTACTTTTATTGTGTCGGTCTATCAATTTTTTTATAAAATTTTTGGTGTGGGTTATTTCTAACATGTTACACATATTTAATCTACAGAAAGCTGTATAAAATTAGGGCAATTGTGTTCTACACTTACAAACACAAATCCTGTGACCAAAGCGATGGAAGCAGCTTATCAGGTGCGAGCTTTCTGTTGAAACTAATTCCGTGACCATTCTTTATATTTCTTTTATTTACTTCTCTTTAACTGTTTTTACTTGCTTACAGGGAAGATTCTCAAAAGAAATGGTGGATATAGGTTTTCAAGTATACAATAGGATCAGAGACCTGAAGGCACTGTATCCCAAAGAAACCATGGCCTATTGGATGTTCTTATCTGCACAAGGGCCCGTGTGTTTGTTTCCTTATTTAAACGGGTGTCCGAGATCTATATTAAAGGGATTGTTGTTAGAATGCGAACAGTACATTTCTCTGTGCAGCTCCACTGATAATTTCATTCAAAATAAAATGATAGACCTAAATCGCCTCCAGTTTCCCAAAATGCAGGAATGTTTGCACTTATTATCACATAAGCCTGAAAGCCATTCAATGCCTTTTGATTTGAAGCATGAATCTATTCGAGCATGGAGTTATGTAAAAGCCATGATAGATTCTCCAGATTTTCTGTTTAGAACAGGCATTGATGGAGCTCGCGGGTCTATTCATGAAATCCACCATAAAAACAGGAAAAAAATTCATATTTCGGCAGTCCTTCATTGCCGATTACGTCCGATTCAGTAACTTCTTACAAGACCTATGAATCGTTTCCCTCCTCACCATGGCAGCCATGGGAGCTTTGTATGTCAATGATTTCCCAGGGAAAGCTCTCCTATACATCCTCCTGTAATGTACAGCGGCCTGTAACAACACTCTCAACTCCAGCATTTGAATGCTCGGATCTACACTGGGAATATCAGTCACAAACCAAGAAAAAATATTCTGGATACCCTGGTAATGTGGGATCCAACCCCATAATGCAGACTTCGCCTCTTTTTGCTTCTTCCATTCACCAACAGACTCTTAATTACAATTCACCAACGTCGTTGCCATCTTCATTATCTGGTGGACCTGGAAGAGTCCTGTGTTTTCAAAACCAACCGATGGGAAATAATGAATCTGGTTTCATCTCTCGTGATAACAGCATGAACAGTCAACCTACCCAGATGATTTTTATGATAAATGCAAACAACAAATGGAGGATAGCTCAAGAGAATCCATGGAGGTTTTGGAGGAAGAATTGGAGCAACTGTTAAGAGAAAGAACAAGTCCGGTACCCATCTCTTCTCTGCCATCTATGTATCAAAACAGGTTCCACAAACATATTAAAAGGTCATCTAATGATAAACTGACTCATCTGCTCTCCAAATGCAAAAATATTGTGGTGTTATATAGGTAAGCACTTTTCCTGTGATGGGGCTTTGTTATATCATAAATGTTGTGCAGGAATCAATCATTTTGAGTTGGAAATTAATGTTAATAAGTTTGTGTTGTCTTTCTTGCAGACCAAAAGGACAACACCAAATCGTGCTAAAGCCTAAGCATGATGACAGACAGCTCTGCCCAAAAACCAGATGATGCTGAGACTTATTGAGATCAGTATGTGAATGATTTTATATATATAAAAAGTTGTATGAAATGTGATTATTATTGTGGGTGATTGGTTGGTTTTAAAACATTCCACCCACTTCTCCAAGGATTCAAATGTCGTTTGACAAGTGTGCTTTGGTGGATGGTGGATATGTACACTTCAGAATTATCATTGACAAGACTTTGAAATGGAGAGACCTCACCCTGAACCTCTTAATCTATTATAATTTTATTAATATAATGTGCAGTTTCAATCGTAAATTTCTGTTTGTTTGTTCCTTGTATTTGATTTGGATCCAACTGAACATTAAATTCGTATTATATACTTTTTCTTTTAAAGTTGAAGTTTAAATATGTTGCTAGGTACTATGAAGTAATGAACCTTTTAGTATGAGAGATTAAGAGTATTTTGTGGCTGAAAGAATGTCTCACATTTTTTTTTTCAGATATCTCCACAAATTTATGGTTGATAAATAATATAACAATTATGTTCTATCTTCATTTTTAATAATTTATATTTATCTTTAACAATTAATTTATATATTTATTTATTCTATTATTATGAGGTTTTAATAAATAATAGAAGTAATTTTAAGATAAATTGAAGAGCTATATATTTAAACATAAATGTATTTATCAAACAACCAAATAGATATTATGTTAGTAGTAGAGTTATTACTTTCAATGTAATGTAATTTTATTTAAAATTATTTTTAAAAATATGTTAAAAACTAGCAATCACATGTGTACAATGCAATGTGAATGCCGAATGGTATATATTATTTGTTTTAGAGGGATAGTTATTACTTTTGTAGTTGATGTTAGTAAGGGGTGTGATTGATTTTGTAAGTGTAGAAATATAGATGAACTATTTCATTTAAAGGTTCTATCTCTACATTTCAAATTTGTTACAAATTTGTACATATACATTTGCAAATCTTATATCATGAGTGGTAGTGTTTTACGAGTATAAAACATTTATGTAACGCCTAACTAAAACGACCACTCGAGACCTAAGAACAACCTAGGTTTATATAAGAAAATTATGGAATAATTTTTTTTTCTCATTTAAAAAAGCATTACTACTACAAAGAATGATTGTCACAAGGATTCAAAGTCAAACATAAATAATAAATAAAATTTTCCCGTTATAACAATTATTAAATTCACATCACAACATTAATGAGGGTAAGTTACTCCAATTAGTTAAATTTCTCTTAGGTCTTAATTTAATAAACAATTAAATTAACACCGACACCGAGAAGAAGCATTGACAAGACTTTGAAATGGAGAGACCTCACCCTATTATAATTTTATTAATATAATGTGCAGTTTCAATAGTAAATTTCTGTTTGATTGTTCCTTGTATTTGATTTGGATCCAACTGAACATTAAATTCGTATTATATACTTTTTCTTATAAAGTTGAAGTTTAAATATGTTGCTAGGTATTATGGAGTAATGAAACCTTCTAGTATGAAAGATTAAGAGTATTTTGTGGCTGAAAGAATGTCTCATATATTTTATTTCAGATATCTCCACAAATTTATGGTTGATAAATAATATAACAATTATGTTATATCTTCATTTTTAATAATTTATATTTATCTTTAACAACTAATTTATATATTTATTTATTATATTATTATGAGGTTTTAATAAATAATAGAAGTAATTTTAAGATAAATTGAAGAGATATATATTTAAACATAAATGTATTTATCAAACAACCAAATAGATATTATGTTAGTAGTAGAGTTATTACTTCCAATGTAATGTAATTTTATTTAACATTATTTTTAAAAATATGTTAAAAACTAGCAATCACATGTGTACAATGCAATGTGAATGCCGAATGGTATATGTTATTTGTTTTAGAGGGATAGTTATTACTTTTGTAGTTGATGTTGGTAAGGGGTGTGATTGATTTTGTAAGTGTAGAAATATAGATGAACTATTTCATTTAAAGGTTCTATCTCTACATTTTAGATTTGTTACAAATTCATACATATACATTTGCAAATCTTATATCATGAGTGGTAGTGTTTTGCGGAGTATAAATCATTTATACATGAAGACTTCCGTATATTTGCAGGGTTTGTGTCAATTTTCGTTGGTAGATGGCATACATTTGACATATCCGGCCACTCTTGCTTGATTGTTGCATATTAACTAAACATTGCAACCATTAATATGCAAATGCTTTATGTAGTTTGCAACTATAGTTGTAAATAATATTATGAAAAACTGGTTACATGACTATTAATAAACATACCATAGGCATACACTCTTGTCTGAATTCAAAAGAGTAAACATAATATTATGAAAAACTTGTTATGTGACTATTAATAACCATACCATAGGCATACACTCTTGTCTGAATTCAAAAGAATAACATAATTTCTATGGTTACCACACAAGTATTGCTTGAGAGATTACAACTTCAAATCAAATGTGAATTTCACATATTAAGTTTGTGGGAAAACTTCAGATATTATGTATATACTGGCAGGAAAAAAAGATAGCCATTAAATTACTAAACAAAATTCTGAAAGAAAAGATGGAAGTCTAGCACATGTTATCATTCATAATATAAAAAACACAGAGGTTAGATGGTCCTTGATCAAAATGATGTTCAAACATGTGTTTTGAAAATATTTTGAAGGGCACATAATTTTTTAAATACAATACAAAATCAATGAAATGTTCATAAAGGCTTCAATAAATTGGTAGCCTCCAAACAAAGAGCTATGATGTTCATCATATTTAAGGCACCATGAACATTCACCACAGACACTCTTCTAGAAGCCATGATTTCTCTTTATACCCGACAACAACAAATAATAATAGCAAATAACGTAGATCACGTGCATCCAAACCTTGATTTTCACTCTCCTTTGCCATATACTTAATGATATGGCGAAAAAAATCTAACCATGTTGAGCAACTTCAGTCAATCTTCACTGATGAATATATTTTACACACAAACCAGAAGCATGCATAGAAGCCAGTTGTACCAGTCAATACAAAGAAAGCATATGATATGATCATCATGTAGCCAAAGTAGAGAATTCCTGAAACAAGCTTAGTAATCTCCAGTTTGGTGAAGAAGTAGAATATCACATATAAAAACAAATAGAGTGCGAAGAGCTTGAAGTCAGATATACTCTCCACCACCAATGGTAATCTTCACTACACAACTGGAAGTAGCAGAGAACAATAGTGATCTCGACACAAGTGACTAGAAGGATAACAAATACAATGAACGGGAACCCAAAGATATAGTAAAATTGGTTCAGCCATATGGAAGTCAGAATGAAAATCAACTCAATGAAAACAGCTCTGAAAGGAAAGATGCCACCAATTAGTATGGAAAAAATGGGCTGCATATACCAAGGCCTATTCTCGGAATTTTTCTCGAGAATTTTGTTTGTTTTCACTGGATCTTCAATTGCAGGTTTCTTGTACCCAAAGTAACTGCCAAAAAAACCAATGGTACAGAAATTCCAAATCATAAAAAGACTAAGGAAAACATTGTTCCAAAGGGTACAACACCAAATGATTTTCACCCCATATCAATGCATTCAGTATGAAAAAAATGCATAAAATAGTGCCAGGAAAAACAAAAGTAGTCTTCAGAGTGTATTTTTTTTCATTTTGTGCCCTTGAACATCTTATATATGAGCTGAAGAGTAGCCAACAAACAAACCCATGAACACCCACAATAGAACCATAACGGATTCACACTGAGCTAAACATCGTGCACTGTAATTGTACTGCCACCGCAATTTTTCAATGTTTGTCAATTTACTGGACTTACCTCTTAAGAACGTAATATCTTTGTTGAATCCACAAAGTAAATTAAATTACAAGCATCCAATCAGACCATCTGATGTCTTTGCTACCAGACAATCTAGGGGCATTCTCAGAGGGCATTTTCTAGAACATAGAATGTTCACAAATATTGTGTTTTAGCTACTTAGATTTGTTGATTGCACAAAACTGGGGAAAAAGCCAATGTGCAGAGTAGCTAAGAATGATTTACAGATTATGTCAGAATATAATTATGTAGTGGATAAAAATGAAAGCTAAGTTCTGGTGAGTGCATTCAGTTGAGGTAAACCTGGTCATAACTTGGACATTTGGAAAAAAACAAATAGAGAAAGCTCATAAAGAAGAGGTTGGGAAGAATCCGGTTTTTCTTCCAATCCATGAGGACTTACAGAGAATCAAAAGAAACAGAACACGAGCCCAAGATGACTTGCAAATTGGGTTGAGAACGTCTTAAAAGCCACCTTGATAGATGAAGACGCTAAAGGAAAGGATGAGAAGACCACATTAACCTCCAATAAGAAGGCCCCAAGGAAGTAAACTATGAAATGCAGATCAAATAAATAAAGAAGACTTAAAGTAAACCATGTCTGTGGATCCCAATGATGAATCCGAGAACCCTGTGGTAAGGAACAACAAACAATATAGGGTTCAACAACAGATGGAGGCATAAGAATAAGATATTGTTCTAGAAGAAAAGCTTGTTAAACCCACACATCACAAGAAAACAAAAACACTCCTGTCAGGACTATAAGCTATAAGTATTGACCGGGGACTGTGAGGATATCAGGAGGATCCTATAGATGTAAATCACTCAGACTGATCATACATGACCATGCCTTGAATGTGTGTCCTGACTCCCAACAATCCCAAATCAATTTGTTCATTAAATGTTGGCAATAGAGCTACCTATGCAGTACTTACCCCTTTACTTAAATCTCTTGTATCATGACCAGGCTTCACAAATTTTGGTGTTCATTACGCATCACGAGTATGTTGTGGTCTTCTTTCAATGTGCTTATTAAGATGACAATTCCAGCAATAGAATCTCGATTTTTTCCTGGGTCTAGCTGCAATTGCCAAATACTATTGTCTAATAATTCAAGGGCAGGGTCATGAATTTCTTCCAGTAGAATTATCTATGGATAAGATTAAAAACAAAGCAAAAATCCATGGAAAATCCATACCTACACAATTGAATCAAGGGCTAAAACCTAAAAACTATTAAGTCAATCCACTACAATCATTGTTGTACAAGAAATCACTCATCCATATCTAGCATACATTTCTATTAGAGCACTTTTGACTGCATAAGCATGAATTTTCTCACCCTCTTGCATTTGGTGAAATGTTACCATGGCTTTCTCAACATATCCATTTACAATGTAGATTTCTCTTTATACCGACAACAACAAATAATAACAACAAATAACGTAGATCATGTGCATCCAAACCTTTATTTTCACTTAACTTCGCCATATACTTAATGATATGGTGAAAAATTCTAACTATGTTGAGCAGCTTCATCAATATTCACTGATGAATATATTTTACGCACAAACCAAAAGCATGCATAGAAGCCAGTTGTACCAGTCAATACAAAGAAATCATATGATATGATCATCATGTAGCCAAAGTAGAGAATTCCTGAAACAAGCTTAGTAATCTCCAGTTTGGCGAAGAAGTAGAATATCACATATAAATATAAATAGAGTGTAGACAAGCCTGAAGTCAGATATACTCTCCACCACCAATGGTAATCTTCACTGCACAACTAGAAGTAATAGAGAACAATAGTGATCTCGACACAAGTGACCATAAGGATAACAAATACAATTAATAGGAACCCAAAGATATAGTAAAATTGGTTCAGCCATATGGAAGTCAGAATGAAAAACAACTCAATGAAAATAATTCTGAAAGGCAAGATGCCTCCAATTAGTATGGAAAAATGGGCTGTATATACCAAGCTTGTTTTGGTATTTGTATGGGAATTTTGTTTGTCTTCATTGGATCCTGAATTGCATGTTTCTTGTACCCAAAGTAACTACCAACAAAAACCAAGGGTACAAAAATTCCAAATCATAAAAATACTAAGGAAAATATTGTGTTTTAGCTACTTAGATTTGTTGATTGCACAAAACTGGGGAAAAAGCTAATGTGTAGAGTAGCTAAGAATGATTTACAAAATATGTTAGAATATAATTATGTAGTGGATAAAAATGAAAGCTAAGTGCCAGTGAGTGCATTGGTTGAGGTAAATCTCTAGTAGATACCCAATCTTCTCCACAATATCTAATTACAAGAAAATACAGGATTTGAAAAAGAAAAATAGAGTTTTCATAAACCCAATATAAGTGTAATTGGATTTGAAGATGTGATTTGAAAATTTAATTCCCTTGCCCTAATAACCGTAATTGGCTATGGTGCTACAAAATCTACAAAGAGAGCTCAGAAAATATATATCTCCTGCGAAGGCCCCTAATTTTTTTAGTGGCTAACATGGCTTAGATCTCCAATCTGCCACAAACACAAGGCCCCTTTTGTAAATACACCATGTCGAACACAAAAAGAAAGCACCGAAAATACAATTCCCTACCATAATAGGGGTATCGGAATGGTTAGTCAGGATGAATATCTATGACATGAAAGGCCAAAAAAAAGTGAATGTATAGATACTCACTAAATATATGACACAAATAAGTTCAATGTTCCACCTTATAGTCCACGTTCTCAAATCTGGTCCAACAACCAAAGGAACAAGAGTACACTGCAGTGTCCCACAGATGCAAAGCAAAGCAGAGAGGGATAATTGAGCTGGGTATTTTTAAAGTGTGAAACCTGTATTGCCATCAATAGAGTTTGAAACCACGATCTGAGCTTCATATGCCTAGAAAATTGTTAAAAAACAGGGCAATTTGTTGATTAATAAGTTAGATCACTTGCATAATAATCCAAGTAGACCAACACATACAACTTCCAAAAAGGCAAAGACAACCCATCTGCCAATCTTGTATTACAAAATGATCTCCAAGCCTAAAAGGATTACCAGCAACATGCAAGCCTCTACTCCAAAGCTGCTCAATTAATATCCCCTTGTAAAGAGACATAACCATTGCTCCACCCACATAGAGTAAAGATAATCTTCAACGCCTGTGGACCGCGACTCTTAAAATTTGAGTTCAAAGATATCAAAGATGACGCCTTTTTTGAATTTGTGAGGAGTTATTCGTGGTTTGTGAACGAAGCAATCGACGAAGGGTTTGATTGTTTAGAGAGCGTGGAGGGTGACAATAAATTCATCGAAACATTGATTGACATACCTCTTAAACTTCGCCATGGATCGCGTAATTGCATGTCTGCCTTCGGGTGGCGATATGAAGCCGCTTGGTAGCTGTAGCGGTGGAGCTCGTAGTGCGGGAGAGCTTCAGGATCTACGTGGAAATGTGCTCTTGTATTTCGCCTTACTTGATAATTTCTTCGAAATGCACCGCTCGCTCTACGCTTTAGCTTTTGAAATCTACAAAAAAGCTGCCTTTCAAAGTGAAAAACACAACAACATTGCATGTACGAATCGACCGAGTATCGTGGGTGTTCATGCTTATATTTTCCGTGTTCAAAACTAACGCATAGGAGTCTGCAGGCGGATGCCCATGATATCTTTAGCCAAGGTGACGCCAATGAGGTTTCGAAGCCCCTATATGTGCAAAGCTGCACGAAAAAATGTCTAAACGACCATCAAGACATAAAATTTAACATAGTTGTAGAAATGTCCGGAAGGGCCTTTCCCATAGGGGGAACACCTTCGACATAGTAAATAAATCAATCAATCTTATCACATATTATAATAGAAAGTACAATATAAATTTCCATAAAATTGATTTCAATAATTAAGTGATTAACAACAATGTAGAACCAACAAAAAAGCCAACAAAGAAAAGAAAAAATATTTTGTAAGAATTTTTTTATAACTTTAAAAAGAAGCATTATTTTTTCTAATTTAAAAGTGTGTATTGAAGATCATTGTTAAGACCATATTCCATTGGGTATTGAAAATTATTGTTAAGACCATATTCCATTAGGTTTGCTTTTATTTTCAATGAAGTTTTTAATGATATTTTAGTCTAAAGAACAATGGCCGTAATATTAACTATAATTAATTATGTGATAGAATTATAAAATGGAATGGTTAATCCTCTTGAGAATATGATTGTATTAAGGTTCATAACATCTAAAATTTGTAAATATATATACTTTTAAGAAAAGTAATTTATCCTTTATTTCATTAAAATAAAATAGTTTCAGAAATGCCTTGGAATTGATGTAATGTTATTTTTGAATGTTTATTTACATAATTTCTTAAAAATTATATTATTTAGTTAATTAATGCTAAAATGTTCTTTTTTTCTAACAATTATACTAAAAATAGTATTGTAAATATAAATATTTTATATGGACTCTAATTTTACATTAATAATGTCACACACACACACACACACACACACACAATATAAATATGTAATTAAATTCAATTTATTTTAAAAATAAATAAAATATAATATAATTGATTAATTATTTGTAAGAATTTCAAGAAGGGATTTAAGAGAAATACACAATTTCACAATAAACTAGCAATCGTACGTGAAATGTACAATGTAAATGCCAAAGGGAATACGGTGAAGAACTCAAATTAGTGGGAGGGATTAAATGAGAGGGGATGAGTGGAAAAGACATACTCGCATTCTTTATTTAATATTTTATGGTTCTAAGGTCGTCGATGGACGATGTTTAATTTAGTAGAAAAGACAAAGACATGAATGGAAAGTTAGAAATTAAGTGATGGAAATTAAATGGTTGCATGCTTTGCATCTATTTCATAGTTTTGATAGTTTTAACCCCAAGAATATATACTATTTTCGCTCCAATGTCCTATTCACATTATTGTAATTTATGGTTAAAGAGGACGATAAATAAAAGGAAAATCCAAGTTTTTTAGGTTTGAGACCCGAGTGTAATGCCTACTTCTAGCCCTTATTTCTAGTTGTAAGCTCGAGTAATTACATGAAATAGTTGAGGCACAAACACTCACTTTATTGGTAAACGTTCAGTTTGTTAGACAAAGCGAAGACATGAATGGAAATATAGAAATAAATTTATGGCAATTAAATACTTGTATGTCGCACAATTATTACATTGATTAGATAGTTCCTACCCAAATAATATATGCTAACAATGTTCCACTTTATCATTTCAATCTCTCTTGCATTATTCGTGTGAGTACAATTGATGTATAAAGGGGTAAACGGTGGGAGGTGGTGGAATTCAATAGGTTAAAGGTAACAAAACCCAACCACACTACACTCTTTTTGTAGCACTTTGTAGGATCCCTTTTCAATTTTAAGCTCGAGCACTAAAGAAATGTGACAACATGGTTTTGGGTTATCATGAACCTCTTCCACACTCTAATCAAATAATTTATCTAACAATCAAGCATTTAATTTTTTTATTTCATGGCATCAAGGTTTTCAATTTTCCTATACTCCTCGGTATCTTCGTCTACTTCCCTTGCATGTAGATGCCTTCCCTAGAGGTGAAAACAAATGGCTACAACGTCATAGACTTTTATAAAATAGAGAGGGAAATCCTAACAACGAGTGTTTCCACGTCTGAGGCTCTTGGAGGTCGCATTTATTAAAACAATTACTCCAAGCTCACGAGTCACAACGCTATTAATACACATGTAAACATGGAGATCACTTCTTATTTAAGAAGGGGACCCGACATGTGAGGCATACACGTGACAAGAGCTCGAATACATGGCGATATCACAGTGACGGTAGAATTGCAATGCATGATTAAGGCAGTGTGGCATGTTGAACAGTTTCAAAGGAGCTTCCTAATGTGTGACCAGCTGTGGGTGCATGAGCTTGGGTAAGCATTGTATCAACTGCTATGATTCTCAGAGTGATTGAAAGGAAAATTAAAAATGATCATGGGTACTCCGCAATGTATATGCCATCACACCAAAAATCATAGCTTATTATGCATACTCGTATTTTAAAGAATTGAAACCTTCAAAGTTTATGAGTTTAGAAGAAATATTAGCACAGACTATTTTTTTCCCATTAAAATTATCCTAAAGTCTATATTTGTTTGCCAGAAGTTTATTTTTTTAGAATCCACAATCTCCGAGCGCTGGTCTTCTGAAGAGCGGCCCTTCAAAATAGAGGTGATTTGTAGGTGAAATGTTTTGGGGCGATGTATTATTGTGTAAATGGAGGGCACGTTTCAAATTCGAGTTGTGTTATCTTCTCTGCAGTTTCAAACTTTAGCTCAACGCCCTCATTACTGCGAAAATCAACGCCAAAATCACAACATTGGCTCCCAAAATTATAACACCCACACAAATGTATGTCAACACGAGGCACTTCCAAAAGTTAGAGAACCACTGAAACCTCATCTCCTGTATAAAATGCGAGCCACTGTATTCACCAATGTCGCTCTCGTTAGCAGCAAAAATGTGACTACAAAAGGAAAATAGAGCATGTATGAAATTACTTTTTGTGACAACATGTTGTAGAAGAGGAGGGCATAGCTCTAGCTGGGGAATCCCGCAGAGTCTCCGATTTGTAGTGCGAGGGAAATGTGAGAGCGTGGGAGGAGTGCGCGTAAGACGAGAAATATAGTCAAAATAGGGGATACCAGCACAAATACAATTAACAGAAACAAGAAGAAATGTTGTCAAATGATTGCGGCAGACTCTCTTGCAATCCCGACCACATTCACGAGGAAGAAATCGTCTGTGTTCCTGCCTTTTCTTCGCCCCATTTTTGATTTCATCTTCTACCAATTGCACTTCAATTCAATCTCAAACATTCTCGTCTTTGATAAGAGACTGAGGCCATGGATATATAAATTTTTGCAGAAAATTTAAAGCGCCACAAGAATAAAGTATTCCAATGTGGGTACTTAAGAGGACAATATTCTTATCTTTTTTTAGTAGATAAAGTGACATGTACGAAGACGACAGGGAAAATGGTATATAAATACATCATGGCCTCCGCCATTCCTCACACATCCATAATTCTCAATTAAATTGATCCCACAGAGGAAAGAGCCGCACCAGAGCAACTACAAAATCATTTCGCAATGGAAGTTGTGCAAGGCATAAGTCAGTCACAGAAGCGTATGCCACGCCATTGAAAGTGAAAAGTCCACATGCAGATTTATTTATTAGGAGTCGTCCCATTCCTCTATTGTAGCTGCTGTTAATTTGTTTGGTCGGAACAGTAGATGTACATACAACCTTGAATTATATTGCAGCAGCACAGGAAAATGAAGAAGTAAAATCTGGAGCAGGAACAGAGCGCAGGGCATGTTTGTTTGTGAATTTGGCTGTAAAGGAATGACAACATCCAACATCGTCGGGATTGTTGAGTGAAATGTATACGCCCTTATTTCTGGTGAATTTCATGTTATGTAGAAATTAGGCACATAAAATAACAATTAACAGAAATAAAATAAAGAATTGCAAATAAAACAAATTATTGCAAACTTAGATCAACACTTCTGTGCATATATTTCTTCTTTTAGTTTCAGAGCTTCGGCTCAATACAATCTCTCTGAATGTGTTTGATATAAAAACACTTACAATTGCCTCTAATAAATAGATGGCTTCATCTAACAATAAAACACTCAACTCTTAAAAATAGAACTAAAAATCACATGATTTTGTGCAATACAAGGATTTTGATTTATTTGCTTTAATAGTTTTTCCTAAACTTAAGAACATCTAAAACTAAACTCAAAAATAGAAGCATGTAAAAATCAACTTTTTTTTGCTTTTCTAGGGGAAAAATTACTCTTTTTCTAACACTCCCCTTAATTTTGACCTTTAAACTTTATTCTTCCGGAATTGAGTGCGCACTTCCAAATCGACATATTCCTGATCACAAACTCTCAAAAAATTTCTCAAATACTCAAAAACTTCATTTCCCAAAGCTTTTGTAAAGATATCAACAAACTAATCTTCAGATTTACAAAATTCAAGACAAATTTTTTTATTGTTAACCAACTCCTTGATGAAGTGATACCTCGTGTCTATGTGCTTGCTCCTCTTGTGAAAAACATGATTTTTAGACAATGCTATTTTTGAATTGTTGTCACAAAAATTTGTGTAGCATCCTCTTGATTCTATCTCAAATATTTCAACACTCTTCTCATCCAAACAACCTGACATGCTGCTCCTTGCCGCTACATACTCTGCTTCTGTTGAAGATAGTGTGACTATGGGATGCTTCTTCAATGCCCATGAAACTACACTTGTTCCAAAGTGAAAAGCATAGCTGGATGTGCTCTTTCTATCATCAATACTTCGCATCATTGTCACTATCTGTGTAACCTATGAGTTTGAACTCATCTGATGTTGAATACAAAATTCCATGATTCTTAGTTCCACATACATACCTCAAAATCCTTTTTCTATCTTGCCAATGTGAATCTTTTGGAGATTCCATGAACCTTGATATGAGGCTCACACCATACATAATATCTCGGCCTTGTGGCCATCAAATACATGAGACTTATAACTAACTTTTTTGAACAATGTTGGATCTACAAATGATCCACTATCATCTTTGCGTAACTTCAAACTTACTGCAACAAGTGTTGGCACTGACTTGCAATTCAACATGTTAAATTTCTTCAAAACATCATTAGCATACCTTGCTTGTGAAATAAAAACTCCACTTTCGATTGTTGAACTTCTATGCCCAAAAAATAGTGCATGAGGCCTAGATCTGTCATCTCAAATTTTTTCTTCATAGCTGATTTGAATGAATCATGTACATATATTTAGAGTGATGATTAAATCATCCACATATAAACAAATAATTAAAATTTTACCTTGCTCATTGATCTTGATGTATAAGGTAGGCTCACTTTGCTCTCTATTGGAACCATTCTATATCAAATAAGAATCAATCATTCGTACCAAGCTCTAGGTGCTTGCTTAAGACCACAGAGTGCTTATTTCAACATGTATACCTTTCCTTTATGACCTTCAATCTCATAACCTTCGACCGATTCAAATAAATTTCTTCTTCAAGAAAACCATTCGAGAATGCTGATTTCACATCCATTTAATAAATAAGCCATTTGTTTTGAGCTGCAATAGCTAAAACCATTCTTACCTTATCCAAACGTGCTACATGTGCAAACGTCTTGTTGTAATCTACTCCATATTGCTGTGAAAAACCTCTCGCAACAAACCTTGCTTTATGTTTAGGTACTTTAACATCAATAGTATATTTGGTCTTATAGAACCACTTCACTTCTATCACGTCCTTTCCTTCTGGTAGATATACCAATTCCTATGTCTAATTATTCTCTATGGAGTCTATCTCATCATCCATGGCTTGAATCCAAATTTCATTTTCTATAGCCTCTTCAAAGTATACTTTGGATCTACAGCTTGAGAAAAAATGTAAAAATTGAAAAAACATTAGTTGATCAACACTATAAATCTCACTAAGACTCCTTGTTTTCATTGCAAAGGGCTATCTGATGATGGACTATTTTGTACTGAAGGAGTAGCTTCTGGTGTTCTTTGTGGTGTCTATTGGATGGTTGAAGATTATTGAAATCTTGGAGATATCCTAGATGTAGATGGAGGTGTAGCTTATGCTACAACTTGTGGTGCATGTCCAAGATTCAAAGAAGATATAATACCTTATTGCTCTATGCTTTCATCTTCCATATCATCATGAGGAATATCTACTGCTACATTGACTATTTTCTCAATACTTCCATCCCATGCCTCATTTTCAATAAAAACTGTACATCTTTGTTGATTATGACTTTTTCTGGTAATTGGATTGAACAACTTGTAAGATTTTGAATTCTCTCGAATATCCATCAAATATGTATTTTTCTCCTTTGTTGTCAAACTTCTTCCTTAGTTCATCGTGCACATGTGCGTATGTCACACAATCAAAAACTCTAAAATGATAAACAATATGTTTTATCTTAGTCCAAGCTTGTTGAGGAACCATGTTTCGAACAATTTTCATTGGACACCTATTTATGATGTAAACAATAGATTTACATCTTCTGCCCAATACTCATTTGAAAGATGCTTTTCCTTCATCATACTTCTCGCCATCTCCATGATGGTTCTATTCTTTCTCTCTGCCACACCATTCTGTTGTGGTATATCTGGTAGTAAACTGCTTGTGTATACCATGATATTTGCAAAAATTTAGAAAAGCATTGGAAACATACTCACCTCCTCTGTCTGTCCTCAGAAATTTGATGTAGTACCCACTTTTATTTTCCACTAAAGCTTGAACTATTGAAATATATCAAAAGCATATGATTTTTATCTCTCGAAAGTACACCCATGTATTTCTTGTATAATCATCAATGAATGTCATAAAATATGAACAACCTCAATAGAATTTGTTTTGCATTGGTACACATAAATCTGAGTGAACAATTTCAAGTGGTGCACTTGTTCTTCTTGTTTTGCCAACTGGAAAGGATTCTCTGTGTTGCTTCCCAAAATACAACCTTCACAAACTCTATCTGGTTTTTGAATCAAAGGAAAACCTTTCACCATATTTTTTCTGTGTAATAAATTCAAACCACCAAAGTTTAAATGACCAAACCTGAGATGCCATAGCCACGATTCATCTTTTTCAACTGATTGAAAATTTGATTCAATCTCCTTAGCTCCGGATTGATCTATAGTATGAGCTCCGGATGTGGCTGGTATAATCTTCAAAGGAAACATTCTGTTGCTTGTCATCTTCACTTTAGCAATCACCTGGGTACTTGGAGCTTTATTCACGATCACACATTCATTGTCTTCAATGTAAAATCTATATCCCTTTTGTACCAATTGACCAATGCTCATAAGATTGTGCTTCAAACCTGCAACATAATAAACATCCTACATAATCTTCTACTCCCCCTTTTTAGTTAGAATGTTGATTGTTCCTTTGCCTTTTTACCATCACTGTATTATTATTCCCAAGGGTAACTTTTGTCTTTACTGACTCATCCAAATTAGAAAATAAATCTAAGTTACCTGACATGTGATTACTACAACCATATCCAAATACCACACATCATTAGGACTCTCTTAGGATAGATTACACTCAATAGGCGATGCTTCGGTAATCTTTGTGCATGCAATAAACATGGAGCTTGATGTAGAGCTTCCAACCTGATTTTGATTCTGCTTGTTCTAGATCATATTACTTTTTCTGCATTCAAAAGCATAGTGCCCATATTTCTTGTAATAGTGACACTACACATGTGATTTATCCTGTCTCTGACCTGAAAAATGATTATGATTGTGCTCTTGACTATGTCCTCTTCCACTTGAGTTTGATGGACCATTGTTATGTCCTCTAGATGAACTTCTTCCTTTACCTCTAGGGCTGAAATTTCCTCTTCCTCTTCCACGATTCCCTGATACCTGTGATGAAAAGGATTGATCTACAATTGTATGTGATCTATTCAACATTTGTTCATGATTTATTAGTGATGCATGCAACTCATAAATTGAAAACTAACTTATATTATTAGTTTCTTCAATAAACAACCATCGAGAGGATCAAATTTTGTAGGAAAAGCTTCTAAGCAATTTTTCAATAATCCTTTTGTCCTCAATAGTTTCACCAAGAGATTTTATTTGATTGACTAAACCAACTACAAAACTAAAGAATGATTCTATGGAACCTGGATCTTTCATTGACATATTTTCAAAATCTCTATGAAGTAATGTAGCTTGGTGGTTTTTACTTTATTTTTATCTTGAATCACAACTTGAAGACTTTCCCACACAATTTGTGCTTTATGTCACGCCACTCTAGGTAAGATGTTTTCATGCATGGCTTGATGAATGAAGAAAAGAGATTTTCTATCTTTCTTTCTTAATTCCTTCAAAGTGTCTTTCTCTGCCTGTGAGAGTGCATTATATGTTGCTGCATTTGCGGGCTTTGTGTACCCATTCTCTACAATTTCCCACACATCCTAGGATTTGAATAGTTCCTTCATGGTTAATGACCAATACTTGTAATTCTTTCCTATAAATTGTGGTGTCTGCAGACCGGATATAGAAGCCATAACCTATTGTCAATTAGAAACCTACTTGAAAAAATCCACGCTCTGATACCAATTTGTAGAAATTAGGCACATAAAATAACAACTAACAAAAATAAAATAAATAATTGCAAATAAAACATATTATTACAAACTCAGATCAACACTTCTGTGCATATATTTCTTCTTCTAGTTCCAAAGCTTTAGCTCAATACAATCTCTCTGAATGTGTTTGATATAAAAATACTTACAATTACCTCTAATAAATAGATGGCTTCATCTAATAATAAAATACTCAACTCTTAAAAATAGAACTAAAAAGCACATGCTTTTGTGCAATACAAAGCTTTTGATTTATTTTCTTTAATAACTTTTCCTAAACTTAAGAACATCTAAAACTAAACTCAAAAATAAAAGCATGTAAAAAAATTTATTTTTTTGCTTTTCTAGGGGAAAAATTACTCTTTTTCTAACAACATCGCGGGATTGTTGAGTGAAATACATACACCCCTCGTTTAGTGGGTAAGTGCACGAAGTTGGTGGATAATTATGTGGACATAAAACTCGAAATAAAGGAACCGCGATCGCAGAACTCTGAGACAAAATTTAGCAGTCCCGCGACTCCTTATTTTCCTCATTTTTCATTTCAAACCATGATTTTTTCTAAACGTTTTCACTCGCGCTTTCAATACCACCTCAAAATTGCTCATCGGACTTCTGGATAGTGATAGATTCAACCATGCCGCTAAGATGAGGAGGTAAGTCCCCGATTGTAATCATTTTTTTGCATTTTAGGTTTTTTTTTTTACATTTTAGGTTTTTTTTTGCATTTTCATGGGTTTTTTGAAATGTTTGTTTATGTATATAATTTTCTTGTTTTATCAGCTTGGTGCAAGCTCAAATCGTGCAAACCGTCAAAACATTCCTCAAAACCCACCGAACATTCCTCAAAACCCTCGAATATTCCTCAAAACCCTCCTCTAAACATAGATCCGCCTCATGTGGCTCCTTCTCGTCCCCACCGAGCCAACGGGAGCGCAAGATAATATCATTGGAAGAATATGAGAAAATAAAATTGTCATTGAGAACCTAATTCAAACTATAAGACAAAATCATGCTACAATTCCATCCTGCATGACTTTAGCCAATACATCGCAAACATCGATGGCGAAGTCGAGTCTACAACAAACCAAATACATAGATGGAACACCTTTAGAAGTGAATGTAGGCGGTGGTATGCGGATAAACTATCCCATACGCAAATCGCCAAAGACAAAAAAATTGGAAAAGACCTCATTTGTGCATTATTTATCGACCCTGTAACCAATGCCCCGCATAGCTATTTTCAAACGGTTCCCAATCCATGGTGCCATGATGATGTAATCAAAAACAATTTTTGGGACTGATGGTGGATGGTTTTGATTATCCACCATGCAACAACAATGAGGTTCCTCTTTATTTTTTGAAGAAATTATATTACGAGTTCGTGCTCAATGAGGTCTCAAATTATTTTTAATTTTCGACTTTTTTGGTCGAGGAGATGGCTCGCATGAAGAGCTTGCACTCCATGCATGAAGTCACCTAGATCCCCATGCCCCAAAACCCTCACTTCCTTCGGCTTATCCCTCCTACGGTGAAGGAGGTGTGGAGATGATACATCGCATGCATTGAGGGAGCTCACGACACTCTCACCAAAGATAGTGACCAGATTGCATTTGGTGATGTTGGTGGAGGCGCAGTTCTAGTGCACCACACCATTTTGGATTATGTGGTGCCGTATGCACTTGCAGTGAGACATCATTTGTTGGTTCATAAGATTTCTTTTTCGTACATACATGTAAAAACTAAATTTTTATTTTATTTTAAATAGTAAGAGCCGGTGAAGGAAACATTCTAAGATCGACATGCTAGCCATGCATGCGGTTGGGTGTGTTTCAAACGTAAGTTTCAAGTTGTACAAAATTACATTTTTAATTTCATTTGATTCGCACTAGATTATTATTATAATGTTTCATGTGTATGTTGTACATGTATTAATATTTTCTCTTTTATACACAGAGCCCTCGGCGGGTCATCATCTCGTCAGTGAATCGAGGCACGCACGCCTCACATGAGTTTTACTTGCAGATTAGTAAATCTCTTTATACTTTGTTTCTAATTACCTGGAAATTCACGTGGATTACATGCTTTAGACCTCTGTCATGTAGATTTTAATATTGATTTGTACATTTTTTTGTATAGCTTATGACTGCTAGAGAGACTCCTCCATATGCAGACTGTGGAGGTCATTGTAGACATCGCTACATAGCATTTGTAGATCCACTAATCGAGGTACAATTTTTAAATTTATTAAATTTTGGAGGTTCATTATTTCTTATTAAACTTAAATCTACAATATCAAATTTTGTATGTATATGTGAAATATTTAATTTGAAAATTAATTATTTGTATGTAGCTTACCCCTCGTGAGTCTATTGTTGTCCTCGCGACACACAACAACAAATTGATAGGGATCATGACATTGCGGTAATATTTCACATGCATTTTAACTAAATTGTACAAGTTTCTAAATTTTGAATGTATTTTAAAATTTTGGGTGTTAAAAACTTGTTGTTTATGAATGTGTAGGTTAGGTTGCAGGCATGCTTAGAGACACCTAGGACCACACAGATGAAATCCGTAGTGGCATCTCCCTCCACTACATCCCCAGGTCGTGGACGTGCTACTTCTAGCAGGGCGAAGAGAGGGAAGATGTTTCATGAGTAGATTTATAGTCCACCTGGATGTACATATGTGGTCATGAGTAGATTCATAGTCCATTATATATATAGCCTTTTGTGACCGCATGTGGTCCCATATGTACATTATGACATGTGCTTAGTTCGAGATGTACACATACATTATGAACTTATACATATATATTTTCAGAGACGTGCGTCTGGAGCACACTTTGTTTGATTCTTATATATATATCCATGTGTGTTGGTTTTCATAACGATAAATCTGAACTATATATGTTTGATTTGATTTCATTGCATGTATGATATCCTTCTATTTATATCATTATAGAGAACAATTGATAAATAAAGAACATGATTCTAGAATAAATTGTGTTTTTGAGTACACATTAGTAACCAGATTAGAGGGAAGGAGCAAGGGCCACTCCTCTCCGATGTGAATGGAAGTTTTATTTATTTCTTGTTTAGCTATTCTAATGTTTTTTACTTCTAGTATTAATGTGCTTGAATTATCTAGACAATATTTTCATTCATGTATGTTTATGTTTTCATGATCATAGAATTAGAAGTATTGTCCCCAGTTCTTACTATCTTAAATAAATTCAGAATAGATCCTTTAATCATGGAAGTTGTGTTATTTCCAGTTTGATTAAGTTTACATTCTTAATATGTTCCAAATCGCCTCTTCATTGCAAATAGGCTTGGACACAACATTGATATTGACAAAGTATTAAATTATTAGAGCGTGAGTATGATCCAAAAATAGATCTAGAAGTACCAAATTATATGTATTTAAACTTTTGAAACTTGGAAAATATACCTCAACATGTTCATCGTTATGGAAAATGGCGAAGTAGCACCAACAAATTACGTAATTACCGCAGTTGATTATGCAAACACCTCCCGTAGAAAGTAGTGATTTTGTCCTCGACGATGCCAAAATGGGAATCTAAATAGTTGAAAATGTTTGGACTTCCCAAACCGACTGCTTCTCATCTCCTTTCATCCTTGGATATAACAACTATAAATGCAAGCACATAAATAATCATCTAAGAGGTCATTTGGAGTGAATTCAAGTGTGAGAAAAGGGGGAAAGTTCTCAAATTGTTTTGGTTTTGTTCATGACAACTAAGTTCTTTCTCATTGAGGGTTATAAACAAGTGATGCAAGTAGAGATATCTTAAATCCTTGTTAAAGGACATCTTTGGTAGTGATCTTGTATTGTATTGTATTGGAGATTTATATAGTGAAGTGAATACATTTCTTACCTAGCTAGAGTTTTTCCCACATTGGGTTTCTCTAGGATAAAATTCTTGTCTCCTTGTCTTGCATATCTAAATTCAGATTGTATGAATGATTATTTCATAACATAGTGTCCATAATAATAACTTTGGTAATTGTTCATTTATCATCACTAAGATAAGATCCATGTTTATTGTTTAAAAGATGCGCTTTATGGATCGTAGATTTTAAGATCAAGTGTTTTTGTGTGGTTTGACTTGTGTTGACATTTTTAGTTAGATACCCCTCACCTGAAGGGTAGTGAAAGTGATGAAGGTATCCTCATTCCTTTTAAAGAAGATATTTCCACCAAGAAGTGGAAGCAATGAATACGAAACATGGCTCGTAGTGAGATGCACATGAGACTGAAGAAGAACATTTCTACAAGATGGAGGCAGATGTGGCAAGTCTATCCAAATATGTGGGAAATATTTCCTTGTCTATGGGAAATATTTAGTCCATCATGGGAAGAACAACCCCATACCAAACTTACTCCTCCTCCATTCAAAGAGAAGGTGAAGATATAAATTTAGCCTTATGATGGGGACATGAATGCCGATAAGTTAGACCATTGGCTAACTCAAATTGAGGTATATTTCAATTTGCATCAAATCAATGAGAGTCAATAAATTTCATTTTCAAGGTTAAAATTAACCATTCATGCTTTAACCTAGTTTGAAAGCTATGTTCATTCCTTGGTTGTTAAGAATCTTCCACCTATTTCTAAGTGGGATGAATTTAAGAGGCCAATCAAAAAGAAATTCTATCGTATTTGTTACGATGAAGAGAGGTCCATGTATTGAAAATATCTCAGGTAAAAACAAGGCCAAGATGTGCAAGAGTACACCGACGAGTTTTGGAAGAAAGTTGTCTAAATGGGAAAATATCTCCAAGTACATTGGTGGAATCCATAACCACTGAGGAAACCCATTCTCTTGGCCAAGTCGGTGAATGTAGATGAGACTCAAGTTATCAAGCCCACTATCTAGAGAACGCTAGTTGAACGCTAGAGGAGGCAGTGTTTCGGTGCGCAAAAGGGTCGTTGCTTCTGGGCTACTTCGTTCGAGCGTAGTCCCTTAAGAGCCCTGAGACCAAAATATCGCTCAACCGCGGTGTGACTACTTAGACTCGTGGAACCTAGAGAGGCCTCATCCGATCTCGACACCTTGGCGTAGGGACCCTCTACAATAGCCTCTCGGTTTTTCCTTCTCATTCAAGGTGCTCGTTGTCATATTGTTTGCAAAACGCGTAAAAAATAGTGTAGTTGGAGATAGTGTAAGGTTGTCAAACGCTATATTTTGCAAACGATGGGTCATGGCACCGAACTAACTATGCCCGGCATGTACGGGTGGCTAGGTGAATGCTAGAGGAGGCAAGATGTTTCTGGCGCGAAAGGGTCGTTGCTTCCAGTTACTTCGTTCGGCGTAGTCCCTTAAGAGTCCTAAGACCAAAATATCGCTCAACTTCAACGGGTGACTACTCGACTCACGTGACACCTAGAGAGACCTCGTCTCGATCCAGAACCTTGGCATAAAGAACCTCTACAAAGAGCCTCTCTTAGTTTTTTCCTTCTCATTTCGGTGCTCTCGTTGTCCTACTGTTTTGCAAACGTGTGAAATAAAGGCGGTTGGAGCCAGCTGTAAGGTTGTCAAACGCTATATTTTGCAAACGGTGGGTCGTGGAACCGAACTGATTGTGCTAAAACATCTGGGTGGCCAGGTGAATGCTAGAGGAGGTGTTTCGGGGCGCGAAATGGTCATTGCTTTCGGCTACTTCGCTTGGGCGTAATCCCTTAAGAGCCATGAGACCAAAATATTGTTCAACTTCGATGGGTGACTACTCAGACTCCGTGGCACCTAGAGAGGCCTCGTCTGATCCAAAACCTCGGCATAGGGACCCTCTACAATAGCCTCTCTCGGTTTTTTCCTTCTCATTTCAAGGTTTCCTCTCTCGTCTCTATTGTTTGCAAACGCGTGAAATAGTGCGGTTGGAGCCAAACAGTGTAAGGTGTTAAACGTTATATTTTGCAAACGGTGGGTCGTGGAACCGAATTGACTATGCCTTTGGAACATCCGGGTGGCTAGGTGAATGCTAGAGGAGGTGGTGTTTCGGTGCGTGAAATGGTCGTTGCTTTCGGGCTACTTCATTTAGGCGTAGTCCCTTAAGAGCCCTGAGACCAAAATATCGCTCAAATTCGATGGGTGACTACTAGGACTCCATGGCACCTAGAGAGGCCTCGTCTAATATGAAACCTCGCATAGGGACCCTCTACAATAGCCTCTCTCAGTTTTTTCCTTCTCATTTTGGTGCTCTCGTTGTCCTATTGTTTGTAAACGCGCAAAATAGTGCAGTTAGAGCCAATGTAAGGTTGTCAAACACTATATTTTACAAACGGTGGGTCATGGCACCGAACCGACTACGCCGACACGTCTGAGTGGCCAGGTGAACACTAGAGGAGGTGGTGTTTTGGTGCGTGAAAGAGTCGTTGTCCGGCTACTTCGTTCGGCGTAGTCCCTTAAGAGCCATGAGACCAAAATATCGCTCAACTTCGACGAGTGACTACTTGGACTCCGTGGTACCTAAAGAGGCCTTGTCTCGATCTAACACCTCGGTGTAGGGACCCTATAATAGCCTCTCTCAATTTTTTTCCTTCTCATTTCGGTGCTCTCGCTGTCCTATTGTTTGTAAACACGTAAAATAGTGCAGTTAGAGCCAATGTAAGGTTGTCAAACGCTATATTTTGTAAACGATGGGTCATGGCACCAAACCGACTACGCCGACACATTCGAAAGTGGCCAGGTGAATGCTAGAGGAGGTTTTTTTGGTGCGCGAAAGGGTCGCTGCTTTCCAGGCTACTTCGTTCAGGCGTAGTCCCTTAAGAGCCCTGAGACCAAAATATCGTTCAACTTCGACGAGTGACTACTCGGACTCCGTGGCACCTAGAGAGGCCTCGTCTAATCTGACACCTCGGTGTAGGGACCCTCTAAAATATTCTCTCTCAATTTTTTTCCTTCTCATTTCGGTGCTCTCATTGTCCCTATTGTTTTGCAAACACGCAAAAAAAGTGCAGTTGGAGCCAGTGTAAGGTTGTCAAATGCTATATTTTGCAAACGGTGGGTTGTGGCACCAAACTCGAATTTTTCGACATGTCCAGTGGCTAGGTGAATGCTATAGGAGGTGGTGTTTTAGTGCACAAAAGTGTCGTGCTTCGGGCTACTTCGTTCGGGCGTAGTCCCTTAAGAGCCCTGAGACCAAAATACCGTTCAACTTCGACGGGTGACTACTCGGACTCCGTGGAACCTAGAGAGGCCTCGTCTGATCCAAAACCTTGGCATAGGGACCCTATACAATAGCCTCTCTCAGTTTTTTCCTTCTCATTTTGGTGCTCTCATTTGCCCTATTGTTTTGCAAACGCCGCGTAAATAATGCAATGGAGCCAGTGTAAGGTGTCAAACGCTATATTTTGCAAACGGTGGGTTGTGGTACCGAATCGATCGCACCGATATGTTCGGGTGGCTAGGTGAATGCTAGAGGAGGTAGTTTTTTGGTGCGGGAAAGGGTCGTTGCTTAGGGCTACTTCGTTCGGCGTAGTCCCTTAAGAGCCCCGAGACCAAAATATTGCTCAACTTCGACGGTGACTACTCGAGACTCCATGGCACTTAGAGAGGCCTTGTCTCGATCCGACACCTCTGTAGGGACCCTCTACAATAGCCTCTCTCGCTTTTTTCCTTCTCATTTGGTGCTCTCGCTGTCCCTCTTGTTTGTAAACACGCCGAAATAGTGCAGTTTGAGCCAGTGTAAGGTTGTCAAATGCTATATTTTGCAAATGGTGGGTCGTGGCACCAAACCGACTGCGCCAACATGTCCAGGTGGCTAGGTGAATGCTAGAGGAGGTGGCATTTTGTGTGCGAAAGGGTCGCTGCTTGTGCTACTTCGTTCGGGCGTAGTCCCTTAAGAGCCTTAAGACCAAAATATCGCTCAACTTCGACGGGTGACTACTCGGACTCGTGGCACCTAGAGAGGCCTCGCCCGATCCAAAACCTCGGCGTAGGGACCCTTTACAATAGTCTCTCTCAGCTTTTTTCCTTCTCATTTCGGTGCTCTCATTGTCTCTACTATTTGTAAATGCATGAAATAGTGCGGTTGAGCCAATGTAAGGTTGCCAAACGCTATATTTTACAAACGGTGGGTCGTGGCACCGAACAAACTACACCTGTTGGTACATCCAGTGGCTAGGTGAACACTAGAGGAGGTGGTGTTTCGGCAAGGCGCGAAAGGGTTGTTGCTTCCGAGCTACTTTGTTCGGCGTAGTCCCTTAAGAGCCTCATGACCAAAATAGGTTCAACTTTGATGGGTGACTACTCTGACTCGTGGCACCTAAAGAGGCCTCGGCCGATCTCGGCACCCAGTGTAAGGACCTCTCTACAATAGCCTCTCTTGATTTTTTTCCTTCTCATTTCGGTGCTCTCGTTGTCCTCTTGTTTTGCAAACACGCGAAATAGTGTAGTTGGAGCAGTGTAAGGTGCCAAACGCTATATTTTGCAAACGGTGGGTCGTGGCACCGAACCGACTACGCCGGCACGCCTCGGGTGGCAGTGAACACTAGAGGTGGCAGTGTTTTGGTGCGCGAAAGGTTCGTTGCTTCCGGGCTACTTTGCGTTTATGCGTAGTCCCTTAAAAGCCCCGAGACCAAAATATCGTTCAACTTCGACGGTGACTACTCGGACTCCGCGTGGCACCTAGTGATGCCTCGTATGATCTCGGCACCTTGATGTAGAGACCCTCTACAATAGCCTCTCTCGGGTTTTCCTTCTCATTTTGGTGCACACGCGTAGGTATGGTCTTGTAAACACTTGGGGAGGAGTCGTTTTCAAAATTTACAACTTTTTCAAAATTTACAACATTTTCAAAATTTACAACTTTTTCAAACAATGAAAGCTTCTCTTAGCTTCGAGAATTTAAAATTCTCTACTAACAGTGCCAACCACATGAAGGTGGAAGCTTTTCTGGCACCACTAACCTAAACATAAAAGTGTTAGTCAAAGAAATTTAAGTTTCAAATCAAAACCATATACTATCTATATATGTACAAAATACACAAATTTAAAATAAAATATATTCAAACTTAAATCTAGATCTTTAAACTAATATATATATATATATATATATATATATTGAAAAGAAATTATATATTCCACATGAGCATTGTAAATTCATTCCAATGAACCATCGGGATCGAGATACTCGAATAGCAGACATAAGATTGCTTCATGATCTGACTCTCGAACCTTCTAAAGAATCTTGTTATTAGGCCTTCCTCGATATCTATATAGCTAAATATTTGTCGCTAGAACTAGATGTGAATATAAGAGTATTTTCTGTGTGTCTCAAAGTCTTCAAACACCCAAACAGAGGAGTTTTTTAATGGATACCGTCGAAGCCAAGTTCCAGTAACTACCACTGACCCTATAGGATACTCAATATCTTCGCCATCTATAATAGGAGAAGTCAACTTCTTTCTTTCCTTGATGCAACGACATAAGAAATAGTCTATTCCTTCTTCATTGTCTTTCGTCACAATTCATCGCAAACACATGACCTACAAAAAAATAACCGAGGTTAAACAACTCAAATTTAAATTACATATTAAAATTTCAATGGACATAACTCAATACAAAAATTAAATAAATAACCATAAATACCTTGTCTCACCAAAATCAAAATTTCATCAAAGTCCTTGGATGTTGTAACTTCATCTTGCAAAAATAAGTTGTAATGCTTGTGGAGGTTGATAGCTAGGAAGCTGAGTTAGAGGCCTACAAATCTATCCTTCTAGCCATTCTTGTGAATCACACTCGCCGGTGAAAAATTCGATACAAGATGCACAAAAACATGTCAACTTTCTTGTCCATACGGCCCATGAAGTAGCATCTGAGCTACAAAATGAGTGCATATCACTGGACCTAATGAGTGTCATACAATCCTCGTAGTTAGCAATATGTTGTTCCTCTATCAACCAAAAATATCTACGAACTGTGGAATTTTCTTGAGAACCTCGGGCCATGTTGTCAGTACACCATTCCACTATGCTCTTTGCATATTTTAATTTAGCACCATCTTTGTACTTCAACTCTTCTCTTGTAAGAGCTCTTTTCACACACCGTCATGCTCTCCTTTTCCATGTCCACCTCGGTGAAACTCTAAATATGTTGCACACCCATCTTGACATGCATTCTGCTCATCCAATAAAATATTTGTGCATTCTTAAACTAAGACGTGTAATTATCTGACCATATATAATGTTGTTTGAAGTGGATGTTCCCATCAGACAAGTTTCCATAAAATAATTGAAACACCCTTGCAAAAATTCAATAGAATGAGTACGATCATCACTGATATAAAAGTGGTACTCTCTTAAAAAATTTCTATCATTCTCTATACTGTCAGGAGAATGTAGAAATGCTATATGCATAAAAATGACAAATCTTGAGTTGTAATATTGTGATTGAACCTCCATTTGTGGTTATAATGTGTAATTTCTGCAAAATCGACCATTGAAACAATAGTACCAATAGGAAATGTGTCTTTGCATAGCTTGAATTGTTCATCCAACCATCGAGCTCTATATGTATGCCTCGCATACTCATAAACAATTTCATTCTTAAATTTTCTCATAAATTGAAAAATAGGCATTTGTTCGTAACTAGCCCACACCGTTTCGACTCTTTTCCATCTTTCAACTAGTATGTAATCGATTTATATTTATTAAACTCAACTAAATTATGTCCTATTGTACCTTCAATTTTCTCATGGATGTAACTTTCCAATTTAGGTAATCCGCCGCATGTACTACAACTTCCATCTAAACAATCCTGACTATAAAAAAATTGTCCAACTTCTTTTTCACAAAATATAGTAGGAATGAAATCCCTGGAAGATATTGGTGGAACTTGAACAACACATTCCAATAACATAGTTTTAGAATGAAAAATAGAATGAATACGTAAAAATTTAGCATAATGCATCGCAAATTCAACATGTTGCTTACAAACAAGTGAAGTGCGAGCACAGTTGATTTTCACATAGAATGGTTTCAACATTTCAAAAAATGTTGACTAATTTTAATTTCCAAATTCTCTTGTTCAAACTTACGAAAAATTGAGTTTGAGTCATATCTAAGAAATACTTTGGATGTGGTTCACGATTAGTAGAACCAACTCTCTGCATTTTATAACATCTCTTGTATTAGGTGAAACTCTAATGTTATTATGCCAAAATTTAATAACAACTTCTCTTATAACATCAAAATTATTTTTGTCCTTACGCGTGCTCTAGCGAGAAAATGCCCAAAAATCGACATTATTAAGTGATTGAAGGATATTACGTATTTCAATTACTTTCATTAGAGTTTATCGATTAACTGCAACATTCAACTTGTTTACGTAATCAAACGTTGTGTTTTTATTGATTCACTTACAACGCTAGTAGCAAGTACGACGCACAATATTATTATCCCTAGTGTGTCTCTTGACACCAACAACGTGATATGCATCATGAAGGTTTTCAACAATTGTAGAGGTTTGACCACGTATATTAGATGTTATCAATCATAAGGTGTTTAATGTAGGTCTCATTTTAATCAATTTCATCAAACTAACCAACAACAGACATCTTTGAGAATCATTTAAAATTTCAAAATGATTATCCCAAATTTCGATGGCTTTTCTTCCGATTTGTCGTTCGGAAGTTTGTCGGACATTGGTTTCAAAATGTTTTCATCAATTTCAATAAAAAAATTAGGTTTCTTATGTAAAATCCTAGGAGGTGTTATTGTCAAATTTTGCTTGTCTCTGAGTTTCAACATGAATTTCTTTATTCACATTTTCATTGTCTCCTTCAATTTCAACAATTACTATATCATGAGTATTTAATTCTTCTTCAACATTCGATAAAAATTTTTCATCATGAGTATTTAATTCAACTTCAACATCGACAAGTAGAAACATTACCTAGTTCTTCATTGCTTACAATAGTTGGGATTGAAGATGAACCTCTTCTAGATTCACGAAGTTTCGAATTCGCTCAAAGCATTTTGAATTTTGTTGGCCTCTAATTCGTTTGATGTTTTTTTACTTAATGACTTCCTTTTTGATTTCATTTTTGTCTCCCATGATGTTTTGCTTAGGTGATAAGAAAAACATGCGAGAAAAGACAATTTCGTAGTAATTAAATGCGGTAAAGGTCGGAGAGTAAAAATCACATGGTAATTCAGACATTGGGATGTGTGTAAATATAATTTATGAACCTGCGAGCACGCTTTATAAACGCGATCGCGGTTTATAAAGCGTGCTCACGGTTTATGTTAAAAAAACCGCGATCGTGCTTTATAAACCACAATCGCGAATCTATCACGAACCTAAGCCTCGGAAAATCTTTGTTGATCGTGGTTTACAAAGCGTGCTCACGAGTTTATGTTAAAAACTACGATCGTGCTTTATAAACCACAATCGCGGATCTATCTGCCGAACCTAAGCCTTGGAAAATATTTGTTTTTCCCAACCAAAGCTATGGAAGGTCATTATGAAGTGTAAAAGGTCAAAAAACCTCAAATCTGCTCTTCCAAAGACTTGAACCATGCTAAAAAATTGAAATTTTTTCACAAAAATGGTGCCATCGCGTAGGGGAGACTCTTAGCTTCGTAGAAATATTGTTTTTAAAGTGAATAGAATAAGATAAATATCATTTTATAATTTTTACTAACAATAGGTCTTTAAGACATTTTTTCCCGTGAATGTTCATGTCTACATTTAAAATTGTAACTTTTGTTTCGCTTATCAAAATATGATAAAAATTATACCATCCCAAGCATGGACAAATTCTATACACGTTAAAAAAATATATTTGATTTCGATATTTTTTGATATAGTTATGGTGGGCAAACGGAAAGCGCCTGCATTTTCTAAATATTTTGGACCACTTTCACAGAAAAAATCATTAAAAAAATATTGCTAAAAAAATACAAAATAAAATCCATCCCAAAATAGATAACTACATCTAACGTTTCACCAAAGGAAAAAAAAAAAAAAAGATTTGGTCATCCAAAATGCGGGCAAACGGACTACAATCTTATAAGTTAAAAAAAAAAAAACTAAGTCATATAATTTTAAGTGTTTAATATAGCTAAACTTGTCTGTTTTTAAAAAAATTAGTATTTTAGAAACTAGATTCCAAATGCTACGATTCATATTTATATAATTTTTTCTAATTTAGAGTGCGTGTATAGCTAATAATCCCTACAAGTTGAGATTTTGCTGTTTTTTGCAATATGACGTCCACAAATGACCCTATATTTGTCCATCAACTTCCTGCACTTACCCTAGTGCGAGTTTCATGTTATATAGTTGTTTTTAAGTGGCCTACCCTGAGATCGAATCCCTCTCACTCGCACACCGTATATATTTACGGCCATCAATGGAGCTTCCATTAATTCATGTAGAGATTGCCATCTCGGTTTAAATTTGATGGTCACTTCGGTGATGCTAATGGCAATTTTTACCAACGCCGTCTCGATTTCAACGAAACTTTGAAACTCAATCTCTGGTGTCTAAATTTTGACTAATGTTAGACAAGATAGGTCTCATCTCACTACTAAACTCCTTCCCGTAATAAACATCGAATCAAAAATACTCGTGGAATTTAATATACTTAGCATGATACTAATTTTATTTTGAATACCTGCGTTAGAAATTTGATATATGTAAATACCGTGAGCAACATAAATACGTGGAGCTATGACATGTCCAGCAGAAAGGAGTACAAAAAGGAAGTTTTACATATTATTCCAACAAAGAGAAAATATGATGGCGGTTTGAATGCACAGATGGTGGTTGTAGGAGAATGGTAATAATGTGTATGCATTGGAAGCTTTCGATGGAAATCGATATATGAAAAACTTGTGGTGAGCAAGATTTAATTCAAATCTATGTTAATGCTTCTATAAACGTCAAAGAAGCTTGAAATATAGACATGCATTTGAACTATACAACTACATGCAAGTTTGAGAGAACTTCTTCCACTATGCAGATTTGAATGTAGATGAATGTGGACTGTGATTTGCTTGTTGTTTTATAGTTTGATGAATAAATGGAGTAATACATGCACCCAAGATAATAGATCCGTAGTTTGTCGAGGATTTATTATTTAACAAAATAAAAAATCTTCGTCAACTATATTTTACGGCTAAAAGCACAAAAAACATTTAAACGCCCATCAAATTTAACCCCTTGACGTAAAAGGCAATGCATTTTGGCGTAACCAGTTAAAAGCTATAGCTTCAAAGAATTTAATGGAATCTAGTTTAACATCTGCCATTTTTTTTCTTAATACTTTCTAAGGCCTTCTCAATAAGCCCATTTTTTTGCATATTTTGAGATCATAGAATTCCAAAAGACCTATTTCTTTGAAGCAACCTATCAAACGATACTCTTTTCTTAACTCTAATCCCACATCCGAATGGGTGTTTTAACATAATTACATAAGGCACAACCCTTAGTTTTTTTAAATATGTGCTCTCGGCACCAAACAACCACATCCACTCAACCACCTAAGGTTTTAGCTGGTCTACTAAGGATAAAGTTAATAGCTTCCAATTCGACATCCAACCCCTAATCCAACAAATCCACGCACACAACAACAATTTTAGCTAGCACCTTAATATTATAGTTTAGGGCATCCCCAAAATAACCAGCATGGTGAGGTTAACGTGCACACATAGTGATTAATAGTAGGTGAAATAACATAAACAAGCAAAGATCGTGAAACTTGGCTTTTCACATGCTCTTTGCATTTTCTTGAAAGTTTTGTAAAACCATTTCAACACAAACTATTATGTGCATAACATGCAATCATTTTTTCTATGAGACAAAATTCTACTTGAGGCGTTCTAGAAATAGTTCTTGCACTCTGTCTATGCTTCCACATTTTGTATCTACGTCCACCTAAGGCGTTTGTAACTACTGTTGAAAACATTCATCTCCATTGCTTTAATGGTGTCCATATCTTGTTTGAGCTCCCATTTTGGCGTTGGATCTTTGAGAAATGGTGTGGAGTCTAGTTTAGGTCTTTACGTATTTATTTGAAGGAATTAAAGCCTCATCTATGGCACCGCCTCCCCAAACATGCACTCCATATTTCATGGCGGCGGCTTAACCACATAAGCGGTAACAAGAAAACTCAAAACAAAACAAAACATTATTTTCTCTATGCCCACCCCATAAGGGATTTTGTCTTATCTCACTCTTTATTATTGTATAATGTATATATATTATTTGTGGTCACTTCAATGATACTAATGGCAATTTTACAACACTTTGTCAAATTTCAACGAAACTTTGAAATTCCAAGCTGTTGTCAAACAAGGAGGTCTCATATCACCACTAAATGCCTTCGGGCGCAAAAATAGGGTTTTAAGGATTAAATTATAAAAATCTAGAAAATTATATCCACATGACCACCTCATGAGAACCATAAAATTACTCTCTTGGGATCATCAATGCACTTTTTTAGGACCATTACTTTACTCTTAATTCAAGTAATGATTCTAGATATTGTTGTGCATGTAAAATCTAATTTGGTGACTCTATTTAACAAGTTTAGTGTTTCCAAAACCTTGCTCCTATATTTTAAATTTTATGTGAAACTCTCGAGAGTTGTTTTGGTTCCTCCAATACAACATTTGCACATGTTAAGGAAAATAGTTATTTTTGTTTTGCATTATACACACAAGAGGAGTACAAATTTCTTGATATTTTGAATATCTTCAAAAATTTAAAATATTATACACTAAATAATGAGTAGAATCCAATGCTTTAGCTAACATGTATGCAATACATGTCTACTCTATATAACTCTTAGATTGAATGTTTGATGCACAAATAAATGCTTCAAATTCTCTTATACTTTAGAAGTTTGACTTTGACTTAATTATTTTGACACATTCCCAATAAAAGTTTATATATCTATTGATTATATTAGAAAATACATTAATGTTTCTTAAATACAAATTAAGATCCTAAGGAACACAAGTTGACACACAACATGTAGAAATAATTGAAAAAGACCCTAATAATATTGGGGACAAAAAAATGGTTAAACATAACTATTCACATTCACGAGTATTAGGATTGCTAATACATATTTGTAGGGATTCCTATGACGATGATTTTATAGTTCTAGCACAATTCTAAAGAGAGTAAGTTATAAGATGAAAGGAAATATGAGAAACATGAAAATTAAGGGAGAGATAAAATAGGAAAACACAACAAAAAAACTTACTATAACATAAGAAAAATATGTATATAAGAACCTAATCTAGATAAATAATTAAAAAAACATAATTACCCTATCATAATGCATGCTTATGAATAATAAATGTCTCAAAGCAAAATAAGGTGGGTAAATAGTGAACACCTTGATGTGTCTTTGTGCGTTCATACATACATATCAAACAAAAATAGAATTTATTGGATATACAAATTTTCACTCTTTAAGCAACTTTAATGTATCTACAAAATATTCAAAGAACATGTTCATGTAGCTAAGTGTCCAATCAATCGACAATTTGTTGAAATCTAGAAGAATGTTTGGAAAGAATAAACTTGGGTTTGCTTCAGATTTGGTAGGGAGAGGACCCCATAATTGTGCAGGGACCAATAATTGTACATTGATTTTCACTATTGGTTGTTGAAAAAATGACTAATAGTTGTTCACTATTTGACTAATGACACTTTTTAAGAGCCAATGACAATGTGACACATAAGGCGCTCAGTCATTGGTACCTCTTTCAAATGCTTTATATTATTTTTTTTCATTTTAAATCAATTCAAAAACTACTTTTCCCTCCAAATAAACACGCGAAACGAAAATGCTGATGTGGCATGATGATACGCTATACGATGATATAATTTTTTTATGTTGACGAGATCCCTACATATATCTGCGTGCCCCTAAAGTTAGGGTGCACGGTTATGGGGTCCTCTCCCCTACAGCCCTTGTTTTTTTTGGTTGAAAATGATACACTTTTTTTCTAAATGTTAGGAGGTTAGTGTATGAGCTGGAAAGAATATCTAAATATGTACTAAATACAAATACTCTTTTTTATTCTAAGTATTCAAAACCGCATTGAATATCACATACATTTATGGGTACAAGTTTTGGCGAAAAAATCAATGCTAAATAAATACGATGTAATTTATAGAAGAGGGCACAAATAGGAAATTTTATGAATAAATCCCATGGAAGCAACATGTATCGGGGTTTGGTTACATCTTATAATAAGGAAATTTACTTATGGCATGCACATATTTGATTTTTTTTTTTTTTGAATATTTTATGGAGCACGTTCTCATAGTCATTAAGGGTTACAAGCTTGTGTGTAGGGTCTAAATAGAGTCTAATTTTTAACACATAGGTTATCAATGAAGGGGTTATAAAAATGCACATGGTCATACATGTGAAGAAGCATGATACATTAGTAGGGTCAACACATAAGAATTGTTAGAGCTTTAGTTAAGAGGAAGAAAAAGGAAATTCAACTATCTATTTTGGGAAATATATATGTTAAGTGAGGAATGATGGCACGTGACAACAAGGTTGAGGTAATTCATTGATGGAGAAGAGTCCCCAAAGATATAGAACCCACCATGTAGAGAACAAGGCTAGGAGTGATGCCATTTGGCATGAACTCCACCCTCTTGACTTAGAGTTAAGGTTTTTAAACGCGACTCAAGGGCCAATGTAAGTAGTGTTGAACTAATGAAGAGAAATACCCGTCGGTATATATAATACTTTAGCGGTTAATCTAAAAAGGGTTACCGGGGTTTTCAAGAGTTTTTTTTCCTTTTTGAATTGTTAGCGTGAAGTGTTAAAGTTGGTTTGTCTTCTTTGAGTGAAAATAATGCGTGAGGTTTGAATGTTTAAGGGTGTATCATTGATAATATTAATTTTAATGGGAAAAACTAGGATAATATGTTAATTGAATGCAAGATATTATGATTATTTTGTGTTTGTTTTAGTAAGGAATAACTTAATGTTGTTAATTTGTGATTTCAAATGATTGTAATAATGTTTACGCTAATCTAGTTGTTACCTTAAGTAAGTAGAAACTTCAAAAGAATTTCATTATTCATTCCAAACTTGATGGGAACTATTCTACTCTCATGCCTTAGATGAGTTCACTAGGGATATGCCTAGTGTGATATGTCGACATGAGATATTGCAATGGATCACACACATAAAATTAATCTTTAGGAGTAAACTTAGATGCTCAACCTTTTGGTTCCATTTTGGGATCTGTTGAGTTGTGATATATGATAAAGTGGGAGAATAATGTTTCAACTCACTCGAGAAAATATCGAGCACTAGTTGGATCTAGTGGAAGAAATATTTCCAAAAAGCACAATAGTTTAAGGTATTACTCACTAAGGACTTGGGTAGAAAGACACCTATATGAATATATTTATGAAAATTTCTTTAGCGATATCCCTAGAAAATCATATGCTTGGTTAACTATGTATTCTATGTGTAAAAGCTTTAATATAAGGAATAAGTATATTTATACTCTAAAGCATGGTAAAATAATGACCCAACATGATGATACTAGACACAAGTAGTGGATTTTTAGTGGAGAGGAATGCTTCACAGTTATATGTGATAGGATACATAGTCTCTACCTACTCCTTCGTTGAAGAAGTAGTATTCCACTTCTTATATGTGCCACATGGATCCCATATAAGAAATCTTCCCTTGAAAATAAAAAAACAAATGGTTGAATTAGGAATTGAGACATTTCACATGGCTAGATAAGATCCTACATGCAAGAGTGACACAAAAGGTTGGGGGATGGATAAATTAACTTTGACATAGATGATTCAACACTTTTGATACCACTCTCGGCTCATTCGATACCCAGAAGACTCATTTCTTAAAACAAAGTAAGTCTTACCAAGCTTCACGAGTCTATAGATCGTAAGTGTTACACACATTTCATATCTTGAGTTTCCATCACTCCTTCCACATCAAGAACACTCAAAAATGTAATATTAAAAAACTTACTAAAAATATACTTCCTAAATTAAGAATACTAAAAAAGTAAGTGTCAGGATATCAATTAAGAAATAAGGATGTTGAGTTGCCCATGCTAATGAAGGAACATCCACGAGTGATTGGACTATTGTAGGACATGATGGTGACTTTACTGAGACTGAATTTCATAGTATGCACTTTCAATTGAGTATGGGAGCAATTTCTCTTCTTGGAAATGATAAGATCCATAGACATCTTGGATTAACACCGATAAAACTTAGGATATACGTGATGTAGACCATGAAAGGAAAGTGATATCAAATATAAGCCATGTAAATAAGAATACCTTTTCAATGAGGAATGGGTGGACAAGAAGGTGCTAAGGTTTCCGAGGTTGATTCCATCAAGAAGGAGATATATTTGTCATGGCGGTGAATTTTGAAGTTCAAGGTCAAGTCACTGAGGAGGAACATGATGATATCCACATTCCAACTCGACCTTGTGTTCAATTATTTTTATAAGAGGAGGGACATCATGTGAATCACACCATGACAAGGAACATGTCGAGACAAAACCAATATGTGTAAAATATTGGCACTTGGAAGTAGGTGAACATAAGAGCATCATGAAGTTTATGAGGGTGTTGAAACACCCGAGATATATCGAGAGTCAAGGCATTTAGGCATTGGTCATGAGGAGCATGAAAAGATAGGATTACATGTGTTGATCGAAAAGTAAATGAGAAATATTCCACCAGTTGTAGCATTCATCTCATCAATGAAGGAGTTCATTGAGAGAAAACTCTTCATCAACAAAAGTTTCTTTGTCACGTATATTTATCAATTCTCTTTCTTATTCTCTCTCCTCCTTACGTCTCTTACATTCTATTTCTTCATTGGGAATGTACTTTTTGGTTTTTTGTCCTATTCACTTAAGTGACTTCTAATTTTACATTGTAAAAGTTCCTTTTCAAAAATAAGAAAAGGACTTAATTTCATTCCTAGGGAATGTGAAATGTCATAAGTGGTGGGAGGATGAAAAGTCACATGGGGGAGATAAAGAGACATCATTGAAAAGATATAAACTAGGGTGACTTCTCCATTCCAAGGGGTTGGTGGTTAGATTTTTTTCTCCTACTCGCAAGCAATAAGCTACATTATTCTATCTCCTTGTCTATGATCTTCTACATTCTCTACTTCCCAACTTTGCAAGCATTGTAGTCTTATACAACCAAGAAATAAATTTTTGTCTTCGATTAATGAATCCATATGATCCGAGAGGATCCTCACAGAAAAACTGATTTAATATATTCTCGGAAGTAATTAGTTGTAGTCATTTTTAAAGCGTGGAGAAAAATTATACGATTCCGATGATATCTTGTTTGCAGGAAATGAAGCTCGTTTGCAAAAGTTATAGCCCGCTGAAATTTTTGGGCAACTGGCAAAATTTGGAGTTTTGTGCAAGTTGGATGTGTGCACGCTCACCAAGTGTTTCAATTATATTGCGACACGTGGACAATTTGTGTGACGTACTAAAAGTGGTTTTGGGAACGCCGGTCTTGGACACTCATTTTCGGACAAATGGACCCCGCTATTTACTGGCTAGGGGCCCTCAGCCAGGTTCGACACACTCGATTATGGAGGGGTGTCTTGGCCTCCTTCTCATTTAATCACTAAACCAACTTGTGTATATATACTCCTATAATTGCATTTGTGCTATGCATGTGGGACTATTAGACATGCCTTTTTAAACTATGCAAATTTCCCACGCATTTTTACTAATTTCCATATTCCCACGCATTGCATATTAATCCTTTAATACCATATTCCACGCATTGCATAGTAATCCTTTATTACCTATCCACGCATTATCCTTGGCTTATTTAGCACCTAAAAATATACAACCATGCGCTATCCCAAGAAATGCACCCACTCCATAGCAATTATGGTGGCTCTTAAGCCAATACAAACAACCCTCCTTTGGCATTATTAAATGCCTACCTTTTTGCACGCACCCACAATGTGGGATAAACCACTACAAAACCACCTAAGGAGAAGGAGAGAGAAGTGGAGGGGATTGGAACAGCTGACCTCCCATGCAAAAGTTTAGGTGCCTAACCATTGCGCCAGCTATTTGGAAACAATATAAAAGGAGTGATATTTTATTTGTATAGCATTCGGGACTGTGTGAAAATATTGTAATGCTCATAACTTGAGCTAGGAGTGGAATTTGGAGGAGATGTAAAAAGAAACCCCTATTATTTTTGAGAGGAAGACTGTGAGAAGGTTAGAATTTTGTATAATTATTTTTAAAGAATTATTTTCAATATTTTAATAGATCGGTCCCATTCAACAGAGACCGGAGACGTAGGCCTCAAGCGCCGAACTCCGTTATCAATTCTTGCGTCAAATTGCTGGTGAATTCTCTTCATTTCTTTCAATATTTGCACAGTACTTGCAGTTTTTATTCTTTTATTAAAAATACAAAAGGATATAATGCTCAAATTTTACATCGAAAATCAATACAAAGCAAAGAAATGTGTGTGCACAATTGCTAGTTAAAATTTGATTTTCAGATCATTGGTATCAGAGCTGGTTTTGACTAATTTTTGGTTCAGATTAACGTGTTTTGGATTGCAAGTTGTGTGTTGGATGTTAACAAGGTCTCGATCTAAGAAGGGTGAAGGAGAGTTAGTTGAAGGAGATCCCAAAATTGGTACCAGATGATCTCGAAGTCCTACAATGGCGGATCGAGAGGAAGTGGAAGAAAACTTTCGTCAATCATTCCAACAGATGAAGGAAATGGTGGAAGAAATGTACCAAGATAGGCAAAGGGAAAAGGGAACTAGAGGAGGTAAGAAAGAAGAAAGCTCTAGTTCTGATATTCCAAAAAGAGACTCTTTAAAATCTGATTTTCCTTCATTAAAGTTAGATATCAAGTTTGAATTGCCTATGTATACTGGAGAGCTAAATGCAGAGAAGTTGGATAACTGGGTCAAGCAGATAGAAGTATATTGTAGGGTTCAGAGAATTGTTGATGATGAAGCAAAGATTCATCTGGCAACTCTTCGGATGGGTGGCACAACACTCATTTGGTGGGAGAGTAAGCTTCAGGAATGGGAAGAAAACAAAGGTATAGAAATCACTTCTTGAGTCCGAATTTTTTTCAAATCTTAGGCAACAATTTTATCCTCTTAGTTATAAGCAACAAGCTATGATGGATTGGAAAACATTAAGACAAACTAAGGGACAAAGTGTTCAAGAATACACACAAGAATTTAGGAAAAGGGCTCTAATTCTGGGAATTTCCCTAAACACAGAAGAAACACTGCTCAAATATATTGGTGGATTGCATAGTTATCTAAGGCATATGATACTTGTTTTAGGTCCTACTAATCTTGATGCAGTATGTGTTCAAGCAACCCATTTGGAAGCACGAGGGAAAATGACAAAGGAGTCCTCTTTCTCTTCTTTTAATTAGAAGAACAAGCAATCTGAAGGAAAAGGTTCGAAAGAACAAGGAAAAGGAAAGGGTAAGCATAAAACAAACTCTACTGTTAAGAAGGAAGATGAAAAACCATTTTGTAATCATTGTAAAAAAACCATGATGAGTCTAAATGTTGGAAATTACATCCTGAAAAGAAGCCTAAATGGATGGTTAAGAAAGGAAAAGAAAAGAAAACAAACACTGTAGTGCATGATCTTGGTTCTGATTCAGGTGATGAAACCAAAATCACAGCTATGAGTTTTCAAGGTAAATCAACTCTTTCAATTTCCAACAATAGCACTACAGATGTTGCATCTTCTTCTAGTAAACAAACTATACCTGACGATAAGAAAAGAAATGAGCTTTTCCACATTAGAGTAATTTCAAAGCATATGAAAATTGATACTCTTTTTGATAGTGGATCTCAAGCTAATCTAATTTCTGAGGAGGTTGTTAAGAAACTAGGACTCAAAACTAAACCACATCCTAAGCCTTATCCTTTGGGCTGGGTTTGTGATGATGCAAAACTATCAGGTAACTAAAACTTGTACTTTTAGATTTTCCATTACAGACAAGTTTATTGATGAGGTTGAATTGGATGTAGTTCCTTTGGATATTTGTGGGGTGGTTTTGGGAAGTCCTTATTTGTATGATCGTAAAGCAATCTTCTATAGGGAAGAAAATAAATATTTGCTTGTAAAGGATGGAATTGAGTTTATTATTAGAGCTCACCGTGAAAAGAATAATCTATCCTTGGTAACTGTAGGTCAAATGAAAAGGCTTGTAAACTCAAGCAAAATTTTTGTGCTCATGGTGGTCAAAGCCAAGGAAAAAGAAAATGAGATGGCTTTTGAGACTTGCGATCTAAAACATAAGGATGAATTGGTAAAAATTGTTTCTCATTTTGATGATGTTTTTCAGGATCCACAGGTCTACCTCCCAAAAGAGGGGTTCAACATGAGATACAGTTGCTTCAGGATGCACCTCTTCCCAATATTGGAATGTACAGGTTGTCAGTAGTAGAGAACGAGGAAATCAAGAGACAGGTAATGGAACTTTTGGCTCAAGGTATAATTCGTCCAAGTACATCCCCATGTGGTTCACCAATTATATTGGTTCCTAAGAAGGATGACACTTGGCGAATGTGTGTTGATTTCCGTGCTTTAAACAAGATTACTATAAAGAATCGTTACCCTCTTCCTAGAATAGATGATTTACTGGATCAATTAAAGAATGCAATTTATTTCACTAAGTTAGACTTAAGAAGTGGTTATCACCAAGTAAGAATTGCAGAAGGTGATGTTTGGAAAACTACTTTTAAAACGAAATAGGGATTGTTTGAATGGTTAGTGATGCCTTTTGGTTTGTGCAATGCACCAGCAACATTCATGAGAGTTATGAATGAAATCTTTAGACCATTCATTGATAATTTCGTTATTGTCTACTTAGATGATATTCTTATTTTCAGTAAGTCATGGGATGAACATGTTAAACACATCCAGAAAGTCTTAGATGCACTAAGGAAAGAGAAATTGTATTTGAAGATGTCAAAATGTGAATTTGGAAAAACATCTTTAATTTACTTGGGTTATATTGTAGGAAATGGAGAATTGAGAATTGATCCTGCAAAAATAGAGGTTATTGTGAAATGGCCTAGACCCACAAATGTGACGGAAGTTAGAAGTTTTCTAGGTGCAGTTCAGTACTAGAGAAAATTTATTGCTAACTTCTCATATATTGCATCTCCTTTGCATGCTTTGACAAGTATTAAACAGGTCTTTCAGTGGGGAGGAAAACAACAAAAAGCATTTGATACACTGAAAGAGAAGATAAGTACCGCTCCGATCTTGGCACTTCCGGATTTACAACATTCATTTGAGATTGAGACAGATGCTAGTGACTACGCAATGGGGGCAGTTTTGATGCAGAACAAATGACCAATATGTTACCATTCAGAAACCTTTACAAGTGCGGTAAGAAACTATCCAACTTATGATAAAGAGTTGTATGCTTTGGTTCAAAGTGTTAAAAAGTGGAAGCATTATTTAATGGGAAAAGAAACAATTATCCATACTGACCATCAACCGCTTCAATACTTACAAACACAAACCAAATTGCAGCAGTCTAGACATTTCAGGTGGATGGGATTTTTGCAACAATTTCATCTTGTAATCAGGTATAAAAAAGGTATTCAAAACAAGGTTGCTGACATGTTATCCAGACCACCAGTGGTAGTAGCATCTATTCTTTTGTAGCATAGTTCTTTGGCTCATGTTAGTTACAAGGAACAATATGTAAATGATGTTGATTTTAGAGAAGTGTATGAGGATCTAGTAAGTGGGAAACAAGTAGGAGAAAAAGATTATCATTTGCATGAAGGATTGTTATATCATTCTGGAAAACTTTGTATTCTAGAAAATGAGCGTGTGCATATGATTAGGGAAGCACATACTTCTCTTATTTCAGGGCATTTTGGTGTTAGTAAGACAGTTGCACATTTACAAAAATATTGTTATTGGCCTAGAATGCATGAACATGTAAACCAGTATATTAAGGGATGTGTTCTTTGTGCCACAAGCAAGCCAAGTAATAGGAAATTAGGACTTTACACTCCTCTTCCTGTTCCAACAAGGCCTTGGGAAAGTGTTTCCATGGACTTTGTAGGAGGCTTGCCCATGACACGGAAGAAACATGATTACTTATATGTGGTAGTGGATAGATTTAGCAAAATGTGTGTGTTGGTTCCATGTACTAAACAAATAACTGGTGAGGGAACTGCACATTTTTTTTCAGTTTGTTTGGGTTCATTTTGGTTTACCTACTTCAATCATATCTGATCGGGATTCTAGATTTCTTGGGGAATTTTGGTCAACATTGTGGGGGTTAATGGACACAAAACTGAAAAAGAGCACTGCTTTTCATCCACAGACTGATGGTCAAACAGAGGTTGTAAACTACACAGTGGTACAATTACTTAGGGGCTATAGTAACAAACATCCTAAATTATGGGATGAACATCTTTATTATGTGCAACATGCTTATAATCGTGCCTTACATTCTTCTACTTTGAAGTCTCCATTTGAGACTTGTTATGGATATCTGCCTAATTCTCCATTAGATATATATTATGGACATGAAACTGTTGTTAATGGTGCAAGTGATTTTGACAAGGCTAAAAGATTTGTGCAGAGAATACAACAGTTCATCAGTATGTCCGTGAACAATTAGAGAAAAGTCAGGCTAAGTACAAAGCTAGGCATGATAAACATAGAACTGATCACAAGTTCAAAGTTGGTGATTCAGTTTGGCTTCACATCAGCAAGGAAAGATTGACAGGTGAAGGTAAAAAATTGAAACCTATACGGTATGGTCCGTTCCAAATATTGGAAAAAATTGGTAACAACACTTTCCGGTTGGATTTACCTCCATATATGCAAATCTACTCAGTTGTAAATGTTGAGAATTTAAGATTGTATGAACCACCTATGATTGTTGATCATGATGATTCTAACATAATGCCTTCCATTGATGATTTTGCTCTTGAGTATCTTGATGAGTTGCAGGAAGACATCATTTTGGACAGGAAAGTAAGAACTTCACGAAGGGGTGATATTGAGTATCTTCGTGTTGGGTTCAAAGGCATGCATCCGAACAAGGCTAAATGGATGGAAACCGGAAAGGTGAGGGAGAAATACCCTCACCTATTCACCAATTAAGTTGACTTTTGGGGTCCAAAAGTTTCTCAGTGGGGAGGAATGATCCAAAGGATCCTCATAGAGAAACACCGATCTAAGATCTTCTCAGAATAAGTTGCAGTCATTTTTAAAGTGTGGAGAAAAATTATATGATTCTCGACGATATCTTGTTTGCAGGAAATGGAGCTCATTTGCAAAAGTTATAGCCCACTGAAATTTTTGGGCAACTGGCAAAATTTGGAGTTTTGTGTAGGTTGGACATGTGCACGCTCGCCAAGTGTTTCGATTATATTGCGACACGTGGACAATTTGTGTGACATACTAAAAGTGGTTTTGGGAATGCCGGTCTTGGACACTCGTTTTGGACAAATGGACCCCGCTATTTACTGGTGGGGCCCTCAGCCAGGTTCGACACACTCGATTATGGAGGGGTGTCTTGGCCTCCTTCTCATTTAATCACTAAACCAACTTGTGTATATAAACTCCTATAATTGCATTTGCGCTATGCATGTGGGACTATTAGACATGCCTTTTTAAACTATGCAAATTTCCCACGCATTTTTACTAATTTCCATATTCCCACGCATTGCATATTAATCCTTTAATACCATATTCCACACATTGCATAGTAATCCTTTATTACCTATCCACACATTATCCTTGGCTTATTTAGCACCTAAAAATATACAACCATGCACCATACCAAGAAATGCGCCCACTCCATAGCAATTACGGTGGCTCTTAAGCCAATACAAACAACCCTCCTTTGGCATTATTAAATGCCTACCTTTTTGCACGCACCCACAATGTGGGATAAACCACTACAAACCTGCCTAAGGAGAAGGAGAGAGAAGTGGAGGGGATTGGAACAGCTGACCTCCCATGCAAAAGTTTAGGTGCCTAACCATTGCGCCAGCTGTTTGGAAACAGTATAAAAGGAGTGATATTTTATTTGTATAGCATTCGGGTCTGTGTGAAAATATTGTAATGCTCATAACTTGAGCTAGGAGTGGAATTTGGAGGAGATGTAAAAAGCAACCCCTGTTATTTTTGATAGAGGAAGACTGTGAGAAGGTCAGAATTTTGTAGAATTCTTTGTAAAGAATTATTTTCAAGATTTTAATAGATCGGTCCCATTCAACCGGACCCGGAGACGTAGGCCTCAAGCGCCGAACTCCGTTATCAATTCTTGCGTCAAATTGTTGGTGAATTCTCTTCATTTCTTTCAATATTTGCACAGTACTTGCAGTTTTTATTATTTTATTAAAAATACAAAAGGATATAATGCTCAAATTTTACATCGAAAATCAATACAAAGCAAGAAAAATGTGTGTGCACAATTGCTAGTTAAATTTGGTTTGAGATCACCATAAAACTTTTTGTCTCCTATTTTTAGTCTTCTATATTGCTTACACTATTGTTATTCTTACTATTGAATGTGGAAATACTATGCTTAATGTTTGTGAGAATTTGCAATTTCCTAGACTCACAATCTTAACCATATCTCTCTATTTTCCTACCTCTCTTCACCTCTCTCCAAGAAAATAATTCCCTTGTATTTCATACAAGAAGTTTACCATAGGTTTATTGGAGTATTATTATGTGATCCCCAACCTACCAAGCCACCCATAAACTTTATTTTTCCTTCTTTTAATGAAAGGGAACCTCCACATATGTAAGGAGGAGCCTAACATCGAGTGTTGAAGAAAATCACTAATTTTTCCTGCGACAAATTATTTCACCAACAAGATTAGCACTATGCATAAAACACGTGTTAGCATGGTTGATCTAATAGATAAAAATAAACAATATGTATGTAAGAAAGTGTGATGAGTAAGGTTTAAAGTAATATACAATTAAGTAAATAACATGTATAGTGTTGATAGATGTCCCCAAGAGAGAAGAGTAAGGAACCGAGCCAACTTGATCATATGTAACAATTTGTAAGTGTCCTACATTAAGCTCAAGATACCTCATGAACACATGTGTTTAAAGGGTAGATATGCTATGTATTAAATCAATGTGGAAAAACAATGTATAAAGTAACAAGGTAACCAAACAAAATAGAACATGTCATGATTTATATATATTTTTCTCATATTTCACTATTTTTGGAGTGTGTTTAGAAAAATATGTATAATAAAAGGGATAACACAAGATATACCCAATAAGAGTCTAATAAGGGGAAAAACAAACCCAAAAGTATGAAGTTGTAGGAATTAAATATGTCATAGTATAATAAGGATAAACATATATAAATAACAAAGATTTCATAGTATGATAGCAAAACAAAGAGGATAGACCCATTAGAAGTAGTAGGACTGAAATACATGAAATTCATATTTGTGATTATGTATAAAAATATTTAAATTTATTAACATTTATTTTGATTTATGTGTGACACCCATTGTGACTGAAGAGATGTGATATAACACGTGATGATTAAGGATACTATTAGTGGTATTAAAAAACATATTAGAAGCATCACCCTTACCATTATACACAAGGGAATATATAGAGCAAAGAAACCTATTATTAAAAAATAAGAAAGGGATATCCACATATATCTATAAGTATTCGATAAGGGATCATACATTTGTGCATATTGATAGAACATCAAAATGAAACCACTAGTTAGAAGAACATATCATGGAGTCATATTTTTAGGAACATTGAAGGGAAAAACAAGATTTAAGCTAGGTATTCATCAATTTCTAGAAAACATGGCTTATATGAGAAACAATTTTATATTGATCAATTTTTAAATCCCCAAAGTGTTCAAGGATGAGGAAAGAATAATCATTGTTGAAAAGAGGGATATTGAATTCATGCAAAGGTTCACTTGGTATATTAATTTATTCAGTGTCATTAAAATAAACATGAGCATATAAAATAGCTCATTGTAATCATGAGCATTTATAATTGTATTATACTTGACATCGTAGTCGATATCATCATTTGTATCATAACTTGTCTTCATTCATTCATGGTAACCATCATAATATATTGAGGTATTGGGAAGTAAATTAGCAACATTATATTTGGGTAATTACATTAGACATGACCATGTACTTGAAAAAAGGTATCATCATCATGCTCAATTTTCATTGTTTCTTGCATTGTAGTAGTAGTAGATAGTTAATTCTTATCCTCATTCGAGTAGGTGGATCTTGTAGTATTGTTGAAATTGTATCATTGTATATCATAATGGGCTTAGTAGCTATAAGAACCCAATATTCACTTATAGACTTGATGTGATTGCATTATATAATTTTAATAATGTTATGCATCAAAGGAAATGAAAATATTTACACTCAAGTTGTATTTTTGTTGTAAAGCATAAAGATCATTGTCACGATGTCCGTTAATTCCATGATAATTGCAAAATGGTTGACCTTTATTTTTCCAAGATGATATGAGGGATAATAATGAGTAGGTAATTTTGGATCCAAAATATACACCAAGGCTAAAATGATTGAAGACAACAAGATATTTTATTTTAGTGAACTGTTATTCACTTGGAATGGAAAAATTTAGGTAAAAATGGGAGGGTAGCTAACCTCCTACTCTTTAGATCTGTGGTACCTAGGGGAGAGATCCTTTAACAACTAAAATGATTTAAAAATGCATGTGTTAAAAAAATATAACACAACATACCCACCCAAGTAGCCTAACTATTGTGAAATCCCAACTAATTTGTTGTCACTAGAAAGAAAATCACAAAGCTACTTAAACTAGGAAAATGTTAGAGTCATATATAAGTTAATGAAAAATAAGTCCATAATCTAGAAGCTAATTCCTATAGATACCAACAAAGTATTTGAATGAAGGCTTGTAAACACGAATCTAGAGTTCTAATGGTTTAACATATTAAAGGATTTGCAAATATACAATGAGATTTTAGTAATGTATGGAGGTGAATAGAAATATTAACACAAAAAGGTGATTAGATGATATACGACCGGTGATGGAATACATTGGGAAATGGTTTACAAAAATTTATATCAAGTGGGCTAGTGATAACCAAAAGAAAACAACAATATACACAATTTCTACACATCCATAATGAATTCAAAAAAATAATAAAATGATCATATGCACAACATTTGCTATCTATAAGAAAAAGACATCACAAGACAACAATACATTGATATTGGGATAACTCCAAAATATATAAATAAATAAAGAACTATAAATATTTTATAACTCAACACTCATATATGTTTACATTGAAAATTTGGCCAAAGTTTTCAAAAACAAACATATAAAATACTCACTCAATCAAACTTCATTTCTATTGATTCAATGTATTCAAGGAAATTTATTTAACAAGATACATTACATTATATAGGAGTATAAACTCCTTGATAGAGGGATTCGACTCCAATATAAATCTCACATATCTCTCAAGTGCTCCCACAATATCTCCCTAATATATCTCACACCTAAAAATAACACAACGACCCACAAATCACTCAAGAATCATATCCACATGAGTTGTTCTTACACCTCACATTACAATATATTATATTATAATTACATTACCCATGTGTAGTCACCAAATCACACACTTAATATGTACATCTAGCCTCTAAATACTTTATTTATATGCATGCTTCCTAAGTAAAAGAGCTAGTCATTAACAACCCTTTCACTTTGATTTGACATTACTTTTATCCTTTCCATATTTATTGCTTGTTGTTTCTATTTGAAAATTTATAGTTTTGCATAGCATCCAACATCCTAATCATCTTTGATTTCACTATCTGACTTTTTTAACACCATGTACTGGACCGCCCATTAGGGACATGAGTTTCTCGGGTGCCACTTGTCCCCTCTCGCACATGTGCCCTCTTTACCTCTTTTTATGATCTTTCGAGTGTTATTTATTTCTTGTCTTCTTTTATCACTCTTGGTAAAAATTTAACTTGTTATTGATGAAACTTAAGAAAAGGAATCATATTTATATATACATGTCTTATTTAACCTCATTAATGGGGCACACATTCAAGAGGCACATACACCTACAAGGAGATGATATTTTATATCAACTACACCAAGGACTGCATTTTGGGACTTCATACTTCCATGCATATGAGGGTTTATTCTAACTTCCATAACACACATTTGTATTGGGACAAAGTAGTTGTAACCCACTATTTTTTTTGTGTGACTGGCACTAAGGTGTCCTAGCTCGAGGGACACACACACACTAGAACTACATTGATTCTAAAATGTAGTACAATGCTCAGAAATAATCATATTCAAGTTACCAATGAGGTCAATACGACTCAAGCATATGTATATTTGTATTCATCTAATGTGTGCTTGTGTATTGTGTAGGCATCTAAGGTTTATTTTGTAGGTACAAATATGATAAAGTGAATATGATGTAACATACAACAAATAAGGAGTGGTACTAAGTGACATAGAAAGAACTAAATATTGAGCATTTTTCGTAGACACAAATTCCTAGATCGAGACATTAGCACCCAGTGACCTTGTCCCATTCTAGGAATTCCTATCCCCGATATCTTCGTACTCCAATTTCAAAATCAAAGCACATAGCTTCATAATTTCCCTTTCAAACTAGTATCAAGTCTAGAATCAATTTAGATCTACTATTACAAGTTTAGTCATTATGGAAACCTTATTTATCTTTCTTGCTTGCATTTCCTTTACTTGATATTTCTTGAATATTATTATATTTATCTAATCAACAATGTCCTTATCTTAGATTTAAATATTATTTAATCATTTGGTGAACCTGATCTCTTACATGCCCATTATGGATCTCTCCTTTCATGCCCATTACCCGTAGTAGTGGCGCTATGGATCCCAAATGGCTGACCCCATTAATGAAAAATTCTTATCAATTCCAAGTATATCCATCTTGAGGACATAGAAGCATCTAAAAGTGAACATTCCTATGATGAAGATTCCAATGTTGATTAAGCCAAATTAGATGCCCTTACTAATTTATTCTCTGCAACGCGTGATGAACTCGACCCTTGTTCTACATATCATCGATGCTCTATTTGATTCCCAATGTGATCTTAATAATTCTACCCATAATAGTATGACTCATACCTTGGCACTCTCTACTACTACTATTACTTCTTCTATCCCACTTTCTTCATCTCCTTCCAATATTGGAAAGTCTGTCATTCACATGAATATTCCTACTCCTAAGATCATTATTATTCTCCTATTATCTCCCACATTCATCCCAATTCTTATTTTGACACCCAAGCTTTAAATTATCTTTACCAAGATTTACTAACACAAATCCTTCCATTCAATGCAACAAGCTACTTCTTCTTCATCCCCATTCCTTAATTATTCACTTATTCTTCATATTCCTCTTACACCTAAAGTGTCTTATTATCCAATCCTTACCAATTTTTCTTCACCAAAATTTCCTCTATTTGATGGCCATGGAGATCCTCAAGAGCACCTTAGATATTTTCAAGTTTCTTTCCTAGACTATGAATGCGATAACACCCTCTTGACCAAGTTTTTTCCTAGGAGCTTATTATTGGTGTAGGTGGTATTTTTCATCACTTATTTAGTGTTATTCCACCTCACCGGGTGAGTCATCTCACTTAGGTGGACATGGATCTAGGTGGCATTTTAGTTATGACAGATTCTCTTACAGAATATGTCATATATGTAAGTATGCGTCATAGGAGTTACATTCCCATTTGGGAAAGTAACTCCTCTTCTCCATCATGGAGGAATCTTCTCTTACATTGAGTTACACTTTCACTCCCCTATATGTAAATCACCTCTTTTGATCTATGGTAAGCCAAGGCATTCCATTCCACTCCATTTTTCGAATCTTGAGCTCTCATACATGCACATTGCTTCTTAAAAGTTTGCTTGCTTTATCTTGCAACTCTTTCTTGGTGAAGTGCAACTATTCGATGCATGTGTATTCCTTCCAGGTCTTCTTCCTTCACTCTTACACTTATAAGATTATGATTTGCGATGGTTCTATGAGTTTCCTTGCATTTTGTTAAATCATTTATTACTCTTTTTGATTTGTTTCTAGCTCATTTTTATATAAATATTGTAATGAAAATATCTTATACACAAATGGCTAAAATAAAACAAGGATGCAATGAACATATTAGTGATTACGTATTGTGTTACAAGAACAATATTTCTAAAATGAACAATGTATTAGTTGAATCTTAATTGCAATATCTATTTATTCAAAGTATTTTGCCTCCTTTGCAAGAATGCATGCTTTTTGATTCCAATCATTCCTTTGACCATCTATGTCATACCTTGAAGACTCGTGAGACTAAATTACTTTCTCTGGGAAAATTCAAATATGGTTCTAATAATTTTGATCATTCCTCTTTTAAATTTCCAAGCAAGGTTCCCTTTAGACCCAAGTCTAATGATGCTAAGCCTACTATCAATGTTGTTTCTCAACCTCCTTATATTTAGCTTCATCCCACTCGATGTATATTTAATAGATTGCCTTATCATCCACATATGATGTTGCCCCAAATCATTAAAAAAATATGATTTCTCTTCTACCTCCTCTTGAGTATGATCCTAATAGGCCCCATGACAAGAATTTTGATGAGCATGTAAGTTTTGATTACCATAGATGCAATGGACATTCTATTGACATGTGTTTCAAGATTCACCATTTGATTCAATATGTCATTGACAATAATGATATCCATTTTCTTGAATCCACTACTTCCACTTCCAAATCTACTAATGAAAATGACAAGTTAAAAAAATTCAATGACCCATTACCTAAGCATGGAAATTCATCCCATGAGTCCTCTCCCTAATTCTTCATATCATTCCTTGGATTATTTGTTGGTACTACTGATTTCCCATCACCTGATATCACTTTCAATGATGTTGATTTTCACGCCTCATTCTCCTCCCATATATTACATATCAATGCTTTTGTTGGGACCCATGCCATCAACAATGTTATGGTACATCCTACATTCAAATAAAATGCATGCTCATTATATTTCTTGTAGTCCATTGACTTCCCTCTATCTTAGATGACATGCATGTCTCCCACTTCTCATGGCCATGTTGTTATACCATATTGTTGGGTCTCTTAGTATTTATGTACCATTTACTATTAGATCTACTATTACACATTGTGACATGATATTAGGAATCCCTTGGCTCTTGACTACCAAATATAAACCTTCTATTGTTCATGTGTGCCTTAAGTTTATCCACGTGTGACAACTTATCACTATTCGAGGCATTCCACCATGGTCACCTTTGTCCTTGGCTCCTCCGGCCATCCCATGTTCAATTTATCCTACTCCTAGTGCATATTATCCTCTTCATGATGGATCTTTATCCTTGACACCTCATATGGTATATAGAGCCCTTTCTCCTTTTGTGACACATTTTACACATCCATCTTGGTTTAGTTCACATATGGCCACTAGTCATCGGCCTCATCTCTTCTATAGATCACATAGCCCACCTCATAATAAAAATCCTTCACGTAATTCACATGCTTCACATAATCCATCTTTACATGTTTCATTCTCTATTTCTCCATGTGCTCGATCTAGACCTATTTCATATACTTGGCCTCATGCACTCTCCCGTGATCATCATATCTTAGATCATGTTCACATGCATGATAGGAATCAAGAGAGAATTACACGTAAAAACTAAATAATTAATTTTACACACAATAATATATTTCGTTCTATATTTATTTAATGTAATACATTTTACACACACGCACACACACACACACACACACACACACAGAGAGATATATATATAGGAGAGGAATTCCTATTATTAAGGAATCTCCTAAAACCACTCAATCCTACAATATCTCCTAATCTCCTATATTCGTGAGTTAGTTCAAAAATATACTCATGTACAATATAATAGAAAAATCCTATATTCGAACTATTATTATATTGTTGTTAAACATAAAAATATTACAAAAAACATATATAAATAAGTTATATTTTACCCTACGGTGAATCACACACAATCATGTGAACACTACTTTTCATAACATTCCCCCTTCATGTTTACATGGTGTTGTCACCAAATCACTGCACCCTCCGAATGGACAAGGATGTGAATAGGACGTTTGGTGTGATTGGGACACATGGGATCACCTCTCAAGCTGTGGGACTTGGTTTTGAAGTGAACCTCCAGAGAAGGCCAACTTCCTCTTCCTAAACTAAGTGTTGTACTACTCTTAGTGTAACAAAAATGATTATCTAGTCCTATGCTAATGTCTTCATGGGGTTTTAGGGAAAGAGATTTACAAAAATGAAACTATACTAGGGATGGTGATGCACCAAATAAAGGGTGTTTCTAGACTCAGGAAGGGTTAATTTGAAGAGGGTGTGTGCACCACAAGTCAACTTCACCTACTGCAACTTAGAGAGGGTACATGATACCACAAACTAAGAGACATGCGTTCCCTTTGTTAAACTTTATCAGACTGAGAAATATACCAGTTTCCCAAAGTGAAGAAGGATGAACTCAAGAAGGGTGAATAGACACCACAACTCAACTGCATGCAATACTCCACCACTCGATAAGCACAGAACTCCAAGAACCTATAATAGAAACTTAAACTTGCACAAAGTGTACCTGCAAGTACGAGAAAGGCACAAAGAAGCATAGAAGGATGAAAGGACCAAGATTAGTCACAAAACACACACTTTTATTGCTTCAATAACATGCACAATGCATCATACATTCAGAAGAGGCAATAGTTGCCATTACAGTCTTGAAGAGGAAGCTTGAAAGTTCTCTCAACACACAAGGACAACTTGCAGAAGAGAGAGGACTCTTGAAAAGCATACACTCGCCTAAGATATCTAACTGTCCAACTTGTCTGAACTATTGGAACCCTTTGAAATGAGCTTCCAACTTACATTTATAGAAGAATATGTGAGAAAGAAGAGGAAAGGTCATAATTACATTCCTAAATTGAAGGCCCATGATGTATTTATCATAGTTAGTTGAATCACTTGAGAAGGTTCCATCATGGGTCATTAATTGCCTGATGACCTAGTCTTCTCAATTAATTAAAAGAATATTTAAATAAAATATTTGAATAATAATAATAAATATTATTATTAAAATATTTTAGTAAAAATATTAAATTAATTAACATAATGTCGAGACCCCTGTTGACCCGTTTGACTTGAAGAGGAGGGGGTCCATGTGAATAGAGTCTGGACATAGCCCAACTCGGTGAGTTTTGAATCCTCTAACTCGGTGTTGCACTCGATTTTGAACCCCACACCAACTCTTTCCTTGCCTTGGCAATCGAGCTCTTTTGCATTGAGTCCTTCGAATGGTGAGCTATCAAACTTGATTCTTATCATTTTCCTTGGTTAACTCGAGGCCATTTATGCATTCCACATTGCCTTTCGTGAAACATATGTGAGCTTCCCCACGAAGTCACCGAGCTCCATTGGTTAGTTTTATCCTTTCCGAGTTCATTTTTCCATGAGCTTGGTTCATTCTCTACATGCTCATCCTCTATAAGCTCGACTGGAGCCAATTTACCCCACCATCATGGCTTTTTGAACACCTTGTGAGCTAATCAAAATGAACTCAATTCTCCACAACTCGTCTTTCACTAGCTCTTCTCGATGCTCATGCATAGGGTTCCTTGACTGAGTTGTATATCTTCCTCATTAAGCCAAAATGCATGTAGATCCTGTGAACCTGGCCTGACGCAAGTTAAGACTCACCTCACGAATGCCACTGCTACGGTCTTGCTTCAAACTCCAAATCGAGCCATTCTGAATTACCAAGCCACCTACATGCATCGTGAACATGAAGCTTTAAGCTTGAAATTGAAAGCCTCTACAAATACATTAAACTTTGACACCCACGAGCTTAGTCTTTATCTCGACTTGGTACCAACGTTTCCACAATATGAAAAGTTTGACTCTAAATCATACTTCGTGGCTTTGTTCTATAATACATTGGTGACCCACAGAGGTTAAACAATTCAATGAATTTAAATTATTTCACTCCTGCATGTTGCGCTATTTAGAAATGATTTTCGAGCTATGAAAATTGTTAGGGATCACGTCACGTGGCCCTGTCAACACTCAATCGATTGATTTCTCTGTGATAGCTCTAGCTTGACAGATAGAGTTATTTCTTCTTGTTTTGGACCACATATTCACATGCATTCCACATTCAAACTCCATGAAACAACACCATGAGCTCCCTGAATTGTCATTCACGCTTTCCTGAGCCAATTCTTTCCAACTCAGTGAGCTCTACATGAAATCTACTGAGTTGTCCTAGCATCAATATCACCACCAAGTGTGTCCCCATGAGCTCTTCAACTGACTCGGCCTGGATTTGTTTTGCATGTCGACCCGAGCACCCGGTTGGCTCAACTCGGACTCTCACATGTCTATGTACTGAGCTCATATTTACCATCTTGCACATCTGAGTTCCTTACTCCTTGGCAAACAATGGGTCTATGCTCATTGGTTATAAACTCAAGCACTAGCTCATGCGTTGAGCTCTTCTTTGATTCAGTCGATCTCTCGAGCTATTCTATGCTTTGTATCTACATGGGAAATATTAAGACTTGTTCGATCATGTTCACAATTTCATGCCTCTTCCTCGATGTTGATTCCTACTGATCACCCTGAGAAATTCATGTGGTATTTCAAGGGCTTCTCTTTGAATACATGCTTAATCCCTTTATATCATGTCGAGCTCCAAACCTCAACACGTCTTTTTGGATCGTTGTCTGATCATGCCTGATCTCCTTCCATGCATACCTTGCAACAATTTTTTCCCAAAGATTTTACATGACCCATTCGAGCTTCAAGCTTCTGCAAACATGGATATTGCAGGATAGAGTCCATCTAAGTGATCCCTTGAACTCGTGGCTATGAAAATATCATTTTATCTATCGGGCCGAGTTCAGCCATATCCTATTTTCCCATGTCATCTTATCATATCTACAACATGTCTCTAAGAACCGCTATGCCATAAGTGATTTCACTCAAGATATCAGTAAACTCGACCATCAATTCCTTTGGGTCTAACTAGGATTAATATTTTAACTGAACTTCAGTCTGAGCTATAAGCTTGATCTCTCAGTGAGCTCAAATGTTTCAATGCTGAGCTATTTCCTTTCTCCCAAGAAACATGCTCGAATTTCTGAGTGACTCGTTGAAGATGCTCATATAATTGCAAAGAAAATTGTGCTTCATGAATATTTTGATATGAAACAGATCCACCTCTATGAGATTCACTTCCATGAGTTACATGTAAAACAAGTAAGGTCTCAATAGAGAATCTTTGTAATAAATTTCATCAGGTCTCTTGGTAACACTCTCACTGTCACTTAATCGATTTTGATAAAAATATCTTGAAGGAAAATCCCGAATTTGAGGATGCATTCGATACTGAACAGATAACAACATAGTTGGACAACCTGCTTGTTGGAAGTGCTCAAAAAGGCTTCTACTATACTGCAACATGCCTACTGCTTGGTTAAATACTATCAACTAGATGAGATCTCACCGTGGTTTCAACAACTCATCACTGTCGGCACATGTATTTAAGCTCGAAACTGAGAAAATCCCTTTGCTACGAGTTTCACCTTCCATACATCAGATGGTTCACTCACCTAAACTCCTCTGCAACACTTCTCCAACGATGGGTCATTTCGCTCCATTCGACAGTTTGATCATTAGTAAGAAGAGCTTGTTACATTGTTACCGCTATGACGCCTTGAGATTCTTGTCAGTGAGCAACTCGGTCCGCCTCCTATTCTTCCGCCATGCTTCGTATTGATGAGCTTGGTATTACCTCCTTTGAAATTGGTATTACGTCGCGTTGTTTTCCCCATGACCCGCTCCAATTCACAACTATCCTATTAATCTGGAAAGTAAACTCTATGACCTATAAATTTCTCGGCCTTGACGTGGTATGTTGGTTTCCATGAGCTTTTCCTTTGCTTGTCAAGCGGTTATCCCGCTTGGTGATGTTTTCTCAAATTTCCACGTTCTTGGAAAGATGAAACTCGGGCCCCCTTTACACGAAACCCTTGTGTTGGCTTTCCATAAATTTTCCACCATGGAAATCGGGATGAAGATATCCTATATGTGGAAATACCAACTTGGCTTGCCATCATCAAATTTCGACCTTGGCAATATCGAAATATTTCCCATGCGGGGATTTTATAATGGCTTGCCATCGTCAAAGTCCCACCTGAAGAAGGGAGAAATTATCCCCCAAGGTAATGCCTTAGCATGGATTTGAACCCCAACTTTTCCTTCTCGACTTGCAATCGAACCAAACAAAACCTCTGAATGCTCATGACCTTGTCCGGCTCGATTGAGTGAGCCAATGCTAAAACGTCTGAGCTCCATCCTCAAATGATCGATTCTTTTCCATTGGCCAAGCTATACACGAATGTTCAGGTGATCGGGGTGGTCAGGTGTTCATTGCATTTTGTGAAATAGTTTGAATGCCTGTACAGGATGTCCATGCCTTCTGTAAGCTGTAATTATCATATTCCATGAGAAAAGATCTGGTTCAGTCATGCCATCAAAGACTTTGTGAGCATCCGTCAAACTTCCACACTTGTCATACATGTAGATAAGTTTATTTGGTAGTAGTGTGCGTCTTCCAAACATGTGTCCCCTGCCATTGATGTGAGAGTGGATTTGCTTGCCCTCTCCGCAAGGGCTTTCTTAGCAATGCAAGCCTGTAGTAGATGAAGATATGTTGAAGAATTTACAGATGGATTGTGTGTTGTAAGAAGAACGTGTAGTGCCTCCTTCAAGCAACCCTCTCCACAGAGTGCTATGAGATTTTGATTGAGATGTATTTGGTTGCTTGGTTGCAAACATTTTTTCATTCAAACACTACCAGATGACCTCATTGTCATATCTGCATAATCTCATATCATCTCGGTCAAACAAGATAATTCTCCCAAGTGGTTGGTTGAGCATTGTCTAATGGATTAGACCTGGCCTCATGTTAACTTAGCTTTCCCTGACTCGGCCTTCATATATTTTTGCATCGATCTCTACCGAGATCCTTATAGAGTTCCCTTCATTTGTCAATTTTCAACTAGCTATATTTTGCATTAACAAGATCTCATCGAGCTCTTACAACTGAGAGACTCTACCGAGATGATTTCCGAGATGACTATCAATTTGACACCTGGGTTCTCTATCAACTCAACCCCGAAACTCTTCACTGAGTTGAGATCAACTAGGTGCCTTTCGATGCTAGGTGATCTCTTCATATGCAATTTAGGAATTATTTTTAATTATTGTATCTCGATAATAACCGGAGGTGGGTTCCTAGGACTATTATTTCATTTTGAACGTGATAGGACCCCATTGTCCAATCTTGCCACGTGTGCAAAATTGATAACATTTTTGGTGACCTCTCGGGGATGATTTCCTACTAAGCATGATTCCAGATCCTTAAGTCATCCATTGGGCATGGAGTCTCGTATGTTGGAATCTTTGAAAGTAGTATGATTTTCTTTGACACATCCCATAATCTCCTGAGCATTGCCGATATCTTGGACCTCCTGGAATGCTAAGCATGAAGTATACTGAAACTGTTGAATGCTTGACATCTATGGAACATTGCAAATTTTTTAATGAAGTAGATTTTGAAACTCTTATGGAAACCTTGAACCTTCCTTCTCCTTGACACCTTCCAATGATGAAACAATGTGCAGAACAACACAAAACACAACAACAAGGAAATAAAAACAACAACACACAACAATGTGCATAAGCACTTGGAGGAAAACACCTAATTTAATCAGGGGGTGGAACGCTTCTCAAAAACAAGCTTTGAGATGTATCCCATTCACATGAATGGGTAGTTCTTCTCCATTGAGCCTAGATAGATGAAATGAATTTTCCTTTTGCAACTTGTGATGATGTATGGCCCACTCAGAGAGCATCAAACTTGGCATGCTTTCTGGTTTGGCCCTATCTTCATCCCATTTGAGAACTAAATCTCCCTCTTGAAAACACCTGTTGGATGCCTTCTTGTCAAAAGATTTCTTAACTTGAGCCTGATGCTGCTCCAAAGTTTTCATAGCCTTGTCTCGTACTTCCTCTAACTCCATGAGTTCAGCAAACCTTACTTGTCGAGGATCACTCTCTATAACTTCAAGTTGATGAGCTAACTCCAAAGAAGGTAACTCCAATGAGAGCGGGAGTTTTGCCTCTCTTCCATATATAAGAATGAAAGGAGAATTTCTGATGGCCCTTTTAGGTGTGATCCGATCTGCCCATAAGGCAGTCTTAAGCTGTGTATGCCAAGTCCTCTTGTTAGTCTCCATTATGCGCTTAATAATCCTTATAAGGTTTTTGTTTCTAGACTCAGCCAATCCATTTCCTTGTGGATAGTAATTGGATGAAGTTTTGAGGTATACCCCATTTTTAATGCCCATTCACTCAATTTCATACCAAGAAAAGCCAACGCGTTGTCTGAAATGACTGTAAATGGAACACCGAACCTCATCATTATACCCTCCAAAAAATCTAGAACTACCTTTTCATTGCTCTCTTTTAATGCTACCACCTCTGTCCATCGAGTAAAATAGTCTATTGTGGTAAGGACCCACTTATGTCCATCACTGGATGGAGGATTAATCATTCCGATGAAGTCCAACCCCCATTGAACAAAGGGTTGATCCACTTGAATTAGATGTAGCGGAAGAGCTGCCAACTTCTGCTTACCTGTGAAAAAGGCACATTCCTTACATTTCCTTACCCAGAGATGGGCATCCTTGAATAAATCTAGCCAATAGTAGCTGCATGATCTTGGTAGTTGTTGTTCATGTAGAATAATGTCCTCCAGATAGGCCATTATGAAACTCTTCTAGTATCTTACTTACCTGTTCCGGTCCTATGCACCGAAGGAGAACACCGTTCAAATCTTTTCGAAAGAGAATGCTATCTACCAAAACATATGGGATAGATTGAAGATGGAAAGTTCACCTTTGGTTTTTATCCATGTTTGCGGATATGCTCCCGAGAAGAGGAAACTCTTCATTTTGGATAACCAGTCAGCTTGATCAACATTCTCATCAGTATTTAGGAGTGTCACGTCCTCATTACCTTTTGATTCCATGTCTGCAGCAAGTTGCTAACACAAACCCTTACCTCTGACAAGTTTAGTGACTTTGATGTGCACGTCATACTCCATTACCTTCGTGATCCATCCAGCATGCTTTTCATTCATTTCTTTGTTCAGCAAAAACTCCTTGACACCTGGATGAGACACCATCAGATGAATCTTGTTGTTGGACAACATGTGCTTGAATTTCTTCAAAGCTTGAATAACCGCAAAGACTTGATTTTCAATGAATGAGTATTTGAACTCATAGTCTTTGAGGGATTGACTGAAGAAAGTAATTGGTTGCTCCATTAGGTTGTTGTTTTGTTGGGTGAGGATCCCTGAAATGCTCTCTTGACCTGCAAAAGCATAAAGGATAAAATCATTTGTCAAACTTGGGGTTCACCAGCGTGGGAGCTTGAGAAATGGCTATTTTGATGGCTTCAAAGCTTTCTCATCCTTCCTTTGTCCATGAGAATGGCATGTTTTTCTTCAGCATGGCTATCAGTGGTTTAGCCAATGTCGCGAATTGAGGGATGAATCTTCACACGAAATTTATGGTTCCCAGAAAACTCTGGAGGCCCTTCCTGTGACTTGGGAGAGATAAGGACATAATCAAATGAATCTTGGTTGGATTGATTGATAATCCTTCCATCTGAAACAACATGCCCCAACAATTTTCCTCGTGCACTATGAAAATACATTTCTTGGGGTTAAGTGAAACCCCAAATTCCCTACACCTTTGGAAAACTTTCCTTAGATGCGTGATGTGATCTTCTGCATGCTTAGAGTATATAGTTATATCATCAAGGTAAACCAAAATAATATCGTTGATTAGTCCCTTAAATTCCATGTCCATGGCTCTTTGGAAAGTAGCCCCAACATTGGACAATCCGAATGGCATTTTATTGTAGGCATACGTGCCCCACTTGGTAGTGAAAGCCATTTTGAATTGGTTAGATTCTTGGACTAGGATTTGATTGTAACCCAAATATCCATCGAGCAAAGAAAATCTTTGAGCTCCTGCCACCATTTGAAGGATCTGCTCCATCGATGGAAGAGGATAATGGTCTTTTAATGACACACGATTCAAATCCCTAAAATCTACGCATAACCGGATCTCTCCATTCTTCTTCCTCACGGGCACCAAATTGGCTACCCATGAGGAATGCTTGATGGGAAAAATTATACAGGCCTCGATGAGCTTGGTTAGCTCCTTTCTCATTAGTGGCTCAATTTTGGGATTAATTGGTCTCTGTTTTTAATGAACTGGCTTAGCATTAGGATCCAGTTTGATGGTATGTTGTGCTAGACCTGGATCAAAACCACGTAGATATTTATAGCTCCATGCAAATATGTCATGATACTCTTGAACAAAGTTTGATGAAATCTTCTTTCTCTTCAGAAGTACACACTTTTCCAATCTTAAGAAACTTTGCATTTGATACTTGACTTCCTCAAAATATTCTTCTTTGACCACCATGTTAGGGATTTGTCTTTTGGCTTGGTCATCTAAATTGAAAATGGATTCCAAAGTGACTAAACCTTTTGGTAACTTGTTGCTTTTCAATTGGATAATTTTCTCACCATATGACTCCCAGAACTTATCTTGATTTTTTGCAGCAAACTCCCTCTTCTTGTAGGAAGAGGACAATTTGTTGTCACTATCGAACACTTGCCAACTACTCACATTATCAGGGACTACCGGTCGAACCACCATTTTAACAAATTTCTGCCCTTCTTTCATGATATCAACTAGTATGTTGTATTGTGAACCAATTGTAGCAAGCCTATCCGCATCTTGATTTTGATCTCTAGGAACTACATGGATTCCAAAAGCTTCAAAATCTTCAATCAAGTCCTAGACTTAGTTCTTGTATGATCTTAAAAGATCATTTTTGGATGCACTACGTGCCGAAACTTGATGAACAACTAACTCACTATCTCCAAAAATAGTCAAGGCCTTGATTCCCTTCCTTTGGGCTAGCTGAATTCCTTCGCACAAGAGCCTCGTATTCAAGAACATTGTTAGTGCAACGAACCGCAACTCGAAAGATGAGAAGTACTTATCTCCCCTATGGAGAAATTAACATAACACCAAACCAACACTGGATCCATTCTTCTTGAGCCATCGAAGAACAATTGCCATAGTCCTTTAGAATCACTTGGTGTTTTGACAAGTTGTGGTATGATCGTATCTTCTTCATGGATATAGTAAGTACCTAATCTTGTTTCTTCCAAGACCAACAAACTAGCTTCTTCTTCTGCCAATACATCAGCGTAGGGATCATACTGATGATCTCTACTTACTTCATCTAGCAAAGTATCAGGGACTTCTTCAACAAGGGTGGTTGGTTCATGATCGACATCTTCCTCTTCGGGATCGCCGATGGTGTAATTTCCATTTATGGGACTAGCAGTGTAGGGTTCTACATGATTATGGCAGATTGGTTCTGCCCTTATAGTTACTTTGGTTCCATATCGAGTCCTGAGAATCATATGCAACCAATCGGCCGATAGGTAACCACCCATATTGGTAGTGAAATCCCATGATAGGTGTGTGCATGTATACTTTGCTTAATGCTAAATCAAATGAAGCAAGAACTACCACCTAAAATAGTTCTACAATTTAGCTAAAACAAAGCATAAACACCATCAAGATAGAGAACTAAACAAGATCTAAACTAACATTATAACTTTGAAAACATGAGATCAAAACTATGCATGCTATTTTAACATCTCTACTCTCCTAGATTAGCAACAAGAATGAATGGACCTATTTAGCTCCAATGACAATAAAAATTGCTTTGTTTGATCCTTAAAGAATGCAAGAATAGGAAGCTTTAGCTCTTAACAATGGTGACCTCTCAAGAAAACAAAAGGCAAGCTCTTAGTCTCTTTGCTATATGCTTTGCATTTGCTCTCTTAAGAAGTTTTAGGTGTAGGTATAAAGGTAGAAGGAGGGCTCCTTATATAGCCCAATGGATAAAGGAAACACTTCATTCCTTTGCATGTGGGATAAAGGTAAAACATGATTAGGAATGGATAAGGTTGCTTTATTAAAGGTAACCTTACTTTAGAAGGGTTTAATTTATGTTTAGCAAGTCATGGGAGTTGGGGGTGTTTTAATTAATCAAAGGTGATTAACTAATAGGTAGATGTAAGCTTATAGAAGATAATTAGAGGAATATTAGTACGATTTAGGCTATTAGAAGGGGATTAAATCAATTAAATATTGATTTATTGGTTAAATGGAAGGGAAAGCTAATTAATTAATAATAATTAATTAGTCTAGGTAGAAGGGGTGATTTATTAACGGAAGGTCATTAATTAGGGTATTTGTTGGATAGGTAACTTAATTAATTAGCTTAGTGTAATTAATTAATGATGATATGAGGGAAAATGAGTGATTTTGACGATATGTCGTCGATTTGTGAGAAAGATGATAATTAACACAATTTAAGTATTTAAATTGCTTGGGCGTAATTATAGGTGTCTACATTTGCCCCTCTTTGGGGTGGCGTAAGTGACATCACTTCAAAGATAGTAGACAGAAGACAATTTTTGAAGGGATAGGAGAAAAATTAGTAGGAGGGAGAAATGCCCTCGAGTGTCGATGGGGTGATGAAAGAAGCCGATCGACGATTGAAAAGGTGAGATATAGATGGAAGAATGGGAGGAGGCATGATGCCCAATGAGAGAGAAAATTAGGGTGAAAGGGAAGTGAAGTAGAAGAAATGAGGAAGAGGGGAGAGAAGAGCTTAGCCTCTAGCTGCTTATTTATTTGGAACAAATTTGATGTCATCATATTGCCATAGGAACAACATCATCGGTCCTTATGAAAAATATAAGCATACGACAAAGGTAGAATGACATTAAAAGCCATATTTTGAACAATTGTCCATTATGAAAACACTAACTCCATGCAACATACAAAATGCAATGCAATATGAGAAAGTGAAAGATGCCTAACTCCATGTAACATACAAAATGCAATGTAATATGATAAAGTAAACAAGCTAAACTAACATAGAAACATAATGTATTGGTTTTATTATCAAGCTTCAGTGACGACTTGTGTGAATTAACGACAAGGGTTAATGATGGTGCCCCAAGCAAGGATACATGCGAGGGGAATAACGGAGGACACTTGGGTCCGATGGAAAAGCAATGTGCACTATGAAATAGTACCAGAAACTCATTGTGCCCTAGAGTACGGATGAAGTAAGCAACCTAGATTTTGTTGATGGAGGTAGATCAAGATGATCCGCAAGTCACACACATGAACAAGTGAGAACCAAAGAGTGACGTTTTGTAGGATGATTTTCAATTTTTAGAAGTTTTTGAAACATATTTGAATGTTTGTTGATGATTTTTTTTTCTCTAACATATTTGAATGTTTTGGTTGATTTTAAAAGTTTTATGAAACTATGTATAGGAAGACGAGAAAGCGTGGATGCCCCCAGTGATAGATGGGATGTACAAGGGCATAAGGCCACGTGCGTACCAGAAAGGTGAAGATGCAAAAATGTCCCAATGATAAGGTGGGAGTATTCAAAGGTAAACTCTTCATAGGTAGAAGCGGGACCCAAGGCCATTATGGATAGGTTCAACATGATGATGAACATAAACCAATGAAATGCTGGGAAGAAGCAAGGATGCCCCTAGCGTAAGTTGGCCTAAGAGCACGTGATAGAAAGGAAGGAGAAGATTATTTTTGTGGAAGGGGACAAAGGTGTTTCGCAAACATGGAAAACAAGTAACCTTATACACATGGATGTTTTGAATGAAGTAGAAGAACGATGTGAATGATATGAATGTAGCTTAGAAGCCTCACGGTGAAGAAGTGATTAGCCAAAGGCATAAATCGTGAGATGAGATATGGACTAGAGTAAGAGTCTGAACAAGGTCCAAAAAAGCACACTTGGTAACATACTAATCCTGTTTACTCATAGAGATCCAGTGTGTGCACGTGGAGTTTATTACCTCTTGAAGTGAAGATTTAATAGACAACAAGTGAAGAGACCCTAGCCAATGTGTAGGAATGATTTATTATGAAAGGTGATTTTGTGAATGGATGGTGAAAGGATAGCCATACATTGCTCCGCTGCCAGCCAGACATTCATAGCCCCGACGGAGATGTGTATTTAATTCTAATCACAACATTGCTCTACGCGATCAAAGTGTCCATAGCCTCGATAGAGATTATTAGAAATACCCAAGAGAGAGTTATATATCAATTTTCTTTTGCTTTGTAGCTTTTAGATTTTGATGTTTGATTGATTTTGATTATTTTGTTGTCTGAAAACTTATTTCAGCTCTCTTGTTTGACAAGGGGTTAAGAACCACTGATGGCTTGATGGAAGGAGGTGGAAATGCTTACGATGATGACATTGGCTAGTGTCAACAAATATGTCCAAAATTTCTTCGCAACAAGTTTATTAGATGTTGAATGTGATAGGATCTCTAAGAGGTCAATCGTTCTTTAATTTACCAAGGTGATAAAAGACCAGGGTCAAACAGATACCATAGAGATAAATGTCACAAAATGCATGCGAATAAGCTAACCAAAATATCACCAAAGGGATGAAAATGGTAGGGAGACTTGTAGAAAAAAATAGCAAGGAAGGGAAGAAAGAAACATCCATGAGTACACAATACTTGATTGTAATGTTTGATCTTTATACCTTTGATTTTTTTTGTGTTTTCTCAATGTTTTTGTATTTTTGTATTTTTTTGATTTTTAGATTTTTGACAGTTTTAAGAGGTTGGGACTAACAAAGTCACTATGTGTGGTAAGATCCAACAACAATGTTTGTGACTTCCTTAATAAGGGAGACTAGGCATGTTTGTTTATCGAGAGTGATATTATCCCGATCTTGATGATTGAGGTGAGTTCACACTCAATAAATGACTGTGATTTGTTCTGAAACATGAATTTCGATGTGGGAGATTTAATTCCCCATCTAGAGGTTTACGCACTTTGCCATACTTGATGGTTACGTTGGTGTGCATTTTGAATCATGCTTGATTTAGAATTTATAGATTGTTCGAGTTGTTGAGTGATTTTGAGCTCTTGCAAGTTTTGAACTGAGCTTGAAAATGAACCTGTTTGGGTTTCTTATAAGCTGACGTGTGACTTGTCTAATCCCGAGAAGGAGAAGAAAGTGAACGTTTACGATTGATGATAGGAATGAGAGAAATGATGGTGGGCTTGCCCGGTCATTGGTAGAAGGATGATGTGATTGATGAAAAGGATACGGTCCAAGGATTGAAGAAGATGGGCTACTGGGAGGTGAGCCATAGATAGAATACAAAGGCTGCTAGGATGTGGCCCAAGAATAGAAGAAGAAGGGCTACTAGGACGTGACCCATAGATAGAAGATGAAGGGCTACTAGGATGTGGCCCAAGAATAGAAGAAGAAGGGCTACTAGGATGTGACCCATAGATGTAAGATGATGGACTACTAGGATGTGGCCCAAGAATAGAAGATGATGGACTACCCGGGGTGATCCATACCTAGAAGACAAGGGGCTAGTTGGGTATGCCCCAAGAATAGAAGATAGTGGAATACTCGAAAATGTCCCACAAATAACGAGAGGGAGGGATACTAGAAGGTGACCCACACCTAGATGAAGATGAAGGGCTACTTGGCATTGACCCTATAAGAGATTGTGATTGAGGAATTATGATAGACAAAGAGTTATTGGGTGATGAGAAGATAGGCCATGGATCAATGCAAGACCAAGGAGTTTCATCACATAATGAAGAATGTGAAGATGGAAGAATAAGAGGAGGGTTAAGTTGTATGACCTGAGGCTCTTCCTCCATTTCTTGATAAAAGGAATCAACCCTTTCCTCACAATATGTAGATGCATTGAAGTCTAAAGAGAATCCTTTCTCGTAATATTCTAAAGGAATATCTTCATGTGCCCCTATAAATGCCCTGATTGTTTCTTCATTCTAAAAGAGGTCAATCGGTATGATTTGTTGATCGACCACCAGGGGTTGATTGGAAGAAAGAGGTTCACTTGGTGTGGAAGACTTAGAAGACGTTTGATGATGATTGATAGAAGAAGATGAGATGAGAGACGAAGAAGATGTGTAGCTAGATCTCTCAGGAATAGAAGAAGGTGGTGTGGACCTACCTATATGATGGTATATCATCTGTAAACTAGTAGGATTAAGTCCAAAGTCTATAGATTGCGATGCATGGGTCGATTCAGTGTTTGTCTTGAAGGACTTTGAGTCACACAAATCTTCAAAGGAGGAAGACTTATTGGGGGTGATTGATGAAGAAGGTCCTGTGAAGAACAGGAGGACCGTGATTCAAGAATCACATCAGATGAATAATAACAAGGGTCCTGTAAAGAAAGAGAGGACCATGATTCAAGAATTGTATTAGATGTTTGATTGGAGGGATTTGGAGTCGCACGTATCTTCAAAGGAAGAAGATGTCGTCGAGGTGATTGATAAAAGGGGTCCTGCGTAGAAAGGGAGGACCGCAACGTAGGAGTCATATTAAATGTATGATGAAGAGGTTCCTGCAAAGATAGGGAGGACCATGACATAGGAGTCACATTAGATGACTTAGGAGTCGAATTAGATGAATCGAATAGTAGTTTGGATTGAATCATCGAAGAGTCGGAGGAAATATTTAGATTGGAATCCTCCTGAAGAAGAGGAAATGTTTGGATTAGAATTAGAAGAAGAGGGGGAACTGAATAATAATTTGGATATGAAGCATCCAAATAATACCACCAACTATGAGATGAAGGTGGGGAACGAGTTACCCATATGGGCTCTCTAGCACGAAGAACCAAACGAGGTTTAGTTGTAATGGGAATATTTTTGCTTTGAATTACTAAACCTAGGTTCCATATTTTTGTAAGTATGGGGAACCGCACACGATAGTCATTTTTGGTGCTATTTTAAGCACAAATGTCTAGATTTAGATAGTGTGATGGAACTCCTTCAAAGGGAAGGAAGTGACATGTCGATTTGGGTAGCATAAGGACAACCAACTAGACATTTCGTAAGTATTGATATGCGTGCGTGATTTTCTGAAGAAGGTCTAAGGAAAATAGACATCGTGATGATGTAATATCGATGAGATCAAGAGGGATTGTCCTAGAAAATAAGTTTTCTGAATGAATAATCACAAGGAACAATCATGCAAGTGTGAAACACAAAGCCAATCAACAAGGAAATACACCATATGAAAATGTGATGCAAAGATGATCAACAAGATGTTTTCACTTATGCCAAGTTCAAGGAAATGAACAAAACGTAAGTAAAAATAAGAAGTCAATGCGATCTCCCAATCAAGATATACGATGAGTGAGCTCAAACTTGATTAAGACCTATATCTCAAAAAGTGCCAATTACAATTCGCAAATGACACAACAATATCACCAAGATATGTTAACCCACTTTGTGAGAAAGTGAAGTATTGATATCGAGGTGTTATTGATATAACACACACAAATGGTAACACCTAGCACTCTTTGAAATCGAGGTAATAATAGAACCGAACTAAAAATCTCAAAGTATAGCTAGGAATAGTTAAAAATGTGTGCAACATAACCATATAATATAGGTATTTATGTCGAGTTTACAAGAAACAAGACGTAAATATCAAAATTGTAGTGATACGATACAAACAAGCTAACTCTTCTAAGGAAGTCCGCGGTGATGAACCACACCTAACTACAATGATGACCTTGACATGGGTATCAAGATCATAATGGCTATAATGACGTGAAAACACCTCCACACACTTTAGACATTTAACTAACCCAGCCGCAAACATGGATGGGCGTAAACGGACATAAAAGTGAGAGAAACAATCGATTGGTAACACAAAGGTAGTAACCCTTCTTTTGATCAACAAAGTGTCAAAAGAATGTGAAGGAAGTAAATAAAAAAATGAAAAATGATGGTTTCACTTGACAGAGTTTTGCCTCGCCCTAAGGCAAGTAAAAACTAGGCGAAAGTACCGTGTCACACGTTTCTCAATGAAAATATGGTTCACAACTCAACATTGTTTTAGAATAGTCAAAGTGGGCTCCTGGCCAAAGTATATTCTCCTAGGTGGTTCTTTCGCCCTAGGTGTTATAAAGTTGCCACTAGCGAGCATGATTTATCCAAAAAGTCACACACCGACTAGTTTGGGAGTATCTCGGCTTTACTTTACCCCTTCAAGAACAGTAGGCAACTAGTGTGTCTATGTGTACTATCACTGGGGTCGCCATAATGGACAACCTGTAATGCTATCTCACAAAGGAATCACTAGTCAAGTAGGTAGTGCGGAGCACTTCCCGTTTTGTACACAAGATTCCCTCTTGCGTGGACTACTTTGGGGTTCCTAGAACCACCCCCATTGTTGTAGCTTAAGGCGTTATGCCAAAGGGGTTATGTTCCATTGAGCGGAGATGGACGTACCCTTTTCCGAAAACCTACAATATAATGTTTTGAATATATTGTTCTTTTTATCTTGTTTAATAAGGCATGGTTTGCTTGAACACCTTTTGGTAACTCGTATAACAATTTGTATTAGTAGTTTTTGATTTCATTTTGATTCCTCCTTTCTTTCACAAGTGTTTTAGGTCCTACACTCAAGAGTTAGTAGTTCTCCAAGAAAATCACATTATTTAAAAGATGATTAAGAGTTGCTTTTGATTCTCAAGATCATCTAAGGATGCAAGAGAGAGCGCATACACAACAAATAATATAACTAAAAAGTAAAGAAAATCTTTTCAATCAATGAACCATACAAAATTCTTGATAAAGTTCATTCCCTAAACCAAAAGTGAAAGATGAAGTTTCCAATTTACCAAATGTTATAAAATGAAGACTAAAGCTACTTTTGATTCTCAAGATCACCCTAAGGTGTAAGAAAATATTATACACAAACTTTATCCCAACTATATAGAAATAGAAAATTTCAAATCAAAGGACCATTGAAAAATGCTTTGTAAAAGGTTCATTTCCTTAAGTAAAATGAATAATCAAATTTCAAGTTTAATCCCAATGTTAAAAATATAGAGATCAAATTTATTTTTGATTCTCAAAATCACCAAAAGGTGCAAGAGAAGAGCATACACACGCTTTGGTCTAAATCGAGTAAGCATGGAAATACAACATTCATCAAAACATTAGACATGTTAGAAAATGACCAGTTTTAAACTAACAAAAAAATTGCAATTTTTGTAAGTATAAATCCCAAATTTATGTTTTCATTTCATATTTAACTTCAATACCTTTCCAACGTAAAAAAATGGAGTCATTTCGAGTTTGGGAGAAAAAGTTATGGCCTTCGGAAGATGGGTTATGCATATGCTCTTATGCTCATGGGTATGCACTTGACATGCACTAAAAAAATGTAAAAAAATGTCTCTTAATCTGCAAAATGGGAAAATTTTTCCAACCAAGATTCAATTTTGACAACCCATCACATCAATATATGAATAGAAGACTCAACGCTATCAAACATTAACATACATGCTCAAGAATTTAAAATTTTCAAGAAATTGACAAAACTAGCATGTAGAATGATGAAAAAGTAAGCTTTAAAAATGAAAACATGATGAAATCTTGAAATTTTCTCACTAAGATTAAATTTTGACAGCAACCCACTGCATTAATATGTAAATAGAAGACTTAGCACTATCAAACGCTAACCTACATTCTCAAGAATTTAAAATTTTCAAGAAATTGACAAAACTAGCATGTAGAATGTTGAAAAAGTAAGCTCTAAAAATGAAAACATGGAGAAATCTTGAAATTTTCTCATCAATTCCAATTTTGATAGCACTTCACCTCCTTTATACCTACAAGGAAGACTCAACACATGTAAACTCAACAAAACAAGTTAAGAAAAACAAGTTAGATCAACATGTGTAAAAGAGGGTTAGTAACCAAAAATGAAACTTAACTACAAAAACTTGAAATTAAGTGCAAAGGACAATGGAGTAAGTCCCACTAGGTGTGCCAAATGTGTGCATGTATACTTTTCTTAATGCTAAATCAAATGAAGCAAGAACTACCACCTAAAATAGTTCTACAATTTAGCTAAAACAAAGCATAAACACCATCAAGATAGAGAACTAAGCAAGATCTAAACTAACATTATAACTTTGAAAACATGAGATCAAAACTATGCATGCTATTTTAACATCTCTACTCTCCTAGATTACCAACAAGAATGAATGGACCTATTTAGCTCTAATGGCAATCAAAAATTGTTTTGTTTGATCCTTAAAGAATGTAAGAATAGGAAGCTTTAGCTCTTAACAATGGTGACCTCTCAAGAAAACAAAAGGCAAGCTCTTAGTCTCTTTGCTATATGCTTTGCATTTAATCTCTTAAGAAGTTTTAGGTGTAGGTATAAAGGTAGAAGGAGGGCTCCTTATATAGCCCAATGGATAAAGGAAACACTTCATCCCTTTGCATGTGGGATAAAGGTAAAACATGATTAGAAATGGATAAGGTTGCTTTATTAAAGGTAACCTTACTTTAGAAGGGTTTAATTTATGCTTAGAAAGTCATGGGAGTTGGGGGGTGTTTTAATTAATCAAAGATGATTAACTAATAGGTGATTAACTAATCTTCTACTTTCTAGTTTAGCAAAGCAATTGATTCTTCAAGGTGCGTGCGGTTGATTTTTTGCTTCTTGCGTAGATGAATTGTTTGTTAACTTTGAAGGGGAGATACACTTTGAACCATAAGGACTGGCTAAGAACCCCATTGGAACAAAGATTTTGATTGTGGGGTTGAGAGCAAGGATAGCACCATTCGTAGTCTTGAACTAGATTATTTTGAATAACAAAGTCGGGCGATATTGTATAGCTCTAGATGAGCTAGTCATGAAAAGAGGGTTTTGAAAGTTCAAGGGATTTTCCCTTCCGACATTTGCAACTTGACTTATAGTTTGATTTTGAGGCTGATTGTTTCCTTGAAAAGGAGGATGGTTATTGGCCCGATACTACTGATTTTGTGGTTGATACTTGGAAAGATGATTGTATTGCATGGAGAAATCTTTCTGCCTTTTGAGTGCAATGAGCTCATTTCCAAAATTTTCCAGTAGAAGTGGACTTGAATTCAAATAGGTCATTTGAAGAGGCAGGGAATATTGATATGGTTCCTTTAGCAAAGAGTCTGCCTATGGGAATAGGAGCAATGATAGGTGATGATTCGTAAGATCCTAGTCTCAACTAGCATTATTCTAAACAGAGATGAAAAGGGCATTGGTGGTCGTGGAGCTATAGTTTGATTTTGAGGCTGATTGTTTTCTTGAAAAAGGAGGATGGTTAGCCCGATACTACCGATTTTGTGGTTGATACGAGATGATTGTAATCAAACGCTGCCTTTTGAGTGCAATGAGCTCATTTCCAAAATTTTGCAAAGTAGAACTTGAATTCAAATAGGTCATTTGAAGAGGTAGGGGAATATTGATATGGTTGCTTGGAGTCTCTTTGGAATAGGAGCATTGATAGGCTGATGATTCGTAAGATACGGAGAAAAGGGCATTGGTGGTCGTGGATCTATCTTTCCGGCTGAATCAAAGAATTCTCTCAGACTTATGACAACTTCGAAGCGGAAGGAAGTGTAGTCCCTCCCATGGACTAGATCATAACTGCTACATCGCTATTCAAGGCTTGTAAATAGTATAAGAATGCATTATGTGCAGAAGGCTTTACAAGCGCCGGAATCCTATTCCAAGTCTCGTGGAATCGGAAGTTGAAATCACTCATGTATTCTTGGGGAGCTCTCTTCATAGTAGTGAGTTGTTCCAAAAGTGATAGGTGATCACTTTTGTCTTCGAACTATTTACATAGTTTTTCATCCAACTCGTCCCAACTCAAGAAGGGTGAAGCAGACACCACAACTCAACTACATGGAATACACCACCACTCGATAAGCACAAAATCCAAGATCCCTACAATAGAAACTTAAACTTACACAAAGGCACCCGCAAGTACAAGAAAGGAACAAAGAAGCATAAAAGGATGAAAGGACCAAGATTAGTCACAAACCACACACTTTTATTGCTTCAATAACATGCACAATGCATCATACATTCAGAAGAGGCAATAGTTGCCATTACAGTCTTGAAGAGGAGGCTTGAAAGTTCTCTCAACACACAAGAACAACTTGCAGAAGAGAGAGGATTCTTGAAAAGTATACACTGCCTGAGATATCTAACTGTCCAACTTGTCTGAACTATTGGAACCCTTTGAAATGAGCTTCCAACTTACATTTATAGAAGAATATGTGAGAAAGAAGAGGAAATGGTCATAATTACATTCCTAAAATGAAGGCCCATGATGTATTTATTATAGTTAGTTGAACCACTTGAGAAGGTTCCATCATGGGTCATTAATTTCCTGATGACCTAGTCTTCTTAATTAATTAAAAGAATATTTAAATAAAATATTTGAATAATAATAATAAATATTATTATTAAAATATTTTAGTAAAAATATTAAATTAATTAACATAATGTCGGGACCCCCTGTTGACCCGTTTGACTTGAAGAGGAGGGGGGTCCATGTGAATAGAGTCTGGACATAGCCCAACTCGGTGAGTTTTGAATCCTCTAACTCGGTGTTGCACTCAATTTTGAACCCCACACCAACTCTTTCCTTACCTTGGCAATCGAGCTCTTTTGCATTGAGTCCTTCGAATGGTGAGCTATCAAACTTGATTCTTATCATTTTCCTTGGTTAACTCGAGGCCATTTATGCATTCCACATTGCCTTTTCGTGAAACATATGTGAGCTTCCCCACGAAGTCACCGAGCTCCATTGGTTAGTTTTATCCTTTCCGAGTTCCATCTTTACACAAGCTTGGTTCATTCTCTACATGCTCATCCTCTATAAGCTCGACCGGAGCCAATTTACCCCACCGTCATGGCTTTTTGAACACCTTGTGAGCTAATCAAAATGAACTCAATTCTCCACAACTCGTCTTTCACCAGCTCTTCTCGATGCTCATGCATAGGGTTCCTTGAATGAGTTGTATATCTTCCTCATTAAGCCAAAATGCATGTAGATCCTGTGAACATGGCTTAACGTAAGTTAAGACTCGCCTCACGAATGCCACTGCTATGGTCTTGCTTCAAACTCCAAATCGAGCCATTCTGAATTACCAAGCCACCTACATGCATCATGAACATGAAGTTTTAAGCTCGAAATTGAAAGCCTCTACAAATACATTAAACTTCGACACCCGTGAGCTTAGTCTTTATCTTGACTTGGTATCAACGTTTCCACAATATAAAAGTTTAAATCCAAATCATACTTCGTGGCTTTGTTCTATAATACATTGGTGACCCACAAAGGTTAAACAATTTAATGAATTTAAATTATTTCACTCCTGCATGTTGCGCTATTTAGAAATGATTTTTGAGCTATGAAAATTGTTAGGGATCACGCCACATGGCCCTATCAACACTCAATCGATTGATTTATCTTGTGATAGCTCTAGCTTGACAGATAGAGTTATTTCTTCTTGTTTTGGACCACATATTCACATGCATTCCATGTTCAAACTCCATGAAACAACACCACGAGCTCCCTAAATTATCATTCACGCTTTCCTGAGCCAATTCTTTCCAACTCGGCGAGCTCTACATGAAATCTACTGAGTTGTCCTAGCATCAATATCACCACCAAGTGTGTCCCCACGAGCTCTTCAACTGGCTCAGCCTAGCTTTGTTATGCATGTCGACCCGAGCACCCGGTTGGCTCAACTCAGACTCTCACATGTCTATGTATCGAGCTCATATTTACCATCTTGCACATCCGAGTTCCTTACTCCCCTAATGGGCAACAATGGGTCTATGCTCTTATTTGGATCGATCTCTCAAGCTATTGTATGATTTTGATCTCGCGGGGAATATTAAGACTTGTTTGATCATGTTCACAATTTCACGCCTCTTCCTCGATGTTGATTCTGCGATCACTCTAAGAAATTCATGTGGTATTTCAAATGCTTCTCTTCGAATACATGCTTAATCCCTTTATATCATGTAGAGATCAAAACCTCAACACATCTTTTCGATCGTTGTCTAATCATGCCCGATCTCCTTCCATGCATACCTTGCAACAATTTTTTTCCCAAAGATTTTACATGACCCATTCAAGCTTCAAGCTTCTGCAAACATGGATATTGTAGGATAGAGTCCATCTAAGTGATCCCTTGAACTTGTGGCTATGAAAATATCATTTTATCTGTCGGGTCGAGTTCAGCCATATCCTATTTTCCCATGTCATCTTATCATATCTACAACATGTCTCTAAGAACCGCTATGCCATAAGTGATTTCACTCAAGATATCAGTAAACTCGACCATCAATTCCTTTCGGTGTAACTATAATTAATACTTTAATCGAACTTGATCGAGCTATAAGCTTGATCTCTCAGTGAGCTCAAATGTTTCAACGCTGAGCTATTTCCTTTCTCCCAAGAAACATGCTCGACTTTCTGAGTGACTCGTTGAAGATGCTCATATAATTGCAAAGCAAATTGTGCTTCATGAATATTCTGATATGAAACAGATCCACCTCTATGAGATTCACTTCCATGAGTTACATCGTAAAACAAGTAAGGTCTCAATAGAGAATCTTTGTAATAAATTTCATCAGGTCTCCTGGTAACACTCTCACTATCACTTAATCGATTTTGATAAAAATATCTTGAAGGAAAATCCCGAATTTGAGGATGCATTCGATACTGAACAGATAACAACATAGTTGGACAACCTGCTTGTTAGAAGTGCTCAAAAAGGCTTCTACTATACTGCAACATGCCTCTTGCTTGGTTAAATACTATCAACTAGATGAGATCTCACCGTGGTTTCAACAACTCATCACTGTCGACACATGTATTTAAGCTCAAAACTGAGAAAATCCCTTTGCTACAAGTTTCACCTTCCATACATCAGATGGTTTACTCACCTAAACTCCTCTACAACACTTCTCCAACGATGGGTCATTTTTCTCCATTCGACAGTTTGATCATTAGTAAGAAGAGCTTGTTACATTGTTACCGCTATGACGCCTTGAGATTCTTGTCAGTGAGCAACTCGGTCCGCCTCCTATTCTTTTCGCCATGCTTCATATTGATGAGCTTGGTATTATCTCCTCTGAAATTGGTATTACGTCACATTTTTTCCCCATGACCCGCTCCAATTCACAACTATCCTATTAATCTGGAAAGTAACTCTATGACCTGTAAATTTCTCGGCCTTGACGTGGTATGTTGGTTTGCGGAGCTTTTCCCTTTGCTTGTCAAGCGGTTATCCCCGCTTGGTGATGCTTTCTCAAATTTCCACATCCTTGGAAAGATGAGACTCGGGGCCCCCTTTACGCGGAAACCTTGTGTTGGCTTTCCACTGCAAATTTTCCACCATGGAAATCGGGATGAAGATATCCTATGTGCGGAAATACCGACTTGGCTTGCCATCATCAAATTTCCGACCTTGGCAATATACTGAAATATTTCCCATGCGGGGATCTTACAATGGCTTGCCATCATCAAAGTCCCACCTGACAGAAGGGATGAAATTCTCCCAAGCCAATGCCTTAGCATGGATTTGAACCCCAAATTTTCCTTCTCGACTTGCAATCAAACCAAACAAAACCTTTGAATGCTCACGACCTTGTCCGGCTCGATTGAGTGAGCCAATGCTAAAACGTCTAAGCTCCATCCTCAAATGATTGATTCTTTTCCATTGGCAAGCTATACATGAATGTTTAGGTGATCGGGGTGGTCAAGTGTTCGTTGCATTTCGTGAAATAGTTTGAATGCCTGTACAGGATGTCCATGCCTTCTATAAGCTACAATTATCATATTCCATGAGAAAAGATCTAGTTCACCATTCCATTGAAGAATTTGTTAGCATTTGTCAAACTTCCACACTTGTCATACATGTAGATAAGTTTATTTGGTAGTAGTGTGTGTTTTCCAAACGTGTGTCCCCTGACATTGATGTGAGAGTGGATTTTCTTGCCCTCCGCAAGGGCTTTCTTAGCAATGCAAGCCTGTAGTAGATGAAGATATGTTGAAGAATTTACAAACGGATTGTGTGTTGTAAGAAGAACATGTAGTGCCTCCTTCAAGCGACCCTCTCCACAGAGTGCCACGAGATTTTGATTGAGATGTATTTGGTTGCAAACATTTTTTCATTCAAACACTACCAGATGACCTCATTGTCATATCTCGCATAATCTCATAACATCTCGGTAAAAAATGATAATTCTCCCAAGTGGTTTGGTTGAGCATTATCTAATGGATTAGACACGGCCTCATGTTAACTTAGCTTTCCTTGACTTGGCCTTCATATCTTTTTGCATCGATCTCTACCGAGATCCTTATAGAGTTCCCTTCATTTGTCAATTTTCAATTAGCTATATTTTGCATTAATAAGATCTCATCGAGCTCTTTAATCGAGAGACTCTACCGAGATGATTTCGAGATTACTATCAATTTGACTCGGGTTCTCTATCAACTCGACCCCGAATTCTTCACCGAGTTGAGATCAATTGGGTGCCTTTCGATGCTAGGTGATCTATTCATATGCAATTTAGGAATTATTTTTAATTATTATATCTCGATAATAACTGTGGGGAGGTGGGTTCTCGAGACTATTATTTCATTTTGAACGTGAAAGGACCCCATTGTCCAATCTTGCCACATGTGCAAAATTGGATAACACATGGTAGTAACTAACTATCATGCATATTTTACATCTTTCTACCCATGTATTCTTATGATCTTGGTACAAAAATCAAAATGCGGTAGAATAAGGAACACATCAACTTCTTATCAACCATGCATTTTTGGGAACACATATGACCGATGAGGATGGGAACACATTCAGGAATCATATGCTTATCAACAAGTCACTCTAGGAAACACATCTGACCTAACAGTGTGGGAACTTAAGAAGGAACACATCTAAACAACCTTCAATGGTTTTCTAGAGGATAACCAAAAACCTAGGTATGAACATGAACACATATGACTGTTCAACCTCTTCAAGACTCATGATGCTACATTTCATTATGCTATCTGTTCTTCACTATGTTATTACATCAAGGAATTATGTAGGAATAACCACATATACATGTGAACATGAATGAACATATGTTATTATTTTGCAAACCACACTTACAAGATGAAACACCTGAAATCCACACCACACAATTGAAAAAAGAAAGTCACCATACCAAAAGTGCAGCCCGTCATTAGTGATCGACGAGAGGTCACCGATTAACCTCCAACCTCTTGTGCTTCCATCCTCCAGTAACATGATCCTAGCTCAACTGAATTTGACTTGGACACTCAATAGTTTCCACATTAGGTTTATTTTATCTCCCCCACAATGTGAAATCATTTATTTGCGGACGTTGGCTAACAATGAAAATGCATCTGCGAGGAATGTTTTTATTTTTCGTAATTTTACAATGAAATTTTGACAACACAATTTTTTGATGAGACAATCAACAATAATGCATTTAGAAAAGGGTAAAATGACTCAAATATAACTAGACAACACTTTTGAATTTTTGAACTCCTAAAATGACAATAAAGATACTAGGAGGAATACAGGAAATACATATTATGACGATGAGGTTTATGAGACTACACACTTTAAAGTAGATGTGTATTAAAAAACTAAACACAAATGTAAACATTCTAATACATAAAACCCAAATAAAAATTGACATATTTATATCGACTCTCATAGACAACATGACTATAAAGTTAAAAAAAAAGACAATAATATGACCAAGACATGACAAATCACCTATTAACAAAGATGGTAATATGAGAAGTATGAAATTAAAATGTTATTTGATGGAATTTTAAACAATTGAAACCTACACTCAAGGAATACTATAGGGAGAGGACCCTATAACCGTGCACCTAACTTTAGGGGCACACAGGATATGTAGGCATGTCATTAGCTTAAAAAAATTATATCATTGTGTAGCGTATGATCGTGCTATATCAACATTTTAGTTTCGCATGTTTATTTGGAGGGAAAAGTAGTTTTGAATTGATTTAATATGAAGAAAATTAATATAAAGCATTTGAAAGAGGGACCAATGACCAAGCGCCCTATGTGTCACATTCTCATTAACTCTTAAAAAGTGTAATTAACCAAAAAGTGAACAACTATTGATGCTTTTGTCAATAACCTATGGTGAAAAGAGATGTACATGTTTTGGTGCCTGCTCGGTTATAGGGTCCTCTCCCCTAGAACTTAAGCATAAATTCCAATTGAATATTGAAAGAGAATCGACTAAATAAAGAATTTACCTTTTTTTAATGACATAAATTAGTTGATGCCAAGTCTTTCACCACGTGCTTGAGTAGTTGAGCATAAAAAAATGAATGCAAGCAATGACCAAACTTGAACAACATTGGGAAAATACCAAATTCCACAAAGTGAATAGAATCACATCAGAAAAAAGAATCTCCTTAAATACGGTTGTAACTACGAATGTGTGAGATATAAATTCACCAATTGGCAAACTCAGGTCTCTCTATATAGGCAATGATCTTGATGGATGTTTCACTAATCTGCAAGTGCCAAATCGTGATAGGCTACATAGAGCTATCAATACGCTTGTGAACTATTAATGCCAACAAATAAGAGCATCATCGATCTATATAAATTGTAGACCATATGATTGTCAAATTAAAACACCTTCAACCTACTCGATTAGTATGCAAAGGAATTGATTGATGAACTGGTAGACAAGGGCATGGAGGATCAAAAGAAACTTGAATAGGATATTGTGTGGATTTCCATTCCAAGCAATGGAGAACACAATGTAGATTGTGGTGATATCAAGGACATGTGATCATTGTTGCATATGCGGGAAAGAAACGTGTCCTAATTTTGATTATTCACCTCGTGATCAAGTTTTCGTAGGATAAATGACTACATAAGATCTGAAATGTACAAGTTTGTTGCTTAGACATCATTTCTTGAGAAACTAATCACAAACTGAGCCTTTGGAATATAAACGCCCTCAAAAAATGTTAGAGATTGAATATGCACGGTGGATGAATGATAGGTGACACACGAGCTGACTATCGAGTCTCATATATGATGAAGTAGGTGGACTAAGATCTGAATGAATAGAGATAACCATTACCACTACAATCTTGGGTTTTTTGTGAATGCACAAAAACTGACAACACACACAGATGTGAAAGAATAGAAACTAGTCCATAAAGTTGTATTTTTACAATACTGATTCTCTTGCAAATAATTCCTCTCCTTCACGGGGATGAAGCACAATATCACTACCCCGTTACACTTGTTACCCCATTAATGAAGTGGATCTAGCCTCTTTCATACCACTGATAGGATTCAAGAGAGCATTACATAGAAAAACTAGATAATTAATTTTACACATAATAATGTATTTCATTATATATCCATTCAACGTAATAAATTTTACATATATATAGGAGAGGAATTCCTATTATTAAGGAATTTCCTAAAACCACTCAATCCTAAAATATCTCCTAATCTCCTACATTCGTGAATTATTTCAACAACTATAATCACGCACAATATAAAAGCAAACTCCTATATTCGAACTATTGTTATATTGTTGTTAAACATAACAATATTACAAAAATAATTATAATTAAGTTATATTTTACCCTAAAGTAAATAAACCACAATCATGTGAACATTAATTTTCCTAACAATGCATAATTATTTTACATCAGGTGATCGTGGTCCCTTTCCTATTACTCTCATTGCATAGATCATTTTGGCATTCACATTTGGGGGCATCCTAATTCCCCACATCACCTAATGTCACACTCTTATTTCTGGTTCATACTTGACTATAGAGGGTTTCTTTATATGGACCTCACTTTACACACACCCACCAGAGGAAATCCTTATTCCTCCCTTCTCGTTGTTTTCTTTCACATATTTGTAATTAAAAATCCAAAAAAATAGCTTAGATCTTGATTACATACATTCTTCCTTGCTTATACTACTCTATGTTGCACCTTTGCTTATCATATTACTATGGTTCATAGTATGCTTTATCATTTTTCATACACACATGGTCTCTTGAGGTGAATGTAGGTCACTTATAGGTTGTTACATGATGTATGATGTTTGGCCCTATCCATTCCTAGTCCCACGAGATGATCCTGGGGATCTACCTTTAATCACTTATCAAGTTGTATCATTACAATATTACACATTTCCATTCATATATTTAGATATTACATTATCGCACACCATTTATATTTCCTAACATGCTAAGGAGTACTTCATGTGTAGTATTTTCCTTGCAGAAATCATTCCAATCATGATTGTATATTTTTCTTATACTTTGTTTTTCATTATTTACATGTTATGCCCTATGTTTGTTTTTCACATTGTTTGCATAAGCCTTAATAGCTCTGATTATCTTGTGACATCTTGAGTGGTGTCTCATTTATGCAACTAGTTACTTGTTGAGTCCTTTTTTTTTGTTCTCCTATACACCTTTACTAGTTTATATTTCAAAGGTGTACATTACTTATTTGTCACTAACACTTGTATGATAACATTTTTCACTTATTTTTCTTGTGCCATGGTAACTACCATACATAATCCCTACCCCTTATAGGATTCCTAAATCAGATGTGTACATCGGTTTTATCCTTCCTCATTTGGAATCTGTTCACATTTGTTCATATCACGCACCCCAAATGAGTGAGGGAAAGCATTAGGTGAACCTTTTCACCTCCAAGTAGTCATAGAAATCAATTATAGAAACACATATAGTAGGAAAAAATAGAAATCGATTAAAGAACATGGGTAGAAACAGATTGGCCACAAATATTAGCATGGAGAGAAGTACAAAAAAAAAAGAATTCTGGGAGTTAGTTTCCCACATGCGTGCTATTGTCTTGGGGAAAATAGTTATAGAGAAATTTCAATAGTGGCACAGTCACAAATTTCTCCAGTTTTAGTAGTTATATAGCTAGTTTGATTGCAATCGAGTCACTAACATGGAATAACTACTAATTTAGGAACCAAAGAAGGAACTAAATAAGGGAATGACACCTAGGGAAAGTTACAAATTAGGTTTGTGATCATATACAATGGCACTCATCCATAGGGAAGTGTTAATGGTGGGAGGGAAAAATAAATCATTCTCACAATACACTTTCCATTAGTGGTGATAAGACACCTAAATTCAAATTTTAGCGTCAAGATGCTCAAATCCATAGTTTGGAGACATGACACACAAATCCTTCATGTTATTCCAACTAGCTCCTAAGCATCGGGTCTATAAGAAGGAACAAATTTCTATTCCCTTCTCTTTCAATACTCTACATGTATTCTAACCCCTTTGTTTAGTGTTTCCAATAAAAATTTCCATTTTTACATATTTTCTAAGTTATATTTCAATTTCATTTTTTACCTACATTTTTTAGCCCAAAAATTTAAAATTTGAAACATGACATCTAAGCCAAATGTGAAAATTTGCTCCAAATCCTTCCTAGATACCTCTCCTGGTCACTGTTTCTGTGTATGATCATGTTGAACATGTAGGTTATCCCAATGCATTGAATAAACATGATCAATATTGTAAAATGGTATGATAAAGCTCATCATTCCATTTATTAAAGTGCGGAAAAAGACTAGTTCTTCAGAAAGGTTTTGAAAGGCCAATTCTGGACATTTCTAGGCATGTTTGTGTCTTCAAAGAAGGTTCCAAAATATCATAAACCTCTAGTAGTGGTACTAGAGAGCCAATAATGTTTTGGAATTAGTTTAGGAATATTTAGGCAAGTTTTGGTGGTTTAGTTATAATCATGCAAAAGTAATTTTTTCAGTGTAAGGAATGAATTGTCAAAATATGAACTTGAACTTCTCCATGTGATTCCAAGAGCTCTGTATGGATTTAGAATTCAAAAATTAGGAAATTGAAATATTATAGAATCCTCTTCATGATGGAAGAATCATATTTTACGCAAGATCTAAGGATTTCTCAAGGAATCTCAACTTTTACAAGTACACCTCATTATTACGATAAAAAGAGGAATTTTTAGGACTTTTATGTGTAATTAGGTTATGAAACCTATTCCATTTATCTTAAAATTTATCTTGGAGTCATAATCATAAAATTTCACTTTAAAAGACCTTTCGAAGCTTCGAGAGAAAAGTTTTCAAGTCTTCTAAGTGCAGATGTGTTGATCCCATACTTAGCGAAAATTTTGATTGCCACATGTCATGATTTCACTCTTATCACCATTTTGTGTCCCTATTTTTAATTTTCAAAGGAAACATAGGGAAAAAATCAGGAACCCAAGTGCAAGCCCTCTTTGGTCCCCATGTGACCCTCTCTAGCCTCACGAGTGTTTAACCCGCTAAACTCATCTCCCTCAAACCGCACCGAGATATTGCCACTTGTAAGAATATTTCTCAAAGAAACCATTTGTGTCCCTCTTTTCAATTTTCTAAGGAGTGATAGTGTACAAAAATGAGTTCCCCCATGCAATCCCTCCTCGTGATTTCTCAAATGACCTTTTTCAACCCCCCGGTGCTTGCCTAGCTTTCTTATCTCCCTCCACATTGCACTAGATTACAAAAATTGTCACAATATATCCAAAATCACCCATTTGTGTGTCTATTTTCCATTTTAAAAGGGGGTAGAGGGGACAAAAATGGGTGCCCATGAGAAATCTTGGCTTTTAACTCTTCTTTTACTCAACTAGGGTTAAATTGTAGTTAATAAGGAGCACAAAAATTAAGCTAACTTTCTAAAATAGAAAGTTCTCTATAGAATCACATGCTAAAAATATTTCTTAAAAATACTAATCTACCATCTATCAACACATCTCAAAAAAGTGAAGAAGAAAAAACAAGGTAAAATGAGTAACTTTCCCAAAATAACATGTTTTAAAAAAACAACTTTCTAAAAATAGAAACTTTCTTGAAATAGAAAATATTCATCAATGAAAGTAATATAAGTGTGTTATGAGTTTCAAAAAATAAGGTTTGTGTAAAAATAAAAATTTCTCAAAATAGTAGCCCCTGACTCTACTTGCCAAAAATAGAAAGTTTCGAGTTTTAAGAGCATAAAGTTACGATTGTCTTTGTTTTCACTCATCTCCCTACTTTTTCTATCATAATATGTGGTTATAAAGTTGTTGCATAGCTCAAAAAGAAAATTAACATTCCAAAAGGATCCTAAAACATCATTTTGATCACATTTTATTCAAGGAGCATGATAGAGCATATCGAGGCACAACAAGTGAAAATCGAGACTTTGTGCGGGCAATCAACAAAGTATTTGAAAAGAGTCAAGAGCCCATTGAAATCCAAAATTCAAGAAGGGCATGTCATCATGATCAATTTAAATGAGAAACTCATCAGGAAATATGAGAACCACCATGTATTAAATTCCTCATCATCTCTTCGAGAAGCAAGTTAAAGTGAGCTAATCAAGTCATCCAAGCATTCAAGCCACCTGTCGCAAAGAATCAATAATTCATCATTTTCCATGGGAAGAATATGAGCAAGAAGGTATGCAACCTCTCCCCAAATCTAATTTCACTGAAGAAGTTCTCTAGAGTTGAGAAAAGTAGATATGTAATAAAGAATGAGGAATCCTCCCAATTTAGTTTGATTTCATTCACCACAATGTTCTTGAATACTCGAGTCAAATGTTATGTAACATGGTCACTCCCCAAGAATTTTTTTTTTTTTTTATTAAACATCCTTTTAACATAAGAAAGGGCCATTGAAAAAGAACCTTAAAAAGGAAGATAATAAAAGAGAGCACATAATACTTCCATATTCTAGTAGGATTCATAAGATGGTAAGGTTCATCGTAGATCCCATAGAGCCTCTTGAGTCAAGGAAGAGTGATCAATCACAACATCCTTCTCTTCACGAAAAACCAAGTATGTCTTCCCCAATTGAGGTATTTCCCACAATGAACAAGATGTGATCCTACTAAAAGCTCTTAAAAGTGCTCCAGTGACCAACACCATGTCCACTCCTAAATAGCCATTCCCATGGATCCAAGAATTTCTTGAAAGTAAACCAAGAACAACACAACAAGCTGTGATGCCCGAACTTGAGCCAACACAAAAATTTTGAGATCTAAGTAGAGGAAAAAGGTGCAGGTTGTTTCCCATCTCTTTAGTGGAACTTCCCTGTGACAAGTATTTGGAAATTTCCCAACCTAAAAAAAGTAAATCATGTTGAAGATATGATTCCATGAAACTATGAATTGACCCACATCTCATTGGGTCAAGATTCACATGAGGTTGACTCTCATTTATTGAAGGAATCCTTTACCCACCTTATTTTTTGAAATAAAGAGTAAAAATAAACAATTGATCAATTGGAGGAGCATGTGAGAACCATTAGTCCCTACATTCAACTATTCTTAGATCCCAATTTAGTACCTCCTTTCCCTAGAGAAGATATTCCTCCAATCGTAGATTTGACCTTGAGGTGACCAAGAAGGAACAAAGTCTATGATGTAAGGGAAGCCTAATGAGATATGGATTGAGAAGATCATCGAGAAAGGAAAGACATTTATCCCGGATGTTCTCTATCTGCTCAAGTATATTCTTGTGACTTTTGAGAAGTGAATAAATAGAGGAAAATATTAAAAAAGAGAAGATATAATTGGATGAGGGGTTCCAACTTGTTTCGAGATGATCTCCTCGACTCTCACACCCCGATGAACAAAAATATGTTTTCATCAGCTATTGATAGTTGTCTCTAGTTTGGGTCCGCATCATGGATGCTAGATATGGTATGATTGAAGATGCCATCTCCGAACTTGAATCTAGTGGACAAAATGCTTTTGAGATTTTTAATGAGGTTTGCAATTGTGTTTAAAGACTTGGGTTCCCTCCACTCACCGAGAATTCATCATTAGAATAACTCATTAATTCCTTCCAGGAGTTGGTCAAGAAAGAGGCAGGTGATTCCCTTTCTTTCAATGAAGATACCTTAGAGTCCCTTTCAACATCAAAAACTCCATTTTTGACATTGCAAGAGATCACAAAAGATGCCTCGGTTAGTGAAAATCCCAACAACTAAAAAAATCAACAATTGTCAACCTTTGGAATAGAGAATCCATTCCCATTTATAGATTTACAACACGAATTTGCATCTTCCCCACATGACCTTTCACCTTCTCATCACTTGTAACCTTTATTCATCTAAAATTGAGTTAATACATTAAATTTTAGCACAAGTACATTTTTTGACATTATATCATGAACAATAAAGTTATAAATCTTGAAAATCACCCTTGATCAAGGCGAATTGGGAGAATTATGATAAAATATGCACATTATTCGGTCGAGGTGGGTTGACGGAGAAATGGAGGAAGAGTAGAGTTTTCCCAATGGGTATTAAAAATATGATTTGACCTTTTCCTTTGCATTGTGGGCTTGGTGGTGAATTTTGGAATAGAGGAACGAGGGAATAATTCCCTCTAGGTCGACATAACTAACCTCGTGCACCTTTTCTTTACTTTTGGCGGTGAATCGTGGTTTTGGAAGAAAGGTGGAACTTTTGAAATATTTTGTGAGTTCAAGGAACTACCAACTTAACCGATTAGTTAATTTTGACAAGGAGTTGGGCATGGTAGAGTTTTGGAGCACCGATAGAACATGGGAATTGTTCCCAATGTTCCCAAAGTGGCCGACTTAACCAACTCCGCCACCATTTCCTTTACTTATTTATGCTTGTGGTGATTGTGGGTAGTCGGGGTACTAATGGATCACAAGAACACTTCCCCATGTTCCAATATAATTGTATTTCACTGATTCTCTTCTCTATGTGGCCAAGGTAGAGATGTAGGGAACATGTGGAACGGAGGAACTATTCCATCTGTTCCTCAAAAGATTGATTTTTCCCAAATCGCTCCAATTTTTGTAAATTTTGACTAACTCTTAGACTATGGGGCTTAGAAAAGTGGGGAAAATGACCAAAACAATAAGAATTTATCCCATGACTTGTGAATTTTCATTGATCTTGTGACAACAACACCATTCACCCTTGTAGCATGAAATGGTAGTGACGGTGACTTGAGATATCAAAAAATATCTTGAAGGCTTAGATAATAATTTATACTTCCATAATATAGATAATTCCAATATATTTCCATTGAGTATTTTATTTCCTCCCAAATCCTCCCAAAATCCCATAATCATCTAGACAAGTTAGCTTTCACTGTTTGAGCCTTCATCCCATGTGCCCAAAATGACCCGATCTTGCTTGATTGATTCCCGACATCAATTTCTTCCAAAAAAATCCCTAAAATGTATTGGTTTCATTTATAACTCTCCTATACAACTCCTAAATGTATTACATCTTCCTTTTCAGCTTTCTCGGAGGGTGTTCACCAATTCAAAAATGGTAAAAATAGCTCTTCCTAGGACTACAAGGATATTCATTCTTCATTAAATCTCGGTGATCTGTTCCATCACCTTAGGAATATATCCCTACACATGAAAGACAATTGGAATTTTTTATCATGTTCCTCTAGGCCAAAATTAGGATGAAATTGAGGAAAGGCCGGCATGAGGAAGCATTTACAAGTGATCGGGGAGGGAATTTTCAAGTGTGGGCTTAGTGTTTATGGTCGATTTGTTCAATTTTTTATGTTGGACATTTGGTATGACAATAGTTGGCTCTAACTTGGGGACATTGAACCATAAAGGGAAATAGAGGACCTCATAAATCTCATGGTTAAGAATACCTGCTTTGAAAATTGGGAAATAGAGTCATTTATTTTCCAACTAACAAAAGAAAATGTCACACAAGGGAAAAACAACACAAAAAACAACATAAAAGGGAAACATACAAAGAGCGGAATGTAAACATGCAATAGAAAGGTAAACATGATGCACCAAACCTACATCGCTTATGGTACATGTGGGGGACAACCCGTTTCACTATAGCACAATTTCATTGTTGAATGTTTAACGATGCATGGGTATCACCAAAGGCCTTTTGATGCAGCCTAGAATTTTCCAGATAACACCCTAGTCACATTGGCACATCACTTAGCCTAGACTGAGTGCTCACTCAAAGTGCACAAAGGTACCAGGTCCCTCTTTAGGGTTGCTATAACAGGATGTTAACATGATGAAGGGAGAAACATATAGATTCATAACTAATCCATCATTCTACAATGCATGCTACCCTCAGATCTATGAAAGAACAAGCTTAAATAGTAATCATGATTAAATTAATAACATGCACTATTCAATTGCACGAGCGACACTTAGATTCAGCCAATATCTTCCGTCTATTAGTAAATGTTGTCGCCAAATCACTGCACCCTCCGAATGGCTAGGATGTGAATAGGACGTTCGGTGTGATTGGGACACATGGGATCACCTCTCAAGTTGTGGGACTTGGGCTCAAGGTGAACCTCCGGAGAAGGCCGGCTTCCTCTTCCTAAACTAAGTGCTATACTACTCCTAGTGTAATAAAAATGGTTATCTAATCCTATGCTAACATTTTCATGGGGTTTTAGGGAAAGAGATTTACAAAAATGAAACTATATTAGGGATGGTGATGCACCAAATAAAGGGTGTTTCTAGACTCAGGAAGGGTTAATTTGAAGAGGGTGTGTGTACCACAGGTCAACTTCACCTACTACAACTTAGAGAGGGTACAAGATACCAAAAACTAAGAGACACGCGTTCCCTTTGTTAAACTTTATCAGACCGAGAAATACAACAGTTTCCCAATGAAGAAGGATGAACTCAAGAAGGGTGAACAAACACCACAACTCAACTGCATGCAATACTCCACCACTTGATAAGCACAGAACTCCAAGAACCTGCAATAGAAACCTAAACTTGCACAGTGTACCTGCAAGTACGAGAAAGGCACAAAGAAGCATAGAAGGATGAAAGGACTGAGATTAGTCACAAACACACACTTTTATTGCTTCAATAATATGCACAATGCATCATACATCGGAAGAGGCAATAGTTTCCATTACAGTCTTGAGGAGGAGGCTTGAAAGTTCTCTCAACACACAAGAACAACTTGCAGAAGAGAGAGGATTCTTGAAAAGTATACACTCGCCTGAGATATCTAACTATCCAACTTGTCTGAACTATTGGAACCCTTTGAAATGAGCTTCCAACTTACATTTATAGAAGAATATGTGAGAAAGAAGAGGAAATGGTCATAATTACATTCCTAAAATGAAGGCCCATGATGTATTTATTATAGTTAGTTGAACCACTTGAGAAGGTTCCATCATGGGTCATTAATTTCCTGATGACCTAGTCTTCTTAATTAATTAAAATAATATTTAAATAATAATAATAAATATTATTATTAAAATATTTAAATAAAAATATTAATTTAATTAACATAATGTCGGACCCCCGTTGACCCGTTTGACTTGAAGAGGAGGGGGGTCCATGTGGATAGAATCTGCACAAATCTCAACTCGGTGAGTTTGAATCCTCTAACTCGGTGTTGCAATCGATTTTGAACCCCACACTAACTCTTTCCTCGCTTTGGAAATCGGATTCTTTTGCTTTGAGTTCTTCGGTATTTTGGCAAGTGCACTCTGCAATCTCAGCTCCAATCAACAATTATGCCACTATTGGGATCTTAGTATGGCATAGGTAGCTATGAGCTACACAATATACTCATTTTTCCAAAAACTAAAAAGATCCTTTATGTTACAATTTGCAACACATAAAATAAGCCCTTAAAAAAATACATTGAATAAGCTAGGGGAAACCAAGAGGACCTTGGAAAAATGTACAGGCAACAACCATATGAATTCTTCCTTAGTCGTGGATCAAAGCTAATAGAAATAAGCTAGCTAAAATTAGCTTGAAACTAAGTATAATATTCCTTTGTAAAAACAAGCTTCTCTCGAACTGGTAAAGAATACTTTTATTATCGATTGGGACGTACATAATGGAAGGGTATAAATATTGCCCTCACTTACGAGTTTCTCAAAGAGACCATTTACAAGTGACAAGGATGTGGCATACAAAATGGCTGACCTGAGATATTTCCGAGTTGACCTTCACATTCAATTCATTTCTAGGAGAAGAAATGCTGAGCAATATGAATCGTTTCATTCTGCACCATAATAAACCTTCATCTCCTGATTCAGGAAAATTTTTATGAAGCCTTGAATAGCGTGACTCCAATCCATCGTACATGGCAGTGAATATTTGTTTCCTGCAACTGCTTGCTGGAAGCGCTAAAAATGGCTTCTACTATACTGCAACATGTCAACTGCCTGGTGCGTGGGAGTTTGCCTCGCGACCACCGAATGCTCAGAGCCCGAACGGGAGTTGGGAGAAGTATGCTGGCAAAGGTGAACTGATCAGGTTAGACATCTGTTTGTTGCATTCGGTGAAACAGTATCAACGCTTCGTGAGGAAACCCGTGTCTTCTGTAAGCTGCAATTATGGTATTCCATGAGAAGGCGTCTCTTTCTTGTGAAAGCATATTCCTGGAAATGCAGGTCTGCAATAGTTGAAGATATGTAGACGGGTTTACAGGGATGTTATGCATGGTAAGTAGAATGTGTGGAGCCTCCTTCACCTATCTCGTGTCATACTCGATTTTGGCCAGGCTAGACCACCACGTCCAATCCTATTAAACACTTCAACTGTCTCATTCCCACGTTCCCCAACTTACCTTCCGAGTGACTCGCACAAAGACTCGGATCCTATTTACACGGCCCATGTGGAAGTATCATGTTGGATAGCCATCGTATTGTCTCCACTTGGCAATTTGATCCGATTTTTCCAACTCGCGGAAGTCTGATCATGGCTTACCACGCAGTTATATTTCCACTTGGCGGTGCTTGCCTGAATCTCCCCTACACGGAGTGAACAACTTGGACTTCCATCGTCAAATCTCTGACCTCGGCATAACAGATTCAAATCCCTGCGTAATGGCTAGGCCACATTAATCCATGGGCCCTGGCCTCAGCTTCGCCGTGCAACCTTGGCAAGATAGTAAAATGTTTCCCATGCGCAGGATTACCTGCGGCTTGCCATGATCGTGCTCCCAATTTTTGGCAGTAGACTCAAACTTCTCCCACACTGGAATATTTTCAATGGCTTGACATCACGTCATTTCCCTTGGCAATGCTCACCTTATTTTCCACGTCTGGGATTGGAGTGCGGGGTTTCATTATCATTTGGCCATATTTCGTTTTGGACAGATGGCCACCGATTTCCACTTTTCCGCTCAGCGTGAGGAGACATCATTTTCTCGGTGCAAACATTTCAGTTGTAGCTTGTAAGGTGTGATAATTTGACGAGAATCCTTTATGCCTGCCAACTTAGTGACTCGTTGAAGATGCTCATATAATTGCAAAGAAAAATGTGCCTCATGAATATTCTGATATGAAACAGTTCCACCTCTATGAGATTCTCTTCTATGAGTTACATCGTAAAACCAGTAAGGTCTCAATAGAGAATCTTTGTAATAAATTTCATCAGGTCTCCCGGTAACACTCTCACTATCACTTAATCAATTTTCATAAAAATATCTTGAAGGAAAATCCCGAATTTGAGGATGCATTCGATGCTGAACAGATAACAACATAGTTGGACAACCTGCTTGTTGGAAGTGCTCAAAAGAATTCTTACTATACTGCAACATCCCTACTGCCTGTGCACCGAACACTCGGCCGAGGAAGGTCTGAACACCATTATAATTCGCAGCTCTTTTTAAAATGTCGGTTTGACTCAATTTTACATTGGTATTCTATGGTGCTTATACTATCTTCCTGGGTCGATAGAAGTCCTTCCATTATGTAATTACAAACCCGAGATTCAATGATGTTGAACCTCCCATATCTGCATAATTTCATATCATCTCGGTCAAACAAGATAATTCTCCCAAGTGGTTAGTCGAGCATTGTCTTAATGGATTAAACCTGGCATCATGTTGACTTTGACTCTCCCTGACTTGGCCTTCAGATCTTTTTGCATCGATCTCCACCGAGATCCTTGTACAGTTCCTTTCATTTGTCAATTTTCAACGAGCTATATTTTGCATTAACAAGACCATCGTCGAGCTCTTACAACTGAGAGTCTCTACCGAGATGATTTCAAGATGACTATCAATTTGACACGGATTCTCTATCAACTCGACCCCGAACTCTTCACTGAGTTGAGATAAACTGGGTGCCTTTCGATGCTAGGTGATCTCTCATATGCAATTTAAGAATTATTTTTAATTTTTGTATCTTGATAATAACTGGAGATGGGTTCCTGGGACTACTATTTTCATTTTGAACGTGATAGGACCCTGTTGTCCAATCTTGCCATGTGTGTAAAATTGGATAACATTTTTGGCAACCTCTCGGGGATGATTGCCTGCTAAGCATGATTCTAGTAGCCTTAAGTCATCCATTGGGCATGGAGTCTATGTTGGAATCCTAAAAGTAGTATGATTTTCTTTGACACATCCCGGAATCTCCTTGAACATTGCCGATATCCTAGACCTCCCTGGAATGCTAAGCATGAAGTATACTAAATCTGTTGAATGCTTGACATCCATGGAACACTGCAAAAATTTGAATGAAGTAGATTTTGAACTGTTATGGAAACCTTGAACCTTCTTCTCCTTGACACCTTCCAATGATGAAACAAAGTGCAGAACAACACAAAACACAACAACAAGGAAAGCAAAACAACAACACGCAACAATGTGCATAAGCACTTGGAGGAAAACACCTAATTTAACTATACAGGGGGTGGAACGCTTCTCAAAAACAAGCTTTGAGATGTATCCCATTCACGTGAATGGGTAGTTCTTCTCCATTGAGCCTAGATAGACGAAATGAATTTGCCTCTTTGTAACTTGTGATGATATATGGCCCACTCCAGAGAGCGTCAAACTTGGCATGCCTGCCTAGTTTGGCCCTGTCTTCATCCCATTTGAGAACTAAATCTCCCTCTTGAAAATGCCTGTCAGACGCCTTCTTGTCAAAAGATTTCTTAACTTGAGCCTGATGCTGCTCCAAAGTTTTCATAGCCTTGTCTCATACTTCCTCTAACTCCATGAGTTCAGCAAACCTTATTGTCAGAGGATCACTCTCTATAACTTCAAGTTGATGAGCTAACTCCAAAGAAGGTAACTCCAATGAGAGTGGGGTTTTCCTCTCTTCCATATACAAGAATGAAAGGAGAATTTCCGATGGCCCTTTTAGGTGTGATCCGATCTGCCCATAAAGGCAAGTCTTAAGCTGTGTATGCCAAGTCCTCTTGTTAGTCTCCATTGTGCGCTTAATAATCCTTATGAGGTTTTTGTTGCTAGACTCAGCCAATCCGTTTCCTTGAGGATAGTAATTGGACGAAGTTTTGAGGTATACCCCATTTTTAACAGCCCATTCACTCAATTTCATACCAAGAAAAGCAGCGCATTTTCTGAAATGACTGTAAATGGAACACCGAACCTCGTCATTATACCCTCCAAAAAATCTAGAACTACCTTTTCATTGCTCTCTTTTAATGCTACCGCATCTTTCCATTGAGTAAAATAGTCTATTGCAGTAAGGACCCACTTATGTCCGTCACTGGATGGAGGATTAATCATTCCGATGAAGTCCAACCCCCATTGAACAAAGGGTTGATCCACTTGAATTGGATGCAATGGAAGAGCTGCCAGCTTCTGCTTACCTGTGAAAAAGGCACATTCCTTACATTTCCTTACCCAAAGATGGGCATCCTTGAATAAATCTGGCCAATAGTAGCTAGCTCGCATGATCTTGGTAGTTGTTGTTCATGTAGAATAATGTCCTCCAGATAGGCCATTATGAAACTCTTCTAGTATCTTCTTGACTTTGCATTCGGTCCTATGCACACCTTTGAAGGAGGACGCTGTTCAAATCTTTTCGAAAGAGAATGCTATCTACCAAAACATATGGGATAGATTGAAGACGGAAAGTTCGTCTTTGGTTTTTATCCATGTTTTCTGGGTATGCTCCTGAGAAGATGAAATTCTTCATTTTGGATAACCAATCAGCTTGATCAACATCCTCATCAGTATTTAGGAGTGTCACGTCCTCATTACTTTTTGATTCCATGTCTGTTGCAAGTTGTTGACATAAACCCTTACCTCTGACAAGTTTAGTGACTTTGATGTGCATGTCATACTCCATTACCTTCGTGATCCATCTAGCACACTTTTCATTCATTTCTTTGTTCAGAAAAAACTCCTTGACACTTGGATGAGACACCATCAGATGAATCTTGTTGTTGGACAACATGTGCTTGAATTTCTTCAAAGATTGAATAACCGCAAAGACTTGTTTTTCAATGAATGAGTATTTGAACTCGTAGTCTTTGAGGGATTGACTGAAGAAAGCAATTGGTTGCTCCATCAGGTTGTTGTTTTGTTGGGTGAGGATCCCTAAAATACTCTCTTGACCTGCAAAAGCATAAAGGATAAAATATTTGTCAAACCTAGGGTTCACCAGCATGGGAGCTTGAGAAATGGCTGTTTTGATGGCTTGAAGCTTTCTCGTCTTTCCTTTGTCCATGAGAATGGCATGTTTTTCTTGAAGATGGCTGTCAAGTGGTTTAGCCAATGTCACGAATTGAGGGATGAATCTCTGCACGAAATTTATGGTTCCCAAAAAACTCTGGAGGCCCATCCTGTGACTTGGGAGAGATAAGGACATAATTGAATGAATCCTGGCTAGATCGATTGATAATCCTTCTGCTGAAACAACATGCCCCAACAATTTTCCTCGTATTGTGAAAATACATTTCTTGGGGTTAAGTGAAACCCCAAATTCCCTACACCTTTAGAAAACTTTCCTTAGATGCGTGATGTGATCTTTTGCATGCTTAGAGTATACAGTTATATCATCAAGGTAAACCAAAATAATATCGTTGATTAGTCCCTTAAATGCCATGTCCATGGCTCTTTGGAAAGTAGCCCGGCATTTGACAATCGAATGGCATTTTATTGTAGGCATACACGCCCCACTTGGTAGTGAAATCCGTTTTGAATTGGTCGGATTCTTGGACTAGGATTTGATTGTAACCTGAATATCCATCGAGAAAAGAAAATCTTTGAGCTCCTGCCACCGTTTGAAGGATCTGCTCCATCGATGGAAGAGGATAATGGTCTTTTAATGATGCACGATTCAAATCCCTGAAATCTACACATAACCGAGATCTCTCCATTCTTCTTCCTCACGGGCACCAAATTGGCTACCCATGAGGAATGCTTGATGGGAAAAATTATACAGGCCTTGATGAGCTTGGTTAGCTCCTTTCTCATTAGTGGCTCAATTTTGGGATTAATTGGTCTGTTTCTGATGAACTGGCTTAGCATTAGGATCTAGTTCGATGGTATGTTGTGCTAGACCTGGATCAAAACCACGCAGATCTTTATAGCTCCATGCAAAGATGTCATGATACTCTTGAAAAGTTTGATGAAAGCTTCTTTCTCTTCAGAAGTACACACTTTTCCGATCTTAAGAAATTTTTCATTTGATACTTCAACTTCCTCAAAATATTCTTCTCTGACCACCATGTTAGGGCTTTGTCTTGTGGCTTGGTCATCTGAATTGAAAATGGATTCCAAAGTGACTAAACCTTTTGGTAACTTGTTGCTTTTCAATTGAATAATTTTCTCACCATATGACTCCTGCAACTTATCTTGATTCTTTGTAGCAAACTCCGCCTCTTCAGTAGGAAGAGGACAATTTGTTTATCACTATCAAACACTTTCCAACTACTCACATTATCGGGGATTCATTGGTCAAACCACCATTTTAACAAATTGCTGCCCTCCTTTCATGATATCAACTGGTATGTTGTATTGTGAACCAATTGTAGCAAGCCTATCTACGCATCTTCATTTTGACCTCTAGGAACTTCATGGATTCCAAAAGCTTCGAAATCTTCAATCGGGTCCCAAAATCGATTCTTATATGATTTTAAAAGATCATTTTTGGATGCACTAAGTGCTTGAAACTTGATGAACAACTAACTCACTATCTCCAAAAATAGTGGGCCTTGATTCCCTTCCTTTGGGCTAGCTGAATTCCTTGCACAAGAGCACGGTATTCAGCAACATTGTTAGTGAAATTGAACCTGCAACCGGAAAGATGAGAAGTACTTAAATCCCTCTCGAGAAATTAACATAACACCAAGATCTTGGATCCATTCTTAATTCTTGAGCCATTGAAGAAAAATTACCATAGTCCTTTAGAATCACTTGGTGTTTTGACAAGTTGTGGTATGATCGTATCTTCTTCATGGATACGTAAGTAGCCAATCCTATTTCTTCCAAGACCAAAGAAACCAGCTTCTTCTTCCGCCAATACATCAAGATAGGATCGTGATCGATGATTTCTACTTACTTCATCCAACAAAGTATCGGGACTTCTTCAACAAGGGTGGTTGGTTCATGATCAACATCTTCCTCTTCCGGATCACCGATGGTGTAATTTCCATTTATGGGACTAGAAGGTGTAGGGTTCTACATGATTATGGCGATTGGTTCCGCCCTTATAGTTATTTTGGTTCCGTATCGAGTCCCGAGAATCATATGCAACCAATCGGGTGATAGGTAACCGCCCATCTTGGCAAAGGAAATCCCGTGATAGGCAGATGGAAAAGGGGAGGGAGATCGACATCGATATGTCTTGGGTGAATGACAAGCTTGGGCATGCGTGGATGGTAAGTTGAAGTCCTTTGATAACCTTGCAAGTGCCATCTAGCTGAAAAACCCCTCTTAATGGCACATATTGTAGGCCTAGTACATCTCGTGATTTGTTTAGGCATGACAGAGCTACCGGCACTTAATCGATCATGTAATTATGTACCGGATGGTCGCCAATGATCGGGGAAATGTAGAATGGCGGTGATTTGTTTACCATAGGAATGATTTTCCCTTTGGTTGACACAAAATTGTTGCATTTATCACTCCATGGCTTGGTGACCTTTATTTGGTTGTACTAAAACTATTCGTGAGCTTCTCGCAATAGGTTTCTTTGGGAGGGGATCGAGAGTCGTCCCACATGGTAACACTTAGATTGGTTTTCTTCATTTGTTCTATTATCTTTGTCAAGGGAATTGCTCCAACTTTGATGACACTTTTTTTGGGCATTGAGGTCCTCCTTTGTAAAATGTTTGTTGGGTACCATGATGCCGGAGAACCATCGCCTCACGCCGTGGCTAGTTGGTGTTTCGGTGATTTCTTTCCTCGCATTTTTATCAACCGCCATTTGAAACCGGGTTGAGAAGTGGACGCTAGATCAGCTTCGAGAGGTTGAGGATCTATTGCTCTCTTTTTGGAACAGTGTTTCACGCCACCGATGAAGAATCTATATTCAATCCAGCAAAAATCTTCTGCTTGCCAGTTTAGCAAAGCGGATTCTTCAGGTGCCTACGGTTGATCTACTGCTTGCATAGATGAATTGTTTGTTAACTCTGAAGGGGTAGATACACTTTGAACCATAAGGGCTTGGCTAAGAACCCCATTGGGACAAAGATTTTGATTGTGAGGTTGAGAGCAAGGATAACACCATTCGTAGTCTTGAACTAGATTATTTTGAACAGGTACTATAGCTCTAGATGAGCTAGCTACAAGAGGGTTTTGAAAGTTCAAGGGCCTAACATTTGCAACTTGACTTGTAGTTTGATTTCGAGGCTGATTGTTCCCTTGAAAAGGAGAACAGTTAGCTTGATACTGCTGATTTTGTGGCTGATACGGACGATTGTATTGAAATTGTTGCCTTTTGAGTGCAATGAGCTCATTTCAAAATTTTGCAAGAAGTAGTGACTTGACTTCAAATAGGTCATTTGAAGAGGCAGGGAAGATTGATATGGTTGCTTGAAGTCTACTAGAATAGAGCAATGATAGGTAGGGTGATGATTCGTAAGATCCGGAGAAAAGGGCATTAGTGGTCATGGAGCTATCTTTCCAGCCTGAATCAAAGAATTCTTTGCACTTATGGCAACTTCGTAAGCATCAGGAAGTGTAGTCCCTCCCATGGACTGGATCATAACTACTACATCACTATTCAAGGCTCGCAAATAGTACAAGAATGCATTATGTGCAGAAGGCTTTACGAGTGCCGGAATCCTATTCCAAGTCCTATGGAATCGGAAGTTGAAATCACTCATGTATTCTTGGGAAGCTCTCTTTATAGTAGTAAGTTGTTCCAAAAGTGATAGGTGATCACTTTTGTCTTCAAATTGTTTACATAGCTTTTCTCCCAACTCGTCCCAAGTGGTTATAGTGCCAACACCTAACCCGCGAAACCATTGAAGCACTTTTCCCTTGAATGAGGTAGCAAGAAGTCTAACTGCAACGTTGTCTTCAGTGATATTATGTACTACGCAGATGCTGGCTACATCAAAGATATGCTCCACTGGAGTAATGTGAGTTTCCCCACGTAGAAGGGTAAAATTTTGAGTGCCGCAATAGGTATCGGGTCACGTTGAGCCAACATAAGAGGAATGCTAGATCATAGTCGATTTTGGCCAAAGCTAGACCACCACATCCAATCCTATTAAACAATTCAACTGTCTCATTCCCACATTCCCGACTTACCTTCCGAGTGACTCGCACAAAGACTCGGATCCCGCTTACACGGCCCGTGCGTATATCATGTTGGATAGCCATTGTATTGTCTCCACTTGGCAATTTGATCTGATTTTCCAACTCGCGGAAGTCTGATCATGGCTTACCACGGTTATATTTCCACTTGGCGGTGCTTGCCTGAATCTCCCCTACGCGGAGTGAACAGCTTGGACTGCCATCGTCAAATCTCCGACCTCGGCATACCAGCTTCAAATCCCCACGTAACGGCTCAGCCACATTAATCCATGGGCCTCAGCTTCGCCGCACAACCTTGGCAAGATAGTAAAATGTTTCCCATGCGCGGGATTACCTGCGGCTTGCCATGATCGTGCTCCCGATTTTTTGGCAGTAGACTCAAACTTCTCCCACGCCGGAATCTTTTCAATGGCTTGACATCACGTCATTTCCCTTGGCAATGCTCACCTTATTTTCCATGTCCGGGATTGGAGTGCGGGGTTTCATTATCATTTGGCCAGATTTTGTTTTGGACAGATGGCCACCGATTTCCACTTTTCCACTCAGCGTGAGGAGACATCATTTTCTCGGTGCAAACATTTCAGCTGTAGCTTGTAAGGTGTGATAATTCCGACATAATCCTTTATGCCTGCAACTTAGTGACTCGTTGAAGATGCTCATATAATTGCAAAGAAAACTGTGCCTCATGAATATTCTGATATGAAACAGTTCCACCTCTATGAGATTCTCTTCTATGAGTTACATCGTAAAACTAGTAAGGTCTCAATAGAGAATCTTTGTAATAAATTTCATCAGGTCTCCCGATAACACTCTCACTGTCACTTAATCGATTTTCATAAAAATATCTTGAAGGAAAATCCCGAATTTGAGGATGCATTCGATGCTTTGAAAGATAACAACATAGTTGGACAACCTGCTTGTTGGAAGTGCTCAAAAGAATTCTTACTATACTGCAGCAACATCCCTGCTGCTGGTGCACCGAACACTCCGAGGAAGGTCTGAACACCATTATAATTCGCAGCTCTTTTTAAAATGTCAGTTTGACTCAATTTTACATTGGTATTCTATGGTGCTTATACTATCTTCCTAGGTCGATAGAAGTCCTTCCATTATGTAATTACAAACCCGAGATTCAATGATGTTGAACCTCCCATATCTGCATAATTTCATATCATCTCGGTGGCCAAAAGATAATTCTCCCAAGTGGTTAGTCGAGCATTGTCTTAATGGATTAAACCTGGCATCATGTTGACTTTGACTCTCCCTGACTTGGCCTTCAGATCTTTTTGCATTGATCTCCACCGAGATCCTTGTACAGTTCCTTTCATTTGTCAATTTTCAACGAGCTATATTTTGCATTAACAAGACCTCGTCGAGCTCTTACAACTGAGAGTCTCTACTGAGATGATTTCCGAGATGACTATCAATTTGACACCAGATTCTCTATCAACTCGACCCCGAACTCTTCACTGAGTTGAGATAAACTGGGTTCCTTTCGATGCTAGGTGATCTCTCATATGCAATTTAAGAATTATTTTTAATTTTTGCATCTTGATAATAATCAGAGATGGGTTCTTGGGACTACTATTTTCATTTTGAATGTGATAGGACCCTGTTGTCCAATCTTGCCATGTGTTTCAAAATTAGATAACAGTAAATACAAAAGCTCCTTATAGTATTGTCAATCTATACCGATGCACGTATGGAACCTGATTCAATGATTGATCATATAGGTACATTCTTTGTTACACATACATACATATCTTAGTCATACATCCAGCTCTCCTCTCTACTATGTACCTAACATCACCTATAAATATAGGGTGGGACTTACCCTTCACCACTTATCTATTCCGTAAATAGGCCGTATGCTATTAATAGCCACATGCCGCTATAATCATAGCCACACATGCATGTGTGCTATCTATAGTCCTCTTGCGCTTAATCAAGTATCAACTCTATTCTCAACTTGTCTCTATGCATAAACACTTCAAACCACTTCTCCAAAGATAGAAAATTCTTGGCACGCACATCTCTCGGATTGTTGGTGTGTTCTCGCATGCCATCTCCTAATAATAGGTTTTCATGTTCAAGCTCGGTTAAGCCATTAGATCTGAACTTACCTTCCTCGCATTGGGTCCTTCCTATCCTTTTACACCCTTGGTTCCGTAACTTCTATCCGTGTAGACTCCTTGTGTGGTTTTGACAAGTATTCTTTGATCAACATTACCCCTCACTAATCTCTCATTTTCACCCAGATAATGGGTATCTCAAAATATTGAAGGAAAGAATAGAAGAATGGAAAGAATAAGAATGAAAGATTGTAGAGAAATAAATATTTTTATGAGTTTATGAGGCAATCTGCCTTTGTATCACTGCGGCAAGATCAACTATAGATACTCCTTTATTTTAGGCTCTAATACCTACCATTCGAGTGAGTGCTTACTTTAATTTTCCTAGGATATCCACAACAATGGATTCCAACTCATCCCTCACAATTTCGCTTTCTCATTTTGCAAAAACCAACACAACACTCGACATTGATCTCATTCTACTTTCTAAAAGGTCCATCTTCTCATGTAATTAGCTTTCCAAGATCTTCGAGCTGAGTCTTGTGCGGCTCTGTGCTTTGCTTTCGTGGCCTCATGCTTTTGTTTAACCATTGGTAATCTTTCGCACACCCCCAATGTCTCATCTTTCAACTCTACAACTCTGCGAATAAAACCCGAGCTTGATTCAATCATGCCCTAGGTGGAAACTCCATAACCTAACCCTTTTCTATCTCCCTACTTTTCTCAAACCCTTCACCACCGGGGACACAAGCTTCTTGTCACACAGATCTGGTTGTCACGCTTGGTTTCACACCCTTCGCACCTTAACTCGATCACTCGGCTCTTCACACTTGGCTCTTTCTTCAAATACTCTTAGTCGCAATGGTAAAAATGAATCCACATCCCATCCTTATATAATTTTTTCAAATTTTGATGCATTTATTACTCCTTCACCTACCAAATATCCCCTCATTCATTGAATAAATCCATTCATTCTACGCGGTACATCTTCGCGCCCAACTATAACCTTCTAGTGCACCTTCCTACCCTCTGGTCACAGACTTCTCTCCTGTGTGTGCTCCTACACCCGAGTACCTCATCACTGTACCTTCTCCTGGTAGCTAACATGGCCTCCACTTACCTCGCGTTATACTGTTCTTTCATTAATCTTTATCCTTGGTCACTTTTGAGAAGTGATCTTCTTTGGAATTAAAGCACACCCGTAGAGCTCTTATTCCTTTCACCTTTCAATTCCCACGTCTTTTTCTTGGATAACTACAACCACCCCACACGAAAAGCATGTAGTCCTCTCAGTGCATAAAAATTCTTCATACCATGATTAGATTCATGCACGCAAGCGTGCTTATTACACAAAAACAACAACTAAATTGAAAAAGCATATCGACAATGAACGAAATACATAAATGAAAACCTAAGATAAATGGCACATCGCCTTATTACAAACACCAAGAAAACTTATTTATAGTAGGGCTTCAACCTACTCCCATTAAAGAATCGGGTAGCCATGTTCCATCAAGTACTTCAAATTAGCCGAAAGCACTGATTCAAGTATAGAAGTGATAACATATGACCCTAACCAATGTACTTTGAACTTTCCGGATGGCTCAAGAACTTTGAGTCATAAAGAAACACCATTTATACAATCTCAAACTTTTTATCCCATATGTTTCTATCATGCCATGCCTTCCCGATTGGCCTTTTCTTGCTTCGGCTCCATTGTGTTATGGCTCAAAGACTCATCCAATTAAATCATCTTTTGATACACTCTTCTAAATCCTATTCATCGCCTAGACCTCCAACACATGCAATGTGCAAAGAAGGTAACATAAATTCTATAAGGAGAATAGCTTCCAAGCACCAAACACATACCGAAACGATGTGGCTTTGTTTAATCTCTTGTAAGTTGTTCTATATGCCCAAAGCACAAATTTTTTTATACTTTGTCATCTCAATCCTTTCTTCCAACATCACAAATTGTTGTCAAAGTCCTGCTCAAATTCTTGTTCAAGGCCTCAAGTAGTTCCATTTACCCGAGGATGATAAGGTGTAGTTTTATGGTGTGCAACTATAAACTCATCTAATAGGATCCTAATTGTCTCGCTCAAGAATTTTGTACCTCTATCACTTTTCAATATTAAGGGACACCCATATCTTGTAAGAACATTCTCCCATAGAAACCTAGCTGCGTAGGCTACCGTATAGTCCTTAGTAGGTGCTACTTCTTCCCTCCATGTGAGATAATCTATGGAAGTAATGATATAGCGTGACCTACCTCTACTGGCGGATGATGGCGAAATAGGCCCTACAAAATCAATGGCCCATTTCTCAAATGGTTCAAGACTAGTAATTGGTCTCAAAGGCATCTCATCTCTTTGCCCTGGTTTTCCTAGGCATCGATAATGATCACACGCCTTACAATATTCTTTACGCTTTTATATAATGTCTCCCACCATAATCCAGCACATAGGATCTTCCGAGAAGTTGCATCACCCGCATAATGTCCTCCCGTAATACCACTATGAGCTTCTTCCATAATATCCTTACGTTCATGTTCCAATACACAACAATGTAATAATTTATCTTTTCTTAGCTTGTAGAGGTCACCACTGATTAACATAAATTGTGCCATGCGTATATCAAGTCGCTTCTTTTTCTATAATACCCTCTCGATGATTTTTCCTATAATATATTGTATGACCTAAAAATTTGCGCACCTCATTTTGATTGGTAGGTGCTTCTGTGTCTAAAATGATTGCAACATTGGGTCGGATCAACTAGCAAACCTTCCTTGCAGATTATATGTCCTAGAAGTATTCCAAATGGTGTAGCAAATATGCACTTCTTGATGTTCAAAGAGATACTCAATTGTTTGCATCGTTCAAAAATTAAGCGTAAATTGTCACAATGTTTTTCACAAGCTCATACATTGTCCAATCATCTAAGTAGACTGTAAGAAGTTGTGAATAAAGTCTTTAAATTCCTGTATAACTATTCATGAGAATACAAAGGTGTGTTTTTCAATCTAAAGGGCATCACAATATAGGCAAAAATTCCCTATTCAAAAGAGTAAATTTTGTCTTTTCTTGATCCTCCCTGAGCAATCCTAACTCGATGATACTTGGAAAATCTATCTCGTGAAGGAATATATTTTGAGCCCCGCAACTCCTTCTAGTATTTCCTCAATGAATGGCATAGGGAATGAATTTGTGATGCATGCAAACATTGTGTCCCCCGTAGTCCACACATATCGTAATCTATCCATCCTTCGATACGATCACCATTGGGCTAATCCATTCGAAATCATCAAGGGCTCGATAATTATAGATTTTAACATTTGATCAATTTCTTCTTTTACCTTTTCACAAAAATTAGGATTCATTTTGTAAGGTCTCTTTCTAACTAGCCATGCACCATTCTTTAGTTTGATCTTCATTTCCCCAAGTGATTCATGCACACCTTTAAGTTCATGATATCCTCGAGGGAATAAGTCCCGATAATCTCTCGAGTAACTCAATGATCCTCGCTACCTTCGAATCGACCGGTGATATCCAATTATGGCCTAGGCTCAACCTCCAAACCTATATTCACCTTCTTTGTCTTCATGGGTTTGTGGTAGGTGCACGTATCCTTGTCTGCAATGTCCAAGACCTCGCGCACCCCATGTGAATGTTCAATATCTAGGTTCTCAACTTCCTCGTCATCCACAATATAAACCATCTTTCTTTTCTCTTTCTCAATGCATAGACACATTCAAGTAGTAAGGAGTCTATTTCTTCTTCCTTTTCAAAACATGCTCCAAAATCTACCTCACCGAATAATTATTGAATATACTCTTCGCTTTTGCACTATCTCCCATAGTTAAACATTTGAAAATTTTAACGCCTCGTCTACTCGGAGGTTTAATTCGAAAAGTAGTCAAAAGTCTCGGATCATTTCGTAGTCAAATCTTGCAGCTTTCTAGTTTCTTGATGTAGTTCTCCGCATATACATACCAAGTGTCTGCATGCTTGTAGCGTAGAATACAGTCTATACATCTAGAGTGAAGATGGTAATGCTTCCTCTCCTACTGTCTCGGGAGTCTCTCACATTTTTGAATGTGATGTCGAATGAGCAGAGTTGATCACCATGATAAGTGTAGATTTGTGTAGGTGCATTGTCCCTTATAAACCTAGTAGACAAAGCTATTCTAATTTCTTCCTAGTTTTTAAGATTATCTCTGTGGAGTACCCACCAACGCGCTACTGTATTCTTGTAACTTGCGTAGTGTATATACTTCAACATATCTCTCCTTGTACTTTGATCTGTCCATTGTGTTTCCATGGCCTTGAAAGGTAGGAAGATCTTTTGTCCCCTGTATACCAAGGTACTATGCTACCTATCTCGCCGAATTGAACAAAGTCCATTTTTGCACATAAACACACCTTTCACCTCGTGCCCTACTAATTCATATGTACCAGTGGGCCCAATTTTCACATGAAATGCTCATAATATCACTAATAGAATGAGAATCCTCCCACCGTAAGATTCCTTCTTTTTTTGGCTCATTGACCTCTCGGGTCCCGAATAACATGTACATAGAATTTGTTTAAATCATCCTCACTTAGAGGCTCAACATATGGTGTAGAATTTTCATCTCATAAAGGTATTACAACCCTTTCCTCCTTGTTTTCAAAGCTGATAAACCCCTTATTGAATCTCAAGTCAGCATTATTCACATAACACTAAGGGCGCCCAAGAAATGAGGTGGAAAATTGTTTGCTTCAACAAGTGCTAATACCTAAAAATCTCCAAAGTGAACTTGGCCCCTATTATAGTTATAGATGCATCCTTCAAAACTCCTATGGGAGTTGCCTTAGTTCGGTTTGCCATAAATAACACATTAGATGATGGTTGTAATGAAGGCCTCCCCATTTGTACCAATGCATCTAATGTAAGCACATTTACTTCCGCCTGTATCAATTAATATGTTGCTCAATAGCCACCCATCCACAAAAAAAGTGAGAGTAATTTATTTGTCATAGTCAATGCGATGAGGGGGAAGATTTGTATGCAGAATCACTGTTCAATCTCAAGACTTACGTGTGAGTGTTCCCTTTAACAAAATTCCTAATTGCGAATAATGTTCTCTGGTGCAACATCTTGCACACCTCCCGTAGATCATTGATATCGTTTGGACTATCTCTAATGCTCTATTTTTTCTTGTTTAGGTACTATATCTCACCCTAAAGATTCCTTATCACTTCCATGGTATCTTGGAAAACTTCCTTCTAATGAGCATGATCCGGGTACCTCGAATGCAAAACCTCCTCCTTTGTGATCGTAGTCTTTCGGTGCAATTCTTCTCTTCGTGTGTGCCGCTTCAACACGTGTAGTAATCTTCACTATCAATGCCTCGAGTCCTTCTATTATCTTGGGCATCCATTGATGCTCTACCATGCTTATACTGATTCTAACAATCCTGGCAGACCTTTGTTTTCTTGCTTATGCTGCTTACTCGATGCTCATATAAGTCAAGGCACTCTTCATAGCTATGGTTCTTTCCACGTAAAGAACATGCAATATTCGAGGACATTCGTGCCTATAGTGGCGAGGAGATCTACACGTATAACATGTTCCACGAGGGAACTCATCTCTTCCTCCACCACGGGCTCATCCCGCATATCCACAACGATATCCATGTCCCCTTCCACGACCCCCTTTAAAACGCCCCTCATTCCTGTCATAGTGCATTTGATTATGATCCCGATCCCGGTGTTCATTCTTATCCTTATAACTATTTGTTATACTTGTTTGTCATACCCCAAGGTCTATAACATCTTGGATCTAACCAATCAACTGACAATCCTCGAGTATCATGGGTCGTGGACCTGCAAATTTTGCAAAATCAAGATACATTCTTCCTTATCGCATCTTTGTAACAAAGGACAATGACTAGCATCATGATTCAAATGAAAAATCTCACAGTCCAATAGTAATGAGCGTACAGATTTGTAAGGGAAACTATCCTTGGTATGACCCTCCACTTCACAATCTATGCACTAAATTCCTAAGCGCGTTTCATGGGCTGAATTTGCTAATAGCTTCTCTAATCGCTTTGCCATGGTCAGCAAGTTTGTGCCTCTAGGAATGGGCTAACTGGTAGTGTCAATGCTCCTAATCGCCTCAAGCATGTAAAGCTTCTTCCATCGCTTTACACGGATCGTGTATGACTTATGTGACATCGCCCTTCTAAAAGGTGTAAATAATCCTCCAACGAACCACTTGTGCATGCTTGGATAGCATCAATATCATTAGATAGCTTAGATAGAAGTGTCTTAAAATGAACACCATACTCATGCACAATATTAGTAGTGCCTTGCTTGATATCATTGAGCGCACTTATACTCTTCTACTCAAACTCGGGATATGAAACTCTTTAAGAAAGCATCTCTCAATGCTACATAATCCACACAAGTTTGATCAGGGTCAAACTTCCTATACTAGTCATGTGTGCACGACCTTGTAATGTAGTGGCAAATTGAATTGCATTCACTCAACATCTCTGTGATCCCTTTAGCGCACCATAATATTTCACACACATGCACATGTTTGGAAACATCCTCTATACCTCTATACTATGGGAGACGAAGAGACATCTCCATATAGATATTTCGTGGTTGCTACGGATCTTGGCCACCCGATCCAGGAACCTCCCGTGTTCCCTATGACGTTAGAACCACCAGATCCACCTGGAACTAGAACCACCTATATCTCTTCATCTCGCCACCCGTAGTTGGAATAGGGCCTATTGATGTACTCCCTCGTGCTCGATAGTAGTACTATATTGTACCCCTATAGTCCGTGTGAGGTAGTGCCACTTACATAAGTGAATGCAACATTCTACGTGCTCACATCTTGTGTGGATGATGCACCTAAGAATGATTTTCCAAATGACATTGAAGTCATCTATCTTTCCATTGATGCACTTGATCCTTGACTTACTCCCGATCTCATACTTCCCAAGTTCATTTGCTGGTTACTTGTCGCATTACTGAATCTTGAAAAACCAAGTGCAAGGGCTAGGTCACTGTGTGGATTAAGATGCACACCCACGGTCTAGGTTGTCTCTTATGGTGCACTTTTGTGTGAGGCCGAGGGGGTATCTCTATCATGCTTTCCAAGATGGGGAGTTCTAGATGATCTAGCTTCACGTCTTCTATGTGAGCTACAAATCCTCACGAGCCATCTCTCTCCTCAACGCCATACTCTCTCGCAATGGAATGCTACTTCTCTATCTCCCTCTCACGTGCCTCATTATACTTAAGCCGCCTTTCTCTCTCTCGCATTTTTGCTACTTGCTCGCCATCTTAAACCAAACTCGTTCTCGCCATCGCACTTGGAAAATTTTAGTTAGCCATCAGTTTAATCTCCAGGTTCAAAGTTACCATTAAGATCTTGATCACCAGTGGAATACCTTGCAAATATGTTCCTCTTGGATACTGTAAAAACTAGAATTCAGCTACCTCGGGCAAGAGTACGTCGAAATTGAATATTCTAGAATATAACTATTTAGAACACCATGAAACCACATATCCACCACGTGAGTCTAGATCAGATTAGCATCATAGAGGGCCTGAAATTATTCTTGTGTCTAGATAAGTGCGCGATACCTCCAATTCTCCTTTGAGATGCATAAGCAAAGTAAGCCACTCATATAGTTCCACTTTGGAAAGATAGCAAAAATCTCTCATACAGTTCTCGTTCCACCCAAGTGTGTGTGTTAAACTCAAATCTAATGTTGAACCGCCATGCATATTCTTCCTCTAGATCATGTATGCATTCCTCAATACTTGCTAGAGTTAAACGATACGTCTTCATCGCTAACCATCCTAAAAAAAAACTGAAAAAGATGTCCCGACAAGGGAACCAATGATGTAGCATAGAATTTACGAGATAACACCCTAATCGCTAACACATCACTCACCTAGACCGAGTGTAAACTGAAAGCGCACAAAGCTACTAGGTCCCTCTTTAGGGTTGTTGTAACAAGATGTTAACATGATGAAGGGAGAAACATATAGATTCATAACTAATCCATCATTCTACAATGCATGCTCCCTCAGATCTATGAAAGAACAAGCTTAAACAAAGTAATCATGATTGAATTAATAACATGCACTATTCAATTACACATAGAATGACACTTAGATTCAACCAATATCTTCCGATACATTAGTAAATACAAGCTCCTTATAGTCTTGTCAATCTATCTTTGATGCGCGTATGGAAGTGATTCAATGGTTGGTCATATAAGTACATTCTCTATTACACATATATACATCTCTTAGTCATACATCTAGCTTTAGCTCTATACTATGTACCTAACATCACCTATATATATAGGGTGGGGACTTGCCCTTCACCACTTATCTATTCTAGAAATAGTTCATATGCTATTAAATCCCCAAAGTGTTCAAGGATGAGGAAAGAATAATCATTGTTGAAAAGAGGGATATTGAATTCATGAAAAGGTTCACTTGGTATATTAATTTATTCATTGTCATTAAAATAAACATGAGCATATAAAATAGCTCATTGTAATCATGAGCATTTATAATTGTATTATACTTGACATCCTAGTCGATATCATCATTTGTATCATAATTTGTCTTCGTTCATTCATGGTAACCATCATAATATATTGAGGTATTGGGAAGTAAATTAGCAAGCTTATATTTGGGTAATTACATTAGACATGACCATGTACTTGAAAGGTATAATCATCATGCTCAATTTTCATTTTTTCTCGTATTTGTAGTAGTAGTAGATAGTTAATTCTTATCCTCATTCTCGAGTAGGTGGATCTTGTAGTATTGTTGAAATTGTATAATTGTATATCATAATGGGCTTAGTAGCTATAAGAACCCAATATTCACTTATAGACTTGATGTGATTGCATTATATAATTTTAATAATGTTATGTATCAAAGGAAATGAAAATATTTACACTCAAGTTGTATTTTTGTTGTAAAGCATAAAGATCATTGTCACGATGTTTGTTAATTCCATGATAATTGTAAAATGGTTGACCTTTCATTTTTCCAAGATGATATGAGGGATAATAATGAGTAGGTAATTTTGGATCCAAAATATACACCAAGGCTAAAATGATTAAAGACAACAAGATAGTTTATTTTAGTGAATTGTTATTCACTTGGAATGGAAAAATTTAGGTAAAAAATGGGAGGGTAGCTAACCTCCTACTCTTTAGGATCTGTGGTACCTGGGGAGAGATCCTTTAACAACCAAAATGATTTAAAAATGCATGTGTTAAACAAATATAACACAACATACCCACCAAAGTGGCCTAACTATTGTGAAATCCCAACTAATTTGTTGTCACTAGAAAGAAAATCACAAAGCTACTTGAAACTAGGAAAATATTGTAGTCATATATAAGTTACTTTGAAAAATAAGTCCATAATCTAGAAGCTAATTCCTATAGATACCAACAAAGTATTTGAATGAAGGCTTGTAAACACGAATCTAGAGTTCTAATGGTTAACATATTAAAGGATTTGCAAATATACAATGAGATTTTAGTAATGTATGGAGATGAATAGAAATATTAACACAAAAAGGTGATTAGATGATATAAAACCTGTGATTGAATACATTGGGAAATGGTTTACAAAAATTTATATCAAGTGGGCTAATGATAACCAAAAGAAAACAACAATATACACAATTTCTACACATCCGAATGAATTCAAAAAATAATAAAATGATCATATGCACAACTTTTGCTATCTATAAGAAAAAGACATCACAAGACGACAATACATTGATATTGGGATAACTCCAAAAGATATAAATAAATAAATAACTATAAATATTTTATAACTCAACACTCATATATGTTTACATTGAAAATTCGACCAAAGTTTTCAAAAACAAACATATAAAATACTCACTAAATAAAACTTCATTTCTATTGATTCAATGTATTCAAGGAAATTTATTTAACAAGATACATTACATTATATAGGAGTATAAACTCCTTGATAGAGGGATTTGAATCCAATATAAATCTCACATATCTCTCAAGTGCTCCCACAATATCTCCCTCATATATCTCACACCTAAAAATAACATAGCGACCCACAAATCACTCAAGAATCATATCCACATGAGTTGTTATTACACCTCACATTACAATATATTATATTATAATTACATTACCCATGTGTAGTCACCAAATCACACACTTAATATGTACATCTAGCTGCTAAATACTTTATTTATATGCATGCTTCCTAAGTAAAAGAGCTAGTCATTAACAACCCTTTCACTTTGATTTGACAATGCTTTTATCCTTTCCATATTTATTGCTTGTTATTTCTATTTGAAAATTTATAATTTTGCATAGCATCCAACATCCTAATCATCTTTGATTTCACTATCGACTTTTTTAACACCATGTACATGGACCGCCCATTAGGGACATGAGTTTCACAGGTGCCACTGTCCCCTCTTGGCACATGTGCCCTCTTTACCTCTTTTTTTAATCTTTCGAGTGTTATTTATTTATTGTCTTCTTTATCACTCGGTAAAACTTTAACTTGTTAATGATGAAACTTAAGAAAAGGAATCATATTTATATATACATGTCTTATTTAACCTCATTAATGGGGCACACATTCAAGAGGCACATACATCTGAGGAGATGATATTTTATATCAACTAAACCAAGGACTGCATTTTGGGACTTCATACTTCCATGCATATGAGGTTTATTCTAAATTCCATGACACACATTTGTATTGGGACAAAGTAGTTTGTAACCCACTATTTTTTTTTGTGTGACTGGCACTAAAGTGTCCTAGCTCGAGGGGACAACACACTAGAACTACATTGATTCTAAAATGTAGTACAATGCTCGGCAATAATCACATTCAAGTGACCACTTTGAGGTCAATACGAATCAAGCATATGTATATTTGTATTCATCTCGATGTGTGCTTGTGTGTTGTGTAGGCATCTAAGGTTTATTTTGTAGGTACAAATATGATAAAGTGAATCGATGTAACATACAACAAATAAGGAGTGGTACTAATTGACACAAAAATAACTAAATATTGAGCATTTTTCGTAGACACCAATTCCTAGATCAGACATTAGCACCCAAGTGACCTCGTCCCATTCTAGGAATTCCTATCCTTGATATCTTCATACTCTAATTTCAAAATCAAAGCTTGCGTAGTTCATAATTTCCCCTTTCAAACTAGTCTCGAGTCTAGAATCGGTTTAGAGGTCTACTGTTACAAGTTGAGTCATTATCTAAACCCTATTTATCTCTCTTTCTTGCATTTACTTTGCTTGATATTTCTTGAATATTATTATATTTATCTAATCAACAATGTCGTTATCTTAGATTTAAATATTATTTAACCATTTGGTGAAGTTGATCTCTTACATGCCCATTATGGATCTCTCCTTTCATGCCCACTACACGTAGTGGCTACTGGATCCCAAACCTATATAGATATTTCCACATCCACTCAAGATTGTACTCCCATGGCTGACCCCATTAATGAAAACATTCTTATCAATTTCAAGTATATCCATCTTGAGGAAATAGAAGCATCTAAAAGTGAACATTCCTATGATGAATATACCAATGTTGATCAAGCCCAATTAGATGCCCTTACTAATTTATTCTCTGCAATGCGTGATGATCTAACCCTTGTTCTACATATCATCGATGCTCTATTGGATTCCCAGTGTGATCGTAATAATTCTACCCATTATAGTATGACTCATACCTTGGCACTCTCTACTACTACTATTACTTCTTCTATCCCACTTTCTTCATCTCCTTCCAATATTGGAGTGTCTGTCATTCACATGAATATTCCTACTCCTAAGATCATTATTATTCTCCTATTATCTCCCACATTCATCCCAATTCTTATTTGAACACCCAAGCTTTAAATTATCTTTATCAAGATTTACTAACACAAATCCTTCCATTCAACAAGCTACTTCTTCTTCATCCCCATTCCTTAATTCTTCACTTATTCTTCATAGTCCTCTTATACCTAAAGTGTCTTATTATCCACTCCTTACCAATTTTTCTTCACCAAACTTTCCTCTATTTGATGGCCATGGAGATCCTCAAGACCACGTTAGATGTTTTCAAGTTTCTTTCCTAGATTATGAATGTGATAGCACCCTCTTGACCAAGTTTTTTCCTAGGAGCTTATTATTGGTGTAGGTGGTATTTTTCATCACTTATTTAGTGTTATTCCACCTCACTGGGTGAGTCATCTCACTTAGGTGGACATGGATCTAGGTGGCATTTTAGTTATGACAGATTCTCTTATAGAATCTGTCATATATGTAAGTATGCATCATAGGAGTTACATTCCCATTTGGGAAAGTAACTCCTCTTCTCCATTATGGAGGAATCTTCTCTTACATGGGAGTTACACATTCACTCCCCTATATGTACACCACCTCTTTTGATCTATGGTAAGCCAAGGCATTCCATTCCACTCCATTTTTTGAATCTTGAGCTCTCATGCATGCACATTGCTTCTTAAAAGTTTGCTTGCTTTATCTTGCAACTCCTTGGTGAAGTGCAACCATTCGATGCACGCATATTCCTTCCAGGTCTTCTTCCTTCACTCTTACACTTATAATATTATGATTTGCGATGGTTCTATGAATTTCCCTTGCATTCTGTTAAATCATTTATTACTCTTGTTGATTTGTTTCTAGCTCATTTTTCTATGAATATTGGAATGAAAATATCTTATGCACAAATGGCTAAAATTAAACAAGGATCTAATGAACATATTAGTGATTACGTATTGCGTTACAAGAACAATATTTCTAAAATGAACAATGTATTAGTTGAATCTGAATTGCAAGATCTATTTATTCAAATTATTTTGCCTCCTTTGTAAGAATGTGTGCTTTTTATTCCTATCATTCCTTTGACCATCTATGTCATACCTTGAAGACTCATGAGACTAAGTTACTTTCTTTGGGAAAACTCAAATATGGTTCTAATAATTCTAATCATTCCTCTTTTAAATTTCCAAGCAAGGTTCCCTTTAGACCCAATTCTAATGATGCTAAGCCTACTATCAATGTTGTTTCTTAACCTCTTTATATTTAGCTCCATCCCACTCGATGTATATTTAATAGATTGCTTTATCATCCACATATGATGTTGCCCCAAATCATTAACAAAAATCTGATTTCTCTTCTACCACCTCTTGAGTATTATCCTAATAGGCCCCATGAAAAGAATTTTTATGAGCATGCATGTTTTGATTACCATAGATGCAATGGACATTCTATTGACATGTGTTTGAAGATTCACCATTTGATTCAATATCTCATTGAAAATAATGATATCCAGTTTCTTGAATCCACTACTTCCACTTCCAAATCTACCAATGAAAATGACAAGTTAAAAAATTCAATGACCCATTACCTAAGCATGAAAATTCATCCCCGAGTCCTCTTCTAATCATACCTACCACATAATGCATCCTCCTAATTCTTCATATCTTTCTCTTTGATTATTTGTTGGTATTACTGATTTCCCATCACATGATATCACTTTCAATGATGTTGATTTTCATGCCTCATTCTCCTCCCATATATAATATATCAATGCTTGTGTTGGGCCCCATGCCATCAACAATGTTATGGTACATCCTACATTCAAATACAATGAATGCTCATTATATTTCTTCTTGCATCCATTTACTTCCCTCTATCTTAGATGACATGCATGTCTACCACTTCTCATGGCCATGTTGTTATACGATATTGTTGGGTCTCTTAGTATTTCTGTACCATTTACTATTGGATCTCTTTGTTACACATTGTGACATGATATTTTGAATCCCTTGGCTCCTAACTACCAAATATAAACCTTCTATTGTTCATGTGTGCCTTAAGTTTATCAACGAGTGATAACTTATCACTATTCAAGGCATTCCACCATGGTCACCTTTTTCCTTGGCTCCTCTGGCCATCCCATGTTCAATTTATCCTTCTCCTAGTGCATATTCTCCTCTTCATGATTGATCTTTATCCTTGACACCTCATATGGTATATAGAGCCCTTTCTCCTCTTGCGACACATTTTACACATCCATCTTGGTTTAGTTCACATATGACCACTAGTCATCGGCCTCATCTCTTCTATAGATCACATATCCCACCTCATAAGAAAACTCCTTCAAATAGTTCACATGCTTCACATAATCCATCTTTACATGTTTCATTCTCTATTTCTCCACATGCTCGATCTAGACCTATTTCATATACTTGGCCTCATGCACTCTCCCGTGACCATCATATCTTAGATCATGTTCACATGCATGATAGGAATCAAGAGAGAATTACACAGAAAAAACTAGATAATTAATTTTACACACAATAATATATTTCGTTTTATATTTATTTAACGTAATACATTTTACACACACACACAAATATATATATATAGGAGAGGAATTCCTATTATTAAGGAATCTCCTAAAACCACTCAATCCTACAATATCTCCTAATCTCCTATATTCATGAGTTAGTTCAACAACTATACTCACGTATAATATAATAGCAAACTCCTATATTCGAACTATTATTATATTATTGTTAAACACAACAATATTACAACAAACATATATAACTAAGTTATATTTTACCCTACGGTAAATCACCCACAATCATGTGAACATTAATTTTCATAACATTCCCCCATATTGTTTACATGGTAGTAAATAACTATCATGCATATTTTACATCTTTCTACCTGTGTTTTCTTATGATCTTGGTACAAAAATCAAAATGCAGGTAGAAGAAGGAACACATCAACTTCTTATCAACCATGCATTGTCGGGAACACATATGACCGACGAGGATGGGAACACACTCAGGAATCATATGCTTATCAACTAGTCACTCTAGGGAACACATCTGACCTAGAAATGTGGGAACTCAAGAAGGAACACATCTGAATAACCTTCAATGATTTTCTAGAGGATAACCAAAAACCTAGGTATGAACATGAACACATATGACTATTCAACCTCTTCAAGAATTATGATTCTACATTTCTTTGTATGCTATTTGTTCTTCACTATGTTATTACATCAGGGAATTATGTAGGAATAACCACATATACATGTGAACATGAATGAACATCTGTTATTATTTTGCACACCACACTGACAAGATGAAACACTGAAATCCACACCACACAACTGAAAAAAAGAAAGTCACCATACCAAAAGTGCAGCCCCATCATTGGTAATTGACGAGAGGTCAGCGATTAACCTCTAACCTCTTGTGCCTCCATCCTCCAGTTAATATGATCCTAGCTCAAATAAATTTGATTTGGACACTCAATAGTTTCCACATTAGGTTTATTTTATCTCCCCAACAATGTGAAATCATTTATTTGTGGACGTCTGGGTAATAATGAAAATGCATCTGTGAGAAATGTTTTTTATTTTTCGTAATTTTACGATGAACTTTTGACAATAAATTTTTTTGATGAGACAATCAACAATAATGCATTTAGAAAAGGGTAAAATGACTCAAATATAACTAGACAACACTTCTGAATTTTTGAACTCCTAAAATGACAATAAAGATACTAGGAGGAATACATGAAATAGATATTATGATGGTGAGGTTTATGAGACTACACACTTTAAAGTAGATGTGTATTAAAAACTAAACACAAATGTAAACATTCTAATACATAAAACCCAACTAAAAATTGACACATTTATACCGACTCTCATAGACAATATGACTATAAAGTTAAAAACAAAATAAGACAATAATATGATCAAGACATGAAAAATAACCTATTAACAAAGACGATATACGAGAAGTATGAAATTAAAATGTTATTTGATGGAATTTTAAACAATCGAAACTTACACTCAAGGAATACTATAGGGGAGAGGACCCTATAACTATGCACCTAACTTTAGGGGCATGTAGATATATGTAGGTATGTCGTTAGCTTAAAAAATTATATCATCGTGTAGCGTATGATCGTGCCATATCAAAATTTTCATTTCACATATTTATTTGGAGGGAAAAGTAGTTTTTGAATTGATTTAATATGAAGAAAATCAATATAAAGCATTTGAAAGAGGGACCAATGACCAAGCACCCTATGTGTCACATTCTCATTAACTCTTAAAAAGTATAATTAACCAAAAAGTGAACAACTATTGATGCTTTTGTCAACAACCTATGGTGAAAAGAGATGTTCATGTTTTGGTGCCTCGCTTGGTTATAAGGGCCTCTCCCTAGAACTTAAGCATAAATTCCAATTGAATATTGAAAGAGAATCGACTAAATAAAGAATTTACCTTTTTTAATGACATAAATTAGTTGATGCCAAGTCTTTCACCACGTGCTTTAGTAGTTGGGCATAAAAAAATGAATGCAAGTAATGACCAAACTTGAACAACATTGGGAAAATACCAAATTCCATGAAGTGAATAGAATCATGTCAAAAAAGAATCTCCTTAAATACGGTTGAAGCTGCAAATGTGTGAGATATAAATTCACCAATTGGCAAACTCGGTCTCTCTATATAAGCAATGATCTTGATGGATGTTTCACTAACTGCAAGTGCCAAATCTTTGATAGGCTACATAGAGCTATCAATACTGCATCATGAACTATTAATGCCAAAAATAAGAGCATCATCGATCTATACAAATTGTAGACCATATGATTGTCAAATTAAAGCACCTTCAACCTAATCGATTAGTATGCAAAGGAATTTGATTGATGAATTGGTAAACAAGGGCATGGAGGATCAAAAGCAACTTGAATAGGATATTGTGTGGATTTCCATTCCAAGAAATGGAGAACATAATGTAGATTGTGGTGATGTCAAGGACATGTGATCACCAGCATTGCATATGCAGGAAAGAAACGTGTCCTAATTCTGATTATTCACCTCGTGATCAAGGTTTCGTAGGATAGATGACTACATAAGATCTTAAATGTACAAGTTTGTTGCTTAGACATCATTTACTAAGAAATTGATCACAAACCGAGCCTTTGGAATATGCATGCCCTCAAAAATGTTAGAGATTGAATATGCGCGGGATGAATGATAGGCGACACACGAGCTGACTATCGAGTCTCCAATATGATGAAGTAGGTGGACTAAGATCTAAATGAAAAAAGATAACCATTACCATACTCTGATCTTGTGCATTTTTGTGAATGCACAAAATGCACAACACACATAGATGTGAAAGAATAGAAACTAGTCCATAAAGTTGTATTTTTACAATACTGATTCTCTTGAAAATAATTCCTCTCCTTCATGGGGATGAAGCACAATATAACTACCCCCTGTTACAATTTTTACCCCATTAATGAAGTGGATCTAGCCTCTTTGATACCACTAATGGGAATCGGGAGAGCATTACATATAAAAACTAGATAATTAATTTTACACATAATAATGTATTTCATTCTATATTCATTCAACGTAATAAATTTTACATATATATAGGAGAGGAATTCCTATTATTAAGGAATTTCCTAAAACCACTCAATCCTACAATATCTCCTAATCTCCTATATTCGTGAGTTATTTCAACAACTATACTCACATACAATATAAAAGAAAACTCCTATATTGAACTATTGTTATATTGTTGTTAAACATAACAATATTACAAAAACAATTATAATTAAGTTATATTTTACCCTACGGTAAATCACCCACAATCATGTGAACATTAATTTTCCTAACAATACATAATTATTTTACATCGGTGATCGTGGTCCCTTTCCTCTTACTCTCATTGTATAGATCATTTTGGCATTCACATTTAGGGGCATCCTAATTCCCCACACCACCTAATGACGCACTCTTGTTTTTGGTTCATACTTGATTGTTGAGGGTTTCTTCATATGGACCTCACTTTACACACACCACCCGGAGGAAATCCTTATTCCTCCCTTCTCGTTGTTTTCTTTCACATATTTGTAATTAAAAATCCAAAAAAATAGCTTAGATCTTGATTAGATACATTCTTCCTTGCTTATACTACTCTATGTTGCACCTTTTCTTATCATGTTACTATAGTTCATAGTATGCTTTATCATTTTCATACACACATGGTCTCTTGAGGTGAATGTAGGTCACTTATAGGTTGTCCCATGATGTATGATGTTTGGCCCTATCATTCCCGGCCCCACCGAGGATCCTAGGGATCTACCTTTAATCACTTATCAAGTTGTATCATTACAATATTACACATTTTTCATTCCTATATTCAAATATTACATTATCACACACCATTTATATTTCCTAACATGCTAAGGATTACTTCATGTGTAGTATTTTCCTTGCGTAAATCATTCCAAACATGATTATATAATTTTCTTATACTTTGTTTTTCATTATTTACATGTTATGCCCTATGTTTGTTTTTCACATTGTTTGCATAAGCCTTAATGGCTCTGATTATCTTGTGACATCTTGAGTGGTGTCTCATTTATGCAACCAGATTACTTGTTGAGTACTTGTTTTTCATTCTCCTATATGCCTTTACTAGTTTTTATTTCAGTGTGCATTGCTTATTTGTCACTAACACTTGTATGATAACATTTTTCACTTATTATTATTGTGCCATGGTAACTACCATATATAATCCCTACCCCTTATAGGATTCCTAAATCAGATGTGTACCTTAGTTTTATCCTTCCTCGTTTGGGATTTGTTCACATTTGTTCATATCACGCACCCCAAATGAGTGAGGGAAAACATTGGGTGAATCTTTTCACCTTCAAGTAGCAATATAAATCAATTATAGAAACACATATAGTAGGAAAAAATAGAAATCGATTAAAGAACATGGGCAAAAATAGACTTGGCCACAAATATTATCATGGAGAGAAGTACGTAAAACAAAAAAGAATTCTTGGGAGTTAGTTTCCCACGTGTGTGCTATTGTCTTGGGGGAAAATAGTTACGAGAGAAATTTCAATAGTGGCACAGTCACAAATTTCTCCTAGTTTCGTAGTTATATAGCTAGTTTGATTGCAATCAGTCACTAACATGGAATAACTACTAATTTAAGAACCAAAGAAGGAACTAAATAAGGGAATGCCACCTAGGGAAAGTTACAAATTAGGTTTGTGATCATCTACAATGGCACTTATCCATAGGGAAGTGTTAATGGTTGGAGGAAAAATAAATCATTCTCACAATACACTTTCCATTAGTGGTGATAAGACACCTAAATTCAAATTTTAGCGTCAAGATGCTCAAATCCATAGTTTGAGACATGACACACAAATCCTTCATGTTATTCCTATAAGAAGGAACCATTCCATTCTCCCTAAGTATTCTAACCCCTTTATTTAGTGTTTCCAATAAAAATTTCCATTTTTACATATTTTCTAAGAATATTTAAATTTCTATTCCCTTAAAATTTTGAAACATGACAACTAAGCCAAATGTGAAAATTTTCTCCAAACCCTTCTTAGATCCCTCTCACAGTCGGTCTGTTTTCTATGTATGATCATGTTAAACATTTAGGTTATCCCAATGTATTGAATAAACATGATCAATATTTTAAAATGGTATGATAAAGCTCATCATTCCATTTATTGAAGTGTGGCAAAAGACTATTTCTTCGGAAGGTTTTGAAAGGCCAATTCGGACATTTCTAGGCATGTTTGTGTCTTCAAAGAAGGTTCCAAAATATCATAAACCTCTAGTAGTGGTACTGGAGAGCCAATAATGTTTTGGAAGTAGTTTAGGAATATTTAGGAAAGTTTTGGTGGTTTAGTTATAATCAGTGCAAAAGTAATTTTTTCAGGTATAAGGAATGAATTGTCAAAATATGAACTTGAACTTCTCTAGGTGATTTGGGAGCTTTGTAAGGATTTATAATTCAAAAAAGTAGGAAATAGAAATATTATAGAATCCTCTTCATGATGGAGAATCATATTTTATGCAAGATCTAAAGATTTCTCAAGGAATCTCAACTTTTACAAGTACACCTCATTGTTCGATAAAAAGAGGCATTTTAGGACTTTTATGCGTAATTAGGTTATGAAACCTATTCCATTTATCTTAAAATGTATATTGGAGTCATAATCATATAAAATTCACTTTAAAAGACCTTTGAAGCTTCGAGAGAAAATTTTTCAAGTCTTCTCTAGTGCAGATGTGTTAATCCCATACTTAGCCAAAATTTTGACTGCCACATGTCATGATTTCACTCTTATCACCATTTTGTGTACATATTTTTAATTTTCAAAGGAAACATAGGGGAAAAAATCAGGAACCCAAGTGCAAGCCCCCTCTTTGGTCCCCATGTGACCCCTCTCTAGCCTCATAGAGTGTTTAACCCGCTAAACTCATCTCCCTCAAACCGCACTGATATTGCCACTTGTAAGAATATTTCTTAAAGAACCCATTTTTGTCCCTCTTTTCAATTTTCTAAGGAGTGATAGTGGACAAAAATCAGTTCCCCATGCAATCCCTCCTCTGTGGTTTCTCAAATGACCTTTTTTAGCCCCCAGTGCTTGCCTAGCTTTCTCATCTCCTCTACATTACACTAGATTACAAAAATTGTCACAATATATCCCAAAATCACCCATTTGTGTGCCTATTTTACATTTTATAAGGGGGTAGAGGGGACAAAAATGGGTTCCCATGAGAAAACTTGGCTTTTAACTCTTCTTTTACTCAAGTAGGGTTAAATTGTAGTTAATAAGGAGCACAAAATTAAGCTAACTTTCTAAAATAGAAAATTCTCTAAAGAATCACATGCTAAAAATATTTCTTAAAAATAATAATCTACCATCTATCAACACATCTCAAAAAAGTGAAGAAGAAAAAATAAGGTAAAATGAGTAACTTTCCCAAAATAACAGGTTCTAAAAAAACAACTTGCTAAAAATAGAAACTTTCTTGAAATAGAAAATATTCATCAATGAAAGTAATATAAGTGTGTTATGAGTTTCAAAAATAAGGTTTGTGTAAAAAGAAAAATTTCTCAAAATAGTAGCTCCTAACTCTACTTGCCAAAAATAGAAAGTTTCAGTTTTCAGTGCATAAAGTTACTGATTGTCTCTGTTTTCACTCATGTCCCTACTTTTTTTATCATAATAAATGGTTTTAAAGTTGTTGCATAGCTCAAAAATAAAATTAACATTCCAAAAGGATCCTAAAACATCATTTTGATCACATTTTATTCAAGGAGCATGATAGAGCATATCGAGGCACAACAAGTGAAAATCAGAGACTTTGTGCGATCAACAAAGTATTTGAAAAGAGTCAAGAGCCCCATTGAAATCCAAAATTCAAGAAGGGCATGTCATCATGATCAATTTAAATGAGAAACTCATCGGAAAGATGAGAACCACCATGTATTAAATTCCTCATCATCTATTTGAGAAGAAAGTTAAAGTGAGCTAATCAAGTCATCCAAGCATTCAAGCCATCCTGTGCAAAGAATCAATAATTCATCCTTTTCCATGGGAAGAATATGAGCAAGAAGGTATGCAACCTCTCCCCAAATCTGATTTCACTCAAGAAGTTCTCTAGAGTTGAGAAGAGTAGATATGTAATAAAGAATGAGGAATCCTCCCAATTCGGTTTGATGTCATTCACCACAATGTTCTTGAATACTCAGTCAAATGTTATGTAACATGGTCACTCCCCCAAGGATTTTTTTTTTCGATTAAACATCCTTTTAACATAAGAAAGGGCCATTGAAAAAGAACCTTAAAAAAGGAAGATAATTTAAAGAGAGCACATAATGCTTCCATATTCTAGGAGGATTCATAAGATGGTAAGGTTCATCGTAGATCCCATAGAGCCTCTTGAGTCAAGGAAGAGTGATCAATCACAACCTCCTTCTCTTCACGAAAAACCAAGTATGTCTTCCCCAATTGAGGATATTTCCCACAATGAACAAGATGTGATCCTACTAAAAGCTCTGAAAAGTGCTCCAGTGACCAACACCATGCCCACTCCTAAATAGCCATTCCCATGGATCCAATAATTTCTTGAAAGTAAACCAAGAACAACACAACAAGCTGTGATGCCCGAACTTGAGCTAACACAAAATTTTTGAGATCTAAGTGGAGGAAAAAGGTGTAGGTTGTTTCCCATCTCTTTAGTGGAACTTCTGTGACAAGTATGTGGAAATTTCCCCACCTAAAAAATGTAAATCCTGTTGAGGAGATGAATCCATCAAACTATGAATTGACCCACATCTCATTGGGTCAAGATTCACATGAGGTGAATCTCATTTATTCAAGGAATCCTCTACCCACCTTATTTATTGAAATAAAGAGTAAAAATAAACAATTGATTAATTGGAGGAGCATGTGAGAACCATTAGTCCGTACATTCAACTATTCTTAGATCCCGATTTAGTACCTCCTTTCCCTAGAGAAGATATTCCTCCAATCAGTAGCTTTGACCTTGAGGTGATCAAGAAGGATCACAAAGTATATGATGTAAGGGAAGGCTAATGAGATATGGATTGAGAAGATCATCGAGAAAGGAAATATATTTATCATAGAGGTTCTTTATCTCGCTCAAGTATATTCTTGCCAATTTTTTAGAAGTGAATAAAGAGAGGGAAAATAATAGAAAAGAGAAGATATAAAGGATGTTAACATGATGAAGGGATAAACATTAGATTCATAACTAATCCATCATTCTACAATGCATGCTACCCTCAAATCTATGAAAGAACAAGCTTAAACAGTAATCATGATTGAATTAATAACATGCACTATTCAATTGCACACAGAATGACACTTAGATTCAACCAATATCTTCCATCTATTAGTAAATACAAAAGCTCCTTATAGTATTGTCAATCTATACCGATGCACGTATGGAACTGATTCAATAATTTAGTCATATGCGTACATTCTTTGTTACACATACATACATCTCTCAGTCATACATCCAGCTTTAGCTCTCTACTATGTACCTAACATCACCTAAATATATAGGGTGGGGACTTACCCTTCACCGCTTATCTATTCCAGAAATAGGCCGCATGCTATTAATAGCCACACGCCATTTACAATCATAGCCACACATGCAAGTGTGCTATCTATAGTCCTCTTGCAATTAACTGAAGTGTCAACTCTATTCTCAACTTGTATCCATGCGTAAACACTTGAACCACTTCTCCAAAGATAGAAAATGCTTGGCACGCACATCTCTACATCATTGGTGTGTTTGCACGCCATCTCCTAATAATAGGTCTTTATGTTCAAGCTCGTTAAGCCCTTAGATATGAACTTGCCTTCCTTGCAGGGGTCCTTCCTGTCCTTTCGCATCCTTGGTTCCAAAACTTCTATCCCCGCGGACTCCTTGTGTGGTTTTAACAAGTATTCTTTGATCAACATTACCCCTCACTAATCTCATTATCACCCCGATAATGGGTATCTCGAAAAATTGAAGGAAAGAATAGAAGAATGGAAAGAATAAGAATGAAAGATTGTAGAGAAATAAATAATTTTTATGAGTTTATGAGGCAACCGCCTCTATATCACTGTAGTATCAACTTCTAGATACTCCTTTATTTTAGGCTCTAATACCTACCATTCGGTGAGTGCTTACTTTTAATTTTCTGGGATATCCACAATAATGGATTCCAACTCATCCTTCACAATTTCGCCTTCTCATTTTGCAAAACCAACACAACATTGGACATTGATGTCATTCTTCTTTCTAAAAGGTTCATCTTCTATGTAATTAGCTTTCTAATCTCTTCCAATCGAGTTTTACGCAGCTCTTTGTCTGCTTTCAGGACCTCATGCTTTTGTTTAACCATTGGCAATCTTTCTGTGGCCCAATATCTCATCTTTCAACTCTGCAACTCTGTGAATCAAACCCTAGCTTCATTCAATCATGCCTAGGTGGAAACTCTATAACCTAACCCTTTTCTGCTCCCTGCGCTTTGCTCAAACCCTTCACCACCAAGGATGCAAGCTTCTTGTCACACAGATCTGGTTGTCATGCTTGGTTTTACACCCTTTAACTCGATCACTTAGCTCTTCGCACTTGGCTCTTTCTTCAAATAATCTTAGTCATAATGGTAAAAATGAATCTACATCCCATCCTTATATAATTTTTTCAAATTTTGATGCATTTATTACTCCTTCACCTACCAAATTTCCCCTCATTCATTAACCAAATCCATTCATTCGTGTGGTACATCTTCGCACCCAGCTATAACCTTCTAGCATGCCTTCCTACCCTCTGGTCATAGAATTCTCTTCAGCATGCGCTCCTACGCCCGAGTACCTCATCAATGTACCTTCTCTTGGTAGCTAACATGGCCTCTGCTTACCTCGTGTTATATTGTTCTTTCATTCATCTTTATCCTTGGTCACTTTTGAGAAGCAATCTTCTTTGGACTTAAAGCACACCCATAGAAGCTTATTCCTTTCACCTTTTAATTCCCATAGTCTTTTTCTTAGATAACTACAACCACCCACATGAAAAGTATATGCATTCCTATGTGCATAAAAATTATTCATACCATGATTAGATTCATGCACAAGTGTGCTTATTACACAAAAACAACAACTAAATTCACAAAGCATATCGACAATGAAGGAAATACATAATTGAAAACCTAAGCTAAATGAAAATACTACCTTATTACAAACACCAAGAAGACTTATTTATAGTAGGGCTTCAGCCTACTCCCGTTAAAGTAACCGGGTAGCTGTGTTCCATCAAGTACTTATAAATGTGCAAGCACTTGATTCAAGTATAGAAGTGATAACATACGACCCTAACCAATGTACTTTTAGCTTTCTGGATGGCTCAAGAACTTTGAGTCATAAAGAAACACCATTTATCCAATCTCAAACTTTTTATCCCATATGTTTCTATCATGTCATGCCTTCTAATTGGCCATTTCTCGCTTACGGCTCCATCGTGCCATGGATCGACACTCATCAATTAAATCATCTTTTCGATATGCTCTTCTAAATCCTATTCATCAACTAGACCTCCGAGTTCTCTCAATGTGCAAAGAAGGTAACATAAATTCTATAGGGAGAACAACTTCCGCGCCAAAACCAATTGAAATTGTGTGGCTCTGTTCAATCTCTTGTAAGTTGTTCTATATGCCCAAAGCACATATGGTACTTTGTCATCCCAACCCTTTCTTCCAACATCACAAATTTTTGTCAAAGTCGGCTCAAAATCTTGTTGAAGGCCTTAGCAGCTCCATTTTCTTGAGGATGATAAGGTGTAGTTTTATGTGTAAAACCATAAACTCATCTAATAGGATCCTGATTGTCTCATTCAAAATTTTGTACCTCTATCACTTTTCAAGCTTAAGGGACACCCATATCTACTAAGAACATTCTCTCACAGAAACCTAGCTGTTGTAGCTGCCGTACAATCCTTAGTAGGTGTTGCTTCTTCCCACCGCGTGAGATACTCTGTGCAAGTAATGATATAGCGTGACCCATTCCTGCGCGTGGATTGTGAAATAGGCCTTACAAAATCAATGGCCCATTTCTCAAACGGTTCAACACTAGTAATTGGTATCAAAGGCATCTCATCTCTTTGCCCTGGTTTTCCTAGTCGTTGACAATGATCACATGCCTTACAATATTCTTTACAGTCCTTATACAATATTTCCCACTATAATCCAACACGTAGGATATTTGAAGTAGTCGCATCACCTGCATAATGTCCTCCTATAATACCACTATGAGCTTCTTCCATAATATCCTTACGCTCATGTTCAAATACACAACAACGTAATACTTCATCTTTGCCTAGCTTGTAGAGGTCACCACTGATTAACATAAATGGTGCCACGCGTATATCAAGCTGCTTATTTTCTAAATCTTTCATTCCTTCTGGTGCCATACCTGTTCGTAAAAAGACAACAATGTCTTCTAATTCTATGGGTGCAGCGTTGTAACATATATAAGCTGTGCATCTAACATTGTCTCTTCAATTGTCTCCATGCATCCTCTCCTAAATTAATTCTAGATAAATGATCGGTCAACATTGCTTTTCCCTGGCTTCACCACAACTATGAAGTCAAACTCTTGAAATAGGAGCACCCATCTGCATATGCACCCTGTAAGACGGGCTTGTTTACCAAGTACTTTAATGCCATGTGATCTGTATAAAACACAAATGGTGTTGCTAACAAGTACTATTGAAACTTGTACAATGCATAGATCATTGACAACGCTTCACGCTCTGTAGTTGTATAATTTTCATTCAAAGAGTCAACTTCTTACTAGAAAAATAGACCTTCGCCGAGTTGATCTAAACAATGCCAATGGCCATGCGTAAGTGTCCACATGCACATGAAATGGTTTATCCCATGAGGGAAAGCGCAGAATGGGCATGGTAGTAAGTTTCTCTTTTAATATCTCAAACGCACGCTGCTGCGGTTCTCCCCAATAAAATGTACCTTTCCCCTTCAGTAATTCTTCTAAGGGCACAACAATTTTGGCATACCCTCTTATGAATTTTCTACAATATCCTGTATGACCTAAAAATCCACGCACCTCATTTTGATTGGTAGGTGCTTCTAGGTCTAAAATGACTACAACCTTGCATTTGGATCAACTAGAAAACCTTCCTTGCAGATTATATGTCCTAGTAGTATTCCAAATGGTGTAGCAAATATGCACTTCTTGATGTTTAAAGGATACTCAATTGTCTGCATCATTCAAACATTAAGCGTAGATTGTCATAATGATTTTTCACAAGCCCATACATTGTCCAATCATCTAAGTAGACTGTAAGAAGTTGAGAATAAAATCTTTGAATGGCTAAACAACTATGCACGAGAATATAGCAGGTGTGTTTTTCAATCCAAAGGGCATCACAATATAGGAAAAATTGCCCCATTTAGTAGTAAATGTTGTCTTTTCTTGATCCTCCGAGAAATCCTTACTTGATGATACTTGGAAAATATGTCTCGTGAAGGAATATATTTTGAGCCCCGCAACTCCTTCTAGTATTTCCTCAGTGAATGGCGTAGGGAATGGATCTGTGACGCATGCAACATTCAGCTCCCTATATTCCACACATATCCTAATCCATCTATCCTTCTTAATACTGATCACCATTGGGCTAATCCATTCGAAATCATCAAAGGGCTTGATAATTCTAGATTTTAACATTTGATCAATTTCTTCTTTTACCTTTTCATGAAAATTAGGATTCATTTTGTAAGGTCTCTTTCTAACTAGCCGTGCACCATCCTTTAGTTTGATCTTCATTTACCCAAGTGATTCATGCACGCCTTTAAGTTCATGATATCCTTGAGGAAATAAGTCTTGATAATCTCTAAGTAACTCAATGATCCTTATTACCTTTGAATCTAACCGGTAATCTCCATTATGGCCTCCTTAGGCTCAGCCTCCAAACCTATATTCACCTTCTTTGTCTTCATGGGTTTATGGTAGGTGCACATATCCTTGTCTGCACCATCCAAGACCTCGCGCACCCCGTGTGAATGTTCAATATCCGAGTTCTCAACTTCCTCATCATCCATGATATAAACCATCTTTCTTTTCTCTTTCTAAGGAAAACACATTCAAGTAGTAAGGAGTCTATTTCTGCTTCCTTTTCAAAACATGCTCCAAACTCTACCTCACCGAATGATTATTGAATATACTCTTATGATGCTTTTGCACTATCTCCCATATTTAAATGCTTGAAAATTTAACGCCTCATCTATCGGAGGTTTAGTCGAGAAGTAGTCAAAAGTTTGAATCATTTATGTAGTCAAATCTTTCCATTTCTAGTTTTTAGATGTTGTTCTTCATTTACATACCAAGTGTGTGTGTATGCTTGTAGCGTAGAATACAATCGATAAATCCAGAGTGAAGGTGGTAATGCTTCCTCTCCTGTTGTCTAGAGTCTCTCACACTGCTGAATGTGATGTTGAACAGGTTGATCACCATGATAAGTGTAGATTTGTGTAGGTGCATTGTCCCTTATAAACCTAGTAGACAAAGCTATTCCAATTTCTTCCCAATTTATAAGATTATCTATTGTGGACTACCCACCAACGCATTGCTGTCCTACGTAGTGTATATACTAACATATCTCTCCTTGTACTTTGATCTGTCCATTGTGTTTCCATGGCCTTCAAAAAGGTAGGAAGATCTTTTGTCCCTGTATACCAAGGTATTGTGCTACCTATATGTCGAATTGAATGAAGTCCATTTTTGTGCGTAACCACGCCTTTCACCTCATGACCTACTAATTCATATGTACCATGGGCCCAATTTTTGCATGAAATACTCGTAGTATCACTAATAGAATGAGAATCCATTCCCACTGTAGGATTCCTTCTTTTGATGGCTCATTGACCTCGGGGTCCTAAATAACACATACTTAGAATCTGTTTAAATCCTCCTCACTTAGAGGCTCAACATATGGTGTAGAATTTCCATCTGTCAAAGGTATTACAACCCTTTCCTCCTTGTTTTCAAATCTGATATACCCCTTATTGAATCTTAAGTAAGCATTATTCACATAACACCAAGGGCGTCCAAGTAGGGCTAGAAAATTGTCTGCTCCTGCAAGTGCTAATACCTAAAAATCCCAATGAACTTGGCCCCTTATATAGTTATAGATGCATCCTTCAAAACTCCTATGGGAGTTTCCTTAGTCTAGTTTTCCATAAATAACACATTAGATGATGGTTGCAATGGAGGCCTCCCCATTTGTACCCATGCATCTAATGTAAGCACATTTACTTTCACACATGTATCAATCAATATGTTGCTCAAGACCCACCCATCCAAAAAACATTTAGAGTAATTTCTTTGTCATAGTCAATGCTATCGGGGGAATATTTTCATGTAGAATCTGCCGTTTGATCTAAAGATTTGCATGTGGAGTGTTCCCTTTTAACCAACTTCCTAATAGCGGAATAATTTTCTCTTGGACAACATCTTGCACACCTCCTCTAGATCATTAATATCAATTTGGACTATCTCTGATGCTTTCTTTTTCTCATTTAGGTATTATATCTCACCCTAAAGATTCCTTAGCACTTCCATGGTATCTTGGTAAACTTCCTTCTGATGAGCAGGATCTGGGTACCTTGCATGCAAAACCTCCTCCTTGGTGATTGTAGGCTTCTAGTGTAATTCCTCTCTCACGTGTGTTGCTTCAGCACGTGTAGTAATCTTCACTGTTAATGCCTCGAGTTCTTCTTTTATTTTGAGCATCCACTGATCCTCTACCATACACTAGATTCTAACCATCCTGGCACCTTTGTTTTCTTTCTTATGCTGCTTACTCATATGCTCATATAAGTCTAGGCACTCTTCATAGCTATGGTTCTTTCCGTAGAAAGAACATGTAATATTTTGAGGACATTCACGCCTATAGTGGTCAAGAGATCCACACGTATAACATGTTCCATGAGGGAACTCACCTCTTCCTCCACCATGGCCTCATCCTCCATATCCACCATGATATCCATGTCCCCTTCCATGAACTCCTTTAAAATGCCCCTCATTCCTGTCATAGTGCATTTGATTATGATCTTGATCTGGTGCTCATTCTTACCCTTAGAACTATTTGTTATACTTGTCTATCATACCCCAAGGTCTATAACATCATGGATCTGACCAATCAACCGACAATCCTTAGTATCATGGGTCGTGGACCTGTAAATTTTACAAAAGCAAGATACATTCTTCCTTATCACGCGTTGTAACAAAGGACAATGACTAGCATCATGATTCAAATGAAAAATCTCACAGTCCAATAGTAATGAGCATACAAATTTGCAAGGGAAACTATCCTTGGTGTGACCCTCCACTTCACAATCTATACACCAAATTCCTGAGCACATTTCATGGGCTAAATTTGTTGATAGCTTCTCTAACTGCTTTGCCATGGCTGAAATTTGTGCCTCTAGGAATGGGCTAATGCCAGTGTCAATGCTCCCAACTACCTCAGGATGTAAAGCTTCTTCCAGTGCTTCATGTGGATCAGTGTATGACTTATGTGACATCGCTCTTCTAAAAGGTGTAATCAATCCTCCAACGAACCACTGTGCATGCTAGATAGCATCAATATCATAAGATAACTTAGATAGAAGTGTCTTAAAATGAGCACCATACTCACGTATAGTCTCAGTAGTGCCTTGCTTGATATCATTGAGTGCACTTATACTCTTCTGCTCAAACTCAGGGATATGGAACTCTTTTAAGAAAGCATCTCTCAATGCTGCATAATCCACACAAGTTTGATCAGGGTCAAACTTCCTATACTAGGTGTGTGCGTGCCCCTATAATGTAGTGGTGATTGAGTTGCCTTTCACTCAACAGTTGTGATCCCTTTAGCGCACCACAAGATTTCACACATATGCACATGTTTATAAACATCCTCTATACCTCTATACTCTGGGAGAGGAAGAGACATCTCCATATAGATATTCTTGTGGTTGCTTTGGATCTTGACCACATGATCTGGAACCTCCTGTGTCCCCCTCGCCTTGAGAACCACCAAATCCACTAGAACTAGAACCACCTATAACTCTTTGATCCGCCACTGTAGTTGGAATAGGGCCTATTGATGTACTCCCATGTGCTCCGAAAGTAGTACTATATTGTACCCCTATAATTTGTGAAGGTAGTTCCACTTAAAAAGTGAATGCAACATTCTACATGCTCACATTATGTGTGGATGATGTGCCTAAGAATGCTCTTCCAAATGACATTGAGTTCATCTATCCGCCATTGATGCACTTGATCCTGACTTACTCTTGATCTCATACTTCCCAAGTTCATTTGTTGGTTACTTGTTGTACTAGATATTGAAAAACCAAGTGTAAGGGCTAGGTCACTAGGTGGATTAAGATGCACACCCATGGTCTAGGTAGTCTCTATTGGCGCACTTTTGTGTGAGGCCGAGGGGGGATCTCTATCATGCTTTCTAAGATGGGGGAGTTCCTGATGCTCTAGCTCCATGTCTTCTACATGAGCTATAAATCCTTCATGAGCCATCTCTCTCCTCAATGCCATACTCTCTGCAATGGAATGCTACTTCTCTATCTCCCTCTCGCGTGCCTCATTATACTTAAGCCACCTTTCCTCTCTCTACCTTTCTACCGCTAGGTCTACCATCTTAAACCAAACTTGTTCCTGCCTCCCACGTGGAAAAGTTTAGTTAGCCATCGGTTTACTCTCCAGGTTCAAAGTTACCATTAAGATCTTGATCGCCAGTGGAATACCTTGTAAATATGTTCCTCTTGGATACTACAAAAACTGGAATTCAGCTACCTCTAGGCAAGAGTACGTCGAAATTGAATATTCTAGAATATAACTATTTAGAACACCACATGAAACCACATATCCACCATGTGAGTCTAGATCAGATCAGCATCATAGAGGGCTGAAATTATTCCTGTGTCTAGATAAGTGTGTGATACCTCCAATTCCATTGAGATGCATAAGTAGTAAGCCACTCGTATAGTTCTATTGGAAAGATAGTGAAAAAGCTCTCATATAAGCTGTCATATTGGTTTTTTCCACCCAAGTGCGTGTGTTAAACTCAAATCTCTTGCTGAAGTGCCATGCATATTCTTCCTCTAGATCATGTATCCATTCCTTAATACTTGCTAGAGTTAATCGGGTATGTCTTCATCACTAACCATCCACGAAAACAAGCGAAAATAGGTCCCAACAATGGAACCAATGATGTAGCCTAGAATTTACCAGATAACACCCTAGTCACACTGGCACATCACTCAACCTAGACTGAGTGCTCACCTAAAGCACACAAAGATACAGTCCCTCTTAGGGTTCTTTATAATAGGATTTTAACATGATGAAGGGAGAAACATATAGATTCATAACTAATCCATCATTCTACAATGCATGCTACCCTCAAATCTATGAAAGAACAAGCTTAAACAGTAATCATGATTGAATTAATAACATGCACTATTCAATTACACATAGAATGAAACTTAGATTTAGCCAATATCTTCCATCTATTAGTAAATACACAAGCTCCTTACAGTATTGTCAATCTATATCGATGCGCGTATGGAACTGATTCAGTGATTCAATCATATGTGTACATTCTCTATTACGAGATATATACATCTCTCGGTCATACATCCAGCTTTATCTCTCTACTATGTAACTAACATCACACACACACAATATATATATATATACATATATATATATATATATATATATATAGGGTGGGGAAATGCCCTTCACCACTTATCTATTCCAGAAATAGGCCACATGCTATTAATAGCCACACACCATTTACAATCATAGCCACACATGCAAGTGTGCTATTTATAGTCCTCTTGTAGTTAACTGAAGTGTCAACTCTATTCTCAGCTTGTCTCCATGCATAAATGCTTCGAACCACTTCTCCAAAGATAGACAATGCTTGGTGCACACATCTCTACATCATTGGTGTGTTCACATACCATCTCCTAAAAATAGGTCTTTATGTTTAAGCTCGGTTAAGCCTGAGATCTAAACTTGCCTTCCGTGCGCGGGTCCTTCTTGACCTTCTACGCCCTTGGTTAGGGCCTTCTATCTGCGTGGACTCCTTGTGTGGTTTTTTGACAAGTATTCTTTGATCAACACCTTTCTTTTGAAAATTCATTGGTGACTCCATGAAATATGACCGCTTTCTCAATTTTGTGAGAAATTTTACATGATTGTTCTCGTAAGTGAGGATCCACTTAGACATCTCATTTCCTTTATTACTTTGAATTCATGCTTCCATCCACTTATCCATTTTCAAATTCATCCCAATTATTGATCTACTATTACTACTACAAGAATGAATTTTATCACACCAAGCTTACAATTTTCACACCGAGACTTATAACCCTTGATAGGCATTTGAATTTGATTTTTATCTACTTTATGACCATGGTTTATATGAGATGAATCTCGGAAGGTCCTCTAAGATTCTAAATATTGTAATAAACCTCTTGATGCTCCATGTTTCTTAATTACTCCAGAAACTATCCTTCATAAAAATGTTGTCATCCTCGACTTACTTCTTATTATGATGTGATGTGCATATTTTTCATCCTACTAAAAACAAAAGGAGCACAAGGTCAAATATGAAAAATGAAAACCATCATCTTCTCCATCTTGTCCATTTTGAGCCTCAAAATGCATCTTCATTATGAAAGAGTCCTTTATTTGAGTGGATTCAACCTTGAAAGATTTAAGCATATTCTTATTTATACATTCCTCATCAAGAAGGTCTTCATCTTCTTGAAAGGAGATTGAGTACAAGGTTGGGGATGAAATATCATGATCATCATTTTCCAAATCTTGACCATCATGAGTTTGTAAATTCATCTCTATGATGAAGTCATCCTTTTTTTAGTAAATTCAACTTCAAGAGGCCCAAACATATTTTCGTTTATGTATTCCTTATTGAAAGAGTCATCCTCTTACAATGGGAAGAGAAAGCTTCATATTCATAATCATACTCATTGGACGTGTCTTCATGTTGAACCTTGAGAGAATGATTAGAAACATGGGACTCGCCTACCAAAAAGTTGTTTGATGTCACTCCTTTTTGATGATCCACATTAGTCATCATCACTTAGGATAGCTTTGATGTAAATTAAGGTTTCCATGAATTTAATCACTATCAAAAAGTGAATTTGCATCCATATCCCGTGGGAAATAAAAACTATAAAATTCTAGGTCCATAAGGTCATCCTAGTGTTTCTCAGATGACTCCATTACACCTAAATAATCCTCCATCAATATGGGAAGCTCAACATCTGAGGTTATGAAGAAGTTTTCATATTTTGAATCTTGAAATAATATGTCCACCCTTGGGTCATCTAGTTATATTACCATTGAATGGAATGGTGGCACGTGAATAATCTATATGTATATCCATACAAATATCCCTACATAATCTTTGGATCAACAACATACCCTATGAGGATGGCATGCCTGCTACAAGTATTTTCATCGTGATCTTATTGTCAGGAAAAACTATAAATGTTACTTGATCCTTCTTGACCTGGACAACAAGAGGTACTTCTTGGGTTTCCATGGAGTAATAATGGCTAATAGTGAGGTTGAGAGAGAGACCAAGATCTTTAACAAATTTTATAGTTATAACATTGTCGAGAGGCACCAAAGTCGATAATACAATTATTCAATTTATATCCATTGACTAGTAAGGCTAGATAGAAAGGTTATACCTTCCTAGAGGTGGAGGGTGTGGAAGAAATAATTTTCTAAGGAGTGGGAAGTGGTTCCTTAATGATGGAATTTTTAGAATACAAATTTACACTACTTCCTTTGATAAATTGGACAATTCTATCAAATTGCTTAGGGTGAGTTTTCAATTACTTAGACTTAGAAATATGAAATTTGGATTTCTTACCATGGTCAATGATGTCAAAGCATGGAGAAGTGATAGGTGCATCAAAAATATAACAACCTTGACAAGAGTAGGATTTACATTCTTAAGATTAGTAGAAGTAGAAACTGATTTGAAAAGAGGAGATGAAAGATACTCAAAGAGGTCGATGAAGTCTTGATCGAAGTAGTCTCAAAATTCTTCTTAGATGTCCTCGTAGAAGTGGAGAATGATGATCCTCATTTTTTTTCATTTTTCATAGAGTTTCCATTTGAGGATTCAAATGCTTTTCTTGGGTAGGAGAAGAAGAGTCTTGTTTCTATGTTGGTGAGCAAGTGAACACTACACATGAATAAAATTTCATATCAGCCATAGATTATTCATAATATTCATCCAGTGAGTAATCAAAATACCCAATCCTAGAACATCCATCTTCTTCTTCTTCTTCAATTTCTGATTTAGTAATTTCTTCTCCTTTATCTTCACAAGTTCCACATATTGCATTAATCGGTGGAGCTTCCAAGGCAAGCCTTTGGGGTGCTCCTGCAATATGATTCCTACTTTGGTTTTGGTATGAGACATGTTGAGAAATTTCCTTCTTTAATGAAGTCAAATCATTGACCAATATTTGCAACAACGGATCAGCTCTTTCATCTTTAGAACTCTAGTGCTTATTATTTTCGAATAGTTCTTGATCTTCCTTGGCATGATAAGATCATCTTCCACTTTAATGAAAAGTTCTTGAGTGTTATCCAAAGTGTTTGGTTGATCTCTCCATAGTATAAAAACAACTTTGGGTTAATGAGAATTCACGAAGAGCCACTTCTAATTATCTACGAAGTGGGACGACCAATAGTAGGAATCTTATTCATCAACTTATTGAATTTTGATAAAATTATCTCTCGGATCTTGTGGTTATTTCTTCATTTGATCTAATTGAGCAAGGAGAGCATGTGTATTTTCCATGGTATTTAATATTAATTCAAACTAGGTTTTCATATCCCCCCAATTAGTAATTGAACATGATGGCAAGTAGTTAAACCAGTTTACACCAACATCTTGCAATGAATCCATCAATAGTTGAATGGAAACATATTCATGTACCCTCTAAGAATTCCACAGGCTATGATGAAATTTGTAATGTGATCATCTATGTGTTTTTTCAATCTCCATATAATTTTATAAATTTCTTTCTTGATCCTTTTGCTAATTCATGAAGTGGAGGGTTTATTCTAGTTGACTGGTGTTTTGTCCCCATGACACAAGTTTATAAACTTGTTCTTCTTCTTATTTCATACGAATGATATCAAGTGGTTATACAAATTATTTTGTAGTTATATCTTCAAGTGGATTTTAGGAACTCGTCTTGCTACATGGATGATTTAACAAATATTAAAAATATGTTTATTGTTAAACCCTAGATATTTCAGAGTCACGTATGATAAATTAACACTAAAGAATATATCTAGCACAAGCAATAAGATAAAGAAGTATGAAACCTTAGGTGTAAGAGAGAAGATAAAAGACTTAATGATTTCATAATTGATCTTGAAGTATCTTTGGATAAGAAAACTAGTAAACAAGAGGAGGATACTATTGCAACCGCACCTAGAAGATTATGTAACTACTGAGAATAAACTGGACTAGGGCGCCTAGAATGGGGTGAAGGTGCCTAAGCACCAAAGACTCTGTTTGGAACTGTGACCACATAGGACCTCGAGAAAATGATTTTTATTATGTCGTTAGGTGGTCGCTAACCTTTGTTGTTGGTCTTTTGTATGTTGCAATATGTCCGCAAAATTCACTTGTAACTCCGCAAAATAAATTATCTCCTTCAAAACCCAAAAACACATCAAATCCTAAAAAGAAAAGATATAAATGAGGAGTTGGAATGATCTCGAAGGTCACCCTACAGAGTGAACTTACGAATAAGCATTGCACTACATATTAGACTCCATGTAGTTCTGTGTGTGTGTGTGTGTGTGTGTGTGTGTGTGTGTAAGAATTGTGTCCTAGGAGGCTCTTGTACAAGATGTACTTGATAATGAATGATATCTAGATATACCAATGTAGATAGATGTGTGCATGATAAAATGAACTTCCCATCCTATGCATGTATGTAGAAAATGTAGTCCCTTGTCCCTTGTATGAGTGCTAGATGGATGTCTTTGATACTTTTAGAATGCCTTTGGATGCAATCTTAGGTGATGATAGTAAATTCTTAGAGATTGGTCCATTATTTTGGTTACATACCCTTAAATTTATATGATTCCCTTCATTGAATTTCATAAATTACAACTAAAATGTTGATCCATAAGGAAACAAGATGCCTAAATTATAAAAGAGGCCCAAAAGAGGCCCCCAAAAGAGGCAAGTAAGATACAAAGAGGTTGGGGTTTTGACTAAAAGGATGAGGCGCCTAGGCACTGGTGTAGAGTCACGAAAGATAAAAATAAAAAGAATTGAATGGGATGTAGGGTGTGAATTAATGGAACAAAAACCAGAGACAAATAAAAAAAGGCCAAAGATAGTTGTCAATTATTAGTTTTCTCACTTAGGAATCATATGAATGCAAGTATGTGTTTACGGACCTATAAATGTACCCAAGTGCGTGATTTAGTGTCTACATTTTCCCCCACATTATGTTGTTGAGTGTATATTCAATAACATAAAGTAGATAAAAGATATGTACTTGATAACCATGTTGAAGCGATGGAGAGCATGCCGAGAGACAAATGAAAAGAGTGGAATGATAAAAAAGTGTGAGAACGAAAAAAGAAAGTGATCCGGGGGTGAAGCATATGATGTTTGTACCATGTTATACATACTATTTTTATCAATGAAGGGTTGCTTCTTGTTGCGTATTAAGGTCGGACCTATAAAATAAGAGTGAAAGAGTAGTAAAATTCATGTGTTATGAAAAATCTATGAGAAGCATGTAAAAGTATGTAAAAATGTGAAAATATAGTAAAAGGAAAGTGTGCACCTGATCCGTGATGAGTGAAAAGGATAGAAAGTGTCTTGATCTACTATAGAAGAGTGATTTTTTTAGGAGATCTCATGCCAAGGTGCTAGGGAGAAAGGTCTAGTTTTATTCTCCATCCTTGATTGCTTCCCAAAATTTATACACCACTGCAAATGGTGTGATCTACTTTGTTCCATTTTCAATATAATTCCATCCACTTTGATCCAAGGAAATATAAGAAAAAGGAGATAGAATGCATTCTAATTGTTGGTTGACTATTCTTGTATCGTGAAAACTACTGTAGATTTATGAAAACTACGGTGATATGCGAAAGTATTGTCATTGCCCCTTGGTCATAGGTTCCTAGGAAAGGTTAGGAGTGCTCATGCACTAATTTTACGTATCACAGGTGCTAGTTTCTATGTTGACCGAGGACCCAAGTCAAAATCTTAGCCATTCCGATCTTTGTAACTATTCTATTCATGTCTTGTGTGTAGGCTGCACAGGCTATCGGTTGTTATATGGGGTGAGTGATTCACCTTTGATGTATTCCCCCTTGTTTGGGGTGCATGTGATGTCACTAGGAGTATACGAACTAAAGAGAGGACCAGGATGCTAATTTGAGCTGCATCCTCAGGGGGAGAGAATGTGCATGGTAGAAAACAAGGCACATGTAAACAAAGTAGCTAGAAACATGTGTTAGTATAAAAAGTGAAAAACATGTTATAGAAGACAATGTAAACAAACAATAGAGTAGAAATAGTAGACCACACAAAGAGGGTTTCAAACATGGGACATTACTCACAATGTCACAAGGAAATCAAGGTCGAAGCAGCCAAAAACATACAAGAAATGAACATACAAGATATAGGGAAAAGCTGCAAACAATGGCATACAACGAAAAACAATGAAAAAAATAGGAAACAAAGTATCGACAACCATGGTGGAAAATAGTTCTTGCAAGGCAAGTTTAGCACATGAAGCACCTATTAGCATGTTAGAAAGATAAAAATTATGTCTCAAGACATGTATATATTGATAGAATAAGTGTCTAGAAACAATAGGAAGTAGTATAAAATGAAATAATAACACCTGTAGTGTGAAACAAAGTAGATGCCCCTAGGAGCCTTGGTAGGATTTGGTAATAAGTAAAGTGCCAAACATTTGTGCTATGTATAAAGATCTGTGCAAATTCTACATTCACAACTAGATAACAAGTGAACATGCATGTGTATATAGAGAAGATAATATATACAAAATATATGACTAGCATAGTAAGTGAAGTGTACATATGAGCATAAGTGAGAAAGAGTAAGTGACCAAAATATGCGATATGTTGTGAATGCGCAAGATGGAATGGTATGTAATGTGAATGTGATAGGAGAAACATGCCCCATGAGTGGATGTGAATGAGTATTAGTGAAATGAGGTTCATTTATAAAATACCCCTCGATAGTTAAGAATGAACCATAGAACAAGAGTACGTCATCGGGAAATGGTTTGAATGATTTTTATGCTAGATAAGATATGATCATGAAGTATAGAGCATGAAATGTATAATGGTGTGAGGTTCAATTCAAATTTAAACCCTCGGTAGTATAGAATGAATCATGGAACTAGAGTGCATCATAGGGTATTGGTTTGAAAGGTGTAAATGTTATAAAGATGTGATCATGAAGCGCTAAGCATGAATTTTAGAAAGGTGTGAGGTTTAATTCGGATTTAGAACCTCTCTAGTGAAAGGAATAAGGTCTAAATATAGTATAATTATGGAACTAGAGTTCATTAAAGGGTAATGACAATACAAGTTGTGTATCAAGTTGTGCAAGATGAATGAGAAAGACTAAATATGAATCACGGAGCGTGATGGTAGAAATGTTAGACACTAAGAATACTTGGAGGAGGGAGAATAAGCATGATACCACAAGTGTATGAGGATGAGTAGAATCAAGTAACATCATCTAGGAGATCATCATTGTCATGGTTGAAGTCAAATGGAGAAGTATCAGAGACCTGGTAAGCAATAGTATGAGGTTGATCATGTAAGGAGCCATTGCGGCGTAGATTGTACATGCCCATTACATATTCTTCATCGGTGAAAGGTGGTAAAGGAAAATCATGTACATATCAACAAGTAATTTTTTTGAATAGCTGAGAAATGAATCAGTGAAAATAGAAACATGACCAAAAGGCATGGGGAATTTGATATCAATATGATTAGGATCCAAAGTGCCACCAATGTAGTCAAGCCAAGACTGCCCAAGAGTAAGTGGAGAAGTGCAATATGTACGTCGTGCAAGAAAAACTGATAGATGGAATATGCAAAGACCATAAGAAGTAGTGGCGTGAACATATCCATGATAAAGATGAGGAGAGTGAGGTGGAGGAAGGAGATCAATGAGTGTGAATCCAAGCTTAGTCAAGCCAACACATTTACAAATATTATCGAGCAAGTAAGATAAAATGGAATATGTGGCCAATAAGAATTATTAATGAAAAGAGTGCATGTGAAAGGAGGAAACACTGATGTTGAATGGTCATGGGTAGATGAGGAAGGTGGTATGACATCCAATGTATGGAAAAACCCCAAAAATTACCATAGCATTCGTAGAAGGAGGGGGGTTGGCATTGTATTGATAGAGCGGTGGCTTGTAATAAAATTTGAGCAAGTGATTCTTGGTGGACGTAGCCCAAATTGGGTGAACCACGTTAAATACTATCTCTTTGTGTTGTGTTATTTTATTTTGCAATTTTATTTGAGATCTGTAATAATTTCTGCATATTAGTTTCTATTGTTGCGATTTTGTGAGGGATTATTCGCATATTTTATCCCTTATTTCCTAACAATTGGTATCGAGCTTGGTTTGGTTTCTTTGAAGTGTTGAATCGCGGGAAAGTTTTTAGCTTGAGTGGGAGCTATGGCGGATGAAGGAAGATCTAGGGTTGATAAATTCAACGGGTAGAATTTTAGTCTTTGGAAGATGCGGATGGAAGATTACCTTTATCGAGAAGGATATTTATACTCCGTTGTGCGAGAAGGTGAAAAAACCCTCGAGTATGTGAGATGCGGAATGAGATTTTTTGGATCGGAAGGCACTTAGAATGATTTGAGTCTTGCATCTTCGGTATTATTTAATGTTTCAAAGGAAAAGACTACAAAGATCTAATGGATGCATTAGGAAGTTGTATGAAAAACCCTCTGCCTCTAATAAGATATTTTTAATGAAAAAGTTGTTTAATATGAAGATGTATGAGAATAGTTCAGTAGCAGATCATTTAAATGATTTCAATACGGTAGTGAATATGCTAGCTTCGGTTATAATAGAATTTGATGAAGAAGTTAGGGCTTTATTAATTGTGCTCTTTACGAGAGTTGGAATAGCTTTGTAATGGTGGTAAGTAACTCGGTTCAGCTAACTCGAAGTTGAAGTTTGAGGATGTTGTAGAGGGTGATTCTAAGCGAGGAAATGTGAAGAAAAAGCTGCGGGAATCTTCTACTTGGGGAATGCTTTGTGAGTGGAAACTAGAGGGAGACAGAAGAATAGAGAAGCGTGGAAAATCAAAAGATTGGGCAAGGTCAAAATCCAAGAACAAGATTGTATCTTTGGAATTGTGGAAAGCTTTGGGCATGCGAAAAGAAGGAATGTTGGGAGCTTTGGGATAAGAAGAAACAACAAGAAGAAAAAAAGAAGGCAAATGTGGCAATGGGTAATGTATGTTAGGATGCTTTGATTTTTTCTTTGCACAATATTGTTGAATCTTGGGTTTTAGATTCGGGGGCTTCTTTCCATGCTACTCCAAATAGGCATTATTTTGTTGATTATGTTCAAGGAGATTTTGGGCATGTTTTCTTAGTGATGATGAGCCTTGCGGCATAGTTGGAAAAGGTTCATTCATGTTAAGATGCGAGAATGAGAATACTTGGCTATTGAAGGATGTCGGACATGTGCCTACATTAAGAGCGAAATTTGATATCGGCGGGGCAATTGGGAAGTGATGGTTGTACTGTGATATTTACAGCAGACTCTTGGAAGGTTACCAAGGGTGCTCTTGTGGTGTCAAGAGGTAAGAAGGTTGGAACCTTGTATTTAACCACTGATAGTACTAATGATTGTAATCTTGTGGTTTCAGATGTAGATACAACATTATGGCACTATAGGCTCGGTCATATGAGCCATAAGGGCATGAACACCATAAAGAAGAATTTGCTGGATATACGAGAAATAGGTTTGATTTACGTGAGAAGCTGCATATATGGGAAACGAGCAAGAAGCGAGTAAGGTTTCTCAAGGTTGGACCTACAAAGAAAGAGAGTAAGTTAGAGCTGGTGCATTCTGATGTGTGGGGGCCGGCTCAGGTATCATCTCTTGGGGGTTCAAGTTATTATGTTACTTTTATTGATGATGCAACAAGGAAAGTTTGGGTTTATTGTATTAGAAACAAATCTGATGTATTTGACACTTTTGTTAAATGGAAAGCCTTGGTTGAGAATGAAACATGTCTTAAGCTAAAATGTCTTAGGTCAGATAATGGAGGGGAGTATTGCAACAATGAATTTAATGATTATTGTTCTAAGAATGGAATCATAGGAAAAAGACGGTTCGGGAACTCCCATGAGAATGGGGTATTAGAAAGGATGAACAAAACAATAATGGAACGTGTTAGGAGCATGAGGTTACATGCAGGACTGCCTCTTTCTTTTTGGGCAGAAGCGGTGAGCATAGTCTGTGTACTTGATAAACAGAGGACCCTCAAGTGCCTTGGATGGAGGCATACCTAAGGAGGCTTGGTATGGTAAGAAAGTTGATTATTCATTTCTTAGAGTCTTTGGATGTGAGGTGTTTGTTCACATAGACAAGGATGATAGGACTAAGCTAGAGGCTAAATCAGAAAAATGTACTTTCATTGGTTATGGTGGTGATGACTTTGGATATAAATGTTGGAGTATTAAAGACAAGAAAATCATTCGATCTAGGGATGTGGTCTTTAATGAGAAAGTCATGTATAAAGCGTGATTCTTTGGAAAGCAGGGAAGAATCCAAGAAAGAATATGCGGTGGTAGAGGATCTTAGGATGGGAAAGTGACACATGAATTAGTTCGGGAACCCCCTCAACAAGAACCCCAAACTCCTATATTGAGGAGGTCTTAGGAGTAAGTAAGAAAGAGAACTGAACGTTTTCTCCTTCTCTTTATTATTTATTACTCATGATAGTGGAGAACCAAGAGAGCTTTGATTAAGCAATGCAGGTAGATGCAGGAAGAAGTGGGAGCAAGCCATGGATGAGGAGCATCAGGCTCTCATGGAGAACCAGACATGGGATTTGGTAAAGCTACCCGAAGGAAAAAGAGCATTACAGAATAAGTGGGTGTTTAGAGTCAAAGAGGAAGAAGGAGGAAAGAAAAGATATAAGGCCGGTTGGTGGTCGAGGGTTTGCACTGAGAAAAAGGTATATATTTTGATGAGATTTTTTCTCCTGTAGTAAAAATGACTTCTATTAGAATTGTTCTTGGAATAGTGGCAGCAGAAGACTTGCACTTAGAGCAGCTAGATGTAAAAGCGCATTTCTTCATGGTGATTTGGAGGAGGAGCTATATATGCAGTGCCAGGAGAAGGATATGAAGTCAAAGGTAAAGAGGAGATGGTGTGCAAACTGAAGAAGAGCTTGTATGGCCTGAAACAAGCTCCACATCAATGGTATAAGAAATTTGATAGCTTCATGATGGAGCAAGGTTATATCAGATGTCATTCTGACCATTGTGTGTATACAAAGAAATTTGAGGATGGAAGTTATATTATCTGTGTTTGTATGTTGATGACATGTTGGTTGCAGGTAAAAACATGCAGGAAATAAAAGTACTCAAGAAGCAGCTAAGTGAATCATTTGCTATGAAGGATTTGGGTGCAGCCAAACAAATCCTTGGTATGAGGATATCTTGGGATAGGAAGGAACGGAAGCTGACTTTATCTCAGGAAGAGTACATTAAGAAGGTCTTGGAGAGGTTTAATATGCAGGATGCTAAACCGGTTGGGACTCCTTTGGCAGGCCATTTCAAGTTATCAAAGGAGCAATGTCCCAAGACAGAGCAGGAAAGAAACTAGATGTCCAAGGTACCTTACTCATCAGTGGTTGGCAGTTTGATGTATTTCATGGTGTGCACTAGGCCTAATATTGCCCATGCAGTGGGAGCTGTGAGTAGATTTATGAATGATCGAGTAAAGAGCATTGACAAGCGGTAAAGTGGATCCTTCGGTATTTGAAAGGGACCATGGGGACAGTTTTGTGCTACAGTGGATCAAACACCACTTTACGTGGTTATGTAGATTTAGATATGGCTGGAGATGTAGACAGTAGGAGGAGCATGACAGGTTATATTTACACTGTAGGTGGGACAGCAGTGAGTTAGATTTCACGACTACAGAAGCTGGTGGCTTTGTCAACCACAGAGGCTGAGTATGTTGCTGCCACAGAGGCAAGCAAAGAGATGATTTGGTTACAACAATTGCTTGAGGAGTTGGGGCATAAGCAGGAGGAATGTAAGCTGCATAGTGATAGTCAGAGTCTATACACCTAGCTAAGAACTCTGCTTTCCACTCTAGGACAAAGCATATACAGTTAAGGTACCATTTCATCAGGACAACTTTGGAGGAAGAGAAGTTGAAGTTGGAGAAGATTCATACTAGTCAAAATCCTGTAGACATGATGACCAAGGTGGTCACAAGGGAAAAACTAAAGTTGTGTTCAACTTTGGTTGGTCTTCAGAAACTAGTGAAGGGTTGAGAAGCTTGCTCAGAGGAAAACTAGTCTCCAAGTGGGAGATTGTTAGGTTGTGGAGCCTGTTTTCATGTGTGAAAGTGTTGAAGACTATACACTAAAGTCTTTGTACACTTTTCATGTATCCTCGCCGGGGTTGGGGCAGTGGGCCCCGATAGCATGAGGCTCGGGCAGCCCAAATTTTTTTAGGCGTAAAATTTTTGGCCTCGAAAAATGCACCCGACATATGGGAAACGTGCTTTTTCTCATATGGGTGATTTTTTGACCCATAGGTTTATGGGACGAGTTTTGCCCATGGTTTTGATACCCATGGTTTTGTAAAGCTTGCTTAAGCAGTTTTCTATTTATATGGTCTTATGCATATGATAGATGTACAAGCAAATGTATTGCAGATGTGTTTTGAATTTGGCTATGAATTCTGTAGAGTTTGTTGAGCATAGCTCCAAATGGATCTAGGTATTGTATTGAGAGAGCGGTGGCTTGTAATAAAATATGAGCAAGTGATTCTTGGTGGACGTAGCCCAAATTGGGTGAACCACGTTAAATACTATCTCTTTGTGTTGTGTTATTTTATTTTGCAATTTTATTTGAGATCTGTAATAATTTCTGCATATTAGTTTCTACTATTGCGATTATGTGAGGGATTATTCATATTTTATCCCTTATTTCCTAATGATTGGCAATGACATAGGTGGGACGATGTCCAATGCAAAGATAGTTCCTTCGAGTGGAGGCAAGTTGATAGGATATTTTGTAAGTTGTTGATCATAAATGAGATGCACAGAGGTATCAAGAGTAGGTAATGCGTAGTGTTTAGGTCTAGATGACAATACTTGAATGGGTCATGATTAATGATGATTGTATATTCAAATCCTTTATGTAAGAATTTAATGCATTGATGAACTGTAGAAGGAACTACCCGTATGACATGAAGCCATAACCTACCAAGTAAGCAATTGTATTGAACAAAAATATCGATAAAAAAGAACACTGTAGGAACATTTTTGGACCAGCCGTGATAGGTAAAGTAATAGTGCCTATACATGGACGTGTAGAAAAATCACGCAAGGACAAAAATGGATGATGGGCTAACATAAGCCAAGGAAAGATGATGTTCTAAATAAGAGATAAAGTAAAAATATTGAGCTCAGATCCATTATCGATTATAGTCCGCTTAATACCCATGTTAAAGATGCAAGCCGGTATATATAGGGGAGGATCATTGTCATAAATAGAAATATCATCAATTATATCAGATGGAAAAGTAAGTTGTTAAGAAAATGCATCTACTAACATCGATATACTATGTCTAGATGAATAGTGGAATGAATGTAATTATCATCCAAGAGAGAAATGATTTTAGCTCTACAATCGGGGTTAGATAGCAAAAATTATGGATAGAGATATCTATGATGAGAGGATCTTATAGAAATGATAAAATCAGCGATGAAATAAAGACCCAAGAGTTTCCAAATGAGACGGGTTCACCAAATGATTTAACAAATATTGAAAATATGTGTATTGTTAAACCCTTGATATTTTAGAGTGACGTATGATAAATTAATTCTAAAGCATAGATCGATAGAAGAAATAATCTAAATAAATATAAAAACCTAAGTGTAAGAGAGAAGATAAAAGAATTATCTGATTTTTCAATTGATCTTGAATTATGTCGATGGAAAAATAGTAAATAGGAGGATATTACATAACCACACCCAAATATTTATGTAACTATCAAAATAAGTTGGACTAGGGCGCTGGGTGTGGTGAGGGAACTTAGGTTCCAGAGAGCTTTGTTGGGTGCATGTGATCGTAGGACCTCAAAACTGATTTTTCTTGTGTTGTCGATGGGCATTAACCTTAACTATTTGTCGCCTATATATTGCACTATGTCCTTAAAATTCTCTTGTAACCTATAAAATAAATGATCTCCTGCAAAACTCCAAAACACATCAAATCCTAAAAATAAAAGATGAAAATGGGGAGTTAAATTGACCACTTACGGGGTCACCCAACAATGAGTGAGCTTATGAAAAGAATTTTACTACATTTAATATTCTATATAGTTCTTATGTGTGTGCAAGAATCGTGCCCTAGGAGGCTCTTGCAAGATGCAATTGATATGAGTGATAACTAGATGTACCAATATAGATAGATGTACGGATGACAAAATTAACTTCCCTCCTATGCTTGTATGCATAAAATGCATTCCTTTGTCCCTTATATGAGTGTTAGATGGATGCCTTTGATGCTCTTAGAATGCCTTTTGATGTAACCCTATGTGATGATTGTAGATACTTAGAGCTTGATCCCTTATTTTAGTTGCATAACCTTATATTTATATGATTCCCTTGGTTGAATTTCATAATTGATAACTAAAAGGTTGAACCATAAGAAATTAAGATGCCCAAAAGATAAAAGAGGCCCAAAAGAGGCAAGTAAGATACAAAGAGGTCATGGTGCCCAGAAGGATGAGGGAGCTTGGGAGTTGACATCCTGGCCGGGCGCCGGTGTCTAGAGTAATGAAAGATAAGGAAATAAAGCATTGATTGGGATGTAGGGTGTGAAAGAACATTAAGAAAACTAGATTCAAAGAAAAAGGCCAAAGATAGCTGTCAATTATTAGTTTTCTCACTTAGGAATCATATGAATGCAAGTATGTGTTTATGGACCTAGAAATGTACCCAAATTTTTATTTAGTGTCTAAAATAGATAATATGAAGATTTAAACCAACCTTTTGTAGTTCTTCAAATATGGTATCAACGACTCCACTTACTTGTGTAGACACACAATCACACACTTTTGGTAATTATCTAGTCGTGATCACATATTACTATTCATATGATTCCTAAGTAAGAAAAAGTACTAATTAACCCATGTATTTGGCCAACTTGCTTTAATTTCTATTGAATATTTTTGTCTTACACCCTTACTTGCTTAGTCTTCCTCTTTAGTCTTTGGCATTTGTCATCCAGGACACCGGCGCCTTGCCGGGACACTAGTGCCAGGTTCCCTCGTCCCCTCTAGGTGTCCCTATCCTCTTTGTGTTTTACTCACACTTTTTAGGTCCTTTCTAGCCATTTGAGCATCTTATCATTTTAGTAGTCATATTTTTCAGGGTTAGTTATGAAATTAAAGCAAAGGAATCATATAAATATATAGTTATGTGATGATAATAAGGGACCAAGCACTAAGAATTACCTATCACCACCTAAGGTTGTATCCATCAAGGCATCTAAGAGCTATATTTCATCCATATAGCTCCATCACAAGGAAAAAAGACATGGTTTTCTACATCAAATTTCATAAGAGGGAAGTCTATTGTATTCCATGCACACATTTATTACATTCTACATCTAACTATTTTCTCGCTATCCAAGTGTGACTGGAAAAGAACAAACTAGGGAAAAATTTCACACACACACAAACATAACTACATTTAGTACGAGATGTAATGCAACACTCATTCATAATTTCACCATTGTGACAAGCGAGACAGTCTCGACCCCTCATTTTCCACATCTTTATTTTTGGGATTTGATGTCTATTTGAGGCTTTTACATGTTCATTCTTCATTGCACGTTCTTACAATGAGCTTAGTAATCTTGGTGCGACCTAGGAATGACCAAAGGTGACTAAAGGAATACCTTGAGACACCTAGAGGAGGGTTTCGAGTATTTACGTAGACCTAGGTGCCTAAACAGGCCTAGGAACCCTGCGGGTGCCCCTATTCCTCTCCGTGCACCCCATTCAGCTTGCTCCTCTAGTTTTGCAATTTCCCAGCGAGCTGCAGTGCGATGGTCAGTGCTTTTTCTTATCCAATTTTTTGACTCGTGCATTCTCTAGAACTCTGTGAATCAACTAATACTTTCCACCCTCTCTTTGAAATTAGGGTTTCATTATTTATTACTTAGTTTACTTGGGTAAATTTTGGTACTTAATTTATTATTCATTTACTACAATCTTGCATTTATATTAGACATGTAAAATTAAATTTTGCTTAATCATTTTGGTGAACCCGTGTTCAAATAATCTTGGATCTTTCTTTTTCTTCCATCATGGCTTCTAAGGTCTGTCAAGTCTCTTTGCTTCAATTGATTCAAATGCACCCATCTTGTAAAGATGCTCTCCAAAAAACCCTAGAGACTATATATACGCTATGAACATGTTGCATGCTCAAGTCAATGCTATTTTCAATCGTCTTTCAAGACTCTCTTGATTCCAAATCTAATCAATCTATTTGTAAATCCATTCAAGCCCTTCATTCTTTATTTCAAGATAAATTTTAGACTATGGAATCCATGATTACATCTCTAAAATATGAAATCCAACATCTTAAGGATGCTTCTCAGGCTCATGTTTGTTCTCCTTCTACATCTCATCTTCATTCTATGTCTTCTACATGTTCTCATATTAGTGAACCTAAAATATTTCCACTCCCCACACCTCTCAAGTTTGTAATCAATGCTAAGAAACAAGATATTCTTCTCGAAACTCATAACTCATCAATTAATCATTTTCCATCTACTCATTGTTATCCTCCTTATCGGCTTGCAAAATATCAAGGTCTTCCATATTGAAATTATCATCAAATCAATGGACATAATGACAATGATTGTTATTCTTTATAATGAAGAATCAAACATCTTGAGCATCAATTTTTATCTCATTCACTACAAAACGTTTGTTACATGGTCCTCTCCACTTGTTACATCTCAATGGGTTCCAAAATCTGATTCATTTATGTCTAATGAGCATCCAATCATCACTTCTAATGTTTCTTCTTCCATCACTCAAGCGCCACCTATGTAATCTACTCAAGTCAAGCAACCACCTCTCAAAATTAGTCTCACTCCCCCTCCTCTCAAGGCATCTATGGCACTATCAAGTCAACCTAAGAAACCTCCTTTAAAAATTAGTTCAACACCTCTTCCTCTCAAGTCATCCACAACATTACCAAGTCAAATTATGTAACCACCTCTCAAAATCAGTCCACCTTATTCTCCTATCATATCAATTCTTCTACATCAACATCAATCCCACATAATCTCCAACTAAACAATTGTTTCAAAGCAAATTCTCCTACTAATCGATAAGACACATTTCCAACTCTGCTACCATCACATGGTCCTACTATTTCTTTTGCATACCATTGTGTTGGCCTTATCTCTTATCATGACACAACCAAAACTCTCCCACAATGGCATTGAACCTCTTACGTTGCTGCATATATCTCCATCATCATAGTACACTGGGGGAATCAGACCTATTTCTACCCCCTAGCATCGACACACACATCTTATATTCACATCATTTCAATTTTGCATACACCATATACATCTTGACACACTCTTGTGCTATGGTTCACACTTGATTGTTGAGGGCATCCTATATACATGAACCTCACACATTACACGGTAGACACTACACATTACACATCTTCATACATCACATGATTTTCTATATATACAATCTTCCATCTATTCTACATCATCCACACTTTGTGCTTTATACACCTATATATAGTACACATTCTACACACTACATCATTATACAATCTACACACCTTGCATTACACATTATACTATTATACTTACACACCCTACATTCCACATTACATGTTTCACACATCACACACCAATGACATATTATTCACTTACTACACACATCACACATTTTACTCATCTACTTATATGTGTTGCACTCACTACCCAATGATGCACTCTAGTCCAATGGTTCATACTTGATTGTTGAGGGTATAATCCTAAATTAAAACTCACCTCCTTATCACAAAATAAATCAATCAATAAATCCTTCTATCACACTATGTGACATTTTTAGACATCACCTTACTCATACATTTTGTGATATATGCTTTGTGCTACATCATCACACTTTCTATCATTTTATCCATACATTTTTTGAAATACACCTTGTCTTTACATCATTATGATTTCTATCATTCCATCCACATGTTCTATGGTATATGATTTATGCTACATCATCACACTTTATTTCATTTTACCCACACATTTAGTGATATACGCTTTAGGCTAAATCATCACATATTCTACCACCTCATCAATTTTACTATGTTGCATTCAATCCTACACATCACATGACAACTTACAATCACCATCTTTCTTGTGCACACATTTCAAACCATTTCCCGATGACACACTCTTGTTTACCATTCATTATTAACTCGATGAGTGTGCATAAATAAATGAACCTCATTGCATTCATACACATTCACTCGGGGTAGGTTGCCCTATCATTAACATCTGAAACCATTCCACCTCATCCACAACATACTACATGTCTTGGTTGCATTTACTCTTGTTTGCATTTATTTGTCACATTTTCTTCTTGTTACTCATGCTAGATAGATATCTTGTATTTCATTATCTTTTCATAAACACATGTGCGTTCACTTGATTTCTAGTTGTGATTACAAATTTTACAGATCTATACATGTAACATGGATGTTTGGCATAATACCTAGTACAAGTGCCACAACGAATCCTAGGGGCATCCAATTTTTACACTACGAAAGGTGCTATTGTTTAATTTTGTTTCATAACACATTACTTCATCAAATTATACATGCTTTGACATAAATTTTTATTTTTAACATGTTAATGGGGGCTTCATGTGCAACATTTGTTATACAAGGATATTTGCTTCCATGATTGTGTTACATTTTTTGTCATTGTTTTCTCTTTGTATTATCTGGTTTATGAGATTTTACCTTTGTCTTTTGTGCACACTTGTATATTTATGACCATTATGGCCTTGATTGTATTGCGACATCATGAGTGATGTCTCATGTTTATAACCCACTTTTCATGGTCTAAATTGTCTTCTCGAGTGTTTACACATTGTGTGTTTAGCTTATATTTCGTCTTATACATGAATGTTTTTCTTTTCTTGTACTAAAACTTGTCTCCTAGCCATTTCTTTGCACGTGCCTTGGTTTCTAACAATTACATTCCCTTCCCCTATAGGGCACAACTTCAACACAATAGTCGGTTTTATTTTGGGCACATACTCCTTCATCAACATCAAATGCACCAAAACGAGGGGGCATCATTTTGGTGAATCCATCACCCCATACAATGTTATACATAACACATCATGGTACCGATACATCATAGTATTTCAGTTTTTGTAGCCTAGATTTTACCACCAATAGCCCAAGGTGCGTTGACACATCACTCATCGTGAAATGAGTGCTCACCGAATCTCACAAGGGTGCCAAGTCCTCTTTAGAGAAGCTTGCTCAAGATGTTAGCAAGATTAAGTGTATATTTGATTCATAATGAGATAATAAAGTATTCCACAAAGAATAACTGGATCTAATTCTTAACCATATGAAGAAATAACTACAAAATTACTATAATCAGATTTACCATGCAAGATCCATGTTAATTTACATCCAACACCAATATCTAGCCAATAAGACCCATTATATTAAATCTTTAAAACACAAGAGTTGTTCACATATGTCATCTAGTCTCCATGGTCATGTGCGCTCATAAATTCACAACATAACACTACAATAATATCAAACTATCCAAACCATGAAAATCAATACATATTTATAGGGGTGGGGACTTTCCCTTCACCGCCCATGCACATTTCAAAAATAGGCTACATGCTAATAATAGTCATGTGCCCTTATATGAGAATACAAAATCATGCAAGCTCGCTAATAATAGATTATCTACTAGAATAACTGTTGTTTAATCCTATTAATAGCTTCAAAGCTATGCATGGCACTTTTTCTTCCACTTATCCAAAATAACCTTTGTGTATTCCTCAAGTCTCCTAGAAGACGTTCTCTACACTCCATGTCCAAAATTAGCCCCAATTTACAAAATAGCTAAGTCTTGATTTCAAACTATTCTGGGCATGCCCTGTTTTGTTATACTTATGCTCACTCTTGTGCACCCGTGTCCGTGTGCCAAATCCTTCCCTACTTTCATCCTTGAGTTGTATTTCATTAGCTCAACATTACCCCACACTAATTTCATTGCCATCCCCGGCAATGGGTAATCACAACTTATCTCTCCAAGAATAATGAATAAAGAATGAAAGAATAAATAAATTTCTTGCACAAAAATAATATAGAGGCTACTCAATGCCTTTCTCTTCTATAGGTAGGATTAACTCTGGATATCCATTCTTGATCTCTACCTCTAAATCATTCCAATCACTCAACGCTTTATTTTTTTCTAGAATGTCTACAACTACAATTCCAACTCATCAAGAGTCATCTTTTCTCCTTCATTCTGCATGACCTTGAGAATATTAGCCATACTTGGGACCATTCCCTCCATTATATCCATCCTCTCTGCAATGAGCTTCCCAATTTATTTTATTCTCTCCTTGTGCGGGACTCGGGCAGCTTCAAGTGCATCACACTTTGCTTCTACTAGTGTAATTCTCTCTATGTGCCCGAGTGTTTCATTCTTTGTTTCCTGAAGGACTTCATCCTTTTTTTGCCATAGTCTTTGTCTTTATTATCACATCTGGTGTTGTGCACATAGTCAATGCTAGGTATGCTTTCTTAAGCTCATCCTTCAAAATTTGTAAAATGGACTCATAACCTGTAATTTTCCTTGCAATTGTGGCCTTGGCCCTTGCTGCCTCTTCTGCAACATCCTTAGGTGTGGGCATATGAATGGGCCCTTCTTTCATTACCATATAAATAAGTGCGCGCACATAATGCATCACAAATGGAAAATTTTGTGGCAACTAATTCTCAAAATGTGGCCTCTTTTCCAAAATTTCATCTACAACCTCCTCCACCATACTCTGTAATGCCTTAGCCTTTGCTTCAGCTTGCACCTTCTCAGTTATTAAGCACTTAATCTCTATTTCTTTTCTTTTTTTTTTTTATCTTTGATCAGTGCTCTGATAGTTTCCACTTTGTCAATATTCTATGCGCTCGACCTCTCAATAGATATCTTTGTTAAGGCATTGCTTACCTGTTCATTAGACATGACAGGGGGCTTGACATTCACATGCCTGGAATGGGGCACTTTCTTCATTTTGCAAACACAAGATTCCTCACACATGTCAAAATTAGGCTCATCCATATGAGTTTGCATAGTCCAAGATAGTTGCTTACGTGTGTGTGCATTCACCATGTATGCATCCATGAGTTCCCATCCATACAAATCCTTAGGCTCCAAAGTGCTTTGGAGCCACACGCATATGATTTTACTTGTGTTGTCCACATATCCAAATAAGGAGTCTCATTATCTTCCCCATCATTTTCATTCTCTCGATCATCTCCCTTTTGGAATCCGGATGCCTATGCATCATCTGGGTCCTCACCTTCTTGTGTAATATGGAACACACATGAAGGCTCACCCTTATATTCACCTATCTCCAAGCCATCTTTCCCACTATTTATGTTTTTCCCCTTCAGCTAGATTCTTCATATTTCTTCATCTCCTCTTCATGAGGCTCTTCAATATCCTCAGTCATAACTGGAGTGTTGGGCACACTGTCTTCATATTTTTCCTCCTCTTCCTCCTTTCAAGGAATATACCTACACCTCTTCTTCTTCTCAGGTTCTTCCTTCTTAGGAGAAGTCATTAATGACCTTATAAGGGGTTTCTAGGTCCTCTCCTTGAGTCCCCTTCCTTCGTAGTACCCTCTTATATTGATGTTCCTCTAGAGTCTAGTCTAGGTCTACCTCAAGCGTGCCTATCTCTAACACTTCATCCTCTTGCTGCAGTGGAGGGGTTACCCGCGCACTCACTTTTCTCTCCAACAGTGGGTTGTCTTCTACCCCTGTGCTCCAAACCACCACTTTCTTCTGTAATTCTTCTTCCTCTCCTTCTTCTTCCACAAGGGGCAAGGTTGGTTCCTCATCTGCCAAAGTTCCAACTGTATGCTTCCCCTTGGGTGGGATAGGAAGTTTGAACTCATTCTCCACATATTTCCCATTCTCTAACCTGGGCTTGAGTTGGATATACACAAGGGCTGCCCCAATCTCACCAATTTCCAAACTCATAGCCTTCATGTTAATATCATCTGAAATTAACCTCTCAATATATGTAGACTTACTTGGATAAACATAAGTATTTCTGAGTGTGTGGTAGTCGCAGTCTACCTTATCAACATTGAAAATCAATTGACATGTGTCTAAAAACCTATGTACAAATCCTTGGAAATAGCATGTAGTGAAGGCATAAGGGATCTTACACCAAGGTATCCACTTCCCATCCTTCATCATAAAGCATGCAATATAGAAGTGTTGATACACTGCAAACTATACTTGCTTACCCAATACCGAAGGTAACTCCTTAGGTATTCTCCATTCCTCCTCAAATGTGGTGAAAAGTCATCCATACGAAAACTATGACCTCTTTTTAAATGGTCCACTCATGGTCCCATCACATGTGTACTCCTTAGACCTCTCTGCAAGATATTTATTCTTTATAGGATACTGCCATATTTTTTCCTTTGGCCCATTAGGCACCCCAATTTCTACAAAGACAAGTGACAAAAGGATCATGCCAAAACTAATCTTCTCACCTCCATGCACTTCCTCAATGATGGTTTCAAAAATGAAACCAACCAAGTTGTAAGTTACCCCTTTTGTCATTTTCTTTGCTATATGCAACCATAATGTGTTTACATGCGACCATCGCTCCTAGTTATTCATCTTTGTCAGGAGGTGTGTTGTTGCTTGGATAATTGGATATTTTGTCATCTTATCAATGTCCATTCCATGCCCTCCCTTTAAGTAACCCAATGGTTTACTTGTCACTATGATTATTCATGTATATGTTATCCATCAGTCACTTTACTAATCTCCATGCCTTAACTCCTCAATCCTACCAGGGTCCTAATCAGGGGTGCGGTGATCCTCATCCGTCGCCCAAAAAAGTAGAAGAAGTCCTCATGGACTCTGCTCATCAACCATTGGTATAAATTTTCTGGTTTTCCAAAATAAGGGAGTTCATACAATTGTAAAACTCCCACCTTTCTCAAAATATTCTCACCCGCATCATCATACATGGCCATATCATCCCTTTGTTTGCTTGTTTGTCTTCTTTACCAATAATTTATCCAGTTCATCCTTGTTATTTGTCATCTTGTGGTTGTAATCACTCACTTTACTCTGGTGAATGTGTGAGTCCCAATCGCGACCCATGTAAACCCCTTTTGGGTACTTCATTTTTGAAAAATGGCTTTTAGGGGCATCTTCTAGTTCAACCTCAACTTCCTTCATATTCTTTCCCCTTGCGGCTGATCAGATGCTCTCCTTGGTGCCATAGTAACTATAAAGGTATGATATTTTACCTTCTTGTGCTTTGCAACCCTAACTCCACATGCCCTAGCTCAAAACAGCGTGCCTTAGCTCAAAACTTGAACCCTAGCTGTCAATTTTATTCCTCATACACCTCTACTCTACTCAAACACTTCTCCAAATGGAGCGACAATCACTATGGTGCATAAATCTGACAAATTCAACTGGTTCATAGCTCTCTACACTTTACACCTTTCTCTCTAGCTCGCTTGACTTCAACTTGCTTGAATGCTCTTGAATGAAAAGGTAGAAATGATTTCGCAACACGTCCTTATATAGTTTTTTAAAAAAATCCACATTTATTTCTCTCCACCTACCACCGTACTCAACATTGATTTTTCATTTCTTCATTTTTTCGTTTCTTGTTTCGCACCACAGTCATAACCTTATGGCGTGCCTTTTAATTTTTGGCCACATACCTCCTTTTGCACGCCCTCATGCACTATAGTACTTCACCAATGCATATTTCACCAAGAAGCTTTTGCTCCTACAACCTACTTCGTGTTACACCTGTCCATTGTGTCCATTTATCCATATAATTTTCTCTATCCGCACCTTTACTTCAAAACTACATAATATTTCTCTCCTATGCATACCCACCTTGAGACAATATTCAAACTTGGACCATGAACCATATATATATCGCACCCACACTAAGGGTATGCGTGGTCCTTTGTGGATGAAAACACTTAGATAGTAATCAGCTTCTAGTGCGCAAGCGCGTTTATTACACAAAACACTGAATTAAATTGAAAAAGCTTAAAAATGATGAAGGAAACACATATAAAGGAAAATCATTAAGGAAACCTAATATAATTGACAATACTACCTTATTACAAACACAAGAAGACTTATTTATAGTATGGCTTCATCCCACTCCCGTTGAAGTAACTGAAACCATGTTCTTTGTCTAGTGCCTCTAACTAGAAAATGCTTGAATCAAGTATATAAGTTATAACATATGGTCCCAACCAATGCACTTTATGCTTTCCATGGTGGCATAAAAATTTGAGTCATGCAGAAGTACCATTTTGCCAACCTCAAGCTTTTTATCCTTGATGTTATTATCATGACATGCCTTCGCCTAGCCTTTTCTTTCTTGACTCCATCGTGCTATAACGTGCCTTTCATCTAGTTGCATCAGTTTATCAATATGTTCTTCAAGTACCTTCTCACCTACTAAAACTCCTACCATGTAATATGCTGAGAGATGGTAACATGAATTCCAATGGTAGAACAACCTTCGTGCCAAAAACCAACTGAAAGGGTGTTTCTTTATTCAACCTCTTGTAGGTTGTCCTGTATGCCCAAAGGACAAAAAAACTTTATCACCCCAGTATTTCCTTCCAACATCACAAATTTTGGTCAAGTTATGGCTCAATATCTTGTTGAAAGCCTCAACAATACCATTTTCTTGAGGATGATAGGGTGTTATTTTATGGTGAGCAACCATAAATTCATCCAATAGTATCCTAATGGTCTCATTAAGAAAATGAGTACCCCTATTACTTGTCAAAATTAAAGGACATCCATACCGATGATAATATTTTCTAAGACAAAACCTTGCTTCGTAGTTGCCATGCAATCCTTTATAGGTGTCACTTTTTCCCACCTTGCTATACAAGTTATAATGTAACGTGATCAGTCCTGCATGTGGATGATGAAATAGGACCCATAAATTGATTTCCCATTTTTTCAAAAAGGTTTTGTGCTAACAATAGGCCTTAAAGGAATTTCATCTCTATGCCTAGGCTTTCTAAGGCACTGACAATGGTCACATGCCTTGCAATATTCTTTACAATCCTTGTATAACATCTCCCACCATAGACCAACTAAGATAATCTTGTGCATGAGGACATCTCCCGCATAGTGTCCACCTACAATACCACCATGATCTTCCTCCATAATTGCTTCATGCTCATGCTCAAGTACACACCGACATAAAAATTCATCCGACCTAGTTTGTATAAGTATCCATTGATCGATCAACATGTAAGGCGCATGCTTATGGTAAGTTGTTTCTTTTCTAAAGCCTTCATTCCTTTGGTGCCACACACACTGTGTGTAAAAAGATAACAATATCCTCCAAGTCCAAGGGTGCATGGTTTAACTTGAATAAATATGCATATGGCATTGTATCCTTAATGCTATGCACATCCTCTCCGATTGACTCCTAGATAAATAGTTTCGACCTAAATTACTCTTTCCTTGTTTAACCACCACAAGAAAGTTAAAAGAAATAATATAACCCAACAACATAAGCACCTCGTAAAATAGGATTGTTCACCAAGTACTTATATTCCATGTGGTTTGTATAAAATATAAAAATATAAGTACTTTCAAAACTTATGAGTCGTAGATCATGGAAAATGCCTCATGCTGTAGTTGTATAATTCTATTATTTTGGAGTCAACTTCCTACTCATAAAGAAAATAGGATGATTGACAATTCCCTCTCCAGGATGGGCTAATAACACACAATGGCCATCCAAAGGCATCTACATCAATGTGAAAAGGATTGGACCATGAAGGAAAGTGCAAAATAGACGTTGTGGTAAGCCTTTCCTTGATGTCTCAAACACGTGCCGCCGCCTCACCCCAAAAGAAATTTCCTTTACCTTTAAATAGTTCCTCTAAGGGTGTGAGGATCTTAGGCATAAATATAGATAAGATTCCTGTAATATCCTGTGTTCCCAAGAATCCATGCACCTCACTTTGGCTAGTAGGTTCCTCCAAGTCCAAAATAAAAAAACCTTAAGCAGGATCCACTAGCAAGCCTTCCTTAAAATGATATTGTGGACACCAAATTTGGGTCACACTCCCCTTTACCCCACATGTATATTAATTTAATTACCTACAATTAAATTAATGCACATTCTCACAATATTCATTATTTAATTACCTTAATTAAACTAATTTCCACCTCACCCCACCACATCACCTAGACACCTCATCATAAACCTATTCTTAGCATGTTTCCTTTTTACTAGGACTCAATATCCACTTACCATAACTAACTAAGACTTAGTCTTACTTACCATAACTAACTAAGACTTAGTTCAACCCTAAAATCACATGCCTATTCTTCCTCTAACCGCATGCCCGCTTATCTAAGTGCAACATTCCATTTTGATCCGAACAATGGATAGAGATGGCCAAAAAGATTGCTAAGATCTATCATTTTTAGTAAACCTAGGATTTCTGCCTTAATCGATGCCGATCATGCTAAAGCATCATCGATTACCATATATTAATTTTGGTAATATTGTTTGGGAGTTTGGAAGAATTATTAGAATATTTGGATAAGAGATATTTGCATGCAAGCACGCATCGAGCGCTCCCGCACATCTAGACATCATGAACCAACACCAATCACGACTTAAAATGCAAGCGTTCATGGTAACATTTTGGGAAGCACGTTGTGAAACTAACCATCAGTTCCATGGATCAACCATCACCTCCATCCAACCACCAGGTATGTAAGTACAAGTAAGTACATTTGGATCTGTGCCTTCCCATATTTATTTATATTAGTTTCTTCATCTCTGTTTGGGAGTTTTAGTCTCCCTTGCATCCCATCACCTCTCACCCTCCTGCCAATCCCTCCACCTAATCACCTATAACCTCTCAACCCTCCATACCCACCTCCAAACATCTCTGAGTATTCCTAACACTTTCATCAACCTCAAAATTCTCTCTGTCCATTCTCTATGAAATCACAAAGAATCACCACAACCAAAATTCATTAAGTTTCTATCACTGACCCTTCCAAACGCCGATTAACCTAAACATTCATCGCCTATCCTAAACAAAGCATCGGTCATACCGTAATGACTTCGGTCTCTATGTCTAGTAAATCTATCTATAACAACAACATCATACAATTAACCCAAATAACCAAATGACCCAAAACTTAACCCCGATCTAGCCCAACCACCTTATTTATATGTTTGAATTCTAGATTTGATAAAAAATTTGCCTCTTAGATTAGATTTTATCATTGTACTTGAATGAGACACTTAAATCATATCAACTACATGTTGTCACCCTCAAAATTCCCTCCTTTTTCAAAGGACAAAATTTTCAAAATTTTGAGTTAGTGTCTTTTAAGGTGTTTTGGTAAGTGGTGGAATTTAAGAAGTTAGAAAATTTCACTCTTTGAGGTCATTTTTCATGTTTTTGTAGCTAAATCAGCCCATGCATCCTCATGTCCCAAGTACTACCGGGCCTCTTGTTCATCGATTCGTCGAATTACCCACATTTCTTTGTATAATGGCTAAGTTGGATATTTTTGTCCCGCATGTCCCAAGTGCTTTCGCTGAAAGGCATCCTGCATTCGCTGATTCGATGACTTACCCGCATCCCTCGGCTCATCGGATTTTTAGGTTTTCATGTATTTTGTGTCCCCATGTCCCTTGGACCGTCGTGCTCTCTCGAACCCACATTTCCTACTTTCCTTTCTAATCGCTACATCAGGCCCCGCGTTCCCTCAAGTCCCAAATCTTGTCGGGCCTCCTATTTTTGATTCGCCGGCTTACCCGCATTTCCTCGTATATCGGTTAAGTCATATTTTTTGTCTGCGTGTCCCAAGTGCTTCCCGGCCTCTTGTTCGCTGATTTGCTGAATTTCCCACATTTCTTTGTACATCGCCTAATTCAGCTCCATGCATCCCACATTTTCCATGGACCGCTAATGCTCACGAAACCCATTTTTTCGCATTCTTCTTATTGGATGTATCAGCTCCATGCATCCCACATGTCCTACTGGACCATCTAGGCCAAGTTTTTCCGACTTTCCCACATATCACCTTTTTGAGTTGCTTTAAGGACCATTTATTGCGCATTCATGATTTTATCTCTCCATTCATTTAAACTCATGGCTATTTAAAGAGAGGTAACCATTCATTCATTTTCACACTTGCTTGCTCATTCCCTCCCACTCATGTTTGTGTAAATCAAGCCGTTCCCCGCATCTATGCTTCTATATTTTCTCCTTAAGGGATTATTTTGGGACCTGAGATATACTCCATTGAAGGTTGTTTTCTCTCTTCATCTATCATGATGAAGATGTAATACGAAGGACATGAACACCTCTCCTCGTTGGAAACTTTTGTGCCTAAAATCGATGACAAAGTGAATGCTCGACATCTAGACCTGATGATTTTTAAAGTAGACTAGAATGTGATAAACCTACTCCCATCACTCAAATGATAAAAACAACGGGATTACTTTTGTAGGAAGTTTCCTATCTTTGTTCGGTGTCTTTGATACCATGATTTCTTACGGGATTTTTTTAATTTGGAATCAAAAGAAAAAGTTAATGTACATGGTGAAGTAATTGGGTGGTTAGATTCTCAAGCTATCAATATTTCCATACCAACCTAATGTGAAGGTGCCAATACTCTCTCCCTTATTTAATCACAAACACTATTTGATCGGGATAATGAGAGACATAAGGCTAGGGTAGAAAAATCTTGGTTGAAGAACCATAAAAGGGAGCATCCATACTTTCAAAATCATTGTTTAGGATCGATTTCAATGAAGAGATTTTAGACATCATCACCCTTCTCGGACAAAATCATGGGAATGCCATCTACAAATGAGTTTCACTTTTGGATGTATCCCTTTATCAACATCATTTGTGAAGGGAAATAAAAATTGAACTATTTGTGAAAACCTAACATAGCAGTTGATAAATGTTCACGTAACTCAAACATTCTCGCATGTCATCCAGGAAATGGCTTGGTTATAATTTCGTTGAAGATAAGAAAGATGCCCCCATATATGAATATTACCCTCGTTGAACCTCAAAGTCAACAATTATAATTTAAGGTGAGTCAATGATGCCTTCACCATGTATATTGTGAGGCTCTTGAAAGGAAATATTGCTCGAAGATTCTCTCGAGGAACCAAGACCTTGATTATTGAATATGGGAGTTTCTTCACTCAATTCGGAAAATTCTCATATATATTAGGTGGCTGGTTTTGATGGTTCCCCTTAAGGCTTCTTATGTTCTGTAATGATAAAATGGCCTTGGTTGAAATTTTACGGAAGTTGTACATGCTTTATATGACTTGTAAAGATAAAAGATTATCGACATTCATTTTCCCATCACCTTGGGAAACTATACATGCAGTAACAACCTTTACGCTAAAAATTTGATAAAACCATTGCTCCTTTTACTCTTCATCATTTCAAGCCTCAAACTTGCTTTGTTATCAAAGGATACATTGCTAAGAATATCATATTTGGTTTCATTCACTTTGCAACACTTTGAAGAATATTGGGCTGATTGTGTAGGTGATTTTGAGGCCAAGAGGAGGTATTTTGGAATATTTTCTCTTCAACAAATTATAGATTTCAATCTCTACAAAGTGCCTAAAAATCTCAAGGATAATAATGAAGACCTTCAATCTTTCGAGTATGAAAGGACTATCAAACACTCTCCTTTTGAAACCATTGATTGGTATGTAAAGGAGCATGGCAATTTGAAAGAAGTGATAAATCTGTTCTTGTGAGAACCAAGATAAAAGATACAAAATTTTATGATGAATAGATCTAGGTCTTCTTCACAAGAAACTTCCTCTCCTAGAAAAGAAGAACTTGCGCTTGGTGTTGAAATTATTGAGCATTCTTCTCCATCCTCCTTGATAAGGGTATACCTGAAGAAAGGTAAAAACATCAAACATGAACAAGTTGAAGAAGAAGTTCTTTTGGAGCAGCCAGAAGTCCCTGTAGGATCAGAAGATATTGTTTTTTTAAGTGAGGAAGATAGTGAAGGGATGAAAGAAGAAGAAGAAGCAACCCCTGTCATTACTACTTGAGATAGAGAGTGAATATAAAATTATTGAACATTTAGGTTTGATGGATATTTCTTCTAAGGATATTTCCGAATATATAACAACTTCCCCACCTGGGCACATCAAGTGCGTACACTAAGTGTGATGAGTTCACTTTCACTTGGTCCCATTGTTCCTTCCACCTCTTCCTCCTTTTCTCCGGGTTCATCCTCTCTCCGACAATAGGAAAAGGAAGTCCACCACCCAAATTGTGGTTCCCAAGTTTGATGTTGTGGAAACCTTGCTCAAGCACTATTCCCCCTCCTCCAAAAAAGAAAGCAAAGATCACCTCAAGGCTGGAGTCGGATTCACAGTGGTCAAAATTCATGGAGATTGTAAATCCCAAGGAGGATAAGGAAGAGAGAGATATTCGGTGTTTGATTTGGAACTCATAAGGATTACACTTGGAGAATCAATGCTGAAAGTGAGGTACATAACCTCGCAGAAACCTGTCACTCGAGTCATTGTTATCCAATTTTGCACACTGGCAAGATTGGACAAGGGGTCTTGTCACGTTCAAAATGAAATAATAGTCCGTGAACCCACCTTCGGTTATTATCGAGATGCAATAATTAAAAAAATAATTCCTAAATTACATATGAAAGAGATCACCTAGCATCGAAAGGCACCCGGTTGATCTCGACTCGGTGAAGAGTTCAAGGTCCATTGTTAAAGAACCCGTGTCAAATTGATAGTCATCTCGAAATCATCTCAAGAGAGACTCTCAATTGTAAGAGCTCGATGATGGTCTTGTTAATGCAAAATATAGCTCGTTGAAAATTAACAAATGAAAGGAACTGTACAAGGATCTCGGTGGAGATCGATGCAAAAAGATCTGAAGGCCAAGTCAGGGAGAGTCAAAGTCAACATGATGCCAGGTTTAATCCATTAAGACAGTGCTCGACCAACCACTTGGGAGAATTATCTTGTTTGACCGAGATGATATGAAATTATGCAGATATGGGAGGTTCAACATCATTGAATCTCGGGTTTGTAATTACATAATAGAAGGACTTCTATCGACCCAGGAAGATAGTATAAGCACCATGGAATACCCATGTAAAATTGAGTCAAACCGACATTTTAAAAAGAGCTGCAAATTATAATGGTGTTCAGACCTTCCTCGGCCGAGCATTTGGTGCACAGGTAGTTGACATGTTGCAGTATAGTAGAAGCCTTTTTGAGCACTTCCAGCAAGCAAGTCGTCCAACGATGTTTTTATCTGTTCAGCATCGAATGCATCCTCAAATTCAGGATTTTCCTTCAAGATATTTTTATGAAAATCGATTAAGTGACAGTAAGAGTGTTACCAGCAGACCTGAGGAAATTTATTACAAAGACTCTCTATCGAGATCTTACTTGTTTTACGATGTAACTCATGGAAGCGAATCTCATAGAGGTGGGACTGTTTCATATCAGAATATTCATGAGGCACAATTTGCTTTGCAATTATATGAGCATCTTCAACGAGTCACTAGATTGGCGAGCATAAAGGATTCTGTTGAAATTATCACACCTTACAAGCTACAGCTGAAATGTTTGCACTGAGAGTTTAATGTTATCCTCAAATCTGTTGAAGGAAAACTCGGCAGGAGAAGATTCATGAAGATCCCGCGCGCTGGTGGAAAAGTGGAGATCGGTGGCCATCTGTCCAAAACGAAATATGGCCAAATGATAACGAAACCCCGCACTCCAATCCTGGACGTGGGAAATAAGGCGAGCATTGCCAAGGGAAATGACGTGATGTCAAGCCATTGAAAAGTTTCCGTGAAGTGGAGAAATCGGGTCAAATTGCAAGTGAAGACAATATGATGGCTATCCGTCATGAAAATCCCGCGCATGGGAAACATTTTGCTATCTTGCCAAGGACGTGGAAAATAAGGCAAACACTGCCAAGCGTGGAAATATTGGTTTGGAAAACCATGACCAAACTTCCGCGAAGGGGAAATAAGGTGAGCAATGCCAAGTGGGTTTTCGTGGATGGCAAGCCAAGGAAGAAATTCCACGCGGGGGAGATTCGGAGCAGCACCGCCAAGTGGAAATTTTGGCATGGAAAACCATGCGTTGTTCACTCCGCACTGGGGAGAAATCGGATCAAACTGCCAAGGGAAATATTAAGATGGCAATCCGTCATGAAAACCCCGCATTTGGAGTAGTCCGAGTCTTTGTGCGAGTTACCAGGAGAATTAAAGTGGCAGTTGCTCCCACGCACAGTCAGCAGGCATGCGCAGTACAGTAAAAGCCTTTTGAACGCGTTTAAACAAGCAGGTTGTCCAACTGTATTGTTATCTGTTCAGTGTCGAATGCATGCCTATCCTTATTCTGAAGTCTTTTGAACGCTTCCAGCAAGCACTGCAGGAAACAAATATTCACTGCCGTATACAATGGATTGGAGTCACGCCATTCAAGGCTTCATAAAATTTGCCCGAACCAGGAGATGAAGGTTTGAAACGGTGCAGAATGAAACGATTCATATTGCTCAGCATGTTTTCTCCTAGAAATGAATTGAATGTGAAGGTCAGCTCTGAAAATAACCGGTCAATCGCTTTTGCATGTTACATCCTTGATGGTCTCTTTGAAAAACTCTGTGGATAGTATGCAATATTTATACCCTTCCATTATGTACGTCCAATCGCATAATAATGAGATTCTTTTTACCTGAGTTCGAGAAGCTTGTTTTAACAAATGGCGATTACATCTTTTGTAGTTTCAAGCTAATTTTATCTAGCTTTATTTCTATTAGCTTTGATCCACGACTAAGGAAGAATTCATATGGTTGTTATCGTACATTTTTCCAAGGTCCTCTTGGCTGCCCAGGATTATTCAATGTATTTTTGAAGGGCTTATTTTACATGTTCAGTATGATTGTAACATAAAGGGTCTTTTTAGTTTTCGAAAAATGAGTATATTGTGTAGCTCGCAGCTACCCATTCCATACTAAGATCCCAATAGTGGCATAATTGTTGGTTGGAGCCTAGATTGCAGAGTGCACTGCCAAAATACCGAAGGTCTCTTTGTCCAAGAATCAGTCTTAAGGGTGTCTATCGACATGTTACGGGCATAAGCCTGGGTCATCATCATGGCAGCATTAGGTCTTTGTTGATAATGGCATTTTCTCATCGTTTGGAAGGTACAATTTTGCTTATTATGGCCAAGCTAAAACATTCTTACTGCAAGTGTTATATGATAAGGAAGAACCGTGAACATTGTGGTAAAACCATTCTTTTTAGAAATGTTGGGTTAAGCACGACATTCAAGTGAGTTTGAGCCAACCGGGTGCTCGGGTTGATATGCAAAACAAAGCCAGGTCAAATCAGTTGAAGAGCTCGTGGTGTTGTTTCATGGAGTTTGAATGTGGAATGCATGTGAATATGTGGTCCAAAACAAGAAGAAATAACTCTATCTGTCAAGCTAGAGCTATCACAGAGAAATCAATCGATTGAGTGTTGACAGGGCCACGTAACGTGATCCCTAACAATTTTCATAGCTCGAAAATCATTTCTAAATGGCGCAACATGCAAGAGTGAAATAATTTAAATTCATTGAATTATTTAACCTCTGTGGGTACAACCAATGTATTATGGATCAAATCCACTAAGTATGATTTAGAGTCAAACTTTTCATATTGTGGAAACATTGGTACCAAGTCGAGATAAAGAATAAGCTCGCGGGTGTTGAAGTTTAATGTATTTGTAGAGGCTTTCAATTTCGGGCTTAAAGCTTCATGTTCACAATGCATATAGGTGGCTTGGTAATTCAGAATGGCTCGATTTGGAGTTTGAAGCAAGACCGTAGCAGTGGCATTCGTGAGGCGAGTCTTAATTTGCGTCAGGCCAGGTTCACAGGATCTACATACATTTTAGCAAAATGATAAGAATCAAGTTTAATAGCTCACCATTCAAGGACTCAATGCAAAAGATCCCGATTGCTAATACGAGGAAAGAGTTAGTGCGGGGTCAAAATCGAGTGCAACACCGAGTTAGAGGATTCAAGCTCATCGAGTTGAGATTGTGCGACTCTTATCCACATGGGACCCCCTCCTCTTCAAGTCAAATGGGTCAATGGGGGTCTCAACATTATGTTAATTAAATTAATATTTTTATTTAAATATTTTAATAATAATATTTATTATTATTATTTAAATATTTTATTTAAATATTCTTTTAATTAATTGAGAAGACTAGGTCATCAGGAAATTAATGACCCATGATGGAACCTTCTCAGGTGGTTCAACTAACTGCAATAAATACATCATGGGCCTTCATTTTAGGAATGTAATTATGACCATTTCCTCTTCTTTCTCACATATTTTTCTATAAATGTAAGTTGGAAGCTCATTTCAAAGGGTTCCACAATAGCCTGCATAAGTTGGGACAGTTAGATATCTCGTGTGAGTGTATACTTTTCAAGGGTCCTCTCTCTTTTCGCAAGTTGTTCTTGTGTGTTGAGAGAACTTTCAAGCCTCCTCTTCAAGACTCTGTAATGGCAGCTATTTCCTCTTCGAATGTATGATGCATTGTGCATGTTATTGAAGCAATAAAAGTGTGTGTTTTGTGACTAATCTCGGTCCTTTCATCCTTGTATGCTTCTTTGTTCCTTTCTCGTACTTCAGAGGTACACTGCAAGTTTAAGTTTCTATTGCAGGTTCTTGGAGTTCTCGTGCTTATCGAGTGGTGGAGTATTGCATGCGCTTGAGTTGTGGTGTCATTCACCCTTCTTGAGTTCATCCTTCTTCACCGGGAAACCGGTATATTTCTCGGCCTCGATAAAGTTTAACAAAGGGAACGCGTGTCTCTTAGTCTCGTGGTATCCTGTACCATCTCTAAGTTTCAAAGTGAGGTGAAGTTGACCTATGGTGCACACACCCTCTTCAAATTAACCCTTCCGAATCAAGACACCCTTTATTTGGTGCATCACCGTCCCTAGTATAGTTTCATTTCTGTAAATCTCTTTCCCTAAAACCCCATGAAAATGTTAGCATAGGACTAGATAATCATTTTTGTTACACTAGGAGTAGTACAACACTTAGTTTAGGAAGAGGAAGCCGGCCTTCTTCGGAGGTTCACCTCGAGCCCAAGTCCCACAGCTTGAGAGGTGATCCCATGTGTCCCAATCACACCGAACATCCTATTCACATCTTGGCCATTTGGAGGGTGCAGTGATTTGGCGACAACAGTCATTAAACAAGTGGAGAAGGACAAACAGACCTTGTAGCAATTGGAAGAACAAAATATAATCCTTTTAGGATTTATAAAATCCTTATTGGAAAAAGATAAGTCCTAGATCCTACTCCATTAACTACTCTTCCACCTCCCGTAGTTCTTAGCAAGGATGAAGTTCGGACCATTAATGATATTCACAAATATGTCACCTATGGAAATGTCATTGAATCACCGGTCAGGGATTTCATGTTAATGTATCCCTTTCAGAATAAATTCAAGATTGGGTATGCAAACTGGCTAGTCAAAGATATACTCATGGTCAGAAAGCCCTAGGTGTTGAATATTTCCATTTTCAAACACTAGAACATAGGGTTTCTCTCTTTCCTTGCCAAGAAAGAATAGAAGAACTCGGTCTGCAAGCTTACCTCCTAATAAAGACAGAGGCTCTGAAACCAGTAGTTCTAAGACCAAGTAAGCCCCAACCTTCGAGCTCTTGTACTTGCAGGAGTTACAGTTCCCCTTAATCAATATTTCCAAAGATGGCAGCACCATTTCCGTGGGGATAAGCATGTTGGACCTCTTGCTCTTCCTCAACCATTACATGAATTACCCAAAGAAATAGGAAAAGTTTTCCTAAATTTCGAGGTGATGGAAAGGTACACCTAGATGAACATATTACAACTTTCATTATGGCATGTGGGATCCTTGGAGTTGAACATGAGGATGTGTCTATTAGGCTCTTTATGGAAACATTGCAAGATAATGCCATTGATTGGTTTTATCACCTTCCAGTTGGTTCAATTACTAGTTGGACTACCATGACAACTCAGTTTGAGCAATGTTTTAAACCTGCTGAAGATGTGCATGCCCTCTTGGCCCAAATTTCTCATATTAAGAAGGATCCATATGAGCCCATGAGGGAGTTTGTGGCTAAATTCAACAAGTTGATTCATAAAAATTCTACAAGCCACTCATCCTGTAGATCAAATACAAAAGTGTTTTTTCCTCAATGCTCAATTGCCTAAAGTAAGTTATGCATTAAGGAGGGCTAATCTTCTAACTCTGGAGGATGATCAATGATTGGATATCAGTGTTGAGGATAATCTAATCATGTCTGGTAAGTTAAAAAAAGATCCCTCTAAGCCTAAAGCATCTTCTTCTTCAAGAGCTAATTCAGATCAGTTAGTGCAAAAGTTGGCAAATGACCTTATTGCTATCAAGAAACAATTGGCTCAACATATTCCTTACCAAGATATCCCAATAAATAATTTTCAACCTAGGAATCATTTTCCCTCTTCTCAGACTAGATTAGCTATTGAAGGTCCACCCATCAAGGTTCCTATCAATGCAACTTGTGAAGTTCAAGAACCTGATGATGTCGAGGAGAATGAAGACTATGAAGAACTTGAGGAAGAATTTGATGAAGAACAAGAAGAGATTGGTGAGTCTCAAGTTCATTTCCTCACTACTGAAGGTATTGAGGATGGAGATGAATACAATGAAGTAGTGGTAGATATGAATAGTGATTCATATGTTGTATGACTCGGGAACAAATGAACTGGAGGGAAAAAGTGGTACAGCCTTCTAAAAAATCTAAAGAAGTTCCTATGACTATTCCAGTAGTTACAAAAAGAGGAGCCCCTATTCCCACTACTTCACACAAAAGGTGAATAATTCTAATTCTACTCTTTCTACCTCCACTTCTGAAACTCCTAGACCTGATAAACCTAAAGTTCCCCTCATTACTAGTAATGATTCCCCATCCACCTCTAGATCTTTTGATATCATTGATCACATTAAGAAGACAAAGATCCAAATCTTTGAGGAATAATTTTACCAAACCACCCAAATGCTTTTCCAAAGTAGTGAAATTCATCAATTCCAAATCCAAAACTTCACCCAATACTTCTAAAGGTCTGTTACCTACTCTCCTCTCCCTCATCTCCATAAAGTCTTATGGCTATAGTCTCCTCATCTAATGAGAAAATCAAACCATTCTATGTAACGCTTATCATAGCTGGTCACAAACTCAGTAATTGTGTTATTGACTCAAGAGCATCAGACAATGTGATGCCTACAAAAGTAGCTCATGATTTGGGCTAAATTTAGCATGTACATTTGGTTCTGTTATTCCATGGAAAGTAGAGAAGTACCGTTGGTTGGAAGAATCAAAGATGCACAAGTAGCTTTCACTACTTTTCTAGAGAAAAGGGTCAAAGCCACTATTTTAGTGGTTGATATTCCTCCCTCATATGGTATGTTACTGAGTAGAAATTTTTGTAGAGAAGTAGGAGGTGAAATCCAAATGGATTGGTTGCACGCTCTCATCCTGGTCAATGGAAAAATGAAAAAAATTGCTACTAGAAAGACAGACTGAATACATTGTGCAAAAGACTGATGATCCAAAAGAACAAATACTCTATGAAGATATAGGGCATGGTAACTATATGATCATGATAGAAGATGAGGAAAAATTCCCAAGGGAGTAATTCACAATTCTAATGGCATTTGGACCTTAGAGTTCGATGGAAGTTGTTCTTCAGCTGGTTTTAGAGCTGGCGTGGTGTTAATCTCTCCAGAAGAGAAGATTTATCCATTTTCATTTAAGATTTATTTTGAAAATACAAATAACACATCTGAATATGAGGCTCTCATCCTTGGATTGAATGTGAGCAAAATAAATGGGAATAAAGAATCTTTGTGCTCATGGTGATGTAGAATTAATTGTGAAACAAGTCAGGGATATTTTCCAAGTCAAAAACAAGAGATTGAAACATTATAGAAATCTTGTCTGGGATTCTATTGAATTCTTTGATGCTTTTTCAATTGAAGTTATCCCAAGAGAAAGGAATACTCAAGCTGATTCTCTGGTTGTCTCAGGATATTTGTTGATTCCTCATCCAAATTTTTCTCAAGAAAAATTTACCATTGAAATGATTCATAGGCCTAGTGTGTTGGATAATGCAAACAATTTGAAAGTTTTCAATGATGATCAACATTTAATCTCTTTCTTAGAGCTTAAGGATAACTTTAATCAATTATATTTTGAAGGAAGTGAGACTCTTCCTAGAGAATATGTGCCTGCTAATGAAGATGATATTAAGGAAGAAATGGATCAGGATGGTGTATCAAATTAAAAGGTAACAAGATACCCAAAGGGTTGGTGAGTTTAGAGGATTTGTTTGATAAGCATGATAGGTACATCAAATCTAAGGCTTCTCAAGGGGCTCATCAATCTGTTGAGTATGATAAGGTCAATATTGGAAGTAATGATGAACCCAAGATGGTAAATATTGGGAAATGCTACACTCAAGAAGAAAAGAAGAAAGCAACAAATCTATTGAAAAGGTATGCTGACATCCTCGCTTATTCTTATGATGATCTCAAAGCCTTTCATCCAAAAGAGATGCAACACTATATTCCTTTGAAACTAGGGATTAAATTTTCAAATAGAAGCAAAGACAATACAATCCCAAGATCATTGATACAATTTATCAGGAGATTCAAAAATTACTCAAAGCAAAGATTATTTTTCCTATACATCATTCAACATGGATTGCCAACATTGTACCAGTAAGGAAGAAGAATGGTGAGATTCATATTTGTGTAGATTTTAGGAATTTAAATCAGGCCACTCTTAAAGACAACTATCCTCTCCCCATGATGGATCAAGTTTTACAGGCTATCATAGGCTCTGAGATGTTGTCCATGCTGGATGGATTCTCTGGATATAATCAAGTGGAAGTCAGTATCCCAGATTAGCACAAGACTACTTTTACTACTCCTTGGGGAACCTTCACCTATAAGAGGATGCCATTTGGTCTTATCAATGTTGGTGCCACTTTCCAGAGGGAAATGGACTTAGATTTTGGTAGTCTCAAGGAAAATGCATTGTTGTATACCTTGATGATTTGACTATTTTCTCCAAAACAAGGGCAGATCACTTTCAACATCTTGAAATAGTCCTTCAAAAATGTAGAGAACATGGGGTATCTCTTAATCCTAAGAAGTATGTCTTTTGTGTTACTGAAGGTAAGATGTTGGGACATATTGTCTCTAAAGAAGGAATTAAGATAGATCCTAGAAAGAGTTCAAGCAATTCAACAGATCCCTCTTCCTACAAGCAAAAAGGGTGTTCACTCTTTCTTTGGTAAGATAAATTTCTTGAGGAGATTCATTCTAGATTTTACAGAATTAACTATAAGCATTGCTCATATGATGAAAGGGAAACAATATTTTGGTTGGAATTCTAAAGGAAAAGAAGATTTTGAGGATATCAAGAAAGCTATTGCTAAAACTCCCATCCTAGCATGTCTTGATTTCAGCAAAAATTTCATTATCCCCGAGAGTATATTTGCTATACTAAGAAAAATTCTGAGAATCATGAACTTCCAATTTCCTTCATGAGCTATGTTCTGAAAGCCCATGAACTAAAGTATACCTTGATGGAGAAGCACACTTTTGCAGTAGTCAAAGTTATCAAGTAGTTTCATTTTTATATTCTGAATTCTCACTGTTGTATTTGTACCTGATACAACTATCAAGTCTATTCTTACACAATAGCAGAGTTTGGAACTAAGCAAGGTAATTGGGTGGAAAAGGTCTAGGAGTATGACCTTGATATCAAGCCAACAAAGTTAGTCCGGGGTAAGGGATTATGTGAACTTATTGCCAAAGGAGCTGATGAGGAATTGTCCATAGAGGAGGCTAATGTTCCTCTTGTTCTCTTCCTCATAGTTCAACAGACGAATGGTATGCTGAAATTGCACATTTTCTTACTTATGGAGAATGTCCATCTCACCTGAGTGCCAAAGAGAAAAGAGCTATTAAGTTGAGATCTACATAGTACATCTTGTGGGAAAATGTTTTGTTTAAACGAGGCATTGATGGAAGATTCCTTAAGTGTGTAGACAAAGAGCAACAAAAGAAATTGTTTTCAACTTTTCATGATCAAGCTTGTGGAGGGAACTTCTCGTCCACTGTCACTACTCACAAAATTCTTCATGTAGGGTACTATTGGCCAACATTGTTTGAGATGCAAAAAAATGGGTAGGAAAGTGTGAAGCTTGTCAAACTTTTGTTGGAAGGCCAAAATTGGCTGCTTTACCACTCAAACCAAGTAATCATTGAAGAACCTTTTCAACATAGTGGGGATTGGATTTTGTTGGAACTCTTAACCCACATTCTAGTGTTGGACACACTCATGTGTTGACTGCTACAGATTACTTCACAAAATGGGTAGAATCCATTCCAGTCAAAAGTACTACCTCGAAGTAGTGTGTAATTTTATCAAAGAAAACATCTTGGTAAGATTTGGAATACCAAATAAAATTGTAACTGATAATGCTTCTAATTTATCCTCTTTTGAGTTAATGGATTTTTCTACTATGGGTATGGAATTTCCCTTGCTCATTCTTCAGATTATTACCCTCAAGGAATGGACAAGTGAATCAACCAACAAGAATTTGGTAGTCATCATCCGAAAGCTGGTAGATAACTCTCAAAGGAATTGGCATAAGAAGCTCTATGATGCCCTCTAGGAAGATAGAATTACACCTAAAAGAGCCATTGGGATGTCTCCATTTCAAGTAGTATATGGTGTTGAAGCTCAGCTACCAGTAATAGTTGAATTTCCAACCTTGCACTTGATGAAGGCTATTGAGATTCTAGTTTCACCAAGTTCTTTGGATAAGAGGATCATGTACCTCCAGAAGTTGGATGAAGATAGGAAGCATGTTTTTGATAGAATATTTCACTCATCAATAGAAGGTGAAGACTTTTTTGACAAAAAGAGCAGACCAAGAGATTTTCAAGTAGGATACATTGTCTTCTATGGGATAAAAGGCATGAGCCTCGTGGAAGCCATGGTAAGTTTGATTCTCTTTGGCTTGGTCCTTTCAAGATAAGACACTTTGTTGGAGAAAATTATTTCTATTTGGATTATATGGATGGGTCTCCTCTCCCACTTCCTTATAGTGGGTAGTATTTGAAGTTGTTCAAGTCCTAGGTGATTAGGCAGTCCTTTTGTATATTGTGTACAATGTCTTGTTTTTGGTCCCTCCCTTGTGTCTCGTTTTGGTCTTTCCTTTGTGTGTGTTGTCTTTTGTGTTGTTTTTCCTTTGAATTTATTTTCCCAATGGATAAGGCATTGGTATATTTTCCTAGAGTGTTCTTGTGGTTCTTGATCTTGCCTCATTCCTCTAGTCCTAGTCAAGTCATCCCTAGAAAGAGCCAGCTATTGTCACCCTCAAAATTCCCTCCTTTTTCAAAGGATTTTTCAAAATTTTGAGTTAGTGTATTTTAATGTGTTCTGGTAAGTGGTGGAATTTAAGAAGTTAGAAAATTTCACTCTTTGAGGTCATTTTTAGTGTTTGATATGGCTAAGTTCAAATATTTTCATCCTCATATGTCCCGAGCCTCCTATTTGCCGCTCGCATTTCCTAGTATATAAGATATTTTCTTCTCATGTTCCAACTTGCTAAACCTCTTGTTCACCGATTCGCCAACTTACCCGCATCCTCTGCTCATCAAATTTTTCAAGTTTTCACGTCCTTCATGTCCCCACGTCCCTTGGATGTCTGTGCTCTTTGGACTGCATTTCCAACATTCCTTTTAATTGGCTAAATCATCCCCACATGTCCCTCATGTCCCAAGTACTTGGCCTCCTATTCACCGATTTACCAACATTTCATTCTTGTATATTGGCTAAGTTAGATTTTTCATCCCGCATGTCCCAAGTCTGCCTTGACCTCCTATTCACCATTCATGACTTTCCCGCATTTCTTTGTACATCGGCTAATATCATCCTGTATCTCACATGTCCCATGGACCACTTGTGCTCCCCAAACCTACTTTTTCCGCATTCTTCTATATCGGGTATATCGGCTCCATGCATGTCCCACATGTCTGTGGACCGCCTAGGCCAAGTTTTTCTAACTTTCCTGCATATCACCTTTTTGATTCGGTGTAAGGGCCATTTATTGTGCATTCATGATTTTATCTCTCCACTCATTTCAACTCATGGCTATTTAAAGAGAGGTAACCATTCATTCATTTTCACACTTGCTCGCTCATTCCCTCCCACTCGCATTTGTGCAAACCAAGCCGTTGCCCGCATTCTGTGCTTCTATATTTTCTCTTGCAGGATTATTTTGGGACTGTGATATACTCCATTGAAGGTTATTTTCTCTCTTCCTCTTTCATGATGAAGATGCAATACCAAGGACACGAACACCTCTCCTCGTTGGAAACTTCTGTGCCTGACATTGATGATAGTGAAGCTCAACATCTAGACCTCGATGATTTTTGGAGTAGACTTGAATGTGATAACCCTACTCCCATCACTCAAATGATCAAAAATAGTGGGATTGCTTTTGCAGAGTGCTGTTTCCCTATCTCTGTTTAGTGTGTTGATATCGTGCTTGCTTGGGGATTTTTTAATATGGAATTAAAAGAAATTATTAATGTACATGGTGAAGTAATTACGTGGTTAGATTTTGAAGCTATCAGTATTGCCCTACGCATCCCAATGAAAGAAGGTTCCAATACTCTCTCCCTTGTTCAAGAACAAGCACTATTTGATCAGGATAGTGAGAGATATAAGGCTAGGGTAGCTAAATCTTGGTTGAAGAACCCTAAAAAGGGAGCATCCAGACTTTTGAAATCATTGTTCAGGGTTGATTTTAATGAAGAGATTTCAGACATCATCACCCTTCTAGCCAGAATCATGGGAATGCCTTCTACAAATGAGTTTCACTTTTGGATGTGTCCCTTTATCAACATCATTTGTGAAGGAAACAAAAATTGAACTGGAATGAGATTATTTGTGAAACCTAATAGAGAAGCTGATAAATGTTCATAGAACTCAAACATTTTTCATGTCATCCTACCTTATGTCACCATTGCGGCATCAAGGAAATGGCTTGGTCTTAATTTCATTGAAGATAAGAAAGATGCCCCATATATGAATACTACCCTTAATTAACCCTCAAAGTCAACAATCATAATTTTAGGTGAGTCAATGATGCCTTCACCATGTATATTGTGAGGCTCTTGGAAGGAAATACTGCTCGAATATTCTCTGAGGAAGCAAAAACCTTGATCACTGAATATGGGAGTTTCTTCACTCAATTAGAAAATTCTCATATATCAAGGTTGGCTAGTTTTGATGGTTCCCCTTTAAGGCTTCCTATGTTTTGTAATGATAAAATGGCCCTGGTTGAAATTTGTAGGTAGTTGGACAAGCTTCATCGGACTTGTAAAGATAAAAATATTGTTGGCATTTGTTTTCCCATCACCTTGGGAAACTATACATGCAGAAAAAACCTCAATGCTCAAAACATTGATAGAACCATTTCTCCTCTTACTCTTCATCATTTCAAGCCTCAAACTTTCTTTGATATCAAAGGATACATTGTTAAGAATCTCAGATTTGGTTTCATTCACTTTTCCAACATTGAAGATTATTGGGCTGATTGTGTAGATGACTTTGAGGCTAGGAGAAGGTATTTTGGAAGATTTTCTCTTCAACAAATTATAGATTTCAATCTCTATAAAGTGCCTAAAAAGCTCCAAGGATGATAATGAAGACCTGCAATCTATCAAGTATGAAAGGAATATCAAACACTCTCCTCTTGAAACCATTGATTGGTATGTAAAGGAGCAAGATGATTTGAAAGAAGTGATCAATCCGGTTCTTGTGAGAACCAAGCTCTGGTTTGATAAAAAGATGCAAAATTTTAGGATGAACAGAGCTAGGTCTTCTTCACAAGAAACTTCCTCTCCTAGAAAAGAAGAACCTACACTTGATGTTGAGATGCTCGAGCAATCTACTCCATCCTCCTCGACAAGGGTATACCTGAAGAAAGGTAAAAACATCAAACATGAACAAGTTGAAGAAGAAGTTCTTTTGGAGTAGCCAAAAGTCCTGTAGGATCATAAGATATTGTTGTTTTAAGTGAGAAGGATAGTGAAGAGATGAAAGAAGAAGAAGAAACAACCCCTATCATTACTACTGAGATAGAGAATGAATGTCAAATGACTGAACCTCTAGGTTTGATGGATACTTCTTCTAAGGATCTTTATGAAAATGTAATAACTTCCCCACTGGAGACATCAATAGTGCAAGACATTGAGTGTGATGAGTTCACTTGCACTTGGGCCCATTGTTCCTTCTGCCTCTTCCTCCTCCTTTGCTTGGGTTCATCCTTTCATTGACAGTAGGAAAAGGAAGTCCACCTCCCAAATTGTGGTTCCCAAGTTTGATGTTGTGGCAACCTTGCTTAGTACTACTCCCCCTCCTCCAAAAAGAAAGCAAAGATCACCTCAAGGCTGGTGTTGGATTCATAAGGTCAGCAATTCATGGAGATTTCAAAGCCCAAGGAGGATAAGGAGAGAGAGATTTTTTGTTTCTGATTTGGAACTCACAAGGATTCCACTTGGAGAATCAACACCTGAAAGTGAGGTTCATAACCTCAGAGAAACTATCACTCAAGTCATTGAATGAGTGGAGAAGGAAAAAAAACCTTGGAGCAATTGGAAGAACAAAATCTAATCCTTTCAGGTTTTATAAAATCCTTATTGGAAAAGGATAAGGTCCTAGATCCTACTCCATTAACTACTCTTCCACCTCCTCTAGTTCTCAGCAAGGATGAAGTTCAGACCATTAAGGATATTCATAAACATGTCACCTATGGAAAGGCCATGAATCACTGGTTGATGATATGATAGTGGTTGGATTAAACTTCATTGAGGAGGCCTTCAAGTCATATGAGAAGATATCCAAATTACAAGCTAAAATTCAGCACAACACTTCAGTGGCTGGAGAAAGAGCTAAAGCTCTGGTGTGAATGTATTCAAGATCTTCGTTTAATGAGCAAGATAGATGAGAAGATTTTATTGGCAAGCAAAGTATTTGATGAAGCCAAGAACAATCTATCAAAATCCTAGGTTTTCAGTATTGATTGGAAGATCAAGGTTTTAAGGAAGTAGTGGGAGAGCTAAAAAATATGTGGTAGAAAGGAGAAGCTTTCAAGACTTGTGTTTTGTCTACTTTCAAGATATTCATTGTCAAATCCAGAATGAAGCCACAGGTAATCAATTTTCCATACAAGAAATCAAGGCTCAGTTCAACACCTTCATCAAAGAGGATCTTTTCAAGGAAGAGTCAATGTCAAAAGAGAAGATGAAAGATGTCTGCTCTCTCCAATCAGCTATCACTAAGGCAAACAAAGAATTTTTGAAAACACAAGAGTTTGAAAAAGATATGGAGAAGTGTCTTGGCATGTGGACTCATGCCACTTCTAACACTACCATCCCAAAGTGCATGGAGATAGCTGAAGCATTGAAAATATTTAGACATCGGATTCTCAAGACAGTTGGTCCCTCTAAGCTTCCTTTGGATGTTTCTGCTCTTGAGTCCTAAGTCACTTATTTTATTTTGGGGTTTTAAAACCCATGATGTAATACTTGATTAAAGACATTCTATTAATGTATTTGTTAAGTAGTCTTTAATATTTAGATTAAAATAAGTTGGAACTGAATGTAACCATCTTTGTAAGCTATTTAATGGGCTCTTCATGCCATTGTTAAGGGGTTGGACCCTGATACTCTTGTAATGTATTGGAATTGAAAGTAAATCAATACAGAAGATTTTCCTTTATCTCTCATTCTCATCTACTATCTTTTATGTTCTTGTTTGAAGCTCATGAATCATCAATCTTTCATGTTAAGAAACTTTGAGTTCTTGTGATATGATTGCTAGAACTTTGTGTCTATGAAATTATATCAGATGTTGCCAATGTGAATGATTCTATTCTATGTTCCTTTTGCCAAGTACGTGTAAGGTTATATTCTGCTATCTATATTTCCTGAAAGTACCATTGTATTCTTCCCTTTCAGTTTCTTTGTTCTTCTTTTCTTAAGTATTGATAATCCATGTTAGTATGAAACATTTCAAAGTATCAGGAGTCCTCATCAATATGAACATTGTATATTTGTATATAAGCTCTATTGTTTTTCAATAAGGGAACCTCTCCCATAAAGAGGAGGGACTTTTGTCCCCGACTATTGATTACTACAAAGTACTATTTTAAAAACCAACACTATAGTAGGAAATTATTGGTTTACATCATTTATTTCATTAAGTAGTTTTAAATAGTGGATTGACAACCATCTAGGAAGTATCACACTTCTCGAGATCTAGCATACACTAGGAAGTCCACTGACATATATTGTTTAATATTCCTCTTGTGGTCTTGTTTGTATTCGCAGGTAGTTCCTCCTAGCAAAAGTAAGTTCTCGCAATCAACATTGGATTGGGAAATTAGGACGTGCGCTCTCTACCTTCCACCTTCATTCACAGGTATTCCTCCTCACCCTTACCTTATCTATTTTGCTCTTACGTATGCATACTATTCGGATTTTTTTTTTTGAAACATTTTGGCATACTATTCATGAACAATATTTCCCGGGACCTCTAACTTATCAACACTATGGTGAGGCTCTTATTCTTTTCCTTTTCCTATATCCCGACATGATCTATGATGGTACACATATTATTAACATCATTCAATGTCAAGACAATGAGTCTATACTCACCTACCATGGTGTTTGAAGACTCTTATATTCACCAGTCATTACCTTCTGAGATGCAAACCATGTTGAACAAATTGACTATCAAAATCAACATTAACACTCAAGATGACCCGCACATTCTAAAGATAGGCCAATCTTTAGATACTAGCTGAACAAGAAGCTTTTACTTCTTTCCTCTAGGACCATAAAAATGATTTTGCTTGGCCCTATGTTGATATGCCTTGTATTGACCCAAACATTGTGGTCCACAATATCGTAACCATTCCTGATGCCAAACCCATAAAACAAAAGTTGCGGAAAATGCATCCTCATATTTCTCTTCTTGTCAAAGAAGAACTTCAACGCCTTCTCTCAATTTCCTTCATCCTACCCATTGATTATCCCCAATGGATTTCTAACATCATTATTGTCATAAAAGTGACATGGGGACTCCACATTTCCATAGATTTCTAGGACCTCAACTTAGCTTGCCCCAAATATGACTTTCCTCTACCATGTATTGATTAACTGGTTGATCTCACCACCGGTCATGAGATGTTATCACTCATGGATGGTTTCTGGGTTATAATCAAATATTACTCACTCTAGAAGATGAAGAAAAATTTCCTTCATCACTCCTTGGGGAACCTTCTGCTATCGAGTCATGCCTTTTGGCCTTAAAAATGTTGGTGCTACATATCAACAAGCCTTGAATTATATCTTCTATGATATCATGCATCACATATTAGAAGATTACATAGATGAATTTCTTGCCAAATAAAAACATCGGGCCAAACACCTGATTGTCCTTAAGGTCATATTTGAATGCCTTATCAAGTATTGTGTTTTCCTTCAACCTAAGAAGTGTGTCTTCGAGGTGATTTTAGGAAAAATTCTTGGTTTCATCGTTTCATTGCATGGCATAGAAGTCAATCCTGCTAAAGTAAAGGCTATTCTCGAAATGCCTCCACCTACTAATCTCTATCAACTTCAGATTTTGCAAGGTAAGTTACAATATATTTCATCAGTTCATTTCATAACTTTTCATCATTGTAACCATTTGATCATCTCCTAAAAAGGACATCTCATTTAGAGGGGATGATGAATGCCACAAAGCCTTTGATGCCTTAAAACAATACCTTCTTCAACCACCGGTACTCATTCCCCCTAAAGATGAGCAACCCTTTTACCTATACATTTCTACTACTGACCATTCCTTAGGTCCCATGCTTGCTCATTGTGATGAGCAACACAAAGAGAAAGTGGTTTATTACATAAGTCGTACCCTTTTGGACTACAAAACTAGGTACACCCATGCTGAATTTTTTTCTTAGCCTTAGTTTTTGTCACCACTAAACTTCTTCATTACCTACTCAACCAAAAATATTTGTTGTCACTAACACTGATCCCCTACATTACATGTATGCTAAACCCTACCAACATTAACATGTTGCACATTGGCTCATGCTTTTGTAGACCTCAGACCTCAAATTCATCCATAAAAATTCTATCAAAGGCCAAGCCATCACTGACCAACTAGCAGACACACCTCTTTCTGGGGATCAACCCTCTAACTTTGATTTCCCAGATGAATCCATTACTACCCTCTCTTTGGATGATACCACTTACTAGATGACCTTATTCTTTGATGGTTCCAAATGTCAAGCATGGAGGCGGTGTAGGTGTTATCCTCATTCCTATTGATGGTGAACCTATGCCTTTATCTTTCAAACTATATTTTGATTACACTAAAAACATCACCAAATATGAAGCACTCGTATTAGGAATTCAAACCACCATATCCTAGATGTTAAAATAATTAATATCTTTGGTGATTCCCAATTGGTTGTAAAATAATTCAATGGTATATACCAAAGATTGTGTTGTAACAAAATATCCAAAAGTGAAAATGTCACGTCAACATACTTTTGACTACCTTTAACCGTTACGAACTTCAACACACCCCACGTTCTACTAATAAATTTTTAGATACCACCCGGCTTCTTAGATACCCACTTCATCCTGCTTGACTCTAAAATTTTTGTCACAATAAAAAGGTTGCAATCACCCTCATATTTATCTCAAGGTGTCAACTCCAAAGGAAATGTTGCGCTCAACCCACGTGACATTTGGTATAAGTAGTTTGTAGACTACCTTTCCCTTTCCATTCTACCTCCCGATCTCACTCGTAATGGAAAACATGCCTTTCTTAAAGGTGTCTCTTGGTATGTCATCATGGGTGGTCTTCTTTATAAGCATGGCTTTGATGACATTCTCTTACGATGCCTTACAAGTTCTGAAATTCCTTACACAATCAAGGAAGTTCACGATGGAATTTGTGGAGGTCACTTTAGTGGTTTAGTTTTCACTAAACACATTCTTCGCCTTAGCTATTATTGGCCAACCCTAAACCATGATTGTTGTGACTATGTCAAACATTGTGTGAAATTCCAACAACATGCTAATCTTCATCACACACCTAGTCATTCCTTGCAGGTCACACAGGACCTTTGGACTTTCTCTCAATGGGTTTGGATATTTTGGAGAGATCAATCCTCCTTCTTCACAACACCATCAATGGATTATAACTACTAATAAATACTACACTAAATTGGTAGAATCCATTCCCTCATTTCTACAAAACTGAGAAAATTTGTGAATTTCCAACCATCACATTATTTTTCACTTTGGTGTCCCTCATCACTAATAATGAAAAGAAATTCAAAAACAAAACCTTATGAAAGCTTTGTAATGCTTTCAAAATTCAACTCAATTTCTCATCACCTTATTACCCACAAACAAATGGCCAAGTAGAATCAACCAATAAAACCTTGAAAAAATTTCTTATGAAAGTAGTTGACGATACTAGGAAGGATTGGCATACACACATTCCTTTCACCTTGTGGGCTTACCGCACTAGTATTCACACTTCGACTGTTGCCACACCTTTTCTCCTATTCTATGGTACCAAGGTTGTCTCACCTCTCAAGTCCAGATTCCATCTCTCGCATCTCACTACAAGACATGCTCAATGATGATGAATTTTGTTAGGACTGTTTAGCATAACTTGAGTTTTAGATGAACATCGTCTCAATGCTCTTGATCATCTCCAAATCTACCAAAAATGTATCAAGTGTGCCTATGATAAATGTGTCCACGAATGAACCTTCTAGGTTGGTGACCTCATCCTGAAGGAAAATCAACATGTAATTAAAGAAGAGAAAAGTAAACGGGGAAAATTTTATCCTAATTGGCTTGGACCCTATATCATTACTCATGTATATGGATCAAGTGTTTATCATTTTTCTTAACTTGAAGGTAAACCCAAACCTGAGCCCCTCAATGCCTTACATCTTAGACCATTTTATTTTTGAAATCAAGTCCTATATCACCTTTTGTCTATTGACCACTTGTCCTTGAGCACCATTTCACCTTCCACGTCACATGTTCCGAGGATCAATAACTAAACAAGAATCATGTGGTTACGCATCACCTTTCAACCTTATCTTCAATATGAGTACAATGGCTCTACTCATGGCATGATTCTCATGGATACTTTTCATCTTTTTCAAAGATGGAATCCCATGGTCATTCATCACTTGAGACCATCTCTTTCATAAGTTAACCTCTGTGTGCTATGGTTTTGTCTTCTAAACAAGAACCTAATTTTCTTCCATAGTCTTGTCCATGACTTAAACATCCAAAAGAAAAATGGGATTCAAATCCTTGAGTCAAATTCTAGCAAAAATATGACTCCCTCAAAAGGGACATCTCTTCTCTCTATCTTGTCACTATAAATAGACTGCTCCCTCGAAGGACAACTATATAAAGTCATTGCAAAAAACAAAACAAAATATTCAAAAGCTTCCCACATCGATCAAATTCACGAAGACCTCAAGGAGATAATATACTCATCCCACATAGACTTCCCACATCGATCAATCTATCAAAACACAAAAAAAGAAGAAAATGATAAATTTTTTCATGGACTTACCTATTTTTGATCACGGGTTTCTTGCCAGTGAACATGTATCGCTCACTAAGTTATGCTAAACCATCCATTTTCACCTCATTTCCTTTTCACCCTAATTTCTACCCGCTCAAGGGATTGGGCCAGTAATCGTGACATTTTGTGATCATGTGAGTTTCTTCACCCTTAGAATAGTCCATTATGCAACGCCTTTAGGGTATTACCATCTTTGGTATGGTGAACTCATTAGGGTTCTTATCAATTAAGCGGCTCTTTTACCACCTCTTACCATTTACCTTCTTCATTACTTATTGATTACCCTATACAGACTGACCATGTTAACACATACATTTTAAAATATTTCCACTATCACCTAAGACTCAACCATGCCTATAACCTAGACTCAACCATGCCTATGACCTAGACTCAACCATGCCTATGACCTAGACTCAATCATGCCTAAAACCTACCAACCCATTCCTCTAATTCATCATATTCTTCCCTAGCTTATGGGAGAACTACATTAGTCTGAGACCCTTTTCATCGGGCTATGTAGGCAACACTCCTAGGGCATGGGGCCCTTGGAGGTTAGCTCGACCACTCTTTACCCTAACCTATTTTCCCCCATTTTCCTATTCATATTCTATCTTAATTTCCATTTTTATAACACTTGGAAAATTACCAAACATACATATCTACCATGTTATCACATTATAAAAACATCTAATCAATCAATTCACATTTCCATAATATCAAAGATTTTGGAAATTTACACCATAACATACATATAACTCATCATTTATTTCCCATGTTACCAATAACTTGGAAATTAAATCAAAAATAAAAACATGACTCCATCATGCCTAAATGACCTGACTCCATCATGCCTATACCTAACTCCACCATGCCTAAATTGACCTAACTCCATCATGCCTAAACCAACTTGACTCCATCATGCCTAAACCAACCTGACTCCACCATGCCTAATCCACCTAGTTTCCACCCATATACATATAATAATGAAAATTTTACAACACAAGTACATCATCCATCCAATAAACATCATCAACTATATAAATGGGAGAGTTTGTGTATCAATACATATATACATAGATACAAAATAATATAAGTCTCTCAAGAACTCTCATATACAACCTCACCATCTTCCACATGCAGCCGATATATGATCCAAACTCTCAAAACTCTCATGTACAACCTCACTATAATCGACACATAGGCTGGTATATATCAAAATAATAATCAACATGATGACATCAATTGTCAGCCCATCTGATGTCCATGTCAAGACTCATCTGTCTCCTCTCCTCCAGCCCCGACACCCTACCATCATCTCTCTCCGCCCTCTATGAGTCTAGCCTCTCTCCTGCCTAGCCTAGCCTACGCTAGGTCAAGCCTCCTTGAAAAGTGGCCTTACCCTTCCCTTGTCTCTGGGCTGTTGCCCCCGTACTCTCTACACTATGCGTGTGATATCTTGTCCTCTCACTCAAGGCCTACCGTACCTGTACTGCATAGGAAGGGACATCTTTCCCGACAGAGTCAAATGATCCTAGTAGTATCTGGCCTCATTCAAGGCATCCCTAAATCTGGCCATCGACACTATCTATGGGGGTGTCATAGGTCTCTCAAAGAACTCCGTGAGCTCCGTCCTACTACAAGTGGCCTCAGCCCCTATATCTATGACCCCTACCCTCCTCCCTGTACCATGGGACCTTTTCCACCGCTGCTTGTAAGATGGGACCTTGTCTCGCTTCTTCCTATAAAATGGGACCATGTCCATGGGCTGTGAGGGTGTCTATGCTGCGACATGGGCATATAAGGCAAAATATGTGCTGTAGTGGCTAATTGGCCCTAAAATTTGCTACCTACACCCGTAAGGCAGCCTACATATGCCCCATCTCCATCTCCACCTGCGTGCAGTGCCGTCCCTATATGGGCCCGAAGGGCTGAAACTACCTATGCCTATAATGTGGTAACCTATGCCTGCCTCGATCTTATCGGGCCTACCCCTACACTACTCCCAACTATGTTGGGAAGGGTAACCACCTACCCATGTAATGTGTCCTCTCGAATCATAATCGTGGCTAGGTCGATGCCTCGCCTTGGTGGTGCTTCCGTAGTTACATTTCCACCACTTCGTATTTATCTCGAAACTCGACATCATCAATCCATCGGTCCACTTCCTACTCCTCTTTCCTTTCAACCATCGGGTATGGTAGAGGCATATGCCTCTCCACGTCATCTCTCATGTACCGAGGTAATGGTGGAGGCACATCCTGATGCAGCCCTCAAATCGCTGTCATCTAACCCTATCCACGGGTATCATCTCATGCTCTTCGCATGATGTCCCTTTATCCATTTGAGCATCTATAGCTTCATCTAACTCTAGTGCCATATGCCCGTATGAAGGAAAGCCAACATGATGCCTCCAAATTATGTCCACTCCAAACAACCCCTCTAGTATGCACCTGTAGTATGCTACATCATTTTCAGAGCTTTGATAGCCATGCACTATCCAACATAGGCACCCAACATCTATAGCCAACTCAAACAAAGTCCATCTCGAATGCATCAGGCTGGGGCATACAACAGGACACACATATGATGTTCTCATATGTCTAGTAGTGAAGAAGAAAGGTACAACACAAAATGAACCTCTATAGCCTCCCATAGGCCCATAGCTCCTTGTATAATTGCACCAAGAATGTTGGTGCCCAAGAAAAATGAGTCCTATCCTCCATCATGTCATGGAGAACCCCCATCAATTCCTATGGGAATCTCCCACCCTCCGTATCTAGTAGCACAAAATAACACACTACCTCCATAATTAGGATAACCAACCTCATCTCCTAAGGATGGGCCACGTACATATCTCCATAGCTCAGGCTCACGCTATGGAACCTCATCTCCGCCATCCCTCTCCAAACACCACCAACATCAGCTCCTTTGATGCCTATGAGGAAATAGAATAAACTTGCTCTCCCACTATAAGTAGCCACATGATCCTATATACGTCCTCCAGGGTGAGTGTGATCTCACCGTTGAAAATGAAATGTATTGGTCACTGAATCCCATCTATTGATGAGTGCGACCATCAAGCTTAGATCCTGAACAATGTGCATAAAGCATCCGAACCCAATCAAGATGATTCTCGTCAAGTGCCTCCACTCCTCAATGATCATGCTTGATCAGTATCATTAGCAATAGAGGTGGTGCTCTGTCTCATATCCGTAATGGTCCCTTGCCTACATCCAACAAACCACAACATTGTTAAACCTTGACTTTACCCAACATCATGCTTAACCAACCAACCTATTCCCAAGACCCTTATTACTTGCTCCCCGTAACCACATCCCAACCCTCACAACTACCCCTTTTCCCCTCATCCCAATTTCCCATCCCTCAAAAAATACCTATTTGAACAATTACCTTACCCATTCTCACTAAACTCGCCATTATATGTCATTCCATATAAGTCATTCCCATTTTATCTGTTTGTTGACCTATTTTCCCTTAGAGCCAACCAACATCGGTCACTATTAACCGACATTGGTCCATCATAATCGGCATCGGTCACCTAATACTTGACCGATGTGAGCCGCCAAGGCCAACCGATGACCAACCTCGACGCCGACATTGTCGCAAGGCCAAAATCTGCAAACCCCTACCCTATTTCTCAAAAAATCTCAAATCTGACCTAAGTACCTACTCTAACCTACCCAAACCTATCCTAGCTTCATTCCTAATCCTATTTAACCTACATTGGACCTTCCCACCCCTCATTTCCTTCATTTTTACCCATAAATTTCAAAAATTAAAATTTCACCCAAATTTTAATAACCTATTTCAACAACAAAGGATCGGGATAGAATCCTACCTCATGTGGTGTGTGCGCATGGTGGTACATCTTCTTGCTGCACCGGTAAGCAAACTTGATCCCTTTCCTGCCTCTGCCATGCCCAAACCAACACCTCACCCTCACAACCAATCGAATCACTTGACCCGATCTCGTGGACCCGCCTACCGAATGCCAATCACCCGCTACGAGGCTCACCAACTCATCTCTCCGTCTCATTTTATCACTTTCTAACTTTCCACCTCTCCTCTATCATTTTCTACAATTGGAAAATGACAAATGATTCCGTAAAAAGTGGAATTTTCCTTTTTAACCCCAATTTGACATGACCACATGTCATATTTTACTATATAACCAACATCTGGTCAACCATTATAGTTGTTTATTAATGCTAGGCTTCTTTTTCCTGCAACCATTATTTCTCAAACACCTTTTATCATTACAGACACCTATTGAACCATACCTACAAGCCCAAACTACCCCTACATTTCCTTAGTTGTGTCTTGGGATTTGTTATTTTACCTATACCTTGGCCTTACCTATGTCATGACCTATTTTCCTGAACTTGACCTACTTGGTGTGACCATTGACCTTATGTACTCACTATACCTTGTGATGTTGTTACCTATGTTATTTTAGCCTAACAACCATACCTTTCCTATTTCGTGTGTCATTTATCCCGACCAAACCTTTGGTGTACCGGAACATACCTAAATGTTCTTGCACCTGACCTATGTTGTGTTTCTGGACCATATCCTATACCTTGGATACCTGAATCACTTCACCCTTATTTGGATAAACCTATCGACCTTGGACGATGTAGAGTTTGCAAGCTCTTCAACCTGGTACCGTGTTGCAATCTATACATGTGCGTGCATTTGATTTCCATTACCCATTACCTGATTTTGACCCCAACCTATTACCTATTACCCGAGTTGACACTACCCTCCCCACCTACCTTCACCTCTACCAACTCCACATTTATCAAACCATTCACCGATTTCATCTTACACCTCATTAGTGCCTGGTTTGAGGGGGATCACTATTCACCCACACATGGGGCAATCACTTCCTGTTTTTTTAGCATCGCTTACCAATACAAGCTATGTGACAAAAAGGGGAAAATGTAGACACCAAATTTGGGTCACACTCCCCCTTTACCCCACATGTATATTAATTTAATTACCTATAATTAAATTAATGCACATTCTCACAATATTCATTATTTAATTACCTTAATTAAACTAATTTCCACCTCACCCCACCACATCACCTAGACACCTCATCATAAACCTATTCTTAGCATGTTTCCTTTTACTAGGACTCAATATCCACTTACCATAACTAACTAAGACTTAGTTCAACCCTAAAATCACATGCATATTCTTCCTCTAACCACATGCCCACTTATCTAAGCGCAACATTCCATTTTGATTTCAAACAATGGATAGAGCTGGCCAAAAATATTGCCAAGATCTATCATTTTTAGTAAACCTAGGATTTCCTTCCTTAACCAACATCGGTCAACCCGAAACCAACACGGCCACCCTAAACCATCGTTAGTTACCATATATTCATTTTGGGAATATTGTTTGGGAGGATGGAAGAATTATTAGATTTTTGGAGAAGAGAGATTTGCATGCAAGCATGCACCAGAGTGCTCCTACACATCTAGACATCCTGAACCAACACCAAGCACTGATATGAAAGGAAAGTGTTCATGGTAACATTTGGAAAGTAAAACCTTGAAACCACCATCAGCTCCATGGATCAACCATCACCTCCATCCAACCACCAGGTCTGCAAGTACAAGTAAGTACATTTGGATTTGCACCTTCCCATATTTATTTAGATTAGTTTCTTCATCTCTGTTTGGGAGTTCTAGTCTCCCTTGCATCCCATCATCTCTCACCCTCCTGCCAATCCCTCCACCTAATCACCTACAACCTCTCAACCCTCCATACCCACCTCTAGACATATTTGAGTATTCCTAAGCACTTTCATCAACCTCACCATTCTCTGTCCATTCTCTATGTAATCATAGAGAATCACCAAAACCAAACTTCATTAAGTTTCTATCAGCCCGACCCTACCGACACCGGTTAAAATAAACCATCATTGGTCTATCCTCAACCAACATCGATCATACCAATTGACGTTGGTCAATCGTACATCTAGTAAATTTGTTTATAACAACAACTTCATACCATTCATGCAAATAACCCAAATCACCCAAAACTTGACCCTGACTGGCCCAACCACCTTATTTACCTGTCTGAATTCCAGATCTGATCATAACCTAGCATGTTAGATTATATTTTCTTATTGTAATTGAATGAGACACCTAAATCATATCAAATACAATAGGACATTATTGGTTTACATCATTTATTGCATTAAGTTGTTTTAAACAATGGATTGACAACCATCTAGGAAGTATCACACTTCCCAGATCTAGTATACGCTAGGCATTCCACTGACATATATTGTATAATATTCTTCTTGTGGTCTTGTTTGTATTCACAGGTAGTTCCTCCTAGCAAAAATAAGTTCTCACAATCAACATTGGATTGGGAAATCAGGACGTGCACACTCTACCTTCCACCTTCATTCACAAGTATTCCTCCTCACCCTTACCTTATCTATTTTTCTCTTACATACATACTATTCGGTGAAACATTTTGCAACATTTTGGCATACTATTCGTGAACATGATTTCCCTAGGATCTCTCGACTTATCAACATGATGGCGACATTCCTTCTTTTCCCTTCATGTATCCCCGACAGGATCGATGATGATACACATTCTATTAACGCTGCTCAATGTTAGGATGATTAGTCTATACTCACCTACCTTCGTGTGGAAGACTATTATATTCACCTATCGTTACCTTCTCGAAAACAAACCATGTTGAATGAATCGACTATCGAAATCAACATTAACACTCAAGATGACCCACACATTCTAAAGATAGGCCAATCTTTATATACTACTAAATAGGAAGCTTTTACTTCTTTCCTCTGGGACCATAGCAATGATTTTTCTTGGTCCATGCTGATATTCCGGTATTGACCCAAAAATTGTGGTCCACAATATCATAACCGTTCTTGATACCAAACCCATAAAACAAAAGCTACGGAAAATGTATCCTGCATTTCTCTTCTTGTCAAAGAAGAACTTCAACTCCTTTCTCTTAGTTTCCTTCATCCTACCCATTGATTATCCCCAATGGATTTCTAACATCGTTCCTGTCACAAAAGTGACAGAGGGCTCCACATTTGCATGGATTTTTGGGACCTCAACTTAGATTGCCCCAAAGATGAATTTCCTCTACCAGGAATTGACCAACTAGTTGATCTCACTATCGGCCATGAGATGTTATCACTCATGGATGGTTTCTCAAGTTATAATCAAATATTACTCACTCCAGAAGATCAACACAAAAATGCCTTTATCACTCCTTAGGGGACCTTCGCTATCGAGTCATACCTTTTGGCCTTAAAAACGTTGGTGTTACATATCGGTGAGCCATGACTTATATCTTCCATGACACATGCAATATTTAACTCCCTGTAATCCACACAAATTCTGATTCTCCATCCTTATTTATACTAATAACCATAGGGCTAACCCATTCAAATTCCTTGATGGGCTCAATGATTCCAAAATTCAACATCTTATCATTTTCTTCTTTTACCTTGACACAAAGTTAGGTTCATCCTATAAGGCCTCTTCCTAACTGGGTGTGCACCTTCCTTTAACTTGATTCTCATCTCACCCAAAGATTCATGTACCCCTTTCAATTCATGATAGCCTCTAGGAAAAAAATCCTAGAAGTCATGTAATAGCTCAATTATCTTAGCAACCTCAAAGTCAGACCAATAATCTCTAATGATGGCCTCCTTTGGTTCAACATCATTCTAATGTTTAATTTTTTGGTCTTCATAGGTTCATGGTAGGTGCACGCCTTCTCATCTACATTGTCCAAGACCTCATGCATACCCTCTATATGCTCAATATCCAAGTTCTCCACCTCTTCATCATCAACTATATAGACCATCTTACCCTTTTCTCTTTCTAGTCAGTGTGCAAGCTGTTCCATAGTTGTTTCTTCATTTTCTTCAAAATACACCTTTAATTCTATCTCATCTAATAACTCTTCAATAAATTCCACAGCCTTAAGACTATCTCCCATAGTTAAGTGCTTCATTACTGTAATGCCTCATTCATTAGAGGTTTAGTAGAAAAATTGTCATAGGTCTAAATCACATGTAGTAAACTCTTGCTAACTTCCAGCCTCCTATTCAACTCCGCATAGACATACCAAATGCACGCGCAACCCTGCAAGGTGAAATAGAGCTTGTACACCCACAACGAAGGTGGTAAAGCTTTCTGACCTTTGTACAGAGTCTCTCACACTACTAAATGTGGTGTTAAACAACATCATTACCATGAAAAGAAAAGATTTGAGTAGGCACATTGCTCCTTATAAATCTAGTAGATAAAGTGATCCTCGCTCTTGCCAATCCAAAAGATTATCCTGTGAACCATCCACCAAAGGTGTGTTGCTATCTGCGTAGAGTATAGATTAGCATATTCCTTCTTTCCACCTTCTTTCCACTTGACATTTCAACTGAACTTCCATAGTAAGTAGGAATACCTCATGATTCTCCTCACTAATATACCTTGGTACCTAGTTCGCTCAAATGCCTAACACAACGTGGCCTGTTAATGTATGTAGCTACACTCCTCATTTCACACCTAACCATTTCATAAGTGCCATGTGCCAAGTTGTCACATGCAACACTTGTTTTATCACTCATTAATCGTGCATCATCCCACTGGACTCCATTTTATGGCTCAAGCACTTTAAAATATCTAATGGTGTGCATATAAATTATGTTTATATCTTCCTCACTTAAGGGCTCTACATATGGTGCAAGATTTACCATTTGTCAAAGGGATTATGACATGATATTCCTTGTATTCAAAACTTATATACCCTTTATTGAAGTGTAGATCAACATTGTTTGCATAAAACCAAGGGCGCCAAGTAGTGCTGGAAAATGTCCACTTTTGCAAGTGCTAAGAATTCAAAGTCTCCAGTAAACTTGGCCCCCTATATAGTAATAGATGTATCTTTCAAAACTTCAATGGGCGTGGCTTTCATCTTGTTCGCAATGAACAATTTTTTTGGAGATGGCTGCAATGTTGGTCTTCCCATCTAAACTAAAGCGTTCAAAGTGAGTAAATTCACTTCTACATCTATATCAATTAGAATATTACTCAAAAGCCAACCATCCACAATAACATTCAAAGTGATCTCCTTGTCATAATCCAGGCTATGAGGAGGAAGGTTAGCATGTAAAATCTTCCTTTCATGCTCAATCCCAACACGAAGAGTATTTACCTTTAACTAGTTTCCTAGAAAAGGAACGATGTTCTCTTGGCGCATCATCTTGCAAACCTCCTTTAGATCATCAACATTTGTCTGATGGAGCTCAGCTGCCTTATTTTGTTCTAACTTCCATGACTACTCTTTCAAACACTATATCTCACCCTGCAAATTTTGAATCACCTCCATGGTTTCTTGATAAACCTCCTTCTGATGCATAGGGTTTGGATACTTTGCATGTAGAACCTCCTCCTTAGTAATGAATGAATTTTGTTTCAGAACTTCAATGGCATGCATAACCTCAATGAATGTAATAATATTCATAGGTACCAACTCAGGATCCAACGCTAACTTCAACATTCATTGATCTTCATTGGTGCACTACACTCTAACCATTCTTGTGCCCTTGTTCTCCAGTTTGTATTTCTTACTCAAATGTTCATACAAGTATGGGAACTCTTCACAGCTTATCGTTCTTTCCACAAAAAGAACAAATAATGTTTTGTGGACACTTTTTTCTTTAATGATTAGGGGATCTACATGTATAATAAGTTCTACTGGGAAATCACTTCTTCCATCACGAGACCTTGACTCGTGAATCCTTCTGGTATCCTCATCCTCTACCATGAACTCCATCAAAGTTCCCTTCATTATTGTAAACTAAGCAACAAGGGTGAAATCCGATAGATTTTATTAGTATTAATCAACCAAATTACATTGGTATGAGCTGCAATACTTATAGGTATTATACAACTGAATACACCCAAGAATATAATTTACACAAGTGCAACAATATCTAACTTATACAAGCTTCCAAAACATATCCAAGAAGCATAAAAATATTAAATACAATCAAAAATTATATTTTTAAAATAATGTGACAACACCCTTATGTAGAATAAAGACATTTAGATGGTTATAAAGAAATATAACCATATAAACAATAAATAAATAAACCTATTAATATGCAAAGCAAAATTAATAAAGGAAAATAATAATAAACCTAACATTCCCCCTAATTGTGCATTGTATCAAGGGATGAGGAGAGGAACTCTCCAAATACTCAAACTTTTCACGCACAAGTGACTTCATGAAGATATCTATTCTTTGTTTAGCTATTGGACAGAGCTAAAGCTATACATTGTGCTTCAACACATGCTCGCGTATGAAATGAACCAAGACTTCAATGTGTTTTGTTATTTCATGAAAACTTAATTATGAACAAGTTTGAGAACACATTCATTGTCAACATACATGGTGGTCGGTTTGTCCTGTGGTAATCCAAGTCCTTCGAGTATGCGGCATAGTCAAATTTCTTCAAATTTCTTCAGTAACAATACGAATTTTGTGTAATAATGAGAAAAAATGCCTTCTTCATGATATTGGCTAGATCCTATAACAATATAAATTTTGTATTTTTGTCATCTAAAAAGGCCCTCCTAACCTCCGAAATCAAGTGGGCATGATAGATCATCATTCGTGAGGATGATCTGCTCAAAGGCTCCAATCAATATCGAGCTCGCGATGATCCGATCTATATAGATCTATGGGATACGTGGAAGATAACCTGTGGGTGCTTCAGTAGATATCCCGACAGGTCATGAAAATGGATGATGGATGTATGGTGGATTCTATGGGTGATTCTCTGGTCTAGTCTAGAAATCCTTAGCTTGATTAGCTGCTATGTCTAGTGAGGATAGTTGTGCGATAATGATTGGTGGAAGTGGAGAGGATCTAAATACTAATGTGCGTAAACCAACATCAACGTCTGATTGACCTATGGGCCCGTTGGGTTGTGGGACCTGTGGATCACAACCGTAGGTTTGTGGTCATTGTGGGCCTCCTATGGTCATGTGCAGAATCAATCCCTAATCCCTAATATCCAGTAGTCATATGCCTTTTCGGCCTCTATGTTTAGAACTAAAAGTTGTGCAATCTTCTCAGAGTACCTTACAGTGTGTTTGGCAACTTGAATTCTTAAGCTAGTGTCTATGTCAATGAGGATGTCTCCTGCATCTGGCTATGGGACCAAAGGATCACAACCGAATGTTTTCTCTCTTTCAAGCCCTTCTACATATCATGGATATTTATTAGGCAATCTGTAGTTTGGCTGGTTTGACCAAAACGTATGCGCTTTGTCATCTTCTATGTTTAATCCTCTTAACTGTGAGCTAATTTCTTGTAGGTTTGTTGTTGTTCGAAGACCTGAATTCTGAGATTTTGGTCTATGTCAATTATTGCTGCAACAAGATTGGGTTGAGGCACGATTGGCTCGAATACGTATTCTCTGGGCTCCCTAGGTCCCGTGATTGTCATACAAAAGAAACAATATAAATCTAACTAAAGCAAAGTAAACTAATTATGCAAAGTATATCCACAACATATATAAATTCTCTATTTTTGTATTTTTGATGTAATATTTAAAAATTAAGATATTTAACTATTTAAGATAACAACTATTTAATATATCTAGAAAATGACAACTAACCTAATAACATAATTAAAAACAAACAAGGTAGCCGAGTATAGCTACTTGTCTGTGTAGTTGTGAATCTATTCTAAATAACTAAATAACTGATCTAATTTAATTGAAAGATTTTCGATCCTACCTCAGAAGTGAGGAATGAATCATAGTTTCTTAGAAACTATCAATCCCCACAGCTTCCCCGCAATATCGAAAATGAACTTAATCAAAATGAAGTAATTCACTACTCTATTTGGTATATTTTAACTAGAACTTTGAAAGCTTGAACCTGGATTTTTGTAAATAGTGGCGAATCCGATGTGTGTGGCTTTGTCCCCTCTCAGTGTGGTGGTCTCCCTTCCTTCGTGCTCACGTGAATCCAGAAAAGCATGTAATGCTAGCATCAACAAGAGTAGGTATTGGAACAATGGCAGCTTTGGATGTAGACTGAATACAATGTGAGTAGGAGAGGGATAGCAAGAGAACAGAGCTTGGCTTATGTAATTCCTAGTGGGATTTATTATGAGTCATACAACACAAAACATCTAGAACCTGAAACTATCCTTCTTGATGAACAAAACCTGCAACTCTAATGGCTTCAGATTGAAAATGAAACTATCCTACCTTAATTGATTGTATGAAATAGTAATAACACTAGAACAAGAAGATCATGTGGCTTCTAAACAACAAAATAAGACTAACTATGCATGCAACAAATGAAAACTATTGAATTCCTAAGCAAGAATTGAAAGACTAAACTATTGAAATGAGAGGATGAGGGCAGTTTTTGAGGGGCCATTTGCTTGTAATCAAACCAGCTATTTATAGAATTCCCATTCACCCAAAGGTAACTCCAACTAGGACTCTTTTACTATAAACAATGGAGAAACACTATTCCAGGGAACCAAAATCATAAATACAAGCAAAAACGGATGAGAAAGCTGGTAAAAGTTGAAAATTTACGCGAGTCGTGACGTTAAAAAAAAGTGTGCTAGAAAATGTGTGAAGGACCACCGCCCGAAAGGGGTGGTTACAGGACCGCCGCCCCGCGGGTGGGGTGGTCACGAGACCGCCGCCCAAGCAGGTGGCGGTGGTTTCATCACTGAAGACAAAATGCAAAGGAAAAGAGGGGAAAAGAGCAAAACAAAGCACGTGGAGGCTAAGTGGGGCATGTGGGATGTTAACGTACACTTGGAGAGCTTTTCAGATCCCGAACACCTCATGAGGAGACTCAGTATCATCATGGGGCATGTGTAACATCGTTTCGGCAAAGGCGGTAGCCTTACAATTTTGGGTACATATTCCCCTCGAGAGAAGTGTTTTAGCCATGAAGAGGTGTAAAATGGTGGGTCCGAGTATGGCGGTCCCGAAATGGGAAACTAGAAATTATACCTGACACGTCCGTGTGTCGAAATGACGCCATCCAAAATTCCCACTACCTGCAAAATGAAAAGAAGACTCAAGTGCAGATAGATAAAATAAATCAAAAAATAAATACTAAAATAATATGAAGTGAGGACTTACCATTTGCACGGGATAAGAACTTACCTCCGTCGGTGCTCCAAACCTGTGAAAAGGGGCATCCAAAATGAGTCAAAATGCTATATATATATAAAAAATGGGCCCATTTTCCTATTCATTTGTGCGTGTTGATTTGATTGATTTTGAGCTCTGGGACCCATGGTGATGGTTTTTGATGAGAGTATAGTCAAAAATGTTCGTGATGAGATAGTGATCATGCCTCCATGAGTGGAACATCGACCCGCGAGATCTCAGGTTAGTTCTTCTCGATTTACCATTTTTATACCTAAAATGTAAAAATGATGAAATCTTCGCCATGGGGGGGTAATTTTTGAAATTTCTAGTTTTAAATGTGTCCTTAGGGGGACGCCTAATGGGTAGGCTCTCATTTTAGTCAAAATGGTCATTTTTTGTGTTTTTTGAGCATTTTTAGGGCACGTGACCCATTGAAAATGGGACATGACCGCCGCCCTGAGCAGGGTGGCAGTTACAGGACCGCCGCCCTTCAAAGCGGTGGTTACATGGAACCGCCACCCTGCTCAGGGTGGTGGTTCTCTTCAGAATGTTAAAACTACATTAATTTGAGTTCATTTTTGTAATTTTAGTATTTTATATGTTCTAATGATTTTTCCAATGTGATTTTGGTACTAACTTACTCTTTTTTTTGTGTGTTTTTGTGTGTTTTGTAGAAGAAGGAAGAGTACATCAGATGGAGCCATGAGAGAGAGTGTGATTGGCTTCCAAAGCAGTGTTGGATGCACTTTCTCAGGCCGAGCAGGATACTCTTCAGAGGGCCAGCATATTACGTATATCACGGGTTCCTCATGTCGCACCTTCTAGTCACATACTATGTGACCTGTTTTCATATTGGGATGCTGATCAGAACACTTTCCGATTTCCAGGAGTCAGGGGTGAGTGGACTATCACCCTGGAGGATGTCTACCACATCTTGGGAGTCCCGATCATCGGGAGATGACTTACACTTGAGAGACAATGGGGTCGGGCTCAGATAGCTCAGTGGGCTACATATATGGGAGACGCAGTTGTCTCCACTGGTTCGAAGAAGGGGGTGAGGGTCCATTCCATTCCTAGCTTGCCTATCCCTTTGATTCGTCAGGCCATTATGGGGATCCTTGCCTCGAGATTGATCGGGGACAAGGGAGGGGACACCTTACTCTACTGCTGGTCCCCTATTATTGCACAGATTGAGGCACATGGCCGGATTTATGCCTGGGGAGCCGATATACTTGGGACCACCTATCATGACTTGTACAGGGTGGTTCACTTACAGGGATAGTCTTTGAGCCATCCGACCTTGGTTATGAGTTGGGTCTATGAGCGTATCATCCCCTATGGGAGAGGCATAGAGGTGGTGGATCCCGGAGCCGTGAGGGCAGCTAGATGGACAGAGATGTCGTGTAGCTTAGAGCCCCCCCCACCAGCCTAGTTGCTTCCCGACTACTACCGATGATATGGAGGCCACACCTTATCAGGCCATGGCAGGGTTATGGGGTGAGGAGACCTCACTTTGATTTCCTGCTCTACTACAGGGCAGCTTGTGGATAGGATGGGGAAGGTAGAGACACACCCTTTGATCGAGTGCCTCAGCAGTTTGGCCTTGCCTACGTTGATATGCTTCCCCCAGTGGTGCCAGTGTTCAGATCAGTTCGGGAGGCTAGGGGAGGTCCTAGAGGCCGGGTTGGACTGTTGTTACTCCCGGCATCCCTATTGCAGCTAGGTGGGTGGTACGTGCCCGAGAGAGAGTCGGTGCTCCTCAGGCACCTTTACTTCGGATTGCCACCGGTCCTGCCCATAGCAATGATGACCCTATTGATATAGACTCCGAGTCTGAGGAGTTCACAGGGGGAGAGATGGAGGAGGAGACCGAGGACATGGAGGTCAGCGAGTCGGGTGGAGAGGAGGATAGTGATCCCGAGTGGCATGACACTCAGAGATCTTACAGGCCGAGAGGGCAGAGCAGAGTGTGGAGAGGGTGACTCTAGTCTCAGAGGAGTTGCCCTCTCAGGACCTAGGTGGAGAGGATGAGTCCGTAGTAGGATGCTATGTTGCCCTAGACATAGGAGGAGGACATCAGCCAGCATGGCAGCATCTGTGGCAGGTGCTGATCCTAGGGATCCCTCTTGGAGGCCCAGAGATCCGAGTGAGTTGTCACTCTTCTTTTAATATTTGTTTTTAGCTAGGATTGCCTTAGTTGCTATCTCTCCTTTTGTTCATTTTTGTTTTTATCTTTTGATTATTTCTAATTTGTCTTTTCTCCTTTTCTTGCAGAGACTGCTGATGAGTGGCGAGACTTGATTCACCGGGTATGTACTGATACCCTGATGCTCCCCATGGAGAAGACTCACGCCGAGCTATCCGGTGGATGCAGGGGAGCCTTCAAGCAAACTTGGTAGGCATAGTGATGTCTTTTCCCCTGTCTGGCATGTGGCCAAGATGGTGACTTCCCTCCATACCGAGTTAGCCGGGTATAGGACTGCAGAGCGCCTGATGAGGAGCCTCTCATAAAGCGAGGCTACAACTACTGTTTGGGACCGTGAGCCCTCAGTGCACTCAGAGCGCCGGCGTAGCCAGAGTCCTAGACGTGGTCGTGCACCTTCTGAGGGATCTCATAGGGGTTGAGAGGCCACTTGGCTCTTTTTGTAGTGACTCTTGTTAGATTGTTTATACGATCATTTTGTATTTTCTCGGGCTCATTGAGCATTTTGACCATGCCTAGCGCATGATGGCATTGTACATAAAACTTATATATATATATATATATATATATATTTTTTGGATCAGACTCTTGGTGTCTAGGATTTTGTGATTTATTTCCACATGTATATTAGATGCTTATTAGAATTCTTGTTTTTATATGCTTTTCAGAATGTATGCAATGGAGAACAAATGACACAAATGCTTTCTTTCTTTTTGTATTTTGTGATGCTGATGTATGATGATGCAAATGAACTTGTGATCTTGAACTTTAGCTTCTATAAGCAATTTTCGGTACTTCATATTTGTTTTGACAAAATGTGATGATAAATCGGATATGATGAGCAGATGCACTTGCCCCACTCCTAACTCCACGCAACTAGTAAGATGCGAGGGCTCACCACCGAGAGCTAGAAAGGGCACAAGCTATGAGGTGTGTTGAAATGGTAATGATGGGAGATAGACAAAGAGTTGGTGGAACCAAATTAGGATGCTACAAACCTACCCTACTCAAGTGACTCCATAGTTTAGAATGTGACTTGCTTTGTAGTTTATCTAGACTTAGATCCGTAGATGGCCACTTGGTTGACAAAATCTGGTTTTCAAGGTTTTGAACTCTCTTGGAATTTTGGACATCTGATTCATTTGTTTTTGACTCAAGATTTCAAAGGTTTATTTGAACTATTTGCTTATGACCTTCAACATTTACTGTCAAGAGGACCCCCTACACCTTGCCCCATGCTACTAGTAAGAAGCATGGGCTTATCACCATGGACAAGGTACATGTGAGTAAGGGCATTCCCATCCTTTCCCAACCCTACGTCACTAGTAAGAGATGCAAGTTCATCACCGAAGGTTGGTAGGGCAAGGAAATGTGTAAAAGTAAAATTTTTTGTTTGATCTATATTCGACTTATTTATTTGAGCAAAATGTCAGTATGTTCTTATTTCCAAAGAGATCTATATATGGGATAGATGTGACACCATGAAGCTTCTAGAATAGACCATAGGCAAGACACCTATCCTAGGAAGAAACAAAAGTGAGAACAAGCATGCAGGCCTTGGTATGGCTACCATTAAGACTTTGTCATATCTAGCTTTAATTGATGACATGATTCTGAAATAGTTGATGATGTTATGAAAATGAAGAAGTATGATTTGAATGCTTCTGCCAATACCATCAGAAGTTTGTAATGAATTGCTTAAGAATAAGTCCCTTGATCACCAAATTTTATGAAACGAGTGAACAAAATGAACCTATCTAAATGAAGATGCAATGTAGATATAATTATACAAATAGTGCCGATGCTTCATGCGTAAAACCATTTAAGGTGCAAGGAATTGACAAGTTTCACCAAATTCCTCACCTTCTAGTGTGCACAAGAGATACGCACCATTTCCGTAGTCCTTCATAACTCGATATGGGCCCAACCACTTGGGCCGAAACTTTCTTCCTTCACCGATTTTCTTATCGATCCGGCTGTCTAGTCTTAGAACTAGATCTCCTTCATATATTTCTCATTCATAGACCTTTTTGTTATACTACCAGCACATCCGGTCAGCATAGACTCTATGCCATTGTTCAACATTTAACCTGGCCTCATCTAGGCTTTCTAGTTGGGAGAGGCGTGCCTCTCTATAAGCTTCCTCATCCATAATCCTCAGTGAGATGCGGAGACTGGGTATTTCAACCTCAAGTGGGAGAACTGCTTCTGCTCCGAATACCAATGAGAAAGGAGTTGCTCCTGTTGGTGTTCTTATTGAGGTTCGGTGGGCCCACAAGGCCGGATATAACTTTAAATGCCAATCTCATTTGTTTTCTTTTACGGTTTTTAAGAGAATAGACTTTCAAGTCTTTTTATTCGTAGCCTTCAGCCTTGCCTCCGTTGGCTTGAGGGTAATACAGGGAGGCCATATGATGGTTTATTTTAAATTTACTGCATAGCTCATGGACCTCATCATTTTTAAAGGATGTGCCATTATCTGAGATAATGATTTGTGGGACACCGTACCTACAAATGATCTGGTTCAAAATGAACTTGGCGATCACGGCACTGGTATAGTGGTAAGAGGCATAGCCTCTACCCATTTGGTAAAATATTGGTGGCCGTGATTATGAAGTTATGGCCATCCATTGATGAGGGAGAGAATTTCCCTATCAAATCTAGGCCCCATGTAGAAAAGGGCCATGGAGTCGCGATTGGTTGTAGAGCTTGTGCCAGCATGTGAATCTCGTGGGAAAATTCTTGGCATTTATGGCATCTACGTACAAACTCTACTACGTCGTGTTCGAGAGTGGGCCAAAAATAGCCCATTCGATGTATTTTGTGAGTGGTGGCATGACCACCGAAGTGGCCTCCACATATTCCACTGTGAGATTCGTAGAGAATCTTCTTGGATTCTTCTGTGTCAACACACCTTAGAAGCATTCCATCGAAAGCTTTACGATAGAGCACTTGTTCTATAATAACGTATTTAGCTACGATAATGTGTAACCACCTTCTTTGTTGTGGTGTAGCACCTTCTGGATACGTATGGTCCATGATAAAATTGATAATATCAAGTATACCAAGGACATTCAGAGATGGGAGGTCTGGTTTCGATGTAATATATGCATTCATCGGGAAAATCTAGATCTACTAGATCACCTCCATCTAACGGGTTGTCGGCTAACCAATCTGCAATGATTTGTCCCTTAACGGACTTTTGGTTTACAAAAGTTAATTTGAATTCACCCATTAAGGTTATAAAGTGTCCAACCTTTTTAGACAAAGACCCTTGCGTGAGGAAAGTTCGTAAATGGTCTATTTTTACAATGACCCTTGTTTCTTGATTTAGCATGTAATGTCTTAAGCATTTGGTTGCAAAGACTATGGCAAGGCATTCTCATTCTACCTGCGTATAACGTGTTTCATAATCGAGCAATGTTTGGCTAATAAAATAGACCACACGTTCTCATTTATCATCATCTTCTTGAGCCAACATGCAGGCTAGTGAGACATCCGTAGCTCGTGAATATAAGATCAAAGGATGATCTGGTCTAGGTGGCATTAACGTGGGAGGAGACAGTAAGAAGTGTTTAACTGCTTCGAAGGCCTCATGGCATTCCTTTGTCCAAATAATGCAGCAATCCTTTTTCAACAAATTGTTGATCGGATGTACAACAAAACTTAAGTCCGAATGAATCTCGGATTGCACCAAGCTTTCCAAGAAATGATCTAATGCCAGAGTCATCTGATGGTGGGATCATCTCAAGAACAACCCAGATTTTGGCTGGGTCTACATCGATCCCTCGTGATGATATAATGTAACCTAGGAGTTTCCCTCCTGTCACACCAAATACACATTTTTCTGGGTTTAGTGTGACTCGTATTCGATCAAACGTGAAAGAATGATGTGGAGCACTTCCGGTGATCACAACGCTTCCTGGCCTTGGCCAACAAGTCATCTACATAGGATTCCATGATTTTATGAATAAGATCATGAAATATGTATGTCATTGCCGTCATGGTATGTGTAGCGCAAGTTGTTCTTTGAGACCGAATGGCATAACAACAACGTAGCAATAAGTTCCCCAAGGAGTTATAAACGTGGTTTTGGCTTGGTCTTGTTCAGATATTCTGATTTGATTGTATCGAGAACCCATCCATGAGAGGGACAAAAGCTCAAATCCAGTCTGTTGCATCAATGATGATGTCAATGGATGGTAATGGGAAGTCATCCTTGGGGCACGCCTTGTTAATGTCTCGAAATCTATGCAGATGTGTATCTTCCCATTCTTTTTGAGAATGGGGATGATATTAGATACCCACTGAGAGTAATCGACCGGTTTGATGAACCCTACCTGGAGAAGCTTCATTACTTCTTCCTTCACCATGAGAGCTACCTTGGGTTTCATTGGTCTCGATTTTTGTTTAATTGGCTTTGCATCTGATTTGGTGACGAGGTTATGTACCGCGATGTGTGGTGTAATTCCCGCATCATTTCTTTATAATTAAATGCAAAAGCCTTTTGATGTTCTTTGAGGATTCGAGTGTGTATTTCTATTTCTTCTGGAGTTAACGAAGATCCTAGTTTCAAGATCTTTGGTTCTTCCTCCATTCCGATGTTTATATCAATGGTTTCTTCTATCAAAGAAGTGTTACCTTCTTCAAACTCAGGCAGGGCTGGAGGTAGTTCCAGATCTTCTCCATTCTCTACCGCGTATATGTCGAGTTCCTTTTGTGGGGGAAGCTCTACCATGGGATTTCCAAAGTAAGAAGATGAATGTGGGATTAAGGACAAATCTACCATGTGATGGGTGAGATGTAACTCTGCATAGGCATTTAGGTAATCAAGAGTGGCTCTATCACTATCAACGTGACCTAAGATAGTAGATTTATTCTCAGCTATGTGTTAGAAGAGGGTTTGTTGATGTTTTCTTTACTAACGGTTCAATATGAAGGGATACCATGAAATGGGTGTCTTCCAACTCACTGTTTGGAGTGAAACGTGAAGCTGAGGTTGCTATCGAATCTATGAGAAGGTTTTGTTCTCGTGGGATTGCTTCAATTGATATGAAGTTAAATCCTTTGCTCAAATCTAATATTGTTGTTTTGTAGAGCTGTAAATGTTCAGCTCTAGTCTCATACACCTCAGAGACTTGGTTTGCTACTAACTGAGAGTCTCCTAACACTCTGATGTCATTAACACCGAGCCTTTTAGCTATGATGAGGCCAAGGAGGAGGGCTTCGTACTCAAGTGCCATTGTTTGTACATTCAAAATTTAATTTAAAGGTGAATGGTAGGATCTTTCCCTCGGGAGAAGTAAAGATCACACCTGCCCCAGCCCCATAATGACATCTAGCTCCATCAAAGTGGAGAGTCCAATGTTTATTTGGGAAGATGGATGTTGGGACATTCGTTACATCTATTTCTTTTGCTTGTTACTTCTACCATGCAGAGTTCCTCTGCTGGAAGAGAACCAACTCCTAGGGTACATCCCATACCTGTGGAATCAAATGGTAGGAAAATTGGTAGATCTTGTTCTAGAACTCAACAATTTTTGTAGTAGTTCCTAATGACACTATTTCTACAATGTTAGCTTCATCCTTGAGGGCTGGGATGCTCTTGACTAGGTTCGTAATCTCTAGTTCTGTTGTAGGTATTAATTTTTCTTCTGGTTTTGAGTTGGTTGGTTTGTTAAGTTGGTTTGTTGGGAGTTCAAACTCAGAGTGAATGCCTGGCCTTTTTTCTTTAGGTCTGCTAGGTGTATATCGAATGGTTTCGGATCACCTTTTGCTATGAATATCTTTCCTAAGTGCAAGAATCTTATTTCCTGAAATAACGTAGAAGGGATTGCCTTCATACGGTGTATCCATGGTCGGCCGAGGATCATATTATAGTTGGTTTCCGATCTATAATATAAAACTCAGTGAGGATTGTTTTGGGTCCTAAGGTGACTGGTAGTATTATAGTTCCAATCGAAGTGGCTTTAAGGCTATCATAGCCTCTTAGTGTATTCCGAGTCGTGGAACAATTTGTCTCTCCATACCCTAGCTTTTGAAGGAAAGAGAAGGGGACTATGTTAACTGCTGCCCCATCATCAACCATTACACGTTTAACGTAATTGTTATAAACCCACACTTGTAAATGTAAGGCTGGATCACCTCTACGTGCAATCTCAACATGTCTGTTGGCATTTTGCTTATGTCGAATATAAACTCGGTATCCCTATCCGGCCTGCCCGGAGGGTGGATATCAAAGTCTATATGGTTTACCTATGTTTCGGGAGGAGGAGTGATGTTAATTAAATGACCTAAACCTAATGCTTCTAAAAGAGCAGCCCTATGGGTAGGAGAGTTCTTCAACAAGTCCAAAAAGGAGATGTGAGAGAAGGTCTTTGTTAGGTCATTAATTAAATCATAGGCACCTACGGGTTTTACTAATGTTTGTTGAATGTTATCTGGCTCTAGTGGGTAACTTGGATTTGGCTGAGAGGAATACTCTCGTGTCCTTGTTATGGCTTCCATGTGTAGCTCAGTGTCTAATTCCACTAAACCGACTATCTTGGTTCGTGGCTGATTTCCTAATTGTGGTGCGACAGGTGGATTTAGTGAAGTCGAGGCTTCATGATCATTGTTTCCTGTCATTACACCCTTGTTCATCCCATTTGGATTTAATTTGTTGTTATTGTGATTTGGGAGTGGATCATTGAAGATCTTGAGGGGTGCGTTTTGAGGGGAGACCGCCCCTGTGAAAGTATTTGGCGCAGGTGATGCAGGATCTGCTAAGAACATATCTATGAAAAGTTGTCTTTGTTCCTCTGGCAAACGTTGCATGAATTTATTGTAGTCATGGCAAGTCCTAGTGTCATGGCCTCAAATTTTGTGGAAACCACAATACGAGTTGGGATTGTAATTCCTAGGTTGTTGGTTTGGCATGTGTTGTGGTCCAAAACTCTGATTAAACCATTGACTATTAGGATTAAAGTTTTGCATTTGTTGCCTTTGGTTTTGATATCCAGTTGAGTTTTGACTTGGACCCTGTGTCTGGATCTGCCATTGTTGTTGTTGTTGTTGTTGTGGATGATTAAAATCCACCGCGTTGATTGTTGGGGTAAAATTGTTGTTTCGTTGATTGTTAACGGTGGTGGAGCATTTACAAATTTTCCTTTTTTTGCTTGGTCAGTTACTCCATCCATCTGTGTTGACCCCGGTTTTTGTTAAGGATTTTAGGTCCTTGATTGGCATTTGTGGTAGTAGGATAAGTCGTAGTATTTTGGTTGGGGATGATTAACCTCCCATTTGTTCCATATGCCTGCATGACCGCTATCTATTGCAGCTTGATCTATTCGGAGGGTGCTCTCAAGCACTTCATCATAAGTTCTTAGTGGGAACTTCTGGACTTCTTCCTTTATCTCTCTGCTGAGAGAATGAAGGAATAAATCACATAGTTCCATCTGATCCATGTTTGGAGTGCTTGCTAAAGAATAGAGGATCGTACGCCATCTTTGGATGAAATGAGCAACAAAGATTCATTGTGTTCTTGTTTAATATGCAAGAATTCCCGATTCTGTTCTCAACAATTTGTTCATGTCGAACGCCTTGATGAACTCTGAAATGAGTTGTTTAAATGAATGTATTGAGGCTTCAGGTATTCTATAATACCAATCGAGGGCAATGCCCTCTAAAGTTTTGGGGAATATTTTAGCAACAACTCCATCCCAAGGGAGCAGTTCTCGAATGGTTGTGGCATAGGCCTTAATATGTGCATTCGGATCTCCCTCCCCTTTGTACTTGGGAAAATCGGGAAGAGGTCTTGGAAGCATGATGCTTCGTATAGTGAAGTCTAAGGGCTCTTTCAAATATTCTGAATAAGTTCCCTATCGCATAGGTTTCACCATCGATGGTGCTTGCTGAGGGGGTGGAGGTGGAATGGGTTGTTGATATGGCGTAGCGTATGCATTTGTAGGGACATAAGGAAATCCCTGTGGTTGAGTGAACATGCCGGGAGAAGAGAACATATCTCCCTGTGGTGACTTGGAATACATGTTTAAATATGGAGGAACATTGTTTAGAAATGGATTGTTTTGTACTAAACCGGGAGGTATCATATTTTCCACTGGAGTGGCATTAGAGAACGTAGTTCTAGTTGGCATTTGTTGTGAATACTGAGGAGGCATGCCCAATGTGCCTATTCCTGTGAGGAGGTCTACTTGGCTAGGATGATGTGGAGGATTGGAATTTCCTGCCTGCATGAATTGTAAATTTTGACTTGCTTGAGCAAGTTCCAACCCTCTAACTTTCTCAACTAAGGCTGAGATGACCTCGTTTGGTGAAGATACGGTATTTTTCCTTAGTGGTGTTTGTTGAGGTTGTATAGGCATATGGTACCCAACTATGAATTGATCGGTGCCCTGCCAAGTTTCACCGAGGGTATTTCCTATAGGTGGAGGAATGGAGGTGTTTTCTTGAAAAGAGACCTCGGGTTGTGTTTACAAACCTCCTATAGGTGGGTACATACTTTGAGAGTGTTGTTCACTCCTAGCATAATGCGCTAAATGTTCATCATCTAAAAATAGATATGGATCTGATTGTCTACTGATTTGCGGTCTAAGCAACACCTGAGGAGATGAACCAGATTCTCCAGTGAGTGTCATGTTATTCGAGCCTAAAGGCTCTGGTTGTTGCATTTGAGTGAGCTGATCCAACTCCTCTATTTGGAAAGAAGAACTATATCTAGTCCTTTCGAGGTGGAGTTTGTGTTGAAAACCGGTTAATCAATAATAGTTGTCACCCCATGCCGAGAGCGAGGGGTGGCTTGTCTATTCAGTTGATCGTAGTATGCTTCAAGACCTAGGAGAGGTCTGCCATATGCATCGAATCCCGACATATTTGGGGGGTATATGAATACCCGCAGAATAATGGGAAGAAGTGAAGATGGATGAAAGAAAATGAAACACTAAAAGGGGAAAGGTGAAAGTGAAGCAACTATTCCTTTCACGTCAAGTTCACCAATTTTGTTGGTAAAGCTGATGTGAAAGGCTAATGAGGTGGAAAAGATGTTGAAAAGTAGAAATATGACTCGAACTGTAAAGTAGGAGTTTCACTGGGTTCACCAATTTTGTATGATGGAAAAGTGACAAGTGAGCATGGGAATCTACAAGTAACTCTTCCTCGCACCCGACCTCCCGAGGTCATGCCGAGATAAACTGGTGGGGATGGAATATACGTGGGGTGCAGACAAACTAGTTAGGCAATCTTATGTCTTCGACGCGCACTAATGGAATCTGTGAATCTAAGGCAAAGAAGGCCCTCCTAACCTAAATTGGTGCATGATAGATCATTCGGTGAGGATGACTGCTCGAAGGCTCCAATCAATATCGAGCTCTGGCATGATCCGATCTATAGGTTGTGGGATACGTGGAAGATAACCTGTGGGTGCTTCATAGATATCCCCTGACAGGGTCATGAAAATGGATGATGGATGTATGGTGGATTCTATGGGTGATTCTCTGGTCTAGTCTAGAAATCCTTAGCTTGATTAGTCTACTATGTCTAGTGAGGATAGTTGTGTGATAATGATTGGTGGAAGTGGAGAGGATCTAAATACTAATGTGCGTAAACCAACATCAACGTCTGATTGACCTGTGGGCCCATTGGGTTGTGGGACCTGTGGATCACAACCGTAGGTTCGTGGTCATGTGGGGACCTCCTATGGTCATGTGCAGAATCAATCCCTAATCCCTAATATCTAGTAGTCGTATGCCTTTTTCGGCCTCTATGTTTAGAACTAAAAGTTGTGCAATCTTCTCAGAGTACCTTACAGGCATTCTGGCAACTTGAATTCTTAAGCTAGTGTCTATGTCAATGAGGATGTCTCCCACATCTGGTTATGGGACCAAAGGATCACAACCGAATGTTTTCTCTCTTTCAAGCCCTTCTACAGTCATGGATATTTATTAGGCAATCTGTAGTTTGGCTGGTTTGACCAAAATGTATGTGCTTTGTCATCTTCTATGTTTAATCCTCTTAATTGTGAGCTAATTTCTTGTAGGTCTGTTGTTGTTTGGAAGACTGAATTATGAGATTTTGGTCTATGTCAGTTATTGCTGCAACAAGATTGGGTTGAGGCACGATTGGCTCGAATACGTATTCTCTGGGCTCCCTAGGTCCCGTGATTGTCATACAAAAGAAACAATATAAATCTAACTAAAGCAAAGTAAACTAATTATGCAAAGTATATCCACAATATATATAAATTCTCTATTTTGTATTTTTGATAGAATATTTAACAGAATTAAGATAACAACTATTTAATATATCTAGAAAATGACAACTAAGCTAATAACATAATTAAAAACAAACAAAGTAGCCGAGTATAGCTACTTGTCTGTGTAGTTGTGAATCTATTCTAAATAACTAAATAACTGATCTAATTTAATTGAAAGATTTTCGATCCTACCTCAGAAGTGAGGAATGAATCATAGTTTCTCATAAACTATCAATCCCCACAGCTTCCCTGGCAATATCGAAAATGAGATTAATCAAAATGAAGTAATTCACTACTCTATTTTGATATATTTTAACTAGAACTTTGAAAGCTTGAACCTGGATTTTGCAGTAATAGTGGTGAATCCGATTAGTGTGTGGCTTTGTCCCTCAAAGTGTGGTCTCCTGCTCCTTCGTGCTCACGTGAATCTAGAAAAGCATGTAATGCTAGCATCAACAGAGTAGGTATTGGAACAATGGCAGCTTTGGATGTAGATTGAATACAATGCGAGTAGGAGAGGGATAGCGCAAGAGAACAGAGCTTGGCTTATGCAATTCCTAGTGGGATTTATTATGAGTCATACAACACAAAACATCCAGAACCTGAAACTATCCTTCTTGATGAACAAAACCTACAACTCTAATGGCTTCAGACTAAAAATGAAACTATCCTACCTTAATTGATTGTATGAAATAATAATAACACTAGAACAAGAAGATCATGTGGCTTCTAAACAACAAAATAAGACTAACTATGCATGCAACAAATGAAAACTATTGAATTCCTAAGCAAGAACTGAAAGACTAAACTATTGAAATGAGAGGATGAGAGGCAATTTTTGAGGGGCCATTTGCTTGTAATCAAACCAGCTATTTATAGAATTCCCATTCACCCAAAGGTAACTCCAACTAGGACTCTTTTACTATAAACAATGGAGAAACACTATTCCAGGGAACCAAAATCATAAATACAAGCAAAAATGGATGAGAAAGTTGGTAAAAGTTGAAAATTTACGTGAGTCGCGTTAAAAGAAGCATGCTGGAAAATGCGTGAAGGACCGCCCCCCGAGCAGGGGTGGTTACAGACCGCCGCCCGCCCGGGTGGTCACAGACCGCCGCCTGCAGAGGGGCGGCGGTTTGTCACACGAAGACAAAATGCAAAGGAAAAGGGGGGTTTTGTCATCAAGACAAAATGCAAAGGAAAAGAGATCATCCTAAATTTCTTGAGTGTTGTCTTGGTATATTTCATCCGAGAAAAAAATGTGATTCTCTTTCGCCATAATTCCAATCCAAGATAATAGTGCATTAGCCCGAGATATGTCATGTTGAATGATCGATTAAGATCTTTCTTCGTTACATCGATCATACTCACTAAACTTTAGTGATGACTAGATCATCAACATAAACAATGACAATCACAATCTCCCCCCTTACTTATTGAGGTAAAGATTTGGATTGTATGGATTTATAACAAATCCATGTTGTATGAGATGATAATCAATTTTGATGTGCCATGCCCGGGGTGCCTATTTGAGGCCATACAGAGATTTCCTAAGTTTTCATACCTTTTCTTTTTGACCAGATACTACATATCCCTTAGGTTGAGTCATGTAGAATTCTTCTTGTAAATATCCGTTTAGGAAGGAACTTTTTACATCCATCTGATGGACTTTCCAACCAAACTGTGCAACTAGAGAAAAGATCATCTTGATTATTTTGATCTTAGCTATGGGAGAAAATGTCTCCTTGTGGTCAATGCCTTCTTTTTTGTGCATACCCCTTTGCTACTAGTCTCACTTTGTACTTGTCCACTATCCCATCCGATTTGTATTTAATTTTAATATCCATCCACATCCAATGGGTTTCTCCTCAGTGGAAGATCAGCAATCTTCCAAGTGTTATTTTTCATTATCGATCGATATTCGAGTCCATGGCATATTTCCAAGCTTTTGATTATAGGGATTTATATATTGTAGAGGGATCATTAGAATCGATAACTCGATCATCAAAGAAAAGTTAACTTCTTCTCTTTCTTTTAGCGAGAGTCTATGGTCCAAGGGTGGATGTATCTGGTGGAGCATCCATTCTTGCATCTTGTAATGTGCTAGTATACCACTTGGGCATACACTAAACTATTCCCATGGGTCGTGGTTCTATCAGATCATCACCATCATCCCCATCATCACTTTCATCATCTATGGGAACATCAGCTTCAGTTTTTATAACTGGTGAAGAATCTACATCAGGTGAGTCTGGAGGAGGAGACTCTGCTTCCTTCTTCTCAAAAAACTCAACATCTCTGCTGGTGTAGACTTTTCTGGTCTTTAGATCCATCAATCTATACCCAAGAGTCTCTTCACTATACCTAATGAAGATGAGTTTCTATGACTTCATGTCCAATTTCTTTCTATTCTTCTTGGGTATGTGCATACTTGTTTTGCACTCGAATACTCTAAGGTGTGCAATAGATGGTTTCCACTTTGACCATGCTTCTTGTGGTGTTACTCCATCAAGAGAAAATGTGGGCACTCTGTTAAACAAATACACTATTGTCTTTGTAAGTCTAGAGTCATCGATCATGCATTACACCATTTCCATGGTAGTACAATTTATTCTCTCAACAACACAATTTTGTTGCAGTGTGTGTGGAGGAGGAATTTGTTGATGAATCCTATGAGTTTGTAGGTAGTCTTTGAACTCATTACTGGTGAATTCCCCCTTGATATGAGCAGAGAGTTATGATGTGATGACTAGTTTCATTCTCAACTACTACTTTAAACTTCTTAAAGGTTTCAAAAGCTTCACTTTTCTTGTGAAGAAAAAAATCCACATTTTTCTTGAATAGTCATCAACACATAGCATGGAGTATTGAAATCCAGAATGACTTGGTTGCATCAGATCAAAAAGATCGGTATGAACTAGATCAAGCTTACCATGAGATCGATATGTACTTTTATGGAATGAGGCTTTTTGTTGTTTTCCTGATAAGCAGTGATGACACTTGTTTATATCCTTCTGAAGAGATGGTAGCCCATGTACCATATTACATCAATGAAGTGTCTCAAGATACTTGAAACTAAAATGACCAAGTCTCTGATGCCACAATTGTGCTGAGGTAGAGTTCTTAGCCACAAGTGCCTGATCATCTCTATGGAAAAAATCAAGATGGAACATGCATCCCACATTGGAGGATTTTGCAACTATTTTTAGCCTCGTGATTTGTCTCAAATCAAACACATGTTTTATTTCTAGAATGACTATCAAAGTCAATTTTTACATTGTGATCTAGGAGTTGACTGATTGAAAGTAGATTCTTTGTCAACCCTAGGACATATAAGACATCTGATAGTCTACAATTGCATGAACCAAGGGGTAGAGAAATGTTCCCAATCCCTTGAACTGTATATTAATAATCATCTCCCAACTAAACATGGTTTTTCAAAGGTGTCCTTATTGAAGTAAAGCTAGTCTCTATGGCTAGTCATGTGTCGAGTGGCTCTTGAATCAACACACCAAACATCACTAGATGATGTGGAGGTTTGACTTGATCAAGTAGTGTACAAGAAGTATTAATTATCTAAATTTTCTTCTTGTTCATCAATATTTATTGTTGATGGGGTCTTCTTTTCCAGCTTCCCTTTTTTACCCTTGATTGTAGTTTTATGTCCCTTGTGAGATTATTGGTGTTGAGGTCTATATTTTCTTGATGAACCTTTCTTATAAGTGTTATACCAACAATATTTCAATTCATGTCCTCTTTTGCAGATTGGACATTGCTTCTTTTGTTGTTTGTCCCCTTGATGTTGATATTGATTCTAATGTTGGGAATTTTGATAGGAATTAGGTTTTCCTTTACCTTTTCCTTTCCATTTTTGATGAGAAGAAAGTTCTTGATCCTCTTCATCATCCTTATTATGCATGGCTTCCTCTTGTTGTAGTAGGTTTACTAGCTTGTCAAAACTAATTGTCGTATTTGACATGTTTAGTGTTGTTACAAAAATGTGGTAAGAAGAGGGGAGTGCTCTTAGAAAAATGGGAATGAGAGCATCATTGTGATTGCTTCTCCTAGGGCTAGAAGTGAAGCCCTCAACTTTGCAACTCTTCTTAAGAAAGATTCAATTTTCTCATTCTTCTTGAAATTCAAGTGTATGTAATCGACTCTCCTAATTCAAGTATGACATTCTTGTTTTTGGCCTCATATACTCGTGCTAAAATTAACCCACATTCTTTGGCTATTATGGAATCTCGAATGTGGGGTGCACATCGTTGGACACTCCAAACAAGATGATGAGTTTGGCCTTCTAATCTGCTTCTATCAAACTATCATTTTGTGTCATATAAGTTGTTGATTTGGATAGAGTACCATTCACAACATGACATATCTCTTCAAAATCAAGTTGTGTCTTGATTTTTGTCTTCCATGTAGCATAGTTGTTTCCTCTGAGTAGTTGTGAATTTGGAAGAAAGAATTTGAGGGAATCGGTGCCCATTTTGTAGAATATACTAATAGGTTTAGGCTCTTATCACTCCAGGATATTAGGTCTCCCAATCTATATACTATCAGTTCGATATACCGAACCTTTCTATATACGTGCCCTTTCGATATATCGGCGGTACGTGGAAGAAGCTCACCCTTTCTATATACCCGATGGTACGTGAAAGAGGCATTAACGTACATGAAAGAACTCAATACATGGTACCAAGACAATACTAAAAGGGTCTTTACAATTATTGACACCGGCTCAAAGAAATATCCTCATACACACACGTAACTTCACTATATACTCAGATAATTTATAAGTCCGGATTTATGTCGTGTAATCATTCATAGATGATGGGATGGCTCATAATGTGTGTGCTTGTGACCTTATTACTCCCATTGATTTAAAGTGTTGATTCCCCAGACTGACGATTGTTGCAGCTATATTAGGCATTAAGTGTAGTAGTAGTCACGATGGCTTTACTCGTAAGCGCTTCCTAGAGGCACTGTATATACCAAACGTTGCGAATGATATCTAGGATCTTGTGAGTGTTTTAGAACCAAATTTCATTATTTTTATTATGATTCTCTATCATTTTCTAAGAACTTACAATATTTGCGATTGACTATGAAAACCTTTAAATTAGTACAATATACTGAAGCATATAATTACATTCAAAAATTTTGGAAAAAATAAATGGCAGATAATTTTTTTTTTTTTTGGGACCCAAAGTGGCCTCTGAGCCCAATATGGCAGCAAAATTGCTCAAAATGAAGTTTTTAGGAAGCCCTCCTTTGGAAAAAAGTGCTCAAAATTCAAAAATATGCAGAGTGGAGGAAATGTTTTTGCCCTAAAATAGGGTTTTTCACTAAATTTAGTTAGTTATAACTAAATTTGAATTTGTCGCTAAAGTTAGCGGTGCCACTAAATTTCCCACCAAATTTGGTAGTGGGTGAGGGAGGGGGATTTGACCCCTTGACCTCTCTTGATGGGAAGTGTCTTACAAAATTTATGCTAGCCACTTGGGCAGCTAAGCTAAACAACTATTTATAAAGAATGATTGTAATTAAACACTTCCAAATTGTAAAACCATACCTCTTTTAAAAACCATGGTTTTGGAAAGGTGGTTTTGAGAAAAATTCAGCAAAGAGAAAAAAATGACATGTGGTTTTGCAAGTGGTTTTGAGTGTGTATGGCACCTTAGATTAGATTTCTTCCTTCCTTTGAGTTTGTAATCTCTTCCTTGGTGTATTCAATCCTCCTCAACCTTAATTGAAATGAATAAAGGTAGTTTTGATGAATTTGATGGTGGTTTAGAGGAATTTGATGATGGTATTGCATGAGATGGGGATGGGAAGTTGCAGAGGCAACTCTGGCTCTCCTTTTCTTGCACAAGCTTCTCCAATGCTCCTTAAACTCGATGTAATCCTCCAATATCCTTCAACCCGCTTTCGACACCAAATGTAAACCGAGCAACAAGGGGAAGCTTCATAGATTTTATTAATTTTAATCAACCAAATTATATTAGTATGAGCTGTAATACTTATAGGTATTGTACAACCGAATACACCCAAGAATATAAGTTACACAAAACAATATCTAACTTATACAAGATTCCAAAAAATATATCGAGAAGCATAACCAATATTAAATACAATCAAACAATTATATTGTTAAAACAATATAACAACACCCTTATGCGAGAATAAAGACATTTAGATGGTTATGAAGAAATATAACCATATAACCAATAAATAAATAAACCTATTAATATGCAATGCAAAATTAATAAAGGTAAATATTAATAAACCTAACAATTATGATCATGGTCATGATGCTCACCTTTCTCCTTAGAGTTATTTGTAATGTCGGTCTGTCATACGCCAATATCAATGGCATCATGAATATGATCAATCAACCTACAATCTTCAATATCATGAGTAGTAGACCTACAAATCTTACAAAGAAACAGGACATGTTCTTTCTTATCACACGTTGCAATAATGGGCACCAACTTGAGTTGTGGTCCAAGTGATAGATCTCATAGTCCAACAATAAGGAGCACACTGATTTACAAGGACAACTATCCTTAGTATGCCCTTCTACTTCACAATCTGCATCAAATCCCATTGCATGTATCATGTGCCAAATTACCTGATAATTTCTCTAATTTTTTAGCCATTGTTGCAATCTAAGCTTCCAAGAATGGTCTCACGCCTGTGGCTACACTCCCTACTTCCTCAGTGAGCATAGCTACTTCAAGTGCCTCACACGGATATGTGAAAGTATTATGTGAGAGCACTCTTCTAAAAGGTGTGATAAGTCCTCCAATGAACCAATGAGCATGTTGGCTCATGTGTATGTCATAATATAACTTGGAAAAAGGGTCTTGAACCATGCATCATATTCCTGAACACTCTCAGTAGTGCCCTACTTAATATCTTTCAACGCGCTTATGATTTTCTACTCAAATTTAGGGATATAAAATTCTTTCAAGAAAGCATCTTGTAGCACGGTATAGTCTACACAAATCTAGTCAGGGTCAAACTTTTTTACCAATTATGTGCACACCCCTACAATGTAGTTGCATGAACTAGCTTTCCTTGTGCTCGGGATCAGTAATCCCCTTGGCACACCATAGTATCTCACAAATATGCATGTGCTCAGCCTACATCTTTAATGCCTCTATATTCTTGAAAATGAAGAGACATCTCCATATAAATATTCAGGGCTGGTATGAACCGTGCCCACAAGATCCAATACCTATATTTCCTCCACCCAGAGCCACCCCGAGCCACTTGAATCTCTTAATCCTCCCCTAAAGTAGGAAATGAACCAAAGGATGCACTACATTGTGTTCCAACGGTCGTGCTAAACTAAACTCCAACAATATGTGAAGTTGTGCTACTTTTGGACGTTATGTCGATGTTCTCGTGCACCCACGTTCGTGTTGATGTCATGCTACAAAATATACCTCTAACCAAACCTCTAAATAACATAGATGAAAATTATGCTACCATAGATGAATATGCTACCTGATTATCTCCTGAACTTGACTGCAAATTAACTATATCTATTGTAACTCTACTACCCACACTAGCTTATTTACTGTTAACTACCGTAGAATTTGTACAACCAAGCACAAAGGCTCACTAGGTAGGATTAGATACACACCCTCAATTCTCAATATTTCTTAGATGTTCCTTCATCTAATGCTAAAGAGGGTCCTCTTCCATGCTTTCCAAAATGGGGGAGTTCCAGATGCTCTAGCTCCATGTCGTCCTGTGTGAGCTCCAAATCCTTCACGATCCATCACCCTCCATAATACCATTCTTTTCACGATTTCTCACCGCTTCTCTAAGTCCCTCTCACGTGCTTCATTAACTTAATCCACCTTTCTTCCCTCCGTGTCTCTGCTGCTATGTCTCGCCATATTTCACCACACCTACTCTTGCCTCTCGCGCGTGGTGTAGTTTAGCTAGCCATAGGATTATCTTCTAAATCTAGGGTCATGATCAAGATCTTAATTTCCAAAGGAATACCACACAAGTAAGATCCTCGGGTTCACGCATAAATTGGAACTTAACAACCTCTAGACAAGAGTAAGTAGAAATTGTGTACTCCAAAATATAGTTTTTAGAACACCACAAAACCAAATATCCACAATGCGCATCTAAATTAGATCTACATCATACAAGGCATGGAATTCTTCCTGCATCCAAACAAGCATGCAAAACCTCCAATTCCTCTTAGATGCGTAAGAAACTAGTCACTGTGACAACTCTATCGGAAAGATAACAAAGAACAACTCATATAGTGCATCATACATATTTTGTTCAACCCACACGCATGCATTAAAATCAGGTCCAGTGCTAAATCTATGAGCATACTCTTCTTCCAAATCATCTAACCACTCTTCAATACTGGTTAGAGACAACCGATATGTCTTGAACATGTAACATCCTACTAAACAATCGAAAAGAGGTCCTGAAAATGGAACCAAAATGTAGCCTATATTTTACCACCAACAACCCAAGGCACGCTAACACACCACTCAACCTAAATTAAACGCTCACCCAAAGTGCGTAAGGGTACTAGGTCCCTCTTTAGAGAAGCATGATTGAGTGTATATTTCAGACCCATAATAGATAATATAGTATTCCATAGTGCATAAACCAGATCTAATTATTTACCATATGAAGAAATAACTAAAAATTACTATAATCATATTTACCATGAAATATACATGTTCATTTACATCCAACACCAATATCTAGCCAATGAGACCCATTATATTAAATAATACAAAACACAAATCTTCACATACATCATATAGTTTCCATGGTCACGCGTGCTCATAAATTTGCAACATAACACTACAATAACATCGAACTATCTAAACCATGCAAATCAATACATATTTATAGGGGTGGGGAATTTCCCTTCATCGCCCATACACCTTTCAAAAATAGGCTACATGATAATAATAGCCATGCACCCTTACATGAGAATACAAAAGCATGCAAGCTTGTTAATAATAGATTATCTACTAGAATAATTGTTGTTTAATCCTATTAATAACTTCAAAGATATACATGGATCTTGTTCTTCCACTTATCCAATATCCTTTGTGTATTCCTCAAGTCTCCTAGAAGACGTGCTCTTCACTCCATGTCCAAAATTATCCCCAATCTGCAAAATGACTACGCCATGATTTCAAACTGCTCTAGGCACGACATGTTTTTCTATACTTCCACGCGCTCCTGCATTCCTCGTGTCTCTATGTGTCCAATCCTTCCACACTTTCATACTTCAGTTGTATTTCATCATCTCAAAAGTTTTGGAAAGGGTTCAAAATCAGACTTGGGTCCTTATCCTAGTAGTCTTCCTTGAATGCTAGTAGCATGGGGAAATTACATAGTTTTTGGCATGTCACAAAGGCTTTTAATAGGTAGAGTGTCCTTTAGCAATAGGAATTTACACAACTTTTACAAGGAATATGGTCTTTAACACATGCGTTTATAAACACCATATACAATAGTGTTCTACATTTTGGGAAGTAGTTAAAGGTTGTGAACGACAATGCAGTTCTCCTACACTTCTTCCATTACACTGGCGTGAGATCGACCAAAAAAATTGAGTGTCAAAACATTTACATAATCCTTTCTACACTCTTTCCTCATCATAGATCAGGTGCACATGTTACCTTTTCACACTTTCAACATTTTGACATACTTATTTACATACTTTCCTTACACACTTTTGATCATAAACATGTGTATTTGACTACTTATCGGCTTCTCTTTTGTAGGTATGTCCATATGGGAAGCAATAGCCAACACCACCAACATTAACACACATCGAAATCAACAATAGGTACATCATGACATCTACACGTGCATTTCCACCCTAGGTTCATTTTCATCATCACTTTTTACACTTTTTCCTCCTTAACATCCATGCTTCACATTTTTATCACTCCACACTTTGACTAGTATCTTGATACACTTTTTACATTGATCTACATGGTTACCAAGTACACATCTCTATCCAATTTATGTTACCAAGCTTTCCGCTCTCCAACATAAAGTGGGGGCAAATGTAGACACACAATCACGCACTTTGGGGAATTATCTAGTTTTGATCACATGCTACTATTCATATGATTCATAAGTAATAAAAGCACTAATTAATCCATGTCTTTGGCCACATTGCTTTACTTTTTATTTTTGTTTTTGTTCTTACACCCTTACTTTCCTAGTCTACCTTTTTAGTCTTTGACATTTGTCATCTTTGACACTAGTACCCAGCCAGGGACTCTAGCGCCACATGCCCTCATTGCCTCCGAGCATACTTGTCCTCTTTGTGCTTTACTCACATTTTTGAGTCCTTTCTATCTGTTTGAACATATTATATTTTTAGCAATCGGCCTTTTTAGGGTTAATTATGAAACTCAAGAAAAGAATCATATAAATATAAAGTAATGTGATCATAATAAGGAACCAAGCACTAAGCCTTAACTATTACTACATAAGGTTACATCCATCAAGGCATCTAAGAGCTCCATTACATCCATCTAACTCCATCACAAGGACACAAGGGATAGATTTTCACATCACACTTCATAGGAGGGAAGTTCATTCTATTCCATGCACACATTTATTACATTATGCATCTAACTATTTACTCGTTATCCAAGTGTGAATGACACAAGAGAAACCTAGGGCTCAATTCCGAACATATACACATAAAATTGTATGGAAATACAGGTTTAGGAGCATATATTTAGCTTTAATTCTTTTCTATCAACTCTACATATTTTCCCATAGCTATGCACTCCATTATATAGGAGTTGCATAGTAACAACTCTCATAACAATGTCTTTGTCTTTACCTACAACCTTCTCAACAATCTTTGGTTGCATATGAAACCAATCTACCGAATGGTTTCAACCATTAATAATAACATTGATAATAAAACAATATCTCATTGTTTTATTATCTAACTTACTAACTTACTAATTTACTAATTACCATATAGTAAATACTATTTACTATATATAATATTACATTCACATTATAATAATATTATCCATGATAATATTATAATCATCATATCTAATTTTCACACTATACAATATCTCTAACAAAAACTACGTTGGGTCTAAGATGTCAGTTGTAAGTTCACCATTGTGACAGTTGAGGGTAGTCCGACCCTCATTCTTGCATCTTTCGTTTTTGGGATTTGATGTCTATTGTGCAGGTTTTGCAGGTTCATTCTTCATTGTAGGTTTACAATGAGCTCAATGATCTTGGTTCGACCTCAGAATGACCAAAGGTGAACAACTTGTGACACCTCAAAGGAGGTTTTCTAAGCATTTCCGTAGACCCAGGAACCTAGAAAAGGCCTATGGCACCCGCAGTGCCCCTATCCCTCTCTAAGCACCTCAATCAAGCTTGCACCTCCACCTGTAATTTCCTAAGCTTCGGTGCGATGGTCAATGCTTTGTCTTTTCTAGTTTTCCAACTCCTTGCATTCTCAAGAACTCTATGAATCAACCAGCCTTTCTTTACCTCTCTTTTCAATTATGGTTTCATTATTTATTGCTTAGTTTACTTGGGTAAATCATTGTAATTAATTTATTATTCATTTACTATAATCTTGCATTTAGATTAGGCATGTAAAATTACATTTTAGCTTAATAAACTTGATCAACTCAAGTGTATCTATTTAATGCTAGCGTGTAAAATATTTTCCAACATGTAAATGGAAATTTGTAGCTTGGAAATGACAGGTTTATAGTAGAAATAAACAATAAATTTTCAGCAATGAGTTTCTAGATTTATGATTTTTGTGATTTTCAAATATATGATTTTTTTGTATTTTCAGAGTGCAAAAGGGCATATATTCCCTAGTAGAGTCATAAAAATAATTTTAAAATTATTTTTCAGTAGTGCAAATTATTGGTTTTCACAAATGGTCATGGGGCTAAGCCCCTCCTTCTTGGGTATGGGGAGGCTCCCATTATTAAATGTAAACTAAATAAAACTATAGGGTGGTCATTAGGTTAGGGATCACACATGAATACTCCACTAAACTTGTGGAAAAGTGCTTGTACAATGTATAAGGGATGAATTTTCTATGAAGGGAGGTAAAGGGGAGTAGGAGAAATAGGAAGAGAGGGTTAATGTTGTGATTAGACTTACATAATTCACATACACTATCCATAGTAGGTCCACATTCAATTAGAAGAACACAACCCTGAAATTTAATAGTAAGATCAATAAATCACAAAGTTCCTTCTTGGTTTTACAAGATCAAAATGCTTGTACAATTGGAAATTAGGGAGGATAGATGAACATAGATAAGGAAATTGAGGAAATGTAGCTTTATTTCTTGTGACAATAGTGATACAAATCCCAAAACTAATAACAACAACCAAATTTCCAACCCAAGTTGAAATGGAGAATCCATTCTCATTTATAGATTTACAACATGAATTTTCATCTTCCCCCACATGACCTTTCACCTTCTTATCACTTGTAACCTTTCATCTTCTAAACATGAGTTAATACATTCAATTTTGGCACAAATACATTGTTTTGACATTATATCATGAACACTCAAGTTAGAAATCTTTAAAATCACCCTTGATTGGTGAGAATTGGGAGAATTTCGAGAAAAATTATACATCAATTGGTCTAGGTGGGTTGGCGAAGAACTAGAGAAACATTCCATGTGGGCCTTTAAGAGATGATTTGATTGTTTCCTTTGCATTTTTGGTTAGGACATGTGAATCAAGGAATAAAGGAATGAGGGACACAATTCTATCTATTCCATCTTAGGTGACATAATTGAGTTATGCACCTTTTCTTTACTTTTAGCGGTGAATCGAGGTTTTAGAGGAATGGTAGAACTTGAAAACTATTTCATGAGTTTAATGCAATAAGTTGACTTAATCGTTAGTTCATTGTGCAAGGAGTTGAGCATGACAGAGTTATGGGGCACTAATGGAACCTAGGAATTGTTCCTAGTGTTTCCAAAGTGGCCAACATAATTGACTTGCCACCATTTCCTTTATTTTTTTATGCTTACGGTGATTGCATGCATTTGGGTATAGATGGAATACAAGAACACTTACCCCTATGCCAATATAAATTTATTTCACTAATTCTCTTTGCTATGTTGAAAAGGAGGAGATGTGAAGAACAACTAGAATGGAGGAACTATTCCATCTATTCCTTGGAAGACCGATTTTCCAAAATTACTCCTTTTAAAAAAATTTGACTAACTCTTGGACTATGGGGCTCAACAAAGGGGTGAAAATGACCAAAATAGTGAGAATTTATCCCATGAATTTTGAAGTTTCATTGATCTTGTGATAGAAGCACCATTCACTCTTTTAACACAAAAGAGTAGTGATAGTGACTTGAGATATCATAGAAGATATTTAAGGATTAGATAAAAATTAAGATATTTTTCATATAGAGAATTCTAAGATATTTCCATTGAGTGTTTTATTTCCTCCCAACTCCTCCCGAAACTTCTAGAATCATCCGTAAAAAGTTAGCCTTCATTGTTTCACCTTCATCCCTTATGCCTAAAAAGAACCGATCTTTCTTGTTTGATTCCGACATAAATTTATTCCACAAATATTGCCTACATTTCCTTGGTTACATTAAAAATCTCCTATATAACTCCCACATGACTTGAGTCTTACCTATTAGCTTCAAGGGTGTTCACTAGTTGCAAAATGGAAAATGACCCTTCCTGCCTCTCCGAGAATAGTCATCCTTCCTTAAATCTTAGAGATATTTTTCACCACCTTAGGATTACATCCTTGCACATGAAATATAATTGGAAATATTGTTAGTATGTTCTATAGGCCGGAATTAGGATGAAACTAAGGATGCGATGGGCCGAGGAAAATTTTGTAGTGACCGAGGGAGGGAATTTCAAGTGCGGGATTAGTTATCATGGTCAAAAATTTCAATTTTATATGTCCATTTGGCATGAAAAAATCATTTAACTTATTTTCACGAGGTATACTCATACCAAACTCAAATGGTGGGGGAGAGCTACGAGATTGTACTTAAGAAAATTATTGTAAGATAATATGAGGAGGATTGGGTAAGTGAGTAAATTGATGATGCATGGGATACAAGTCAAGATTAATAGGTCGAGATGGAATTAATGGAATTTTTAGGAGTATAACACCATTAGGATTTATTTTCAATATGGGTTTGCTTGAAAACTTAATAGTAAATGTAGGACAAGAGCTAGTAGTGTACTTGAAATGGGAGGGGTCCTATGAAAGAAAATGAAGAGATCCATGATGATACATTTATAGCCCGGTGGGGTTATGGAAAGGTGAGTAGCATGAAGCCAAGTTTTCTCAAGAAGTATATTATCATTAATATTATTGGTGACAACCTAGCAAGTGGCACAAAATTTTTAGGGCCAATAATAATGGGTAGAGTGATATTACCAAATTTTTTATAAGGGATGGTGTTAGACCCTCGATGGCTATACTAGAAGGAGAAATATCCTAATATGATATTCCAAGAGCACATACAAGAGATATGGTGTAACCATTGAAATCATAATTGGTATCGATTAAAATATATTTAACCAAATAGTTTTTCATAAAGACTTGTACATATTGTGCGAGCCTATTGTTAATAGTAGGTTGAGGTGGAGGTACCATATTATGGCTAACACAATAGGAATATAGAGCCTCAAGATATGATGGATTAAGTATGGTCAATAGGAGTATCAAGATGAATTTTAGTAGTATGGAGGATCTTTAAGATTGAATCTTTGTATTGATGGTGTTTGTAGACACCTAAATATGACTACGTAGTTTTAATACTAAAATTGCACTTCTTATATTATTTTCTATCATTTCATTATAATGAGGATTTCCTACTAATTTTCTAATATTCCCCTTCATTTCATTAATTAACAACACTTTATTAATTGACTAGCCTTCCCTTCATCCAAATGAAGGGAAAGCTAGTTACTTAATGAAAGTAACTAGCACCAAGTATCCTCCATAACTAAGCTAATCTATCAAAAACACCGTGATAAAGCTATGTAAGGGAAAAGATAAATCCTACATCCAATTAAGCATGAAATACTAATCCATCCCTTGTTATTTTTTATGGGATTTCTAAATTTTAGTTGCTTATTTTGTTGAACCAATCATGATTACAATGTGATCAAAGAAGGATATCTCAATGAAGAGGAAAATATCTCACCAATATGGATTAATTGTCATGTATGGTTCTTCCTTTACTACTCTTTACAAGTAGAGGATAGAATGGATGCTAGATCAATAAGCTTTTCAAAGTATAAATGCTCTTATCATGTGCATATAATGTAAACTTGAAACACTAGTGTAAGATTGGAAGGGAGGTACTAGGTTCTTTATATAACTTTCCAATTTGGGAGAAACTAGAAACCTAGAGAATGTGGGATAAAGATAAAGTAGAATTAGAAAGGGATAAACATGATTAGAAGGAATTAATTAGTGATTAACAACTCATGGGAGTTGGAGATGATTTAATTAATCAACTAGGATTAATTAATAGGCCAAGATAAGCTTAAGAAGCCACTTGGAGGTGATTTAGAAGGAAATAAGTAGAATTTAGAGGGTTTCAAAGATGGATTTAACCAATAATAAGGTTTACTGATTAAATAGAGGGTTAAAAGGCATAATTAACTAATAATAGTTAATTAAAAGAGGATTATAAATTAACTAACAAAATTTCATTAATTGGCATCCAAGTTGAAGGAAAGGCTAGTTAATTAATGAAGATTTGTTAATTGACCGAAATGAAGGGGAATCTTACCTAATTAGTGAGAAATAACTAATTATAACAAAATGACGGGGAAAGAGGATAAATAGTGCAATTTTAGTAGTAAAACCATGTAGTCGGATTTAGGTGTCTACATTTTCCCCTCTTTGGTGTGGTGTAATGCAAATGATGCCACTTCAAAGATAGTAGAAAATTATAGACAATTAAATTTTGAAGGAATAGAAGAAAAATTAGTAGAATGAAGGATGCCCACTCAAGTTTTGATGGGATGATAGAAGAGGTTGATCGAAGATCGAAAAGAAGAAGGAAAAATTAAGAGTCAAACTTGGATCGGTGGCCATATTTCAATTCATAAGAATGGAAAAGAAAACCTTGTGTTTCAAATAGTGGAAGAAATAAAAGAGAGGGGAGGGGATAGATATAATCCCTATTCCCTCAAAGTGTTACAAGAGAAAATGTTGATAAGCGATGGAAGGGATTCAAACTGGGCCTGGTTGGCCATTATTAGAATCGATAAAATATGGAAAATTATTGGTAGAAAGTTAGATAGAATGAAACAAACATATACATGGAGTATCGAAGATTGTAATGTAGTCGATGAACCATCTGGCTCATAAGCAAATTTTTATTTGTTATAAGCATACAAAAAGTATAAAATCACATGAAAAGCCATAATATTGGTTTTTGTTCATTGCTAAGAGAATGAATCAAAGAAATATACATAAAATAATGTATTACGAGAAAGTAAACAAGCATGTCAACAAAGAAACAAGCACAAATAAACATACTAAAAAAACAACATTCAAGACAATTGTACCAATATTTTTGTTATCTATCTTCAGTTCCCACATGTTCAAGTTATATGACAAGGGTTAAAAATGACACCCTAAGCAAGGATACATGCAAGGTGAATAAACATAGGACATAAAGGTCCTATGAAAAATAAATCGTGCACTATGACACAACCCTAAACAATGATATGTGTAAGGGAATAGATACATAGCAAGTAAACCATCTTTTTAATGAGGGAAGATCAAAATGATCCACATGTCGCACGTGAGAATAGGAGAAGACTAAAGGAATAAATTTTGTAGGATAATTTTCAATGTTTGAGGATATTGTGTCTTGTGAATGATTTAGATGGTTGAATGATTTTTACCAATTTGTGGATTTTTGAACATTTTACCCTTTTTTTTAAATTTTTACCATTTTTTTTTATTTTTGGATTTTTAAGAAGAATGCGGTATAAAAAAATTAAGGCGTATGTATTACATAAAAAGGTCACCGTGAAGCAAGAAAATGCCCTAAAATGAGACAAAAAAGGTAGCAAAAAGGATAATTTATACGAGATAAATCATCATGACGGGACACCAAGTACGTGGTGGGAGGAAAATAGAGGATAATGTTTGTAATATTGCCCGTGTGAGGCAAGAAAAATGAATAATTAGGGATGTGAGGGTATAAATAGTAGGGGGAGGGGTAAAATCCATCATGATTGATTTGAGCTATTATACCCATTTTCCCTTGAGAGAAATGGCACATTTTGAGAGAGAACCGACTGAAAACATCATGCAAATTATGTTCAAGATTATGGAAGGGCTCCAGAGGATGGTTCCATGGTAACTAATGTAAAAATTTTAAATTTTCATCACATTTATTGCATGTTTTTGTTAGTAGAAAATTAAATTTAACGTTAGTGCAAGCTATAGTGCACTATCATTTCCCAAAAGTGCGCTAATGTGAATGTCATGCTCTAACATGAAATTAAAGGCATGAGCATTATCATTATGTGCTAGAATGAATGTCATGCACACTAGCATGAAGGGTTGCATGTTAGTGTGAAATGCGTTAAGCATGATTGGTTCATTCACTAGCGTAGCTGGCTATAGTGTGCGTTAATGTAGTTCCCGACTGTCAAGAGAATTTAGAAGAAACTAAAAGACTATAGAAGTGAATAGAAGATGAAAAATAAATAAATTATGTTAATGTTTTGTGTTTTGGGTGATCCACAGGAAATACTAGGAACCTTGGACATTTGGGAGCACCACGGATGCTTCCACACCTTTGAGATGAATTTTACTCGATGCGATCGAGGGGACTAGTTATAATACTCGAGGAGACTAACTTGTCATACATTGCCAAGTTTTTGCACATCAGATTGGATTATGAACTACTCACAACATTAGCAAAGTGATGGCACAATGAGAGCCATACCTTTTGTCTACCCTTTGGAAGAGATGAATGTTACCTTAGAGGATGTCTATTAGATCTTATGAGTTTTGATATAGGGAATCTTAGTGGTATATGATGATGATTGATCGGATTCAGGGACACATTTGGGACCTATTCCTCTAAGAGGACATACCCCAAGAGGGGATGTAAGTTCACCTATACTGAGATGTTTCAAGAGGAGGATAGAATGTCTTCCTTTGTATCTTATGGATCTTATCAGTGGACACTTGCTACTTGATAAGACTGGGACCCACTTCCAACTTGGATTGATAGGTTTAGTGGCCCAAATGATGGATGGTGAAATATTCACATGGGGTCAATGCATAGTGGATCACTTATACAGAGAACTACCTTTGATTGCATATAGATGGATGAGGATGAGGATCCCGAGTCCCGTGACCCTAATTTAGATATGGGGCTAGGATCACATTGTAGTTAGATGTCCCTTAGGTGTCCTATGAGCCAAACAACCAAATGAATCCTCATGAGATAAGATGTGTTAGTTATAGACACCTAAAATCAATATCTCTACCCTTGTCTGCCTACGTGCACATATTTCACCATGGTCCTAGCTAGACCCCATTAATTTAATTCATATCCCTTCATTTAATTAAATGCCCACCTATTATCCCATCACCTTTAATCCTCATTAATAAAATTGATTAATTAATCTTCATTAATTAATTAGTTAATTAATATCCACTAGCCCTAATGAACTTTCCTTTTAGGATGCTTTTATTCTAAATCTACATCCCTATGATTTTTCTAGCTTTTATCCTACCCATCTTTATCCCTAACTACCCATGACACATCCCTAAACAACCTCTTCCCACCTACAAGCTTTAAAGCACTTTTCCCATCCTTAAAAACCCAAAATCGAAAAAACACAAAATCAACCCCATTGGGGAAAGTTTCCCCATAGTCGGTGGTGACCCAACCTAGTCATCGTCGACCCTATAAGATTGAGTTCTTCCCTTTCCAAAAATACACACAAACACACAGCAAAAAACACTTAGCTTTCTTGCATTTTGTGAATCCATCTTCGAACTAGAGTATCTCAGTAGTTGTGTCAACCTTCTTACAGTCCTTAGAAGCTTGTTTTCATCACTCATGTGACTTTAGGAGTTTTACATTTCTTTTTTTCTATCTTACGTTATTTATACTATTATCTTGTTATATATAACATCTTATAGGTTTGGCAACATGTGGACTCGTTATCAGCCTTCTTCCAACCTTTCTACTTACAAAGGTCATCCATTTCATCCATTTGTCTTGCCTTGTTCTACTATGCTATAGTCATCGTTGCCCAACCCAAAGTTTTCATCGACCCAACCTTCTGTCACTACAATTCCTATCTCTATATCCTTTCTCTGTTTATGTTTTGACTCTGTCATCCCTCTCAGACTTCATATTTTCCATCCTACTTCTTTTTCTAATGAATCAATCTTTTTAGAATTTGATCGACATCATCCCATTCAGTCATCATCGACCTAGGTCCCTGTTTGTTAATTAATCCCTCCTTACCTCTATTTTTTGCCATCCTTTAGTTTAATTTGCCTCAGATTCCCTTCTACAGGTCAATTCTAGCATCTACATGCTTTTGTTGCATCCATTTCACATTTAAGTCTCTCGTAGGTCTACATATTTACATTTTTATTCCAATCAACTCACCCAAGTCACCATCAACATGCCTTTGTGCATTTTGGGTCACTGTCGACCCAACCGAGGTAAGTTTTATTTCAATTCATTTAGATTAGATAACTGATTTTACATATATTTCTACAAGTTTTAGATTCATTCTTTATTTTTTTGCATGCTATCTCGCTTATCTATCCTTTATATCACTTTGTTTTATCAAACGAGGGTCGACATCCGGGAAAGGAAGGTAATAATTCTTGGAGCTATATTTTTAGAAACCCCCACATAAAATATCTAATCAATATCCTTTTAGTCATTCTTATTTATAGGTTATTCAATTGTAGCAAGCATAATTACTTTTACACCCGTTCATCCATAACACACATTTGAGGTTCCTTAAACCCTCCATTTTCCGAGTTGTTTAGATTTATTCAAAGAGGTAACATCATTAAATTTAAAATGAATGAGAAAAATATAAAAACATTCTTGGTACACCCAATGGGAGCACCCTTTAGGTGATCCTTTGCATTTATTTCTATTTTCTACTTTTGTCTTCTACTAACACCGAAATGCAAGGCTTCATTTTTACTTTCTCATGTTGGGTTTGGCTTCTTGGATCACTCTTCGCTTAAAGTTCAAATAAAAAGGAAAAGAGTATTCTCCAAGTATTTCCTAATTTTCACATCAAAATTTCCCTTTCTTGTGTGTGTCCTCATCAAAAGATCACATTTGGATTTGGTTTAAAAGAACCTTTCTTTTTTGCATCCTTCTTGATCACATAGTTTAAGTAAAGGTTTAACTTGTTGCATCTCACATTCTATCACACACATCTAAAAACACCATCCTACCAGGTAGATTGATTGGGATTTCATCACCTAATAGAAAGCCTCTATGGTGTTTGACCACATTAGAAACTTTATACTGAGACTCAGGCCTCACATACCTTCAAGTATATCAAGGACTCCCCAACCATAACAACTTGAAACCAAACATAGATTTCCTTTTCCTAGGTACCTTTTTTATCCATTTCCTTTTTATTTTTCACTTTCTTAATAAATAAAAAAAAAAACTAATCTTTGTGCTTGACTTGCTTGATATAGTTAGTATAAACTTTGTTTTTGTTTTATTCCCATAGTTACTCATTTGGTAGGCAAGAAAATGGAACAAAACTTTTCCTTGGATAGTTATATCATCTCATCTCAACAAACATCCACCAATGTCTCATATGTTCCCTTGGTTAATTTCTCCATGGGCACCCAACCTCTCATCAATGTTTCCCAAGAACCTCTTATTCAAACTACTACCATAGATGAGACTAATCCTTTCTTTTATCATCATCCCATCCCATCTCGACCAACCACCCCTCCATCTCCTACATCTGAACCTTTTGGACCTCCTATTATCCCTCGTGGTAGTTTGGAATTCCAAGATATTCTTGATGCCAATCTAATATCTCTTCAAGACTACCTTCTTAGGAAGTCAACTCAACTTCCTATTGATGGTCCACCACTTCAACAACTTTATCCTTATTAGTAAAATCCCAAAATCACCCAATTTCCCTCCTCACAAACTTCTACAGTCCAATGTGATCTTGCTTCATCCTCTACCAATCCCCACCTCATCAAACTAATCAGTTAGTCACACCCATTCCTCCCCATCTTCCTCCAATCAACACAACTATCACCACAACCATTCCCATTACCTCTTCGGCCACTATCATTACTAGTGTCCCTACCCAATCTACCAAAATTTTGTATCCCATGTCTAGACAGCATAATATTATTTTCCTCTCACATCACATGTACATATCATTTCTTCCCAACCTCCACTACGTGAGTGCTTTGAATTATGCAGTGTCTAATCCACCTCATCAAAAATTTCTCCCTATTCATACCTACATTCCCACTCATCATTTACCACAACATCCAATCCAATCCCAACAATCGCAACATCAAACATTGCAACAACCTCCTTATCAAATGATTCCTCAAACCCCCACACATCCACAAACTTATCAACCACCTTATCAAGCTACTTTCCATGCCACACAATCACAATCCCAACCTATCATCACATCAAATGATCCTATCCATGCCTTAATGAATAGGTTGGCTAGTCTAGAGGCCGCTACCTTGGGACCCAAGGTTACATTATCTTACAAAAAAATATGTAATGAACCCATTTATTTGTTGGTTTCAATCAAATATGACCCCCTCATTGGGAGCTTCCTAGGTTTAAAAAGTTCAACAACAAGAAATATCTCCAACATCTCCACGCATTTAAACACACATGTTACCTTATCGTACATGATCAGGAACTTATGATTTACACCTTCCCTATGTCCTTGGCTGGTCTAGTGCTGGATTGGTATAATGGGATTCCTCAACATTCCTTATTCTCCTTCACATAGCTTGCACAATTAGAGCACTTTTCGATTAATATTGCACACAAAATCACCATCAATGACTTGTACACCATTAGACAATTTGAGGATGAATCTATTATAGATTTTTCACACGATGGCATGGAATTATAAACCAACTATCATTTACTCTTCGCAAACTGAACTCATCAAACTCTTCTCACATTCTTGTGTAAAGCATATTTCTTCTACATTGCAAATCCAATCTTTCCAAACATTCGAAGAAGCCTTCACCATGGCTCACCAAATATAAACTGTTCCTTGGCAAGGCTAACTCAAACTTAAATCAAACAAACCCAAAGCTGAGTTTACCAAACCATCCACACACAATGATAAATCTAAGAGTGTGTCCAATACCGTGGTCGTCAAGTCTTCTTCTACACCCACATCTAGCACATGGCCTCAACAATGAGCCCCTAGACCTATACCAAACTATACTCCCCTTGGAGAATCATATAGTTCAATATTTGACAAGTTGATGGTGGTTAATCTTATCACACTTCCTCCAATCCAACCATTTGATGAATCTAGACCAAAACCCATGTGGTATCATGAGGATCATTACTATAAATACCACCAAGTTTGAGGACATGATATAGAGAGGTGTCGAACCTTTAAAGACCTAGTCCAAAGACTCATTGATCAAGGTGACCTTCAAGTGGACAATCCTAATGCATCACCTAACCAACCACTTGACATCTTTAAACAACCATTTCCCAACCATGCACCAACAAATCAAGCCTCAAATTATTCTACATCCAAAGTATCTAATGGTCATACCATAAACACTCTTCATACCATTGATCAAGATCCTACCCCATCAACAACTTCACCTTCTTCATCAACTATCACATCCACTTCTTTAGACATCATTCCTACATCTACCAGCCCATCAACACTTATCCCCATAACCACATCAATCACACCCACATATATTCCCACATCCACACATGTTGCATCTCCCCATTCACGAGCATATCAATGATTCCCCTTGAGACATTTATGAAATAACCATTCCCACCTAGTTCCACATCCACCATCGATTCAACACCTATATCTACTTCATTATTTACTCCATCACTTATCACATCCACTTCATTGGATTTGAATACTTTATCCACATCTATTCCACCTTTACCCATTATACCATCCTTAGCATCAATCTAGTTCCATTTTCCTTCTTTTTCCCACACCCACCACATCAACTATTGTCACCACATCTACATCATCTTCCACATCACTTTCATCATTTGAAGAATTTATGAGAGAATTTCAACTCACCTTGACTTCAAATGATCCTCCCATCTCATCTACCCAATCAAACACTTCTACATCAAACCAATATTTGCCTCCTTTTGACCTCATCATGCAAAAACTAATCCCTTTTCCTATAACACCACCTTCAGACCCTCTAGTTGAGATTTTGGTCATCCCTCCCAAGGGTGCTTCTTCACAGAAAAGTTATAGAACCCTTGACACATTTCCTCAACGTTCTCTTTCACGTCCTCACAAGAAAATTGATATCCCCATCCTAAGATTAGAAAAACCAATGCTACATCATCTATCTTAGGACCACATCCATCTCTTCTTGGACTAGCTCCTTCATCAAAGATGCTTCAATTTGCTAATCAAATGAAGACAAAACCATCCAACTCTTCTTCTTCTAGAGCACAAATCATCACCAAAATTGAAACCAAGACACCAAAACCCCAAAATAAGCTCCACCCAATAAAACCATTTTTACCTAAGACCAAGACATCTCATAAAGACAAGGTGCCTCCTAATATTTTGATCGAATCTTATGCAAAAGTTCTCCAACACTTACTCCAAATTTCTGCCATCACGCTTCCACCTATTAAGGCCTTTGACCCAAATAGTAAGAATCCATCATGGTTTTGACTCAAACCTCATTTGTGCTTACCATCGTACTCTAGACATGACACCAAACATTGCAAAGAACTCCAAACCATTGTCCACAACATCATTGAGGAAGATGAATTTATTCTAAAAAAAACCAATATCCTCCTTCCACACCCACACCTTCAACCTCATCCATCCAAATACATAAGTCCCCTCATTCTTCACAAATTTTTCTAGCCATTCCACCTCTAAACAATGATCCTTCTCCGAGGATGGTCCCCTTTATTCATCAATGTTGTTTAGATATCCACACGATCCGGCCCACATGATCCTAAATCGACATCCTAACCAAAATCCAAGACCTTTGTCACCATTCCTCCTCCTAAGGAGCTCACATCATCATTGAAACCTAAGGTTTCTATCTTATCTTCCTCTCAACCTATTGAAAAAGTATCATAAAAAAAAATCATCAAGCTCCATTTAAGATGTCTCTTTATGAACTTATAAAATCTTTTCATACCATAGACAAGCCCTTAGTGAAGCCTTGAAGCATATTCCGACATCCAGTGATGAGGTTCAACCCTTCGTGTCTCTTGTAGAAGCACTTACAACTTCGATTCTATCTCATTCGATGAAACTAAGATTCCAAACATCACAATGGACAAACATGACCTTCCCCTTTTCATCACGGTTAGGATCAATGACACTTTCATTTGACGATCCATGATTGATAATGGTGATCTCAAAATTTACTTTGGAACTCTATGAATCACACAAATATATTTTCCTACTTTCACTTTGGAAAATGACAATCTGAATGAAATATTTAGAGCTTTGTGACTGATTTTCTAGTGCTATAGAAAGGAAATTGCAAAGAAGGAAATAAAACAAATTCAACACCAACAATTTTTATCTCGAAACCTCTAAGGAGGAAAATAGCCTGGGAAGGACAACTGCTCTTTCTTCCCACTTTTATTGGACTAACATAGACAATTACATATTACAATAAGGATGAAAAGAAGCAAAAATGTAAACCTTCTCTCTAATTAATTGCTTTCTTTGTTTCTACACCTTGCTTCTACAATTCATTTCAAAGATCAAGATCTTTGCTCACCGCTCTCATTACTCTTTTCTTCTCAATCTTGATTCACCTTCAAATGTCTATCCTCTTACTCCTTTCATGCATTTATAGGCCTTCCCATGTCCTCCCTGTGCCTTTGGAGGATGTGAAAGGAATGGAAGGGAAGAGACATGGTAGGCGCTTCAAATTCACATCCATTCATGGTCCATTCTTCTTTTCTATTCAAAAGTCTCGGGACTACCACCCGAGGAGACCGGGCGGCATAGGACCGCCTCTGGTCAAGGCGGTGGTTTCAGACCGCCACCCGCATGATTATCAATCATGGAAGGGAAACTACTCTTTCTTCCCACTTTTATTGGTCTAATATAGACAATTATAGATTACAATAAGTATGAAAAGAATAAAAAATGTAAACCTTCTCTCCAATTACTTGCTTGCTTTGTTTCTACCTTGCTTCTATAATTCATTTCCAACACTGAAGATATTTTCTCATTGCTCTCATTACTCTCTTCTTGATTCACCTTTGAATGTCTATCCTCTTGCTCATTTCATGCATTTATAGGCCTTCCCATGTCCTCATGTGCATTGGAGGACATGAAAGGGAATGGAAGGGAAGAGACATAGATGGGCACTTTAAATTCACGTCCATTCATGCTCCATTCTTCTTTTCTGTTCAAAAGTGCTAGGACCACCACCTTGAGTAGACCGGTGGTCATAGGACTACCACACCTTGGGGATGATGGTTTCAAGACCGCCACCTTGCAGGTGATAGTTCTAAAACCGCCACTCTGCACAGAGTGGCGGTTCCTTCCGTAACCTCAATATAACTCAATTTATTTATTTTTCCTTCTTCTTCTTGGTGCTAATGAATGGCGATGAAGTGGTGTGTTTTTATGGATCCCTATGGATCATACCTCCCCTACTTAGGAGGATTTTGGTCCCACAAAATCTTAGTGGGGGAGTGGTAGAGGTATCAACTCCCTCTTGTGCTCCTTCGAGTACCATTGGATCTCGGCTTGGTTTCTTCTCTCATCTAACCTGCCAAGACTCTGTGGATCTCTAGTTTACTTACTCCATTTTTACATCCTCCTTCGAGTTTCCTCAAGCAAATAATCTTTGGAAGGTAACTTCGTATCTCTCCTTCTTTATCATGCATGGATGGCGTTAGTAGATGTGAACTCTCGCACTTGCTATCGCATGTATCGCATGAAGTATGGCATGAAGGCTTCTTCTCCAACTTTCTCAAGTATGGTGAAGGTCCCATACTTTGTAGTGGTTGAGTCCTCTTCTATCTTTTCCTCTTGATATGGATTGAAGAAATCCTCTCCAAGCACGTTTTTGCTATAGTAACCATTACTCCTTGTATTTCCTCTTCTTCTTCTTGCCCCATGATCGGAGTCTAGTGAATCTATAGGTAGAGATGGTGACTCGCATAGTGGAAGTTTGTTTGATCCTTGAATGAGAAGTTCTTGTGGTGGATTCTTCGTAAGAAATGACAAGTGCTATCCAAATTCTTCATCCTTTGGTTAGAAGTATATGTGCTCTCATGTCTATTTTTCTTTTCTTCCAATGAAAGTAAACAAAACTGATGATTTGCCTAAATAAGACTTTGTGCTTGATCGCACTTACCATAGCCTTCTTTGTTTTGCTTTGGTGTGCCTCGGATGTTGAAATTGACTCCATCCTTGACCCATCTAAATCAGTTCTCCCTCCTTATGAGCACAATGTCCCTGGAATACAAGTAAGGACTTCCGAAGACAACGTCAAATGCATCAAGTGGAATACTATCAGCCTCTAATACATCTATGTATTGGGTATTTATCCCAAACTAAAACTTACACTTACTTGTAACTTGTATTTATACACCTTCTTCACCCATCCTAGTAGGTATGGATGTGGATGCTAGTAAGTCTCTAGACCAATCTATTCTACAACCACATCGAAATCAAATTGACCGAGAACCAGAATCTACTAAATCATTTACCTTAGTCTTCTTGATTTGGATTTGGATTTGAAAAAGCTTATTCAAATCTCTTCTTCTTCTGCTACTCCATACATGTTAGTGGCCATGCATCCTAGCCTCTCTTCTACATCTGAATCATCCTCAATCTCCACCTCCCTTTTTGTCTTCACAGTGGCCATGGATTTCTTTGAATCCTTGGTTCGGTGTTTTGGGTGCAATTCCGGATGCAAATTCCAACATGTGGCGTTAGTATGTCCATTTACATCACAATTCTTATAGAAATTCTTGGGATCTTTACAAGTATGCAAAGCAGTAACATCATGTTTACCTTTCCATTTACCTCTGCTACTTGTCTTCCCTTGTTCTTTGTCTTACTATTCTCGCATTGACTGGTCTTCCTTTAGTTCTATTTCTCCTTACTTCTTCTTATCATCAATGTAGTATGCTTATATACAAGATTCATTGAGATCCTTGGGATTTGTGGAGATTACCTTCCTCTCGAAGGTGAGTGTGAAGTCCTCCCAAATACTTGGTCAGAATGTCCTCATCCTCCAAGTCCATATTAAGCAACATGGCTTATCTCTAAAATTCCATAGTGTAGTCTTGCATGCTTTGACCACTGCCATGTCTAAAGTACTGCCACTTAATCATCATGTCAGTCTTATGGCTAATAGGATAGAATTTAGCTCTAATTAATTCTTTAAAACCTTTCCAAGTACTGACAATAGGATGTTTCTTCTTCTCACAAGTGGGTAGATGGGTTTCCCACCAAACCAAAGCATGACCTTCCATTTTGAGACATGCAAAGGTTATCCTTTGTGCCTCAGTGAAATTGTGCACACTAAAGTAGAATTCCATTTGTTTTAGCCATTTATCCAATAATTCTACATCTACTTGTCCTTCAAAATTCTTTATTTCCACTTTTGTTTCAACTTTAAAAGGTGTATGTGCAGATTTTACCTTCTCGCTTACAATTGGCATCTCTTCATGCTCTTCCCATACTTCCTCTTCGTGGCTCTTTCCGATACCAAATTTCTTGGCTAGTGCTCGAACCACCGAGTCCATAGAATCTTGCTTAATTGAAGTCATCTTTTGCAGATCTGAAAGTTCTTCTTATTTTCTACATAGTCTATCCATTATGGTCTCTAGCATCTTCGACTCTACAAACCAAGTTCTCTTCCTCCATTTGAGCTTGAATTCTCTATTTCCACTTATTCGTAGAAATATATTTCTTGCAAGGTAAAATTCTTCACCTTTGGACCTTGTCAACTGTATACAAAATCACAAGAATGATTCAAATACCACATCTTGGATATATAATCAGCTCGATACAAAAATGATCCGTAAACTTCTACATTGGAACTCTACGAATCACACAAATATATTGTCCTACTTTCACTTTGAAAATTATAGTTTGAATGAAATATTTAGAGCTTTGTGACTGATTTTCTAGTGCTATAGAAAGGAAATTGTAGAGAAGGAAATAAAATAACTTCAACACCAACAATTTTTATCTTGGAAACCTCCAAGGAGGAAAACCAGTCGAGAAGGGAAACTGCTCTTTCTTCCCACTTTTATTGGTCTAACATAGACAATTACAGATTACAATAAGTATGAAAAGAAGAAACAATTTAAACCTTCTCTCCAATTACTTGCTTGCTTTATTTCTACACCTTACTTCTACAATTCATTTCAGCACTGAAGATCTTTGCTCACTGCTCTCATTACTCTCTTCTTCTCAATCTTGATTCACCTTGAATGTCTATCCTCTTGCTCCTTTCATGCATTTATAGGCCTTCCCATGTCCTCCGTGCACTGGAGGATTTGAAAGGGCATGAAAGGGAAGAGACATAGTGCTTCAAATTCACGTCCATTCATGCTCCATTCTTCTTTTTTGTTCAAAAGTGTGATCTCGAGTAGATTGAATTTCTACACATTTGGGTGGCAGTTTTGAAGGATCACCATGTAGGGTGGTAGTTCTAAAATTACCGCTCAGACAGTGGTGGTTCCTTAGAACCTCCTTATAACTCAATTTATTTATTCTTGGTGTTGATCAAACTAATGAAGTGGTGTGTTTTTATGGATCCCTATGGATCAAATGGGAAACATTAACATCATCTCATCACATACATTTGATCAACTTAAGATCCAAAATGTCACCCAAACACCGGTAGTCCTTCATGCCTTCAACGATGCAATCACTCCTACCTCATGAATGGTTGTCCTTCCCATCTACGTTGGTGAGAATATCCTGTTATCCAAAATGTGCCTCTGCCATTTTTTGTGGCTAACTCCTCTCATTTTCCTCTCTTGTGCCTCAGTCATAATATTTTGCTTTTAAGGCACTCAAAACGTTCTAGAAATGACACCATTGGATAGAGTTCTTTCTCGGCTTTCCGAGGAGAAGGTAAAGTTTTCCTCCTAGCTCCATGTATTTTTGAAGTTATGGCTTGGCGGAGTTTTTGGAAAATTTTTCCCCGAAAGGCCCGCGGCTAACCTGCCACATGGCACATAGAGTGGTAGAGCACGGGGAAATTTTGGGCAAAAAGGTGCAAAAATTTGAATTTTTGCCCGCCAACCCGATTTGGCCTTATTTTGCCCTAAAACTTCAAATGGCCATATCTTTCGATCCAGAGCTCGGTTTTTGCATTATTTATATCAATGGAAAGCTAGTGAAATTATCTACAAGATTACAGGTCATTTTTTCATTTTGATGGAGTTTGGAGAGAGATAAAATTGAAAAACACCTCTGGCACGTGGTCATGGATAGAAATGACATTTCAACCACCATTTTTAATGAAGAATGGCTCGCATTCTCTCCCAACATGGCTAAAAATGTCAGGGGATGGGTCTGTAAGGATGCCCATGTTGTTTTGAATGTGTTTTGGTCAATGGTTGAATCCCTTCCACGTTTTCCGTGTTTCTCTCTCCTGGGCTCGTCCCTTTGTAAAAGCTAGATTTGGCTCATTTTCAAAGGGTTGAACATTTTTGTGTATTGCAAGTCCCCTTTCTCACCTTGGAAGTGATTTTGGTGGAATATTAGACCTTTTCTAAGAGATGTAACTCATTTTGCCTCCCGGGTGTTGTAATGCAAGTGATTTTGATGTTAAAATAACAATACGGACCTTGTGATTAATTTTTCATCCTCTGTGGTGTTGTTTGACTAATTTCGATTCATTATAGTTATTAGTTTGTGCATGTTGTTTTGTTGCATTTTATGGATTGTGTCAATTTTTAGAAGTGAGAAATGCTCACCTTCTCCTTTCAATGTGCATCACCTATTAGCATTAGTTATGGTTTATCTGCATTCTCTATCTCGTCTCCTTTGGAATTTGAGAATTTATCCTCTCGCAACTTGTAAGTGATAAATTTGATTCAGCCTCATGGAGATTCCTTTCCCATACAAACACTTGGGGAGAGGATTCAATGTTTAGATGTCTAAAATACAATGAAATCGATCTCCGGGGTGTTGCTGATGATATCCTCCATGAGGTTTTCAACATGAATGAGAATTTTAGTACAATGTTCTCCTTAGATGAACTTGGATCCATCTGCTTTCGTCCCCTCTAAACTTCATCGATGTCTTAAATATGAGCATCAAGGGAAGATGTTGATGCTTCTCGGGGACACTCCTCCCTTCCAAATGTAACATGACCTATCGACCTAATGATGTCCTCATTCCTAAGAATGATCCATATTTACCATCCACCAGCTCATCCATCCCTTCATCCAAACCTCCCAACGATGAACTCCTTAGATAAAGTAATGGATAAACTCATGCTAGGGAGTATTTTCTTCTTACACTCAACACCTTGCCCACTCCTCACCATCTTAGTAGACCAACCAAGCTCCAATTTATCAACCCAATGTCGGGGATATCATTCCTTTTGGTCCACCACATCTTCAAACTAACCTCATCTATGGTGGTTTCGATACCCCTTCTCACATCGTTGATCTTCCACATTCAAACCTTATACCGGTGGTTTTGGCTTCCTTAACAAACCATCCTTTTCCCACACCTATCTTCATAATTGTGAATGGAAGGTATTCTTCATGGGACATAATGAGCATGGGACACATGGCCTATGTATTAATCAGTGCCAAAAAATTATGAAAAGTTTGGGTTAGGCTATCAGGAGAAACCCTCAAACCCCATTTCACCATCTGAGATGTGCACGGACATGTCTTCTCCATACCATGAGTCCATGGATATGGGTGACACCATGTCTATTTCCTCTGGATTTTTTTAAAGTCTCCACCATCACCTTGGGACCGATCACTTATCATTCTGAGAACCATATTAGGTCCCTTCCCCTCCGCCATCCAAAGATGATAGAAGAAGACTCTTCTACCATCGACATTCTTCAGTGCATTGATGATGATGCCATTGTTTCCTACATGAGGGTAGAGGATTCTAATATTAATAAGACCTTACCATATAACACATCTACTCTTCTCAATGAAGCCACCATCGACATCAATATCGGGACTCTTCAAGAGCCTCACATCCTCAAAATAGGTCAATCCTTGATCCACACAAGCTTGAGTCTTTCACCGCATTCCTCTCTTGTCACATCCAGCATTCACATGGTCATATTAGACATTCCAAGTCTTGACCCTTTTATCATCATTCACAATATCATCACTATTTCCAATGCAAAACTGGTTAAGTAGAAGTTTCATCACATACACCCTTGAGTTTCCCTCCTTGTCAAAGAAGAGTTGTAATATATTCTTTCTTAAAATTTCATCATCCCCATTGAATACCCACATGGGTTTATAATATCATTCGTGTCACTAAGGAGTATGGAAAACTTTGTATATGCATTGAATTTCGAGATCTCAATCTCACTTGCCCTAAAGATGACTTTCCTCTTCCCAACATTGATCAACTTATAGATCTTACCACATAGTCCATGAGATGTTTTCTCTTATGGATGGTTTTTCTAGTTATAATCATATTCTTATCACCCAGAAGACCAACATAAGACTTCCTTCATCACCCCTTGGGGGACCTTTTGCTACCGTGTCATGCCCTTCGGTTTAAAAAATGTCAGAGCCACTTATCAGTGGGCCATGACTTACATATTTCATGATCTCATCCACAAAACCATAGAAGATTATGTAACGATATTTTGCAGGTAAATGTAAACATCAATATGACCATATTTCCATTCTCGAAGTCCTTTTCGAGAACCTTATTCACTTTTTTCTTCGTCTCAATCTAGCCAAGTATGTGTTTGGAATATTAACTAGTAAAATCCTTAGATTTATTGCATCTATTAGGGGCATTAAAGTTGAACCTATGAAAATCAAAGAAATCATTGAAATTCCCTCTCCTTCTAATCTTAAGGAACTTCGTAGTCTTTAGGGCTGACTTTAATCGATCCACCGCTTTATTTCCCAACTTTCAAATCATTACCAACCCTTTCATCATCTTCTTTGTAAAGACATAGACTTCAATTGGGATCATAATTACTAGAAGGATTTTGATGACCTTAAACAATATCTCTTATCTCCACTAGTGTTTACACCTCCATGTGAGGGAAAGCCCTTATATGTACACATATCTACTACTGATCATGCTCTAGGGGTATGTTAGCACATTATGATGACCAAGGTTATGAGAAGGCCATTTACTACATCATTCACACCATCCAAGAATGTGAGACTCACTACAATGAATTTGTAAAATTGATTTTGTGCTCTCTTCTTTACCACCTCTAAAATTCTACACTATCTTCTTAATCACAAGACTTATGTCATTACTAGATTTCATCTTCTTAAGACAATGCATTCTAAACCATATCACAATGATCGTATTACTGATGGCTCATGCTCATGACTGAGTTCTAACTCGAGTTCATTTCTAAAAAATCCATTAAGGACCAAACTATCACAAAAAAATTAATAGAAGCCCCTCTTCCTAGTTCACATCTTCCTCATGAGAAGTTTCAGATGAATCCATTAATCACTTTCATCATGAGTATGAAACCCTTAAAATGACCCTCTTCTTTAATGGTTCTAAATGTAGGCAAGGGGAGGCATTGGTATTGTTTCTCTTTCCTCCTAGGGATGCTCCTATTCCCCTTGCAAAAAATCTCAATTTTGAGTGCACGAATAATATGGCGGAGTACAAAGCCCTTATTTTAGGTCTTGAAACCACTCTCTTTCTAGGTGTTCAAATTATTGACATCTATGGGGATTCTGAACTTATCATCAAACAAGTCACAGGTGAGTATCAGTGTAAAAATGACACTCTTCAAAAATATCGAGACATCATTCATCTCTTCCTCGAGGCTTTGATTCTTATACTATCCAATCCATCCTCGGTCATCTAATCATTTCATAGATATGATGACATCCCTTACAGCTCTCATCCCATGGACAATAGAAGAATCTAAAATTTTTGTTGTCGTTCACCGTAGTGATTGACCATTTCATGACTTACCTCACGTTAATCTTATTGAGTCTAGTTCATCGGATCTTTGGTATTCCCAAATCTTTGATTATTTATCCAAATCCATCATTCCACCCAATCTATCCAATAATGTTAGGATGATTTTCCTTTAATGTGCTAACCTATGCTATATGATACTTTGCGACATTCTTTATAAGCATGTATTTGACATTATTTTCCTCTATGCCTTAAATCCCATGAATCTTCTCATGTTATCCAAGAAGTCCATGATGGTATTTGTGGTGGAAATTTTAGTGGCTTAGTTGTTACTAAGCACGTTCTTTTCCTTGGCTATTACTAGCCTTCCCTCAATCATGATTGTTGTGAGTATGTTAAGAAATGTGAAAATGTCAACAACATTCCAATATTATTCACATTCCTAGTCAATCTTTGTAGCCGCTCAGGACCTTTGGCCCTTCTCACAATGGGGTCTTGATCTCATTGGTCTCATTAATCCCTGGTCTTCACAACAACATCACTCTATCATTAAGGAAATTAAATATTTCGCTAAGTTGGCAGAAGAAATTCCCCTCACTTCAACTAAATCTGGTCCAATTATTAACTTTATCTACCAGCATATCATTTTCCATTTTGGCATCCCTCACAAACTCATCACAGACAATGGAAAGTCCTTTAAAAATAAATATCTCAAGAAAATTTGTGACTCATTCAATATCTAACTTAGTTTCTCTTCACCATATTATCCTTAAGCTAATGCCAAGCCAAAGCAACTAATAAAACCCTTTAAAACATTCTTGTGAAGATCATGACAAGTCTCTTGTCGTAATTGGCATCTTCATCTCCCCTTCTCTCTTTGGGCTTATCAAACTAGCATCTGAACTTCCACATGAGCTACACCCTTTTCTCTCATGTATGGATCCAAATACATCTTTCCTCTTGAATTTTAAATTCCATCTTTGTGTGTGTCTCTTCGTGACTTCATCTCTGATGAAGATTATCACCAAGAGTGTTTAGCATAGCTCAAATTGCTAGATGAACACCACCTCCTCACTCTTGAACACCATCATGTTTATCAAGAGTGCATCAAATGGGTTTATGATAATCACCTCAAAGAGCTCAAATTTAATGTCGGTGACCTCATCCTCAAAGAAAATCAGAACATTACTACTCTAGAAAAGAGCCAACATGGAAAGTTTTCCCCAATTGGATTAGACCATACATTATCACATTTTCGGTGATTCCTTAGTCATATATTTAGATCATCCCTCCATCATTAGCCTCTTCCATTCATCATTGTAATGATTTGGAATTATATGGTATACCATTAATTTCCTAGACATGACCTTAAATATGGGCACCATGGCTCTTCCCATAGCATTTTCCTTATGGATAGGTTCTCCCTTCTTGGTGAGGACTCCATGATCATTACATCCATCACCCTTTTTGTTTACCTCTTGAAGCCATAATAAGGGTTCATGGGTGTCTTTATAAATCCATTTCCCTCCTAAGTTGTCTACCTAGCTATTCCTAGCTCTTCCCCTTGTTAAAATCAAAATTCATGGATGATCTTATCAAAATCAAAGCTATAAAAAAAATGATCCTTGAAGGACATATGCTACTGTTCAAAAGAAAAAAAGAAAATAAAATAAAATCAAATAAATAGACTGATCCCTTGAAGGACGATTATCATGTATATCAGTTTTTCCATCTATATCATATATGTATAAAGTAGACCATACCCTCGAAGGATGGATAATATCTTTTATTATGGCATCAAAGGCTTCCCACATTGATCAACCTTCCATTTTATTAGCATCCTAAGAAAGCTTCCCGTATTGATCAAATTTCTTCTAGCAAACTTCCCACATTGATCAGTTTGCTCTTTCCCCTTCCCAAAGTTGGGGCATAGATTTATGGAACACCACTCATGGAGAACCCTCTTCCGCATATGAGTTGTGTCAAAAATCCCTTTTTCGTGTTGACATTAGGTTTATGAGTTCATTCATCCTTTTTTTCTCATGATCTTTGGTATAACTAACTATCGTTGGTTATATGTTAACATCATGTTTTGGTTGCATGTGCCTTGCATTACCTAGATCCCCTTCTTGTTTACCTCCAATACGGTTCGTGGCATTGTTTCCCCACGCACTCCTTGATATGACATAACATCATTTATACCTTTTGGTCACATCTAGTTTGATCAATATCTATTATCTCATCTCATTACACCTTATCCATCTCATTAAATATTATCTAATCTACCTCATCTCAAGTCCACTCTTGTGGCCATATTTTTGCTCCATCTCAGGGCTTCATATCATGTATTTTCCTATCTCACCTTTTTGGCCATCTTTGTGCTCTTTTTTAGGGAACCATTTCATCATTTCATCTTATCTCAAGTCCACCTTTGTGGCCATATTTATTCCCCTTGGGGAATTTTATATCATCATTTCTTATTTTTCCTTTTTGGCCTTTTTTCATGTCCTCTGTTGGGGCACCATTTTATCATCCATGCCTTATCCCAAGTCCACTTTTATGGCCATATTTGTGTTCCCTTTAGGGCATCATACTCATAATCTAAATTTTTGGCCATCTTCGTGCCCTATAGTGGGGTACCATTATTTTCATCCTCACCCTTTGTGGATGCATACCCTTTTCACTTAATTCCTTGTGTAAGAAGGATTTTCATTATTTTCACATTTAGTTGTGCATGGTTTGATGTTTTCCTATGACCCATTGGTCATCCTAGATCACATCCATTTGAGAGGTTTCCATTGGATTCTCTCCATTTCACAGTGATTTTTCCCACTCATTGACCCGTAGAGCATTAGCTTAGTCTCTATTGAGACCACCTTGTGTACCCTACCCACATGATATCGGAGTCACCACTATAGTTTTTATTTTTATTGTGATCATTTTTATTTGGGCATATTTCCTTGCATTATCCTTTTACCCATTTTTCTTCACCCACCCACCCTTCATCATCTACCTTTTTCAAACTAGTAATTGATTCCCCTTTGTGTTATTAATCCCCCATGTTAGGGGAGATCATCATCAACCTTTCATCAATCCTCATCCTACTCTTTATCTCTCATCATTTTTGTCTCATGGCTTACTAGCACAAACCACTTGACAAAAAGGGGCAAATGTAGACACCTAAAATCAATATCTCTACCCTTGTCTACCCGCATGCACATATTTCACCATGGTCCTAGTTAGACCCCATTAATTTAATTCATCTCCCTTCATTTAATTAAATTCCCACCTATTATCCCATCACCTTTAATCCTCAATGAGTTAATTAATATCCACTAGCCCTAATTATCTTTCCTTTTAGGATGCTTTAATTCTAAATCTACATCCTTCTGATTTTTCTAGATTTTATCCTACCTATCTTTATCCCCAACTACCCATGACACATCCCTAAACAACCTATTCCCATCAATAAGCTTTAAAGCACTTTTCCCATTCTTAAAAACCAAAAATCCTGATAAAAAAAAAAAAAAAATCAACCATGTTTGGGAAAGTTTCCCTATAGTTGGCGGCGAATTAGCCTAATCGTCATTGTCCCCATAAGACTAAGTTCTTCCCTTTCCAAAAATACACAAAAACACACAGTACATGAAAAAAACTTAGCTTTCTTGTATTTTGTGAATCCATCTTCGAACTAGAGCATCTTAGTGTGCCAACCTTCTTACAATCCTTAGAAGCTTGTTTTCATCACTCGCGTGACTTTGGGAGGTTTACATTGCTTTTTGTGTGTTATCATATGTTATTTCTATTATTATCTTGTTATATCTAACATCTTGTAGGTTCAACATCATTTAGATCTCCGTTATAAGCCTTATCTTCTAGCCTTTCTACTTACAAGCCATCCATTTCATCCATTTGTCTTCGACCTTATTCTATTATGCTACGCTTGTTGTCACCTAGTCTAAGTCGTCATCAACCCAACCTTATCTTACCGCATTTCATATCTCCTAGATCATTTTCTCGTTTATGTTTTAACTCTCTTATCCTCTCAAACTTCATATTTTCCATCCTATTTATTTTTCGCATAAATCAATCTTGTCTACACTCCATCCACCCCACTGGTCATAAATCGACTCGGATTCTATTTGTCAATTAATCCCTCCTTACCTCTATTTTCTACTATCCTCTGGTTTATTTTTCCTCGATTCCCTTCTATAGGTCAATTCCAACATCTACAAGCTTCTACTACATCGAGTTCACATTCAAGTCTTTGTAGGTCTCGTATATTTACATCACTATCCAAATCCACTCACTCAGGTCATCGTTGACCTTCCTTTCTGTAGTCTGGGTCACCCTCAACCCATCAAGGTAAGTTTTATTTCAAGTCATTTAGATTAGATCAATGCTTTTACATCTATTTCTATTAGTTTCAAATTTTTTCCTGTATCTATTTTTGCATGTTATATGCTTATCTATCCTTTATATCACTTTCTTTTATCAAACAGGGGTTAACATCTGAGAAAGGAAGGTAATACTTCTTGGAGCCGGATTTTTTGGGTAACCACCCAAAAAAACTATCTAATTAATATCATTTTTAATTATTCTTATTTACGAGTGCTATTCAATTCGGTTATAGCGTTGATCAATTAATTTCACGCTTGTTCATCCATAACACACATTTGAGGTACCTTAAACCCTCCATTTTTGATTTGTGTAGATTTATTTAGTAAGCTAACATACTTAAATTGAAAATGAATGAGAAAACTATAACAACATTAGCTTAGCATACGTGTTGATATTGATTAACTAAAATTGACTAAATATATATTATGTGGGGTTAGTTAATCTAAGCTATGAATAACTATAAAAAAATAAGATAAATGTTGTAAATAAATGTAAAGATGACACAAAAAACTATGAAAAAGGAAATGCTAACCCTAATATGCAAGAGAGAAGAGGAAAGAACTCGGTTAACAAAGATGCTCATGGGAGACTGTGTTGCAGAGGTGACATGAAAATCGGGAAGTAAGAATGCCTATGCAGGAGATTTAAAAAGGATGGATTTGGAGTATTTTGCTAGATTCGGGAGCATATAGAGAGGGACTGGGATCTTATGGGCACTCTAGTCTACAAACTAGGTGCCATGGTCTATGTAAAATGTCTAAAACGATCTTTATAGGTTCGAGATGATGGTTCGAGACCCTTGTTGTCTATCGCATCAAGTCCACTATCCTACACCGGATGTCGTCAATAATCCAAGATGATGAAAAGACTTGTAAAAGACTAGAAGAAGTTTCAAAACCCTAAAAAATAAAGATGAAAATGAATGGGTCAGACTAGCCTCATCTGCCACAACAATGGGCTTACTAACTGAGTTTTGTGACCGCATTTCAGACCCAAATGTAGTTCGGTGAGTGTGTGCATGACATGCCCTAGGTACTCTTGTGCTAGTCACACTTTGTGAAGTAGCGAGCAATAACTAAATGTAGAAAATGTAATAACATGTGTGCATGGAATATAATAGAATCCTCCCCTATGAAGTGTTATGTAGATATTCTAGCCTTGTGCCTTGATGATGGAGCTATGTGGATGCAAATGATTTCTAATGCAATATATGGATGCAACTCTAAATGAGAGATAATAGTGAATGATGTTAGGTCCTTCATTATGGTCTCATAACTTTATATTTATAGGGTTATCTTGATATAATTTTGTAACTAACCCAAAAGGCCGACCACAAGAAAGATAAAGATCTAAAACGGCTAGAAAGAGCCCAAAAAGTGGCAGGAAAGTGCAAAAGGGACCGAGGCACCTGGTGGGACCAGGGCACCCATAAGCACTCCAAGACTAACTGGGTGCCCTACTCAAGGCTAAAATAAATATGACATAATCTAGCTAGCATATGGATGTAAAATATCAAGAATGACGAAATAAAATAAAACAAGATGGCCAAAAGACAAGGGTTAATTAGTAATTTCTTCACTCAAGAACCTTCTAAATAGTAGTATGAGACTGGGACTAAATATTGTCTAAAGTGCAAGATTTTTTTACCACAGATATTACTTTATGATGATGTAGCTTAGTAGTTATTGATGATATATGATGATGTTATGGATAGATGTGATTATATGGATGTGAATGATGAAATGATAATAGACATTGACAAGCACAAGAAACATGTAATAAAATATAATATATACACATGTTAAAAACATAACAACATAACAATGTACAAAAATAAACAAGCAAACAAACATACCCAATATGAACAAGCATGAATTAACTCACACAAAAGTTATATGTGAACTAGGATGCTAATAACTTAGTTGCTTTATTGGTCTATATCGCAACAACAATCTAGAAACATGGATTGAGAACTAATCTAGTGAATCCCACAACAGACTAATCTAAAAGCATGCAAGATAATACATATGCGTATAAAAATGATAAGTTACTTAAACCAAGCTAATAAACACCTGTATTTCGGTAAATTAACGACACTTCGTTAATTAACTAGCCTTTCCTTCATTCTACTATTTTTTCTTCTACTCCAAAATTTAATTGTCTGTAATTGTTCATTATCTTTGGAGTGGCGTAGCTTGCATCACACCACACCAAAGAGGGGAAAATGTAGACACCTAGATCTCGACTACACAATTTTAACTCTAAAATTTCAATAATTATCCTCTTTCCCATCATTTCATTATAATTAGGGATTTTCCAATAACTAACTAACATTCCTCCTCTAAGGATTTATGTCACCACAAATTCTCCCCATCATTCCTCTAATTTGAATCCTGAGTCACGACCCTCCATTTTTCTCGCAAGACCCCCTTTATCTTTCGCCTCAATGAATTTTTCCTCCTCTAAGGATTTGTGTCACCACAAATTCTTCCCATCATTCCTCTAATTTGAATCCTAAGTCATGGTCCTCCCTTTCTCCATAGGAGCCCCTTTATTAGTCACCTAAACAACTTATTCCTCCTTTGAAGATTCGTGTGACTCAAAATTCTTCTAATCATTCATCTAATTTGACTCTACATTATGGTCCTCCCTTTCTCTGCATGACTCCATTTATTAGTCACCTCAACAATGTATTCCTCCTTTGAAGATCCATGCGACTCAAAATTCTTCTAATCATTCATCTAGTTTGACTCCTGAGTTACGGTCCTCCATTTCTTTACAGGACCACCTTTATCAATATCCTCAATGATATCTTCCTCCTTTGAAAATCCATGTGACTCAAAACTCATCTAATCAATCATCAAGTCAACCTCTACGTTTCAATCCACTGAGCTTTCTACATAATCCTCTTTATCTACCACATCTTGTACTATGTCATCTTCTAGGAAAACATCTACTAACCAATTCCAAATCCAAATCTTCTTCAACTCATGAGACATTCAAATACAAATATACTTTGTCTCTTGATTCATCTTCTTCTATCAATCAAAATCCAATCCCTTTTTGGCCCCTAGGTCATTTTGATCATTCACTATTCTATCTTCATTAATCTTTGAAAGATCAACGTTTGCGTTCATGTCGAACCATTAAAAAGAAACAATGTGCTAAGATATCTTTTGACGCACTATCCAATTCCTTTGTGGAAAAAATAAGGTAAAACCTTCCCATCATATCCATCATCAAACATCTTCTAAGGCTTCAACACTTGTTGGATCCCTTTCTTCCAATTAACCTTTTATCATCAACAAACAATGACCCATACTTTGATCAATTTCTTTCAAAATGATGAAGTGATTATAAAATTCATGAGGTGCATGATGAAATTCCTTTAGATGATCATGAGAAAGGATTATATTTTGACCTCGATGCATTCAAACATTGTGGGGAAGAGGTTGGTTCCTTTTGTCATAAAATAGAGAACGATCCGAAGATCATCAAACTTGATCCTCCTCTTGTTCTTCCATCTTCACATTTCTCATTTCATGACAAAACAATCTAGTCTATCCTTGATTTAGCTTTTGTCCTATCTCACCACATTTTTCTTTACATATCACAAATCCTCACTCATAATATCTCCTTGCATCTTCTCGGGAGACCATAATATTCTTCTATATGTGGGCCACCTCCTAGTATCCCTTCATCTTCTATTTTTGGGTCACCTCTGGGTAGCCCATTATCCTCTATTCTTGGGCCATATCCTAGTATCCCTTCATATTCTATTCATGGGACACCTCTGGGTAGTTGTTCAACTTCCATTTATGAGACACCTCCTAGTAGCCCATAATATTCTATACTTGGGCCATGCCCTAGTAGTCCTTCATCTTCGATATATGGGATACCTCTTGGTAGCCCATTTTATTCCATCCTTGGGCCACATCCTAGTAGCCCTTCATCTTCTATTTGTGGCTCACCTCATGGTATCCCATTCTCTTCAATATTTGGACCATATCCTCTTCATCCATCATATCATCCTTCTATTAACAATTGTGGTAAGCCCACCATCATCTCTACCACTCCTATCATCAATCATAAACATCCTTATTCTTCTCCCACTTTAAGGGAAAAAAATCACACATTAGCTTGTATGAAACATGAATAGTTTCTTCATCAAGATTAGATCAAAACTACGAAGATCTCCAAAGCTCCACTCAAATATAACACCCAAAAATCTAAATATCAAATGTGATTCAAGAATGCACACCAATAAAACCACAAGGTATGGCATAAAGTGTAGAAATATATGGATAGGTAACTCAATCCCCGCATAAAAATCCACGCTTCAAGATAAGTCATAGTCACTTATCGAGTATGATCTCACAATGGTCATCAAGATTGGAGATAATATCACTCTTGATAAGCAAAAACTCCTAGTCTCCCTCATCAAATAAATTACAAACATTATTGTTGGATCCTATCACACAAAGTGACATTGTTGGTCCCAAATTCCCAATCATTCATCTTCATCTTCTTCTCCTTCATGTTTTTCCCATTGCGAAACCATCAAAAAAAAAAAAAGAAAAAGAGAAAATCATTATAAAAATACAAAAAAATCAAAGGTACAAAGATCAAACATTGCAATCAAGTATTACATACATATGGATATTCTTTCATCGCTTCCTTTCCATTCCTATGCAATTCATCTACCATGTTCATCCCTTCGGTGATATTTTGGTTGGTCTATTTGCACTCATTTTGTGACATTTATCTCTATAGTATCCATTTGATCTTGTTCTTTCATCACCTTGGTAAATTAAAGAACGACTGACCTCTTAGAGATCATATCACTATCTACATCTAATAAAAATTTTGTGAAGACTTTTTGGTGTATCCGTTGACACTAGCCAATGTCATCATCATAATCACTCCACCTCCTTCCATTAATCCATCAGTGGTTCTTAACCCCTTATCAAAACAATCGAGAGAGTTGAAATGTTTTTCATAAATTAAAAAATCAATAAAAACAAAATAAAAAATCAAATCATTATATAAATCTCTCTTGGGGTATTTCCAGTATCTCTCTTGGGCCTATGAACACCTGGGATGGAGGTAGAGAAATGTTGTGACTAGAATCAAATACATCTCTGTCGAGGTTATGGATGCTTGGCTAGAGAGTGAGCAATGTAAGGATCTCCTTGCACCCTCCATTCAAAAATCACCTATCAAAATAAATAATTCCTTCACATTAGCTAGTGTGTCTTCACTTATTGCCTCTTTAAATCTTCCCTTCAAGAAGTAATTAATTTCCACGAGCACACACTGGATCTCGATGAGCAAAAAGGGCTAGTATGTTACCATTATTTTTTAGACCTTGTCTAGAATATTGCTATAGTTTTTATTTTGTCTCATGATTTGTTCCTTTGTCTCATCACCTTTTCATCATCAATCTTCTAGCTACATTTTCCATATCCTTTCATGGCATTCATGCTTTTCTTCTTCTTCATTTAGAACATCCATGTGTATAAGATTTCTTTTTTACCATGTTTATGGGAACCTTTGTCCCCTTTCAATAAACAATATTCTACTTCTTTCTATCATATGTTTCTTGGCTAGCTTGTACTGGGGGCATACTCGCTCCTTCCTAACACTTCATTGGTTTGAGTTCATCATCATGTTGAACCTATCCTTCGTGGCCTTTATCGGCTAATTTCTCTTCTTGTATATATTCATAAGATTCATGCTTGTATATTACCATCTATTGCTAGGGGCATTTTCACATATTTTTTTCCTATACATAGCTTCAAAAAAATTTCAAAAACCCTAAAAATTTCACAAAATCTTTGAAAATCCAAAAACATTGGTAAAAATTTCAAAATCCAAAAACATTAGTAAAAATTCAAAAATCCAAAACATTGGTAAAACCTTCAAAAATCCAAAAACATTGGTAGAACCTTCAATTTTTATTTTTTTTGAAAAAACATCAAAAATCTAAAACATTGGTAAAACCTTTCAAAAACCAAAAACATTGGTAAAACCTCCAAAATCCAAAAACATTGGTAAAACATAAAAAATCCAAAAACTTGGTAAAGCATCAAAACATCCTAAACATTCACAAAACACAACATCCTCAAACTCAAAACTATCCTACAAAACATCTTACTTTAGTGTTTTCTTGTTCTAAGCAGCACACATACATGTAGATCATCTTGATCTTCCTTCACTAACAAATCGGTTTGTTTGCTATGTCTATCTTTCCTTACATATATATTGTTTCTCGGGGGTAGTTTCATGGTGCAAGTTGATTTTCATGGGACTTTATGTCCTCCATTTATTCCCCTTGCATGTATCCTTGCTTGGGGCACCATTTTAACCCTTTTCGTATAACTTGAACATTTGGGAACTGAAGCTAGATAACAAAAACATTGGTGCAACTTTCTTGAACGTTGTTTGTTTGTGCTTGTTTTTTTGTTGGTATGCTCTTGTTTACTTTCTTGTAATGCATTGCTTTATGTATTTTGCTTTGAGTCAGTCCTTTAACAATGAACAAAAATCAGTATTATGGCTCTTCATGTCATTTTACACTTTTATTGTATGCTTATATAAAAAAAAAGTTACTTTTGAGCTAGATGGTTTGTTGAATATGTTGTGATATTTTATTCTCCATCTATATGCTTGTTTCCATTCTACCTAACTTTCTACCTATCATTTTCCAATCCTCCCCCTCCCTTGCTTCTTCCACTTGAGGCACGAGATGTTCCTCTTTTTGTCGATTCTAACAATGGCCAACTAGGCCCAGTTTGAATCCCTTTCCATTGTTATCAACATTTTCTTCCACAACATCTGGGGAAATAGGGATCATATTTATCCCCCCTCCCTCCCTCGTTTCTTCCATCCGTCAAAACACAAGACTTATTTTCCAATCAATCAATTTGAACAATGGCCTACTAGGATGGTTTGAATATTTCTCTTTCCTTCTTCTTTTCGAGTGTCAATCGACCTCTTTTATCACCCCATCGACACTCAAGGAGGCAACATCACCCATCCTACTAATTTTTCTTCTACTCCTTCAAATTGTCTAAAATTGTCTACTATCTTTGAAATGGCATCGCTTGTGCTACACCACATCAAAGAGGGGAAAATGTAGACACCTAAATATGACTATGCAGTTCTAATACTAAAATTACACTATTTATCCTCTTTCCCAACATTTCATTATAATTAGTGATTTCCCACTAATTATCTAGCATTCCCCTCCATTTTGGTCAATTAACGACACTCTATGTTAATTAACTAATCTTTCCCCCACCATAGATGCCAATTAATGACACTTTGTTTGTTATAATTATATCTTAATTAGTTAATTAACCATTATTAATTAATTAATCATTTCAATATTGTATTTACCTAATAAACCTTCTTATTGGTTAAATCCCCCTTTCAAATCCTTCAAATTCTACTAATTTCCTTCTAAATCATCTCCAAATGGCTTCTTAAGCTTATCTTGGTCTATTAATTATTCCTAATTGATTAATTAAATCACCCAAACTCACATGAGTTGTTAATCTCTAATTAATATCTTCTAATCATACTTATCCCTTTCTAATTATACCTAAATTTATCCTACATTAACTAGGTTACAATTTTCTCCAAAATTGGAAAACTATATAAAGAACCTAATAAACTAGTGTTTGAAGTTTACACTATATGTACATGAAAGAGCATTTCTACTTGAAAAGCTTATTGATTTAGCATCCATTCTATCCTCTACTTGCAAAGAGTAGTAAAGGAAGAACCATACATGGAAATTAAGCCATATTGGTGAGATCCTTTCCTCTTCATGGAGATAACCTTCCTTTGATCACATCATAATCACGATCGGTTCAACAAAAGGAACAACTACAATTTAGAAATCCCATCAAAATAACAAGGGATGGCTTAGTATTTCATGTTTAATTGGATGCATTAGTTATCTTTTCCCTTACATAGCTTTATCATGGTGTTTTTGATAGATTAACTTAGTTATGGAGGCTACTTGGTGTTAGTTTTCATTAAGTAACTTAGCTTGGTTTATTCACTTACATAAAGTGTCACTTAAGATATTCAAAGAGGATATAGCTTGATTCCAAGAGGATGTCATGATGAGAAGCAATAAAAATCACAAGCTAATAAAAAGGAGCATGTACTCATATTAAATCCCTAAATCAATTAGGGTTTAGATGTTAGCAGGCCTAATACAAAAATAAATAGATCCTATATTAGGTTAAGGATTCGATTAAAAATGGGTTCACCAAAATGTTTAACACTTAGTTAAATTTTAGCTCAATTTAATTAAATGTAGGATAAATTAGAGTTGATTTACAAACATTACAAAGATGTTACAATAAATACTAACTCATATTTATAACTCAAATCAAATAGAAATAATTTTCATACACTAATCGACCTAATATGTAATCAAAGCATGAAACAGATGTATAGAAGAACTTAGCTGATGTCAGGTGATTTTTGGAGAGATATGAGACTATGCAACATTAAAACTAGGATATCTAAACATGGTTAACCTTCACAATTAAAACTACAATTGTGGATCTTCCAGGTCATGGCCATATAATTCATGACCATATCGTATGGTCTACCCCCTTATATACATTATTATACTTGCTTATGAGTCATCTTTTGCAACTTTCGGGGTTTCTTGTCTTAATGGATTTGTCTTTCACTCAAACCCTAGTTGTTGAACATGTAGTGAGGCTATCAAAATTAACTAATCATCACCTCAAACCCTAGCCACAAATGAATATTCAAGTGAAAAACAAACATTATAAGAGTTGTGGGTACTCCCACCATCGATGTTGACACTACTCCAAAGAGGCCTCAAACTACATGTCATTCTCCATCTACTATGTGATATCTAGATAAATCAATCGTATTTGTCAGTTTCTATTATCATACTTTCTTTGACTTAAATCTTGCTAAAATATTAGAGAGATGATGTTTGAGTGCTTGTAGATGAGAGATATAGTTGTTTTCTCTAGATCACTTTGCACCCCAAATGGCCAAAATGTGAATAGGACATTTGGTGTGTTTGGGACACATGGGATCACCTCTCAAGTTGTGGGACTTGGGGGAGGTGAACCTATGGAGAAGGCGACTTGCTTTAAACTATGCTTTAATACTCCTAGTGTAATGAAATGACCTTCTAATCCTAAGATAACATCTTCATGAGTTTTAAGGAAAGAGATTTCACATAAATGAAACTATACTAAGGGTGGTGATGCACAAAATTAAGGGATGTTTAACATTTAGAAGGGTTAATGTGGGAGCGATGCTTGTAGCATTGACCACCTTCACCTATCGCAACTTGAAAGGGTACAAAATACCACATACCAATGGTAGGCATTCCTTTGTTAAACTTGAGTTTTCATAAGGATAGAACTTAGATTCAACATACAATTTATTGACACGAGGAAACCACACATGCATATGTCGAAAAATATATTTTGTAACTAGGGATAGCTTGAAGAGAAACTCCTCCCAAAAATAATCTATATCTACTAACTTGAAGCATAAACTATTTATAAGTTCTTAGGTTGAGCTTACAGCTAGGCCCTTAACTAAAATTTTCTAAAAATAGAAATGTCATTAAATTAAGGGAACATGTTCCCATGAAAATAGCTAATTTGTTACAAGGGTTTGACTCAGTCAACCCTACAACTTTGACCGATCCAGAGCTTGGATTTGTCCTTTCATGGCCACTCAGCTTTGGCTTGGTTCAGCTACACCTTCCTCACCTACAAGTTTCTATTGTCCTCCTTCCCACACAACCATTCAATGCTTGTACTCAATGAAGTGCTTGATAACACCATGAATTTCTTCATCTAGGCCCACATATGTAGTGATTCACTACATATGCTATCTCGATCTCCTTTGTGATCCTGGCTAGAAATCTTCAAATTTTATTTGTAACTTTCTTTAGTCTCCCTATGAAATTTTGGCACAAGACCAATCGGTCAATGGAGTCATTATTGAAAGTTTTGGTGACCTCATCGTCATGCTTCACCAAATCCTTGAAATTTCCCTTAATTTGATCTTTAGGAAGAGCATCGATATTTTCATTGAAGAATTTGTAATTGGCAATATCAAACTCCTCTGAGATGTCATTCAAGGCATCTGTGATCTCCACTCATTTCTCCTCCAATTTCTTAATCAAATCCTATAATACTTGCACCAAAATTCCATGGCCTTTTGATATTCAAATAATTTTGAGGCATCATCGATCACCTCTTCCTGAAGAAGAAAGTCAAGATCTTCTTCTCTGATCTCACTCCATGTTGCCAAATTTAAATTTAGATTATTATTATCTTCAGAAAAGGCCTCATCCATCTTGGAAATGGTGGTTTTTACAACCTGCAAATCATTATATATTTCAACCGATTCCTTGATTAAAGGATTGGCTTCCTACATAATTATCTCCATCCATCCACTCACCGATCTCCCTTTCTAGCCTAGCTTTTTGAGCTTGTGATAAGAAATATCATCGATTATAGATGAAATTTTCATAGCCGTAGTAGTTGAGACTTCAGTAGATGGAGTGGGTTGGGTTACTTTGTGCAACAATGCAGTGAGCTACTTGACCTTGGCTTTGAGCTCATCCTTGGTGGCCTTATCTTTGTCATATTTCTCCAAAAGGGCCCCAAGAGCAGTGTGCACATCTTGCTTGGCTCCTTCATGAGTAGCCTTCCCCAATGAGAATTTTGAAATCGGTAATCCACAGCTGTGATTGTTTCTTTAGTTTTCCCCTCAATGGGGGTGGCAACTTCTATCACCCGTTCTCCAGATGGGTTAACCTGTTAGACTTGACATGGTTCTCGGTCTCTTGGCCTGTCTCTTGGGCATATGCTCTAATATGCTGAGATCTATAACATCTCTCAGAGGAACCTTCTTCTTCTGCTTGGGAGTTTTCCTAAACAACCATTTCAGGATGGCTAAAGTTGATGAAGATGAGACAGTGGATGTAATACCTGAGACATTAGATAAGGCAAGAGAACTAGAAACATTGGTTGGTATTTGAGTAGAAGTGGCCATGATGGATGGCATGGATGTAGGAAAAATGTAGGAATTGAGAAAACGATGTTGGGGGTTGAGATTGAAGGAAATGGAAGCGTTAAAGGAAGTGAAGAGGAAATGGGTGACCCAATATTTTCCCCAGTTGATAGAACTGGAAGTGATGAGAATACTTGGGCCATAGAAGGGGATGGGAAGGAAGAAATGATTGTGGAAGTGGAAGGAATTGATATTGGAAGTGATAATGGAGGAAGAAGAAGGTGTGATGGATCTTGGAAGATGCCATGAGAGTCATTGATTTAACCACTTCATCACAAGCACTGCAGAGACGTGGTCAGGGAGTAGGAGCCTTGGAGAGAGATGAGCCACCAACAACAAATGAAATCTTCTTTGGGATTGTAGGAGCCTTTTGAGTCGACCTTTTTCCCTTAGTGGGTGTTGGTTGGCTTATTACTGGTATAGCTCCTGTATTTTTAGGTTGATTTTCCCCTTTGGGTGAGATTCCCAAGGTGGATGCCAACCAACTGAAAGTCCTCTTTAAAATGGGTCCCACCCTCTCCTTTTATTGTTTCATTCTTCCAAATATTAATCAATCCATGAAATGTTTGATTGGCAAGCAACATTATCATCCTTGTATGATGAATCCAAAACCTCATCACTATCTTGCATGTCCTTTGGCACATCGGCCAAACCAAATTGTTGAACCTCGTCAAGGGTCAATCTTTCATAATCTCTTTGTTCAAATGATGTATTCGCCTCTGACAGTGAATCTAGATATCTTCCAATTGGGAATGTGGGCCTTTGGACCGACTGTTTCCCCAAACTTACCCCAATAATCAAAATTAGTCCATGGATGAAAAGTCCGCAGGGTTACCTCGGCCATTTTTGCATCAACATTTTTAGCCTTGTGAATATTTGGGCAAGAGTAATCTGATAATCGAAATGGGGAAATGCATTCCAGCTTTGTGACACTTATTTTGGATTCGATGATAATCTAATAACTGCTGAACTAATTCCAATAGAATCCATTTGTCAGTGGGGCACCTTAGCAATTTTCTTGGGGCACCTATGAAACCTGGAATCTGGATATAGGTGAATGTAGGAAACTGAAAGTAAATTTCTCCCCATTCCCACACCTCCTTGAAGGCTTCATCATAAATCCTTCAGTTGTATAACTCTTTGTCGAAATGGTAGAGGATGACAACAAAGAAAGCATCATTGACTCTATGGAAATGCCTACTTCCCTCATCCAGAGTGAGTTGGGGATAAAATTCATATATTTGGGAAGTGCTACGAACACCTCTAGTATTCAAACCAACAAAATCCCCCATAATAGCAACAACATACACTAGGAAGGATGTCATGTAGAAAGTCTTCATATCTAACACTCTACCCAATTGATAGAAAATGGAGCTACTAATATGCTCCCCATCGAGATAAACTCATCATTCTTCTTGATGGTAGCGATGTACAAAAACATCCATTCCTAGAATTCCTTTGTAGAAGGAAGACTAAAAATATACTTAGTAGCACAATAAGATCATTGACCTCTTGAATAAAATCCGATCGACGCATAGTTTTAGGTAACTTGGTGAAGCTCTTGGCCTAGATAAGTTTTCATTATGATCTTTGAGCATACCTCCTCTTTCTTGTCCCAATGCTCCACTGCTAACTATGGAAAAATTGTGGCATAATATTGAATGTCGGGAAGTTTGAGAATATCTTTGAAAAAGTATGGGTCAAACGGGTTACTACCTTATCATCATCATCCCTGACTGACATGGATTCTTTGTCAAAGTGGGTTGTTGCAGCTAAAACAAACTTTGGGCAATGCATGGATGTGGGAAAATTGGCAGAAAGGGCGAGCCCATTGTCGTAGATGGCCTGAATCCATGATTTCTTGTTTGGATCCTTTAATATTTCCCAAAAATATGGAAAGTCAATTTTTCCTAGGTCAGTGTCCCTTATATTCCCTAAATCGGAAGACAGGAAGGAGCGAGGAGTAACCCCAAGAAATGAGTACTTCATCTTCTCTTTTCCCTTTGAAGTGGAAGTAGATATCAAGCCCTATGTTTCATAAGATGAAGTCGGTGAAATTACAAATACCCGAAAGGAAACTTCCAAAGTCCCGAACTGAAAAGTTTCAAAAAAATCTCTCGAACTAAATCTTGAAGTCAAAAGTTCAGAAAAAAGTTTCCAAAATTTTTTTTCTGAAGGATTTCTCTAAAGTCAAAAATTTTGAAAAGAAAATATCCGAAAGAAATATCCAAAGAAAAAATAAACAGGACAAGATTTTTTCCGAACAATACAAGTTTCCAAACCCTAAAAAATGAGAATTGTTGAGAAGAAGTATGGGAAACTCGAGAGGATCCTTTGAACAACTTTGAATACCTGAAGAAACTCGAAATGCAAAACATGGTGAATTTCGAAAAAAAAACATAGAGGAGACCAAAAGGAAAACAAAATGAGAAGGAAACAAAGGAAAAGACCTTAAACCAAAAAGAAAATAAAAAAATTACCATACCTTGAAAAAGATGTTGCAAAGTACAAGAAACAAAATGTCAGAGAAAAAGTGTCAGGTAAAAATGACGAGTAAAAACCGAGTTTAAATAGAAAATCTGATATTAATGGCAGAAATCTGATCTATATGGAGGTAGGTGAAAAATTAAAACACGAGGAGTGTTACAAATATATTGTGTAACATTATTAATAAATTGTAATATTATTAATAATGAGTTAATACAACTCATATTAATAATATAGTTAATAGTTGTGTGTGAGTGAAGTTGTTGAATAAACAACTCACGTAGCTATTTTGGTTTGAGAGATATTAGGAGATAGGTTTGAGAGATTCATGGAGAGTGATATGAGGGATTGAAGATGAAGTTTGACTCCACCTTTGTAGGAGATCAAACATTATAAAATGTAACCTCTATCATTGTAATTGATATCCCGAATGAATTCTTAATTTCTATATATTATTATTCGGTGTTTATTTCTCATATTATTGTGTAGTTTTTATCAGTGGTGTCAGAGTAGCTTCTGATCCATATTCCATGTAGTCAAATCATTTCAAGCATCCGCCATTGAAGCCCGTGTAAAATCTATCACAAGGAAATGGTGGACAATTGATTTTGGTCTACGGATTCTGTAGTGATCATTCTACTACATGACGTTTTCTGCTGCGTTTGGTGCACACTCATCGTCCATCATGATCTGCTCCTTCGGCGTCACTGTATTTTCACCCAATTGTGAAAATTGTGAGTTATAATTATTGTTATCCTTCGACGTCACTATTTTTTCATGTTTTTTCCACGCAGTGCGGAAAATCATGAAACCGTGAGTTAGAAATCTTTTGTTCTATTTTTTTGCCATTTTTGGATGTAGTAAAAAAAATAGAAGTACAATTTTTTTCCATTTTTGGAAAGGGGTCCGGAAAGATGTTGGATTTAAAATTTGTAGTTACCATAACTTTCAGCTGGTAACTCAGATTGAGATGATATATTTTTTTAAATGTGTTTTTTGAGCTCTTTGCATTGATAATATCAAAAATTGTAAAATAATTTTTTTTTGACTCACGGATGCATTTTCGGTGGAAACCGATGTCCATTGTTTTACTATGGATAAGTTGATATGAATTGAAAAATTCAAAGGAAAAGATTTCCATACATGGCAGGTTAGAACTCAATTATTGTTGATTAACAAAGATCTATGGGAGATTGTAGAAGGAAAAATCAATAAACCACATGATGTAGATGAAGCAACAAAATGGGAAAGCAAGGATCGAAAAGAAACAACGATTATTGGCCTAGGTTTATCTGATGCCTACCTGCATCACATAGATCTAACAAAGACATCACATTTGATCTGGAAAACATTGAGCAAACTTTTTGGGTCACAAGCAGAGAGCACAACAGTGGCACTCAAGAAAAAGTTGTTCAGACTCAAAATGGAGGAAGGAGAAAGTATGGTGGAACATATCAGTAAGTTTCATTCTATTTCAAATCAATTAGTTGGAATCAAAGTTGATGTTCTTGATGATGATGCAAAAGTGGTATTACTTAATAGCATGCCTCCTAGCTATTCTAATATGGTATTCACTTTGAGAAAAATAAATCTAAGTCTAGAGGATTTAATTTCTTCTTTGATAGAAGAAGAAAATAGAACCAAGAAGATTGATCTAGAAGAAACTACAATGTATGGTAGAAACAAATCATATGCTAAAGGAAAATTCAAGCCTTCTTTTAAACAAAAATCAACCTCCCAAGGTCCACAAAAATTTCTTTGTCACTATTGTAATGTTCCTGGACATGGTATTATGTATTGTAAGAAAAGAGCACAAGATTTAATTGATGGTAATTTGAAGGATAAAGCCTTCATTTCTAAAAACAAAGACGAAGAAAGTGATTGGGATATGAATTCTCCCCACTCTGATAATGAGGAAATAAATGCTCAACAAAGTGATGAAGACTTCTTGTATTAAGTAAAGAGTGCATTTATTGGAGGACGGAGGCAATGGAGGCTAGAGGTCAATCAATGACCTCTCGTCGATCCACCAACGATATGTCACACAAAGTTGTGTGGTAGTGTGTGTGTGTGTATGTGTGTTTTATTTCAGATTTGTAGTTTATTTCAGTTGTGTGCAATATGATTTCAGAGTTCTATTTGAATAAGTGAAATGTTCACATTGAGGGGGAAACTGGAACATGGTCTCAATGTTCAATTTTCCCTCTATTTAGTTTGTATTAGTAAGTAGTGGTTCCTACATATTCCCTAAAGGAAAGACATAGTGGATAGATGAAAGCACAAAGGAAAAACAACAACATGATTTTTGGGTTGTTGGTTGTCCTGTAAAACCATCCTTTGTTTTAGGTTGTTGGTTGTCCTATAAAACCATCCTTGTTGAGGTTGTTGGCTGTCCTTGTAAAACCATCCTTGCAGGTTGTTGGCTGTCCTACAAAACCATCCAGATCATGAGCACGCATAGGTGACAAGCTGCAAAAGGAAGTGTGATTATTTTTTCTACCTTGTCAACATTAGGGGAGTGTATATGGGAATTAATAATGTTAACAATAGGGGAGTGAATGTTACAAATATATTGTGTAACATTATTAATAAATTGTAATATTATTAATAATGAGTTAATACAACTCATATTAATAATATAGTTAATAGTTGTGTGTGAGTGAAGTTGTTGAATAAACAACTCACGTAGCTATTTTGGTTTGAGAGATATTAGGAGATAGGTTTGAGAGATTCATGGAGAGTGATATGAGGGATTGAAGATGAAGTTTGACTCCACCTTTGTAGGAGATCAAACAAAATAAAATGTAACCTCTATCATTGTAATTAATATCCCGACTAAATTTTAATTTCTATATATTATTATTCGATGTTTATTTCTCATATTATTGTGTAGTTTTTATCAAAGAGTACCGAAAGTGTGAAACTTGAAAGCCCAAAATTTGAATTTTGGGGTTTTGTACTTTGGAGATTGGGAGACAAAAAGAGAATTGGCAATGAAAATTTTGAAACCCGAAAGCTTGAAAGTCTAAAATTTCAAAATTTGGACTTTAGAAGTTTGAAAGTAAAAATCCTAAAAATGACTCAGAGAATTCGAAACCGAAAGCCCAAAAGTCTAAATTTTCAGACTTTCAGAATTTCAGACTTCGAAAGTCCGAAAGGGATTTAAACAAAATGGGGCCAAAATTTTGAATCCCAGAAAGCTCGAAAGTCTAAAATTTCAAACTTTCGGGGTTTCGAATTGAGAGAGCTAAAAGAGCAATCTCAAATCTGAGCAAGAAAACTCGAAAGATAAAAATCTCTCGAACTCAAGGCGAAAGAAGATCAAAAATCTCATATTTTGGGCGTGGAGAATTTCATTATACAAGGATTTTTATAGAAATTTTGTTTGACATATTTTCTCTCAAGGTAGGTTAAATGGTTAACAATAGCTTTCTTGACCTAGTTTGTAGCTTCAAACCTAATGTGGGTGCTTCTCAAATGACTTTAGATGTACTATTGTGATATTTAGGTAGCTTTTGATGCCTTTGACAAGTGTACAAAGTGAGTGTTGAATGCATCTCCTTAGGAGTTATAGGTTATAAAATGAGGTAGTGTTTACTTGCTTATATAGGTTTTATGTAGATGAATTATATAATAAATTCTAACCCAAATCAAGCATAAGAATCAAAGAAATATTTCAATTGAAAGTGTAATTGGAAGACATGTCGGTCCAAGACCGTACATATGGGTCAATACCAAATATAAAATTTCGATCAAACTGTATAACCCCGACTAGGGACAAAAACATGCAAGATAAAGTTTGAAACTCTTCAACCGATGTTTTCCTATGGATTTTGTGCATTGTATTCTCAGAATATGTTTACATTTCATTATGTAAGGATAAACAAGCTAAATAATGGACCTCGAAAAATGCTAAGAGATAAGGAGAAGTTGTATTTATCATTACAAGAGTACATAGTCAAATCAAAGGTTACCAAAGTGCCAATAACCAAATTTGAGTGTCTATAGTATTAAATATGGTTGTCATGACAAACCAATTGAATTCTTGATAGGAATTAAACATTCCATGAGTATCTATATCCATATATTTACACTTGAAAACATTACAAAACCTCTAGATATAAAGTATTAACTAGCATTACAATTTTCTCTTCAAACTTTTTGATAAAATAGAAGTGGTAACCCTATCCTTTTTTAATATAAGAATTAGTAGTGGGCATAATAACTCTACATGGAGGAAGACTTCAAGATGAAGGAGATTCTTGAGGAGAACGTGTGGATGTCGTAAAAGGGTTGATGGTATTCCATGACATTGTTTTTCTTTCTCCCAATCCTCATCTTGTGTTTTGCTAAGATTACTCTTAAAGAATGAGTCATATTTTCATTGTATTTAATCACTAAAAATAAGATGAAGTGGTAAATGAATATTGTAGACACCTAAATTCTATTTTTACAATCTTATTGCTAAAAGCACACTAATCACTCTCATTCTTACCAATTCCATTATAATTAGTGATTTCCACTAATTAACTAATGTTTCTTACCATTTTGGTTAGTTAACAACATTTTTTGATTGCTTATCCTCTTTCACATTCAGAATGCCAATTTATGACACATCGTAAGTCAAAATCCTCTTCCAAATGAACAATTAATGATTATTAGCTAATTAAGCCTATTTTACCCTTGTTTTGGTCAATAAACCCTATTATTGGCTCAAACCCCTCTTCCAACCATTCAAAATCACCCCATTTCCCTCCACGACATCTCAAAAGGCTTCAAAAGCTTATCGTAGCCTCTTAATTGATCCTATGTGGTTGATTAAGACTCCTCACATCCTAATCACTTGTTAATTCACTAATCATGATTAACAAACCTTAATCTATTTTGTGCTTTTAGTCCCACATGCACCTAGATGTAAATTTTCTTCAAAGGAAAAACTATAAAAATGACTAACCACATACCTTTAAACTTTACACTATGCTTTGAATTGCATATCATATAAGAAATATGATTAAGATCCCAACTTCATCCTTGGAAAATCTTGCTCAATCTTTGCCTCCAATCTTCATGTTGGTTAGTAGAGGGATATCCAATATGGCCTTGTAGCCATTGTTGGATAGATCCTCTCACCATTTGTGAAGTAGCAACAAACCATAATTTTTTTGCTCCAAGATCTATTTACATCTATGTTAGTTAGCAAGTCATACTAAGTAGGCATGCTTTAGCTAAGATTGATTGATATCATGTTAGTTCTTCTAAGTGTTCCATTAAGCTTTAATCATTGATGTTATTATTGTTGATTCCTAGCTTTGTTAATAGACTATGTGGTGTTAGTCTAGCTATTTGGATTTGTAAGAGTTTTTAGTAGTCTCAAATATCATTGAGAATATAATAGCCAATCCCACCATTTTAACACTTTGCATTGATTTCAAAGTTTCTTGAAGGATATATTCTCCAGTGATTTTGGGCATTCCTGCAACCTAAAGATCGAACTCAATTCCAAAAAAATTGTTCTTGTATTGACCTGCAAAAATTCTTTATATCAGTTGTCTCAACACACAAAGTAAAGAATAATACTAATACTTTATTAGTAGTTAGGACCATCAACAATGCATAAAAATTAGGATTATCCTCTTTTTTGAAGGGTAGGACACAAAATATATAAACCACTAATATAGGAAAAAAGCAAATTTTTAATGAAGTTTAATCATCCCTATTCTTTGTACTCAATCTAAATATCACATATGTTTACAATGTTGACTAGTCTATTTTACCATTTGTAGACATTTACACACGTTAATATCTAACATACAATCTTCTTCAACTTAATGCTAAGATTCGAAAGCTATCCATTTAGCCAAAAATATAATAATTTAAATAGAAATAATAATTTTAAACTTACTCATACTTACAAAATGTTTGAAAATTTATTTTATTCATTATTTAAGAAGAATTTAACTGATTTTATTATATTTTAAAGAAAAAAATTAAAAATTATTCAACTATTATTTAAGAATAGTTTCAAATATTTTTGTCCTTAATGATGAGTAAATTTTATACACCATAAAATTGTACCCAATAAGAAACCCCATATATCTTTTGGTTTTGGTGGGTAAAAATTTCCAAACTTTTCTCATTGTTTTTAGTTTGGGAAGAGCTTATCCATCATGGTATGTTTGAAAGGTTGAATGGTCAACTAACCAATGTGTTGTTTCTTAATGTAACTATACATATTGTTTAGTTGATGCAAAATTGTTTGTGAACTCATATACTCCAACATCAAAGTGATTATTCCCATGTGTCTATGTTGGAAGACTTATGATAAAAATTTAGTACTCATTTCAAGTTTATTTTATAACAAGTTGAGATCTTATGCACATTTCATTTGGTTTTGAGTATTTGAGTTAAGATAGTAAATAATGATCTCATTTGGGTGTGTATTTAAGAAAATTCAAGTGTATCGGTAGTTGGGATCTTCCTGGAAAATTATAATGACGAGAAACTATTCATTTTAATGAGGTTTAGATTTTGGAGATTTTAGTTTCTCTTAGTAGGGTTATTTAAGTGAGAAAAAATATTCCACATTTGGCTCTTATATGTTACCATTGACTACCCTCCACTCAATATGCACCACTAGGGTGCATTGCAGCCATCCATGTTTAAATGGATGGCTGTGATGCACCCTAGTGGTGCATATTGAGTGGAGGCTAGCCCTCTCCTTACATGTTTATGCCGTGAGTTGCATTTAATTTTAAGGTAGTTTTTTTAATAAATATTGAATAAAAGTTTATTTTATTTTGAAATATTATTCTACTCAAATTAATGCGGTGAAATAATAAAAAGCAAGACCGACCTCGAGAAGAAGATGCGGGGTTTAAGGTACCGAAGAGATGGATGATGATGTTGATGGATGAAGTATCTTTCCTTTTTTTCCGATGGAGGAACTTGCAGATAACAAACACTTGGAAGAAGATGGGATTAGATAGATCTATGGCGGAATTTCGGCAAAGGCCAATCCCGGAAGTCAATGGATTTCTTTGCAAGGGTGTTAATCCATGTTCAATAAATTAATCGATAATGGTAAGATAACATGTATAATATGATATAAACGAAAGATAAAAATGCCGATATATAACGAAAGCATAGGTATGATAAAAATAGATGTAAATAAACCAAAAGATGTATGGATGCTCAATGATGAATTTGGATTTGGATCACAAGAGGAACCCGCAAACATAAACAAGTAAACTTTCTATGGATGATACGAGGGATGAAAGGATTCAAGAAATGGGATTACTAAGTAGGATCAAAGGGCATGAGGATGATATGATGATACAAGTAGAAACACAAGGAATTATGATAATATGATGATAAGTGGACTCACAAGAATGTCATAGTTTTTATCATCTTAGCTTCTTCAAAGGGATGGGAAGGCTTTTATTTATAGCCTGAGGAAGGGGGGTTAATTTGGGTAATCTTGATTATGAAAAATTACCTTGATTAGGTGAGTGGAGATTAATTTTGAATATTAAATTCAAAAGTGGATTGCATATGGATTATCTTTGAATATTTAATTCAAAGGTGGATTGCATGTGGATAATATTTGAATATTTAATTCAAAGGTGGGATTTGATGTGGATTATATTTGGATATTTAATTCATTAGTGGGATTATCTTGGGGATTTGATGGATAATTGTTGAATGGATTAAATTGGATTATTTAAGTGGGATTAAACATGGATAATACTTTTGAATATTAAATTCATTAGTGGGATGACATGGACCAATTTTGAATATTAAATTCATAAGTTGATTTAAAAGGGATTAATTAATTGATTAATATTGATTAATTAGATATGTATTTTGGTGGGAAATGAATTCAAATGAAATTAGGAGGAAAATAATTTGAATGGGAAAGCCTAATGCAAGAGAGAGGATGTGGGGTGAAGTGGAGGAATGATACCAAAAATTGGTGTCTACATTTTCCCCTTTTTGATGAGTGGTTTGTGTTGGGCAAGCCGCGAGACAAAAATGATGAAGTATTGAAAATATGATTGATTGAGTGTTCCCCTCAAACTTGGGATTGATGACATAAAGGAAGTCAATCACGAGTTTGAAAGAGATAGATGTTGAAGGTCGGGTGGGTGAAGATAAATGGGTAAAATGATAAGGCAAGGCAAGATGCCCCAAGCAAAAAGGATTTCAACAACAATAAAACTATGGTGGTGACTCGATATCACATCGGTAGGGGAAAAAGGTGGTCTCAATGGAGACAATGAAAATGCTCTATGGACTAGTGAGTGGGTGAAAATCACTGTGAAATGGAGGGAATCCAATGGGAAACCTCTCAAATGGATGCAATCCAGGAGGACCAATGGGTCATAGGAAAACATCAAACTATGCACAATCAAATGTGAAAATAATGTGAAATCCTTCATACGTGAGGAATCGAGTGAAAGGTATGCATCTACAAAGGATGGGGATGCAAAATAATGATGCCCCAAAACATAGGGCACAAATATGGTCAAAAGGATGAGATGTGAAAAAGTGATGATACAAAATGCTATAAGGGGAAATAATTATGGCCACAAAGGTGGACTTTGAGAATAGAAAGGGATAGTTCCAATGTTGGATAAAATGCCCAAAGGGGGAATAATTATGGTTTTGAATACATGTTTCTTAAGGAAGATAATATTTCTTTATAAGAAAGCATTCTTGTTCTCATGTGAATGAGGGAAGAATTCAATCTACTTTTCTAAGAAAAAAGTAGAGTAGACATTTGTGAGGGAAAATAGAGGGATGTATGTGATGACCATTATGGTATCCTCCAAGAAAAAATGCCTTGGGAAGATGTGATGAGGGATATATGATGATGATCTTCTCAAGAGGGAGAGAATGGAAAACTGAAAAAAAAAAGGGTTCAGAGAAGAGAGTGAGAAGAATGGATTGGAATGTAATAGAACAGAGAAGTCGTGATCTACAAATGGAGAAATTTGAATAGGTGTTGAATGTTAAGTGTGAAGATGTGTGGAAGGAAGAAATGAGTGAGAGTGGAAAAAAAAAAGAATGGACAAGAGGAGTGGTTGATGAAGAAAAGAAAAGTCAGAGGTGAAGAAGACAAGGAGATGGAATAAAGTGGACATGGTGGAGGAGGAGAAAAAAAGAGGAATGAAAGAGGTGGAAGGAGATAGGGATAAGGATGGATGGTGATAGAAGTAGAGGGTGAAAGTACTAAAAAAAGGAGAGAGATGATGGAAAGAGTGAAGGAGATGAGGAAAGTGTAGAATGTAAAGAAGACAAAAGAGATGATAGAATGAAAGAGAATGGAGATGAGGAAGACAAGGTATGGAAGAAAGTGGATGTGGTGGAGGAAGAGAGATGGAATGGAAGAGAATAGTAGAGAAGATGAAAGAGAGAAAAGGAATGAGGAAAGAAAAGATGAGATGAGAAGTGAGAAGATGATAAAGAGAGGGTGAAAGTGTGAAAAAAAAGAGGGATAAAGATGTGCAATAGAAGGTAAGGAAAATATAAAGAGAGGGAGGTGACGAAGATGAAGGGAAAGAAATGATGGAAAAATGGATGAAATGATGAAGATGAAGGGAGGAAATGATGGAAAATGGAGGAGATGAGGAAGTGAAGAATTTAAAGAAGAGAAAATGAAGAAAGAAGGAGAAGAAAGAAAAAAAAAGAAAAGAGAAGGATGATAGAGATAAAAGGAAGAATAGAAAAAATAAAATGAAGAAGAGAAGAAGAGAAATGAAGAAGCCAAAAAGAGAGAAGAGATAATGAGATGAGAAAAATCAAATATAAGAGGAGGTGAATGAAGATGAATGGAAATGAAGGAAAAATGGAATATAAAAAAGAAGGAGAGAAATGAGAAGATGAAGAAGAGAATATGAAGAATTGAAAGAGAAGAAAGAAAAGAAAAGAAAGAAAAGAAAGAAACTAGAGAATGTGGAGAAGAAGAGATGGAGAAGAGAGAAAGAAGAAAAGGAAGAGATAGGGGGGTGGTAGAAAGGAGGGGAGGGAATGTGGAAGGTGAAAATAATGGGGAATGAAGAGATGAAAAATTGGATACCAAGATAAGGAGGAAAAAGGAACAATGGGAAATGTGGAAGGTGGGAGAGAAAGATATGGGATAATGAGGAAGGAAAATGGAATATGAAATGGAGGAGATAATAAGGATATGAGGAAGGAAAAAAATGAAATGATGAGATGATGAATAAGAAGAATGAAGGAAAGACAATAGAGATTGGAAGAGGGAAGGGAATGGAGAGGTGGCAAAAAGTGAGAAGAAATGGTGAAGAAGAGACAAGAAGGGGAGGAAAGAGAGAATGGATGATGGAGGAGATGAGAGAAGAAGATTAGGGAAAAATAATAGGATGGTGAAGGGAGAGGAAGATGAAGAGGGTAAAAAGGTAATATTGAAGAGGAAATGTAATGGGATGAAGGGAAGATGGAGAGGTGGGAAGAAGTGACAAGAAAGGGTAGAGGAGGAGAGGAAAAGAGGTAAAAGAGGAATGGATGATGGAGGAGGAAATGCCAATGAAGGATGTTAGGGGAAGACCAACAATAATTATTGTTGGTGAAAGATGGGGAAGGAGTGGAAAAGAAATGGAGAAGGATGAAGAGAGTGAGAAAGGTGATGTGGGGATAATTAACGAGAAGATAAAGGTGATGTGGGAGGATGGATGGAGAAAGGACATGTTGGCCATGGTGGGGATGAGGAGCTGCAGGATAATGAACTCTCCTTGAGAGGGATCCTCAAGTAGGATTCACAAACTACAATGAGATCAAGTAGAATTCCCAAACCAAAAATTGCATTAGAGATAGTGTTCATAGATATTAACAGATTTCATGGATTTATGGATGATGTTAATAGATGTCATCCTTAAAAGTAAACATATGGATATAGATGGCATAGTTTGAAATTAGATATGCAAGAATGTGATCTTGATAAAAGGTGACCTTATCGAGATAAATGCCACATAATCGTAGCAAGGAGCATATGGGAAAAATGAAAATGCTTGAACCGGATGGAGAGGTAAAAAGAAGAGAGAGCATTAAAGGCATTGCACTTGCACCTAATGATATCCAAAAGTAAGATGTTAACACATAACCAATGATAGTTAGTTATACCAAAGATCAAGAGGGAAATATGGATGAAATAATCTCATAAACCTAATGTCGACATGACAAAGGGGTTTGAGATGTAACTTGTACGTGGGAAGAGGGTTCTCCATAGGTGGGTGTTCCTAGGACTATGCCCAACTCTAGGAAGGAGGAAGATGCAAATTGATCAATGTGGGAAGTTTGCAATGTATATGAGAAAGTTGATCGATGCGGGAAGATTTCTTAGGATGTTATGATATATAGAAGGTTGATCAATCAATGTGGGAAGCCTTTCTTTGCCATGATATAATAGAGTAGCCATCCTTCGAGGGTATGGTCTACTTTTTCTTTTGCTTTTGGATTTTTGACTTTTTCTTTTAGATGGAAAGATAAGATATGCATGATAGTTGTCCTTTGGGGGATCAATCTATTTTTATTATATGATTTTTATGAACAACTTTCCTTGAGGGATTAGTCTATTTTTAGATAAGATAACATGAGATAGGAGCATCCATAATTTTGACTTTTTTTTTTTTTTTTTTTTTTTTTTTTTGATGGGGAAGAGTTGGGTATAGCTAGGTAGACCACTTAGGAGGGGATGATGATTGTACAAGTGACACCCCTGGACCCTTAGCATGGTTTCAATAGGTAAACAAGAAGGTGATGGGTGTAATGATCATGGAGTTCTCACCAAAAAGGGAGAACCTATCCATAAGAAAAATGCTATGGATAGAGCTATGGTGCCCATATTTAAGGTCATGTCTAGGAAGTGACGGTAGACCACATAGTTCCATATCATTACAATGATAGATGGAAGGGCTAATGATGGAGGAATGATCTAAAGATATGACTAAGTTCTCATTGGTAGGTATGCTAACAATAGAATGGTCATGTAAAGTGCAATGCATTAAGAGGTTCTGCTTCCGGTTTACCATCAAGGAAGCCAAAAAACTTTCCATGTAATGTCTTGATTAAAGTCACATTCAAAATAGGATGAAATCTTGATAGGATGATGAGATAGATGACATAGAAGATTGAAGAAAAAACTATGTGCTACCCTTAAGGAAGCAAAGAAAATATATGTCCCTAATGAGAGGTGAATAGATCCACTAATGAGTGAGCTTAGATGGTCCCCCAAGAGAGGGATAAATATGACCATACAAGGTGGATTTTGGATGGGATAAATCCCCAAAAAGGGAAAATTGGATAAGACGTCATGAGATAGATAAGATGAAACCACAAAATGCTGGATAATCCTTTGGCAAGAAAGTGAGGAAGTGAAAAAATGTGTCCCAAGAAGATGAAAAAATGGCCACAAAAGTGGGCTTATGATGAAAATATGGGCCCCCAAGGGGAGGCAAAAATATGGACCACCCCAAGAGAATATGGCCACAAGTGTGGATTTTAGATGAATATGGTGCCCCAAGAGAGGCACAAATATGGCCACAAAGGAATTTAAACTTAAAATGAAAAAAAGGTCCCTCAAGGGAGAGACGAATATGGCCACAAGTGTGGACTTAAGATGAAAATAAATGGTCCCCCAAGAGAGGGATGAGTAGGGCCACAAAAGTGGACGTTAAAATAAGATGAAGACTTGGACAAGATTAATTTGGATTTAAGATTGGATGAGATTAAATAAAGTGATGTCAAAAGTGAAGTCCCCCAACATCAAGGGATTTGTATGGATAAGAGATGAATTGATGTGGAAGGGATGCTCAAGGATGAGGGGAGGATGTCCCCTAGTGAGGGAGATTATATTAGATGTAGATGAGTTAGTGGATGTCGAAGGAGTTTAGATAGGATTGTTTTGGATTTGGATTGGATAAATGGTTGGAGACCACAAGGGTGATTGGAAAGATAAACAATATCGATGAACAATGGAGGACCTTCCTTAGGAGGAATGTCATGTGCAAGGAGAGATGTTAAGGGATGATGTGGATGGAGGAATCTGGGAAACCCGATGGATGGGATATGAATTGGATTAGATGTAGATGGAGAAGGATGTTCCCCCTGAATGAGGAAATCATCTTTCTCAATAAGGTTATGGATGATTTTCTAAAAGGCCTTACAATGTTCAATGTCATGGCAGGGTACGATGATAAGCACAAATGCAATTGGGATTGAACCACGATGGCTTTGGACTATGTGGATTAAAATATTTAATGGGAGGAAGCATGATGGCAGATATTTGAATTAAATGTTGAAGGATGTTTGCGTAGGACCCAATCAAAGTGTCATGGGGAAGGTAACTCTTGTGGGTTTTGATAGAATATTTTGGCTTGGAGTTAGGGGAAGAAGTGGATGTAGATCGGATGGGTGAATTAGATGTCTTAAAAGACAAATCAATTTTGAGAGGAGGGTTAGATTGTTTGGATTGGGATTTATCATTATGAGGTGTATTAGATGAAGGGATTGACCTAAAATAGATGTTGTAACATTGGATTGTTGAGAAGAGGGAAGACTGACTTCTTATGAGGGATGTAAGAGACTTTTGGGGATGTTTACCATGAGCCTTAGATTTTGATCGAGAAAATTTACCCTTGGCAGGGATGATAATAATCTCAACTGGAGGATCTAAAGATTGTGGTGTAGGGTGGATATTGATGGAGAAAGAGGTGTTTGTATGATGTGATTAATAAGGTCTATGTGAGATGTGGATTGTGTAGGATTTGGATTGGCCAATGTGGAAATAGTTGGTTTTGTAGTGGGAGGATGAAAACCATTTGTGTTTGACTTAGGTGGAGGTGTTTGTTCCATAAATTTTCAAGGGGTATCATCGATATATTTGCAAATCAAGAGGATATGAGGATGTGTGGATATAGACATTGTAGAAGATTGGTAAAATGGGTGATGTGGCCATGGGAAAGGATATATGTATAGGTGATGAAGATGTCAAGGTAGGGGTAAGTGGATTTGTTGATATGATAGATATAGGGGTAGTTGGGATTGATAGGGAGGTGGGCATAATTGGGACATTTGGAGATGTAAGTGATGTAGTGATAGGTATGTTTGATGTAGATGTGGTTAAGGGGTTGAATATGATAGGTTGGGGCATGATAGATGTGGATGAAGTGGTATGTATAGTCAAAGTTGATGTGGATGTGGTAAAGGTAGGGATAGATGTAGATGTGGCCACAAATAGTTGATGTGGTGGGTAAAAAAAGTGTAGAAGGAGGAACTAAGGATCGACTCTAAGGATGGTATAATGGGTAAAGGTGGAATGGATGTAGGTAAGGTAGTCAAATCCAATGAAGGGGATGTGGTAATTGATGGAGTAGATATGATAGGTAATGAAGTAGATGTAGGATTAATATCGGGTGTAGAAGTAGGTGGGAATGGTTGTTTCATAAGTGTCTCGAGGGGTAAGAATGATATGTTTGTGAATGGGGTTGATGTGGTAGGTGTGGATGTAGGAATAGGTAGGTTCTAGAGATAGATGTAGGTATGATTGGTGTGGTTGTGGGTATAAGTGTTAATGGGTTTTTAGATGTAGGGAAATGTCCAAGGAGGTGGATGCGATGACGATGAAGGAGGGGAAGTTGTGGATGGGATAGGATCTTGGTCCATGGTGTGAAGAGTGTTTATAGTATGAGCATTGGGTGCTTGGGTTGTAGTGGTGGTGGTTTGACTTGTCGGTGTGTGGTTAGGGAATGGTTGTTTAAAGACCTCTAGTGGTTGATTTGGAGGTGCATTGGGGTTGTCTACTTGGAGGTCACCTTGATCAATGAGTCTTTGGACCAAATCTTTAAAAGTTTGACATTTCTCTATGTCGTGTCCTCGACTTGGTGGTATTTTCAATAATGGTCTTCATGATACCACATTAGGTTTTGGTCTTGATTCATCAAGTGGTTGGATAGGAGGAAGTGTGATTAGATTTACCACCATCAACTTATCAAATATTGAACTATATGATTCTCCCAAGGGGGTGTAGTTGGGTGTTGGTCGAGGGGCTCGTTGTTGAGGCCATGTGCTAGATGTAGGTGGATGAGGACTTAACAACCATGCATTGGCCGCACCCTTAAATGTGTCATTATGTGTGGATGGTTTAGTAAATTCATGTTTAGGTTTGTTTCGATTTTAGTTTTAAATGGCCTTGCTCAAGGGTGCATATTTCAAGTTTGTGAGCCATGGTGAAGGCTTCATCAAAGGTTTGGAATGATTGGATTTGCAAGGTAGATGATATATGCTTCACACATGAACATGAGAAGAGCTCGATGAGTTTGGTTTATGGAAGAGAGAAGGATAGTTGGTTTATAATAACACCGTGCCATCATGTGAAAAAGTCCGTGATGGACTCATCTTCAAACTATCGGATGGTGTATAGGTCAGTGATAGTGATTTTTGTGCAATGTTGATCAAAAAGTGTTCTAAGAACAATTGCATGAGTTGGGTGAAGGAAAATATCGAGTATTGAGGTATACTATTGTACCAGTCTAACATGGGACCAGCCAAGGACATGGGGAAAGTGTGAAGCATTAGGTCTTGATCATGTGCAATAAGATAACATGCATGTTTGAATGCATGAAGATGTTGTTGGGGATCTTCCTTACTTGTTGAACTTAATGAACTTAGGAAGCTCCCAATGAGGAGGGTAAGGTTTGATAGGAACTGATGGATGAATGTAGTTCATTACAGATTTGTTCATAGGATAAAGTAACCTTGGGTGCCAAGGTAGCGGCTTCTAGACTAGCCAACCTATTCATAAAAGTGTGAATAGGATCATTCGATGTGATGATAGGTTGGGATTGGATTGGTTGTGTGGCATGGAATGTAGCTTGTAAGGTTGATATGTTTGTTTGTGGATGTGTGGGGTTTGAGGAACCATTTGATAAGGGTTGATTAATTTGTGGATGTGTGGGTGTTTGGGAATCATTTGATAAGGATTAATATATGTCATGGGTTGAGATTGGATAAGTTGTTACAAAGGTTGATGTTGAGAAATAGGGACATGATGTGATTGTTGGATTGAGCAAGTTGTTGTGGTAAATGATGAGTGGGGATATGAGTGTTAAGAGGTTGAGATGGTTGGAGCATATGATGGGTAGGAATGTAAGTGTTAAGAGGTTGAGATGGTTGGATAGGCATACTAGTAGCAGATGGAATAGAGTTGACATAAAGTGACATGGGTGGAATAGATCCACCAATTGAGTAGATTGATAGGATTGAGATATTGTGGGAGATTTACGAAGTAAGAAGTCATAAATGGGGTTAGAAGGAGGTCCAAGAGTTTCTAAAGGAGTCGGAGATGGGGGTGTAGTTGGTCTAGAAAGGTTGGATTGATGAGAGATATGAGGATTAGTTTCAAGATAGGGATGATTTTGGATGACATGGTCCTCATGAGGCGAGACCATGGAGACAAGGGTTGGGTAACCAAAGGTATGGTCTCAAATTTAGAATCTTGTTGGGAGAGATCATTAGAGGAAGGAATGTCATTGGATGGAGTGGATTGTTGTGTTGTTTTGACCGAGAAAGAGTGACAATAGGCATGAAATAGATGAACATTTGTTTATGTAATTTGTTAACAAACAAATCAAGCAACAAGTTTCTTATCATCATGATTAATTAGAAGATGTGAAAAGAAAAGAAAAGTGGATAAATGAAGGTACCTAAGGAATGACAGTCTAAGGCTGGTTTCCGGTAGTTTTGGCTAGGGAAGTCTTGGGGTGGCTTCTATTGGGTGGTGAAATCCCAAACAATCAACTAGGTAAGGAGATGTTTTGATGTGTTATTTAGATGCGTGAGTTTTAGGTTGTGTGTGATAGGATGTGAGATGCAGCAAGTTAACCTCCTACTTAAACTATGTGATCAAACAAGATGCAAAAAAAAAGGTTCTTTTTAAACGAACCAAAGTGTGATCTTTTGATGAGGACACACACAGGAAAAGGGAAGTTGTGATACAAAAGGAGAAAATAGGGAAAAAATGAGGAATACCTAGATAACACATTTTCTTTTTATCTGACCGTACATGATAACGACATGTTGGAAAACGGTAGTCAGTGACTAGGAATGTCCAATGACCCTAAAGTTACACCATTCATGAGTAGAAAAACAATGGAAGAGCGTGGTGAAATGTATTTGATATGTGTTTTTGTTTTAAAAATTGGTATTTGATGGCTTAAGGTGGTGGTTGCAACATCATTAGAGTTCACCTATAAAATGAATAACACAATTAGTGCACGTGGTCAACAAAATAAGAAAAAAATATGGTGGTCTTAATGACTTTGTGTGTTGAAAAGGGGCTTTATTAGAGAAATAATAAAAACAATTATTCTAATTAATGTGTTTAAAAAAATGCCTAAGTGAGAAATGTGTACGATTAGTCACTTATGGATAGGAAAACAAAAATTTGGTCTAAGTGAGGTGAATGCAAATAAAGACACGTTCTTGGAAATACTAATGAAGCATCATTATATCAAATTAACAAACTAATTAAACAAGGGGTATCATTGGCAAAGGTGGAAATAGTTGGTTCTATAGTGGGAGGATGAAAGGTGAGGTGATGATCTAAAATAGTCAAAATTCTAAATAAAACTAATGTGGATTTGTTGATATGACAAATATAGGGGTAGTTGGTATCGATGGGGAGGTGGGAATAATTGGGACATTTGGAGATGTAAATGATGTAGTGATAGGTATGGTTGATGTAGATGTGGTTAGGGGTTGAATATGATAGGGTTTGGAGAAAACTTTGGTGTGAACAAACCAAATAAGTATAGTTGAAGTCGATGTGGATGTGGTAAAGGTAGGGATATATGTAGATGTGACCACAACAATGTGATGTGGTGGGTACGAAAAAAAAGTGTAGAAGGAGGAATTGAGATGGACTCTAAGGATGGTATAATAGGTAAAGATGGAATGTATATAGGTAAGGTAGTCAAATCTAATGAAGAGGATGTGGTAATTGATGTAGGAGATATGATAGGTTATGAAGTAGATTTAGGATTAATATCGAGGTGTAGAAGTAGGTGGGAAGTATCGACGGGTAAGAATGATATGCTTACGAATGGGGTTAACGTGGTAGGTGTGGATGTAGGAATAGGTTCCAAGATAGATGTAGGTATGATTGGTACATGGTATAAGTGTTAATGGGTTTTTAGATATAGGGTCAATGTCCAAGAAGGTGGGTGGATGCGATTTACGATGAAGGAATGGTTTTTTAAAGACCTCTAAAGGGCTGATTTGGAGGTGCGTTGGGGTTGTCTACTTGGAGGTCACCTCGATTAATGAGTCTTTGGACCATATCTTTAAAAGTTTGACATTTATCTATATCGTGTCCTCGATCTTGGTGGTATTTTCAATAATGGTCTTCACGATACCACATAGGTTTTGGTCTTGATTCATCCATTAGTTGGATAGGAGGAAGTGTGATTAGATTTACCACCATCAACTTATCAAGTATTGAACTATATGATTCTCCTGGGGATGTAGTTGGGATTTGGTCGAGGGGCTTGTTGATGAGGTTATGTGCAAAATTTAGGTGCAGATGAGGAATTAACAACCACACGTTGGCCATATCCTTAGATGTGTCATTATGTGTGGATGGTTTAGTAAATTCATGTTTAGGTTTGTTTGATTTTAGTTTTAAATGGCCTTGCTCAAGGCCGCATATTTCAAGTTTGCGAGCCATGGGAGGCTTCATGTCAAAGGTTGGAAACTGATTGGATTTGCAAGGTAGATGATATATGCTTCACACATGAACGTGAGAAGAGTTTGATGAGTTTGGTTTGTGGAAGAGAGAAGGATAGATGGGTTATAACACTGCATGACATCGTGGATGAAGTCTGCTTAATGGACTCGTCTTCAAACTGTCGGATGGTGTATAGGTCGGTGATAGTGATTTTGTGTGCAATGTTGATTGAAAAGTTTTCTAAGAACAATTGCACGAGTTAGGTGAAGGAAAATATTGAGTATTGAGGTATACTATTGTACCAGTCTAACACGGGACTAGCCAAAGACATGGGGAAAGTGTGAAGCACTAGGTATTGATCATGTGCAATAAGGTAACATGCATGTTTAAACATCGAAGATGCTTGGGATCTTCCTTGCTATTGAACTTAATTAACTTGGGAAGCTCCCAATGAGGAGGGTAAGGTTTGATAGATCCGGATGGATTAATCGTTACATGATTTGTTTGTAGAATAAAATAACCTTGGGTGCTAAGGGAGCGGCTAATCTAGACTAGCCAACCTATTCATAAAAGTGTGAATAGGATCATTCGATGTGATGATAGGTTGGGATTGGATTGGTTGTGTAGCATGGAATGTAGCTTGATAAGGTGGTTGATAAGTTTGTGGATAATGAGTGTTTGGGTAATCATTTGATAATGATTAATATATGTCATGGGTTGAGAATGGATAAGTCTACAAAGGTTGATGTTAAGAAATAGGGACATGGTGTGATTGTTGGGATTGAGCAAGTTGTTTGCAATAAATGAAAAGTGGGGATATGAGTGTTAATAGGTTGAGATGGTTGGAGCATATGATGGGTAGGAATGTAAGTGTTGAGAGGTTGAGATGGTTGGATATGCATACTAGTACTAGATGGAATAGAGTTGACATAAATTGATGCGGGTGGAATAAGATCCACCAATTGAGTAGATTGATAGGATTGAGATATTATGGGGATTTACGAAGTAAGAAGTCATAAATGGGGTTAGAAGGAGGTCCAAGAGTTTCTAAAGGAGCCGGAGAATGGGGTGTAGTTGGTCTAGAAAGGTTGGATTGATGAGAGATACGAGGATTAGTTTCAAGGTGGGGACGATTTTGGATGACATGGTCCTCATGAGGCGAGGCCATGGAGGCAAGCGGTTTGGGTAATCGAAGGCATGGTCTTGAATTTAGAATCTTGTTGGGAGGGATCATTAGAGGAAGGGATGTCATTGGATGGAGTGGATTGTTGTGTTGTTTCGACTTGAGAAAGAGTGACAATAGGCATGAAATAGACAAACATTTGTTTATGTAATTTGTTAACAAACAAATCAAGCAACAAGTTTTTATCATCATGATTAATTAGAATATGTGAAAAGAAAATAAAAGTGGATAACAAAGGTACCTAAGGAATGATAGTCTAAGGCTGGTTTCTGGTAGTTTTGGCTAGGGAGAGTCTTAGGCGGCTTCCTATTGGGTGATGAAATCCCAAATAGTGAACCGGGTAAGGAGATGTTTTGATGTGTTATTTAGATGTGTGAGTTTTAGGTTGTGTGTGATAGGACGTGAGATGTAGCAAGTTAACCTCCTACTTAAACTATGTTTATCAAACAAGATATAGAAAAGAAAGGTTATTTTTGAAAACCGAATCAAGTTTGACCTTTCAATGAGGACACACACAGAAAGGGAAATTTTAAAGCAGAAAGGAGAAAATAGGGGAAAATGAAGAATACCTAGATAGCATTGTTCCTTTTTATTTGACTGCACATGATAATGACATGTTTGCAAGTGGTAATCAGTGACCAGGAATGTCTGGGTACCCTAAAGGTGCACCATTCATGATGAGTGGTATTCCGTAAGTGCGTGGTGAAAGTAGTTTGAGCCGGGTATTTTTAAATATTGGTCTTTGACAACGTAATTGGATGGTCGCAACATTGTAGAGTTCACCTACAAAATAAAATAAGACAATTGGTGCACGTGGTCAACAAAATAAGAAAAACAATATAACGGTCTCAATGACTTTGTGTGTTGAAAAGGGACTTAATTAGAGAAATAATAGAAATAATTATTCTAATTAATTGTGTTTCAAAAAAAATGCCTAAGTGAGCAATGTGTACGATTAGTCACTTATGGACGAAAACAAAGGTGGTCTAAGCAAGGTGAATGCAAATAAAAACACGTTCTTGGAAATACTAATGAAGCGTCAATATTATCAAATTAACGGACTAGGTGATGATCTAAAATAGTCAAACTTCTAAATAAAACTAATTAAACCGCTAACTAAATTAAATTCACTAACTAATATCAACTTAATAAAAATTAAATAGATACTGACCTAAATAAAAATGAACTATACGGATTAATAAAAATGAACTATGCATTAAGGACATAATATAAATGTGAAAAGCAAAGGGCTTGCGGTGTAAGTTGTTACTCGCTGGGAGAGATCGTGAGGGGAAGGAGCGGGAGAGATTAGGAGCTGTGTGGCTGAGTGGGTATCTGTGTTGGCAGACAGAGCTTGAAGACTGGGAATGGACTATGAAGCTGAGAGCTCAGGGGAGATGTGTGTTTCCCCTTGCCACCATGAAGGTGCGTGTGGGCGTTGAGCAGCGAATAGATGGGAGCCATGTGGGTAGACCGAAGATCAGTCAAGTTTTAGTGTAAGATCTATCTATTTTTCCTCTCAAAAGACCCCGGGTTATGACACAACTAGTCTAGACTGAAATACACAACGAATAGACTGTTTATGATAGTTCTCATCTTTATCTATTTTGGAAGCCCACGTGGATAGACTGTTTATCTATATGATTCTCTTGTTTTCCACAAAATGAAATACACACCAGAGAGGTTGCAGACCTAATATAAGTTGTCTTTTATGAGATGTTCTTGCCAAACGTGGAGTGGAGACAATGTAGGTCACCTTTGGTTTTAGGTGGACGTGTGAGGGGTCGCAATTAGGGGATGTGTGAGGAGACGGGATGGGAGCTTGGCCGCAGGGGATGGGAATGGGTGAGCCGAGAGCTCGGGGTAGGTGGGTAGGGCTGTGGGTTGTGTTGAGTTGGCGTTGATGGAGAGATACGTGGAGGGGTCTGCGTTGAGAGGTGAGGGAGTTGGGTAAGGAGGTGATCGAGTGGGTCAATATGTAAGGAACCAACTTGGTCGAGCTGGCTGAGATGGGGGTAAGGGATAGGGGAATTAGGTGGGAGGATGGACAGTTTTGGGGGTAATAATATCTTTTTATTGTATTTATTTATTTATTATTATTATTATTTTTAATAAAAATAAATACAAATATTTATACTATTTATAAACCAAAAAGTATCAAATTTTATAAACCACAAAAATTGTTATAAACCACAAAAATCATTATAAACCATGAAATGTAAACGAAATTAGTTTTGAAATCAACAAACTAAATTACTAAAGCTATAAGATGACGATGATGATGCCACCTCCCGACAATATCATAAACCTACAAACAAGTGTTAATACAACGAAAGGGAAATGAAAACGTCAGAATCCATTACGAAGCAAGCAACATATCCACCGCTACTGCAGTCTTGCACAAACAACCTAAGACAACACAGAGAAACAATACCTCCCACAACACGAGAAACAATACCTCCCACAACATGAACATTAACCACAAAATACCCTATGGAACGGAAAATGAAACTACAACAACAAACACTAATAGGAAAACGATAGATAAAGAAACGAGTTACGAAACCAATGATAATAACTCGTGGGAGGGTCCCCCGGGAGTGCCGAATATTCAAAGATGTTTTTACCTTTCTACTGAAATTAATGTAGTGAAATAATAAAATAAGACCGACCTCAGAAGAAGCAGGGTTTAAGGTACTCGAAGAGATGGATGATGATGTTGATGGATGAAGTATCCTTCCTTCTCTTTCCAATGGAGGAACTTGCAGATCGTAAACACTTGGAAGAAGATGGGATTAGACAGATATATGGCGGATTTCTGTCCAAGGCCAGTCCCCGGAATTCAATAGACTTCCTTGCAAGGGTGTCAATCCATGTTCAAGAAATTAATCTGATAATGATAAGATAACATGTAGAATATGATATAAAATGGAAGTTGAAAATGCCGATATATAACGAAAGCACATGTCTAATCAAAATAGATGTAAATAAACCAAACCTATACGACTCAACGATGAATTGGGTTGGATGCGAGGAACTCGCAAAACATACCTGCAAACTTTCTGTTGTAGATGGAAGGATGCCAAGAAATGGGATTACTAAGGGGATCACAAGGGCATGAGGATGGTATGATGATACAAGTAGAAACACAAGGGCATTATGATGATATGATGATAAGTGGACTCACAAGAATGTCATAGTTTTGCTATCACTTCTAGCTTCTTCAAAAGGGAGGGGGAAGGCTTCTATTTATAGCCTGAGGAAGGGGGGTTAATTTGGGTAATCCTGATTATGAAAAATTACCCTGATTAGGTGAGTGGAAATTACTTTTGAATATTAAATTCAAAAGTGGATTGTCATATGGATTATCTTTGAATATTTAATTCAAAGGTGGATTGCATGTGGATAATATTTGAATATTTAATTCAAAGGTGGGATTTGATGTGGATTATATTTGGATATTTAATTCATTAGTGGGATTTGATGGATAATTGTTGAATATTAAATTCATAAGTGGGATAACATGGACCACTTTTGAATATTAAATTCATTAGTGGGATGACATGGACCACTTTTGAATATTAAATTCATAAGTTGATTTAAAAGGGATTAACCAATTGATTAATATTGATTAATTAGATATGTATTTTGGTGGGAAAATGAATTCAAATAGAATTAGGAAGCAAAAGAAATTTGAATGGGAAAGCCTAATGCAAAAAAGAGTAGACATGGGGTAAAGTGGAGGAACGACACCAAAAATTGGTGTTTACATTTTTATAATTTTTTATCTTGTTGGAAGTTCCCATAATATTAAATATAATATATGAGAGTTACAAGAGTAGGGGTGACTGGAATACTCATGGTCCCAAAAAAATCCATGAGGGCACCACAAAACGCCCAAAGGGCCAATAGAGAACACCATGAGGGAAAACACAAGAATTACATAAAACTAGAGAGCATTAAGCATGTGTTGCCACTCCGAGAGGAGGAGGAGGAGGATCATCCTGAGGAGGGATGAAAGCTCCACTCGACAAATTAGAGGAAGGAAGATCAACCTATTAGCCACCTTGATCAGAATTTGCATTTGCAGAGGCACCATAATTCCCAACTAGGGGGCGAAGATCCAAAAAATGTTTGAAATCCATCCGGAGGAGAGGCTCGAATGCGGAGAACATGCCACCACTTTCACCCGTGGAGGAGGACTCTAGCTTGACCCCGACGAGGATAGAGCTAAAGGTCGACTCCAAGGAAATGCAGAGCGGTGGTTGCGAGAGCAGATCTGCGACGTGGTCTTGTGGAGGTAGCCAACATGGAAGAGATGGTTGAGGTGGTGGCAATAAAGGGTTAGGCGGGAAATTCCTAAGGTGAGCAAACTCCAGAGAATTTTTTTCAGCTTTAGCTTGAATCTGTATGCACATTGTAGACAAAAAAGCCACTTTATCATTAGTGGAAAATAAATCAATTGTTTGATCACTCTGGAAAATAGTAGTTTTACAAGATTTCCAAATTTAAAAGAGAATATATGATCTAAAAAAATGCCATAGAGTATCAATATAAGTAGGCCAAGAACTAAAATCTCCAAACAATGCCATACACCAATGAAATAATTTATGGTGGTAAAGCTGAAATAGCAAATGAATCCAATACCAAATGACTTGAGAGCACAGAACAAGAAAAAAAAATGCTTAAATGATTCAAGTTGAGAGCAGAAAGGGGAATTTAAGATTGGGAATTCCAATGTGACTAAGACACTCACCAACAAGAAGACCCTGATAGATAAGGCACCATAGAAAATGGTTGACTTTAGGTTCTATTAAAGGGTTCCAAACATGGGAAATTTGATGAAGCCAAGTATAAGGGGCAAATTGCAGACCCCGGTGGGCATTGAGTTTGGAAATGGAAGGTGAAATAGGGCTTAATAGATGGTAAATTATGTTAGCATTATAGTGTAGAAAGGCAATATCATGATTCAACCGCCAATCATATAACCATGCAATTATAGGTTTAAGTCCTAACTTATGAAGTGTGACATCCAACATCAACTCTTGAAATATGTGGATAGATTGAAGGTTCAAATTGGAAATATTGAATTTCATCTTGAGCTCAAGGCCAGAAATCATGTCTCTATGGGAAACCAAATCTTGAATGGTGTGAATCCCCTTTCAAGATAAATGGAGAGATTTGATGCCCAAAGTTTTAGCAAGCGGAATACTATCTTTCATGATAATGGGAAACCACCAAACATTCTAGGAATTGAAAGAGAGCCCGATGTGAAAGCCATCACCAATCCAATGTAACAACGATTTCACTGCTTTAAAGGACTTTCATATGCTTTTGGCAACGAAAGTTCTAGTAATCTTGACAGTTCCTTGGTGATAATTAAAGTATGTAACCCTATATTAATCCAACATATTTTTCTTAAGGGAATCCTAAAGCAATAAAATGGAAAAGCATTATTTTCTAGGCTTGATTACCCGAGAGACAACACACCACCGATTTAGAACATAAAGTAATGATTTACATGTATACATCAATAATAACCATGACATCTTAATCACGGGGCGAGACAACAAACCTCTTAAGCGACATGACGAAATCCAAATTGAACCATAAATTTTACACAAAGGTAGTCCGGAGAAGCTTGGCTAGTTTGGAAAAGAAAGCCCGAGATGGAGACCAAAAAGAAAAATAGTAAACATTGGCAGCTATAAGAATGTTGGTGTTGTTGGTCGTCAAAAGAGGATCTCAATGAGAACAACAGTCAGTGGGACAAGAAGTCCCTCCTCTTTGATGGGAGAGGTTCCCTTATTCAAAAGCAAAACCTATTTACATATGTACAACGCATAGCTTCAATGTGGAACTTGGATATCATGAAATCGTTTTGAAATAAAATAGATCATCAACACGAAGGTACAAAGGAATGAAGATGTGAAAATGAGCGAGAAAGGCATTCTCAGAATTATAGATGACAAAATAATTTCTTATATGTGCGTAACATGAATTGGAATAAGACCATTTGTATTTGAATTAAATGAGATGCAATTGAAAAGACACTTGGTTCTAGAAATAACATCTACAAGAATACAAAGCTTCTTGACATAATGTAGACAAATGATCTAATGATACTCAACAGACAACCATGAATAAAGAAATCAGATAGACAAAGAAAGAAAATCCTTTTGTATTGATTGCTTTACTATTTCTTACACTTTCAAAAATAAGCCAAGTTCCCCCTCAAAATGGTGTAGGGAGACCATTATATAGTTTTACAAATCAGTTACACTTTGTAACTACTTCTTTAATTAATGTTCTTTAGTTAAAGGGATGCTCAACGCAAAACCCCAACTAATTACAATAAGTCTGAGATGAGAAAAGAAAGAGGGAGAGAATTCAGGAGGAGAAGACAAGTGTTCATGATTGAGAAGGGCCCACTGACTTGAGGATCCGCTGTCTAAACCTTTTTAAAGCCTCTGCTATGTCTCTGCCACGTGGAACTGATGTGTTGGCAGCGGACTGGGTCCAAAATCGAGACATTTCTCCATCTCTTTGTCGAATTTGACGTGTGTATGGTAATCCTTGCTCGCTTCTTCAATAGCAGACTGGAGAGAGCAGATTTCCTTCATCTTTTCCTTGGTGATAGAATCCTCTTTGAACATATTTTCTTTGACAAAAGCTCTAAATTGAGCTTTAATTTCCGTGAGGAGAGAGGCACACCTGAGGTCTCATCATGGAGGTGGCATCGAATATCCTTAAAATTAGATACCACCAAAGTCTTGAAGGCCTCACCCTTCCGCCACCTATTTCTCAATTCTCCCAAAGCCCCCTCCAACACCTTGAGTTTCCATTCCACACCTTTGTATGCCCATGATTTTGACAAATTATCTTTTGCATCATCAAAGACCTTTCTTGCCATTAAAATATTTTCATCTGCCCCATAAGGTGAAGGTCTACTATACAGCTACTCCGAGTTTGAGCTCTTTATCTATATTTCCAATGGTGGAGGAGAGTTTCTATTACAGATTATTTACCTTCTCATTGAGTTTGAAGGCTTCACCAATGAAATTCAACCCTGCAACAAGCATATCATCCACCATGGCCTCCATAGCCCTTCCATAGATGGAGTACCTGTGTATATCCTTGATACTCTGGACTTCGTCTTGGCTAAGGATCACAGGTGGTGGAAGAGTAGTTAGTGGGTGGGGTCTAAAACTTTATCTTTGGATAGCAGTGACTTGATGAAACTTGTAAGAACCTGAGCCTGCTCTTCTAGCTGCTCTATAGTTTGTTTCCCTTTTCCACTATCACAATGACCACAGTGTGTTTCTTGAAGATTGTGAATCTCACCTTCAGGGGTGGACTCTCCCATGGAGATCCTCGAAAGCTCTAGATCGAGACGCTTGCAAATCCTCGTTGCAGCACAACCTTGGGCTTGACTATCTCCGAGAATTGCTGACCCTAAGCATCAAATACTATTATTGAGGTGCTCCTGGGTTTTTGGCGGGAGCGGGAGGGTAGTGCCCAATAAGGCCACCACAACATCAAAATTGGGTCCTGAGATTTGAGAAGAAGACTTCCTCTTCCTACTATCAACAAAAGGTTGCACCCATGCAAAAGAGGAGGAAGAAGAAGGGGGCAAGAGGACCGAGAGAAAGGGAACTCATGGCACTCAAAGTGTGCACTGTTGTTGCCTCTAGTTGAGATATGAGTGGGGCATTTGAGGCTTCTGGTACAGAGGAGTCAATGGTGCTTGGAAGCTCAGTGCTTTGAATTTCTTTCTCTATATCCATTGGGGCTTCTGAAGCACCTACAGAGACTGGCACTTCACTCTCTTCACTTTCACTAAGAACAATAATGTTCTCTAGTCCTGAGGGCAATTCCGAATGCTTTATCAGGGGATCCTCTTCAACAGGATCCCTCTTGACCTCCTTGACCTTCTTCTGATACACTTGAGTGGATGAGGAAGGAGTGGAGGATGTAGGCCCTTTAGTTGATGAGGCAAGAGGAGTCTCATGCAGTACTTTTGAGAACTAGGTGTCTCTGTGCCTCCTTCCTGGTGTTGAGGTGTCCTTGGAGGGGTACTCTCTGAATGCTTTCTAAGCTCGCGAACTCTTTTGTCAAACAGATTTTTGTTCTTACTAGGACGGGGGCTAGGATTTCATGCCAGATCATCCTTCTCTTTTTGAACCAATCCAAATCCTCCAAGGAGTGTGTTTGATCAAGGTATCATATTCATATGATAACAAGTCGGAGTTGTCATCCTGGAGCCCTTCGTGAATTTGATACAAGTTAAGCTCCTAAATCAGTTGAAGAAAACTGCCATAATGTCTCCTCCTTGCCTCAAAATAATCAAAGCAAGTCAGTCAATAGTCTTCTCGTATCTCCCCTATGATGGTAATTGATTCCGAGGTCTCATCAATAAATTTCTTCAAGTCAAAACAAGTTCTTGGCCTAAAGAAATGGACAAGTGATGGGAGTTAGGGCTCTCTCTATGTTTTGTGCATCCATAGACGCGTCTTGCAGTGTAGTTTCCCAAAGATATGGGGAAGTGCGGACCGGTGATTTTCTTATCCCTGCAGGTTCGTGCAACTTCATGTTGCTAGGGTATACATCGAGATAAGAAGTCATGTAAAAATTCTTGGTTTTTTGTACATTAGGCAGACAAATTTCTACCAAGTTCATGCTTGACGATGATTTCGCCCGATTGATGTTCCGAGTACCCTCACACACCATGTTGATAAGTGGGCACATCCATAAATGGAACTCATTGCTAGAGGGTAAGCCCATGACTCGAGCTAATTGTTGCGGCAGACTCACAGACACCCCTGGATGCAGATCAGGCTTCTAGGTTGATCACTCTAGCATCCAGTGTGATTGCACAACATGGAAACCTCTCTCCAAGCATGGGGACTTGTGAAACTGAGAGAGGAATCTCCAGATTAGAGGCTGGTTCCTCAAACTCCTCTGATTTAGATCTATATTTTGCAAAACTACAGAGGTTTAGATCCTAATCCTATTCTAACTTGCAAGGAGACAGGGGTAGAAGTGCAAAAATTGAAACTAACTAAAGATGGTGATGCACCAAAAGGAGTGGTGAAACATATTTGTCATGCAAATAGACACAGACCAAAGTTCACAACATAAAACATACACAGACTGATAATGTATAATTTAGTATCTGAAATCAAGCAAATAATACAAACAGAGGATTGAAACCCATTCACAGAGCTTGCATTATCATTTCAATGTCAAAACACGCATTACACCCTCAGAGAGGTAAAAGAAAACTGTTACAATCCTTGGAGAGGTCTGATCCTTCATCAATCACTTGTTGGCGGTGAAAGAAGAAGTCTGCTATGCCCAAAAATGTTCCCCCTTTGGAATGAGCCAAATCTGGCTTTTTACATTGCATGGGTCGAACCCAGGAGACAGAAAACGTACAAAGGCATGGGAGCCCATTCTTTCTTGACTGCAGGTGCATTAAAACGGCATGGGGGACCTTACAAACCCATACCCTGTCACTTTGACCGGATTACAGGAGAATGCGACCCATTCTGCATTAAATCTGGTCGCTGGAATGTCATTTCTGGCCATGAACATGTGTCAGAGCCGTTTCTCGATTTTCTCCCTCCAGACTACTCCAAAATGCAAGATTGACCCGGAATCGTGTAGAGAATTTCACCAGCTTTCCGTTGATATAAAGAACGTGCAAATCTGAGCTTTGGATCGAAAGTTAAGGCGTCTCGAAGATTTAGGCACGTAATGGGGAAAACGCGTTTTGAAATCTTTCCCACGCTCGCCACTGGATGACACGTGGCACGTGCAGATTGGATGAGCAATTCTCTCTCCTTGCCTTTCGCGGGCTTTCCTTTTGAAATTTGCTTCAGGCCCTAGTGGGACACGTGACACTATCTCATTGGTTCGGGCCAGATTGCTCGAAACTTCGCCCTTTGACTTTTTGACTTTTTCCCCGTGACACGTGTCATGATTTCATTGGTTCTCAGCCCTGCCGGCTGTTTCGCGCCCTTCGCGTCCATTTGTCCCGGATGTCCCAGTGCCTCGTGGGACAAATTCTTCGGTTCGCCCGATTCGGCCGATTCGCGTCCTCGCGGCCCAGATGTCCCAAACTGTTTCCGGACTGTTTGTTCCCATTTCACCCGGTTCGGCCGGTTCGCACATTTTGTCCCACTTGTCCCACTTTGCTTCGGACTGTTTGTTCCCATTTCGGCCGAACCGGCCGGTTCGGGTATCTTTGTCCCAGATGTCCCAAAGCAGTTAGTGCGAAAGTTCTCTTTTTCGGCCGGATCGGCTTCTCGCGCCCGCGTGCCATCTGTCCCAGATGTTCCTGTTCTTTATTTGGGCGCTGGAGGCTTTTCGGCCGATCCGCGCCTTGACGTCCCAAATGTCCCAGTTGCTCCTAGGACTAGGACTTAGCTGATTTTCACAATTTTTCCTGGATCAACCTACTTGCCTTGCATGACCTTTTTTCGCATTTTCTCGAGCTTGTTCTTTTCGGCACCGGGACGGGGAGAGTTAGAAAATTTCCTGAAGGGACCCTAGAAACCTGATTTTTGCTCTGAATCAATCAATTTGCTTGGGATTTGAATATTCTGATGCATGTTATCAAAATTTACCCTGGGGGGTGAATTTTGGATAACAATTGGCGACTTCACGTGGGTCATTTGCTGCTAGATGAAAAGACCAGTTACTGAAGCAATCCATTGGGCATGGAGTCATCAAATATTCATTTTAGAATCCAAACTGACTCAGAATGTGCAAGGAGGAAGATGGAATGCCACCTGATGAAAGCAAAGACATGCTAAACATCTCCATGGACAGTAAGTTTGCATAAAGGCACTTAGGAAAACAAAACTAACCTACAAAGAAACAATGTGCACAAGCACTTGGAGGAAAGGAAATCTAATCTAATATTTGAGATGTAGTGAACCTCCCTCTAGAAGTTAATGCTTGAGATAGATTCCATTCTTGGAATCTGCAGTTCTTCACCATCCAATGAGGCCAATTGGAAAGCATTGTTGTTCTTGCACTTTGTGACCATGTATGGGCCACTCCAAATGGCATCAAATTTTGAATGCCTTCCTGGTTTTGCTCTGTCCACATCCCATTTCAACACTAGATCTCCTACTTGAAAAGATATATCTTTGGCCTTCCTATCAAAGGTCTTCTTGATCAGCTGCGAAAAGAAAGGAATGAAAGAGAGAGAAGAGAAAGAAGCAGATCCAAGAAGGAGAAAAGAAATGAATTCCAAAGCGAGAAGGTCGGAAGATCTATGCTTTTAGTTTGGTAGTAATGTGAGCCAAACCTACTTGCATAAATAAACAAAGCAATCTTGATAAACAAATGACGGAAAAGTAGATATGAATCTAACAGTTAAACACATACGAGATCTAACGTAAGAAAGATCTAATGTATAACTGACTATTGAGCACAAAGTCTGAATAATTGTATTACTGTTCTTTTCTGTTACAAGAAAGCTCAAAGTCTTTCTCTCCTCACTTCTATTTCTATCTGAAAAATGTTCACCTCCTTGAATACAACAAGTATTCTTGTATTTATAGAAGATGAGGGAGAGAGAAGGCAAAATGGAGCCAACCACTTATTTACAAGATATTTACAAAATATCCAAAAGTCATGTTGACTTTGACAACTTGGATGGATGACATCATCCCATGATGCAACATGGATGATGTCATCATTTGTGCCAACTTACTTCAGATACTACGAAAAGAAAGTCGGAGAAAGAGAGGATAAGAAGAAGAAGAAGAAGAAGAAGAAGAAGCTATTCATCATCATCATCTGTGGCCTAAAAGGGGTTGCTTTTTGATCTTAATCGGGAGATGAGATGTGGGCGAGCGCGGTATTCCAAGAACTTGCGATCATCGGCCCAAATTGATCTGTGATGGATCCTTGTGCCGTTCGCGATTGCTTCACAAGTTTCCGCTCATCATGAGCTTTTAGGATCTTGGAATAGTCTTTACCGCCTCGATTAGGGACCGATGAAGTCTCTACGGGCGGTAGGTTGTTGATGGATTCGATGTCGAACGTGACTTCTGGCCCTGTCCCTTGAGAAGCTATCTCCTTGAAAATCCGGATAGTGTCATCAGCTGATCTCAAGGTAAGGGAAGGAGTGAGCAACCCTGGAGTCATAGATAAAACAATTTTCTCCATTTGATGCATCGCATCCAGGGCCTCTTCCTTTACCTTGTCTATCTTTTCCAGAACAAATTCTAGCTGATCTATCCGATAGTCCAGAGTGGACATAGTTTTGTTGAGGGCCCTTGGATGGCCGAAGACTCCGAACTTAACCAGATCTTCGACTGAACAGTCGAACATTTGTTGGAAGGCTTCGTGCTGGAGTCTAGCATGCTCTAATTCTTCTGATATCGGGCCTGCTAATGCTTGGAGTTCCTTATTCGCCTTCTCGATGTTCAGGTATAAACTGATATACTCGGCGATCACCTTTTCACTATCTTTGAGGATCTGGCTCCTCAGCGAGAAACTTGACCATACCTTGCTCGCCGATTTTTGAATACTCATTAATCTTCTCCTGACTGAGCAGCTCAGGAGTCTCGGCAGCAGTTGTGGGAGGTGCACTTCCCATCTTCTGTAAGGCTTGAAGCAGATATTTGTTCTGCTCCTTTAGTAGCCTTTTTTCTTCCTTTGTTTCTTGAAGCTTTTCGCAGAGTGCATCAACTGCGGAAAGAGCTTCCCCCTGGAGACTTTCTGAGGATGTCCCCATTGTGACTTGGGTCACGGTGAAATCTGTTGGAGACAGATCTTCTTTCTCTTTGAGGGGGTTGGGGTATGCTATTTCCATGACTCTCTCACCTGCAGCGCTCTTTGAGAAGCGTGTAACCGGCTTGTGCTTCTTTGCTCCTTTAGCGGAATGGCCAGAAAAGTCCATCGGAGCGATGGGGACTTTCCTCTTTTGTTGGCTTAGCTGCTGAGAGATCCAAGCTGGTCCTATAGAAGAAGGACCAGAGACAGAGGGGAGCGGCAGCGGTAGAAGAGGGGAAAAACGTGGAGACACGCGGCGGCGGCATCGAAAGAATAGCCGAAGACATGCCCACGGGAGGAAGGGAAACATGACGAGAAGAGATAGGAAGGAAGGAGCTCGGAGATGAGGGGAAGAAATGGAAGAAGACAAATCAGCGAGGAGGAGAAGATAGATGAAGAGGCGGGGAAAGAGTAGAAGAAGAGAGGCGAGAGGACACAACCAAAGGAGTGGTTGCTTGAGTCACTCGAGGAGAGGAAGGAAGAGAAGAGGAAGGGATAGAAGGGACCTACGAAGTTGTAGCGGCCGACATCATCACAGGTGGATGGGCGTATAGGACTATCCTCTGTCGATTCTTTCTCTGGCGAATCCGAGTTATTACTTGTTCGGAGCTCACGAAGGAAGAGGACTTTGGGGGCTTCCTCTGAATGGTGCTAGGTTCACCTTCGGCACCTTTGCCTTTCAGTGACTTCTTTGACCTTGGAGGTGCGTTGCCCAAAGGGAAGTCGTGAAATCTACCCGAGGTAGATTAGTCCGTTCATGCGGCACCGATGCTCCGTTCTCGCATAGTTTCTTTTACCCTCTCCTCAATTGTTTGAGGAGCCTTGCTTCAATCGATGTCAGGAAGGGCCAATCATCCCCTTACGTGTCATTATACACTTTGTCTACTTCGTCTTCCGTGGTTTGGAAGCCTTTTGGGACAATGGCCACTCCGTATTGGATGATTTCCGTTAATGCCAAGCGAGTGATCCTTTCTTACGAGTTCTACCTCATGGAAGCGTCAATGTAGATATCCTCAATCGAGGGACATGAATTGGATCAAGCTTAGCCCTTGGTAGGCGGCCCCTAGGGTCGAATGTAGGCCTTCTTTGGGAAATCATGCTTTAGGTTGAGCAATTCTAGCTCGTGCAAACATCTCCTTCGCCTTGTGATAGTTGGAGCATGTGTAACGGCCTCTTGTGAGGGGAAAGGAGTTCCGCCCTTCTTTCTCTTGAGGCACTTTTCATGGTATGTGACGAGCTGTCTTGACAGTTCCAATAAAATCAGCTTTGGTCCAGCATACCTTGGTAGCCTGGTTGGCTCTCCCAAAAAGTTGGCAGCCCTTAGATAGGTGAACGTGGGAAATTGGGTGAACAAGGCTCCCCATTTCTCTGTGACTGCCACTATGTTCTTTGTCGTCCGGCTATGAGTCAAATTTGGCCGCAACATGCACATGATGTGATAGAAGAAAACATCATTGATTTTAGCAAATTGAGGGATACTATTCTCTAGTCTCAGCTCTGGATAGTAATCAAATATCTTGGCCTGAGGCCATACTCCACCGGTTGAGCCACAGGTAATCCCTTGCCGATCTTTGCGGCGTAGACTACATAGGAGTTCATATGAAATACTCCGGTTGTGGCAGGTATTGTTGTAGGCTGCTCGAGAGATGGTCTTCTTGATTATTTCACCCAGTAGCGCTGATCGGGCAAATTCTTATTCATTGTTTCTAGGTACCGCATGACATCCACTTATGGAAATAGTGGGCATCGAAAGCAGAAGACTCTGCTCAAGAAGGTGATAGAATCGAGTTCCTACGAGAAATCACTTCGGTGGATAGTGCGAGGCCACCCAGTCACTACCTTCTTATTCTTTAGGTAGACCTCATTCATTAGCTTGCATGCCTGGCCTTCGTTGTCTTCCCGAGGCCTTGATGCATTCTGTTGGCTAATGACCACGTAGTTCGGTGGTGAGGATGCAAGCATCAACTCAAAATGGCGGGCGGTGAGGTTTATGACTACCTCGCCCTTGCTTTATTCTCGACACATCTTGTGTCTTTGTTGAAGGATTGTGCTGGCAACCATCATAAACTCGTTATTCCACAGTGGCGCGAGGATTCCTCGGCAAAGTGCGAGGCACTTTGCCTATTAGTTTGTCCATCCATGGACTTCTTGTAACCTTTTGAGTTCTAAGCGAGAACTCATCCATGTCAATGTGACCCAATTGAGTCCGGACATCCATCTTTGCACTCGGCTGTGATTCGGGCATCGACCTTCGATATTTGTATTTCATTTCTTCTTACATTAGCTTTGCCTTTCCTCTTGGTTTGGTGGGCTTCTTGCAGCGTAGACATGTGTTCTTTCGAACTCATTGCTTGATCTGCACGAAGAAGAGAGACCCAATCAAAAAGGTTGAATTAGTCATTTGATCTTCCATTGGAAAGCTTAGCGGGAGGAGTTAGAGATTTAAAGGCTCAGGGCGCAGGAAAAATACAATTGGCAGGCCAAATAGATAAGGCGCGCAAGAAAGGAATGTTGCAGAGGTTATATTGGCGCCAAAAGCGCATGGCGCATGGATGAAGCAGGTTGCATTTTATAACAGGGCGCACGGGAAATGCGTGTTACATTGGGGTTCGATCGCCCTATGGCGCATGGAAAAGATTGTGTAACATGGGACGAATGATGCGCGAAAAAGGAATATAGCGCGGCGCATGGAGGGTTTACACAACATCATGTTACTGCATCGGAGGGTGCGCCAGCGCCTATGTAATCTTTATACTTGCGCGAAAAAGGCTTTTGTTGCATCGAAGCTGGGTGCGCTCTTTGGCGCATGGAAACATTATGCAGCATGGACAAAGGTGCGCGAAGGCTTATAGGAGGAAGCGCGGGTTTACACTTGGAGCATGCAAAGGGGTGCGCTCGGGCGCATGAATTTCAGCTGCAGCAGGATGGAAAGGTGCGCCATTTGGCGCGGATTTTGAAAGTATGTTGCAAGTCGGATAGGTGCGCGAGGGCGTATGCTGTCCTTTATTAACAAGGCGCGCGGTGCGCCTTGTGAAATACACTCTCAAACCTCTTTCTTTCTCTCTCTTCCACTTCAAAAATTACTTGGACAAGTAAGGTTTTCAAAAAATCTTGTAGACCAAGCCATTTTAAAACGACCCCTTTTCCGGCAGATCGGAAGAGGGAGGAGGAGGAGGAAAAGAAAAGAAAAAAAAAGAAAGCAGGGCAGGCACGGGGGAAAAGGCTCAAACACATTCAAACTTTGATGAAAACCAGGCCAGCAAGTTGGCACACACACACCAAAACCGGACAAAAACAAGCCCGAGAACAGAAAACATAGAATGGAGGAAGAGGAAGAACCTCTTACCTTAAAATATAGCAAAAATTCCTTGAGCGGGTCCACACTGATGAAAGTGCGAGCGAGGGTGACAAATCGAGAAAATCACGTGCTTGACAAAAGAATGAAAATGACATTGGCGCGCACGGATATTTATAGAAAAACTGTCATTCGTGTCGCCACCTGACCTTTTGAAATGGCGCATGGAAAAGCGGTTGTCGGCAAAGTAAAGCGTCGCCCTTTGGCGCATGGAAGGAAATGGCAAGAGAAGAATGAAAGCGCGCCTTTGCGCGCCAAGTCGTTGTCGACATGAAGTTATGTGCGCCCTTTGGCGCGCCAAAACTTGGTGTAACATAGATTGCGTGCGCCCTTTGGCGCAGAAGCGTGCTTAACATGGAAAACCATGCGCGAAAGGCTTTTAAGGGCGCATCAAAATTATGTTTCTGAGAGAAAATCATGCGCCTAGCCAAAAAAAAGGCTCAAAAAGACTAAGTTGAAAACTAGATTTCCGGGGAGGGATTTTACGGACGTTTGAGCGAAGGATCCTAACGAGGATCGAAACAAAATTTTCGGTATGGTTATCGGTAAAATTGCCCTTGTCAATTTTACGGGATAACGGTTGGCTCTTCTGGGGACTATCACTGAGCAAATTCGGGGTAGAGAATCCCGAGATCACATGTGCCTATCCATTGGAGTGCGGAGTCAAAAACAAAGGGGACCGGAGGAGAACAAAGAAACACACAAAAAGCGAAAGCAAACACACGGCAAAAAGCAAACACACAACAAAAGCAAAAAGCTATGCAAAGAAAGAAAAAGTAAAGAGAGCAAGCTCTACTTCACGAAGATCTTGAGATGTTGCCGTATAGGGAAGCGGGAGCTCAGCTCCATCCGGATATGAGAGATAGAAACTATTCTCTCCATTGAGTTGCTTGATTTTGAAGGGCCCTCTCCATAGGGAATCAAATTTTCCGTGCATGCCCTTTGGTTCTCTTCGCTTGTCCCAAAGAAGGACGAGATCTCCCACTTGAAAATCTCTCTGCTTGGCCTTCTTATCAAAAAGCCTCTTCACTTGATTCTGATGTTCGGTGATCCTGTCGACCACCTTTACTCTCTTTTCTTCAAGTTCTGCAAATACATGATTCTCTTTTCTAGAGAACTCTGAAAAGTTTCATCTTCGATTGCTCGTGCCAAGCGTAGAGCAGGAAGTTCGGCAGAAATGGGAAGTTCGGCATCAGTGCCATATAACACTTGAAAAGGTGACATGCCGAGAGATCTCTTAGGAGTAATGCGGTCCGCCCACAAAGCATCGTCTGAGACTTGTGCCACATCCGCTGATTTTCATCTACTAATTTCCGTATGATGGTCACGAGTTCTTATTCTTTGGATTCCGCTTTGACCATTTCCCTGAGGGTAATAATCCGAGGCATGTGCTAAAGTTATTCCATATTCATAGCAAAAACTAATAACTTCCCGCGAAGAGAAGTTAGAAGCGTTATCAGCAACGATTTTGTCTGGAACACCGAACCTGACGATGATATTTTCTTTGATAAAACTGCAAACTACCTCAGAAGTGGCGTGCTTGACAGGTATGGCTTCCACCCATTTAGTGAAGTAATCCGTTGCTGTGAGGACATAGCTATGTCCAGCACTCGATTGAGGATTGAGTGCACCAATAAAATCAATTCCCCATTGCCTGAATGGTTCATTGATAATGACCGGCCTAAGGGGAAGGGCAGCCAACTTGGGCTTGCCGACGAATTGTTGACAGGGTTCACACTTTGCCACCCAGGTAGCCGCATCTTGAAAAAGCGTTGGCCAGTAGTACCTAGCTCGAATGATCTTGTGTCTTTATCACGGAAGAAGAAAAATGGCCTCCACGAGGCTGAATTGTGAAAACTTTCAGCGGTTTTACTTGCTGGGGCTTGTCAACACATCGCAGGAAGACACCGTCTATCCCGCGCTTATATAAACCGTCATCCCAGATGACATACTTAGCTGCCCTGAGCTTTATAGCACGCTTCTCCTTTGCAGTTAGGTGCATCGGGCATTCGCCGTAGGTAAGGAAGAAAGCAATGTCGGAGTACCACTCATCACTGGTCGCAATAAATAGAACCAGAGGCAGAGAATCAGGCTCCTCTAGAGGGCTTTGCTCTTTGTCGGTATAATTCTCTCTTTCATCAGGATTTTCTGAACCCCTGTTCTCAGCCATTAGCTGACACAGGCCTTTACCCCTTACCAGCTTGGTGGGTTTAATATCCAGGTCATATTCCTGGACTTTTGCGATCCAATTCCCTCTCAAACTTCCTAACTCCTGCTGAGTTAGAATTGATTTCACCGCGGTGTCGGGAACCAGCACCACCGTATGCGAGTTCAGAATGTAATACCTGAAATTCTTCACCGCTTTGACAACGGCAAAGGCGTGTTTTTCCAGCTGAGTCATTTTCAACTCGTGAGGCTTGAGAGGAGAACTCATGAATGCGATTGGAGATTCAATATCCTCCGAGTTCTTTTGCATTAGGATTGCAGACACAGTATGTTCGGAGGCGTAACTATACATAATGAAGTTCTTGGAGAAATCCGGACATACCAGGACCGGTGCATGAGCAACAGAAGTTTTTATCTCTTCAAACGACCTTTTCCCCTCTTCACTCCATCTGAAAGTGGGTGACCCTTTCATCATGTTTAGTATGTGGCGGGTCTTCTCAGCAAAATCAGGGACAAAACGCCTAAGAAAGTTCACCTTTCCGAAGAAAGAATGAACACCATTCTTGCTTGTAGGCAGAGTAAGGCTTTGGATAGCCTTAACTCTTTCGGCATCAATCTTCGTTCCTTCTTTGCTAACCACATGGCCTGTGATTTCCTTGTAACCCCAAAAACAGACTTTTTGGGATTTAGGGAAATTCCATGTTCTCGGCACCTGGCCAATACTTGCTCCAAGTGATCACAATGATCACTTCGTAGTTTAGAGAACACGGTTAAGTCATCTAGATAAACTACGATGACTTTTCCCATCATGCCTTTGAATGCAAAGTCCATGGCCCGCTGAAAAGTGGCACCAGCGTTAGTTAGGCGAAAGGCATCTGCTTTATAGGCAAATGTACCCCATGGAGTAGTGAATGCTTTGTTTTGAATTGATCTTGAGGAGAGACTTCAATCTGATTATAGCTTGAAAAACCATCAAGCATAGACAGCATTTCCGATCCGATCCTTTGCTTGCTTTGAGAACTTGATCCATTATGGGAAGAGGGTAGTTGTCTTTCAGCGAAGCTTGATTCAAGTTTCGAAAGTCTACGCAGATGCGTATTTCACCGTTTTTCTTGCGTACCGGCACAATGTTCGCCACCCAAGTGCTGTGATGGATAGGGAAGATGATTCTTGCGTCCAGCATCTTCTGAATTTCGGCTTGAATGGTGCCCGAAATCTTGGGATTATAATGCCTTTGCTTCTGACGGAAGGCTTTGGCATCTTCTTTCAGCGGTATATCATGCTGAACGTCCTTTGGCTTGAAGGACTTTAAATCGGCATAGGACCATGCCAATACATCCATATATCTTTTCAGCAACTTGACAAATTTCCGCTTTTCTTCTGGCGTGCAACATTTCCCGATGTTCACGAATTGCGGGTGTGCCTCAGAACCTATATTGACTGGTTCTGTCTCTGGAGATGAGTCAGGATCATCTCGCCTCTTCTTTTTCACAAAACGATCATGTCTGTCAAACAGGCGCTCCAGAGAAACCAGGCCCTTTGGGATTTTATTTCCTTTAAGCTGACAAATGCCATCGTTCTCCTTTGTTTCGTGGTTTTATTTGTTGATTGATTCACGGCATGTGAGGTGGATCCTTCAAAATACTGACTCATCAAAATTTTTGATTTTTCTAGAAAAGCGATGAGGTGATTATCATCGTTGAATACACGCAATCTTGAGAGTTATGCAGCGCGCGCAGGCGGAAAACCACTGATATGGTGTATTTGCTCGTTTTCAAGCCGGGTGCGGGAGCATGAGAGATCTTTGAAAGCGACAGCGAATCAGCCATGTCGTTTTGGGCTCTTGGAATTGCCTCTATTGAAAAAGCGTCAAATTCCTCAATCTTTGTCCCATCTTGCATTACGGTAGTGCTGAGCCTTTCATTTTCACTTGGTAAATCCTTTTGACCTGATTTACTGACTAGCTCGGCATCACCTTGTGCCTTTAGATTTTTTATCCCTTTTTCTTTTGCGGCTTGCATACCGAGTAAGAGAGACTCATACTCAGCAGTATTGTTAGTATTGAAAAACTGCAACTTGAAAGAAAGAGGAATTACCTCCTCCTCAGGAGATATTAGCACGGCTCCGGCGCCACATCCACTAGTTGCCTTATTTGCCATCAAATTGCAAGGTCCAGACCTTATTAAGGTCCTTTTCTTGAACGAAAACATCCTTTGTATCCGCCTCGGTAGATAAGAAGTAGTTTCCCATCCCTGATGATTCAAAAAGGATTTGGGCTTTGGGGTCTTCAGAGCTAGTGACCAAGTATTTCTTTTGGGATTCTGGCTCCAAAGTTTGCATTACGCCTTTGACTGGAATTCTAGCTTTGGACCAGTCCATGTGAATTTCTCCACCAACCAGCTGCAAAAGCTCCTTCCAGTGAGAATTCCATGAAAGGCTCCGGAATGTCGGCGGACAAGGGCGGTCATTTTACTCTTTTATCGGGAAGGGCAAAGCGCAAATTGCGCGTCTTTGATTTGGCCAATCAATGGCACTTGCTTGGTTTCCAATGAGTAGCATCTGCCGAAAGGTTTGGTAAGAGTGAGGCCCAAAGCATGGGCGACTTTCGCCGGCATGACGTTATCGGAAGCTCCGGAATCAATTATCTGATTACTCAACTTATGCCATTGATTAGGAGGGAGAGATAGAAAGGTTCTATCTTGCCTGATGCGGATGTTGAAGCAACATTTATATGGGATTCAGGGGGAGTGGAAAGGATTCCTTTAGGGGAAGCCTGATTAGATATAACAGCTTGACTTTGGATATACTTAGTCAATCTTACAAGTTGTTGGGGTTTGGTGAAGATACTCGGCTTGGACATTTGGATCTTGGTCTTTTTGCATGATCTATTATATCGAATGCGGCCAAGAGGTTGCGTTGGTGAGGAATGAGTCCTTCACTTCGCGATGGTGGAATAGGGTTGCTTGATCTTGATAGGAATATGGGGGCTGATTCGGAGGAGAGATGGGCGGAAAAGACTTCTTTGCAAAAGACTTGAGGGGGAATTGAGTAGGAAGAGGATTACCTCTTTAACAGATAGTTGGAGGCGCGTTTGACGACCTTCTCATACGCACATGGGCAGCGACTTCCGCTTCTTTTCCTTGCGGCGGGTAAAAGCAGCATAGGATTGTCGCTTGCATAGCCTTGAGTACTCTCTTCTTCATCAGATTCATCCTCATCAAATTCCATGTATCCAATAGTGGAGTCGCGGTCGGCTCACCGAGCATCTTGATCATCTTCGTCTTGAGGCGAAGGTTCTTCATAATCTTGCTCTTCTTCTTGATTTCGGCCAAAGCATTGCCGGAGGAGGAGCTTCAAGCGCCAACCGTGGAGCGGTTGCAGGTAAGCGCGGCCTTTGTGAAGCATTGTTAGGAACAAAATTCCTCGGGGTATCCGTACGAGGAACTAGGGAGAGGCTGGGCATTTGCTTCTTTAATGCGGCGAGATCATTCGCCATCTTTTGGAATCTTTGGATCGGACGAAGTGGTAGGCGAGGCCCGAAGATTAGGCTTTGATGATTCCTTTTTAACTCGCCAGATATTATCAAATTGTCTTCTATCCGGATGGCAGCAGCCTGAGCGAGAGGTAGAGTAGCTACTCGCTCTTGAAGGAGCAAGAAGCTGACTTTTGAGCTCATGGCGTTCACGAAGAAACACTTCTGATTCTCCGGTGTTGGAAGCATGGCAGTAGGGACACGGTTGATTAATGCATTGAACCGGGCGACAAAATCGCGCATGGTCTCATTTGCCTCCTTCTTCAGGTGAGTGATTCGTGATAGCAACGCAAATGCATCTCTACGAAGGCTTATATCTGTCTTCAAAAGCATCCCATGAGTGCCCATTTGGTGATAGATCCGGTGGCAAATCTGAAACCATTCAGTGCGGGCCCTTGTAGAGTTTCGAGAAAAAAGGTGGCGAGCACATCTTCGTGAGTCACGTCAAAATCTTGCATGACATAATGAAAGCGAGATATGTGGGAATCCGTGCTTTGATTTCCGCTCCGTCAAATTTAGGAAAATTCTTTCGGTTCCCATGAGGGGAGCGCGTGAAGCTGGATGTGGCGGTGCGAGAGGACCCATAGCATTTCCCCATGGTCTTGCCATTTGAAAGGCTGGAAAAAGCACACTGAAGCTGGGAGGGTGGTTCAGCGAGCGTGCCAAAGCACTCTGAAAGGGATGTAGATGCTCCTTGTAAAGACTTTTTCTTCGTGGAGGTGAGACACTCTGGATGACCACCTAGCAGAGCTTAACGCTGAAAAAGCGTGCGGTGTTACGCTGAAATTGTGCCTTTGAAGCGGATCGAAAGTAGGATCAACTTCTCCACGGGCTCTCTGCTGCGCGTAAAGGTTCACTCGCGGTGTACCTTCGGATCTGTAATATTACGGCGTGATTTAAACTTTATTTTTGGGTGTACTTGCTGATTTTCTGGTTTTTCTGTCAAAAACCAGCAGCATGCACTTTTCTGAATATTTAAAAACTATCCTCTTCGAAAAACCGATTGCGGTTAATGACAAATAATAGCGAGGATAAGATGGCAGGGAAGATAGTAAGCTGATTTTCAGATCTGATTTTTACTTTTCAGAGGATTTCAAACTTTTTTAGAAAACAGTCAAAACTCAGATCTACGGAAAAATAATGATTTTGATAAAAACTCAGCGAACTAAAGATCTGTAACTAGGCCCGATCTATGACTCTCGGAAGAAATTTTTTTGATTTGAGCACTTTTGCAAATTTTTGGATTTTAAAAAAAGTGCAGATTTTGCAAGCAGTAAGTGATCTTTTATATTTTACGATTTTTATTATACCACCACCATAGATACGATGCAGATCTGTCAGTTCCCAGTAGTCGCCGAAAAAAGCTGTTGGTCAGAAAATGCATCGCGTGGGCGAGATCTATGGATAGGCAGCCAACGAGTGTTGCGGGGCTTAGCCCCTCTTTGAGGCAGCAAAGCGGCGGTTTATTGCTATTTCTACTAGCGAGGAACCTATGCAAGTCTCATGATTCGCCTTCGGGGTTGGGATCTCATCCCGGTAGAGTGTTTCAGGCTGCGAAAAGAAAGGAATGAAAGAGAGAGAAGAGAAAGAGCAGATCCGAAGGAAGAAAAGAAATGAATTCCAAAGCGAGAAAGGTCGGAAGATTTATGTTTTTAGTTTGGTAGTATGCATGAGCCAAACCTACTTGCATAAATAAACAAAGCAATCTTGATAAACAAATGACGGAAAAGTAGATATGAATCAGCAGATTAAACACATACGAGATCTAACGTAAGAAAGATCTAATGTATAACTGACTATTGAGCACAAAGTCGAATAATTGTATTCTTGTTCTTTTACATTACAAGAAAGCTCAAAGTCTTTCTCTCCTCACTTCTATTTCTATCGAAAAATGTTCACCCTTGAATACAACAAGTATTCTTGTATTTATAGAAGATGAGGAGAGAGAAGGCAAAATGGAGCCAACCACTTATTTACAAGATATTTACAAAATATCAAAAGTCATGTTGACTTTGACAACTTGGATGGATGACATCATCCCATGATGCAACATGGATGATGTCATCATTTGTGCTGACTTACTTGGATATTACGAAAAGAAAGTCGGAGAAAGAGAGAGAAGAAGAAGAAGAAGAAGAAGAAGAAGAAGAAGCTATTCATCATCATCATCTGTGGCCTAAAAGGGGTTGCACTTTTTTGATCTTGATCGGGAGATGAGATGTGGGCGGCGCGGTATTCAAGAACTTGCTGATCATCGGCCCAAATTGATCTGTGATGGATCCTTGTGCCGTTCAGCGATTGCCTTGCAAGTTTCCCGCTCATCATGAGCTTTTACGGGATCTTGGAATAGTCTTTACCCGCCTCGATTAGGGACCCGATGAAGTCTCTGAGGCGGTAGGTTGTTGATGGATTCGATGTCGAGCGTGACTTACGGCCTGTCCTTGAGAAGCTATCTCCTTGAAAATCCGGATAGTATCATCGGTGATCTCAAGGTGAGGGAAGGAGTGAGCAACCACGGAGTCATAGATAAAACAATTTTCTCCATTTGATGCATCGCATCAGGGCCTCTTCCTTTACCTTGTCTATCTTTTCCAAAACAAATTCTAGCTGATCTATCAGATAGTCAAAGTGGACATAGTTTTGTTGAGGGCCCTTGGATGGCGAAGACTCGAACTTGACCGGATCTTGGTGAGCAGTCGAACATTTGTTGGAAGGCTCGTCTTTGGAGTCTAGCATGCTCTAATTCTTCGATATTGGACTGCTAATGCTTGGAGTTCCTTATTCGCCTTCTCGATGTTCGGTATAAGCTGATATACTCGGCGATTACTTTTCACTATCTTTGAGGATCGGCTCCTCAAGAAAGCTTGACCATACCTTGCTCGCGATTTTGAATACTCATTAATCTTCTCTGGTGAGCAGCTCGGGAGTCTCGGCGGCTTGATTGTGGGAGGTGCACTTCCCATCTTACGTAAGGCTTGAAGCGAGATATTTGTTACTGCTCCTTGAGTAGCCCTTTTTCTTCCTTTGTTTCTTGAAGCTTTTCGCGAGTGCATCAAGCTGCGGAAAGAGCTTCCCCCCTGGAGACTTTACGAGGATGTCCCCATTGTGACTTGGAGTCACGGTGAAATCTGTTGAGGCAGATCTTCTTTCTCTTTGGTGGGATGGGGTAGGCTATTTCCATGACTCTCTCACTGCAGCGCTCTTGAGAAGCGTGTAACCGGCTTGTGCTTCTTTGCTCCTTTAGCGGAATGGTGAAAAGTCCATCGGAGCGATGGGGACTTTCCTCTTTTGTTGGCTTAATTCTTGAGAGATCAGCTGGTCCTATAGAAGAAGGACCGAGAGGCAGAGAGGAGGCGCAGCGGTAGAAGAGGGGAAAAACGTGGAGACACGCGGCGGCGGCATCGAAAGAATAGCCGAGGAGACATGCCACGGGAGGAAGGAAACCGCATGTGCGAGAAGAGATAGGAAGGGAAGGGAGCTCGGAGATGAGGAAGAAATGGAAGAAGACAAATCAGCGAGGAGGAGAAGATAGATGAAGAAGGCGGGGAAAGAGTAGAAGAAGGGAGGCGAGAGGACACTGACCAAAGGAGTGGTTGCTTGAGTCACTCGAGGAGGAAGGAAGAGAAGAAGAAGGGATAGAAGGGACCTACGAAGTTGTAGCGCCTTGCCGAGCATCACAGGTGGATGGGCGTATAGGACTATCCTCTGTCGATTCTTTTCTCTGGCGAATCCCGAGTTATTACTTGTTCGAGCTACGAAGGAAGAGGACTTTGGGGGCTTCCTCACGAATGGTGCTAGGTTCACCTTCGGCACCTTTGCCTTTCAGTGACTTCTTTGTCCTTGGAGGTGCGTTGCCCAAAGGGAAGTCGTGAAATCTACCCGAGGTAGATTAGTCGTTCATGCGGCACCGATGCTCCGTTCTCCGCATAGTTTCTTTTACCCTCTCCTCGATTGTTTGAGGAGCCTTGCTCTGTCGATGTCAGGAAGGGCCAATCATCCCCATACGTGTCATTATACACTTTGTCTACTTCGTCTTAGTGGTTTGGAAGCCTTTTGGGACAATGGCCACTCCGTATTGGATGATTTCCGTTAATGCCAAGCGAGTGATCCTTTCTTGAGTTCTACCTCATGGAGAGCGTCGATGTAGATATCCTCAATCGAGGGACATGAATGGATCAAGCTTAGCCCTTGGTAGAGCAGCCCCTAGGGTCGAATGTAGGCCTTCTTTGGGAAATCATGCTTTAGGTTGAGCAATTCTAGCTCAATGCAAACATCTCCTTCGCCTTGTGATAGCTGGAGCATGTGTGCGGCCTCTTGTGAGGGGAAAGGAGTTCCGCCCTTCTTTCTCTTGAGGCACTTTTCATGGTATGTGACCATTTGTCTTGATAAGTTCAATAAAATCAGCTTTGGTCAGCATACCTTGGTAGCTGGTTGGCTCTCCCAAAAAGTTGGCAGCCCTTAGATAGGTGACGTGGGAAATTGGGTGAACAAGGCTCCCCATTTCTCTGTGTTGCCACTATGTTCTTTGTCGTCATTTATGAGTCAAATTTGGCATGACATGCACATGATGTGATAGAAGAAAACATCATTGATTTTAGCAAATTGAGGATACTATTCTCTAGTCTCGGCTCTGGATAGTAATCAAATATCTTGGCTTTGAGGCCATACTCCACCGGTTGAGCCACAGGTAATCCCTTGCCGATCTTTGCGGCGTAGACTACATAGGAGTTCATATGAAATACTCCGGTTGTGGCAAGCATTGTTGTGTATTTGCTCGAGAGATAGTGTTCTTGATTATTTCACCCCCAAAGCGATCGGGCAAATTCTTATTCATTGTTTCTAGGTACCGCATGGCATCCACTTATGGAAATAGTGGGCATCGAAAGCAGAAGACTACTGCTCGAGAAGGTGATAGAATCGAGTTCCTACGAGAAATCACTTCGGTGGATAGTCGAGGCCACCGGGTCACTACCTTCTTATTCTTTAGGTAGACCTCATTCATTAGCTGCATGCATGCTTGGCCTTCGTTGTCTTCCCGGGCCTTGATGCATTCTGTTGGCTAACATGACCACGTAGTTCGGTGGTGAGGATGCAAGCATCGACTCAAAATGGCGGGCGGTGAGGTTTATGACTACCTCGCCCTTGCTTTATTCTCGACACATCTTGTGTCTTTGTTGAAGGATTGTGCAACAACCATCATAAACTCGTTATTCACGGCCGGCGGCGAGGATTCCTCGTGCAAAGTGCGGGGCCTTTGCTATTAGTTTGTCCATCCATGGACTTCTTGTAACCTTTTGAGTTCTAAGCGAGAACTCATCCATGTCAATGTGACCCAATTGAGTCCAGGACATCCATCTTGCACTCGGCTGTGATTCGGGCATCGACCTTCGATATTTGTATTTCATTTCTTCTTACATTAGCTTTGCCTTTCCTCTTGGTTTGGTGGGCTTCTTGCAGCGTAGACATGTGTTCTTTCGAACTCATTTGCTGATCTGCGACGAAGAAGAAGAGACCCAATCAAAAAGGTTGAATTAGTCATTTGATCTTCCATTGGAAAGCTTAGCGGGAGGAGTTAGAGATTTAAAGGCTCGGGGCGCGGGAAAAATACAATTGGCGAGCCAAATAGATAAAGCGCGCAAGAAAGGAATGTTGCGAGAGGTTATATTGGCGCCCAGCGCATGGCGCATGGATGAAGCGAGGTTGCATTTTATAACAGGCGCACGGGAAATCGTGTTACATTGGGGTTCGATCGCCCTTTGGCGCATGGAAAGATTGTGTAACATGGGACGAATGATGCGCGAAAAGGAATATAGCGCGGCGCATGGAGGGTTTACACAACATCATATTCTTGCATCGGAGGGTGCGCATTTTATGTAATCTTTATACTTGCGCGAAAAAGGCTTTTGTTGCATCGAAAGCTGGTGCGCTCTTTGGCGCATGGAAACATTATGCGGCATGGATAAAAGGTGCGCGAAGGCTTTTAGGAGGAAGCGCGGGTTTTACACTTGGAGCATGCAAAAGGGTGCGCTATGGGCGCATGATTTCAAGCTATGCGAGGATGGAAAGAGTGCGCCGTGGCGCGGATTGAAGTATGTTGCAAGTCGGATGAGGTGCGCAGAGGCGCATGGCTGCCTTATCCTTTGTAACAAAGCGCGCCGGTGCGCCTTGTGAAAAACTCTCAAACCTATTCTTTCTTTCTCTCTCTTTCAAAAATTGCTTGGACAAGTAAGGTTTTTCAAAAATCTTGTAAGCGAGACCAAGCCATTAGCTAAAAGCGACCCCTTTTCAGCAGATCGGGAAGAGGGAGGAGAGGAGGAAAGAAAAGAAAAAGAAAACGGAGGACAGCAACGGGGAAAGGCTCAAACACATTCAAACTTTGATGAAAACCGGCCAGCAAGTTGGCACACACACCAAAACGGACAAAAAACAAGCCCCCGAAAAGCGAGAACAAAACATAAAGAATGGGAAGGAAGAACCTCTTACCTTAAAATATAGCGAAAATTCCTTGAAAGCGGGTCCACAACACGATGAAAGCGTGACAGAGCGAGGGGTGACAAATCGGAAAAATCACGTGCTTGACAAAAGAATGAAAATGACATTGGCGCGCGCACGGATATTTATAGAAAAACCTGTCATTAATCGCCCTGACCTTTTGAAATGGCGCATGGAAGCTTGGTTGTCGGCAAGGTAAAGCGTCGCCCTTTGGCGCATGGAAGGAAATGGCAGCGAGAAGAATGGCGCGCCTTTGGCGCACCAAAGGTCGTTGTCGACATGAAGTTATGTGCGCCCTTTGGCGCACCAAAACTTGGTGTTGTAGATTACGTGCGCCCTTTGGCGCGCAGAAAGCGTGTTAACATGGAAAACCATGCGCGAAAGGCTTTTAAGGGCGCATCAAAATTATGTTTCTGAGAGGAAATTCATGCGCCTTGGCCAAAAAAAGGCTCAAAAAGACTAAGTTGAAAACTAGATTTCCCGGGTTGAACAAAACTCCATCAATGATGGTATATGGAACAACTCTACAACTTGAAGTATCTCCTCTTTGCTTTGCTCATTTCGGAGGGCATAGTTTGTGAGGAAGTGCATAATGCCTTGCATAGCAATCACTAAAGTCCAGGTCCAGCATGGTGGGGGCAGCATTGTCTTCTTCTTTGCGATGTCACTCGGCTCCATTCACATCTTTGAACAAAACTCTTGGTAGCGGAAAAACAGCCTCTTCTTCGCTTTGCATACTTCTTTTTGCTTCCCAAAACCATGTCACTGCTCACACAATCCTTTCCTCTTACCAATCCTTTTCCTCTTACCTTGGTGATCTTGATTTCAATGTCATACTCCATGACACGGGTGATCCAACCTGCCCTTTTCTCATTCAAATCCTTGTTGAGGAGGAAGTCCTTAACCCCAGCATGTGAGACCAGCAACTGGACCTTGTTGTTTGAGACTAAATGCTTGAATTTCTTCAAGCTCCTGATTACTGCAAGCACATGTTTTTCAATAAAAGAGTACCTCACTTCGCAGTCATCTAGGCTCTGGCTGAAGAAGGCAATCGGCTGTTCATCATTATCTTTGTTTTGCTACACCAGAATGGCAGAAATAGTGTCATCACCTCCAAATGCATAGAGGATGAAATCCTTGGAAAAGTCTGGGTTGATGAGAGTGGGTGCCTGGGAGATGGCTTCTTTGATTGCTTCAAAACTCTCCTTGCCTTCTGCCGTCCATTTGAAAGCCATGCTTTTCTTTAACATTTTGGTGATGGGCTTGACAAGGGCTGCAAAATCTGGGACAAACCTCCGAACAAAGTTTATCCTTCCCAGGAAACTCTGAAGGGCTTTCTTGTGGCTTGGCAATGGTAGAGCTCTTATGGCTTCAACCCTCTCTGGATCAATTGCTAATCCTTCCTTGGAGACAATATGGCCAAGGAGCTTCCCTTCATGTGCAAGAAAGATGCACTTCTTAGGATTCAAAGACACTCCAAACTTTCTACACCTCTGAAACACTTGCCTGAGGTGAAAGAGATGGTCTGCAGCATTCTTTGAGAAGACAGTGATATCATCTAGGTATACCAGCACTATCTTGTTGATCAAGCCTTTGAATGCCATATCCATAGCTCGCTGGAATGTTGCTCCGGCATTCGATAGTCCAAATGGCATCTTCTTGTAAGCATATGTGCCCCATTTGGTTGTGAAGGCTGTCTTGAACTGGTCTTCCTCCTTTACCATAATCTGATTGAAGCCTGAGTAACCATCAAGTAGTGAAAACCTTTCTGAACCAGCTACGACCTGCAATATTTGCTCCATGGATGGGAGTGGATAATGATCTTTGAGTGATGCTCTATTCAAATCTCTGAAGTCAACACATAGCCTGATCTCTCCACTCTTCTTCTCGATTTGGAACTAAGTTGGCAACCCAACTAGAATGCTTGATTGGGAATATAATTGCTGACTCAATCAGCTTGTCCAATTCTTTCCTCATGAGAGGCTCCATGTGTGGATTGACTGGTCTCTGTTTACGCACGAGGCTTAGTATTTGGATCCAATTCAATGGTATCTTGAGCTAAGTTGGGATTGAAACCTTTCAAGTCTTCATAGCTCCAAGAAAACATGTCGGGAATTCTTGACATATTGTATGAACTCACACCTTTCTTGCTCGGTTGTCATCTTTCCAATTTGCAATGGCTTGTTCTCTTCTACCAAGATGGATCCGAATCTTCTCTCTTGACTTGAATGTTTGCTTTCTCCTTTCTAAACTGATCATTGGGGTTGAAAATGGACTCCAAAGTGATAAGTCCCTTGGGCGACTTGTCGGTTCTTAAATTTGTATCACTTGGTCACCATATTGTTGTTCCAACTTTTCTTGATTCTTAGGCGAGAAGTCGACTTCTTCTTGCAAGAAGTGGATGATTTGCTGGTCATTCTCAAATACCGCTAACCGACATTGTTATCGGCATTTTGAAGGCCTCACAATCACGTGGATGTTTGGCTGTACCTTGTCTTGTTGAATGTTTTCTACAATGTCAAAGGCTGCCCCTACTGCTGCAAGCCTGTCAGCAGCTTGATTCTTTTTCCTAGGGATGGCTTTGATGCCGAAACCCTCAAAATCTTCCATGAGGTCCCATACCCTGTTCTTGTAGCACCTGAGTAGATCATTTTTGGTGGCATGTTGTCCCTTGACCTGATTTACAATCAGCTCACTGTCCCCAAAGACTTGCAAGTTCTTTATTTTTCTCTTGATTGCCCAATGCATCCCTTGCACCAAGGCTTCATATTCAGCAGTGTTATTGGAGCATGCAAATTGAAATCTAAAAGCTGAATAATACTTTACTCCTTGAGGTGAAATAAGCACGGCTCCACCTCCTGCGCCTTGTCTACTCCTCGATCCATCAAAAAACAGCTGCCATACCTCATTGTCATCCTTGTGGTTTGGCTTGGTGATGCTAGGAATAGGTTGACTTTCTTCGTGTATACAATAGACTCCTAGCTCAGATTCTTCTATTCCTTGATAAGGATCAAAAGCATGCACCTTGTTTGCCCATTCATCAAGAGTTAGATCTGGGATGTTTCCAACTTTAGTGTCAGTTTCATCCGTGTTTGGGTGATCTTCTTGATCAAATGCTGAGCAATTGGCATTAATCTGACTTGGAGTATAGGGCTCAATGTGGAAGTTTGCAATAGGTTCTGACCTAATTGTAGCCTTAGTTCCATACCTTGTTCTGAATAGCATGTGAGACCAATCAGCGGACAAATATCCCCCAATTTTGGCAGTGAAGTCCCTTGATAAACATAGGGCAAAGAGTGGTGGAAGGTCTATGACTGATATATCTTGTAAGACAACAACATTTGGACATGCATGCAAGGTAAGACTCAAATTTCTAATCACTCCAAGCTGTTGTTATTGCTGTCCCATCCACTGCACTACTCCCTTGGATGTTATTTCATCTTTGGAGCCCTAAGCGATCAACTATCTGTTTAGGCATTCTCGAGCTACTTGCCCAGGAATCTCTCATGCAATTATGCACTAGCTTTGATTTCAATGATTAACGAAACATAGAAAGGGGGGGCTTCAACATTTTACCTTGTTGTGCTCCATGATTTCCTTCAAAGTGCAGGCAGCATTTGTGAGTACCTTCTCTTGCATTTGGACCTGCTGATTCGAAGTTGGCCAATCCTTCATGGCAGCTTGCAGCAGATTTCTTTGGCCTGGGATAGATAGGGATTCCCACATAGATATATTGACATTTGTTTTCTTCATCTGATCAATGATACTGAATGGTGATGAAGGATCTCTCTGCTGTCCCTTGGTTTGCACATTTGCTCCTTGGATGTGGGCAAGCAACTGCATTTGAGTTGGCCTAGGGGCTGTTCTTGGCTGCCCTTGTGCATTTGAAACTGGGTTTTGATTGCCAATCATTTGTGGAGTGTGGAAGGTTGTGGATTGAAATTTGGGGCTAATGGCTGCATTCTTCACCCAAATTTCTCCTTTTGACCTTGTGTTGGCTGCAACACCTTGAGAAACTGCCTGATTCATGCCACAGAAATCCTCTGCTTGCCAATTTACCAATGTGGTGTCATTTGGGGCTGATTGCTGTTGGAATGTTTCTTGTTGTTGGCTGTTTTCTTGACTGCTCTCACCCTCCACACCAGTAGTTGTTACCATTAAAGCTTGAGTCAAAGCACCATTGTAGCACATGGATTGATTATGAGGCTCATTACATGGAAAACACCAATCATACTCCTGGGAAATGTTGTTTTGTGCTGGTACTAATGCCTTAGAGGTAGATATGGCATTTGGATTATAGGGCTGGAATGGTCTATTGGCAGGAGGCCTTGTTTGATTCATATTTGCAGCTGGATTAGGTGGCCTTTGAGGCTGATATGGCTGCCTATTAGGTTGAGCTTGAGGCTGATACGAAGGTCTAAAACCTTGAGCTTGCTGTCTCTTGAGTGTGACCAGCTCATTACCTAAATTTTGCAGTTGCTTCATGACCTCTTGAAGCTCATTTGGGGCACTTGGAGATGAAGTGGAGGCTTCATTTGAACTCTGATTTCTAGGAGTGGGAATAGGAGCTAAGACAGGTGCTTGACTAGCACTTGGGCTCTCTAAACTTGGATATAATGGCATTGGAGGCCTAGGAGCTAGCTTGCCAGCTTGAATCAGACAATTTTCAGCTCTAATGGCAATGCTATAAGCAGCAGGAATAGTTGTGCCTCCCATAGATTGAATCAACATAGAAATATCAGAATTTAAAGCTTTAAGGTAATATAGAAAAGCATCTTTGCTTTGTTGGCTTTTTCGCTACCGAGAATTCTATCCCAAGACCTTTGAAATTTGAAGTTGAAGTCGGTTAATTTGCTCATTGGAAGCTCTCTTGATGGTTGTCAATCTGTTCCAAAAGAGACAAGTTGTCTCCCTTCTCTCCAAATTGATCATGAAGTGCAATACACAGCTGATTCCAGTTTGTGATAGAGCCAGCTTCAAGGCTCCTAAACCATTGCAATGCTTTCCCCTTGAATGAAGACGCCAACAATTTGACAGCTACTTGCATCTCATTAATCTCATGGATTGCACAAATGTTAGCAATGTCCTTGACATGATCACCAGGAGTGGTCTGATTTTCTCCAGTAAAGTATGGGATGTTCTTCAATGCTACAACTGGGATTGGATTTTGTGCATTGAGAGCAAGTGGGCTGCTGCCTGTGAAGTTGACATAGGGGTTCACTGGTTGCGCCATTCTGATTGGTCGAAGAACTCTTGAATACTGAATGAAAGGCCGATCAGGTGGAGGAGTTGAGAGAGTTCTGTTTGGTGGAGATGGAGACCTTTGAATCCTTCTTCCTCTTTGCCTTCTTCTTGGAGATAATTGCAGATATTCAAACAACACCTCTTCTTCTCCAACTCTTGACCTTGTGATTCTTCTCATAAGCTTTCAGGCCTGAACTTGGAAACCAATTGATTCTTTCTCTCGGAGTCGCCAGATATGCAAATAATAGCTCTTTTCAAGCAAGAAAACTGCAGTAGATGCACATCAACTTTGCTGCAATAAAAATGAGACCTCTAGGTCCCACCGGGCGTGCAAACAAAAGCTGTTGTTGCCGACTCACAAAGCTTTGACCCTGGATGCAGATCAGGCTTCTAGGTTGATCACTCTAGCATCCAGTGTGATTGCACAACATGGAAACCTCTCTCCAAGCGTGGGGACTTGTGAAACTGAGAGAGGAATCTCCAGATTAGAGGCTGGTTCCTCAAACTCCTCTGATTTAGATCTATATTTTGCAAAACTACAGAGGTTTAGATCCTAATCCTATTCTAACTTGCAAGGAGACAGGGGTAGAAGTGCAAAAATTGAAACTAACTAAAGATGGTGATGCACCAAAAGGAGTGGTGAAACATATTTGTCATGCAAATAGACACAGACCAAAGTTCACAACATAAAACATACATTCGATAATGTATAATTTAGTATCTCGAAATCAAGCAAATAATACAAACAGAGGATTGAAACCCATTCACAGAGCTTGCATTATCATTTCAATGTCAAAAACACGCATTACACCCTCAGAGAGGTAAAAGAAAACTATTACAATCCTTGGAGAGGTCTGATCCTTCATCAATCACTTGTTGGCGGTGAAAGAAGAAGTCTGCTATGCCCAAAAATGTTCCCCCTTTGGAATGAGCCAAATCTGGCTTTTTACATTGCATGGGTCGAACCCAGGAGACAGAAAACGTACAAAGGCATGGGAGCCCATTCTTTCTTGACTGCAGGTGCATTAAAACGGCATGGGGGACCTTACAAACCCATACCCTATCACTTTGACGGATTACAGGAGAATGCGACCCATTCTGCATTAAATCTGGTCGCTGGAATGTCATTTCTGGCCATGAACACGCGTCAGAGCTGTTTCTCGATTTTCTCCTCAGACTGCTCCAAAACACAAGATTGACCCCGGAATCGTGTAGAGAATTTCACCAGCTTTCCGTTGATATAAAGAACGTGCAAATCGAGCTTTGGATCGAAAGTTATGGCGATCTGAAGATTTAGGGCACAGAACAGGTGAAAACACGTTTTGAAATCTTTCCCGCGCTCTGCCACCTGGATGACACGTGGCACGTGCTGATTGGACGAGCAATTCTCTCTCCTCTGCCTTTCGCGGGCTTTCCTTTTGAAATTTGCTTGTGGGCCCTAGCTGGGACACGTGGCACTATCCCATTGGTTCGGGCCAGTGCTCGAAACTTCGCCCTTTGACTTTTTGACTTTTTCCCCGTGACACGTGTCATGATTTCATTGGTTCTCGGCCCTGCCGGCTGTTTCGCGCCCTTCGCGTCCATTTGTCCCGGATGTCCCAGTGCCTCGCGGGACAAATTCTTCCGGTTCGCCCGATTCGGCCGATTCGCGTCCTCGCGGCCCAGATGTCCCAAAGCTGTCAAATTCTTTCGGATCGTTTGTTCCTATTTGATTCAAGCCCGATCGGCCTGCATTTTTGTCCCACTTTGCTTCGGACTGTTTGTTCCCATTTCGGCCGAACCGGCCGGTTCGGGTATCTTTGTCCCAGATGTCCCAAAGCAGTTAGTGCGAAAGTTCTCTTTTTCGGCCGGATCGGCTTCTCGCGCCCGCCGCGTACTTCTGTCCCAGATGTCCCTGTTGCTATTTGGGCCACTGGAGGCTTTTCGGCCGATCCGCGCCTTGACGTCCCAAATGTCCCAGTTGCTCCTAGGACTAGGACTTAGCCGATTTTCACAATTTTTCCTGGATCAACCTACTTGCCTTCTGCAACCTTTTTTCCGCATTTTCTCAGAGCTTGTTCTTTTCAGCCTGGACAGGAGAGTTAGAAAATTTCCTGAAGGGACCCTAGAAACCTGATTTTTGCTCTGAATCAATCAATTTGCTTGGGATTTGAATATTCTGATGCATGTTATCAAAATTTACCCTGGGGGGTGAATTTTGGATAACACTAATAAGATTATGAAATCTGTCACTCCTCATTGAAATCGGAACAAAATAGAGCTTTGATAGCAGGGACGCCCCCTTTTTAGGGTTTATAGCCACGAATTCACCACCCTTGCCTTGTATTTTCTTGTCATCGGTCAAAGAGCGCTTTGATCCTCGGTTGTAAGAGATGACTATAGAATTATCCATTTCGGGAATCCTTAGGGTAGCGCCAATGATAAAATGCGTGCATCAAGCTTGGCGATGAGCTCCCCATGCACATTGAGCAGTCGGGATTGAAGTGAGTACCTGTGTCTCGCACATTGCACCGAGATCGGGAAACCAGCGACATACACCAAGCCACTATCATTGATCATTTGCGCCATAGGAGATGGGTTCGGTCCTCAACCTAGTCCAGAAATCTCTAAAATCCTAGGTGATGAACTTCGTTGTCCCGATATCGAACGATGCACTCGAGCGGTGAAACCTGCTCCTGACCTTGGAATTTAATATTCATGTTGATAGCAACTTGAAAAACAAAGTTACAGCTTGAACTCTTATGGAATGGTAGGGGAAATGGGTACGCGCACAGAGATTTCAATTGTGAGGGTATGAGCAATTGGTAACAGGAAAGAAGTGTGCAAAAATGCGTATGGGGATGTTTATTAAATAGTCGTTTAGGAGAGAGAGGGTCATAAATGTGCAATAAATACACAACCACCAAGTCAAAAAGCAAGCATCGGGAAGAGTGGGAAAAATAAGCCCGTATGGCTTTTGGTTCATTTGGGACATGTGGGATGCGAAAGAGCGATTCGGCCGATGCGGGTAATGCGGGGACAGAATGCACAAATGCTTTCGGGACATGAGGGACCAAAGTACATGAAGTGTGCGATGTGGCCAAAGCGGGCGATAGTGAACAACGAGCCCGAGTGAACTTGAGACATTTGGAACAAAAGTTCGACGGGCCCGCAAGAAAATAGATTTTGGGTAAAGCGGCCAATCGGCGAACAGGGAGCCCGAATGAACTTGGGACACATGGGACAAAAATGTCCGACAGACCCAAAAATCCACAAATGACTCAAAAACGTATATTTTTCCAACTTCTTGATTTTTCCCTTTACCAGAACAATAGAAAAAGGTGTTAACTCAAAAATTTCAATTTTTAACTTTCCAAAAGAGGGGAAATTTCGAGAGGACAACAGTTGGCTCCTTCTGGGGATGACTTGGCTAAAATCCAAAGGAATGAGACAAGGAAAGAACTCTCAGAAAACCTAGGGGAAGCAGATCAGTGCCTTATCCATTGGGCCATGGAGTCAAAAGCAAACCAATACAGAAAACAACACCCCAAACGAAGAAAACACCAAAACAAGAAAAAGGAAGGGGAAACACACACTATACATAATATACAGAGGACTTCCTAATTACTTAGGACTTAAACAATTTCAGGTACTGCCCACTATAAGGAAGTGGGAGAGAAGAACCATCCATATAATCAAGGTAGAAAGAATTCTCACCAGCAAAGTGCCTGATCTTGAAAGGTCCAAGCCAAAGAGAATCAAACTTGCCATGGTTGCCACGAGGTTCATGTCTTTTATCCCACAGCAAAACAATGTCTCCAACTTTGAAATCCCTGGACCTAGCCTTTTTATCAAACAAGGCCTTTACCTTCTATTGGTGAGCAGATATTCTATCAGCAACCTTCAACCTGTCCTCATTTAGTTTATAAAGGTACATGATCCTTTTATCCAAAGAATCATTGAAACTAGGTGTCTTCAATGGCCTTCATTAAATGCAAGGCTGGTAGTTCCATTGTTACTGGCAATTGAGCTTCCACTCCATATACTACCTAAAAAGGAGACATCCCAATGGCTCTTTTAGGTGTGATCCTATCTGCCCAAAGAGCATCATAGAGTTTCTTGTGCCAGTTCCTCTGAGATTCATTAACTAATTTCCTTATTATGGCCACCAGATTTTTGTTTGTCGATTCTGCTTGTCCATTCCCCTGAGGATAATAATCGAGGAGTGAGCCAGGGAGATGCCATATCCATAACAAAAATCCATCATCTCAGTTGAAGAAAAATTTGAAGCATTATCCGTCACGATCTTGTTTGGCACACCAAACCTCACCAAGATGTTTTCTTTGATAAAATTGCATACTACTTCTGAAGTAGTACTCTTTACTGGAATGGCTTCTACCCACTTAGTAAAATAGTCTGTGGTAGTTAATACATGGGTATGACCAACACTAGAAGAGGGATTAAGTGTTCCAATGAAATCTAAACCCCATTGTTGAAAAGGCTCTTCGATCACAACTGGTTTAAGGGGCAAAGAAGCCAACTTGGGTCTACCCACAAAAGTTTGACAAGCTTCACATTTATCAATCCACTTGATGCATCTTTGAACAAGGTAGGCCAATAATATCCAGCATGAAGAATCTTATGAGTAGTAAAATTCGATGAATAATGCCCTCCACACGTCCGATTATGGAAAACCGAAAGTAGCTTCCTCTGTTGTTCCTTGTCCACACATTTTAGAAATCTTTCATCCAACCCACGCTTAAACAAGGCATTCTCCCACAACACATATTGGGCTGATCTTAACTTAACAACTCTCCTCTCTTTGGTAGTCAAATGAGAGGGACATTCTCCATATGTGAGAAAGTGTGTGATATCAGCATACCATTCATCAATTGAGCTAAGAAACAGAACGGTAGGAAGATCGACTTTATCCTCGGGTAACTCATGTCTAGCTCCCTCAGCAATGAGTTCACACAAGCCTTTTCCACGGACGAGCTTGGTTGGTCTGATGTCAATATCATATTCTTGAACCTTGGCCACCCAGTTTCCTCTCTTGGATCCAAACTCTTGTTGTGTGAGAATGGACTTGATAGTTGTGTCAGGTACAAATACTGTGGAGTGAGAGTTAAGAATGTAAAAATGAAACTGCTTGACAACTTTAACCACTACGAAAGCATGTTTCTCCATTATGGTGTATTTTAACTCATGATTTTTTAGAATGTAGCTCATAAATGCAATAGGGAGTTCATGATCATTAGAATCTTTTGAGTCAAAACAGCAGCTAGGGTGTTATTTGTGGCATAGCAATAGATAATAAAATCTTTGCTGAAATCTGGACATGCTAAGACGGGAGTTTTAGCAATAGCCTTTTTAATACCTTCAAAGGCTTCTTTCCCTTCAGGAGACCAGCCAAACGTCTATTTTCCCTTCATCATTTGAGAGATATTCAAGGTTAGTTCTGTGAAATCAGGGATGAATCTTCTCAGAAAGTTAATCTTACCAAAGAAAGAATGCACTCCCTTCTTGTTGGTTGGAAGGGAATCTGTTGAATAGCTTGAACTCACTCAGGATCAATTTTTATACCATCTTTAGAGACAACATGCCCTAACAATTTTCCCTCTGTGACACAAAAAATAGATTTCTTAGGATTCAAAGAGATCCCATGTTCTCTGCACTTCAAAAGAACTGTTTCCAGATGTTGAAAATGATCTGCCCTTGCTTTGGAAAATACAGTCAAGTCATCAAGGTATACCACAATACATTTCCTTTTAAAATTCCAAAAGCCAAGTCCATAGCTCTCTGGAAAGTGGCACCGGCATTAATGAGCCCAAAAGGCATCCTTTTGTAGGCAAAGGTACCCCAAGGGGTAGTGAAGGCCGTCTTGTGTTGATTTGTGGTATTAACTTCTACCTGATTATATCCTGAGAAGCCATCAAGCATAGACAACATTTCAGATCCCGTCACAACTTGTAAGACTTGATCCATCATGGGAAAAGGATAGTTGTCCTTTAAAGAAGCTTGATTTAGATTTCTGAAGTCAACACAGATACAAATCTCACCATTTTTCTTTCTAACAGGCACAATATTGGCAATCCATGTTGAATGGTGGATAGGAAAAATGATTTTGGCTTTTAATAGCTTTTGTATTTCCTGAAAAATAGTGTCAGCTATCTTAGGATTGTATTGCCTTTGTTTCTACCTGAAAGGCTTAATCCCAGGTTTGAGAGGGATGAAATGTTGCATCTCCTTTGGTTGAAAAGATTTTAGATCCTCATAGGAATAAGCAAGAACATCTTTATACTCCTTAAAATATTAATTACTTTCTTCTTTTCTTCTAGTGTACAACATCTTCCAATGTTCACGAGTTTAGGGTCAACAGAACTCCCAATATTAGTTTTGTCATACTCAGCAGATTGTTGTGATCTAGTAGAAGCTTTAGACTTCACATACCTGTCATGCTTATCAAACAATTCTTCTAAACTCACCAATCCCTTTGGAATCTTGTTACCTTTGAGTTTGATACACCCATCTTGATCTATCTCTTCTTCATTGACATCCTCTTTATTGGAAGGCACACTTTCACGAGGTAAATTGTCACTTCCTTCAAAGTACAATTGTTCAAAGTTATCCCTAAGTTCTAGGAAGGAAAGAAAATGCTGATCATCATTAAAAACTTGCTAGTTGCTTGCATTATCAGGCACACTGGGCCTATGGATCATCTCGATGGTAAACCTATCTTGAGAGAAGTCAGGATGAGGTATTAGTAATGACCCTGAGACTGCTAGTGAATCAGCCCTGGTATTCTCCTCCCTAGGCACTGCTTCGATGGAGAAGGTGTCAAGAAATTCGATAGAGTCCCAAACCTGATTCCTATAATGTTTCAACCTTCTATTCTTTACCTGGAAAAGGTTTCTAACTTGCTTGACAATCAGCTCTGCATCTCCGCGAGCTAGAAGATTCTTCACACCCTTTTTCTTTTGCCACATTAAGCCCAAGAATGAGAGCTTCATACTCTGCTATATTATTAGTATTTTCAAATTGTAACTTGAATGAGAAAGGACAAACCTTTCCCTCAGGAGACACCAATACTACACCAGCTCCAGAACCAGCTGAGGAACAACTTCCATCAAACTCTAATATCCAAACACCATTAGGATCCTTAAGTGATCTTTTGGGAGTTGGATCTCCTCTGGAGACATAATCATATAGTTGCCATGCCCCATATCCTCATAAAGTATTTGCACTTTGGGATCATCTATTTTTGTACAATATACTCAGACTGCTTCTCGGGAAACAACTTCTTCATTTGTCCATTAACTGGTATGAGGGCATGTGACCAATCCATTTGAATTTCTCCTCCCACATCCTTACAGAAGTTCCTACTTAGCAGCATTCCATATGAAGGGGGAATGTCTGCTACTAGGATAGTAGCCAAAACCTTCTTCTCAGGAAAAGTAGCAAAAGCTACTTGTGCATCTTTAATTCTTCTGACTAGGGGCACTTCCTTACTCTCCATAGAATAACAAGACCCATAAGTGCGTGTGAGAGTTAGGCCTAAGGCATGGGCTACTTTGGTAGGCATTACATTGTCGATGCCCCTGAGTCTATGACGCAGTTGTTGAGTTTATGGCCTGCTATAAGGAGGGTCACATAGAATGGTTTGATCTTGTCATTGGGTGAGGTGATGGAAGCTACCAGATTGGGTTGTGGTGCGAGAGGATGGAGTGGGTAAAAGGCCTTTAGAGGTAATTTTGGAATGGGAATTGACAAAGTGAACCATTTTAGCAAAAGCCTTGGGATGGGTTTGATAATACTCAGCCTCTGAGATTTGAACCTTGGTCTTTTTCAGGTGATCAATGATATCGAAAGACCCAGAGGTGGACGGGCTATCATCGCTTGGGACCTTAGGCTTATCGGTTTTAGGAGTTGAAGAAGAAGTAATTTTAGTAGCAGAATTGGCAAGGACTCACCTTTGGTGTGGATGTAATGGGGATAGGAGATCCTCTTTTTGCAATCACAGGGATAGTCGTCGGATGCTCCTTGGATCTTTTGGTAGGCTGCATCACTTTCTCCTTTTTGTTTGTCTACTCTCGAGTCATGACAATGTATGATTCACTATTCATGTCCGCTACTACTTCATCATAATCATCTTCTTCATCAACACCTTCAGTAGTGAAGAAATTAACTCAAGATCCCTCAAGTTCCTCTGCTTCTTCATCGGCCTCTTCAACAAGTTCTTCACAATCTTCACTAACCTCTTCATCCTCTGGCTCTTCAACTTCACAGGTTGCGTTAACAGGGACCTTAATAGGTGGTCCTTCAAGTGCTAGCCTTGTCTGAGAAGCAGGCAAATGATTTCTGGGCTGAAAATTCCTCCTTGGAACATCTGCATAGGGGGCGTGCTGAGCCAATTGTTTCTTAATGGCGATGAGGTCATTTGTAAGTTTTTGTACTAATGGATCAGTATTAGGCCCAGGAGTGGAAGAGGAGGAAGAAGAAGACCTAGATTTAGAAGGATCTCTTCTCAACTTCCTGGACATGATTAAATCATCTTCGACACTAACAGCAAGAGTTTGATCCTCGGCCAATGTTGCAAGATTAGCTCTTCTCAATGCATAACTAACTTCAGGAAATTGGGCATTCAGGAAGAAGCATTTTTGGATTTGATCTATAGGTTGAGTGTCTAGTGGGATTTTGTTAATCAACTTGTTGAATCGAGCCACAAATTCTCTCATGGGTTCTTGTGATTCCTTCTTTATTTGAGAAATTTGGGCCAGCAAAGCATGCACGTCTTCTGCCGGTTTGAAACGATTCTCAAACCTTGTTCTCATTGTGTTCCAGCTGGTGATAGCCCTGGCCGGAAGGTGATAGAACCAATCTACTGCATTATCTTGCAAGGTCTCAACAAAAAGCCTTACCGAGACATCTTCATGTTCAACTCCCAGAACTCCACATGCAACTATGAAGGCCGTGATATGTTCATCAGGATGTACCTTGCCATCACCTCTGAACTTGGGAAAGTTCTTCCGGTTACCTCTGGGTAACTCATGCAAAGGCTGAGGAAGGGCGAGAGGCCCAACACGATTGCCCCAAGGCAATGGTACTACCATTCTTGAAAAATGGCTTGAAGGGGAACTGAAACACTAGCAAGAATCAGAGCACGGAGATTAAGACTGAGTTGCTCTGAAGGAATACCAACCGCAGGAGTTCTACTTTTGACAGGAGAAGTGCTTGTTGAATGAGCTCTTCTATTTCTTCCTTGAAGGGAAAGGAAAACCTTGATGTTCCAAAATCTGGAACTGAGAATCTTCAATACCAAGGGCCCTTCTCCCAGTGAGTAAAAATGGAGTCACCAGATCAAAGGATGATCAATAAATGCTTATAAAACTGGAATACGTCAAGAAAAACGATTCCCCAACGGAGTCACCAAAAACTGTTGGTCAAAAGAGGATCTCAATGAGAACAATAGTCAGGGGACAAGAAGTCCCTCCTCTTTGATGGGAGAGGTTCCCTTATTCAAAAGCAAAACCTATTTACATATGTACAACGCATAGCTTCAATGTGGAACTTGGATATCATGAAAGTGTTTTGAAATAAAATAGATCATCAACACGAAAGTACAGAGGAATGAAGACACGGAAATGAGTAGAAAGGCATTCTCCAGAATTATAGATGACAAAATAATTCCTTATATGTGCCAGAACATAATGAATTGGAATAAGACCATTTGTATTTGAATTAAATGAGATGCAATTGAAAAGACACACAGTTCTAGAAATAACATCTACAAGAATACAAAGCTTCTTGACATAATGCAGACAAATGATCTAACAATACTCAACAGATAACCATGAATAAAGGAATCAGATAGACAAAGAAAGAAGATCCTTTTGTATTGATTGCTTTACTATTTCTTACACTTTCAAAAATAAGCCAAGTTCCCCCTCAAAATGGTGTAGGGAGACCATTATATAGTTTTACAAATCAGTTACACTGGGTAACTACTTCTTTAATTAATGCTCTTTAGTTAAAGGGATGCTCAACGTAAAACCCCAACTAATTACAATAAGTTTGAGATGAGAAAAGAAAGAGGGAGAGAAGTCAGGAGGAGAAGACAAGTGTTCATGATTGAGAAGGGCCCACTGACTTGAGGATCCACTATCTAAACCTTTTTAAAGCCTCTGTTATGTCTCTACCACGTGGAACTGATGTGTTGGTAGCGGACTGGGTCCAAAATCGAGACATTTCTCCATCTCTTTGTCGAATTTGACATGTGTATGGTAATCCTTGCTCGCTTCTTCAATAGTAGACTGGAGAGAGAATATTTCCTTCATCTTTTCCTTGGTGATAGAATCCTCTTTGAATAGATTTTCTTTGACAAAAGCTCTGAATTGAGCTTTAATTTCTGCAGGGAGAGAGGCACACCTGAGGTCTCATCATGGAGGTGGAAATGGATATCCTTAAAAGCAGATACCACCAAAGTCTTGAAGGCCTCACCCTTCTGCCAGCTATTTCTCAATTCTCCCAAAGCCTCCTCCAACACCTTGATTTTCCATTCCACACTGTATACCCATGATTTTGACAAATTATCTTTTGCATAATCAAAGACCTTGCTTGCCATTAAAATATTTTCATTAGTCTACCCCATAAGGCGAAGGTCTACTATACCAACTACTCCAGAGTTTGAGCTCTTTATCTATATTTCCAATGGTGGAGGAGAGTTTCTGTTGCAGATTATTTACCTTCTCATTGAGTTTGAAGGCTTCACCAATGAAATTCAACCCTGCAACAAGCATATCATCCACCATGGCCTCCATAGCCCTTCCATAGATGGAGTACCTATGTATATCCTTGATACTCTAGACTTCATCTTGGCTGAGGGTCATAGGTGGTGGAAGAGTAGTCAGTGGGGTGGGGTCTAAAACTTTATCTTTGGACAACAGTGACTTGATGAAACTTGCAAGAACCTGAGCCTACTGCTCTTCCAGCTGCTCTATAGTTTGTTGCCCTTTTTCCACTCTCCCAATGACCCTGGTGACTGTTTCTTGAAGATTGTGAATCTCACCTTCAGGGGTGGACTCTCCCATGGAGATCCTCAAAAGCTCTAGATCAGATGACACCTGCAAATCTTGTTCTGGCTTGTCAACCTTGGGCTTGGCTATCTCCAGGAATTACTGACCCTGGCATTAGATACTATTCTTGAGGTGGTCCTGGCTTTCTTGGTAGGAGCAGGAGGGGTAGTGCCCAATAAGGCCGCCACAACATCAAAATTGGGTCCTAAAACTTGAGAAGAAGACTTCCTCTTTCTACTATCAACAAAAGGCTGCACCCATGCAAAGAGGAGGAGGAAGAAGAAGGGGGGCAAGAGGACCGAGAGAAAGGGAACTCATGGCACTCAAAGTGTGCACTATTGTTGCCTCTAGTTGAGATATGAGTGGGCATTTGAGGCTTCAGTACAGAGGAGTCAATGGTGCTCGGAAGCTCAGTGCTTTGAATTTCTTTCTCTATATCCATTGGGGCTTTTGAAGCACCTACAGAGACTGGCACTTCACTCTCTTCACTTTCACTGAGAACAATAATGTTCTCTGGTCCTGAGGGCAATTCTGAATGCTTTATCAGGGGATCCTCTTCAATAGGCTCCCTCTTGACCTCCTTGACCTTCTTTTGATACACTTGAGTGGATGAGGAAGGAGTGGAGGATGTAGGCCCTTTAGTTGATGAGGCAGGAGGAGTTTGTACAGGTACTTCAAACTGGGTGTCTATGCCTCCTTCCTTGGTGTTGAGGTGTCCTTGGAGGAGGACTCTCCTGAATGCTTTCTAAGCTCGCGAACTCTTCTGTCAAACCAGATTTTGGTTCTTACTAGGACAGGGGCTAGGATTTCAGCCAGATCATCCTTCTCTTTTTTGAACCAATCCAAATCCTCCAAGGGAGTGTGTTTGATCAAGGTATCATATTCATATGATAACAAGTCAGAGTTGTCATCCTGAAGCCCTTCAGGAATTTGATACAAGTTAAGCTCCTGAATCAGTTGAAGAGAAAACCTGCCATAATGTCTCCTCCTTGCCTCAAAATCATCAGCACAGTCAGCCCAATAGTCTTTTGTGTCTGCCCTATGATGGTAATTGATTTTGAGATTTTGTTCAATAAATTTCTTCAAGTCAAAACAAGTTCTTGGCCTGAAGAAATGGATAGTGATGGGAGCTAGGGCTCTCTCTATGTTTTGTGCATCCAGAGCCGTCTTGCAGGTGTAGTTTCCCAAAGATATGGGGAAGTGTAGACCAGTGATTTTCTTATCCCTACAGGTTCTGTGCAACTTGTCCAATTGCCTGCATATCTCGATCAAGGCCATTTTATCACTACAGAACATAGGGAGCTTGAGAGGGGTGCTCTCATAGCCTGCTAGCCTGATATAAGAGAATTTTCTGAACTGGATGAAGTAGGCACCGTACTTCGCTATTAGGCTCATGGCTTCATCAGAGAACCTCCTTGCAGTGTCACTCTCTAGAAGTCTTGCAATGTACATGGTGAAAGCATCATTCACCCTCCTAAAGTTGTGATTACTAGTGTCCAGGGTGAATTGAGGGCAGTAAGCATATATAGGATCACCCTTATGAGCATCAATATATGTGAAGCCAAACCATTGCCTTGATGCTGCTAGGGTATACATTAGATAAGAAGTCATGTAAAACTTCTTGGTTTGTTGTACATTGGACAGTTGTTCTGCCAAGTTCATGCTGATGATTTCTACCCAGTTGATGTTCTGAGTACCCTCACACACCATGTTGATAAGTGGGCACATCCAGAAATGGAACTCGTTGGTAGAGGGTAAGCCCATGACCCGAGCTAATAAGATTATGAAATCTGATCAGCTCCTCATTGAAATCGGAATGAAACAGAGCTTTGGATAGATGGGACGCCCCCTTTTTGGGGTTTTTAGCCATGACTTTGCCATCCTCGCCTTATATTTTTCTTTGTCTGGTTAAAGAGCGCCATAGCTTGGTTCTAAGAGATGACTATAGAATTATCCATTTCGAGAATCCTTAGGGCAAGTGCAATGGCGGATACGTCAAGCTTGGCGATGAGCTCCCTATGCACATTAGTTAGTTCTCTTGAGTTGAGATTGAAGTGAGCACCGCAGGTGAGTATCGTGTCTGCACATTGCACTGAGATCGGGAAACCAGCGGCATACACCAAGCCACTATCGTTAATCATTTGCGCCATAGGAGAGGGGTTCGGGTCTGTCAACCTAGTCCATAAATCTCCAAAGTCCAGGTGATGAACTTCGTTGTCCCCGATATCGGGAATGACAGACTCGAGCGGTGAAACCTGCTCCTGACCTTGGAATTTAATCTTCATGTTGATAGCAATTTGAAAAACAAAGTTACAGCTTGAACTCTTGATGGAATTGCAGGGGAAATGGGTACGCGCATAGAGATTTCAATTGTGAGGGTATGAGCAATTGGTAACGGGAAAGTAATGTGCAAAAATGCGTATGGGGAAGTCTATTAAATAGCCATTTAGGAGAGAGAGGTCATAAATGTGCAATAAATACACATCCACCAACTCAAAAAGCAAGCATCGGGAAGAGTGGGAAAAATAAGCCTAGATGGCTTTTGGTTCATTTGGGACATGCGGGACGTGAAAGAGCGATTCGGCCGATGTGGGTAATGCGGGGACAGAATGCACAAATGATTTTGGGACATGAGGGACCAAAGTACGTGAAGTGTACGATGTGGCCAAAGTGGGCAATAGGTGAACAGCGAGCCCGAGCGAACTTGAGACATTTGGAACAAAAAGTTCCGACGGGCCTGTAAGAAAGTGATTTCGGGTAAAGCGGTTGATCGGCGAACAGGGAGCCCGAATGAACTTGGGACACATGGAACAAAAATGTCTGATAGACCCGAAAAATGCACAAATGACTCAAAAACGCAGATTTTTCAAACTTCTCAATTTTCCCTTTACGAACAACGAGAAAAAGGTGTTAGCTCTAAAAATTTCAATTTTAACTTTCCAAAAGAGGGTGAAACTTTGAGAGGACAACATGTGCACACCTAAATTTTACTAGCCAATGAGAGAGATTTGGAAGACCACCAAGAGACCTTATGCTCAACTCTTTCAATCACATATTGCCATAAAGTAGCAGAATCACTATCAAAGGCAAAAGGAATGCCCAAAAATTTAAATTATTCTCCGCGCCCAATCCACTTCTAGGGGTAATCTTTCAACCAGTTAGGCATAGGCCAACAGCTTTGCCAATAGCCTAAAGTTTTAGCCATCTGAATGCTCAATCCTGAAGCAAGACAAAAATGTCAAGGCATTCAAATAATTCAACAAAATTCTGCTCATTTTCAACAAGGGTAAGAAAGAATCGTTGATAAAGTGCCCATTAATGAAGCTGAGTTAAATGATCTAGCAAAAAAATTCCCCAAATGTGACCTTGATCAACACATTGAGCAATAAGATATCCAAGAACATCGGTGGCTAAGAAAAAAGAGTAGGCGCAAGAGGGAACCCCTATTTGATGGAGTGAAAATGGTCAATCGAAGAGGAATCTTGACCATTGATAGTGATGCAAGTAGAAGCATTAGAAAACAAAGTTCAGACAACTAAGGTAAAAAATTCACCAAAACCTAAAGTTGTGAGCATAGCTAAAATAAATGGCCATTTGATACGATCGTAAGCCTTTTCAAAGTCAATTTTAAGAAATAAGGGTCGTTATAGAGACAACCAAGCCCATTCCATTCCTTCCCAGACCACAATGAGATTATCTAGAATGTATTGACCTTTGAAAAATCTCAAATGCCTTGTGTTGAACAATTTTAGGTAATAGAGCGGAAATGCAAAAAGAGCAAGGGCCTTAGCAAGAATTTTGTATGAAACATTCAACAAAGTGATAGGCTACCAACTAGTAATCAACTTTGGATCGCCCGCTTTAGGGATGAACTTAATGTTGCCTTGATTGATGAAGCTCCCTAAAGAATTGGATTGGAGAGCTTCATTGTAAACTTGAAGCAGGTCTGGACCAACAAAAGACCAAGTGGCTTTGTAGAATTCACAAGGAAAACCATCCATTCTAGGAGATTTATCATTTGCAAAACACAATAGAACAACATAAAGTTCATCTAATGAAAGATGTGCATTGCATCGAGCACGATCGTGAGGAGAAAGCTTGATGAGAACCACCTAATACATTATTGTAAAGTGACAACTCACTCATTGGTAGTCTTATGTGCTTGGAAAACTAAGCGATAGTGTTCTACAAAGCGTTAGAGATCTGGGAAAATCCGTGATTCGACTCTGAGAAACTTGAATAGATTTTATCTATTAACAAGCATGCTTGACACAGAGGGATTTGAAAAAGTACTTATACACTTTCTCTCCTATCTTGAGCCAATGCAACCTCGACCGGATTTGAGCTCCACGGACCGAGTGAGATTCCAACAACTTGAGCTTATTCGAATATTAGAAGCCTGTAACTAAAGAGGGGTGTCGAAAGGATTGGATTCGAGGAGAACAAAGATCCTTTGAAACTCTTTGTGCAGATCCGAGTCCGCCCGCTTACGCACCCAAACAACCTGCTTGCCAAATTGGTAGAGGAAATAGGTGGTGTGTTGAATCCTCACTTCCCACCAATCAATCTAGTTGGCATCAAACGATGGATGTGGTGCCATATACCAAACTTTAGCAATGAGAGTGATTACCCCCAAGTGACTCAACAAAGAAAAATTTAGAAGGAATTTATTTGACAGGACTTTGAAAGGGGCCCCACGTCAAATAATCTTAAAAGAGACTAGACGGTGATCGATAAAAGAACATCGACCATACTTTGACATGGGAGAGTCTGCGTGTCAAAATCAAAGATTTTCCACCGAGAGAGAAGTACATGATCAAGCCTTTTAAAAACCAGATCGCATCCTTCTCAAATATTGGTCCAAGTATACCAAGCTTAAGACTTAAATTCATGCCGCCATCGGAGCAAAAGATGAAAAGCCCCCAACAACTTTTAAAGTAATACCAAGCCGCACAATTCCCGACACACCAACGCATAGGAAGGGCGTCAAGTTTGTCATCTGGATGTACAATCATATTAAAGTCACCACAAACCAACCAATAAGCAAAAGGCAAGTTATTACCTAACCATTTACATAACGTCATTCTTTATGTGCCATCATTAAAAGTATAAACATTAAGAATACTTTGATAAAGATCATTAATCATCATAATCACCCACATGACCCAATTTGAGGGATCTTAACTCGAGAAGGTGATTAAGACAAAAATTGCAAGAGGGTTCTTTGAGACCCCTAACATTCCAAGAAATGAAATTCATAAATTGATTTTTCAATAATCATTCTTAAATAAAATTAATAATCTATATGATTTTTATTAGACATTCTTAAATAAAATTAATGCTATATGTATTCCATTTTGCTTGGGATCTGAATTTATACCATTCATTTTAGAATGTTCTAAAATTTATAATTATACTAGAATTAGAATCAATTAAATTATAAATGTAAATATTAAATTAGTAAATCTAGGTTTAGGAAAAATATAGTATTTGGGAAGGCACTTATAAAAAGGTAAAAACTTGCTTAGCATAAACATGTTATTTACGAGTGAGATTTTATCTAAGGTCAACTAATTTGTAAATGTAAATTTAAGTCAAAATATTAAACTGTGAAGCTTGGCGAGACACACACAACTTTTTTATTTAGCATAAACATATTATTTTCGAATGAGATTTTATCTAAGGTCATTAACCTATAAATATAAATTCAAGTCAAAACACTTAACAAGAATGCATGGCGAGACACTTCAAAAAAATTTGACAATTTTTTTGATTTGTAACCTGTCTTAAATAGACGTTTAGGCTTGCTGTAAAGAAATGTCTTTTCTCAATAGAATTTAATTAAAGGTCAATTAACTTATTAATGTAAGTCCACACCAATGTCACAATTCAACCTTTCGACAAAGAGAGTTTGAATTTTTTTAATAATTCAGCATTACCAAAATGCATAAAATTGTATTAAATAATGAAACCTTTCAACAAAATGCATAGGCTGTCGTAAACATGGTTGTCAAGGAAAACCACTTGGATTTTTAATAAGAATTAAACATGAATCTCTCTATCCGTATAGGTAGTGGCACTTCAAAAATTACAAAACCTCTGGATGTAAAGTATTAACTTACATGACAGTTTTCTCTCCAAACTTTTTGATAAAATAGAAGTGGTCACCCTATCGTTTTTGAACAGAAGAATTAGCAGTGGGTATATTAATCTTACATGCAAAAAGAGCGAACGAAGAGGGCTTCATGTTGAAGTGGATGGTTGAGGAGAAGGTGTGGGTGGCGTAGCAGGGCTGATGGTATTCAATGACATCTGTTTTCCTGCTCCCCCAATCCTCATCTTGTGCTTTGCCAAGATTGCTCGCAAAGAAGGCGCCACCTTTTCATTGTATTTAATCACTAAGAAGAAGATGAAGCGGTAAATGAATATCATTGAGAATATAATAGCCAAATCCCACCATTTGGAACGCTTTGCATTTATTTCAAAAATGTTTTGAAGGATATATTCTCCACTGATTTTGGGCATTCCTGCAAGCTGAGATCGAACTCAATTCCCAGCAAATCGTTCTTGTATTGACCCTGATAAATTCTTTATGTCAGTTATCTCAACACAACAGTACAGAAAAATAGGATCATAAAAATGCATGGAAGTTAGGATTATCCTTCTTTATGAAGGGTAGGGCAATTGAATCATAAAAAATCATTGACATAGAAAAAGATGAAGGTTAGAAATTCTTTCATGGACTTTTTGTACAGGTTGGTATGACTTCCATACACTTAATACCAAGATTTAAGAAATACCTATCAAACCAAAAGTCTATGAAATTAAATAGAAGTAATAATTTAAAATTTAACCATACATCTATGTATTGAAAATCGATTTACATCATTATTCAAGCATGGTTTTCCAAAAACAAATTATCATGATGATGCGTCCAAGAGAAAGACCCTTTTTTATTTTTGGTTGGGTAGACAGTTTCCAAAATCTCATCCTCCTCTCATTCCTATTAGTCTCGTCCAAGAATTCAAGTAATATCCAATTATTAAAAATGATCCTGCTCTGTCATTCAAGCAGGGCTTCAAATCTGTTTATGAGTAATGAAAATGATTCAGCTCAATTATTCAAGCAGGGCTTCAAATCTGTTTGAGTGATGATGGGTTCAAGAGAAAGACCCTTTTTATTTTTGGTTGGGTAGACAGTTTCCAAAATCTCATCCTCCCCTCATTCCTCTCAAGTCTCATACATCTATTTATTGAAAATCGATTTACTTCATTATTCAAGCATAGCTTTCCAAAGACAAATTATCATGATGACGGGTCCAACAGAAAGACACTAAATGTCCAAGAATTCAAGTACTATTCAATTGTAAACCAACACAAAAAATAATCAAGCCAATGCATAAAATTGTCGTTGCTTATAGCAGGTATTTAGGTCAAGTAATTTATTTTTAATCTTTTGATTTTATGTTCAGCTTAATTTGTTTTCTAGTAGTTTAGCTATCACAGATTTAACAGGCTGGGGATATGATGATGGAAAACAGTATTATTAGTACAGCAATATTGAAGACGAAAGAGAGACAAACCAAGAAAAAAGAACGGTAGATAGGATTAACCTGCAATGCCCAAGAGTTGAAACTGATATATGACATGGGATATCGCCAAACTGCTTTTGGAAGATCATTGAGAAAACGGAAGTATCCAGCAACCAGCATATATATGCCCTGCAAATCACAACTTAAAACATAATTAACATTTATTTCAAACAACTAAGAAATTCTTTCAGCTGTCGTACATATAAAAACTGAAATGAGAAAATATGATATATTTAAACTTGTACATATAGTAACAGCTACTTACGAGGATTCCAGCTCCAGTGATGATTCCCATGAGGAAATTGGGCACTAAAGCCGCTACTGTCATCATCAAACTCTCAACAACACCCATGCAAAGGAAGAGATTGAGTACAAAAATGCAAAGTGACTAAATCCAGGGTGCAATTTCACCATGAAGTATGCAATTGATCCAGAGATTCCTCCAACTAGTGCCAGATATGGCATTGAAGATAATGTGTTTGCTATTACAAAAGAAGACACTCCGTAGTGTCCATTCAATCTTTCACGTTGGAAAACCTGTGGATTGCAATTCCAGCCTCAGACAAATTCAAACTCAACACTTATGATTATTCCATCATTTCACCCTCCTCTTTTTCTTACACTACTTATACCCAAATGCAAAAACTGTAATGTAAAGGCCTCTTGTATGCACACAAATATTATTTACAATTTCCAAAAGACGCCCACAATGGATTCACTCTCTAGCCTAAACATCACATATGGTTGCAAGGCTGACTAGTCAACCAACCAATGATAAATCCACTCCAAAAAGTGGTAAACAGCCCATTGGTTGGCTGACCAGTCAGCCTTGCAAATGCATGTCATGGATAGGCAACTTTCAAATTCATTTTTCAGCATGTAGAATTTTCAAGAAATAAGCCCTGAACTAGTAAAATCTCACCTTCATGTCTTCCACGAAAGAAGGAAATCCTCCTATGGACATGAAAGTCATGAATCCAGAGATGTAGGAGGCGCAGGAGCCTCTTGCCTGCATCACCAGATACATTACCCAGATTTTTATTATCTATGCACTTGATATAATCAGATAATGATATTTTCACTCATTGCAGATGAATTTTTATGCCCTACCAGGATGGCATTGTAACCAGTTCCAACGTCATAATATATTGTTCCAATGCAGATAGTGACTAAGGTGTATATCACAACACGTAACCAGTAGTATCCCACGTCTCTGGTCATGTTAACAAAAGATCTCTTTGTCAACGTGTAGCATTGCATGAAGAAACTGGCTTGACTTCCATTGGACTCCAGGACGGTTCCTTTCTGCATTGTAAAGACCCCCAAAAATGGTGATTTTGTTAGGAACCTAAGAGTTTTAAGTCGTGCCAAGAAATACCTCTCAACGGCACCTTATTGTGTAACGGATACACCATGCAAAGGACCTGTTGGCCTTTGCTTTTTGCAATAAGTAATTTTATTATGATGATGACCCGTATACAGTATACTCACAATTTGGGAGATCTCATGCACCCTGGCAGCTGTTACCATTGCATACTCAGATGATCTGTAGTGCTCCAACAATATTTTCACTGCTTGGGCTGTGCTGATCCTGTCCACTGGATCATTCATTTCAGTGATCTGCAGTCAAGCGAAAACATTGTCATATTGGGTTGTTTTTCTACCAAACCAATAATCTGACATGACTAAAAACAGTATCAGATCGGATTCTTCGATTTTTTAACTATAAATTTTACCTGTTGGGAAGTAATATAAAATCTAACTTGCTTACCCTGAGCCTGAAGGATCCCTTGAGAGTGGCTTTGACTCTGTCAAAATCTGAATTAATACAACGAATGAAATGATCTGATGGGTTTCTTCTTGGAGGAGAAGGGAAGCCAGCTTGATCAAAGAACTGCTCATATTTGAAAACCAATTAGCACAAAACTAGACTATATTGATTGTGCAGATCTATGAATATGGTATACCTTATCAATATCATGTCAGTAATATTACGTATCACCTGAAAAACTTTGTGAAATCTATTATAACATACTTCATCTAGATCCTAGAGGTGTTATAAAATGGTTTTTATGTTCCTTGTAGTAGGATTGTAATACCTCGTGGGCAGAACTTGCTTCGCCAAAATAGACAGTATGCCCTCCTGACAGAAGACACAAATAATCAAACAGAGCAAACACTTCACTGCTGGGCTGATGAATAGAAGCAATCACTGTTCTCCCATCACGGGCCAAGTTTCTGACTGTTTGTGTTACGAAGAATGCAGAAGCACTGCAAATATGGCATCATGAGTTCAGTTTAAGCAGTCCTAAAGGAAAGAGAAATTTCATAATTTAGGCTTAAGAAAATTAGAAAAAACCTGTCAAGTCCGCTTGTGGGTTCATCCAGGAAGAGCAAACGAGGGCGCATCAAAATCTCAATAGCAATGCTAACCCGCCTTTTTCTCCACCACTCAATCCCCTCATATGCCAGTTTCCTATAGGAGTGTCAGCACACTCTTGCAGGCCCATTTCCATGATAGTGCTTTCAACAATGGCCATCTTTTCTTGTCGAGGCATTTTATCTGGAAGCCTCAGATGAGCAGAGTAGTGGATCGATTCTCTTACAGTCAATGTGCCTATAAGTGTATCCTCTTGAGTCACATAAGCCTACAAACCATACCAAATAAATAAACAACTTACTTCTCAATGGTAAGCATTTTGTTTTTGGTGCTTCTGAGTGTTAAAAGTTGTCTCACCAATCTATTTCTTGGAAAGACGTTCTCTCCATTTTCTTTTTGAATTTTTTCTAAATTTTCCTTGTAAATTATGCTTACCACTGTTCCATAGGAGAGTGTTCGTTTTCTGCCATTAACAAGAACTTCTCCACTCTGTAGACAATTCTTCGAAAGTCTCCCTGAGATAAAAACTTGAAATATTCAAAACTCTATCCAAATGGCAGCTGAAAAACAAAGTTCAATATCAGTAATATTTCATGAATATGAATTACCTGCCAAAGTGTCGAGAAGTGTAGACTTCCCCGACCCAGACGGTCCCATGATGGCCATAATATAGCCGGGCTCCGCGTAACCAGTCAAGCCATGCAAAAACACTCTGCTGCTCTCCTTTCGCATTAGTAACCGTAACGGTCAAGTCCTTCCAAGTGAGCCATGCAGAAAGGTCGCTAATCTGAGACGTATCAGTAGTATTTTTCCAAAGCGCCTGACTGAGAGGACTCAAGCCCCTGGACATATTGGGCTTAGCCTCCGCTTGAATCTCCAACGCAGAATGACCGTTAGCCGCCCCTGTGTAGTCGGAAAAGAGGGCGCCATATCTATGGCGATCCTCGCTGTGAAAGACCGCCTGCGTGATAGCGCTTGTTCAGCCAGTTTCACAATTCCTTCCACCACAATTTCTTGCAAGAAATAAAGAAATCTGCGTGTTTTTATAGCACAAATTCCTTCTGAAATGTGAAACAAAATGCCGGGAGCATTATTATCAATAATAATAATATTACAGTGAGACAGAGTTGACCAAACTCTTGAGAGATTTATGAGAGATAAGAAAGCCATTAATGAGAATTGGGTAAGACTGATGCAAATAAATTCAAACCATTACGAGGATAGCAGGTGGGGATGCCTGACACACTCCATTTACGTTTCAGTTTTGCATGTAAAGTAGGTGGTCACTGTATTGGGTGCAATCGACGGTGGGCATTGTCCCACCGCCCCCATCATGTCTGTGGGGATATCAAAATGACAGATCTATAGCGTTGGGCAGTATCAGGTTTCATTAATGGCGCTACCCATTATGAGTATGGAGCTGACTTTTGTGCCTTAATTTCAGAGGATTTGACCGTATTTTACTGGTCAGTAGATAGGTGAGAATGTCAAATGTTGTTTTCCATTAGGTACAGAAATTACTCCACAATCAGATACGTTGATTTTTGGCTCTTTCAGATACTACTGTCGAGATACGTGTGAAATGTTATATCTCTACAGTCTCTTAATTTTGAATTCGTTTTCACACAATGTTATATCTCGAGAGTTTGGCAAAGAAAAATTAATGTTAACTTTCTTTTTATTTTAAGGGAGGGGACGGACGGAGACTCCTTGATTTTAAAATTGTAGGGGTTAGTTGTACGGAATTCTTAAACTTTTTTAAGGATTAAGGGGTTTCCATTTTGTCAAATTCATGCGGACTCAACCCTCAACCTTATTCTTTACTTATAGGAGTGGAATCTTGGTGGATGGCTAGGCAACACCTTTTCTACCATCAAATTTATTGTTGGACCACAATCTATTCGATAATCTTGATTTTTCTTTGACATTGTAATATTGTTTAATGGATTACACTTTAACTCGCTATACCCAATTGCTTTAAACTACGTTATATTAATTAATTTTGAAATCAAAGTGGTGATATGCGAGGTTTAGAGACCTATTTATTTTATCATACGATAAGTTATAGTTGTCAAGATTTAACATTGAAAGTGCGTGTTCAAAACCGGAAACAACCTAACTTACCAAAATATAGTGATTAAGATAGGATGTTAAAATCGACATTAATAGGAAAACAATGAAACTTGAGGTAAATTTAAGAGTAAAAAAACTATCTTTATATTTAACTTGACCCTTGATCCATAGGGATCCGAAATTACTCTACTTCATCGAAACAATCAAAGACAAAGAAGAAAACAATGAAACGGAGGTTTTGTCTGGCAGTAACAAGATCGCCGCCCTACGCAGGCAAGGGGGTGGCTGCCGCCCCAGAAGGGCGGTGGTCCTAAGACCACCATCCGCACACAGGCGGCGATCCGGCCATTACGGACAGAAAACTAAAATCAAAATGAACAACCTCTAAATTTGAAAGGATGTTCATTTCTCTTCTCCTTCATGACCTTTCCCATTCTCCAGTGCACATGGGAGGACATGAGAAAGGCTATAAATACATGATTGTAGAAGTGTAGAAGATCATCGAAGCATGGGAGCAAGTGAGCAAGAAGTCTTAGTGCTGGAAATTGTATTTTTGTAGAAGAAAGGAGTGTTGAGATAGAGCAAGCAAGTAACTGAAAGGAAGTGTTGAGATATTATCTACTTCTCTTTCTTACTTATTGTAAATTTTGTACTTGTTGATTTGAATTGGCCAATAGAAGTGGGAAGAAAGAGCAATTTCCCTTCCCGACTGGTTTTTCCTCCATTGGAGGTTTTCCAAGATAAAATTGTTGGTGTTATGAGCTTATATTCTTTCCTTTACTACAATTGTTGATTCTAAGCACAATAGTAATTCATTCACTAGCTATCTCTGTTATTTTCTAATAGAAAGTAAACAACAACGATTAATTTGTGATTTTGTGAATAATTCCAAAGTTGAAGAGTTTACAGATCATTTTGGTATCAGAGCTAACAAGTATCCAGGACTGTGGTATTTCATTCTTGAATTTGTATGACAAAGTGACAAGATCTAAAGGTGAAGAAGCTTTACCTTGCGATCCAGAGATTTCTACAAAGAAGTGGAAACAGAGAATTGGGGAGAAATGGAGGAAGAGAACTTGGTCCGTAGAATCGAGATGCTAGAGACCATGATGGATAGGATGTTTAGAAGGCAAGAGGAACTTGCAGATTTGTAGAAGACAACTTCCATCAAGCAAGACTCCATGGACTCGGTGGTTCGAGGCTTAGCCAAAAGTTTGGTATAGGCAAGAGTCACCATGAGGAAGATTATGGGGAAGAGCATGAAGAAGAGACTTCTAACACAAGAGAAAAGGTAAAATCTGAACATACTCCTTTTAAAGTTGAGACTAAAGTCAAAATCAAAAGCTTTGAAGGACAAGTAGATGCAGAATTACTGGATAAATGGTTGAAACAGTTAGAAGTCTATTTTAGTGTCCATAATGTCACTGAGGCACAAAGGATCACCTTTGCACGTCTCAAAATGGAGGGACATGCTCTAGTTTGGTGGGAAACTCATCTAACTACTTGTGAAAAGAAGAAACATCCTATTGTGAAATCTTGGCAAGAATTTAAGGAATTACTTAGAGCTAACTTCTATCCTATTGGCCATAAAACTGACCAAATGATTAAATGGTAGTATTTTAGACAAGGCAGTGGTCAAAGTGTGTAGGACTATACTATGGAGTTTTGGAGGCAAGCCATGTTGCTGAACATGGATTTGGAGGATGAGGATATTCTGACCAAATACTTGGGAGGACTTCACACTCACCTTCGAAGAAAAGTCATCTCCACAAAGCCCAAGGATCTCAATGAAGCATGTGTACATGCATACTACATAGATGATGAGAAAAAGCAAGGAGAAGCAGAGCCGAGGGTAAAGCAGTCAACAAATCAGCAGAAAAAGGATTATGGGCAAACAAGTAACAAGAGTAAGTGGAAAGGGAAAGGTAAACAAGCTGCCACTACTTTAAATACTTGTAAAGATCCCAAGAATTTTTGCAAGAATTGTGATATCAATGGTCATACTGACGCTACATGTTGGAAGTTGCATCCGGAGTTACATCCAAAGAACCGAACCAAGGACTCCAAGAAGTCCATGATAGCTGTAAAGACATAAAGGGGAGGTGGAAATCGAAGATGACTCTGATGTAGATGAAAGGCTTGGATGCACATGACCACCAACATGGACAAATGAAGAGGAGATGAGTAGACTATTCCAGATCAAAATCCAGATCAAGAGGACTAAGGTAAATGCTTTGGTTGATACCGGTTCTCAATCTAACTTGATTTTTGAGGTAGTTGTAAAGAAGCTTGGTCTTGAGACTTACGAGCATCCACACCCATATCCTTTGGGTTGGGTGAAGAAGGGTGTTGAAATTTAGGTAACAAGAAGATGTAAGGTCAAGTTTGGGATAAATTCCCAATATATAGATGTTTTTGAAGCTGACGTTATTCCACTTGATGCTTTTGATGTGGTATTCGGGAGTCCTTACTTGTATGTTAGGGATGTTATCTTTATGAGAAGGGAAAACCGGTACAGATGGGTCAAGGATGGGATCACTACAACATCCTGGGCACACCAACGTAAGACACGGGTTACTATGGTAAGTGCTAACCAAGCAAAATGGCTTATTCAGTCAAATCATAATCAATTTTGTTTACTTTTGTTAAAGGATAAACAAGATGGGGTAGAAGTTTTAGAGATTTCTAACCAAGGAAAACAAGATTTGGATAGTATTATTCAGTCTTTTCAGGAAGTATTTCAGGCTCCTAGTGGATTACCACCAAAATGGGAAGTAGAGCATGAGATTCAGCTATTGCCAGAGTCACCTCTACCAAACATGGTTGTATAGGCAATCCTTGCTTGAGAGTACTGAAGTAAAGAAACAACTCCAAGAACTAATAGACCAAGGGGTGATACGTCCGAGCACCTCACCATGTGGTTTGCCTATTGTGATGGTGCCAAAGAAGGATGGTTCTTGGAGAATGTGCATCGACTACCGCGCTTTGAACAAGATCACCATAAAGAACCGATATCCACTTCCCGCATAGATGATCTCTTGGACCAGCTTCAACATGCCAAATTTTTCATGAAGTTGGATCTCAAGTCAAGTTATCACCAAGTAGGATGAAGGAGGAGGATATATGGAAGACTGCCTTCAAAACAAAACAAGGTTTGTATGAATGGTTAGTACTTCCTTTTGGATTATGCAATGCACCCGCTACATTTATGAGATTGATGAATGATGTATTGTGGGATTTCATAGATTCATGTGTCATTGTATATCTAGATGATATCTTGATTTTTAGTGCCACATGGGAAGAACATCTAACACATTTGCAGCAAGTCTTGCAAGTTCTTAGGGAGAAACAACTGCTTTGTAATATGAAGAAATGTGAATTTTCCAAATAGTCACTTGTCTATCTTGGGCACGTGGTTGGAGGAGGAGAGCTACGAGTGGATCCAAAGAAGGTGGAAGCCATCACAAATTGGCCAACACCAACAGGAGCCACAGAGACTAGAAGTTTTGTGGGAGCAGTACAATACATGTGGAAGTTCATTTCGGGTTTCTCGGCAATTGCAGCACCTCTACACACAGTGGCCACAAAGAGTAAGGGTTTTGACTGGGGTAAGGAACAAGACAAATCCTTTGAGTTATTGAAATACAAGATTAGTCATGCTCCAAGTACTTGCTCTTCCTAGTTTGCAGCAGCCTTTTGAAGTAGAGACAAATGCCAGTGATTATGTTATGGGTGCAAAGTGTTGCTTCAAGGAGGTAAACCCATATGTTATCATTCTGAAACCTTCACTTCAGCAAGTTAAAGGATATTCATATATGATAAAGAAATGTATGCACTAGTTCAAGCAATTAAAAAATGGAAACATTATTTGTTGGGTAAAGAAACTATTGTGCACACTGACCACAAACCTCTCCAATATTTGCAAGCACAATCTAAATTGCAGCAGGAAAGGCACTACAAATGGATGGGGTTTCTTCAATAGTTCCATCTAGTGATCAAATACAAGAAAGGTAGTACAAATTTGGTGGCAGACATGTTGTCTAGGCCACCCACACAGGAAAATTTCTCCTATTTGGCCACTATCTCTCAGATCGAGCCCTTCACGAAGGAAGCTTATGGAGAAGCATATGCCCAAGACAAAGACTTTGGGGTAACATTTCAGAAGTTGCAGTCCCAAGGGGCTGAAAAGATGGGGATTGAAGACTGTTATCTCAAGGATGGGCTGCTCTACCGATGGGGGAAACTTTGTGTGCCTAAAGAAGAAAGACTTCTATTGATGAGGGAAGCACATACCTCAAAAGTAGTGGGACATTTTGGTGTTGGTAAGACCCTAGCCCACTTGCAAAGGTATGTATATTGGCCCAACATGCAAGAAGAAGTATCAAAATTTATTCGTGGATGTAAACTTTGTTGTACTAGCAAGCCTAAAACTAGGAAGGAAGGTTTGTATATGCCTTTACCAGTACCTACTCATCCGTGGGAGGACATTTCTATGGATTTTGTAGGAGGATTACCTATGTCTAAACATGGCCATGACTATCTCTATGTTGTTGTGGATAGATTCAGTAAAATGTGTATTCTTATGGCATGTAAAAAGACAGTAAAAGCACATGAGGCAGCAGATCTTTTCTTTGCTAATGTATGGGTGCATTTTGGTTTGCCAAAGTCTATTGTCTCTGATAGGGATTCCAGGTTCTTGGGGAAGTTTTGGACTACTTTGTGGGACAAGATGGATACCAAGTTATAGAGGAGCACAACTTTCCATCCACAGATAGATGGAAAATAGAGGTGGTAAATAGGACTTTGGTACAATTGATCAGAGGGTATAACAGTAAGTACCCAAGGACTTGGGATGAGTCCTTAGCCTACATTCAACATTCCTATAACGGGCAAAGTACACACATCCACTATGAAGTCACCATTTGAAGCATGCTTGGGATATCTACCTACAAATCCATTGGACATAGCAAGTTGGACAATAGGATGAGGAGGATACATGAGACACAGAGGTGACTAGAGCCAACAAGTTCATTGAGAGGATCGGAAAATCCATCTCAAGGTCAAAGAACAACTAGAAAAATCTCAAGCAAAGTACAAAGCTAGCACATGATCAGCATAGGAGGGAACACAAGCTTCATGTTGGAGACAAAGTTTGGCTTTACTTGAGCAAGGAGAGACTACAAGGTCAAGCACGGAAGCTCAAGCCACTATGATATGGACCCTTCACCATATTGGAGCAGGTTGGGGAAAATGCTTTTGACTTGATTTACCATCATTCATGAGGATGTACTCTATAGTAAATTGTGAGAACTTGCACCTATATGAGCCATCCATGCTGGATGAAGATGAAGAACTACAATTGCTACCTTCCATTGAGGATTGCATCTTGGACTCATGAGGTGAATTGGAGGAGGATGTAGTGCTACAACAGAAGGTCAGAGAGACTAGAAGAGGTCCGCAGGAGTCTTGGCAGATTGGACTGAAAGGAAAGACACCAAGGCAGGCCCGGTGGTACTCGAAGGAGCAAGCGAGGGAATTTTTCCCTCATCTACTCCCCCACTAAGCTTTTGTGGGACCAAAAGCCTCCTAAGAAGGGGAGGTGTGATCCATAGGGATCCGAAATAACTCTACTTCATCAAAAATAGTCAACACAAAGAAGGAAAAAAATGAAATGGAGGTTCTATCTTTTAAGTAACATGACCACCACCCTACGCAGGGTGGCGGGTTAAAACTAACCACCCCAACCAGGGTGGCGGTCCCAGACCACCGGCCGGTCACATGGGCAAGGTGGTCTTGGCCATTATGGATAGAAAACTAAAATCAAAATGAACAACCTCTGAATTTGAAAGGATGTTCATTTCTCTTCTCCTTCATGACCTTTCCCATTCTCCAGTGCATGGGAGGACATGAGAAAGGCTATAAATACATGATTGTAGAAGTGTAGAAGATCATCAAAGCATGGGAGCAAGTGAGCAAGAAGTCTTGGTGCTAGAAATTGTATTTTTGTAGAAGAAAGGAGTGTTGGACAGAGCAAGCAAGTAACTGAAAGGAAGTGTTGAGATATTATCTACTTCTCTTTCTTACTTATTGTAAATTTGTACTTGTTGATTTGAATTGGCCAATAGAAGTGGGAAGAAAGAGCAAATTGCCCTTCCCGACTAGTTTTTCCTCCATTGGAGGTTTTCCAGGATAAAATTGTTGGTGTTATGAGCTTATATTCTTTCCTTTACTACAATTGTTGATTCTAAGCACAATAGTAATTCATTCACTAGCTATCTCTATTATTTTCTAATAGAAAGTAAACAACAACGATTAATTTGTGATTTTGTGAATAATTCCAAATAATGAATAATAAATGACTTGGGGGCGATTTTGAGGTGTCCACATTTTCCCCACTTTGGCATATATGTGTGTGTACATAAATATCAAAATAGAAAATAGATAGTATGGATTTAAATGTTGGTTGACATAAAAATACATCTAAAACCAATTGAAGATAAAATAAGAGTTAAATGATAAATGCTAAAGATGTTTGATAAATTAAATATTTATTACTTCAAATTAGGGATTAAATTTTGTATATTACTTCAATGATAGACAACTTTGAAGCGATTTAACAAAAATTTGATAATTTCATCAAATAGATAATAATGGATTTTGTAAGAGAAAATAAAGAGAAAAATGAATTAAGACAAATAGATTATGTCTACGAGATCAATGTAAATAAACAATAATGATGATATTGAGAAATTTATTTAATTGAATTAAGAAAAATGTTGTAAAACAACTTGACAAAATTCTTAAGTCAAATAAAATTGAAAATTAGAAGTAATATTTTACAATCTAGGTCATTAAGTATAATCTAGCATTGAATTTATAGTTAATTAATTTGGGTGGTTGAGAAGGTCATATTTAGAATCTTTTTGTTTGATTAATTTATGAAGGTCAAATTTGAATGGCATAATTTGTTTGATTAATTTATAAAATGTAGATCAATTAAACTATTATTGAAATCATAGAGATGAAGGTTGAAAAAATGGATGGCATAATTGAAGATCAAATCAGAATTTAATTATAAATTCTAAAACTGTTGGATAAATTAAACTATTAGTTTGAAATCATAGAGATGAGGAGGACTCTTTCCCGAGGATGGGGCACTCACTGAGTCTATATTTAAATTTTCTCCTCCTTCGAGTAATCTATATGTTTAATAGTGTTATTAGTCATTATTGGAATTTAAACAGGGTCCCCTCCATAGATGGGGCACTCGCCGACAATCGAGAATATAGAGGGGATATATAAGAGGGAGATGGAGAGGGAGAGAGAATTGATGCCACCTATGATAAAAAAATATTGCAAAATTCATCGAGAAATTTACTAGATAAATTAATCTAAAAACTAAATTAAATTATTTGAGATTTAGGTAAATAATTTCTAATTCATGAAATTAGATTTATAGTTATAATTAACATTTAATTTATAGTTTTATTCAATTTGGATAGTGTGGATGAGGTAAAGTACTATTTTTTCGTTTTGTTTTTTGTCATCAATTTTTGAATCAAAGATAAATTCAAGTTTGAAAACACAATGGATCCAAGGTAATATAAGATCAAACAAGAACTAAATGATAAATGCTAAAGATAATAGATCAATTTGATATATAAATTCAAAATTAGGGACAAAAAAATTAGTGTAAATTGTATTGAAAATTTTACAAGTATATTACTTAAATATTATATTGAGAAGAGTTGCACTTTAGAGATTAAGTTGACATTTTTGAAGTGAACCAATTAGTGAAATTATTAGAACAAATTAGATGATTCAATCAAGATGATCAAATAGACAAGTTAATGCATTTAGTTAAGAGAAATGTCAAATAGAAAATTTTGATTAATTCTTTATGATCAATGTAGAATAACGAATTGAATGAGACTGATAAATTGATTTGATTAAATTATGTGAAATGTTGTAGTAAAACAACTTGAGAAATTTGTTAGGTAAGAAAACTAAATTATATATTTTGATATTTTGGGTCTTTATGTCCCAATTGGAGAGAAATTGAATTTATATAATTAGTTTGGATTAAATTATGGTAGAATAATCAGATGTATTAGTCCACATTTTATTGAAAATCGCTCTAAGAAATATGTTGATGTTAGTTGTAATTTTGAAAATCATAATGTATAAAATAACATAATAAATTGGAAATTATATCCATTAACTCAATCAATGAGGGACACATAAGGGAGAATTATAGAGTCAAATTTGTTACCGTACTTATAAGACTTTATTTTTTCGATTTTGATAACAATCACTTGATAATTAAAATATTTTCCCTTCCAAAAATTTGGTTATATGTTTTTCTTCTAAACTTGATAGTTAACCAAAACTTATTCTATAGAATAGCTAGTAACCTTGACATATATATTTGAAGTAATAAACTAAAAATTAATTTTATTTATCACATACGTAATTATATGTTTGTGTTATTAATGTGATATCATTAATTCAATTATATATACCCCTTCATGATGTTTTCTATATGGTATTCTTATTTAGGTACATTTCCAAACATCTTCCCAACTTGGTTAAAAGGGTTGTGACGAGTGTCGTTGATACTCATACTTTAATCAGATAATTCTATCAATCAAGGCAATGTCCATGTTTGTTTGCAAAAAGGGAACAATAGGAAATACACTCAGCATGTACTTAAAAACAAAACTAAGGAAATGATGAACTGATCAGGATTACAAAATAAACACTCGAAACCAGAAATGTATCAGAAACATGGAAAGAAAATAAATGTAAATCTCCCTTTTTGTTAGTTAGGAGTGGCCCTTGCTCATTCCCTTTGATAAGGTTTAATACTGAAATTCACGCAACATAAATTTCTGTTAGAGTAGGTATTTACCTTAGCTCATGTTCACCTAGGTACTTTATTTACCTTTATTGTATTTATCCTTACCCACTTATGTGTGTGGATATTTATTTTATCTTATTTAGATATTAGGAGATATTATCTAGTTGTTAGGTATAGTTCTTTCCTTGATCCATGGTATTGACTAGTTCTTTCTTTGATCTATGGTATTGACTAGATCCTTGATGTCTAGTTCTCTCCTAAATCTATGGTCTTGACTAGTTCTTTGATGACTAGTTATTTCCTTGATTCATGGCTTGATCTACGACCTTGATTGGTTCTTAGATTGTTATTCCTTACCTATTTAAGCAAGGCCCATTCTCAATGTATTGCATTGAGTTCCATAATAATATATAATATTACTGCTCATTTGTTTGCAAAGGTTTTATGTAAAGCTATTCTGGCGAATTTCTTTCATCTTATTGATTGTGGTGTTTGATTAGCATCTATGTTCTTGGCTTGGTACGATTTGGTTATCATTCCTTTCATGGTATCAGAGTGGAGATTGCTATTGACATCCGTCTGTAAGTTTTATTTTACAAATAAATTATTTGTATATTCATATATTTGGGATTTGGTCGTATTTTGTTGCTGCATGCATTTTTATGCAAAAGAGGCTTCCATTAGATCAGAAGGTGGGAAAACCCTAAGATCAACTGTAAACTTGACCATTTATGGAGGCAGTCATTTTTCTGGGTTTTTTACATCATTGTCTGAGGAAGCACACCGGTCTACCTCGGGATCGTGCCGTGAAGAAAAAAATGTGGGATTATTTTTCAGATCTGTTGGATTTCTTGAGATTTGCACAAGGCAATTTTCTGCATTCATTGCAGTGAATCTATCTCGGTTTACGCATAGGAAGGTTTTCGGATCTTTCCTTTTTGTCGTGGGTCCACGGATGTGCACGTTTTTTACTATTTTAGGAAAATCCGTAGGTTGCTATTTTCAGCAATAAAGGTCATTGTCTGTCCAAATAGTTGGATGTGACTTTCTCGAAAACACGCGACACACCCCACAAACACCCATTAAAATCCTTAGCCCTTGGTCATATGGTATGGTCATATGAGGGCTTAAAGCTTGTGATTCCTACTAGTAGGTGTTTAACTTCAGCTCCCTTTAATTTTATTTGTGTGGTGAAGGCAACAACAATTTATTTTATTTTAGTGGAAACTAAAATAAATAACAAAGAAAAATATTAAAAAGCTTGTATCTTTTGATCGGTAACTGGTTTTGAGTGCCGTTTTTGTAAAAGTGCTTGTTTTTTCGTGCTCTTTCCATTGGAGTTATTTATTTTGAGACTTGCACTATAATTATAAAGTGTCAAATATGGAGGAGTGTTGTAATCAATTATGGATGTAATTTTGGCTGAGCCCGACGTCCTAAATTTTTGGGAGTTACAATTTGTACCTATCATGGATTCTGAGAATGATATGCTTTTCTCTGAAGTATGTGGAATTCAAGAGGATATTGTAAAATTTTTGGAAGAAAATAGATCACTCAAGAAGCAAAATTCTCTTCTACAATCACTCATTCACGATAAGGATATGATAATACACTCCTGCAGAACAAACTTGCTAGCCTACAACATCACCATCATATTGTGGACAGCCATATCCATGCTCTAGTCCACTTGCAGCTATTGCTCCTGAACCCACTGACATTGATCTATCAGTCTTTGAGTCTTTTCCTACTCTTGATGCTCATACACCTATGAAGCTTATTACTGCATGCTCTTCCACATCTGTGCCTATTATAGTACCACATGTTGTGTATCCTATTTCTGCTCAGTTGCATGGATTTTTTGAGAAGCATACTATTGCATTCAGTTCTCGCATGCTCCATTCTATGGGTCTCACTAGTGGAGTCATTGGCAGACATTCACAGGGTATTGTTTCCTCTATTCCACATGTTAAGTGGAATTCTCATCATGACATTGGTTTTGAGAATATACTTCTTTGGGATCACACATTGTGAGCTCCTTTTTTGTTCGCTCAATTCTTTCTAAGGATCCCGAGCAACAATTGAGTTATGCACCTTCACTCGTGGATTGAGAAACCTGAGATTTCAGTTATCAGACATGATCAACCTGACACACATTCTGATGTTCTTTTGCATGCACCCATTGTGCATTTTTCACCAAGTCATATGCAGGCATCTTCTTCATCCATCCATGTTGATTTGGGGTGGATATCTGATCACTCGTGGAGGTGACATAGGAATTCGTTGAGAGGAATCTACAGTGTGGCTCCTCCATCATTCGGCCTCTTGCTCCACTTTCTATACCTTATGCATTGTGATGCTTCTTGTTTTGAGCATTTTTCTTTAGTAGGTGTAGTGTATCTCTCTTGTTTGTTGAGAGATTTTGTATCTGTATTTTTGACACTTTTGGCATGTTGATAATATCTCTTGTGGGGATCTATTTATGGCAGAGCCAAAGTGTTAGTTTGTCAGTGTTCGAGTAGTTGTTTTGACAACTCATACAAATTTATAATGTCACTCCACCCATTCAGTAGTATGGGAGGGTGTGGTGTTGATCTTACTTCTTCGGGTTTTGTGTCCTTGCCTTGTTACCTTGGCTTTTCTTTGATTGTGACACTCTAGATTTTGTGTCCTTGCCTTGTTGCTTTGGTTTTTGTTCTTGGATCGTGGCACACCTATTTGCAGCAGTTGATTAAATTATGTTTGGTTTTTTTTACACTTTCAACATCACTCCGTTGACAATCTCCTTGTGTGGAGCTATTCTAGTGAAACCTAGTGTCAGTTGTTTTTGAGTTTTGTGATTGAACAAGTGGATTTAGACCACAGTGCACACCAAACTTCTTCAACATTGTATGAGTTTTTTGAGCCAAGCTTCTTGGGATGCCTTGGAGCAGGTTTTACTCTCTTTACTTTGTTGTTACTGGTTTTGGGTACCTTGCGGTGTCCCTTTTTCCAGTTATTGTACATGAGTACCTCATCAGGCCTAGTTACGGGACTCATACTGTGGACATGCCACTTCTATTTTGGCCCCTAGCTTCACTTGAGGGGGGGTGTTAGAGTAGGTATTTACCTTAGCTCATGTTCACCTAGGTAATTTATTTACCTTTATTGTATTTATCCTCACCCACTTATGTGTGTGGATATTTATTTTATCTTATTTAGATATTAAAAGATATTATCTAGTTGTTAGGTATAGTTCTTTCCTTGATCCATGGTATTGACTAGTTCTTTCATTGATCTATGGTACCGACTAGATCCTTGATGTCTAATTCTCTCCTAAATCTATGGTCTTGACTAGTTATTTGATGACTAGTTATTTCCTTGATTTATGGCTTGATCTACTACCTTAACAAGTTCTTAGATTGTTATTCCTTGCCTATTTAAGCAAGTCCCATTCTCAATGTATTGCATTGAGTTCCATAATAATATATGATATTGTTGCTCATTTGTTTGCAAAGGTTTTATGTAAAGCTATTTTGGTGAATTACTTTTATCTTATTGATCGTGGTGTTTGATTAGCATCTGTGTTCTTGGCTTGGTACGATCTGGTTATCGTTCCTTTCAATTTCCCCTGAATTTGCTATCTTTATTGATTTGAAAATTATGCTTGTACAATGAATCAAATGACTGAACCGAACCAATAAATCTAAATACAGAGGCTCTCTTATACAAGAGAAATTCTAGTCCCTTTAGGAGAGAACTAGTTATTCATAATAACTAACTTCTACTTAACTGAATGTTGACTGAAACAATGACTATCTATTTTGAGAAATACATTAATGGAAGGAGCAAATCCTTGAAGTGTTTGGACTTGAATCATTCTTGACAACTGAAGAGAAGGTCCGTGATTGAATCCTTTGAAGGAGTCAATCATTACTGGAAGATTCTTCACATTATTAATTTATTCAAGAGAACCGTGGCAATAGTGAGCCTCTAGTTGTTGGCTGCATCCCATCTCCTAGTGACTGAAGTAATTAATCCTCAAAATTGGCCTACTGAGATCCGTTGAGTTAAGGGCGTTGCTTCTGTCCATGATGTGGTAATACCATCTATGGTACTAACAATTGAAGATATTTGCATTCATTGTGCAAACCCCATATCTCGTAAAATTAGGGTTGATGATCTAGATGAGCTTGTTGTGGTACTATGAGTTCTCTATTAAAGCATAGGTGATTCCTATGCCAACACACTAATTAGAGTCCTGCGTCGGTGCATGAATTAATTCATGCGCTATCGTGATAACTCAACATATACTTTTCAAAGGGGCCATTAATGATTAACAACAGATCAATTTAAGCCATTCCTAAGGAAGAATTAACAAGATAAAAATAACACACATGCACAATAATTCATTCAAAAACATAGTAAAGTATTAAATATAAGTAGTTAACATTATACATCATGTAATATGATATCAAAATGGTATAAGGCTGGACATGGTTTAAACATCACAAAATGGGGCTCATTAGATTACAAGTATCTTGTTTGGTAGCAAGAGTAAGGAATTTTGGATGATGTTTTTTTGTACGAATATATATTAGTAGGTCCCAAGTTGCACTCATAAACAATGGATACAAATGGTTATCAAATTAAAAAAAAGGGATCCCCCTATCTCCTCAAAACCTACTCCACCCCCACCCTAGCCCAATGTATAATATTCATATGCATCGTATAATCCTATGGTATGTTTGTACCCATGTTGGATAATAGTATCCAAGATTTAATTATAAATGATCTTTATGTTATGTTCAATATTTTAAATTGTTAAATTAGACAACCATGTATGTGCTTCTTTAGAAAAGAAATTCATAATCTTTTCCTAATTTTTTTCATGGTGAGGTACATTAGTTTTAAAACTATATTGATAATATGAGGAATAGGGTCCGAGAAAATATCCCAATACCAATTGAAACTCCTATGTCGAAATTGTTGTCCAAAATAACTCCCTTAGTTATTTTGACAACTTACATTCATATTCTGACTCTGAAGTTCAACATTGTAGGTTGTGTGTTCTTTAGTTGCTTCCTTAGCACAATCTTCTTACTTATAGCTCCTCGCGCACCCTTTTACGCTCCCCATTTTCTTTGCATTTCATATTCCCTTCCTTTTCTTTTCCCTCATGCACACTCTCGGTGCACTCATATTCCTTCTAGTAGTTCATGCACCCATTGCAAACACCTCGATTTGCTTCACTAGCTAAGTCCATAACAATCATGCACCCCCTTCCTTCTCGCTTCACATTACCTTGTAATGATTGCACCTTTTCCATATGTGCCTTGTGTAATTATTCCTTCTGTTCCCCCACCCACATTAATTTTGCGCACCTCCTTCTATTTCCTTGTTTTGCACTTCTTTCCTCTGTATGCGCACCTTCCACATCTTCCTTTGTGCTAGTTCCCGTGCCACGTGGAAAGTTAGACATTAAGTGAACCACATGCAACCTACTAAATAATGCTAATAGGGCATCGAATTCTTGAAAATACCTAAGGTGTGACACTTAGTAGAAGATGAAAAAATAGCTGATGATATGGGCTACACTCCAGATTTACTCAAGTTCAAATTTCGACAAGATTGGGTAGGTGAGAAGATGGAAAACGTCTCTCATGCCATTAATACAGGATTTGATTACTCCAAACACAGATTTGATTCAAATCTCTCCCCTTTCCTTCTCCTACATTCCAAATAGACATGGGGAAGTGCATTTGAAATATTTGCAGGTGGATTTGCAGGCATTCATTGCTGGTTGTTGGTGGTTGAGTTTTTAAATTAGATTTTCCCTCTTTCTCCTCCTCTTCTCTCATTGATTCATCTATAAATGTAAGAGCATTTCTCATTGATAAGGGTTGGATTATTTCAGTTTATATAGGTGTAGACACCTAAAATACAATTATGCCCAACGTTTCATCCAATTCAGTCAATTAACGCCACTTCATTAATCAACCCTTCTCCGCTCCATTCTCAGATGCCCATTCACGAAACTCTTTCGGTTGTATTTCTCCTATAATCATCTAATTGGGTTTATATCTCTCTTATTAGCTAAACATTCCTGCTTTCGACCATTCAGAACCTCCCTAGTTCTCTCTGAACCACTTCTACAAGCTTCCTAGGCTATCTATCAATTACATCTCCTTAATCAAACTCCTCCTAACTCTCAATGAGTCTTTAATCACTTACTAATCAAGTTTAACTAGCCTAAACCTAGATTTACTAGTCTAAAGCATGTTTATCACTCCTAATCATAAAGTGCTTTTTGGCTTGCCTTTAGTCCCACATGCACCCAAAGTAAAAACTCTTCCATTTGGAAAAATATAAATAGAAGGAAAATCCTACCCATTCAACCTTACAACTTCACTCACAACTCAATACTAAGAAATATTTGAGATCTCATTTGTATTAACTTCAAGCTAATTAGACATTTGATCTTAAACTTACTCCCTCCATTGATCTTGAGCTAATAGCCTCCATTTGCATCCATTAAACCAAGTTTTAAGTAAATAGAGAGAACGATATGGCATTTTAGCCATTAATGGTGAGACTTCATTCTTAGAATCTTGGAACCATAAATAACTAATCACCCCTTTGATTGCTATGTTTATCTTCTTAAGTTTAGTGTTTAATTAGTGATCTAAAGAGTAGAGAGTAACTTTATCATGTTAGTTTAGATTTAATCTAATTTTATGAAATGATAGATGTTAGTATTATTTAGGTCTTATCATGATGGTTTAGTGTAGATTAAGTTCATGCTTTGAGGTTATTTGTTTTAAGATTCATTTCCATAACATATCTAATTTATTCATGAACACATTTGACACACCCGGTGGGACTCTTAGTCCATACTCCATTAATGGAGGTCTTTTAAGTTTTGTCATTTCCATTTTTCTAACCAATTTTATGCTTTGAAAGGATAAATAACTTGTTTTTCAATTGATTTAACATTTTAAGTGAGCTAAATCTTCCTTTTTCATGCATGTTTAATGGGTTTGAGCTGAAAATGGGCTTTAATGGTCAAAGAATAACCTATTTGATTCTTTAAATTTTTCATTTCCATGAATTTTGATGTTTTTGTAGGGGGTACGTGCATGTGTCCTAGAACAACACGTATTCGTTGAAACATGCGCGTATCCACCATTCTAGGAAGATTTTGTAGAAGCAGGCATGTATCCGTCATTTTGGGCGTGTATCCATCAAAAAAGGTGCATATTTGTCATTACGGGCATGTAGGTTCAACTTTTACCATGTTTTTTACACAGGGGTGCATATCGTTATTCTAGGTGTGTATCCGTCGAAACATGAATGTATGTTTCATTTTGGGTGTGTGTGCGTTGAACTATGCTCATTACCTATCTTCCAGAGGCCATAACGTTTGCTCCTAAACTCAAAATGACTCCATTTTTAGTGTTGGAAAGGTATTGAAGTGAAATACACAATGGAAACATAAAATTAGGATTTTTACTTATAGAAAATTTATGGTTTACTTTATTAGATAACTAGTTATTTTATAACATGTCTTAAAGTTTGCAAATTTGTTTTCTTGGTTATTCTAACACTTTAAAAGGTTTGTGTGGGACTAATTAGTTATTTGTAGGATTCTTTAGGTTTTGTTTTGACTTAGTTAAATGTTTCATGTCTTAGTTGATAGAGGTTTTCAAAGTACGTATGCTTTCCCTCGCACCTTATAAGCGATCTTAGGAACCAAAAACACTTCCAAAACCTTCTTATTGATTTCAAAACACTTGATCTATGCTTCATAATGGACTAATCTTCAAAATTTGGTTAAAATGAATTATTTTTCATAAGTTACTTAAAGTATTTTCCTTTCCTTATTGATAGTTGAGTTTTTCACGTTGTGTATGTGTTTCACTGGATTCTTAGTAGATTAATGAAACATATAAGGGTAAATAGGCCAAGGAGGAATACCTATTGTAATGTTGGTTGAAGGTTGTGTGCACGAATTTGATTTCCTGATCCAAGTTGATTGTGTGAGCTTCCTTTTGGCTAGGAGGAACTACCTGAAATGCAAAGCAAGACCACAAAACATAGTTAATAGAAAAAGGTTAGTGGATTTCCTAGCATGAGCTAGATCCAGGAAGTGTGATACTTCCTCGACGGTTGTCAATCCACTAATATGTATAATTCAATATAAAATAAATGAACATGTAAATAAAAGAATCTAACACTAGTGTTCTGATTTAGGTATCTCATATTACTATCAATGTTAATCCAATTAGATGCTTTAATAATTAAATTGATGAAAGTCTGGGTCGTCAGGTTGTAGGCTGGAAAATGGTCTAAGGGTCACAAGCTAGGTCTAGGTAAGGTTTGGGAAAGTTTTGATTGATTTTGGGGTGAGAAGGGATCTTACTGGTTTGTGGCATTCTATCAGACACAAAGGCGATCTGGTCGGTGTGTGGTGATGATGGTTTAGGTATGACTGATACCAGTTTAAGATGACCGATATCGGTTCCTATGGGAGTGGTTGAATGCCAAAAATAGGTATCCAGGCTTTCTCGGACTGCACAAAGAGTTGGGAAGGTATGTGGTGAGGTTGTAGGTGTGGTATCAAGTTTTGGCTAGGTTTTGTGAGGTTTTGGGGTGTTAAGGTTAGTTTAGTGAAAGTATGACAAGAGACATAATAATCGACGTCGGTTGGGTGACCGATGACGGTGAAGAGGAAATCGATGATGATTAAGGTAACCAACATCGGTAGGGGCAATTTGGTGAAAGTTGATAAAAGGTAATTTTGGGCTTCTCTGTGATTGCACAGAGAGTGAAGGAGGGATGATTGGGTTTGTAATAATATGAGAAGAACTTAGGAAGGTATAAAGGATAGGTAGGGAGATACAAAAGGTGGTGGTATTTGGATAGGTAGATGGGTAGGAAGATGGGGATGGAGAAATGCGGGGAAGAACAAGATTTAATAAAAAGATAAATAACCTATTAAGTAAGTATAAAATGATACAAAATCAAATGTACTTACTTGGTATTTGCAATCTGGTTGGTGAAGGAAGGTAATGGTCGATCCATGAAGAACTTTATGGTTAGTGCCATGACAATACTTCCCAAAGTGTTCCCATGAATGCCAATTCCTTTTGATCGTCTCGATCCTTACTTGGGCCTCTGGTTGAATGTATTCTGTCATCTTGATGCTGAGAAAACTCTAGTTCGTGCTTGAATGCAAATAGCTCTCTCCAAAACTCTAAGTGACCAACCCGGGAAAAGGTTATAAAGCTGTATATATGGTAACCAATGATGGTCAAGGTGACCACCATTAGTTGTGGGTTGAATGACATCGGTTAGGGTGGGAAATCCTAGGTTTACCAAAAATAACAGATCTTGGCTATTTTTGGCATGCTTTGCTTGTCAGTCTAGGTCTCAAGTGATGGTTAGTGCTTAGATAAGTGGGGGTATTGTTGGATAAGGAATAGGAATTTAATGTTAGGGTTAGACTAAGTCCCAGTTGGTTAAGATAAGTAGAGACTAAGTCTTAGTTAATTAATAGGCTAAGAATAATTCCATGGTGAGGTGTCTAGGTGATGTGGTTAGGTGAGGTGTAAATTAACCTAATTAAAGTAATTAAATTAATAAATAATGTGAGGATGGGAATTAATTCAATTGTAAGTAATTAAATTAATATGAATGTGGGGTAAAGGGGGCATGGTTAGGTGAAGATGTTATGTTAAGCGATTGAAAGGGGACTAAGGGGAGTGTGACCCAAATTTTGTATCTATAGTATGCTCTTCCTCGCACCCTTTTGGTGACCTTTGGAATAAAAAACAACATGTAAAATCTCTTTTGTTATGATTTCTTTTGGAAAATTACTAACCTTTTACGTATATAACCAAATTCATTTGTCGAAGAAAGGAGTTTCAAAACAAAAAAGCACTAATACATGTTTGATTTTAGGTTTCCAAATGGTGTGCTACTCAAAACCACATTAAGTTAAAAAGATAAAAAACACACCACATACATCACACTATATTGCAGGTTTCAGAAAAGGGTACGTCCCTATCTCGCTCAACTAGAACATAACCCTTTGGCATAACGCCTTAAGATACAACAATGGGGGTGGTTCTAGGAACCCTAAAGTAATCCATTGTTGAGTAACCTCGTGGATGAAATAGGAAGCGCTCCGCTTACCCACTTGACTAGTTATACATTGTGAGTTTAGAGTCAAAGTTCTCAGACATTGCGGCCTCAATGATGATACAACAATGAACACACTAATTGATCATTATATCAGAAGGAGGTAAATTAAAGCCAAGATACTCCTTGGGAAACCTTGGTAAATCGAGCTCGCATTTAGAAAAATTGTTGACACCTAGTTGAGTGAACTACTTAGGAAATCCATTTCATCAAGGAGCCCACTTTACTAGTCCATTATCACATCTTGTCAAACCATCATGAAGTGATAACTTGCTTGGATTCAAAACCTTGTTTTTGAACATGGTAACAAATCCACTTAAATTTAGATCTAAGTTTCTCTCATCACAAAATTAAACGACATATCATTTAGCTTAGTTTCTTTCTCACCTTCGGATGAGACAAAACTCTACCCAAGTGCCACTAAGTTTATTTTCCTCTTTTGATCTATACCTTTGCATTATTGTTTCCCATTTGGGACAGGAGAATACATATTTTGGGAGTGTTTTCATAGATAGTGTTCACCACTTCTTTGTCTGTTTACGCTCATTCATGTTTCATGCTAAGTTTTTAAACGTCTAAAGTGCTTGGATACGTCCTTACGTCTTTGATAGCCATGTGATCTTGATTTATGATTGTCTTCATAGCTAGGATTTCATTTCATCATCATTTCCCCTTTGAGTTGTTACTCTACCCACATTTTAGCTATATAATTACGACACTTAAATCTTGTTTTCATCTTTTGAGAACTTGATATAAGTTTCCTTATTGTATCGTTATGATGCTCACACGAATAACACCTTCTTGTTATACTTGTATTTAGTTTCAATCCCAACAACATGTAAGGTATTTTGATAGTGTTGATATTACATTGTTTGTATCGTAATAACATCATCTTGATACTAACACATTGCCTTTCTAGGCTTGGTTAACGTGTTGGGGTAGTGTTGTTATGTTACTCACATTTGCAACTTCCATTATCAAAGACTTAAATTTTATCAACATTTGAACTAGTCATAGTATATCTCGTGGAGAGATCGTGTCAGTAAAACTTTGGTGCTTAGATCTTGTTAATATTCCAACTCGACCTAGGTATTGATAGGGTATTGATACTATCTGATTTACACCTATTGTTGAAACCATAGCTTAAGGTATAGTGTTATGAGAATAATTTGAGTGTTTGACTGATTTACTCATAGACTTGCATGATTGTTCCTTGTGTGTTAACAAACTCATAGACTTCTTCTAGGAAAATCTTGTTGGATCATTGAAATGATGCTATCACGATGTACATTTTCCTTAGGTTTCCTTTGGAAAATCACACAAGCATTTCCATACTCATGATGAATGTCTAGTTAGTTGCCATTGTGTTGCCCAAATTGACATGGAACTTTCTTCACTTTGAAGGAATTTAATCATGTTATTTAAGCCTAGGCATTTGTACTTAATTAATGCTAAAAAATGGCTGATTATCACATGGATCCCCATATTTACGACAATAGGGAACCTAGGTCTAGGAATTCACATCAAAAGATGCCCATGACTAAACCTAGTTTGGTTCTTCACATTAAACCTAGTTCCTCTTCCCCACCTTCAACTCATAGTCAATGGTATGGTTTGGATGTTTAAGATCCAAATTATTATTCGAGCTCCCCCACTCTTCTTCGGTTAACATCCAAACTACTATTTGGATTCCCACTCTTCTTCTGAAGATTCAGATCCCAACTATAATTCAAATACCCCTAGATCAAATCCTGAATCATGGTCCTCCCTTTCTTTAAAGGACCTTTGTTCCCAATCACCTTAAAAACATCTTCCTCCTTTGAATACTTGTGTGACTCTAAGTTCCATCGATCGAACATATAATTCGGTTCTTGAGTCACAGTCCTCATTTCCTTCATATGACAACATTTATTAGTCTCCTCGATGACCCTTTCCTGGCCAAAGAGTTCCACGACTCGGATTACCTCTATTCAATCATCCAATTCTAATCCTACGTTGCAACTTAATGGATGGCTATACGATCCTATTTTCCTTCGCACATTAGTTCATCTTTTAGAAAATGATCTAAGTCCAAATCTAAATCATCCACTCATGAGACGCCTACCACCAAGCCTACTTCCTCTCTTGAGTCATCTTCTGCTATCATTCCAAATTCAATACCTCTTCAACCCTTGATCCCTTTCAACCATAACGTACTAGTTCCTCATCCATCTTCTAAAGATCAATGTTTGCATCCACAGAGACAAATTCACAAGAAACGATGTGCTAAGATATTTTTTTGACACACTATCTAATTATTTTGTGGAATCAATAGGGTCAAGTCTTCCCATCATCTACATCATCACACATATTCTAAAACTTCCATACTTGTTTAAACCATTTCTTCTAGTCAACCTCCTATGGTTGAAGAACAACAACCTCTACTGATTGATTTCTCTTAGGATGATGAAATCCTCGGACTACATGATGATATACCTTTACAAGGATTCTTTCTAGAACTTGATACGGTCACGTATGGTGAAGAAGAAGTTGATTCCTTTTATCAAAACGTAGAGGAAAATCCTAAGGTCATAGAACTTGATTCTTCTTATGTTATTCCATCTTCACTTTCCTCTAAGCACGATGATATTCTTGGGTCTAGCATTGATCCATGGCCCTTATTCTCGTTACCCAATCATTCTTTATCTATCACAATTCCTCATTCATAATATCACCTTGAGTATACTCCTGGTAGCCATCCTCATATTCTCTTGGGCCACATCCAAGTAGCCCTATGTCATCTATTATTTGGACACAACCTAGTAGTCCCTCGCCATAATTTTATTCTAGGACCACGTCCTAGTAGCCCTCCATTATTTTCTATTTATGGGTCACCTTGGGGTAGCTCATTACCTTCTATTCTTGGGCCATGTCCTAGTATCCCTTCATCCTCTTCCATCTATGGGAAACCATCATCTTCTATTCTTGGTCCATGTCCTCGTAGCCCAATTTATTCCATCTTAGGGCCATATCCTAGTATCCCTTCATTATCTTCTATTAGTGGCTCACCTCCTGGTAGCCCATCCTCTTCAATTCTTGGACCGTATCCTTTTCACCTATCATGTTATTCTTCTATAAATGACCGGGAAAGCCCACCATCATTTCTTTCATTCCTATCATCAATCATAAACATTTTCTTTCTTCTCCCACTTCTTGGGATCAGACAAGTCACACATCAACTTATAAAAACCCAAATGACTTCTTCATCAAGCTCAAGTCACACATTCCACGAGCTCCAAAGCTCCCAACATGACCAACAACCATAAGGTTCAGAATCCACCATGATTCAAAAATACACATCAATGTAACCATCAAGTATGGCACAAAGTACATAAACCTATGGATAGGGAACTCAATCTCCCACATACGAAATCCACGTTTCATGAAAAATCATAGTCATTTGTTGAGTATGAGCTCACCTCGATCATTGAGATCGGGGATAACATAACTCTTGATAAGAAAACATGCCTAATCTCCCTTATCAAGGAAGTTACAAACATCATTGTTGGATCCTATCACACAAAGTGACTTTTTGGTCCCAACTTTCCAAAAACTATCAAAAATTTAAAAATCAAAACAATTCAAAAAAAAGAGAAAACATCAAAAATAAAAGGTACAAATATCACACATTATAATCGGTATTGCATACACATGGATGTTATTTCTTCCCCTACATTCCATTCCTCTGCGTAATTCATCCGTCATTTTCATCCCTTTGATGATATCTTGGTTTGTCTATTCACACGTATTTTGTGACAATTATCTCTATGGTATCTGTTTGACCTTGGTCTTTTATCACCTTAGTAAATTAAAGAACGACTAACCTCTTAGAGATCCTATCACACTCAACATCTAATAAAATTGTTGCGAAGAAATTTTGATCATATTTTTTGACACTAGCTAATGTCATCATGTAATCAATTCCACGTCCTTCCATCAAGCCATATGTGGTTCTTAACCCCTTGTCAAGTAAGAGAGCTGAAATAAGTTTCTAGAAAGCAATAAGAATCAATCAAAATCAAAATCAAAAGTTAAAGGCTACAAGCAAAAGAAATTGATATATAACTCTCTCTTGGGGTATTTCCAATAATCTTTATCGGGGCTATAGACGCCTGACTAGCAATAGAGAAATGTTGCAATTAGAATCAAATACATCTTCTTCGGGGCTATGGATGCCTGTTTGGCAGCAGAGCAATGTATGGCTATCCTTCCACTTTCCATTCACAAATCAACTTTCAAAATAAATCATTCCTACACATTGGCTAGTTTGTCCTCATTTGCTGCCTATTAAATCTTCCCTTCAAGGGGTAGTAAATTCCACGTACACACACTGGATCTCTATGAGCGAACATGATTATTATGTTATCAAGTGTCTTTTTTTTGGAATATCTTGTCCATACACAATTTGTGCCTTGGGCCAATTACTTTTTCATCGTGAGGCTTCTAAGTTACATTCATAACATTTTGCGTTCTTCTACTTCATTCATAACATCCATGTGTATGATATTTCCTTTTTTCCATGTTTGTGGACACCTTTTTCCCCTTTAAAAAAAAATTTCTAATTCCTTTCTATCATGTATTTCTTGGCCAACGTACGCTGGGGGCATCCTTTCTCTTTCCTAACACGTCATTGGTTTATGTTCATCATCACAATTAAACTGTCCACATTGGCCTTGATCCAACCTCTACGCGTGAAGAGTTTGCCTTTGAATACTCCCACCTAGTGCCAGAAATTTTTGCATCTTCACTTTCTTGCACATATGTGTGGCATTATGCCCTTGTACATCCCATCTATCACTGGGGGCATCCATGCTTCTTTATCTTCCTATACATAGCTTCATAAAACTTTCAAAATAAAAAAATTCAAATATGTTTCAAAAAACTTCTAAAAATAAAAAAATCATCCTACAAAATGTCGTTCTTTGGTCCTTGCTTGTTCTTGTCATAAATGACTCGTGGATCATTTTGATCTACCCTCATTAACAAATCTAGTTTTCTTACTATGTCTATACTCTAGGGCATACTGAGTTGCATGGTACTATGTTGTAGTACACAATTACTTTTTCATCAAACCCAAGTGTCCTCTATTTGTCCCCTCGCATGTATCCTTGCTTGGGGCACCATCATTAACCCTTGTCGTTAATTCGAATAGGTTGGAACTGAAGCTTGATAAAAAAAAATTACATTATGTTTCTCTATTAGGTTATCTTGTTTACTTTCTCGTATTACATTGCATTATGTATGTTGCATGGAGTTAGGCATATTTTACTTTCTCGTATTGCATTGCATTTTGTATGTTGCATGGAGTTGGTGTTTTTAGAAATGGATTTTTTTTTTTAATATGGATTTTCATGTCATACCACACTTTTGTTCATTATTTTTCTTAATAAAGATCAATGATGAAGATCACTAATAATATGATGAAAAATAAAGTTGTTTAAAAGGAACTGGATGGATGTTAGCTCATTCCCCCTTCCTCATACTCATTTTCTTCTATATTCCCTTTCTTCCCTTATTTCTTTTGTTCTATTTCCTTCATCTTTTTGATCGTCAATGGACCTCTTTCATCACCCCATTGACAATTGAGGGGGAATCCTTCATTCTACTCATTTTTCTCCTACCCTTTCAAAAATTTTACTTATTTATGCTTGTCTACTATCTTTGAAGTGATGTAACTTACGGCACCCCAAAGAGGGGAAAATGTAGATACCTAAAATACATTTATGCCTAACATTTCATCCAATTCAGTTAATTAATGACACTTCATTAATCAACCCTTCTTTTCTCCATTCTCGAATGCCCATTCACGACACTCTTTGGTCGTATTCCACCTATAATCAACTTATTGGGCTAATATCTCTCTTATTAGCTAAACATTCCTCCTTTCAACCATTTAGAACCTCCCTAGTTCTCTCGAACCACTTCTTATAGCTTCCTAGGCTATCTATCGGTCACATCCAAGTTAATCGGACTCCTCCAAACTCTCAATGAGTCTCTAATCACTTGCTAATAAAGTTTAACTAGCCTAATCCTAGCTTAAATAGTCTAAAGCATGTTTATCACTCCTAATAATAAAGTGATTTTTGGCTTGCCTTTAGTCCCACATGCACCCAAAGTTCAAACTCTTCTTTTTGGAAAACTATAAATAGAAGGCTAAGCCTACCCATTCAACCTTACAACTTCACTCACAACTCAATACTAAGAAAGATTTGAGATCTCATTTGTATTAGCTTTAAGCTAATTAGACATTTGATCTTAAACTTACCCCCTCCATTGATCTTGAGCTAATATCTTCATTTGCATCCATTAAACCAAGTTTTAAGTAAATAGAGAGAACCATATGGCCTTGTAGCCATTTATGGTGAGACTTCATTCTCAAAATATTGGAACCATAAAAACTAATCACCCCTTTGATTTCTAAGTTGATCTTCTTAGGTTTAATGTTTAATTAGTGATGTAAAGAGTAGAGAGTAAATTTATCATGTTAGTTTAGATTTAATCTAATTTTATGCAATGATAGATGTTAGTCTTGTTTAGATCTTATCATGATGGTTTAGTGTAGATCAGGTTCATGCTTTGAGGTTATATGTTTTAAGATTCATTTTCATGCATATCTAATTTATTCATAAACACAATAGGAAATGCCTTGTATTTTGAGTTGCAGACCTTTAAATATGGTCCTTACATGTGGATATCAACCTCAGACGCCATTGTAATCAACTGTGCATTTCGGAAGTAATAGAAGCATTTTTTTGTGGCTATCTTCTACCTTAGCTTGTTTATGTTCTTCTTTCTTTCCTCTCCTTCACGTTGTGTATTATATTTGTTTGGTTACATCTCTTGCATCTCCTTTTGTGATTCTATTTCATCAAAATGATTGTGCGGTTGTGTTCTAGTCTAGTCTGTGCTATGCATGTCTAGCCTTCCTCTGCACATTCTCCTTCATTTTCACTCAAAACTAATTATGTTCATCCCCCTTTTTCCGGTGATATCACCTCCTTAGTTTTAGTTTTCCTTTTCACATATCCTTCTATCCCTAGTTCCTTGGCATGCTTAGCTTAGGATTTCCATTTCAGCATTAGGAGTAGTAGTAGCAGTAAAAATAGGTAGAGAAACTGAACTTCTCCAGAGGTATGTATTAAGCACGTAAGTTCCCATAGCTTGGGGATAGTCCCATTGTTGAATCAACGACTCAGTTCTACCAAATTTCGAGACACATGTGCAAGTTTGAGCCACAACAATTTTGGTACCCCAGTGGAATAAGCATTGGAAGCTTAAATTTCATCATTACTAAGTTCTAGTGTGTGACTTAGCAATTTCAAGCCTCTAGAGTATTATTTCAACACATCTAATAACTCCTAACATTCATATTCACTATTTTAGCAGTTTGAACACCTTTTATGAGAAGAGTGGATACAATACAAAGCACATCAACTAAAGAAACTTTTGAGTACCTCCAGCTTTCTCCAAGAAGAACACAAAACAAAGCTACCCCACACATCTCCCTCTCCGGTGTGCTACGCACATTCCACTCCTCCTCACAACAGACCTATGCACCCTATCATGGCACTACAACCACCTCCTCCTTTGATAAAATTTTCTAGCTTCACTGGTGGAAGCCCTCTCAATATCAATGCACAACATGATATGCCATCATCCACACTCAAGAGTATTACATAATTCATTGGTGAAAATCAAGTCACCATTTTTGAGCATATCCAGGATGTAGCAAACATGTGATCTGTCTATCTGATTACACACGATGATGTGGGAGTCAGATTTTTTACAACCTCATTTAAAGGGAAAGCACTTCAGTGCTATAGAGGTTCAAGACCTACATCTATTACCACTTGGGATGAGCTTGGAACAACTCTATGCAATTACTTTGAAGACAAGTCAGATCACCTATCACTGGTGGAGCAAATGACTACAACAAAGAGGGAACCCAATGAGCAGATGCCTGATTTCAATATCAGATTTCCATAAGACTTGGGACATAATTCATCAAGTGGTAACACCTACAACCTAAATTTATTTCGTGTATTATCTAAGGGATTTGAATAGTGAAATTTTTGTCATGATTCAATCCATGGGTGGTATAACCTTACATACTACATACAACATTGCAATAAGGGAAAAAATAGTCTTAGTCGGGAAGGAAAGCTAGCTCCTAGACTGCCCGCGCCCTTATTCCCAAAGATGTCTCTAGCACCCCAAAATTTTGTTCCTCTTATTCCGGTGCAGAGCACATAACCCATTGCATCCACTTCCTATTCTCCCGTGTAATAAAATCAAGATGAATAAATGAAAGCTCTGATTAGAAAATTATCTAATAAGGTTATAGCTTTAGAGAGACAACATGTGCAAACCTTTAAAAACAATACTAATCAGGGGTATAGCCAAAAAAATCATCACTGGAGGAATCAATATGGAAATCAAATATATGGGTAGAATCAACAAAATGATAGATGACATGCCAATGTGCATTTTCCATTACAAGTTATTCCTCCTACGCAGCCTCTTCCAGAACCCAACACAAGCCAAGCACTAGTTCCAGTCCAGAACAACATGGTGCAAGAGTCAAAATGGTGATTTCCTTGTAACATGCATCATAGTCGAGATCACTATTCAAATGTTGTACACGCGTAAGGTTGCATGATTCATGTTTCTTCTAACTATGAACCTTCCATAAGCGCAAACGAGTCCGAGAGTAAAGAAAACTAGAATCCCCTCCTGAGGCCAACCTTATATTCTTTGGCACCGAGGACTTCTATGTGATTAATCAAGCTGTTGATGATGCCAATAGACCATGCACCCGGGTTGCTTACAAGACAAGGTACAAGAAAAGAATTCTTGAGTATGGCATGTAACCTTAAATTCTGTAGCATAGTTTGATCATCAAAAGAAAAAATATGTTACTAAGGCATCCAACAAGTAAAGGAAAAAAGTTCCTTTGCACGAGGTTTTGTGCAATACTCTTTTAAAGTGGCACACACCCTCCTTTGGTAGGTCAAGCCTATGTGTAAACTAAGGATCCTACCTCTGTGCCTTAACAATCAAGAAAATATGCCATTTGCCCCAAATGCACAAGTAAATGTGCCTTCCATTAAATATTGTGGACTAGATGAAGAAGGAAAATATAAATGTCGAATGTAGGATGCCCTGGCCATTCCATCTCGGCGTGATTTGTTGCATAAAGCTCGGAGAAACTTTTACGCATATACAAAGTTGTCCAAAACCACACACTTTGTCAATATATATTTAGTGGAGGAGAAGAAAGTAAGGTTATCAAAACCCCACCCTTTTATATGTCTTTTATAATAGGAAAACACCTTGTCAAAATTGTATGATTGGACTCGAGGTGCTAGTACTTCTGTCATGCGTAAGAAAATTACTGATGTCCTAGATATTAAGAACAACCCTTTTTCCAAAGGAGTCCTACAACTTGATGGCTCAATTGTCACCACTCTAGGAGTCATCAAGGATCTTGAGTTAGCTATCCATGCATGTCCAAGCCTCATAATAACTCAAGATGTGTCAATCATTGACCTACATCCTTTGTTTTCTTGATGTTTATCAAGGGATTTTATTGCTAAAGTGGGTGGTTATTTGTCTTCTGATTGGTCCCATATGTTACTTAAGACAAGGTATGGTACCCATTTTACCATACAATCTGAGCCAATATTTTCCTATCATGTTGAGTCATATGACCCATCTCCCTCTCAAGATAATTTCCTAATCCAATAAGAACAATTTTCAATCTCTAAAGAGCAACCTGTTCCCCCTCATGTACCTGATTTAGTGATAGATGAGTGGGAAGAAAGGAAACAAAAATTTGATCCATATGATGATGAGATTGGAGCCTTTGAAATTGGGCTTGGAACTTATTACATCCTTGAATAAGAATCTATCTTTGCCACACTCGCTTAAGAAGAATGAAGAAGATCTCGGTCTGCGGAAGATGTACTTTGATGGATCCACAAGTAGAAATGACACGGGGATAGGTGTTGTTCTCATTTCTCCCAAGAATGATAAATAGTTCTTCACACACAAGTTACAGTTTCATGTGCTCTAACAACATAGTAGAATATGAAGCGCTAGTGTATGGATTTCTTATTACCGATAAGAGATGATTAAGCGCTGTAATTTTTGGGGACATAAAATTGGTTATCCACCAGGTCATAAAAAAGTGTGCTACAAAGAATAAGCTTCTCAAATCTTATAAACATAGAGTTTGGGACCTCCTTTGAGAGCTTTGATTCTCTGAATCTACATTTGGTGCCAAGAAGAATGATTAAATAAGCATATCGGATGGCCGCACTTGGTTTGCAATTTTCTCCTGTGGAGGATTTTGTCAAGGAAACACACATCATGTAAAGATGGTGATCAGGACATCTATTCGTAGAAAACAACAACCGAGATGACAAGTGTTTGATAGTGACACACAAATCATTCAGTTCATTCAGATTGAAGCTGAGTTCTCTTCAAGCATGCAAGTTAGCTTGTATGATAGATATGGTGACCAAGTGATCTAACTCAAGACAAATAAGTTTCCCAAAGGGCTTATCACCTTAGAGAAAATATTCATTCCTAATGATGAGTCCAAGGATGAGGAAAAATACATGCGCACAACACAAGAGGACTGCTCCCTAGTCACTATTGCACAAGGTAAAGAGTTATTGCTCATTAAAGATTACACGCATGATGAAAAATAGACCTTCATCTCTCTTTTTCATAAATACATTGACATATTTTCATAGGAGTATGTAGACCTCGAGGATTTGATCCAAGTTTTTCTCAACACTTTATTGACCTTGATCCTAATAACAAGCGCATCAGACAAAAGCGAGAGGCCAATCAATCAAGGATAGAGCCCCTCATGAGGAAAGAGTTATCTAAAATAATTGAGGCAAAGATCATTTTTACTATGAAATACTCTACGGGTCATAAATCTAGTTCTAGTGTGAAAAATAATGGTGAAATTAGACTCTGCATTGATTTTAGAGATTTAAACAAGGCATCCTTGAAGGATCACTATCCTTTGCCTTCTATGGAGAATATTTTGCATATTGTGGCTGCCACATAAAGATTTTCCATACTTGGATGGGTACTCTAGTTTCAATAAGATCATGGTCAAAGAAGAGGATCAATTCAAAATGATGTTTACAAACAAGTGGGGGACATATGCATATTAGAATTTCCCTTTGGTCTATCAAATGAAGGCATAACATTTTAGCACTCCATGGATATTTCCTTTAAAGGATATATCAATGAGTTCATCTGGTTTAACTCGATGACCTAACTGTCTTCTCAAAACAGAGCACGGATTGCATGGCGCACCTGGAGAAAGTCTTTGAGAGATGCAATAAGTTTGGGGTGTATCTTAACCCAAGAAGTGAAATTTCATAGTGGCGCATGGAAATTTTTTGGGACATGTAGTCTCAAGGGATGGCATCACTATTGATCATGAGCGCGTTTCAGCCATCTTGGCTCTTTCCCTGTCAACACATAAGAAATCCTTATAGTATTTCCTCGGCAAAATTAATTTTTTTAGGAGATTCATTCCTAACTTTGTAGGATTGGTTCAGTCTATCACCCTCATGCTTAAAAATGACACAACCTTCAAGTGGAAAAAAAAGGAAAATAGAGATTCAACAAGATCAAGCAAGATATTGCTTACGTGCCAAAACTCATCAATTTGAATTATTGTAAGGACTTCATCCTTTATACCTACAAAGATGATGCAAGTGTTGTTGTTGTCTTGACACAAGAGAATAAACAAGGACTGGAGTAACTAGTGGCTTTCTTCACTCAAACACTAAAGGATTATGAACTAAAATATAGTCATATGGAGAATTAGGTCTACGCCGTCATATGTGCGCTTAATACATTTAAGAGCATGCTCACCAAAAATCATATCAAGGTGTTAGTTTTGTAATCAAGTGTGAGAGAATTCATCATGGGATCAGAAATTAGTGAGAAAAGAGAAAGATGGGTAACCAAAATTATGGGATATGATGTGACTATTAAAGCCACGAAGCTAGTTAAAGGAAGCATGCTCTACAAATATCTTCTTTGAGGATGCGTAGAATGAACTTGAAACTTCATTGTTCTGGATGAAGATCTCCCATGTGTTGAACTCGAATAGAATGAAGATCATGACATACACAATCTGGATAAAGGACATGATTACATTCCTTTCAAGGGAACATACCCTCCTATTTTGAAAAAAAAAAGAAGACATCTAAGGCTATAATCTATTCCATATGTTCTAATTGATGGCCTTCTCTTCAAAAGGAATCTTGATGGCATGTTGCTGCGGTGTGTTGATGGCACACAAATTGAAAAAAGTGTTAGAAAAATTTCATGATGGATTCTCTGGTGGACACTTCTCTACCAAGACTAGAGAAATTAAGATCATTAAGGAAGGATACTTTTGGCCTACCCTGTTCGTGGACATACACAAGTGGATCATGAAATGTAAAGAATGCACTTTCTTTATAGGAAATAAGAAATTGGTAGTGCTTCCCCTTTGACCAATCCAAGTGGATCAACCTTTTACGCAATGGGGTCTTGACTTCATAGGCATGATCAATCCTCCTTCAAGTGTAGGGCATAAATGGGTCTTTGAAAGCTACTGATTACTCCACCAAATGGATAAGTTGTCACACTCAAGGAATCAACCGAGTTAGTCATCCTTGAATTTCTGAAGGCATTGTAATAAGGTTTGGCATTCCTCAAACCATTATCTTTGATAATGTGAAGGCCTTCCTTGGTACTAAAATATCTGATTGGGTGGCAAGCCTTAGAATATATTTGAAGACTTCTTCTAACTACTACCCTCGGGAAATGGTTTGACATTATAAAAAAGAATATGATTAGAATCATGAAACAACAAATGAATATTAACCGAGAGACAGTGGTATACAAAAGTCTCGCATGCGCTTTGGGAAGATAATATCACAATGAAGAAGGCAATAAGCAGTTTACCTTATAAGCTTGTCTATGGCAAGGAGGCTACACTTCCTTTGTCACTTGAGTTAAATTCATTAGCACTTTCCCAACAAATGAAATTCAAAGGCGTGGACAGAGAGAAATCAGAATTTCAGAGCTAATTGAACTTGAAGAATCAAGAAACTCTACCATGATCAAGTTAGAACAACATCAACAATAAACTAAGAAGTGGTTTGATAGAAGGTCTAGGGTTCAAGATTTCAAAGTTGGGGACTTGGTATTAAAATGAGATGTTGTGAGCCAAACCAGGGCACCATTCAAAGTTTGATGTACTTTGAAGTGGCCCATACATCATCAATTTGTGTAAGGAAGCTAACTCTTTTGAGTTATCTCAACTTGATGGACACATGTTATCAATCCGAGTCAATGGGATCTATCTCAAACCCTTCCATTAATATTGTTGCATCATTTTGTATATATTATAGTAGTTTCAATTCCTCCAAGTGCGTCACATGCACACTATTTTGTTTGTACATAGTTATTTATTCTCGCATCCTCTTAGTGCACATGCTCTTATTTTTCTTCCGAAGGCCAGTAATCTTATAAAAGTTTTCAAAAGTTTTACAGGATTCAAAACAAATTTTAGAAAATTTTCATCAAGTGTCTTGAGGACGAGTCCTTCAAAGTTATAGATAAGAACTTCGTATACTAAAGACTTCATTCCCAATTGATGCTTTAGGCTACTAATCTCTTTCATCTAGCGGGAAGATGGCCTCAAAAGTAACCAAACTATTGTCCAAAATAGCTCCCTCAACTATTTTGACAACTTACATTTATATTCTAACTCGAAGTTCAACAACGTAGGTTGCACACTCTATGGTTACTTCTTTGGCATAGTCTTGTTGGTTGCAGCTCCTGCACACCCTTTCACACTCCCCATTTTATTCACACCTTTCATCTTCCCTTCCTTTTCCTCTATCCGTTTAATTTTCCCTTATGCATACTCTGGTGCACTCATATTCCTTCCAGCAGTTCATGCACCCTTTGCATGCACCTTAGTCTTGCTTCACTAGCTAATTCCTGGCACTCTTGCGTGCCCTCTTCCTTATTTCTACACATTACCTTGTAATGATTGCACCTCTTCCATATGTACCTCTGTAAGTATTCCTCATGTTCCTCCCGCGTGCATTAATTTTACGTGCCTCCTTGTACTTCCTTCTTATGTTCTTCTTTCCTCTACTTGCACCTTCAACGCGTCTTCCTTCACACCGGTTCATGTGCCTCTTGGAATGTCGACATCGAGTAAACCACACAAAACCTACTAAAGAATGACAACAAGGTGCGAATCCTTGTAAATACCCAAGGTGTGACACATGGTAGAAAATGAAAAAATATTTGATGATGTGGGCTACACTCAAGATTACTCAAGTTCAAATTTCCCACCAGATTTTATTAAGATCTTGCCCCCTTCCTTCTCCTACATGCCAAATAGACATGGGGAAGTACATTTGATAGATTTGTAGGTGGATTTGTAGGCATTTATTACTTTTTATTGGTGGTTGAGTTTTCAAATCATATTTTCCCTCTTTCTCCTCCTCTTCTCTCATCGATTCATCTATAAATTTAAGAGCATTGCTCATTGATAAGGGTTAGATTATTTCAGTTTGTATAGGCATTGCCTTGAATTTTGAGTTATAGACCTTTAGATCTAGTCCTTGCATGTGGATATCGGCCTCAGATGCCATTGTAATTGACTATGCATTTCTGGAAGTAATAGAAGAATTATTTTGTGGCTATCTTTGCCTTATCTTGTTTCTATTATTATTATTTTCTCTCCTTCATGTTGTGTGTTTTCTGTTCTTTCTTACATCCCTTGCATCTCCTTTTCTGATTATGTTTCACAAAAATGACTACGAAGATGCATTCAGTCGATGTTACACGTGTTTAGCCTTCCTCTACACATTCTCCTTCATTTTCACTCAAATCCGATCATGTTCATCCCCATTATTTCTAGTGCTATCATCTCCTTAGTTTTATTTTTCCCTTTTCACACATCCTTCTATCCTGGTCCCTTTGCATGTTTAACTTAGGATTTCCATTTCAACATTAGGAGTAACAAGATAACATTAGAGATAGGTAGAGGAATCTACCTTCTCCGGAGAGGTATGTCTCAAGCACGCAAGGTTCCACATCTTGGAGACAGTCCCATTGTTGAATCAACGAATTGGTTCTACCAGATCCGAGACACGGGTGCAATATTGAGCCCCAACAAAAACTTTATGTGAAATAAATTCAATGTCAAGAATGTATTTTAGAGAAAATAGTTCATTATTCATGTCATCCATCACTAACATTTGAATATTAGTATCCCCAATATGAAGGTAGAGATTATTAAAATGTTTAATTCTAATGAACATTACATATTCTTCCATCTTATTTTAGAATAGTGCATTTATACTTTAGATGGTCTTTCCTAGTTTATTATAGTGTGGAACTTGTAATTTACAATGAGATTGGAATACAAAAATTGGATGTGATTAATATTCCACTTCCTAAATCCAATAAAGAATTCCCAAATAGATAGAAAATGATTCGTGAAGTTAAAAAAATTGTTAGTGGAAAGAATGATGTAAGATAGACTTTTACATATGATGGCCATAACCATTATAAAATTCATTTTAAATTTTATAAATTCAATCTAATTGTTTCTTATATTTATAATTGTTTCCTTTAATTCAAAATATTAAACAAAATTGTTTCCCTTTAAATTTCAACAATCCTCTTATGAGTATGCAATGTGTTCATTCTTTAACATATCTCAAATAATAAGATTTTTTTAAAATAAAGCAAAATATTCTCCATCTATTTAAAAATAATTAGCTCAAATAATTAGAAAATAGATAAAATGTGGAGTTTAATCTGAAAAATAGGAAAGTAGGGAAAATGGGAAATGAGGGCAAGTTTATACATGCTAAGCATGAAAAATAGGGAAAATAGGTAGGTAGGGCAAGTGTAAAAATGTCACTACATTTTTCCACACCTACTCATATCTCTCTCATATCTACCAACATCTATTACTCTCTTTCCAATTTGTTTTTTCATCAAAGTGGTCTTTATATATATTTTAGATTAGTATGATGGGCCAAAATGTATAAGAGAGAAGAAGTGCGGCCATAACAAAGATCCATAGAAAAGAGAAGTAATAAATAAAAATAGAAACAAATGAAGAAACTTATTAAATAACAAACTAGAAATCTTCAATTTCAAGAAGTTCCTCAAGCTCAAGAAGCAAATGCAACTCGTGAAACAATTAAAGCTTAAAAACACTTGAAGCTCAATATCCTCTTCAAAATCAAAATATAAGAGTTGTAGATAATGTGAAGAAAATAATGTACAATTACCAACAGATGAAGAATTTGATTGTTCCCAAAACGAGGAAGAAGACTAAAGATAGAAAGAAGAGGAAGGATTGTCAAACTTTTATGGCTGATGCTACTGTTTTTTTCTAACATTGAAGAGAGTGAGTTCATGTCAACAAACGCAATCAAGGCCCACTAAAAGATATAGACAAATATAATTTTTAACAATAAATATACCAATAGTAAATATCACTTGGTATCATTAGATTTTGATGTTGAGGTAGGGTCCTTTTTAAAAGTTTTTAGGATTTGATTCGAATTAAAACAATAACACGAAATCTACCATGGTAAGAATTTTTCATAGTGCTCTCTATATTATTGGTAGTTTTTCTCATTATAAATACTCTTTGAAATATGTAATTCCATTTCAATTACTTTAATGGGTTTAGATAAAACCAAAACGCTAGGTCTTAACAATTGCAAATACTCTTGGTAAAGGTACATGTAATATCAAAACTAGGTTAATATATGTAATGCATTGCAATCATGTGCGTATAATAATTCCATAACACTAAATAAATATAATAATACCTTAAATTATGAAAAAGGTGATATTCGATCAAACACAACATTTAAAAGTAAAATTATATCAATTAGTGTTAGGGTTTTTTATTGAAATCATAACACCCCAAATGAGTTCTACAGGTCTGCTTTTCTAAGGCAGAGTCATTTGGTGTGATTGTGTAACATTGAACTTTCCCCAAGGTGTGGGACCTTGCAAAATGGGAAAGCTCTCTAGATTGAAGGTTGGTTCCTTATTCCTCTGTTTAGGTGCATACGTAGAAACTTGTAGAGGATCTATTCTTAATCCTAATCTAAACTTTACCAAGGAGACATGGATAGAAGGAATACAGAAATTAAAACAAAGCTAAACTATGAGGTGATGCACCAAAGGAATGATGAACACTTATTTTGCTAATAGACACAAACCAACAAAATGCATACAATAAACAAGCACAGATAGCCAGATATATAATGGGAGACCTAGATGAAAGAAAAAGAGACAAGAAAGGATCTAAAATCGATCACAGACGTGTTTTATTGCTCCGTAGATTGATACAATCCATTACAAAGTAGCCAAGAGGTAGAAACGTAATGCAATTTTTGATGGAAGGCCTGAACCCCACAAATCCCTTTGCTAAAAGGAGAAGGGAGCCTGCAAAACAAAGAATGTCTAACCCTTTACAATGAATCCTGCCCCCGTATTTATAGATTCAACCTGAAAGAAGAAAAGAGAGAGAAGTGGGAAAATCAGGTTGAAGTTCAACCACCCCTTTGTTAATGCCTCGATGAAATGTCTTCCCCAAATCTATCTTTCTTGCATCAATCCTTGGTTCAACATATTGAAGGAAGTGGAAACGACGGAAGCGAGATCGAATATGATGCGGTTGTTGAGATAGATGGATCCTACATTGAAGGCCTAGAAGACATTTCCTCCATTTTTCTTCACCTAACCTCCTCAAAATTAAAGTTTCAGACCTCGTGGCATAGGTGAGGCCAAGATCTTTCCAATGGTGTCAAATTTGCAATATTTTGAGCCCTGAGTCGAAAGATATGCCCCTTCGAAGTTTGTATCGGGTTCGTACAGGAGGGCGGGAAAACAACTTGAAAAATGGGTCCTCTTTTGATAATGTGGGACACGTGGTAGCTAGATTAGGAAAATCAGATTTGCGGGTTTAGAATTTATCTTTTTCCCTTTTTACGCGAATCACAAAATCAGAAAACCCCGTGGCCCCGCTTTGGTTTGACTCGGGCTCAAACGCTGACTTTTTCCTCTTGGCGGAGTCGCGGCCCATTTTGCAACTTTTACACCCTTTGGGGTAAGGGGCAAAAAACTAACCTTTTCCCACGACAACCCGCTTTGCCACTTTGGGACATGTGGCGACACCATGCTTGTTTGAAAACCCTTTATTTATTCAATCCTTGAATCAACACCATTTTTTCCCCTTCTTGCTCATGGCCTCTGCAATTCCATTGTTGAATCTTCCTAAAGCTTGTAAAATAGATTTAAGACACGAAACGGCTTGACTGAGTCGTTTCTTATTTTTCTTATCACACAGGGTCATGGCCGATCCAATATTTTTCTGGGGGAAAAATATGGATAACAATTTGGTGACTCATGTGGACATATTCCTACTAGATGAAGAAGAGACCGGTGGCCTTGAAGCATCCATTGGGAATGAAGTCCAGCCTTATAAACTGATTCTAATCTGAACTCTGAAATTATGACTTTGAGCCTCTTGGAAACCCGTTGAAACTTGAAGTTGGACTTCACCAAAAGCCAACTGAATGCACTGTGCAAGAGCAATAACACCAAAAACTATGTATAAACTAAAAATCATACATGCTCTGAATGGAACATGTAGAGTGTGCAAAAGCACTTCTTTTGCTGAAAACAAACCTACCTACACTACTCTAACCAAGAGAAAAGGGAGCTCAAACAAAGCCTTTGGCGCAGGAGAAATAACTTCCCTTCCTAAAAAATGGCAGGACATGCAACTCGATTTGGAATCGAACATGGCTGGTTGGATGAGTGAAAAATTGAAAAATAAGCTGGTCCTCCACCCAAATAATCAAGGTATCAGCATTAATAGAAAATACCTCCTTAAGCTAACTTGCATCGAAATTTTGGAGGTGTTGATGATGAACCTTGGTACTTTGATGCTCATCCTCATGCCCTGAAGTAGGCATGACTAGTTTTGTTTCTCCTATGGCTCCAATAGGCCAAGTACTTGATTGGGCATAGTCTGATCCTTTGGATGTACCCATTTCTCTAAAATTCAACTCCAAAAATGGAGTCTTCTTGTGGACCTTCTTGGGTGGATGGTGTGAGAGAGATGATGACATCTTCCTACTTTTTCTCTTCCTTCTCCTGTGAAGAACATGGGAGAGTCATGTCTTCCAATCTTGGTTCCAGAGGGCTGTTATGAAATGTAGGTTGTTGTTCCTGAATGTTCTCCTCCATGGCACTAGGCTCATGTGCTTGGGATGTGAGAGATGGATGAAACAATGATGTGATATCCATGGGTTCCCCTCCATAAAGGCAATCCTCCAAGTCAGACAGGTAATCTATCTCCTTGTTGTCCTACTACAGGTGCTCAACCTCCTTCATGGTGTCCTCCTTATCTACAATTGACTCACCCTAGTTCCCTTCATCCTCAAACATGAAGTTTGAAATCTCAAACTCTTCCTCAAAATCAGAGCTTGAAGGGGATGAAGTGGGAGGAAGAACTGAAGGTTCTTCTATGGCCTGCTCCACACTTGGAGCCTCTAAAACTGTATGGTCCTCCTCCATGGCCTAGAATGTACTCCTCTTATTTTAGATTAGGAGTAGATCCTTCCTCCCATGCTTGTGCTGTAGTTAGATCTTCTACCACTCGCGGCTTGACCTCGGCCTCCTCCATAGGCTTAACCAACAAGGAACCTTCTAAAACTCAAATTTACTAGCCCAACTCTTCATATTTTCTATCATTTATTCTTTGTTGGGTTCCTCTATTTGATGTTCTCCTTGGCTAGTTTTTGGAATCTCTTCCCAACATGGACTTGGGAAGGCAAGAGGAGTTGTGGGTGGGGTCTCCACTAGTTGTTTCCTTGTTTTTGGTGAAGGGGAAGGCGTTTATTTTGGCTCTTTTGGAGGGGAATTGGATTTGGAAGGGAAAAGGAGTAGAAACCGAGGTGGGATGGAAGAATAGTAGATGGAGGGATGGTTTTCTGGCTACGCAGTAATATTGGCTAGGTTTATAACTTGACATTCAAACTGAGATGGTGCTTCTTGAGGAATGGAAAGAGAAATACCAAATGATGGTGTAAAACTTACCCATTGACAAGGCTACTTAACACCAAGTTTATAGGCCTCTATCTCTTCTGTCCATTGTGCAAGTTGGGGCAGAATTCCAATCATGAAGTCCAACTTCTCTTGAGGGATGTAGTGTCTTGGAAAAGGGCAACCAATTCTAAAAGCCATTATTTGAGTTGTTTCCCTTGATTGAACCATTCCAGCCTCCATTTTTTAAATCTTCTCTAGTAGACCATCATCCTCTACATAACTATTGCCATCATATGCATCCCCTTGTCCTTGATAAGCTTCATAGTCAAATTGGTTTTGACACTACTCATATGGGTAAGCATAATGGTCCTGGATCTAATTATAATGTTGATTTGAAGGAGTTGGGAAATGCTTGGAGGTGGATTGCAGACATCGCTATAAGTGTGAGTTCCATGAAGGGAATGAAGTTATGATTGCACAACTTCATGGAATGGGAGAAAATGAAAGAGATGGAAGAAGAAAATGGATGAAATGAGTGGAAATGGATGGAAAAGGTTTGTAACTCAGAGAATGGGTTTTTGACCAGATGGAGTCACCAAATGTGCTTGAAAGTGCCTCCAAAGGTTGAAATCTTCACCAAGAGCACATCGAACCTGGTGAAGTGAAGTGGTAAGGTGCTTCAGACTTGTCCCACTGGGCATGCCAAAATTGTTAATGTGAAATCACAACACCCCCAAATGAGTTATGGATATGCTTTTCTAAGGTAGGGTCATTTGGTGTGACTTCAGATAACATTGGATCGTTCCCAAGCTATGGGACTTGTAAATAGGAATGATCCTCCGAGAGAAGGTTGGTTCCTCTTCCTAATCCTAGCACCGAACTACTTCTAAGGAAGGAAATGTGACTATCTACTCCTAATCTAACAATGTCGAGGAGATAGGGAGATATAAAGTGCATAAAGAGGGAAATCCTACACTAATGAGGTGATAGCACCAAGAAAAGGGGAGTGTTGGTCATAATCTTAGCTACCTAAAGTGGAGAGAGGTGAGTAGAGGAGAGGGTGGAAAAGATGCACCATAGACTAGAGATAAATTTCACACATAACACCACTTCAAAACCCATTAAACATAACTCCCAGGACCTACAACAAACATCAGAATATGCACAGTATACCCTATAATGACGAGAGGTGAGGAGAGACAATAAAATAAGCAAAGGATGGACAGATGCATCACATAACAAAATTTATTGCTCCAAAAGTTCACACAGTACACCATTAATGGGAAAGAGGCAAGAAAATGCCATTACAAAGCCAAGGGAGGAGGCTTAAACTCCACATTCGACCCTGGAGAAGAAAGAGAGAGGGGGGCAGGGAAGAAGAATGAACAACAACCCTTTACAATGAATCTTGCCCTTGTATTTATAGATTCAACCTGAAAGAAGAAAGAGAGAGAGAAGGAAAAGCAGGTCAAAAATCAACCACTACTGTTAATGCTTTTGATAAAATATGCCCCCAAATCCATCTTTACTATATAAATCCTTGGTTCGATGCCTTGAAAGAAGTGGAAACGGCGGAAACAGATCGAATCCGATCTGGTTGTTGAGATAGATGGATCCTACATTGAAGGCTAGAAGATGTTTCCTCCATTTTTCTTCACCTAACCTCCTCAAAATTAAAGTTTTAGACCTCGTGGTGTAGGTGAGGCTGAGATCTTTCCAATGGTGTTAGATTTGCAATATTTTGAGCCTTGAGTCGAAAGATATGCCCCTTCAAAGTTTGTATCGTGTCCGTACGAGGTTGGTGGGAAAACAACTTGGAAAATGGGTCCCCTTTTGATATGGGACACGTGGTAGCTAGATTGGAACAAAAATCGGGCCTACGGGTCCACAATTTATCTTTTTCCCCTTTCTCCGCGAGAATCAAAAAATCTAGAAAACTCCCGCGGCCCTGCTTTGGTTTGACTCGGGCTCAAACACTGACTTTTTCCTCTTGGCGGAGTCGCGGCCTATTTTACAACTTTTACACCCTTTGGGGTAAGGGGCAAAAAACTAACCTTTTCCCCGATGACCCGCTTTGACCTGGGACACGTGGAGACATCACACTTGTTTGAAAATCCTTTATCTATTCAATCCTTGAATCAGTGCCATTTTCCCCCCTTCTTACTCCTGACCCTGCAATTCCATTGTTGAACTCACCGAAACTTGTAAAATAGATTTAAGACACGAAACAGATTGATAGAGTCGTTTCATATTTTTTTCTTGCACAGGTCATGGCCGATCCAATATTTTGCCTAGGGAGGAAATATGGATAAAAGGTTTTATTGGCCGATAGGCCTTCCTAAAGTCAATTTTTTGTTAACTGTCATTTTTTTGGTCGCCGTCCTCCCTTGCCATTACATTCGTGAGGTTTTTCTTTCCCATTTCTTCTAATAATAATAGTAATAGACCCCAACCTGCAATGTTTTTTTGAAATAATATTTTCGCTCTAGCTGTGATGAAGTCAAAAATCAGAAGCTTCCGGAAAATTCTAGAGTCTAGGATCTCATTGTTACGGGTCTGAATTTGGCGCCGGAGAAGGATAGGCAGATGTTTTTTATTTGGCGCGGCTTTATACTGTAGATAATTCTAACCACAGGTAAAGAAAAATCATCGGTGAGCATTGAGTGGGAATTGACAGCTCTGATGCAGCACCCTCACATTTTGAGCAAGGCCCAACAAGAGCTCGATACGAATATTGGACGTGACCGACTAATATAGGAAATGACTGTGTAGGAGTAGAAATATTTGCAGACGATTGTGAAAGAAACTCGAGGCTATATCCAACAGCACCTCTTCTAGCTCCTCACGAAGCCATTGAGGATTGCACTATTGGTGGGTACCATGTCTCCATAAATACGCAACTAACTCTGAATGCTTGGAAATTTCAGAGACCCCGTACTGTGGGATTGGCCCGCTTTTTTAGATCCTCAAGGGTTTTTGAAGTGTGAAAAAGAAATCAACTTAAAAGGATGGGAATTTGAATTGATTCGCGAAGAATGTGTCTGGGCGTGACTCTGGCATTGAGTGCCACAGTCAATCATATCATCTTCTGATTACCCTCACATCAATCTTGTCTGCATCCACTCGTTGGGGTGGGAGTGGTGGGAGAGGGAGGTGTAATTACTAGCTGCAACGACATTAATGCTGGGTATTCCTTTGATGAAATACTTGCTCCTCGGTGGTAATGTGGTGGTGGTTCTGTGTGAGAGGTGTAATTACTGTGAATTAGATGGCTATTGTTGATTGAGCATTAATGACTCGGGTATTCCTTTGATGAAATACTTGCTCCCCTCGGTGGTAAGTGTAATGTTAGTGGTGGTTCCGTGAGCCTCGCGTAGGGTTAATAGCCATGGGCATGAATTTGAACTTGCTTACCTACGATAGATTGCTGCGAGCTCATGTAGTTGAACACTACAAGTCTACAAATCACATATTACGTCCCAAGCTGTTGAGATTAGATGACAACCATTCCTCTTGTTGTGGATCAAGATCCTATTATTCAGTTTTGTGTAAGAGATAGCTTTAGTTAGAATATGGATAGGAACGCATTAATGAATTCAGCCATTGAGAATGCTATAAATCCATGTATGCCCATTGAGGCTAAATACACAAGAAAAATAGAGTTGTAAGAGGAAGAGTTTGTGCTGATTGTAATTTCAGATTTGAACAATAAGAGAATCGATACCGAATTGCTTTCGTGGATGTTTCCCTCTTGAGGGTTTTACCACGTAAATCTGTGTTTATGGTTTGTGTCTTTGTTTGGCTATTTAATTTCGTTTTACTCGCTTTATATTTTCTTTGTGCTTAATCTTTTCGTGGCTATATAAGTTTCAATAAGTGATATCAGAGCAAGGTTGGAGGGAGGCCACGAGGGCGAGTTTGAAGGGCGAATTCATTCGCTGCGTTGAAGTGTGATGGCAAAGACACAGAGTGCTAAATTCGAGATCGAGAAATTTGATGGTAGCAATAACTTCGAGTTATGGAAGGTCAAGATGCGGGATATACTGTGTGTGCAGGGTGTTGTGAAGGCGCTCACAGGAAAGGCAAAGAAACCCGCGAGTATGGAAGATGATGACTGGGACGAGATGGAAACTCGTGCTCTCAGTGCTATTCGCCTATGTTTGGCCGACGATGTATTATTCAACATCGTGTCTGAAACAACAGCAGCAGGACTCTGGACAAAACTAGAAAGCTTGTATATGACTAAATCCTTGACGAATAGAATCCTCCTGAAGCGTCAGCTGTATACCTTGCGTATGAAGGAAGGTATGACAATTTCGGAACATTTAAATACTTTTAATACTCTTATTTGTAAATTGGACAGCACGGGTGACAAAATTTCGAATGAAGATAAGACGGTAACATTATTAAGTTCTCTTCCTGAATCTTGGGATCATTTCGTAACCTCTATTAGTTTTAGTTCTAAAGAGGTCATTAGCTTTGATGTTGTTGTTGGAGCTATGATATCTGAGGAAACTCGAAAGAGATCTTCTCTGGAAACTTCGACAACAGAAGTTATGATGGCGAGGAGGCGAAACTGCGAGAGGGGACAAGCATTCGAAGGGCCCCGGCTAGATCAAGTCGAAGGGCAAAAGAGCAAGTTGAAGTGTTGGTTACGTAACAAATCGGGACACCTCAAGAAAGATTCTTTGGAAACGTAAAGAGGCATCTAAGGAGGAGGACTCTCAAAGGAGGCTAACATAGCCGAGAAGGACTCGGTATGGTTGATGAGGTCTTATCTACATCTATTGTCTCACAGTACCATTATGGTGGTTAATTGATTAAGGGCATCCCATCACATGTGTCACTGCATAGGAATTGGTATTCTACATATCAATCTATTGATGATGGGGTAGTTTACATGGGTAATGATGTTACATGTAAAACTGTTGGGATAGGGAGTATCAGAATTAAAATGTATGATGGGATTGTTAGAACAACGACAGGATGTGAGACATGTGCACTGACTTGAGAAAGAATCGATATCTTTGGGAGTTACGGATTCTAGTGGACATAAGGGTTAATTCAAGGTGGAGTTTTGAAGATATCAAAAGGTATCTTGATAGTCATGAAAGCTAACAGAGTCGGGAACATGTATAAACTTGAAGGAAGGACAGAAATTGATCAAGCAGGAGTCACATCAGAGGATGCAGGTGAATCCACTCGCTTATGGCATCAATGACTGGGTCATATCAGCGAGAAAGGAATTAAGGTACTTGCTGATCGTAAACTTCTTCCTAGTTTAAAAATTGTAGATTTAAAGTTTTGTGAGCATTGTGTTTATGGGAAACAAGCTAGGCAGTTTAAACCTGGAAAACATACAAGTAAAGGTATCCTAGACTATATTCATTCAGACCTATGGGGTCCAGCTCCGAAACTCTCATTTGGAGGATCATCATATTTTGTTAGTTTTATAGATGATTACTCGAGGAAAGTTTGGATCTATTTGTTAAAGAGGAAAGCTGATGTATTTAACACTTTTAAACAATTTAGAGCTTTGGTTGAAAAGAGCACAGGTAAATCCATTAAATGTCTTAGAACAGATAATGGAGGGGAATTTACTTCTAAGGAGTTTGAGAATTATTGCAAGAATGAAGGGATCGACAGGCATAAAACCATTGTGTACACTCCGCGTAGAATGGCATTTGCTGACGCATGAATAGGACTATTCTCGAGAGAGCAAGGAGCATGCTCAATAATGCAAAGTTGCAGCAGGAATTGTGGGGAGAAGCTTTGCTTACTGACTTGTTACAGTTAATCGATCACCATCGGCAATGATTATTGCGCAAGATTCCACAAGAGGTATGGACAGTCAACCATGTAATTATTCTAGTCTTAGAGTTTTTGGTTGTGATGCCTATGCACTTATTCCGAGAAGAGTCGAGCGTTCAAGTTAGATCCTAAGTCACGAGAAATTAATCTTTGTTGGATATGGTGATGGTGTGAAGGGGTATAGATTATGGAATCCCTCACGCCCATAAGATCATCATAACGAGAGATGTTATATTGATGAAATTTCTCTCATGAAATCGGATGGAAAGAATGTTATGAAACGAGGTTGATGTACCACAGTCCACAAACAAATTAAATTTGATATACATTCATCCACGGGTGAAAATCATGAAGATGTCGTGAGCGAGGATATTCATGAGGAAATCACTCGGGGAGGATGAGCAGATTGAAACACCTCAGGAAATTGAGGAAATACCACAACAAGCTCTACGAAGGTCTACACGGATCAGATCAGTTCCAAGCAGGTATGATGATTTTGTCACTTCTGTTGCTTTAATTTCTAATGAAGGAGAACCAAGTTGTTACGAAGAAGCAATAGAGGTTTCAGATAGTGACAAATGGAAACATGCCATGAAAGAGGAAATTGATGCTTTGATTAAAAACAAAACATGGGATCTAGTGGAACTTCCTAAGAACAGGAAAACGGTTGGTTGTAAGTGGGTATACAAGTTGAAGAAAAGTGCTGATGATGTTATTTCAAAGTACAAGGCGAGGCTGGTCGCAAAAGGGTTTTCTCAGGAAGCAGGTATTGACTTTCATGAGATTTTTTCGCCAGTTGTAAAAATTGTTTCTATTCGTATGGTGTTAGCACTAGTTGCATTGCATAATCTTGAATTAGAGCAGCTAGATGTTAAAACTGCATTTCTACATGGAGATTTAGATGAGGAAATTTACATGGAACAACCGGAAGGGTTCGTTCAAAATCGCAACAAGAGGTTTGTTTGCAAACTCAAGAAATCATTGTATGGCTTGAAGCAGTCTTCAAGACAATGGTACAAGAAGTTTGATTCCTTCATGGTGAGCCATAATTTTACCAGGAGTGAATATGATCATTGTGTTTACTTTAAAAGGTTAGATAATGGCATGTTCATTATATTGGTATTGTATGTTGATGATATGCTTGTTGCAAGCAAGAGCATGGTTGATATCAGCAGGTTAAAGGCTCAGTTGGCTAGGACATTCGATATGAAGGATCTAGGAGCAGCAAGACAAATCTTGGGCATGGAGATACACAGAGACAAGACGAAAGGCAAGCTGTGGTTATCACAAGAGAAGTATGTGGAGAAAATACTTCAAAGATTCGATATGGATAAAGTGAAACCAGTGAATATCCCTTTAGCTTCGCATTTTAAACTTTCTTCAGGTTTGTGTCCTAGTAATGATGAAGAAAAGGAGTATATGTCTCGTGTACCGTATGCTAATGCAGTAGGAAGTTTGATGTATGCGATGGTTAGTACTAGACCAGATATTTCACATGCAGTTGGTGTTGTCAGTAGATACATGGCAAACCCAGGTAAAGAACATTGGGCAGCAGTGAAATGGGTGCTTCGGTATCTTAGAGGCCTGGCGATTCTTGTATCACTTTTGATGGTTGCGGTGATAAGATTTGTGGTTATGTTGATTCGATTTTGCGGTGATTTGGACAAAGAAGATCTACTTCGAGGTTATGTCTTTACTCTTGCGGTGGTCCTATTAGTTGGATGTCAAAGCTTGAAAGCATTGTTGCTTTATCCACTACGGAGGCGAGTATGTATCTGCTTCACATGCTTGCAAAGAGGCGAGTATGGTTAAAAGGTTTATTGGGTGAGTTAGGGACAGGTTTGAAAAGTGTAAAAATTTTACGTGATAGTCAAAGTGCAATTTATTTGGCTAAGAATCCAGCTTACCATAGTAAGTGAAACATATTCGATTAAATACCATTATGTAAGACATGTTGTTGATGAAGGACAGGTGATTCTTGATAAGGTCCACACTCAAAATAATTGTGCAGACATGTTCACGAAACCGGTTATATTAGAGAAGCTGCGGTGGTGCTTGGCTTCTCTTGGCTTGCAAAAAAGGTGATGAGCAATGAGCAAGGTATCAGGTTAATTGTTGTCAAGGTGGAGATTGTTGAGATTAGATGACAACCATTCCTCTTGTTGTGGATCAAGATCCTATTATTGACTTCTTTGTTGTAACAAGATAGCTTTAGTTAGAATATGGATAGGAACGCATTAATGAATTGAGTTTTGTGAGAATGCTATAAATCCATGTATGCCCATTGAGGCTAAATACACAAAAAAATAGAGTTGTAAGAGGAAGAGCTGTGCTGATTGTAATTTCAGATTTGAACAATAAGAGAATCGATACCGTTGCTCCGTGGATGTTTCCCTCTTGAGGGTTTTACCACGTAAATCTGTGTTTATGGTTTGTGTCTTTTTTGGCTATTTAATTTCGTTTACTCGCTTTATATTTTTTTGTGCTTAATATTTTCGTGGCTATATAAGTTTCCAATACCAACATTAATCATAATCCCTGATCAACGCTACGAATTAACCCAAATAAAAACATAAATGATACCTGTAATATTGAGTTCAAGACAAGCTGATAAGAGTGATGCAGGAAATTAGTTCCTATTTTGATGTTGATTTGGAAACGAGGAGCAATTGTAGCTAGTCTACCAATGTTCATTCTAGAAAGTCCGGCTGTGCCCACTCGAGCCATTCGAGATGGCCATATAGCCATTTATTTATTTTTCGATTTGGGTTCCTTTGGTAATGCAAAACCACAAGGATATTTTGGAGGAACGTGGAAACGATTATGAAAAGATGGATTTTTAGGTAAAGCATCATGCAATTAGTGAATCTGAGATAGAGGACAATATTTAGGACTGAGCGATCACAAATGGGAATACGAAAAAATCATGTCAATTGTTTGACAAAATGCTTTAGAGAGACATGGTCAAATGTAATAGGAGATATAAGTAACCTTTAGCTAGAAATGCAACAATGTAAAGTGAGATAATTGTAAAATGTTTAAAAGACATACAATTCATTAGTTTCCGATGAAATTCATGAAGACTTCAACTTTTCGGTTGCATTTTACACAATAATAATCCATTATTCTTTCACTTAAGCAAGAATAGGGCTTCAATAGGGTTTTTACTTTTACTTTTTATTATTTAGTGATCAAGCTGATAAAGGATTTTCTTTTGATTTACACCATGCACTTAAGAATAGGGTTTGATAGGTTTTTACTTTTACTTTTAATATTTGCCTTGCATTTTGCCTTGCATTTGACATGTATAAATAGATCTGTAGCTAGAATCTCCAATATAATATGGGTTATTGGTATTTGCGGTTTACGGTATTTGCAGGCTTGCATGTCAATCACTCACTACTTACACTAACGAATATGGACATGAATGACTCATTGTTGATTATGACAACTCCCTCCTCATAAAAGTGCACTTCGTGAAAGCATAATTGACATTGCCAAAGACAAATACAAAGGGAAGATAAGCGTGAGATGATTAGTCTAAAATTACTATTACATGCACAAAAAACATGTATACTTATTGATAGAGACAATATATAAATTGATATAATCTTACCCAATAGTTACAATATTTGGGTTTGCTTGACAATATTTAAAACTATCGGAATAATATTTTTTATAAATAAAAATATACTTTATGGGATTTAATAACTTTAGAATTTCTAACATTTTTAAAATCATATTTAATGATTTTTTTCCATGTACTTACAAGTGCATATATATATATATATATATATATATATATATATATACATACATACATATGTATGTATGTATGTATGTATGTATGTATGTATGTATGTATGTATGTATATATGTATGTAATGTATGTATGTATGTACATACATATATATACATATATATATATATATATATATGTGTGTGTGTGTGTATATATATATATATGTATATATATATACATATACATGTATATATATACATATACATATATACATATGTATATATACATATGTATATATGTATATGTATACATATATATATATACATATATATATATATATATATATACATACATATATACATATATACATACATATATACATATATATATATATATATATATATATATATATATATATATATATATATGTATGTATCATCATCAACTATTGTACTTAAAAGTAATATTTACACTTCTTTACTTCATGAATTAATTTTATATGATTGTGTTAATTTAATGGGCTTTGAAATGTTTACATGAATATATTGTATACAAAATATAATTAATAAAATTCTGCATATTTGAGCTACTTGGTTATCGTGATTATGATGTGGACCATGATTAGAGTCAACATTGTTTACCGTCACCATTACATGATTCCTCTGTACATTTTGTAAATAGCATCCGTTGCTCGATGCCAATAAACAATACCATTGGAGAATTCCACTTTCAATGTTGGAAGTTTATCTAAGGAACAACATATTGCATATTCTATGGTGGTGGGACATTGCGACCATGTAGGGGATCAAGAGCCACTAAAATTGATTTTTCAAGGAATGCTTGGGACTAGTAAATCATATTTGATCAACTGTATCAGGAACACATTAGACTCTCGCTGAATAGATGGAAAAATCTTTTATTCCTCCTTTCTCCTATAAGAGTTGTTGCTTTCAACATACAAGGTAGAGCAATACATACTGGCCTTAGACTCATAATTAGCAATGTCCATGATTTGAAAGGGTAAACATTGGTAGTCTTTCAAGAAGAAATGAATCACGTGTGTTACATTCTCATAGATGATATGATTTTTATAGGGCCCAAAATGTTTTAAAATAGCAATGATCGACTCTAGCAAGTGTTTCCAGCACATGCAACTTAACCATTTGGCAGTAGATCGATGATTCATGTTGGTGATTTTTCTCAACTACCACCTGTAAGGGACATCCCTATATATATCAGTAAGATTGCATCGTGTTTATACCCTCAACGAATTTTGAATTATTTTGTAATTTTCTTTCATTTATAATAATCATGAATACTTTACATTTAACTTCGCATACATGGGTCAATTTACACCAATTCTAGGAAGCACAATTGGGAGAAGAATTTGGGACACTTTCAACAATGTTATTACCTTAGATGTAATATTTTGACAAGGAAATGATCCACAACAAATCATCTTGTCTACGATGTTGAAAAACATTAGAAATGCTTAACCTTATTTACATTATTGGGAAACACTCATGAAATAGATAAATGCATGCTTCAGCCAAGGCATAAGGGAATCCTTCGATTCATCAATCCAGTTATATAAAACTAACAAATTTCCTGCCTCCTACAAGAGTCGTTTCTTTCAACATACAAGGTAGAACAGTACATACTGGCCTTAGACTCCCAATTAGTTATGTCCATGCTTTGAAAGGGAAAACATTGATGAGTCTTTCAAGAAGAAATGAATCACGTGGTTTACATTCTCATTGATGATATGAGTTTTATAGGGCCCAAAATGTTTTAAAACATCAATGATCGACTCCAACAAGCATTTCCAAGCACATGCACTGAACCATTTGGTAGTAGATCAATGATTAATATTACATGCCATTGCTAGTATATGCTTATTGGCCTCTCACAAGCACATTTAGATGCTTTTTCTAGTATAATATTCACCCAATATAATATTTTCCTATGTGACAATGATTTGAAATTGGGAAAGGGTGTCATGAATATATTTTTTGATTATGGGATCTTGGAAATGAATGAATAAAAAACTCACTTGTCTTGAAAAGCTTCACCCAATGAATGCATCCTTAGGAATTCAATTTTATCTTTACAGTGGTGTACTGTATGCACCCAAAGTTGCAATTGCTACATTGTCATTAAAACGGTTACAAAAGGTCCCCAATGATTATTCATATCTTTTGAGAAAATGACTAGTTTTGACCTTTCTAGTGTCAAAACCGCCACCCTTCATAGGTGGCAGAATTTTGTCTGCCCTGGAAAGGTGAAGGTCTTGTAATTGTAGTCATATTTTATACCTTTAGACCAATAGTCTAATCCCATGTGTGATGACCTATTACCCAAGGGCGCTGGGTGTCGAGTCTCTCCTTTATGTGAGTTTTGTGAGAATGCATCATCTTAGGATAGATAATTAAATGCAGGACATAAAATAACTATACAACATTCTTAAGAACTCGAGAATGAGTTGTCATCTCATCAGATACTAAAAAGAGAAATAACAAGAAGCTTATGGAGATGGTTCATACAAAAGGAAATGCATAAGTATTATATTCTTGAACACATAGATGATTTATAACAGATCATTATATTCATACTAATAGAGTCAATAACCCACATTGTATCCCTTAAGGTCATAATAGGTCCTCATATAACTATGCAGAGCAAGTCATCACATCGAGCCAAATTATGCTCATCATATTACAAAGAAGAATGAAAACCCATCCCCTAAATATGCCATCACTCATAGAGCTCTCCTAATCCCTAACCCATAATGGCCTCCATTCTGTTTCTTCAGGGCTTCACCTCCCTTTTCTCTCCTTCACCCTCTATCTCTTTCTTCTATCAGGCGCTTGTATTTATAACCTTAGCACCCACCGCCATGCCTTCCAGAAGTTACAGATCGGTCGCCAAGTGTCGAAGTGGTCCTACATGGGAGCATGCCTTCACAGATCCGAGATCTTCACTCTATATGATGATTCTCTTGGAACCTTCCATCGCATGCCTGGAATATTCACTTTTGATCCCATAGTTGGTAGTTTGACACCTTATCCACAAGGGTCATGCTTTTCTCATGTGTTGCCTAGGGTATCAAATATGGCTATGCACAAAACCTATTTTTCCTTGCATGTACGTGTCATTTATTCTAAAAAACCCTTCTAGAACCCTTCCCTGTGCGCCTTCAACCCGCATGAACTTCTTCCACTAGATCCCACGTGCCCACGTGCCTTCTTGTACTTAGCTGATATTTTGGGGCCCAACATCACCCCACACTACACATGTTCTCTATCCTCAGAAACACTTTTCAATAAAGAAATAAAGAATGTCGATCCTTACAAATGGTTGAAAGGGAAGAATAAAGGAATGAAGAGATGGGGAAAAGAATGAAAGAATGGGGAACTTTTACTTCTAGAGGAGGAGAGGGAAATCCTTCCCTAAATCTGCTTCTAACTTTCCCCAAGTGTCGACCTCATTCTGAGCTTGCTGACAGAGGTCACCCACTAGGGTGCTCACTTCTTCAAAACTTATCTCCTCCCCCGTAATGCTCATTGTCTCTACAATCTCCTCTAGTTGTTTGATTAAATCCTTGAGCGTGTCCATCCTCTGAGTGATTTGAGGGTATAATTCCTTTATCCAGTTCTTGATTGATCCCCACAAGGTCTCAATGGCCTCTGATTTCTTTTCTACTTTAGCTAGGATTTTGTCTTGCTCAACCCTTGTTCCCCTTGTTATTTTCTTGGAACTCCTTGAGTTCCACTTCATGGGTGGCAACCAAGATACTTTCCACTCTATCCCTATCCACACAATTATCATAGGCAGCCTCAACAACTTGCACGATGACTTTTACATTGGTGAGGATCTTGTTGTACTGAGCAACAATTTCCACAACCTTCATCTTATTTTATTTTTCTTGGCATGCCAACACCTCCTTTGTTGATTCTAGGGAAAGTGGCCACCTCTCCATAGTGAGTATGTGGGTCAAGTCCTCTAGGCATTGTAAGGATGATCCATACTTTTACGCGGGTGGTGTTAAGTCTAGATGCTTTAAGACAATGGCATCCATGATCATCTCTATATTCTTGTATACCTCACACACTCTTTCCCTCTCTTCCTTTAACTCACACCTTAATTGAGCACCGATTAGTTCCTCTTGCTTCAGTCCTTTCTTTCTCAAGGAGCTCGTCCTCTCTTTTCTCCAACTCTACCTCTAGGAACTTCACCCTGTCATTTCTTCGAAGAGCCTAGCTTCAACCTCAATGTTAGAAGATGATTTGGCACAAAAGGGCACAAAGGAGGGCACGCATGGATGCATGTGCAAGAATGAGGTACGAGAAGAAGATAGAAGGAATGCACACAAGGGAACATGCACGACACACGAGGAAAATAGGAAAACAAGAGAGCATAGAGTGCATGGTCAAGGCGCAACTATTACAAGGTAATGTGCGGTGCACAAGAGGGTTAGGGACTTAGGCTGATTGAAGCAAGTCCGAGACACATGCGAGTGTGAAGAAGCTACTTAAGAAGAAGGTGAAAGTGTAGAAGGTGGGAAAAAGGGTGGAGTAGAAAAAAGAGGAAAAGGAAAATGGAAGGAAAGAACAAAAATTGCGTAAGGGTGCTTAAGGCAAAAGAAGGGGCGCCAAGGGGAAGCTAACCAAGGAGTGTGCTAATTAGAATTCCATACGCGCAACCTTTAATGAGGAGCTGAGAGCCATATTGTATACAAGTTACCAAAATAACTTTGAGAGTTATTTGGATAATAGTTTTGGTGACTTTAGGGGCCATCTTCCTGCTAGATAAAGAAGATCAATACCCCGAGCATCCATTGGGCATAGAGTCTACTTATGTAATCATGAAACTACCCTTGTAGTCACTTGAAGATCATTTCTTGACTGCATTCGAATCTTTCAATCGCTAAGAGAAGCTCGCATTCTAGAAGCAACGGAAGAGTGCACATAGGAAGTGTGTGAGAAGAAAGAACTATGTACAAACAAACAATGTGCACGCAATGCACTTAGAGGAATTAAAACTATTCTAATATATACAACATGATGCAACATACTCAATAGAAGGGTTTGAGATAGATCCCATTTACTAGGATTTGCAGTGTACCTCCATCAAGATGAGTTAACTCAAAAGAGTTAGCCTCTTTGCAGGAACTGATGATGTATGGGCCATTCCAAAGTGCATCAAAATTTAAATGACACCTTGGTTTAGCTCTGTTAGTATTCCATTTTAACACCAAGTCCCCAGCCTTGAAATCCTGAGGCTTAGCCTTTATGTCAAACCATTTCTTTGTTTCTTCTTGATGCTATTCTAGCTTGATCATGGTAGAGTTCCTGCGTTCTTCAAGATCAACTAGCTCTGCCATTCTAATTTCTCTTTGGTCTACGCCATCAAATTCCAGTTGTTAGGCAAGCACTAATGAATTCAACTCAAGTGTCAAAGGAAGGGTAGCCTCCTTTCCATAGACAAGCTTTTAAGGTGAAGTTCTTATTGCCTTTTTGATTATGATTCTATCTACCCAGAATGCACGCAAGACCTTTATATGCCATTGTCTTTGGCTGATGTTCATTGTGCGCTTCATGATTTTGATCAGGTTCTTGTTTGTTTATTCGCCAAATTGTTGCCGTGAGAGTAACATTTGGAAGAAATTTTTAGATAAATGCCCAAATTTCGATCCCAATCAATGATTTTAGCACTAAGGAAGGATTTCACATTATCGGAGATAACGGTTTTAGAAATGCTAAACCTTGTGACTATGCCTCTAGAAAGTCAAGGATGATTGAATTGGTTGATTCCTTGAGCGTGACAGCTTCTCTCCATCTGGAGAAGTAATCTGTATCTTCGAACACCCACTTGTGTCCAAAGTGCTTGATGGTGGATTGATCATACCTATGAATTCGAGACCCCATTGCATAAAAAGGTTGATCTTCCTAGATTGGTCGAAGGGAAGTGCCTGCCAATCTTTTCTTTCCTACAAATAAAGCACATTCCTTGCATTTTGTGACCCACTTGTGTGCATCTACGCAAACAAAATAGTCCAAAAGATACCTGCCATTATGATTTTCATTGATGTAGTTACGGCGGTGAAGTTTCAATGAGAGAATCCATCGTGAAACTTTGCTAACACTTTTAGTCCACACGTCATTGATACACCTTAACAACACGCCATTAACATTCCTTTTGAAGATAAGTCCATCAATCAAAACATAGGGGATAGATTGTAACCTAATATGTCTTACCTTTTATTTGTTTAAACTTGGAGGGTATGCACCCTTAGAAAGGAATGTGATCATGTCCTTCATCTAGTTATGTGTGCCAAGATCTACGTTCTTTTTAAGTTCTATGCATGGGAGGTATTTATATAAAAATAATGAAGTCTCAGATTCAAACTACGCATCTTGAGAAATCTTCCTACAAAGCACGCTACCTCTTACTAGCTTTGTGGCCTTGATAGTCACATCGTAGTACATGATTTTTGTCACCCATCATACTCTTTTCTCACTTATTTATGTTCCCATGATGAAGTCTCTAATAGAAGAGTGGGAAAATAACACATTGAAATGATTGGTGGGGAGCATACTCTTGAATTTATTAAGTGCGTGCATGATGGTGAAGACACCGCTTCTCCATGTGCCTATATTTTAGTTCATAGTCCTTTCAAACGTATGGTGAAGAAGGCCACCGGTTGTTCCAGCCCTTGTTCATTTTCTTGTGTCGAGGACAACACCAACACTCACTTGTAGCGCTATAAGCATAAAGAATGAAATCCTTTGAATAATCCAGTTGATGAGTGTTGACATGCAAGTAATTTATTCCTTGATTTTAGTGAAGCTTTCTCTTCCTTCGATGTCCATCTAAAGGCTATGTCATTCTTGAGCATCAAGATGATGGGACGAACTAGTCTCTACAATGTTAGGGATAAAACACCTAACAAAATTGATCTTGCAAGGAAGGATTTGTAGGGCCTTTTTGTGTCTTGACAAGGAAAGAGTCGGGATAACTAAAATGCACTTAGGATAAATTTCGATGCCATCCTTTGAAACCACATGGCCTAAGAGCTTTCCACCACCAAAAATTACATTTATTGGGCTTAAGAGACACTGAAATTTTTTTGCATCTCTCAAATACTTTTTCTAGGTGCACCATGTGAGCCACGCTCTACTTTGAGAAGATTGTTATGTCATCAAGGTAAACCAAGATGAATGCATTGATGTAACCTTTGAAGGTAATATCCATGAGAAGTGAAATGTGGCACCCACATTTGATAGACTAAAGGGAATCTTCTGATATGTATATGTTCTCCACTAGGTTGTAAGTAGTTGTTTTGAATTGATCCTCTTTCTTGACTAGGATCGATTGAAAACACAGTACCCATGTAGCATGGAGAATCTCGTGTGCTAGCCATAGTACGTAGAATCTGCTCCATTGAAGGAAAATGATAATGATCCTTTAGAGATGCCTTGTTCAAATCTCTAAAATCAACACAGAGTCTAATTTCACCATTCTTCTTGCGCACTAGAACTAAATTTGTGACCTAGGTAGAGTATTTGATGGGAAAAATAATTTTTGCCTCAATGAATTTGGATAATTCCTTTTTCATGAGGGCTCTATCTTTGGAGTTAAGCGGCCAATGCTTCTATCTTATGGAATTGATACGGGATCAAGGTCAATGGAGTGTTGAGCAACACTTGGATCAAAACCTTTGAGGTCTTCATACTCCCATGAGAAGATATCATTGTATTTTTGACACGAGAGAGAGATGAAAGCTTGTTTCTCTTCATGTGCACAAGCTTTGCGAGCAATAAATCACTTCCACTCGTAATGTGTAGTGGGGAGTAGTCTTGACTATATCACTTGGTCACCATAGGTTGTCATCATACAAGTCAGCTTGCATACTTAATGAAACTTTGGCTTCATTCTAGATAAACTGGATGATATGTGCGTCTTTGTCAAATACTTACTCTTGGTGTTGTTATCGGAATGGATGGTCTGCGATCTCCATCTTGATATCTTGAGTGTTTATTTTGACAAATTCCTTAGCGAGGAGAGAAGCATGTGAACCAAGTGCGACCATATGGTTAGCTTTCTTGTTCATTTTACGTGGCACCACCTGTAGATTTAGAGCATCAAAGCTCTAAAGGAGGTCCCAAACTCTATGCTTATAAGCTTTGAGAAGCTTGTTCTTTGTTGGTAACCTAATGGATAACAAATTTTGTGTCCCCAAAGATCTACAACGTCTTAATTTTCTTCTTCTCAGCAGTGAGCAAGTTATGCACCAGTGCTTCATACTCTGCCACATTGTTAGAACATGCAAACTACAACTTGTGCATGAAGAATAATTTATCATCCTTAGGGGAAATGAGAACCACTCCTACTCTCGTGCCATTTCTACTTCTAGATCCATTAAAGTACAAGTTCCACATACCCAACTCAACTTTTTCTTTCTTGAGCATACGTGGTAGCACAAATTATTCTTCAAGAGTGCAATAATTGCAAGCCTATTTTCATAAGCTTCAGTTCTTTAGCATATGGATCAAATATATGGTGTCTCTTAGCCCATTCGTCAAGCACTAGGTCGGGGAATAGAGGGTGGAATATAGTGCTCTTCAAGAATTGAAGCTTGTTCTTCTTGGATTAAATAGTTGGCTTGGAGAGGGGATTGGACATATGACTCTACATGATAGGAAAATATAGGCTCAGCTTGTATGGTAAACTAGGTACCATACCTTGTCTTGAGTAACATATGAGACCAATCAGAAGACAAGTAACCACCCAATTTAGCAGTAAAGTCTCTTGATAGACATAGGGAAAACAAAGGAGGTAGGTCAATAATTGACACATCTTGAGTAATGGTTAGGCTTGGACATGCATGGAGGGTTAACTCAAGATCCTTGATGACTCCTAAGGTGGTGAAAATTGAGCCATCAAGTTATAGGACTCCTTTAGATAAGGGGCTATATTTCAGACCTAAGGCATCAACAATCTTCTTAGGCATGACAAAATTACTAACACTTGAGTCAATCATGCAATTATGTACTAGGTGTTTGCTTATGATCAAGGAAATGTAGAAGGATGGGGTTTTAACAACTCTGCCTTACTTTATTCTCCTCTTCTTAGCAAACATTGATAGAAGTGCATGGCCTCTACATCATTGGGTTAGTGCATGGGAGTTGCGTCGGAGCTTCACACAATAGATCCTGCTGAGATGGAATGGTCAGGGCTTCCCACATTGTGACATTTATGTTTGTTCTCTTCATCTGGTCCAAAATGCTAAATGGAAGGACCCCTGTCTTATGCATTTGGGGAGCAACATCCCTTCTTAATTGTTAGCACAAAGCTTTGGACTTTAGCTAGAGTAGAGGCTTGACATACCAAAGGAGGGGTGTGCATTGCTTGAAAGAGCTTTACGTGGGACCTCTTGTGTTATTGGGAGTGGGACCTATGCATCTGAATCTAACACTCTCTTATTATATCTTATGTTGTCTACAACTTGGGTGTGAGGTCTATTTGTATCTTCTATAACTTGGTTGATTGCACAAAAGTCCTCAATGCCAAAGAAAATCAACTTTGTCTCTGGAGGAGCTTTTGGTCTCTCTTGGTTTTTTGCTTCCAGGCACTTGTTCAAGGCTCACGAGGTTGAAGCATTTTAGATCATGAAGGTTTGGGCGTGTATGAAATTGGCATAATGTTATTGGTGTGAGGCATGTTGCAAGGGAAGCACCATTCTAAATCTTGTGCCAAATTTTTTGAAGCTGGAACAAGCGCCTAACACACAGTGCTAGAAGAGAAGGCTCATGAGGAACAACTTGTAGAGGCGAGATGTGTATTGGGATGCCATATATCATTCGCTGGTTGGGAACATATCTTTGATTTCTATACTGATTTCACCAAGGCTGATTACTTTAGCAACACACCTGATTGGAATTACCTCTATAGGCTTGCACATGTTGCTTTTCTAATGATATGATTTTGTTTGATAAATTTCTAATCAGGGCTTTCAACTCTTGATATTCCTTTTTCTACAATGGAGAGCAGGATGTTAAGGTAAACAGTTGTGTGCTTTCTCGGGGAATAGGAATAGGGGCCACAAGAAGCTGGGGTGCTTGTGACATTTCTGGGAACAAGGGCATAGGAGGTCTAAGAGCTATCTTTCCCGCCTAAATAAGACTATTTTCTACCCTTACTGCAATACTATAAGCAATTTGGTAAGGTCCTACCTCCCATGGATTGGATCATAACTGAAATATCGTTGTTGAGTGCCTTTAGATAATATAGAAAAGCATGTTGGGTTGTAGGTCTTACCATAAGAGGGATTTTGTCCCAAGTCTTCTAAAATCTGATGTTGAAATTAATCATCTACTCGTTAGGCACCCTCCTTGTTGTTGTTAGTTTCTCCACTAGAGATAGGTGATTTGACTTATCTTCAAAGTAATTGCAAAGAGTTGTTCCCAGCTCATCCCAAGTGGTGATAGATCCAAGTCTCAGGCCTCGGTACCATTGAAGCGCTTTACCTTTGAAAGAGGCTACAAACAAGCCTGACTGCTACATCATCATGTGTGATAAAATAAAGTGAACACACGTTTGTTATATCCTGGATATGTTCTTGAGGGTGACTAGATTCTCACTAGTAAAGTAGGGAATACTTTTTAGTGCGCCATTTGGCATATCATGTTGCACAACCATTAGTAAGGGAATTACTACCGCAAAGTTTGCAAAGTTTCTAAGTGGAAGAGGTTCTTTGATGTGCCATTGTAGGTGCCACAGGTTGTATGTTTTGAGGAGGATTTGAATGGGCGTGGTGCACAGGAGATGGAGATGTATGCGTGAAATTTCTTGAATGAAATCTTCTTGGGGATAGTTGGAGGTATTCAAAAGAATATTCAACTCGCACTTCTTCTTGTGTGCACTCTTCTCATGAAAGGTACTGAGAACTACTAAAAAAAGATTTGGAAGTGTTGGGAATCACTAGATGTGTTAAAATGAGCCTCCAAAGGCTAAAATACTAAGTCCACACACCAAAACTTAGAGAAATGAAATTTTAGCTTTCAATGTTGGTCCCACTAGGTGTGCCATAAACTGTTGGTTTCTCAAACATGCACATGAATCTTAGATCTTGGAAGGGCTGATCTGTTTGAGACCACAATAGAACCGTCCCTAATTTGTGGGACTTTACGTGCTTGGGACGGATATCTAGATAAGGTGGTTCCTCTATCTATTTCTAATGCTACTACTACTCCTTGTGCTTTGGAAGGGAAATTAAGCTAACAAAGCCAAGGGACCAGGATAAAAGGATAACATGGAAGGGAACTACACTAAAAGTGATAGCACCAGAAAGAGGGATGCACACTATCTTTTCTAAGAGGGAATGTAAGGAAATGCGTGAAAGAAGGCTAGGAACTAGTAGACAAACGGCTAAACACATATCTACCAGATCGTTCTCATGGAACATAACTAAATAAGGAACTATGAGGGATATGAAATGACACAACCAACACACAACACAAAAGAAAAGGAAAGAAGAAGGAATGAAAACATGTTAGGATAGAGAATAGTCACAAAATTATGTTTCTATTACTTCCATAAATGTCAGAACTATTACAATGGTGCAGGAGGCCGATATCCACATACGAGAGCTAGATCTAGAGGTCTACAACTCAAAATATAGAAAGTATGGAGTCCCTAGCAAAATGCGTAAGGATCCAAAGTGTCCAACATAACAAATGAGCCTAGATCTTACATTTATAGATGAATTTGTAGAAGGAGAAGAGAAGGAGGGAAAAATCAAATTTGAAATACAACCACAAAAAAGAAGCATTTAATGCCACGTAAATATTCTGGAGATCTATAAAACACGCTTCTACAAGCCTCTTTGTTTGGTGTGTTGAAGAAGGAAGGAGGGTGGATCATATCAGATCTAGTGGTTGGAGTAATTAGATCTGCTCATCAATGCTTGGAGAGACGTTTTCCCATTTCTCACCTACCAGATCTACCAAAATTTGAATTTGAATTCCTAGCACTGTAGTTGATGTTAACAACTCTTTGAAAAGTCCAAGTGTGCACCGATCTAAGATCGTAGCAAAAGATACAATTGTCGAGAAGATGTCGAGTCATCAACGCACACAAAACACATGGTACACATGGATTGGATGAAATGATGGCCAACTGTGTGAATTTTTGTCATTTCTACCACGTGTTACTCACCGATTTGTTCACGAGGACTTAGTGCCTTGTTGGCACGCTTTGGATTTGGTTGCACGTGGAACAATCAAGCATGTCAGAAGATGACTTGGCATAGAAGGGCACAAAGGAGGGTGCGTAGGGATGCACATGGAAGAATGAGGCATGGGAAGAAGACATAAGGAAGGTGCACAAGGGTGCACATACGACACATAGGGAAAAGAGGAAAACAAGTGAGTAAAGAGAACATGATCAAGGCACAACTATTACAAGGTAATGGGTGCAAAGCACGTGAGAGAGTCGGGGACTTAGCTGATTGAAGCAAGTCTGAGACATGCATAGGGTGAAGAAGCTACTTAGGAAGAAGGAAAAAGCATAGAAGGTGGGCGTAAGGGAGGAGTGGGTCAAATAGGAAAAGAAAAATGGAAGGAGTGAAAAAAAGTGCACAAGGGCACTTTGGGGACAGAAAGGGCGCCAAGGGAAATTACAACCAAGAAGTGTGTCAATTGGACTTGAGTGAGCACAAACTTTGATGAGGAGCTAAGAGCTAGATTGTATACAAGCTACCCAAATAACTAGGATAGTTATTTGGATAAGAATAGCCTCCTTAGGTTCTTCCTCTGAACCAATGTTAACCTTCTTTGTCTTCAAGGGCTCATGGTAGGCACGTGCTCACTCATCAACACTATCCATGACTTCATGCATACCTATAGAGTGGTTAACATCCAGACTCTCCATTTCTTCACCATCTATCACATAGACCATTTTTCCTTTTTCCTTTTCCATGCACGTATGCTCAAGATGTACTTTCTCTTATTCCTCTTCATCAAAACATGTCTCTAAACTAGGTTCTCATAGTAGCTCATGTATTCTATCTTCTTCCATAGCACTATCTCCCATTGTAAGGCACTTGAATACTTGTAATGCCTTATCCAATGATGGCTTTGTACTCCTATACTTGAAATCCCGAATGAGATCAGCTGCTAACTCCCGCCAATTACCCGTTTGATGGTGCATCTTCGAATGAATATACCATACATGTAGATAACCTTGTAAGCTGGAATACAACTTATGCACACATCTATAACTATACTGAGGGCCAAGTTCTTTGGGGATTTTGAGGTATTAGCACTTGCGAAGTAGACATTTTCCAGCCTTTCTTGGACGCCCTTGGTGTTATGAGAATAATGCTAACTTGAGATTCAATAAGGGGTATATCATCTTTGAGAACAACGATGAAAGGGTTGTGATACCTTTGACAGATGGGAAGTCTACACCATATGTTAAGCCTCTAAGTGAGGAGGACTTAAATAGAATTTATGTATGTGTTATTCAAGATCCGAGCTCAATGAGACATTAAAGGAAGGCATCCTACGGTGGGAGGATTCTCATTCTATTAGTGATACTACAAGTACTCATTCTTTAAACATCAAGAAGTGCATATTTTCTACACCTTTTGGAATATTGTTAGGGCATATAATTTGCAAGGAAGGGTTGCAGTTGATCTAGCTAAGGTTGCAGTCATTCTAGGCCTGGAAGTGCCTACTAGTCAAAGTGAGGTGCACGGATTTTTGGGTCATACAGGTTACTATCAAAATTTCATCAAAGGGTATGCCAAAATTGCTACACCCTTGGAAGAATTACTAAAAGGGAAAGGTACATTTTATTGGGGAGAACGCTGTAGTATGCATTTGAGATATTAAAAGAGAGACTTTCTACCGTGCCCATTCTACATTTTCACTCATGGGATCAACCATTTCACGTGAATGTGGACGACTCCTGGCATGGCCATTGGCACTGTGTTAGCTCAACCTGGAAAGGTATTGTAGATCATCCAATCTATTTTTCTAGTAGGAAGCTAACTCCTACTAAACGGAATCATACTAACTACAAAGCACAAAGCTTTGTCAATGATCTATGCATTGCACAAGTTTTGATAGTACTTGTTAGCAACACCATTTTTGTTTTATATAGATCACATGGCATTAAAGTATTTGGTGAACAAACCGGTCTTACAAGGGTGCATATGTATATGGGTACTCCTATTTCAAGAGTTTGACTTCACATTTGTGGTGAAGCTAGGGAAAAGTAATTCTAGACCAAACCACTTGTCTAGAATTCACTCAGGAGAAGAAGCAAAGACAATTGAAGAAACCATGCCAAATGCATAGTTATATAGGTTACAATGTGTGCCATCAGAATTAGAAGACATTGTTTTCTTTATGGACTGGTGTAACACCATAAGGAATGAAGGCATTAGAAAAGAAACAGCTTGCTATACGCGTGACACCATTTATGTTAATCAGTGGTGACCTCTACAAGTTAGGCAAAGATGAAGTATTACGTCGTTTTGTATTAGAGCATGAGCGCAAGGATATTATGGAAGAAGCCCATGGTGGTATTGCAAGAGGCCATTATGCAGGTGATGTGACTACTCGGAATATCCTACTCAGCTGGATTATGGTGGGAGACATTGTATAAAGATTGTAAGGCATATTGCAAGGTGTGTGACCATTTTCAGTGCCTAGGAAAACTAGGGCAAAGAGATGAGATTATTTTGAGACCGATTACTAGTGCCAAACCATTTGAGAAATGGGCCATTGACTTTGTAGGACCTATTTTTCCAGCCACGCATAGGACTAGATCACGCTATATCATTATTTGCACAAATTATCTCACACGGTGGGCAGAAGAAACACCTACGAAATACTGTATAGTGGATACAACTACTAGGTTTCTCTGGGATAATGTTCTTACAAGATATAGATGTCCTTTAAGCTTGAAAAGTTATAGGGGTACACACTTTTTGAATGAGACAATCAGGATCCTATTATATGAGTTTATGGTTGCACACCATAAAACTACACCCTATCATCCTCAAGAAAATGGAACTACTGAGGCTTTCAATAAGATTTTGAGCCAAAATTGAAAAAAAATTGTGATGTTGGGAGAAAGGATTGGGATGAAAAAGTGTCGGCTATTCTTTAGGCGAGATAGAATAACTTTCAAGAGATTGAACAAAGCCACACCATTTCAGTTAGTGTTTGGTGTAGAAGCCATTCTCCCTATCGAATTTATGTTACCTTATTTGTGCATTGGGCATGCTAGAGGTCTAGATGATGAGAAAGCTTTAGAAGAGCGTATTGATAAAATGATTAAAATGGATGAGTGATGAGCCATAACACGATGGAGTCGAAGCGAGGAAAAGGCCGGGTAAAGCATGGCATGATAGAAACATAAGGGATAAGAAGTTTGAGATTGGACAAATGGTACTTCTTTATGACTCTAAGTTCTTGCGCCATCTAGGAAATCTCAAAGTACATTGGTTAGGGCCGTATGTCATCACTAACATACTTGAATTAGGAGCTTGTCGATTAGTAGCACTTGATGGAACACAAATACCCAGTTACCAATGGGAGTAGTGAAGCCTGCTATAAATAAGTCTTCTTGGTGTCTATAATAAGGCGGTATTTCCATTTAGATTAGGTTTTTAATTATGTATTTCCTTCTTTGTTGTTATGATTTTTCAATTTATTTTTTTTTCTTGTGTAATAAGTGCTCTTGTGCGCATGAAGCTAATTACTATGTGAAGAATGTTTATGCATAGAGGATTTGCACATACCTTTAAGTGTGCGGTGGTTGTAGTTATCCAAGTAAAATACTAGGGAATTAAAAGGTGAAAGGAATAAGTGATAAGTCAAAAGAATATTTCTTCTCAAAAGTGACCAAGGATGGAGATGAAAAAAGGAGACGAGTATAACACTAGGCAAGTGGAGGCCATGATAACTACCATGAGAAGGTACAATGACGAGGTACTCAGGCGCAAGGGCGCAAGTGCAAAGTGAAGAGAAGTTTGTGACCAAAGGGTAGGAAGTTGGGATAGAAGGTTATAGCTGGGGTGCAAAGATGTTGCATGGAACAAATGAATTTGGTCAATGAATGAGGGGATATTTGGTAGGTGAAGGAGTAATAAATGCATCAAAATTTGAAAAATTATATAAGGATGGGATGTGAATTCATTTTTACCATTGTGATTAAGAGTATTTGAAAGAAGCCAAGTGCGAAGAGCTGAGTGATCGTTTTAAGGTGTGAGAGGTGTGTAACCAGTCGTGATGAAGAGATTTGTGCGTAGAAGAAGCTTGTGTCCCGGTGGTGAAGGGTTTGAGAAAAGTGAGGCAACAGAGATGAGTTAGGGGCACGTAATTTTACCTAGGGCATGCTGAATCAAACTAGGGTTTACTTCACACATTACATAATTTGAATGACAAGGATCTACAAAGGATTGTAAGGTAAAAATGGCACCCAATAAGGTAATCGCATCGGGAGTAAAAGGAAATAAGAAGGTGGTCATTGAGGAGGAAGAAATGGCTCAGTAAAGTAATTTTTGGAGATGCAATATCTAGAGGGGTTATCGTCGGCCGGGAGTGGAATTCTCACATAAGGAAAAGAAAATTGAGTGAGTAAAATCACCTTACCATTAAGAACAATAAGGACCTTGACGCGTTGTTAAACACGAAGACAAATAAATGCATGGCGGAAGATATGCCGAGTGTATGAAAATGCTTTGGTGAGAAGCTCTTACAGGAGAGGACAGGGGTTTACCAACTTTATGAGCTCCCTTATTTTGGTAAGTATGAGCCATCATACCGGTGGCTTATGAGAAAAAGCACGAGGCCACTGACAGTAGCACAAGATCCGCATAAGACTCAGCTATAAGAGCTTGGGAAGCTCATTGCAAAAGACGGATCTTTTAGAAGGAAGAATGAAATTATTGTACAACGTTGTGTTAGTTCTGAGAATGAAAAAGGAGAGATTACGAGGGATGAGTTGGAATCCATTATTGTGGACATTCCAGAAAAAGCAAAATAAGTACTCACTGAATGACAGACCTTGGAGGCCAAAATAAAAGAGGAGTATCCAGAGTTGCTCCTTCAAACTGATACAGAGGATGCTACCTCTTAAAACATTATTTATTCATCTACATTCTTTCTTATTCTTTCCATTCAATATTCTTTAGTGAAATTTTTTAAGATACCCATTGTGCTGGGAAAAAATGTGATTAGTGTGGGGTGATTATGATCAGAGAACACTTGACAAAACTCACACAATAATTCCACGCAGGAAAGAAGGCTAGGTTTAAGGGTGCGAATGTACATGAAGAGCACACGCACACGGAGGTCAAGTTCAACATTTATGACTTAGCCGATTTTGAGCATGAAGACCTATTTTTAGAAGATGGCGTGCGCAACACACCAATGATGTAGAGATGTGTGGGCCATGCATTTTCTATCTTTGGAGGATCAGATCGAACCATTTTGCATGGAGACAAGATAGGAATAGGATTTTCACTTCAATTAATTGTAAGAACTCTATAGATAACAAACTTGCATGTGTGGTTATGCTCAGTAAATAACACGTGGCTATTAATAGCATGCAACCTATTTCTAGAATAGTAAGTGGTGAAGGAAAGTCCCCACCCTATATATATGATTAGATTCACATGGTAGAAGATATGTGTGTGCAGTGGAGATATGGATGTATGGAGGTATAGACATATATGCATATGACTGAATTATTGTATCATATCCATGTGCGCATCGATATAGATTTCCATTATTGTAAGGAGATTTTATGTTTATTAATAGATGGAAGATATTGGCTGAATCTAAGTGTCATTTCTATGTGTAATTGAGTAGTGCATGTTATTGATTTAATCATGATTACTATTCAAATGTGTTCTTTCATGGACCTGAATGTAGCATGCATTGTAGAATGATGGATTAGCTATGGATCTATATGTTTATTCGTTCATCACGCTAAAATCCTACTACAACAACCCTAAAGAGGGACCTGGTACCTTTGTCTAGGCTGTATCAATAAGATTTACTCTACCTTATAAGGCTGCACATGCACATGGTACATTCACTCGAGCTACGTGTCAAACAGGAAGCTGGTAGGAGTCAACGATTGATCTCCTTCAATATTTCAAGTATCAAGTAATAAACCATTGGTGAATGAGGCACAACAGGTTGTTAAGTGCCCAACTATGGGAGATAGTGCCATGGAAGAGGATAGAGTATTGGAGTTATTTAGTGAACTTGGCTTGGAAGCATGCTTTGATGAGGAAGAATCAGAAGAGGTACAACTTGAGCACACATGCATGAAAAAAGAGAAAGGAAATTTTTCTATGTGATAGATGGTGAAGAGGTGGAAAATTTGGATGCTAACCATACTTTAGGCAAGCGCAAGGTTATGGATAGTACTTGATGAGCAAGAGTGCACATACCATGAACCCCGAAAACCGTGAAGGTTAACATTGGTTCGGAGGTGAAACCTAAGGAGGCTACTATTGAATATTAGTGGATAGAAAAGGAGGTTTCAAATATCATCAATCTACTACGTGAATTTTAGGATTTGTTTCCATGTGGCTACCATGAGCTTAAAGGAGTTCACCACTCCTTGGGAGAAAGGAAGATCAAGTTAAAGAATGGTGTGCACCCTATTTAGAAGATACCTTATCGAATGAGTCTAAATCTATGCATTAAATTCAAGGAGGAGATTAAAAATTTGATCACATCGGAGCATGATTAAGGTTGTTGAGGAATCAAAGTGGATAATTTTGATGGTCATCAACATTAAGAAGGATGGAAGAATAAAATTTGTGTTGATTACAGGGATTTAAATGTGGTATGTTTCATTGACCCTTTTCCAACCCCCTTCACCGAGGAGATCCTGGAAGGAGTAGCTAGGCGCAAGATCTATTCTTTCACATATGGATTCTCAAGATATCATTAGGTTAGAATTGTAAAGGAGGACCAAGAAAAGATAAATTTTTCTACTGAATGGGGGATTTTTTCCTACATGGTCATGCCCTTTGGAATGAAGAACATGCTTGTTGTGTTTTTGCGCATTTTGCTTCAGGAATTTCAGGACTTTAGCCATAAGTTTCTTCAAGTCTACCTTGATGATTAGATGGTTTATAGACTAGTAAGAGACCATTGCGTCAATATACGGTTGATGTTTGGGAGATGATGACTAGTTGAGTATATCTCTCAACATTAAGAAATGTGTTTTCAATACTCCTTTTGGAACCTTGTTGGGGCCTATCATAAGTAAGGAAGGCTTACTGGTGGATCCTACCAAAATTTTCATTATTGTGGGATTGGGGGAACCTACCAACCAAATCGCGGTGCATGGATTCCTTAGGCATATGGGGTACTACCAAAAATTTATTAAGGGATATACCAATATCACCACACCATTGGAGGGATTGTTGAAGCACAGAAGTACATTTCATTGGGGAGAAGCAGAGAGATGGAATTTGATACATTGAAGAATAGTCTTATCCACCGCACCCATATTCCTCGGGGATGGAAATTGGAGCAGTGTTGGTATAACCTAGTGAGGGGACTGTTGATCAACCTCTTTGTTTTGCAAGTAGGAAGTTGACACTTTGAAAAAGTAGAATTATACGACTACTAAGCATGAGGCATTGTTGATGATCTAGGTCTTTGCACAAAATTAGGTAGTATCTGTTGGAAACACCCTTTATATTCTACATGGACCACATGGCATTGAAGTAATTGGTAAACAAGCCTGTTTTACAAGGGCACATATGCATGTGGGTCCTATTATTTCAAGAATTTTAGTTTACGGTTGTTGTAAAAGCGGGTAAAAGTAACATGTGACCCGATCATTTATCAAGGATCGACTTGGGGAGGAAGCGTAGAGCATTGAGGATACAATTCCAGATGCACAACTATTCAAATTACAAGTGTGCACCCTTTGACTTGGAAGATATTGTTGTGTTTCTCAAAATAGGTATGCCACCGAAAGGAATGAATACTTTGGAAAGGAATCAGTTAGCCATACACATCACGCCCTACATGTTAATTGGTGGAGACTTATACAAGCTAGGCCGTGATGAGATCTTGTGCCTATGCATGTTAGAGCATGAGCGTGATGCAATCATGGAGGAAACACATGGTAGAATTGTAGGAGGAAACTATGCTAGAAATGTCACCACACGAAGATTTTACTAGCAAGTCTCTGGTGGGAAAGCATTTACCAAGATTGTATCAAGTATTGTAAGGCGTGTGACCACTCCTAGTGCCTTGGTAAACTAGGAAAAGAGATGAAATGTCATTAAGATAGATTACCAGTGTAGAACCATTCGAGAAGTGGTAAATTGACTTTGAGGCCCTATTTCTATAGTCACATGAAGGACAAGTTCATGCTATATCATTACATGCATAGATTACCTTAAGAGGTTGGTAGAAGTGACACCTCTGAGGGATTACATTGTGATAACAATAGTTAGGTTCTTATGGGAAAATATAATCAACATATATGGATTCCCGTTGAGCTTAATAAGTGATAGGGGTACTCATTTTTTAAATGAGACAGTTAGAATCTTATTGGCATAATTCATGGTGGAAAATCACTGGACTACCCCCTTATCACCCACAAGTTAATGGACCTGCTAAGGAATTTAACACAATTATGAATCACACGTTAACCAAGATTTGTGATGTGGGAAGAAAGGATTGGGATGACAAAGTTTCAGTTGTGTTATGTTCATATCGGACTAATTATAAGAGATTAAACAAGGACACACCTTTTCAATTGGTGTTTGGCATGAAAGCTTTGCCACTGTTGAATTCATGTTACCATCGCTGCATATAGCACATGCAGGAGGGTTAGATGATGAACAAGCACTTGAGGAGAGGATTGATAAGTTGATGCAATTGGATGAGAGGTAGGCTATTGCTCGTTGGAGTCAGAAAATAGAAAAAGCTAGGTAGAAGGCATGGTATGATAGACACATCAAGAACAAGTAGTTTGAGGTTGGGAAAATGGTTCTCTTGTATGATTCTAAGTTTTTACGTCATCTTGGGAAATTCAAAGTCCATTGGATGGGCCCGTACATTGTATCCTATATACTTGATTTGGGCACTTGTCGATTCACAGTGTTGTATGGAACACGGTTGCTAGGCAATTTCAATGGGAGTAGGATAAAGCCCTACTATGAATAATTCTTCTTTTGTTTGTAAATAAGGCACTATTGTCAATTAGCCTAGGATTTTCTTTGATGTAGTTTCCTTTCTTTTTGTTTCCCTTTCTTCTTGATTTTTCTTGTGTGTGTTTCGCATTGGTAGCCACTTATTATTTTCAAAAAAATCTATGTGCAAAGGACCGCGCATCTATTTTTTTGTGGGGTGGAGTGATATGAAAAGTATTGGAAGCTATGGTTGTTGATGGCCTAGGTTGAAAAATAAAAAACATGTGGATTGGAAGATCATGCATAGAAGAGGTGAACATAAGGAAGGATGGTGTCAAAAGGATTTATAGAAACCACATACAAGAATGAAAAGTGTAGGAATAACATGAGGTAAGTGATGTCAAGAACCAAGATTAGGACACAAAGGAAGAATGCCTTCAAGTGTTGTATGCATGCACGTAAATATATGTGGTCGATAAGGGGTTTTTGCATGCACGAAGGTTTCAAAGTTTTTGCATAGGTTTGAGCAAGAGGAAAAGAGCTGAAGTTTGGTGTTGGAAAAATACTCCTTTATTGCAAAAGTACGTTAGTAGGTGGCATGGAATTTATTACAAAGAAAATAAAAAGTTATAAATAAAATATCGAGGGTGCATTATTTCCTACCTTGCATTTTAAGTTATCAAAGAGCTATTACGAACTAGGGCATCCTTGTAAAGAATGTTTGAGAAGAGTTGTGAAGATTTGCATGTATAACTAGTTTGATCAGTGAACCAGAGTGGAAAGGAGTACACAAGTGTAAGTGGAGAAGGTTGTGTGGAATAATCCCACGGGTGTTATGTCGTCTTGTGGAAAAATGGTTTTCTGGTTAGGGTTGCATAGCTAGGGCATGGGGTTTGAAGGAATTTTGCAAAGGAGTGGATCCACGAAGTTGAGAAGAGCCAGGACCAGGAGAGAGGAAGAAGTTTTAAGGACCTGACAAAGGAATTACACCAAGGAAATTAGAAGCGTTTCGACGAGAAGAAGGGAAAGGGCAAGGGAAAACAAGTTATTTCTACCAGTTTCAATGAAGAATGGTACATGGAAATGTAGTACCTAGATGACATATTACTTGGTAAGGAATGGGTGTCTCATGTCAGAAAGATGGCCATAAGTGATTACAACCATCGAATGAGCACCACAGAGAATGAGATGACCCTAGAACTAGTTCACCCTATAGAGAAGAGGACACCAAATGGAATGCCTATCTATGATGATGAAGTGAAGGTGAAAATGGAGAAGGTTGGGTTGTTGTAACTCTATGAGTTTCCCTATTTTGGCAAGCCTGAGTGACTATACCAATGGTTGATGTTGCACGTGCATGAAGACCACTTCTATTTCATAGGTCATAGGATGTGCATAACCCCCAAATAATTTCTAAGTTCACCGGTCTTATCTGTGAAGGATAATCATTAGAAAAATATTTTTCGAGACAAAGAAGCCATTAAGAAGACCGTTGAGGCTTATGACTACAAGAAGGGTTCACGCTACTTCGACATTTCTGTAATTACTGACCCAGTGATGAGGATGGCCACACGCTTGGTCACAAAGATGAATGGGAAAGAGAGATGGACACTAGATCAACAATTCTTGGTTGAATGTGTGCCACAAGATCTTAGAGGGGACCATCTATAACCTCTCATATTTTATTGTAAAGGAGATTATAAATGTTGTGCACGACAGAGAGAATATCATGTTTGGTAATGTCCTCTTCACCATTGTCTTTTCAGAAATTAGAGTGCCTAATGGGCTAGATAATTTTTTTGGGAATACCTAGATGAGAACCCCTCTCCCATCAAGAGGTTTGAACAATATACTTATGACACCATGATGGCCATTCATAAGGCACACCTAGAAAATTTGTATAAGTGGATGCGTGACACATTCAGGGTTGAATGGAGAATACCTAAGTAGTTTCCTTCACTAGTACAAGGAAATTTGAGTTCTCCGTATACCAACATTTTTTTATCGGCTAATTTACTTTGGTGGATGGCACCAAGAGTCCTTAGTGTAACTTTCCTTTCTCCTTCACGATGTAGTACTTCTAGGATGGGGTCAATCGATTCAAGGAGGCAAGGAAACTTAGGTGTTATCTAAGTGTAGTGGATCAAGACTACCATAAGCTACGCAAGAAGTTAATATACCCCAACAAGTGCACTTATGTGGAGAAGTATGTCTCTCATGACGTGCACATGTTAAAACTAATAACCTTTCCTGTTGCAGGGAGGACAACAATAATAGTGTATTTGCGCCTAATGCCTAAGTATGAAAAATGTTCTTATGTTAAAGATGATGTCTCCATTTCTGAGGACCCCACCACATGGAAAAGGGTTATGCCAAGGAAAAGAGAAAGAGGGGAGGCTCCTGAGAAAAAGTGATGAGCAAGCAAGCAAACGGTGCGGACAGTAGGGGCACAAGAGTCAAAGTGCGGGCACAAGTACTTATGTCTTTTGGAAGAGGCCTCTCGCGAAGGAAGAGTCACCTGAGAAAGAATAAAAAGAGAAGTCCCTTGAATTGGAGTCACTAATAAGGAAGAAGAAAAGGGTAACATAAGGGTCGACTTAAGAGAAACAAAAAGCATGGAGGCAAGACAAGGGGGATGAAGATGGTGAAGACTTTGGTGAGGCTCAAAACCATCTCATGTATGATGTACATGGGTCGAGGAAGAAGAAAATGAAGAGAGGAATGAAAATGAGGAAGGAACTCTTGACAAAGGGTTAGTGAGGAAATAAACATGAAAGATCGAGAAGACCCCAACCACGACCAAGGAGAAAATAGATAACACTATAGAGAGGGAGGTGGCATGTATTATCCAACATTTGATGGAGCAAAAAGTAGAGAAAAGTGTAGGAAAGGAGTATGGGAGCATGGGTGGAGACCCTAGCTTAGTAATAAGCTTCCCAACGGTAGCGTGCACATGTGGAAATGGCACATGTAGTGGTGTAGTAACATGAGATGAATTATATTAATGATACAAGTAATGTACTATGTGCGTGCTTCCAAAGTACCATGCCCACCAACCAACTCCTCGTTTGGTCTTCTTTTAATGAAGAGGGTATGTACTGCGCATGAGGAAAATTATATCCTAGGATTTTGAGTCCCACATTGATGAACTGAGTTTGAGTTAAATCGTGTTGCATTGATGAAGATACCGGATGCGAGGAGTAAACCCTCTTGTAAATTCCCAACAACCGGCCGACGAGCAAGTTTTCAAAGTGATCAACAAGGTATTGGTGGAGGTGGAAGAAAGACTCTTTGGTAGAAATGACAGAATAAGGGTCTTAGAGGAATATCTTGAGAAAAATAATGAGGAGATCATTGAGTGGGACAAGGAGATAAAACAGAAGGAATTGATCAGTGCACAATTAAGGCATGAACTAAGGGATGAAAAGGTGAAGGTGCATGAAGTCCACAAGAAGATAGATGCCATTTCAGATGCCATTATCTTGAAATACCCGAACTCGGCCCGTGTTAGCATAAATATGAATCAACCATGCACTGCTTGGAAGACTTGACCAGCATTCTTACCATGGAAAGATGGTCACTCGCATTCTGATCGGCAGAGGAGGTGATGGCATGCCATAAGGAGGAAGAAAATCTAAAGATTAGGGAGACAGTGATTTGGTACTATGAGCTCTGGCTGTAATAAAGACCACCGCACGAGATGTTTGAAGCCGTATATGACAATTGTGCCCACAAAGATAAGGTACAGATCATATTGGTTGCTACACATGAGGTAAATCTGAAATAATTTCAGGAGAATAACAAAGGAAATATGGTGGAGCATGATAAGATCCTAGCCAAAGTTGAGAAGAAGTTAGAAGCAATCGAAACCTTGCAGGGGTTCAATTAAGAATAGGCTAAAGGAACTATACCCCCAAGTCACTCACAAAGGGGATGCACTACGAGATCTTAGCAAGCAAGCTGGAAAGCATTATAGATACATTGAAAGCTAAGAGTGATGAACTAAGTTTTGATGAAGTAAGTGCATTGGTGGGTGACCTACTTTAGCGAGGCTCGGGGGAGAAGATTGAGGCATCAGTAAAGAAGGGGTTCCCACTCCCCATATAAGTAGAGTAGCATATTCTTCCATTCTTCCATTCTTTATTTAGATTATTTTAATTCCATTATTCTTTAAAAGAGCAGAATGTTTTCGAGGACGGAGAACACACACGGTGTGGGGTGATGTTGGACCCTAAATATTGGCTAAGTATGAAGAGGCACATGCTTGAGGATCGAGTAAATAGAAGGCGCTTAGGGAAAATCGTGCAAGAAAAAAGGGTTTAAGAAGGGTTTAAGTGAAACTAGGGTTACGAGCATGAGGAAGAACAAGGGTGTAAAGGAATTAGTTATATTTGGCACCATGGAGTCACTTGAGGAAAAACATGAGGACCCGACTAGGCGTGATAAGTGGATAAAGTGCCAACCTGGAACCTTGGAGGCCAAGAAAAGGATATTTCACACATGAAATATTCATAGAGGTTTCATTACATTTAGTGGAAGGTTTTGCAAGGAGGATAAGAATTCTCCAATTGAGGACCACATTGACACTTGGCACATGATCTTCTTAGGAGAGAATTCATGGTGGTGGATGTTGATCCTATCTAAATAAGTGCTTGGGACATGAATAGAGGAAGAAATAGGGAGAGAAAGGGGAGAAGAGAGAACGTAGTGCAAGGTTGCTAGAAGGTATGGGGGTGCTTTGAGATAAGGAGGGTAACGAGGTGTTGTAGAAATATTGGGAAATTCTAAGGGTTTGGAGCTCATGATGCTAGGGCTAAGAGTTCTTGGTGTTAGAGGGTTAAGCGATATACTTAAGCATATGTATGGGTATTAGGGTCTACGTAACAAGGGTCATAATGGGAAAGCGTAGTTAGGATCTTTGATAATATTAGTTTGTAGGGGTTGGATTTTCATCATTTAATGTATATGGTCTAAGATGAACCTTTTAAATGTAGTATGGCTACGAGAGACTCTTTTAAAATAATATACATGGATCTATTTTGTACATCTTGGTTATGGGTGTAAACCCTCATGTTATTTGGCTTGTCATGACTCGGATCTAGTTTCTTGTGCTTCATACAATTTTTTTAGCTTTTTTGATGCATTTATATGTAGATCTCATTAGTTATATCTTTTACATTTTTGTAGATGCATGTACTTCTATTTCTACAAGTAATCCTCCATTAATGGTAGAACTATTTTACAAATCTCACATAAAGGGCTGGCTCGGCGCCTCGGGTGAGCACCCAATGTATGTGGGGTGATAGGCTAGCGCGCTTGGGGTTAGAAAGAAGTATTGAGGGTAAAATAATGACTACATATCACATATGGAACAACATTGGGGATTTATCATGCCTAATCCTCTAACATATCCAAATAAAATCTCAACTCTTTAAGGAATGAAAATAATGTGAGATCCTCCCTCTTCAAAATGAATAGGTGTATCCCTTCTATGTTTTTCATCTCTTATGCCTAATTTTTACAAATTTCATATTTACAAGAGTTATCTATATTTTGAGTTAATTCTTAGTTTCTATCATCTAGACATTGACTATACACTCTATTGAAAGTTTTATCAAGGAGCATGCCAACACTTACACATCACAAAATCCCTTCAACTAAAGTTAAAGTGTGTGTCCACACTCATGTATGATTTTCCTTTGACCATACAATTTTTAATTAGATAGTGAAAAGGGGAGGGAAAAATTTAGACACTAAAAATTCATAACTTGTTCTTATGCAATTCCAAGTTTATCCTCGTATCCTTTAATAATTATACAGTTTAAGGATCCAATCTATTCATCTATCCATCCATTCTAAAAATATAGTATCTTTACACTATAATTTATCATCAATTTGGGGAATATTGTATTATCAAAGTCTAAAACATCTGAGATTCACGACATAAATTTTAGTCTTGATGGTTCTCTTTGGTCCAAATCGTATAAAAGGGTAAGGATGTAGGGTCTATTCTTGGTCAACCTATAATATCCCAACCCTTTATAATCACTATTTTTTTTTCAATTTCAAATCATTGTTTGGGTCATCCTTGTATTGACATATAAGTAATTCATTATCATTTTATAACTCACCAAACATTCTTACAATATACTATTACAAATATCGTTCCAAAGAGAACTCAAAGGGAACTTCTAAATCTACTCATTTTAGTTGAAAAACATCTAGGAAGTCCCTACTACAAGTCTTAAGTAATAATATATGTGAAAGATTCTAACTTCATCCATCTATAATAATTATAGTTCTGAGAGCCATGTCTTAACAAGAGAATATTTATTCCAAGGATTACACAAGGGTTTCAATAAAAAAGAATTAAGTCACATTGTTGAGGCAAATTAGAGCTCACTATTACCACACTCGGTACATTAAATAATATGTTGTTAGCTCACTATCTTGGTGTCAATGTACATGAGGGAAAATCTAGAGGGTTGGTTAGATATGTACACTTGCACGGACACTTAATAGAACTACAAGAGGCTTGATTTTTACAACTAAGGTATGCATTACAATTCTTGGACGAGTTTCAAAGCTTAGAGTTTGATCACTAAGGGTGGTCCATCATCAAAGGAAAAAAATTGTTTTAATGCATTTGTTGTCTAATGCTTTGATGAAGGATTATGTAGGTTTCTACAGTTTCCAATTTGTTAAAGGTCATCATATGTCATCACAAAGTTGTGCGAGAAAGAGTGACACACAATGAACATCATTTCCAAAAAAGTGAACCATATAGGAGGTTATAGACCAAGACTATCACATGGTTTGAAACATTACAACTTTTTCATGTATGATACATCTCTTACCTAGACCATTCAATATCCACACGGTCCTACATCTTCTTAGTTTGTAGATCAAGAATCTCTAGTAGAGAATTGACATTCCCAAGTCTTATTGTTACACTACCATGAAAATATAGATAATTGTTGAATCACCATAAACATTTAAATTTTTCTATCCTCTCATATTTTTAGTAAAAATGTAATGTTTATCAATCATTTGTGAATCATTTCAAATTTTAATGAATTATTTTGGTCATATATAATTGGACGTTGGAAGTTAATTAGATAAAAGTAAATTAGAATTTGAAAACTCTTACATCCCTCTTATTGTTGCAAACTATACAAAACTAGAAATTAATTAGAGTGTGAATATAAATGAAAAATTAAAGGGTCTAGAGAACTTTAAAGAATCCATAAGAGTTTTGGGAGCACTCACTTTGATTATGTTTCCCATGAGTTTTATGAATGCATATTATTCATGGTGGTGCACATTTCTTATTTCCTCATTCTCGAAGGAAATGAAAATAACATTTGTTTTTTTGGTTACTCTACTATTTAAAACCCTTCTTTTAAGTAGGGAAAGTGTTTTTGATTGGGAGTCTTAGGAAGGGTACCAAATTTGAGCTTGAATTATGTAAAGGCACGAGATAATTTAAGTTGTTGTAAAGGGATAGGGTTTCGAGAAGGCCACACATGCCTCATTTCGCCACCCATGATTGCTTCTCCTTCTTCTCTATCATGGAGGACATGCACATCCAGGGTTCTACTCCGGGAAAATCATTTTGGTTGTAGTTGTTGAGCACATGATTCTCAAGGGCTCAACATGTTTCAGGTATGCCCTACATTGTGGATAAATCCGAGGACACTCCAGTGGTTAAGCTCTCCATGCCCGAGGTAGCTTCCTCTATTTCTGTCCTCAAAGCTTCTACTCTTATATGTAGATTTAATGGATTTTGGCCTCAGACAGAGGCTCTCCATAAATGGATTCACTCCACTTGGGTGAGTGCTTGTGAGATTCAACTTTGTGCAAAAGGGTTTTTTATTGTCCAGTTCTCTTCTCTGTTGATTATCAACGAGTGCTTTCCAATGGCCTATGGTTTTGGGGTAGGGCTGGCCTTTTTCTCACTCCATGGTTTGAGGATTTTGATCCTTCTACCATGGCAGTCTCTAAAATGTTAGTTTGGGTCCGTCTCCCCAATCTTCCTCTCCCCTTTGGCATCCTGATGTTTGTGAAGCTATTGGTAACTCTCTTGGTCATTTCATTAAGTTCGATGATGAACGGAAAAAACAAGGGTTATTCACATATGCTTGTAGTGCCCATTTAAACAACCACTTGAGACCAAAGAAACAACCTAGGGTTAGCTAGAAAATTATGGGATAATTTTTTTTTGTTTAAGGGATCAACTACTAGGTTACAAGATCACAACTAGCACAAACAAGATTAGGATTAACAATCAAGATTGACTTGCAAAAATGCTTCTAGCAACAATTAGCAACAAGCACAAGGTCAAACAAGAGGTTTAAATTCATCACTTAGGTTAGGAAGGTAAATTCTCTCTCGACCCTGCTTTAAAAGGATTACAGGGTTCAACTTTATTTTTCATGTAATTAGAGTCATCAAAACTTTCCTAAATCATGCCCATTGGATAGGAATTTTCTCACCTTTCCAACCATATAAAGAAGTCCTCCTAACTCCTCATAATTTGCAAGATATGGGCCGACGGAGTTTAGGGGAGAAATTTTCCCTTGGGGAGTCTGCGGGCCTAGGGAGAAATTTTTTCCCTTGAGCGGGTCGGTGGGGCGGGGAGTAAAATTGTGAATTTTTCCCTCCTTGGGTGCAAAAGTGCAAAAACGTAAGCGTGTGCCCGCAGGTCCAACGAGGGAGACACGGTGGCGCTTCTCAATTGGCGCGGAAAAACGTGGGTCGATGGAGCATTAGGAAATGGAAATTTTAGGCCAAAAGCCCAAGGGTGAAAATTGTCACGCACCTCCGCCAAGGAGAAAACTCCTACCACGTGTCAAAATCCTATTGGTCATGGGGAGGAGCGGACCAGTGGAGCAAAAAGGAAATTGAGATTTTAGAGTTAAAATCTCAAAGGAGAAAATAACTCCGTGCTCCCACCAAGGTCCGATCTGCCACGTGTCATCACGTGATTGGGACGTAGCTCGGTGGGCCACGGGGAAAACTTGGGAATTTTTCCCAAAGCCAAAACCAAATTTTCCAAAGGAAAATTTTCCTTCCCTCCTCTGTCATCGTCAAAATGCCACGTGGCATCCTGTGATTGGATGCGGGCCGGTGGGGCCAAAACGTAAATTTTCCCAAAAAAATTTAAAAACAAAAAGGTTTAAAAGAACTTGCGCCTCCACCATAGCCACAAGGGGACACATGGCACCCTCTAATTGGCTGCAGGCCGGCGGAGGGAAAAGTGAAAATTTTCCCAAAATTTTCAAAAAAGTTTAAGGGTAAAATTTTATCACGCCTCCGCCTCAGCCCCTGGAGGACACGTGGCAGCCTCTGATTAGCTGCAGGCCGATGGAGGAAAAGTGAAAATTTTCCCCAAGCCCAAAATTTCAAAAAAAAATCTAAGGCAATTTTGATGGGAAATTTTTGGGTTGTAGGCCCGACAGGGAAAATTTTCCCAAATTTTCCCGCCAAGGCACAAAAACTTCAAAGTGTCATAACTTGAGCTAGAAAGCTCAGTTTTGGGAAAACGAGGACTTTTCGGAAATCTCTCGAAGCCCTCTTTGCACAAGGAACATAAAATTTAATTTTTGATGAATTTTTAAGGGTAAATTTTGTATAAATGAGCTGCAGGATTTTATTTGGCAAACTGGCAATTTCAACTTAAAATTTTGATAAAATTAGAACTCCTTCGCTCAACATGTCAAAAAGACATGGAGGATCAGTCTAGGGAGGGTTTAGAGTGTTTTAGGGAAGTCAATTTATCCAATCTGTTCAAGGTTACATTTTTCGGCAATAGACGGAAAAAATGACTGTGCAAGCTCCGAATTGAAATTCATTAAGTTTTGGAGATTCATTCTTGACTGTTATAGTGAATTTGAGTTTCTTAAGTCTTCCTAAATGTGAATTTCAAAGTTTCATAACTTATTGTTTAGTGTAAGTATGAACTGTTCATTTTTATTAAAATGTGAATTGCCAGAATGAAGTATATTACAGTGAACTATTTCTTTAAGTTTGAAATCTCCATTTTGTCATTTAAATGTGCACATGATTCCTAACTTAGTCAAATACATTTCTTATTGAATCATCCATCTAATTCTAAATGAAACTACATTTCTTATTTCAGTTTTGATATACATTTTGCAAGGAAAATAACATTGACTTCCATTCCATATGCATTCTTCTTTCAATCATTTCAAACAGAGGTTTCTCATGGCAAGTAAAACTCAAACTTCCAATGGAGAAGATAACATATGAACAAGGTAAAACACTTTTGAGAAAGGAATGCAATCTTTTGATGATTAACAATGCATTCTTTTCAACTTATCACTTTCCATTTGTATTCAAATACAGTACATAAAACATACAACACTATTTCTTATTCTTTTCAAAACAGAATCTCATTCTTGGACAACAATACAAATCCAGTATACATTACCATACAAATTTAAAAGAACCAATGCCATCCTTTATTGATAATTCAAATAACTTTACAACTGATCTCCTTTCCAATTTGATTTGGTTTCAAATTACAAAATACAAGGTATGAAACATCATTCACATTTTCTTTCCAAAGTAAAATAGTTCTTCTTGTGCATTTCTCAATTCAATTACAACTTCCATTAACAATGCAATGCTTCACATTACAACATTTATACATTCATCCACTCAAAGTGGGAAAAGTTATATTGAATTACTCAAAGGGAAATGATTGTCAAACTGTGGAATTCTTTCTCCAAACAACAACATGCTTGTTTCTTCTTCTTTTCAAATTTGATCACAATAAGGAAGGGGGAAAGGCAACGCTCTCCACCCAACCAAGACATCCAATGAGAAAGGAGAAGCCATCCTTCCCCATTGGCCCCGAGCCCCAACCATATTGAAATGGAGCATGAATATCAACACATGGCAACAAGGGCTTCTATCACATACAAGAAACATTCACATTGCATACAATCAACAAGATGCACAGTTCAAAATAAGACAATGAGTTCCCAACTGCATTTGAAACAATTCATACAACACATAGGCTTGATCAAGCAAGCCAACAAGAGAAAGAACTATGGGGAACTCCTTATGCCTCCCAATTTGGAATTAGGCATCCACCAAAATGCATACCGGTAATAAACATATCAACCCCATAAACCTTATATCTCTCAACCCCTCCTTATGCCCCCCCATAGTAAGAAATGCAAGCAGTTTCTTTTCCAAGGTGGATCCCAAACCAAAATCCCTCCTCAATAAAATAGTGTCATTGGCAATCCCTTACGCCCCCCATATGAAATCCCCATAGCCTTCTCCTACACCATGACCTAAGCATTCTACCCAACCAGCCAAGAATGCAAACACAAACACCATTTAAACTTACATGCAAGAGACGGGCAAATAATTTAAAACACAGCTCAAGATCCTACCTCTCCATATTGAAATTTGTTCCAAGCTCACAAGCTTTCCAAGATGCCAAAGTGCAGTCCAAAACCAGCAAAGTATAAGCATGCAAAAAGACTCCAAGCTTCCTCCACAACAAGCTCCAAACAACAACAACAAAAATGCGCCCCCAAGAGGAAAATAACAAAGTTTCAACAACCATAAACAAGCAAGGAGTTTCACTTTTATAGGAGAGGGAAGAGAAGAGGATGATGTGGATCCATGTGGGATGCCACATCATTCTTCCTCAACCCCAAGAGGAAAGTCAACATCCTTCACCAAATCACAATAAATAAAATGACAAAATCACTTACATACTCCAAAATGCCCATACTCCAAAAGGACCAAATTTAAAACATGTAAGGGAAGTGCAATTAAAACTTACATATTGTCACTTCAAAATGCATTATAAATGCCTACATTTAACCTCCAAACCATAAGCATGGTTAGTGGATCATTTTAAGAGGTGTGGGACAAGTTTAACTTGTCCCACAAGCCTCCAAATTTGGCCTCCAAGGTAAATTCGAATTTCATAAAAGATGGAGTGCTTGACCTTCCAAAATCTACCTTACAAGACTCTTACAAATTTCTTACAACATCACTTACACACTCCTACCACATTAATATTTATAACAACTTTATTTATTACATTCCACATCCCAATTTAATTTAAATAAAAATTTAACTATATGACTATCACATTAATCTACCACATTTAAATTAATAAAAAGAAGGAACACATTACAAATAAAATACATAGAACAATAATTAAAAAAAAGAACACATAAATAAAACACATATCCCATGGTCACATATAATGGAAATCCCCCATGGGAATTCCTAACATAACACAACACACAAACACATAACACAGTTGTCATAGTGACCTTGTTGAATTCACCCGAAATTTTAATATGGTTAGTCTCCAGGTCCCGACATTGTTGTGATTGTTTAACCTGCAAAATGCAAATACCTCCTTCGGCTTGTGGCCTATATCGAACATCTAAAATGATATAAACAATATCTCAAAATCATCCAAACACATAGATCACAACAATATCAATAATTCAACATTATCATTTTTAATTAAATAAATCAACTATATCATCATCAAAATCTACCATACCAGATCTACTCAAAATATCCAATATCATAAGTCTAAATCAACATCTATAATATGTCCATGTCAAACTAGTATATCATCAACCACATATAGAAAATGTCTCTAGTAATCATCAAGCATAATAATTGAATCCAGATCAATACTAATCCATGATCTAACATCTAACCATCATACTAAAACAAAACATAATAGTGTCCATAATATGATCAATAGTATCAAAATCAGTATCTAAAAGTGTCAAAGGGAAGTGGGCACTACAATGCTCGTCTTTGCATTGAGGTGGACCTCAACAAGGGGCTTCCTGATAAGTTGGAGTTACTTCATGATGGTTTCAGATGGATTCAGCTTCTTGATTATGAGAACACAGACCTTCCGGTGTAGATTATGTCACCAAACTAGTCACCTGCAAGAGGCTTGCGTGCTCAATAAGTCTCAAAAAAAAAAAAAAATGCACGCTGCGGCCTAAAATATGGTAGCCATTCAGGCGCCGGAAACACATGCTCTCCTCCCGAAAATTCTGAAAATATGAATGTTGAGATTCCCTTGGTGGCGGTGGTACCAAGTGGTCGCATGTCTTTGAGTCTTCTAGTTTTGACCCGAGTTTGAATAGCGCGCCTTGATCCCTTCGCTTGCATTGGATCTTTCGTAGGCTCTCGTGGATTGTTGTCATGAAATATAAGGAGAAGAAGGGGTGTTTTGTTGCTCCTACCTCTCAGGGTCCTTCGGTTCTCCTAGTCCTTATGTTCCTTCGAGTGGTTTTGTTTTTAATTGTTTGTAATTTTTTTGTAATTTCCTAGGCATGGCCTAGTGTGTTTGTGGCTTTGGGGCATGCTCTCATACCACCTGCTTTTTTGTTGAGAGAATCTTGTATCATGTTTCATTTAATATTATATAAGATCTTTTTCATCAAAAAAAAAAACATTATGAGAAGACTCTAACAAAGAGATACTAATAACATTTTTTTAATAACTAAATAAATTGTGCACAAGCTCACCATTGTATAAGTTTTTGGGAGTCAAAATATGGAATCGTACATATTCTCAAGTAAACTCATGTTGTAGGAGAAAAAATAATTATTTATGTTATAATGTTACATATTGAAACATATTATCTCTTGAGTTCTTAATCATGGTTAATGTTCAACGATGGATCACTTTTTCAATTTTTAAACAATTGAGCGGGAATAATGTAAGGGCATGAAATTTTATGATCTTGTATTTATTTTAAATGAATTACCCAACTTCCTAATAAATGAAGAGAAGTTATTATGTAAAAATTGACTTAGATGTGTCTAAAAGCTCCATGGATATTCCTTGCATATATTTATTTACATTTTTTCCTAAGCAATTAATTTTCATACGGTAGGGTAAACAATGTAAATTGAACATCTTATAAATATCTAATTACAAGATATCATATTGGTTTTTTTGTTGGGTTTTATTTAATTTTTTATATATGATGTCGAGAAAACATTATACTCGTATAGAAAATCTCTTTACATTATGTGTTTTCAAGAAAAATTTCTCATATATTGAATTATTTATAAGTTGTTCCATTCAAGCCCGTCTACATTTGTAGAAATTTAAATCTTACGTGGTCGAAGATTCAATTATAGCTATAGGAGCATGTCACTAATAAGTTTCTCCATGAGGGTTATTTAAACATACTTAAGTTGTTTTCAATCCATTTTCAACAAGAGACCAATGCCATCTTGTTCTCATGATCCTGCAGTACCAATGGTTACACAAAATTAAGTAAGATTGCAACTAATAACACAAACTTGATATATGTGAAATATTTACTATATGTCATAGATTATATATTTATGTTTCCTTGGCATTTGTAGAGATTAGAGTATGAAGAAGCGTGAATTCAAAAGTGGTTATCTTTAGCTTTAACAAAATCTTGATGAATCTATTGTGAGAGAGAAAGATGAGCATATTCATTCAATGCAATGGTGGCAAAACAAAAACTTGAAGCCATTGAAAAAGAATGGTGTTAATGGTAGTAGCATAGTTATGCATGTTGATTCTAAATCTTTACGAAAACATATCTAAAAGAGAAGGCAAAAAAGATGGTTAATTTATCTAATATATCATTGTTGTCAAGAGAAAAATATCAAATGATCATTCTAACACGAGCCAATTAGTTTCCTCACCGGTGAATATTAAATAAATATATAATAAATGTTGTTGTTGAAAGACATACACGACACCTTCCTATAATACATGTGAATGGAGAAGCATTAAAGTCATAGTTAGCATGCCCCAATTATGTATAATGTAGATACGGTAAATGTGAGTTGTCTTAAATTTTTATATAATTTGTAGCTCATTAAGTTGAAGAAAATTGTGTGACACAATAGATTTGGATTTTCATAACAAATTAATTCAAGGAATAAAAATATACATAGCAATATAAATTTGACTCGATATGTGACAAAAATTCCACTTCATGTAGCAGTGTTTGTGCAACCCCTAGACTATTGTGGAATCCCCCTCTATGCCCATGTTTGATATGCCACAACCATTGTCATCTAGTTTTGGAATATCCCTTGAATGTGATTTTGGAAATGTAGGTTGAAAAATAAGAATCTCAAGTACTTAGGAAATAGTAAAGATGGACCCTAAACTTGATTCCGAAGGGAAGGAGAAAGTCCAAGATAAAAACAAAATCTTCAAGATTGCTTAAGCTCTATCCCTTTTGTAGGTTTTAGAGCCAAAATGGATGACATACGAGGAATTAAAATGGTAAAAGATTCAAATCATTTGTAGGAGCATGTGGACATGAAAACTCAAGTCAATAAGGCCTTGACTGTTGTTGAGAAGCTTCTAATAAGGAAAATAGTTGAATCGAGTTTGATGTTTCTATCATTCAATCGTTTTCAAGAAAAAAATCCTAACAAGATGAAATATTTTGGTCTCTCAAAAATATATATTAATTATATTAAAGAACTTATAAAAATATACAATTCTTCCAGAAGATAAGACAATCTTCAAAATTTATTTGTGTAAGGAATCAAAAACATAATACAAAAAGAATTTCAAAGCATCATGTCTAAAGCTATAAATAGACTACGGGTCTCTAAGACTATAGGTGGGCTGCGTTAAACCCCTTTTCTATTCTTAAAAAACAATATTGAGTAGGCACAATGTGTGGCGTGCCCAACCAAATATTTCTACTTTTTGTTTTAGTTTTTTTTTCTTTAAATACAATTGTTGAGAATGTCTATAAAGTTTTAATAATCTTACATTTCAAATTATAAATACCATACGTTTTTTTTTTTTTTATTATTGGCAAATAGTTTTTGAAAGGACTATACCCTTGATTACAAAAGAAGGCCTAAAAGCCAGGATAAGCAAAAGAACCAGAGAGAAAAGAACCGAGATATAATACCATATGTTACTCAATGTTTTTATTGGTTATAAATAATGTATAACATTCTATGCAATTAATTGAAAACAAATAATATATAACTACCTACTACCACCTTTCTATTGTAAACCACCAAAAAAATTGTTGATTTATATGGGATTTTACTTGTGTTTGGAGTCTAAATAAGTGGATTACAAGTGGGAAAATGTCATTATTATTTTTAATTTAAAATCCTCTTTCAAACGTACTTTTCATTCGTTTGTTATATTTCTTTATGCAGACGTTAAATCATTGACAAATTATTGTTCCAAAGCGATCAAGGGGAGCTTTACACACTCGAATCTCCACCTGCTGCCATAATTCCTTCTCTTTATATGGGAATCTTGCTTTCAATTTCCCCAGATTACATGAAATCTGTCAGCAAACTATTTTAAATTATAATTGAAGTAGACAACCATTTATTCTAACAGAGAAAGAATACAATCAAGTGTTAAACGTCACCTCATTCACTGTTTAAAAGCGTATCTTTCCAAATGAAGAAAATTAAGAACGGAATTTGGAAGATTTGAAAGCTTCCACACTTCATCATATTTTCCTTTCCAGAAGACAATTGCTTTTTCTTAAAACAATTGTCAAAAGGGATATATCTCTTTAAAAATATATATTTAATTAACGGTGCAAAGGCATTTATTAGCTGTTAAAGTTCAACATAGGATAATAAATAAAAGATAATGAATTAGAAAACATTGGTGTCAATGAACTCAAATTCATTTTCCATTTCAAAGAAATCTGCACCTCGTTTTTCTATTTCAAGGAAGTACCATAGAAACACCTTATTAATTTATTAGATTATACTCAATTACTGCTGACGAATACATCTAAAAGAATTTGATTTTATTCTCAACTACTAAAGTGAAACTACAAATCTAAAGCATTCCTTATACACAATGGCACGAACTTTTATGGATTGAGTGTCAATCTACACATTAACCAGTGAATAAATATCTCATTTTTCATATTTTTTCTCTTTTTTTTGATACTATTATCTGAAATTTCAAAAATATTTTATACAAATACATAGATGTAGAACAAATATTAAAAAACTAAACCACTAAGTAAAAATATTTGAGAAACAATGTTCACTTAGGACACATAATCCACCAATAGAACAAGAAAATTATGAAATAATTTCAGTAGGTTATACATTACATCTTGAAAAACCTATTCTTGTGTGACGTTTCATTTGTTCTTGCAATAGAAAAATTTGATGATTGAAATGTAAAGGGGAGAAGCATTTATATAATTAATGTGGATCATATATATTCAAGCTGATGCTAGAAAGGCAATGGGAAATGTAGCTATCCAATATTTATTAACATTATGAAGGGTTTCACTAATAACATTTTAAGAAATATTGTTCACAATATTTATAGGTTACAAACCTTGACAAAGTCATGGTTAGAGGTCCTCGAGTTAAAGAGATTAAGATACCATGATATAGATAGGTGGGTCTTACATCTATATAAATATGTCCTTACAATTGTGAATGATAGTCAATTGTAAGTTAAGTGTTGTAACTTCTAAGGATTATTTATTCTTTGAGAGATTGACTTGAAATAGTTATATTTGTAAATGGGTAAAAACATATAAGTGAGTCCCACTAGGTGACCTAAAATATTTTTAAAAATGATAAGTAAATAAATATTCAAAAATATTAAAATCCACGTAAATTTTGGATGTATTACACCTTGGTATATTTAAGCTCTTAAAAATATGTGTTTGTTTAACTTTTGGTTACGGGACATATTTTTGGCAAAGACAAAAAGTAGGACACATTTATATTCTTTGAGCACACTGTATGACTTATCAAGAAAAGCTATGTAGATCTACTTGCTATAACACATCATTTTGTGTAATTTTTATATGTGCGCTTGTTGGGTATTTTCCTTTTTGTTGAATCAAATGATGTTCTAATATTCATTTCATTGAGTTGTATTTCCTTTCCTCCGAGGATTACATTGTGTATTTTAGGATAGAAAGATATAAGGTATCCATTAATTGGGACTTGTAACCATGATCGCATCGATTCCTATCATAGGATAAATAAGTGGTATGATGAAAATTATGTTCATTATTAAACCCACCTCATCTTCACCAAGTATATTGCTCAACAAATCAGCATCATAATTTGCATAAATGAATCCAAAAAGAAGCCAAGATATTTATCATCAATTATACATAAAGTATGGTTTTACGAAAGAGAACCACAAAGAAAAATAATTAGCATTGATAACTATTGAATTAAAATAATTATCATCAATATAATTCACAACTACCAATGCCATGTCATTAACCCATCTTGTGAACATAAATACTAAATGATACCTTTCAATATAGGCTCTTTAACAAAAAATAAACAGGACATGTTGGGGTTTGTAATATGAAGCGTGAAAGCTGTTGTATTAAAATACACCAATGACTAGTGGTCTTGCCATATATTTTAAATTTAAAATATAAGAGTAGAATGACCACCCGCTTTATATAAAAAAGGTTAACACTTTAGAGATTGGTTACATATGTTTTTTACATCGTAACAACACACTTATTGGCGATTGATCATCAACCAAGAAGTGTGACTTGTCAAGCAAGTTGATGTGCGCTGATTAAGGAATAGTGGGAATGTTGGGTGAAATTGATTCTAAAAAAGATAAGTGATTTTCAGCAAGTTTTTCACCCTTCATGGTTTTCCCAATTATATCTTATGTCACTTTGTTCATTTACATTTTGTTTCATGGTGTTTACATTCTGAAATATGCATTATAAACATCTCAATTTGTGTTTCTAAATTTTACTACACTTTATAAACTATAATCTTTGATAATTTATATTGTGGATCTATAATTTATAACATTATTTATCTGTTAAATCTCCTAACATTGAATCAAATCTTGTGTTTATGCTTGTGTAGGATAGATCTATTAGTTTGTGATTTGTAGGTGCAAGGAATCTTGCAGATCTCGAAGATTTTGAAATTTTCAAGGTCTACGACTTGTATTCTAGATTTCCACAGCTTTTTTAGTCATACAAGATGCACAAACCACGACTCTTATGATTTAATATAAATGCGAGTTCTTGGGTGCTTCATATCTATGTGAATGATCAAACCCTAGGTTTCTATTAAATATGCATGTTTAGATCTACATTTTTATCTTCCACGGTTGTTTTTCTTTTTTTTCGAGATCTTAGCAAAGTATTCTCGCTTTGCTTGCTTCGTAGGCTTCTCCTTAGTTTCTTAGGTTTTCCAAGTCTTATTCAACTTTTCAAGAGTTCTCTGATTTCTCTAATCATTCATGAACTTTTTCTAGGCCTTCATTAGAAATTTGAATATTTGGTGGCACATCTAAGTATTTCACATAAAGTTTCCTTAATGTGCGGCTTATTTACATGTTTTGGGGCCTTCCCTAGTGGTTTCCTGACATCCACGAATTTTCAAAATATTGCATGTTGTTTTGTAATGTTGCACGTCTTTTTGTGCCCTTCATGACATATTTTAGTGTTACATTGCCTTTTTGCCAAAGGTTGCATACTTTAGTGTTGCACAATATTTTTGATCCTTACACAGTCTTTTGTCTGTTTTGCGGTTTTTCAAGACTTGTGTGGCTTTACAAGTATTTTGTGGAATCCTTTGCTTCATGGCATCCTTCTAAGACTTTCATATCTTTAGCCTATCCACGAATAACTAAAATTTGAAAAGCCTATGAAACTAGACTAGTTTTTGATAACTTCATTCTACCACGGCTTTAAATCTTTATCAAGAAATTTCTTCTTATGTGGCATCTTATACTTCTTCGTGGCATATTTTTGTGCTTCGTGGCTTCATCTGTGTCGACTCCTCCCTTTTTTAATTCTCTTTGTTAAAAGTGTATTTCTAGTATCTCGTGGATTTTTCTTGTTCCACAATTTCTTTGTCTGTAATTTGACTGTTAGCTTTAGTGCATTGGATTTCTTTATTTTGTGGCTTGCATCTTCTTTGTTTCATGTAATTCTAGTGTCCCATGGATTTTTATTGTTCCATGTACTTCCAATGGACTTCTAATATCACACATACTTTCTTGTTCAACAATTCCCGGCTTAGTTTTCCACAAAACACTAAAACCCGGAACATTATTTTAGTGTACCGCACCTTGTAATTTTTCAAAAGGATAGAATTTTTTTCTAGTGCCTTACAATCCCTCACAATTGTTCATTAGTGTTTTGTGTGGTCTTCCTTCTTCGTGTCCTTGCCTGTAAGTGTTTTTTATCAAGTTCAAGTTTCTTCTTTTGTTTTTAGTTTGCATGAAGCTTATTCTCTGTATTTTGTGGATCTCGTGCAACTTCTACAAACCGCCTAACACTTTGTTTTTAAAATTTTCAAAATCATCTTAAAATGGTGAGTTATTCAATCTTTTCGAAGAAAAAACTCAGCTTTTAAATGGGTATAATTATAGTGTATGAAGAATTAGAATAAGGCTATATTTATGGCTAGAAAGCTATGGGATTTAGTTAGTAGTGTTAAAAATAAACCCATTGTGAGACAATATACACTGAGAACTTGAGTGTTTTCTCCCAAAAATCTCAACAGGCATGTCAATCTTATTGCAAAGTATCAAAGATGAAGTCTTGTTACATAGAGGGCACATGGAGTCTCTAACTAATGTATGGACCCTATAGGGCATATAGGGTGTTGAGTAACCCTAGTGCATGACACACAAGCAAACCCTAAACTTAACCCATGTGAGATGACCCTCCATATGTGTGTGGAGGACATATAGGATCCCACACACCAACACCCCCTTCATCAAAGCTAGGGTAGTGGCTATGATGAGTCAGATAGAATAAGAAGACACTCCTAAACAACTAAGAAAGATGTGTCAATGGGGCCCGGAAACTAAAGGCCTGATAAGGTGCCCATATACAAACAACATCTTCCTAGAAGAAGAAGAAGAAGAGAAGGACTATATAGCCCGAAGAAGATGAGCAGCTGCATAAGACCTCACCCTAAGAAGAGACCGTAAGTGAAGAAACTTCACCTCAGTGAAGGGCTTGGTGAATATATCTACAATCTGATCAGTTGTTTGAATGTACTGAATGTCGATGATACCATCATGAATAAGCTCTCGTATGAAGTGCATATGGATCTCAATGTGCTTCATCTGCTGATGTTGAACTAGATTTCTACAAATTGAGATAGTGCTCATGTTATCACAATAGATAATGGTAGGCCACCGAAAGTGGATGCCAAACTCTGTCAGAATACCCTATAGCCAAACAACTTTGGCAGCGTTAACTGCTCCTCTGTATTCTTCCTCTATAGAAGATATTGCAATTGCATTTTGCTTCTTGCTAGACCAACTAATAGGACCCGAACCAAGAGAGAAACTATAGCTAGAGGTAGATTTCCGATGATCTAAGTCACCAGCCCAATCAGAATCTGTGAACCCAATCAAGTCAATATCCACCCCTCCATAATAGTGAATGCCATCAGTATAGGTGCCACGAACATAATGAAGGATCCGCTTAGTTGCTTTCCAATGTAGATCATGTGGCTCTGCATGAATCTAGACATGATCCCAACAACATAAGATAAATCCGGTTGAGTGTGAGTCAAGTAAATCAATCTCCCCACCAACTTTCGATAAAGGGTACCATCAACCAAGGGAGTAGAGCAATCAGAAACCAACTTAACCTCGAAAAGAAAAGGATTAGGAGAATACTTGCAATCGGACATCTGAAAATGAGCAAGCAAGTCAAGAGCATACTTAGGTTGTGAAATCACAATTCCCGAGTTAGATTGTGAAATCTGGATCCCAAGAAAGTAATGAAGCTGAGACTATGTAGTCATGGAAAACTTTGTTGCCCAAGGCAATCTTCACAGAATCAATGATAGAGGAAGAGCTGCATGTGATAAAAAATTCATCAACATAGAGAACAAGGATGAGTATGGAGTCATCTTGTCGTAGAATATAAACATTTGGATCAGAGTGACACCTAGTAAACCATGATGTAAGTAAAAAGGAGTCCATCTTGGCATACCAAGCCCGAGGGGCTTGTTTAAGGCCATAAAGAGACTTCTTTAACTTACAAATGAGGGAGGGATCATGGACATAACTCGAGAGGTTGTTCCATGTAGATCTCTTCCTCTAGATCACCATGAAGGAAGGCACTCTTAACGTCCATTTGATGGAATTTCCATCTGTTTCTTTGTGGCAATGACAAGGGTGCATCGAATAGAAGTCATATTCATAACTAGAGAAAAGGTTTTAGTATAATCAACCCTAGCTATCTAGGATAAACCCTTAGCTACTAATCATGCTTTAAAATTTTTGATGTCTCCATATTACTCATGGATACTTTGTTTGGAACACCCACGACACCGAACAATTTTTCTTCCTTTCGGAAGAGTGGTGAGATCCCAAGTATCGTTCTTCATGAGTGAGGAATACTCCTCATCCATGGAAGAATCCCACTCAGGAATACTAGAAGCCTCCCAGAAAGACTGTGGATTAGAAAGAGTGGGGTCCAATGAAATCTGAGTGAATAGGTCTCATATCCAAAGTATCTTCAACTAAATCTCAAAGCACTTTGTAAAGTTTTCCTAGCCCAAAAAGGATTAGGAGGATCGGAGCTTAGAGTGGAAGATTCTTCACTTGAGTGAGAAGGGACATAGTCCTTGTCATCACTACTGATTAGAATCAGAAGACTCAAAGGTCTAATGGTCGGGAGGATCAAGAAGAGGAGCACACTCAATAACATCATCATCTGATGAGTCAGAATCAGAATCAATGAGCTGAAGAACCTCAATAGGTAGAGAAGTAGAAGTCGAAGAAGATTCATCGAACTTAACACTTCTCTTAATATAAATCTCATGAGAATTAGGATTCAACAATTGATATCCCTTCATGCCATCAAGATACCCTACAAAGATACAAGGTTTGGATTTTGGTTCCAATGCCTTGCATTTCTTCTTAGGAATCGAGCCATAGCCTTGGATCCGAAGACTCGAAAGTTCTCAACATCAGGCTTACGTCCAAACTATGCTTTAAAGGGTGTCATCCCTCTTATTGCCTTATGTGGAACATGGTTCGAATGTAATTAGCATAGTTCAATCGCTTCTGACCCAAATATTGCGGAGGAAGAGACTTTGAGTGAATCATACAAGTGGCCATCTCCTTAAGAGTACGGTTATTTCTTTCTGCTACTCTATTCTACGCAAAGGGCTATAAGCAACTGTATGTTGCAAGGAGATCCCTTTAGAAGTACATAAATCCATGAACCTATTGTTTACATATTCGCCTCGATGTCGGTTCAAAGAACCTTAATATACCATTCCATCTGTTTCTCAAAGAAGAGCCTTAAAGTCCTAAAATTTTCAAAGACTTCATACTTAAGCTTAAGAGAATATACCCAGTATATCGTGAATAGTCATCAATGAAGGTGAGCACATAAAGAGATCTAGTAAATGAAGGAGATAGAAATGGACCAAAAATATCGTTGTGAACAAGATCCAAGGGACGAGTAGCTCTCCAGGATTTTCCTTTGTCAAATTTCTTTTCAGGATACTTTCCAAGGGTACAACCCTCATAAAGACCCTTAGAAAACTTGACACGGGGTAACCCATTGACCATTTTGTTTTGGCTCAATTATTCAAGGTAGAGATAATTTAGATGTCTAAAATGCTCATGTCATAGCGTAATAACCTCATTTACATGAGTGAGCAAGGAAGTGGGCGTAGAATCAAAAGTAAAGTGGGAAAAGGTATACAACCATGAACGGTGATCCGTCTTTCCCTCAACCACTATAGTGTCATCGTTAAGCTCACGAATAATCACTGAGTTAGGATCAAATTCCACTAACATTCCTTCACCAAGGTGAGTAATTTGGTAAACCGATAGGAGATTGGTAGAGAGATCAGGAACACTCAACACTTGGTTGAATGTTCCCCCATCCATCTCTACCGATCCACTACGGAAACCGACACTGTTGTTATGTTTGTGGAGCCTATTTTCATGTTAGAGTGTGGTACACCTTCTATGTGTTACACTCGAGTATTTTTACGGTGGTCCCGCTCGCCGGTGAGCGGGTCGGGAAAGGTTTGGGGGAAGCGAAGCCCCGAAGTAAATTTTCATGGGTGGTTTATTAACCCATGGGTAATGGGTAACCGTTATGGGCTGTTTTTGGGCCCATGGTTTTTCGGTACCCATTGTTTTGTAAAACCGCCTCTTCGGCTACCCATAGGTTTATGGGACGGTTTTGGTTTTTGCCCATTGTTTTGATACCCACGGTTTTGTATCAAACTACTTAAGCAATTGTCTATTTATATGGTCTTATGCATATGATAGATAGACAAGAAAATGTATTGCAGATGTGTTTTGAATTTGGGTGTGAATTCTGTAGAGTTTGTTGAGCATAGCTCCAAATGGATCTGGGTATTGTATTGAGAGAGTGGAGGCTTGTAATAAAATCGAGCAAGTGATTCTTGGTGGATGTAGCCCAAATTCGGTGAACCATGTTAAATCTTGTCTCTCTATGTGTTGTGTTATTTATTCTGCACTTTTATTTGAGATCTGTAATATTTTCTGCATATTAGTTTCTACTATTGCGATTCTGTAAGGGATTATTCCGCATATTTTATCTCTTATTTCCTAACAATTGGTATCAGAGCATGGTTATGTTTTGTTGAAGTGTTGAATCGCAGGGAAAGTTTTTAGCTTGAGTGGGAGCTATGGCAGATGAAGGAAGATCTAGGGTTGATAAATTCAACGGGTAGAATTTTAGTCTTTAGAAGATGCAGATGGAAGATTACCTTTATCAAAAGGATCTTTATACTCTGTTGTCTGAGAAGGTGAACAAACCCTCGAGTATGACAGATGCGGAATGGGATTTGTTGGATAGGAAGGAACTTGGAACAATTCGGCTGTGTCTTGCATCTTCGGTATTATTTAATGTTTCAAAGGAAAAGACTACAAAAGATCTAATGGATGCATTAGGGAAGTTGTATGAAAAACCCTCTACCTCTAACAAGATATTTTTAATGAAAAAGTTGTTTAATATGAAGATGTCTGAGAATAGTTTAGTAGCAGATCATTTAAATGATTTCAATACGGTTGTGAATATGCTAGCTTGATTCTGATAGAATTTGATGAAGAAGTTAGGGCTTTATTAATTATGTGCTCTTTACCTGAGAGTTGGAATAGCCTGGTAATGGCGGTAAGTAACTCGGTTCCAGCTAACTCGAAGTTGAAGTTTGAGGATGTTGTAGGGGTGATTCTAAGCGAGGAAATGCGAAGAAAAAGCTCTAGGGAATCTTCTACTTCAGGGAATGCTTTGACAATGGAAACTAGAGGGAGACAGAAGAATAGAGGAAACCGTGGAAAATCAAAAGATCGGGCAAGGTCAAAATCCAAGAACAAGATTGTATCTTTGGAATTGTGGAAAGCTTGGGCATGTAAAGAAGGATTTATTGGGAGCTTCGGGATAAGAAGAAACAACAGGAAAAAACAAGGAGGAAAATGTGGCATCGGGTAATGTATACTAGGATGCTTTGATTCTTTCTCTGCATAATATTGTTGAATCTTGGGTTTTAGATTCGGGGGCTTCTTTTCATGCTACTCCACATAGGCATTATTTTGTTGATTATGTTGAAGGGGATTTTGGGCATGTTTTTCTTGGTGATGATGAGCCTTACAATATAGTTGGAAAAGGTTCTATTCAGGTTAAGATGCAGAATGGGAATACATGGCTATTGAAGGATGTCAGACATGTGCCTACATTAAGGAGAAATTTGATATCGGCGGGGCAATTGGGAAGTGATGGTTGTACTGTGATATTTATAGCTGACTCTTGGAAGGTTACCAAGGGTGCTCTTGTGGTGGCAAGAGGTAAGAAGGTTGGAACCTTGTATTTATCCACTGATAGTACTAATGATTGTAATCTTGTGGCTTCAGATGCAGATACAACATTATGGCACTATAGGCTCGGTCATATGAGCCATAAGGGCATGGACATCATAAAGAAGAATTTTCCTGGATATACAGAAACATAGGTTTGGAGTTATGTGAGGACTGCATATATGGGAAACAAAAGCGAGTAAGGTTTCTCAAGGTTGGACCTATAAAGAAAGAGAGTAAGTTAGAGATGGTGCATTTTGATGTGTGGGGCCGGCTCAGGTATCATCTCTTGGGGGTTCAAGTTATTATGTTACTTTTATTGATGATGCAACAAGGAAAGTTTGGGTTTATTGTATTAGAAACAAATCTGATGTATTTGACACTTTTGTTAAATGGAAAGCCTTGGTAGAGAATGAAACAGGTCTTAAGCTAAAATGTCTCAGGTTAGATAATGGAGGGGAGTATTGCAGCAATGAATTTAATGATTATTGTTCTAAGAATGGAATCCGTAGGCAAAATACGGTTCAGGAACTCCACAGTAGAATGGGGTATCAGAAAGGATGAACAGAACAATAATGGAACGTGCTAGGAGCATGAGGATACATGCAGGACTGCCTCTTTATTTTTGGGCAGAAGCGGTGAGCACAGCTATGTACTTGATAAACAAAGGACCCTCAAGTGCCTTGGATGGAGGCATACCTGAGGAGGCTTGGTATGGTAAGAAAGTTGATTATTCATTTCTTAGAGTCTTTGGATGTGAGGTGTTTGTTCATATAGACAAGGATGATAGGACCAAGCTAGAGGCTAAATCAGAAAAATGTACTTTCATTGGTTATGGTGGTGATGACTTTGGATTTAAATGTTGGAGTATTAAGGACAAGAAAATCATTCGGTCTAGGGATGTGGTCTTTAATGAGAAAGTCATGTATAAGCAATAGTTGCAGGAAAATAGGGAAGAATCCAAGAAAGAATATGCAGTGGTAGAGGATCTTCCGGATGGGACAGTGACCCATGAATCAGTTCAGGAACCCCAAACTCCTACAGTGAGGAGGTCTTCTAGGGTAAGAAAAGAACACGAACGGTTTTCTCCTTCTCTTTATTATTTATTACTCACTGATAGTGGAGAGCTAGAGAGCTTTGATGAAGCAATGCAGGTAGATGCCAGTAAGAAGTGGGAGCAAGCCATGGATGAGGAGCATAAGTCTCTCATGGAGAACCAGACTTGGGATTTGGTGAAGCTATTGGAAGGCAAAAGAGCATTGCAGAACAAGTGGGTGTACAGAGTTAAAGATGAAGAAGGAGGAAAGAAAATATATAAGGCTCGGTTGGTGGTCAAGGGGTTTGCACAGAAACAAGGTATAGATTTTGATGAGATCTTTTCTCCTGTAGTAAAAATGACTTCTATTAGAACTGTTCTTGGAATAGTGGCAGCAGAAGACTTGCACTTAGAATAGTTAGATGTAAAGACTGCATTTCTCCATGGTGATTTGGAGGAGGAACTATATATGCAGCAACCAAAGGGCTATGAGGTCAAAGGTAAAGAGGAGATGGTGTGTAAACTAAAGAAGAGCTTGTATGGCTTGAAACAAGCTCCACGTTAATGGTATAAGAATTTTGATAGCTTCATGATGGAGCAAGGTTATATTAGATGTCATTCTGACCATTGCGTGTATACAAAGAAATTTGAGGATGGAAGTTATATTATCTGTGTTTGTATGTTGATGACATGTTGGTTGCAAGTAAAAACATGCAGGAAATAAAAGTACTCAAGAAACAACTAAGTGAATCCTTTGATATGAAGGATTTGGGGGCAGCCAGAAAAATCCTTGGTATGAGGATAACTCGGGATAGGAAGGAACAGAAGCTGAATTTATCTCAGGAAGAGTACATTAAGAAGGTATTGGATAGGTTTAACATGCAGGATGCTAAACCGGTTGGGACTCCTTTGGCAGGCCATTTTAAGTTATCAAAGGAGCAGTGTCCCAAGACAGAGTAGGAAAGAAACCAGATGTCAAGGTACCTTACTCATCAAGTAGTTGGTAGTTTGATGTATGCTATGGTGTGCACTAGGCTTGATATTGCCCATGCAGTGGGAGTTGTGAGTAGATTTATGAGTGATCCAGGTAAAGAGCATTGGCAAGCAGTAAAGTGGATCCTTTGGTATTTGAGAGGGACCATGGGGACAGTTTTGTGCTATAGTGGATCAGACACCACTTTACATGGTTATGTAGATTCAGACATGGCTGGAGATGTAGACAGCAGGAGGAGCATGACAGGTTATATTTACACTGTAGGTGGGATAATCAGTGAGCTGGATTTCATGACTACAGAAGCTGGTGGCTTTGTCAACCACGGAGGCTAAGTATGTTGCTGCCACAGAGGCAAGCAAAGAGATGATTTGGTTACAACAATTGCTTGAGGAGTTGGGGCATAAGCAGGAGGAATGTAAGCTGCATAGTGATAGTCAGAGTGCTATACACCTAGCTAAGAACTCTGCTTTCCACTCCAGGATGAAGCATATACAGTTGAGATATCACTTCATCAGGACGACTTTGGAGGAAGATAAGTTGAAGTTGGAGAAAATTCATACCAATCAGAATCCTACGAGACATGATGACCAAGGTGGTCACAAGGGATAAACTAAAGCTATGTTCAGCTTTGGTTGGCCTTGCGGATGATAGTGAAGGGTTGATAAGCTTGCTCAGTGGAAATCAGTCTCCAAGTGGGAGATTGTTATGTTTGTGGATCCTATTTTCATGTTAGAGTGTGGTACACCTTCTATGTGTTACACTCGGGTATTTTTACGGTAGTCCTACTCGCCGGTGAGCGGGTCAGGGGGGGGTTTAGAAGCGAAGCCCCGAAGAAAATTTTCATGGGTGGTTTATTAACCCATGGGTAATGGGTAACCGTTATGGGCTGTTTTTGGGCCCATGGTTTTTTGGTACCCATTGTTTTGTAAAACCGCCTCTTGACTACCCATAGGTTTATGGGACGGTTTTGGTTTTTTTCCCATTATTTTGATACCCACGGTTTTGTATCAAACTGCTTAAGCAATTATCTATTTATATGGTCTTATGCATATGATAGATAGACAAGCAAATGTATTGCATATGTGTTTTGAATTCGGGTGTGAATTCTGTAGAGTTTGTTGAGCATAGCTCCAAACGGATCTGGGTATTGTATTGAGAGAGTGGAGGCTTGTAATAAAATCTGAGCAAGTGATTCTTGGTGGACGTAGCCCAAATTGGGTGAACCATGTTAAATCTTGTCTCTCTGTGTTGTGTTATTTATTCTGCACTTTTATTTGAGATCTGTAATATTTTATGCATATTAGTTTCTATTGTTGTGATTCTGTAAGGGATTATTCCACATATTTTATCTCTTATTTCCTAACAATTGTCGTGTCATTACCCATCATGATTTGGGACATACCACAAGGCTCGATGTTGGAGAACTCAACATGCAAAGAAGCCATGTGGTGCGAGGCACCGGAATCTATAATCCACATCGATGAAGGAGAAAATTTGGCTACAAGGGCCTTTCCTTTCTTCTTATCATATTTAGACCCTTTTGCAGTAGAAGACTCGGCCTTCGGAGCATTTTGTTTGATAGACTTAGGAACACCTATTTGATTTTTCTCAAGTAAATGAGTAAGGTGGTCAATTTTTTTCTCATACATAGATGCTCTTTATGACCAGACTTCTTGCAATAGGAACACAAAAACTTGTCTTTCTGTGCTCCAGGCTCAAAAGTCGTAGTTTTCATGTTAAATTTAGTTTTGGTCTTGGTTTACTTCTTAGGTAGATCCTTTCTTTCTTTCTTCTTTTCAATATTCTTTTCCTTACTAGTACTTACTACAAGGGCATGTGAATTGGACTTGAGAGACCCCATTTGAATGAGTTTGTCCTATTCTTGAATCAGTTGGGATGAAAAATAGTCAAAGGAGGGCATATTCCAATCATTACCTAAGGCAACTTTTGTAGCATAAAAAGTTGACACAAAGACAAAATATTTGGGACCTAACTTAGAGAGAATCGACAAGATCATTTGAGAATATTTCTTCTCTCTTTGACATTCCTTTAACAATAATCTAGTGTGGACAAACTTAGAGAAGTATGCTTGTAAGTTTTCAAAATCACTAGGATTTAACCCTAGTATTTCATTTTCCAACTCTCATTTGTCATGTCATCTTGTTGTCTAAACATTTTATCTAATGTTTTCCATGCGAATTAGGTATTTCGGATGACTCAATGTGGAAGAGAAAGTCGGGGAGAAACAAACATGCAAAGAAGACCTAAAGCTTCATCACTACAGTTTAACCACTTAGATTTTTCAGGGTCATCGTCTGGTTCAGTCTCAGTTCCCATGGTGATGCAGAATAACCCTTTACCTCTTAGTTTCATAATCATTTTCGATCTCCACTCAAAAAATTTGAATGGTGTAAGCAAAGGAAGTGAATAAGAATCCATTGTGAAGAGAGAGAGAAGGAATGTAGAAAAGAATCACAACCACCCATGACAATATAGAAACCCCCTACTTTTGGCACTTTATAGTTGAGTGCGTTGGATACAATCGGTTCCAAGCGCGTGTCTTGAAACGGTTGGTAAATCTCCTTATAATCAACGTAATAACGTGCAAGAGAGAGACCATAATCATGTTTCTGGAGCGCAACAAAGTAATCTTGTATAAAAGCACAACTGCAAAAAACTAGGAAGTAGGCAAAATCAAATCCTGGTTGTGAGAAAGAGCGTCTCATGTCGCAAAGGATACCCCCTTGCTACAAAAATGGTGGTGGAAGCACTCACTCGTCGCAAGCAATAATAAGGGTAAAATACAATGAAGAAAGGAACTCAAGATGACTCAGAAGACCTCTAAAATGCCGAAAAGGCACGTGGAAGACAAAAAGGTGCTCAAGTGATACTACACACTTAAACACACAATTAGTAAAAAATCGACAATAACGCCTAAAAATTATCGCTTTGAAACACCCAATTTGGCTAATTTTAGAGCTATTGGAGTTAAAAAAACAACAATTTAACGTTAATTTTAAAAGACGATTTTAATTATTTTATCTAATCAAGAATGAAGAGATCGTAATTAATAGAAATAGATTTAATTACAATTAAATCTAATTAATTACGAATAGAAACTAATTAAGATCTATTAAATGAAATCTTAATTAAAAATCAAATATACTTCCCTTTAAAAAATTCAAATTTGAATGGTTTCCCACTACAATTTGAAAATTTTCCATTAACTTGCCTTAAATAAATTTAAATGAACTTACCGTTACGAAGAAATTCTAATTAAGATCTAGTGCAAATTAAATCCTAATTAAAAATCAAATATACTTTCCCTTTTAAAATAAATTCCCACCAAAAAATTTAAAAACATACCATAAATGAATTTTAACAAACTTACCGTTTGTTTGAAATTTCATTGGAGGTGGGAGGATCTCGAGTTGGGTGCGGTCGGGCATGGGGAAAATGGGGAGTAGGGAGCGTAGCACGCGGGAGAAGCCATTGGTAGAGGTGCAGGCTTGTGGGAGCGAGGTAGAGCACATAGTTAGGGAGGAGAACCAGAGGACTCGACCGGGAAAAGGCTTGCGGGGAGAGGAGAGGGCACGATGCGGAGAGGGCACAACTCTGCTTGGAAGGGAAACAAACGAGACTAGGGAAGAGAAGGGATCGTTGAGCCAACGAGAGACTGATCTCGGTGAGAAAAATGACTCTGCTAGAGGAAAATGGAGCTCGGCATGGAAGAATGGACTCGGCTCGCAAGGAAGAAACGTGCACCTTCACGGGAACTCGGCCACTCTATTTTAATCGATCTACCATATTTAGCTGTAGTTAGCTAAATGTAGCTGCAATACCCCTGAAAGCTTTAGAATACCGCACATGCACGAAGAACACAACAAAAATAAATTTCCAAGAACAACTTGTTAAATACGTTAGCAATAAATTTCCAGAATATAACGATCGAAAAAATTGCATGAGGAGTAAAAAAACAAGACCAAGAGTAATCGTAACTCAAATGACGAATACACATTTACCCGATCTCAGCTCTGATACCATGAAATATTTTGTGAGAATCAAATCGGAAACGATGCACCACGAAGTAGTTGCACTCCAATGGAATCGTAATGGCTCCAACGTAATCACAAGGATCGATCAAAAATGGAAGAACTTGCTCAATAGAAACAAATCTTGCACATACAGGAAAGACAATGGAGTGTCTTGGCATACTCATAAATTAGGAATGAAAGGGTACATATAGGGTGTTGAGTAACCCTAGTGCATGACACATAAGCAAACCCTAAACCTAACCCATGTGAGATGACCCTCTATATGTGAGTGGAGGACACATAGGATCCCACACACCAACAGAGACAATATACACCTAAGAAGCGGAGTGTTTTCTCCCAAAAATCCCAACAAGCCATGTCAATCTTATTGCAAAGTATCAAAGATGAAGTCTTGTTGCATATAGGGCACATGGAGTCTCCAACTAATGTATGGACCCAATTGGAAACTATGCATGAAGGAAACCACCTTTCAAAGATAATAAAATTAATCATGTAATTGTTTACAACTCTAATGAAAGGAGATGAAAAGATAGTTTAATAATTACTTATCTAATGTTAAGAACATTAATAATCAATTAGATGATTGTAATTGTGAACTATTTCAAGATAAGTTGTTATACTTTATTATTCATATTAATATTCATGAAAATTTTAGAAACTACATTTCCATTTTGAATTATAAATATCAAAATGAATATGATTTACTTGCTTTAAATATTTTCTTCTTTACTTATTCAAGAAGACATGATTCATAGAGAACTTTGACTCAAAAGAGAATGCCTCTTAGGTATTGTTCTCCCAAAATAAAAATTATTTTAAAAATAATAATAATAAGGGTTCTATTTAGTAATCACACTTTAAAACTAAGTTCAAAACAAAGATTAATCAAAAGTTTAAAGTCAAATTTGATGGAACTTGTACCAAATGTGGTAAGTTCAATCATCAAGTCTGAATGTTATGGCAATGTTAAGTTAGAAAATGACATCATTAAGAATGTTTTATTTGTTCCTAACTTAAAGAAGAACCTTTTATCTTGTTCTCAATTAACCAAAGAAAAATCTTAATTTTTGTCATCACAAGATAAATAGTATGTTAAGAATGATCTTGGTAAATTTATTGTTGTTGGTTTATAAAAGAATGGTTTATACATTTTTTATGGATTTGTTGTTGAATCTTGTCTTTCTTCTTCTTCTTGTGATGTTGTTCAATTGTGGCATGAAAGGATTGGGCATGTAAACTTTAAAATTTTAAATGATATGTCACACCTTAACCTTGTAGTAGGTATTCCTAAAATAAAATTAGATCATGGGACTTGTGAAAGCTACTTGCGTCGTAAGAAACATATTAACCATTTCAAAAAAATCACGAGTCTAAATCCTCTTGCTTTCTTGCGTTGGTTTATAGTGATGTAAGAGAACCTTTGGAAGGTCCTTCTCTTGGTGGATCCTTGTATGTTGTTAGTTTTATTGATGATTTTTCTAGAATGACTTGGTCTTACTACTGCATTCATTTTTTTTAATGTTTTGTCTAAGTTTCGAGAGTTTATTTTCTTAGTTCAAAACATGGCTAATATAAAAAAGAGAATGAAAGGCGATAGTGGAAGTGACTATTCAATAAGAAGTTTAGTGATTTTTGCGTGTCTTCTAGAATTCAAAGGGAATGACAACTCCTTATTCTCCTAAGCAAAATGACAAAGTTGAAAGATATAATAGAATAGTCATAGAAATAGCTAGGACTATGCCTAAGTTCCTTTGGGCTGAATCTATGAACACTATTGTTCATATACTAAATAGAATTCATACAAAATATTTGTATCATACTAAACCTCATGAAGTTAGGGCTAAACAAAACCTTGATATCTCTTATTTTAAGATATTTGGTAGTTGTGTTTCTCTTCTTATACATAAATTTAAGCGAAAGAAACTTGATCCTACCTCCTATTCTTGAATTTTTGTTTGGTATGTAAGTAGATCAAAATGATTATGAGTGTATGATCCAATAAAACATACGATCATACAGAATAGGAATGTTCATGATCTTGAGAATCCATTTTGTAATTCTTCATCTCTTCCCTCCTTTGCATTTCCTGAGTTTGAATATCTTCATTTTGATAATCCTTCTTTAAAGTTGGACAATATGGAAACTGATATCCAAGAGGTTGATCATCCTTCTTCTGATGTGATGGATGTTGATATTGAGGGGGAGTCTTGAATCTATCTCTCATTCAAGAATTCCTAAATGGGCTCAAAACCTAGTTTCTAATTCTAAGCATATTAATCTTAGAAAATATGACACACAAGCAACATTCTTATCATGCCTTGTCAACCTTGTTGTTGGAAAAATAATTTGTCGTGTTGTAAATTATTGATTTTTCACAAACATTGTGGGGCTATGACCATCATTCTTGTGTATGGGGAGGCTCCCATTATTAAATGTAAACTAATTTAACTACCTAAAAGATGTGGAGTGGTCAATAGGTCACGGATCACACAGAACACTGCACTTGAACCTCTGGGAAATTCTTATACAGAGTACAAAGGAGGAATTTACATCGAAAAGAGATAAAGGGGAGTTGGGGAAATAAGGAGAGAGAGAGAGGGTTACTTTTGTGAGTAGGCACTAACATAATTCATATACAATAATAAAAGTAATTCCACATCTAATTAGAATAACTTAACAATGCAAAAATGAAAAGATAAAATAAACCACGAGATAGAGAATTCCATTAATTCATTTATCAAAGAGACAAACATGTTTCTTGGTTTTACAAGATTATCATATATGTAAAGTTGGAAAGAGAGAGTAGAGGATGTTAGGAATTTATTTTTAGTGCTCACGTGATATTATTAGTGAATTTGTTTATGGGGTTATAACAACCCATAGATAGGTTGAGGAAAAATTTATGGGTTGAATAGTTAGAGCTACCTCCTTGTTTATAGGAGAAGCTTACTTGTTATAAATATGTAACCATATCAGTAAATGAATTCAATAGATATTTTGTATTAAAATAAATTATATTCATGTTAAGATCTGGACCTGTTCTTTCATCTGTTATCGAAGTGAATTTTTATTGAATCTTGAGAGCTTGTATGGGGAAAATTGAGTGATATCTATGGTTTCCCCTGTATATGAAATTTTATTAGTGAAATAAACTTTCAGTTTTTTGTAGTGGTTTGCTTCCGGCCTACATTGATTATTTTCCCAAGCCCGAATCACCAGAGGCATGTTGGAGAAGCATTGGTTCTCATTGGAGCAAGGAGAGAACAATTTTGTTTTGTCTGTGAAGGTCTACAAGAGAAGTATTACGTTCTGGAAGACAAGTTGTCGAGAGAGAGAAATATTTATGCTTGCTTACAGATCTGAATAAGAGGCGGTTAAGCAACCTAGGAGCCGTGAATGCATGATCTAAGATCTCACAGCCACATTGGATGACGAATCTTCATCTACCTATTGTAATTAAAACAACAATGATCTGATTTGTGGATAGATATATTCATTCACATTATTGTTTTATAGAATACAATCTTACATGGTTTGCATTAGATGTGACAGTGAATCTTATCTTGTGACCATGTGTGTGCATTGGATCTGCAACAACTAATCACGGAATAAACTTTCAGTTTCACAAACTATTGGATCGTGTATTCGTGGCAGTGTGATCCAAGCTAAATAAAAGGTCTCACAGTCTAGACTCTTGGAGTTATAATCTAGTAAGCTACCACTGTTGAGCTTTCATTTGGTTTTACAATGACATTTTTCTAGCTCCTAGTGACTGGTGGTGAGTCAAAACAGTTTACATATAATTCTAATTATCTTGAGTCATCCTCATGTGAAGTCCACCACGTCATGCCATTCAGATACTCACAGCTGGGACATATAGCTATGCTCCAAGGTCAAATTTTCCATCCCCAGATCGATATCAGTCAATAGAAACTTTTATTGTGGCTTGTTTTGTTAACGTTAGTTGGTAAGTCTTGTTATAGTTTTGTAGGTTAAAATAAAAAGTTTTTCTTTGTCCATTAAGTATCCGTGTAGTCACTATTTAATCAGCTATTCGTGTCTCATATAATTCAAGGAAAGTCTTTATTAGCTAATGCTATATAAATATTGTCATTTTCAATCAGTCCAAATATTTTATCGAGTCATTAGTCTTGTTAAAAGTATAAAAAAAATCAAAGTTATTCTTATTGTTGTGTCAAAAATGGTCAGAGTCTTCATTTTGTGTTAAAATATTATTATTTTTAAAATTAAGTGTCGTAAAGGTAAAATATGTGATTTTAGTTATGGTCGTATAGTGGTGTCTTATCAAAGAGTAAAATTATTCTAAAAATAAAAAAAAGATTGCCTTATGGACATATTTTCGGTGTTACCCGACATCCATCTCGTGGGGTTAAATTATTTTAAGAGCCTCAAATCCAGATCAAGCTGAGTTAGCAGTGTCTACTAGAGGATGGAGGCATCGCAGGTTGGAGTTCAATCGACGATCTCTCTTCAGTGGCCAATTATGGGGCCGCACCAAAGGTTTGGTGACATTTTTGGTGTGCTTTCAGTTGTGTGTGGTGTGCTTTAGATTTCATTGTTCTTAGTTGCTTGGTTTACAAAATAAGTGGAAATTTCACATTGGGGGAACATGATCCAATGTTCCATTTCCAGTTTTCAATTTGTGTGTATGAGCAACATAATTCAACAGATTTTCCTATGTTATTCCCTACGGTGAAATGTGATGAGAGCTGATGGATGTACCTGGCACATCGTGATATGGTTGTAGGTAAACCATTTGAAAACCTTCACCCCTTTGTGGTTTGTGGTCAACCACTGGAAAACCACCTTACTCTCGTTTTTGGTTAACCGATGGAAAACCAACTTTTGGTTTGTGATAATCCAAAGGAAAATCGCATGATCGCAAAAAGTAGGTGCAGTACAGGTTTGATGTTTTCCCCATGTTCGCACTAAGGGGGAGGATTTTAGGAATTTATTGTTAGTGCTCACATGATATTATTAATGAATTTTTTTATGGGGTTATAACAACCCACGTAGATAGATTGATGAAGAAATTTATGGGTTGACTAGTTAGAGCTACCTCCTTGTTTATAGGAGAAGCTTAAGCTATAAATATGTAACCATATCGGTGAATGAATTCAATAGAGATTTTTGTATTAAAATAAATTATATTCATGTTAAGATTTGGACCTGCTCTTTCATAGGAACATAAGACAAAATAGAAGGATTGCGGCTTTTATCGCTTGATGTAGAAGTGCTAACCTCAACTACATACAATCAATCAACAATTACCAACCCCTTGGAATGGATAATCCATTCCAATTTATAGCATTACAATCTATCTTTTCATCTACCTCCACATGAATCTTCACCTGTCAATTCATCACTTGTGACCTTCATATTGCTAGGAAGTGAGTATTTTTCTTATTATTGGAAAAATAACACTTACATTGTTTATCTAAGGGTCGATAAGTGAATAGGACAAAATAACAAAAAGTACATTCTTAATTAAAAATTAGAATATGGAAAGAGAAAGGGGATAAAGAGAATTCGTTGATTGATCTGATGAAGAGAAGCTTTGTTGATGAAAAACTTATTGATTTTAGGCATAGTAATCATAATTTCCTCCCTCTACAAAATGCACGAACACTCTAGAATATTGTATTAGTGTTTAGAAACACTATTTTGAAGCATTACAATCCGAGCCGAGATGAATGCGGGCATCACTCATGATGGTTCCTTCTTGATCTCACAGTGAGAGTGAGGATTAATTTCTCATTCCTCAGGGTTTTATGAATGGATCCAATGATCATGAGGGGAAAATCCATAATGCTCGAACTCTTGATGTTTATCCTTCTCTTATTGAGACGATTCTTCATCATGCGGTTGAAATAAGTACCCTTTAGAAGTGGGCACCAATTGGAATGGAATGAGATGACGAAAATGTCTATCATTCTTGAGATAGGTCCACACTACAATTCTTAAGGTGATTGTTTAATAACACTACCAAGTGGGTGGCATGAGATGAAATAAAGACGATTTATCATTCTCATACACACAATGCTCGAGTGAAGATCATTAAGTTTTATTGGCTTCCTAGCTCCAAAATCTATTTATACACCTCATTTTCACATGTTTTTCATGGGAAGGTTTACACCATCGAGAAAGATACACTTGGATGATCTTGAAGAGAAGGAGGTTGCGATGGATCCATCTTACATGAGTCAAGATGCTTTATGGTATTCACAATGAATCTTACCTTCTTATGAATCCTCCTAGAATATGGAACCATTATGCGCTCTCTTTTCATTATCTTCCTTTTCAAATATTCTTGTTCAATGTATCTTAGTTACAATTGAAATGTTTTATCATTGGGAAAGTGGCCATACTAATAGTTTTTTTATTAAGTGTTTAATAACACTATGACATCAAATGATATTGGGATGATTTCTTGTTCTTCCATTCATGATGCCACACATAAAGCTCACCTTTTTAGCCTTTGCTACTCTAGATTACTTGAATGAAATCATAGCTAGCATACTTGCATACCTTCGTGCTCAAATGATTCTAATGATAAAGGAGGATATTTTTATTCTTCACACAAAGATGGATTGACTATATCACATTGCCGATTCTTAGAGATGATGATGGATTCAAGACGATGTTTCTCATCTTTACTTACAAGTTTCTCATTTTAATTATAATCATGATGAATTACTTTGAGGAATTTATAATTCCAATGGGTATCTTGAAACTTTTCAAATTATTCTTCCAATCGCACAATGTTCTGACTTGCACTTGCTACACCTTGATATACTCGCTCTTAGTCCTCGACACAATGGTGATCAGAATGATGCTTTAGGATCCTTGTGGAGAGTAATTTTTCTTGTTTGAGTTGTGAGACAAATTTAAAACCATGTGAGGATAGTAAAAGTAGCGAGATGAGTGAAAATGGAGCCAACCACAAATTGTTTGCACTGAAAATGGAAACCTTCTATTTTTGGTAGGTGGGACCACGAGATGGTATTTTAGGAATTTTTTCCTTTTTACTCAAATTTTGTCTTGTGAAGCTCCTCAAATTCTTAAATAACCTCCTTGATGATACTCTACTATTTTTAGAAATTTTATATTTTTAGTAATTTTCTTTTTAGAAACTTTTATTTTAGGAAAATTACATGTTTTTCCCTGCTTGTCATTTTACACCATTTCGAATGTTACGAGTGTTTCGAGCTTGATGTTTTGAAAGAATTACTATTTTTAGTAGGTCAATGTATAGAAAAATTCCTATTTTTAGTAAGCGATGCAGCCTAGAATTGTTAGTTAACACCTAGTCACGCTGGCACATCACTCAGCCTAGGCTGAGCGCTCACCCGAAGCGCACAAAGGTACCGGGTCCCTCTTAAAGGTTGCAGCATGAATGGTAGCATGATAAAGTAGTAAACATATATTTTAGAAACTAATCCATCTATTCATCATTATACTTAACTAGATCTATAAGTGCTTAAAGGTAAATCATCATGAAAATAATAATATGCATTGACAAAACATATCAAACACTATTGTTCACCAATTTTCTTTATCTATTCATCGTACCAACAGTACAGAAGCTTCATACAATACCAGACATGCGTGCATGGATCATTACAATTATCCAAATCGCATGTACTCATGTTTTCTCATCCTTCAAAGCATGTGTCTCTGTCTAACTTAATAAGTAATTCATTACATATATATATATATATATATATATATATAGGGTGGGAACTAGCCCTTCACCACTTAACTCTACCAGAAATAGGTCACATGCTAATAACATGACCATGTGCCTTTTTACAACTATAGCCATACATGTAAGTATGCTATCTATAGATGCTGATAGTTAACTATAGTGGTGGATCTATTCTTATCTCATGTCCATGCAAGAGTGGGTTGACATTCTCTTCAAATAATCTCTACAAAGAGTGGCGCGCAAGTCTCGGCATCGCTTTGTGTGCTCCGCATGCCAATCTCTAAGAATAGACTTGATCTCCAAAATTGGCTAAGTCCTTGAGAGTCTGACTCTACACCTCCGCGCGTGACACCTTCCTATACCTTCGCGCCTTTGCTCCTATGCTATTCTTCCACACGGAATCTGTGTGCAAGTTAAAATAAGTTTTTTCTCCGATCAACATTACCCCACACTAATCTCATTATCACCCCGACAATGGCGATGTCCAAAACTTACACAAAGAATGGATAAATAAAGAATGGTTGAATAAAGAATTTTGAATAAGGTATACACAACTAACAAAACTGTTCAAGCCTCAGGCCCCTCCATTTCATCCTAAAGCAACAACTCTGGATATTCTTATTTTATATCTACTTCTAGGTTCTCCCACTCGTTACGCCACTCCTGCTATCTTAAGCACGTCTGTAATGATGGACTGCAGCTCTTCCATGGTGAGTTTTCCTTGCTCATTTTGTATCACAAGCATTACGCTTGACATAGAGGTTTGCACCCCCTCCAATACATCCATCTTTTGAGCAATGAGCTTCCCAAGCTCCTCTAACCTCTCCCTATGTGGTGCTTGTGCCGCAGCTAGTGTCTCACGCTTTTGCTTCACCAGGAGTAATCGTTCAGCGCGGCCTAGGGTAGCATCCTTCATAGCCTTGTGTACTTCATTTTCCTCCTCTAATGTTTTCACCGCGATGAGCGCATCTGGGGTTGTGCATATTGTTAGCGCATGATCGGCTTTCTTTAGTTCATCGCGGGTGGCTTGCAGTAGGCCTTCATAAGTAGCAATCTTCCTTACTACTGTAGTCTACACTTTCTCTGCCTTTTCCCTACATTCCTTGGGCTATGATGATGCACGTACCTTTTCATCCTCCAACACTAATGTTATTATTGTCTTTACATAGTGCATTGCAGAAGGAAATTATTTGGCACTTGGGATTCCAAATGCGGGCGTACTTTGAGGACATCATCTCCAATTTCCTCTACCATATTAACAAAAGTGTCATATTTTCTCTTGATCAAATCCTTTTCCTATACTAGGCACGCTATCTCCACATCCTTGGCTTTCAATTTCTCCATCAGCGCCTTAATGGTAGCAGATTTATCAATGTTTCTTCTTGCTACTTTAGAGGATACCTTTACCAGAGCATTGCTCACCTACTCGTCTGTCATCATTGTTGGCTTAATCGTCATGTGGCACGTTTCAGGGGCCTTCTTCAATCATCTCGACACACATGATTCTTCACCGATATCAAAATGGGCTCATCCATATGGGTGTGCATCGACCATGAAAGTTGCTTCCTTGTGCGCAGAGTCACCTTGTCCTCATCCATGAGTGCCCATCTGAATAAATCCTTCTGCTCGATGGTGCTCTAGAACCGAGCATGAATAATCAGCTTTGGGTCTTCTGCGTACCCCATGGTATGTGCCTTGGCGTCCTCCCCTATTCTACGGGATCTGGGCCCTCTTGGAATGGCTACATCAAGGTTAGGAATACCAGATGTATCCCCACCCTTGTCCTATGTAGCCTCTGATTGTTCCCCTTCTTCTCCTTCCATCTTCTCCTCCTTGTGTTGAGGCTCTTCTTCAGCTGGAGATGAAGGTGCCTTCTCCTCAAATTCTTCTATTTCCTCGCTTAGCCTGAGTTTTCTTCTTTTCTTCTCCTCTGGCTCCTTCACTTGCGGGGTTTCTCCTTACACCCTTGTGTGCTTAAATACCTTCTTAAATCTTTGTGTGCCCTGCTCCTCCCCGAAACTCCTTCTCCCTGGGGAGTTGTCGCGCACTCCTCCTCCTGGCCAGATGGCTGCTTCCTCCTTTGCACCAGGCTGCCACTATCTTCGTGTTCTTCATCCTCTTCCTCATCATCTTGCTTAGGTGCAGAGGGCCTAGGTGCCAAAATGTTCTCCATAGTATGCTTTCCCTTCGGTGGCCCTAAAAGTGTGAATTTGTTCTCCACATACTTGTTATTCTCCATTTTGGGCTTCAGTTGGAGGTATATCAGTGCGGCCCCAATATCCAATGGCCAATGTTTACGGCTTAATGCTCAAGATATCTAAGATATTATTCTCATTGTGTGCATTCCTTCCTAGATATCCATACGTCTTCCGCAGGTGTGATATTCACAGTCCACCTTGTGCGCATTAAACACTAACCTCCATGTGTTGGTAAATTGGTGAACTTGACTTGCGAAGATTGCATGGGAAATGCGTAAAGTAGTTTGCACCTGGGGCTCCACGACCCATGTACCATTGGAAAGCACACAATACAGAAGTGTCGGTAGACTGCAAACTATACCTACTTCCCTAGAACCGAAGGCAAGTCCTTGGGTATATGCCATTCCTCTCCAAACACCGCGCGGAGCCTATCATACCACATCTCTACTCACTCCTTCACCTCTTCCATCATTGACACCTTGCATAGGTACTTGCTGAATCACTCAGTTGGAGATTTTTTATTCATGGGGTATTCCCATATATTCTCTTTTGGGCCATCTGGTACCCAATCTCCATGAAGACCAAACTTAGTAAGACACAACCAAAACTTATCTTATTCCTGCGTGCACTTCTTCTACTATCTACTCTGCAATGAAGCCAGCAATGTTATAAGTGGTTCCTTCTGACATGCGTTTTGCCACATGTAGCCACATAGAGTTAACTTGTGACCAACGTTCTTGGTCATTCAATTTTGTAATTAGGTGTCTTCTTGCTGTACTACTGGATAATTTTTTAGTTTATCAATGTCCATTCTGCGTGGTCCTTTCTGATAGCCCAGCGCTTTCTGTGTCTCCAATATGGCACTTTTTTTAGATTAGGTCGGTCTTAATATCCCGTTGCCCATAATCCAAGAATCTATGGAAATAAGGATGGGTGTTAATCTTACCCTCCATCCTGCAAAGTAGAAGAAGTCCTCATGGACTTAGCTCATCAGCCATCTATACAATGGTGCATACTTTCCAAATTATGGGAGCTCATAAAGTTGGTAGACACCATTCCCTTTCGGTAGTTTTCCCAAAGCATCATCATATATTGGCATGCCATCCTCGGTGTGCCTGTTTGTTCGGGAAGTGAGCAGGTCATCTAATTTCTTTTGGTTTTCATTAGTTTGGTGATTGTATTCACTTATCTTACTCTATCGTATGTGGGTATTCCATTCTGGCCCTGATAACTTCCTCAGTGGTATCGCATTTCAAAAAAATTGCTCTCGGGGCCATCTCCTCCTCTTCCTCCACCACCACCTTCTTCTTTTCCTTTCTTTTGGTGCCGCTTTCTTCTTTAGTGCCATTCTTCTTTCGGGTTTTGTTTTCTAGATCTTTTCTTTGTAAGTTTTTCGTGGTTTACTTCAAACCCTAACTTGATTCAACCGTGACCTAATTTGCAATCACGAAATTGGACACACTAGCTCTATTTTGTTACTCTACTTCATTCAAACCCTTTTCCTAGGGGATTCAAGCCCTTCCAATAAACAAATTTGTCTTGTGCCTAGTTTGCTTGCTTCGTACCTTGAATCACTTTACTTAGCTCTTCGCGTGTAGCTCTTTGTCGAATTCTCATAGTCACAAGGGTAAAAATGAAATCACATCTCATCCTTATATAGATTTCCACTTTTCATTGCATTAATTGCTCCTCCACCTACCAAATTCTCCTCATTTATTACCCATTTTTATCATTTCCACGTGGTATATCTTCGCACCAAAAGCTATAACCTTCTAGTGCACCTTTTTACCCTTTGTCACAGACTTCTCTTCAGCGCATGCTCTAGCACCCGAGTACCTCATCACTGCACCATCTCCTAGTAATTACCATGGCCGCCACTTACCTCGCGTTATACTTTCCCTCATCCATCTTCATCCTTTCTTATCTTGAGAAGCAATCTTTTGTCAGTTACCCTTAGCAACCTTCTTTCTCAACACCTGCAGCATTAAATCTTTTAGCATATACCTAAGAGTCACCAACAATCCACCCCACATGAAAAGGATGTGTAGTCCTCTATGCACATCAACATGATTCATATTGTAATTAGCTTCACGTGTGCAAGCGCGCTTATTACACAAACAAGAGCTAAATTGACAAAGCATAGCGACGATGAAAGAAACACATTAAGGAAATGTAGAAAGGGAAACCTAATTTATCTGGCAATACTACCTTATTACAAACACCAAGAAGACTTATTTATAGTAGGGCTTCAAACTACTCCCATTAAAGTAATCGGGAAACCTTGTGCCATCAATAGTGTCTAACTAGCAAGCACTGAAATCAAGTATATGAGTGATAACATATGGCCCCAACCAATGCACCTTGAGCTTTCCTGGATGGCGCAAAAACTTAGAGTCATACAGAAGTACCAATTGTCCTACGGTGAGTTTCTTATCCCTGATGTGTCGATCATTCCATGCCTTTTGGCGCGCTTTCTCCTATTTCTGACTCCAGCATGTGATGGCTTAGCACTCATCTAGTTGAACCATCTTCTCAATCCATTCTTCCAAGGCTTTCTCATCAGCTAGACCTCCAGCGCACGCAATGCACAAAGAAGGTAACATAAATTCTAGAGGAAGAACATCTTCCACACTAAACACCAATTGAAAAGGTGTGGCTTTGTTCAATCTTTTGTATGTTGTCCTATAAGCCCAAAGAACAATAGATACTTTATCATCCCAATATTTCCTTCCAACATCACAAATCTTGGTCAATGTGTGGCTCAAAATCTTGTTAAAATCCTCAATGAGTCCCATTTTCTGAGGGTGATAGGGTGTAGTCTTATGGTGGGAAACCATAAACTTGTCTAAAAGAATTCTTATTGTCTCATTCAAAAATGTGTGCCCCTATCACTTGTTAAACTTAAAGGACAACCATACCTTGTAAGAACATTTTCCCATAAGAACCTTACTACTGTAGCCGTTGTACAATCCTTGGTAGGTGTTGCTTCTACCCATCGGGTAAGATAATTTGTACAAGTGATGATATAGCATGATCCAGCCCTATGCGTGGCTAGTGAAATAGGCCTGAAAAAGTCAATTTCCCATTTCTCAAAGGGTTCTGCACTTGTAATTGGGTGTAGAGGCATCTCATCCCTTTGTCCTGGTCGACCGAGACATTGACAATGGTCACATGTCTTACAATACTCTTTACAATCCTTGTACAATGTTTCCCACCACAAACCAGCAAGTAGGATCTTGTGTGCTATTGCATCACCTACATAGTGGCCACCTGCAATACCACCATGTGCTTCTTCCATTATATCCTTTCGTTCATGCTCCAATACACAATGGCGTAACACCTCATCTCTACCTAACTTGTACAAATCACCACTAATTAACATGAATGGTGCCACGTGAATAGCAAGTTGTTTCTTCTCTAAAGCCTTCATGCCTTCTGGTGCCATACTAGTCTTTAGAAAGATAGCAATGTCCTCCAATTTTGATGGTACGTGTTATAACCTATACAGTTGTGCATCAGGCATGGTCTCTTCTATTGTTTGTGCCTCTTCTCTTGATTGAATTCTAGACAAGTGATCCGGTCCAAAATTGCTTTTTCCTGGTTTTACCACAACCGTAAAGTCAAACTCTTGAAATAAGAGTATCCATCGGCATATGCACCCCTGTAAAATGGGCTTGTTCACCAAATACTTTAATGCCATGTGATTTGTATAAAACACAAATGGTGTAGCCAACAAATACTGACAAAATTTGTGCAAGGCATAGATCATGGACAAGGCCTTGTGCTCTGTAGTGGTATAATTTTTTTCTGCAGGGGTCAACTTCCTACTAGCAAAGTAAATGGGATGATCAACAATACCTCTCTGGTTGAGCTAAGATAGCACCAATGGCTGTGCCAAAGGCATCCACATGAACATGAAAAGGTTTATCCCATGAAGGAAAACACAAGATAGGCACGGTAGTAAGTTTCTTCTTCAATATCTCAAACACACTGTTGTGACTCCCCCAGTAGAATGTACCTTTTCCCTTGAGAAATTCTTCCAAGGGCACGAAAAATTTTGCATACCCTTTTATAAACTTCCTATAATACCTTGTATGACCCAAAAATCTGTGCACCTCATGACTGACTGGCTAGCACTTTCAAGCCTATGATGACTGCAACTTTAGCTAGATCAACCAACAACCCTTCCTTACAAATAATATGTCCTAAAAGTGTGCCAAAGGGAGTAGCAAAGATGCACTTCTTGATGTTCAATGAGATACTCAATTGTCGACATCTTTCAAACATTAAGCACATTGTCACAATGATCCTTAATTAGCCCATAAATGGTCCACTCATCAAGATAGACCTGTAAGAAGTTATGAATAAAATCCTTGAAGGCTTGTACCACTATCCTTGAAAATATAGCAGGTGCATTCTTCAACCCAAAGGGCATCATAGTATAGGCAAAACTTCCCCATTTAGTAGTGAAGGTGGTCTTCTCTTGATCTTCAGGGGTAATCCTAACCTGATGATACCCTGAAAACCCATCTGTAAATGAATATATTTCATATCCACCACTCCTAATATTTCCTCTGTGAAGGGCATAGGAAAGAGATATGTCACACATGCTTTGCATTCAACTCTCTATAATCAACACAAATTTGAATCCTACCATCCTTTTTTATGCTTATCACCATAGGAATAACCCATTCTGATTCATCCAACGGTCGAATGATTCCAGATTTCAACATCTTATCAATCTCCTCCTTTACTTTCTTGTGTAAATTGGGATTCATCCGATATGGTCGCTTCTAGTAGGGAGCGCACCTTCTTTAAGCTTTATCTTCATTTCTCCAAGTGATATATACACGCCTTTGAGTTCATGGTATCCTCTTGGGAATAAGTCCTCGTAGTCTCGAAGTAACTCTATGATCTTTCCTACCTCTTATTTTGACCAGTAATCCCCAATTATCACCTCCTTAGGTTTAGCTTTTGTGCCTATATTTACTTTTGTTGTTCTCATAGGTTCATGATATACGCGTGCATCTACATCCACATTGGCTAACACTTCACGTGTTCCATGTGAATGATCCACATCCAAGTGCTCAACTTCCTCCTCATCAATTATGTAAACCATCTTCCCCTTATCTTTTTCCAGAGAAGCACACTCAAGTAATATGATATCATCTTCTTCATCCACAAAACGTGCCCCTATCTCTGTCTCACCAAATAATTCCTGAATAAGTACTTTCACTTTCCCACTTTCATCCATGGTTAAGTGCTTGATAAAACTTAAAGATGTGTTCATAGGTGGTGTAGATGAAAATAAGTCAAAATTTTGGATCATCCCTACAATCAAAGTTTACCAATTGCCAATGTCGCAATGTAATTCAACATATACATACCAAGCATGCGTGCAACCTTGTAGAGTAGAATAAAACTGATGCACCCAAAGTGAGGGTAGTAATGCTTCCTGTCCTACTATCCAGAGTCTCTCACACTACTAGATATGATGTTGAGTAGGTTGATCACCATGATAAGGGCTTATTTTTGTAGGTGCATTACTTCTTGAAAACCTGGTTGATAAGGCAATCCCAATCGTTCCCCATTCTAAGAGATTATCCCTGTGGACTACCCACCAGCACGCAGCTATCCCACCCAAAGTATATGACAACATATCTCATCTTTTAAGCTAGTCAACCCAGTTTATTTCCATGGCCTATAAAAATCCAACCAAATCTTCAGTCCTATATAGTGAGTCTTGAGTGACCTATACATCGAACAGAGTGAAAACCCATTTTTCAAGTAACCATGCGCTTAACTTCGTGCCCCACTAGTTCATAAGTGCCATGAGCCCAATTATCACAAGAAATATTGGTAGTATCGCTGATTGATTGAATGAGAATCTTCCCAATGAAGGATTCCTTCCTTAGATGGATCATTGACCTCTGGGTCCTGAATAGCACATATATAGATTATGTTCAAGTCCTCTTCGCTTAAAGGTTCCACATATGGCATGGATTTCCCATCTGTCAATGGTATTATGACCCTTTTGTCCTTGTTCTCAAAGCTGATATACCCCTTGTTAAACCTCAAATCAACATTGTTTGCATAACACCAAGGGTGCCCAAGTAGAGTTGGGAAGCTATCTACTTCCATAAGTTCTAGTACTTCAAAGTCTCCTATGAACTTGGCCCCTTGTATAATGATAGATGCATCCTTCAAAACTCCTATGGGAGTCACTTTCGTTTTGTTTACCATGAAAAATACATTAGATGATGGATGCAATGGGGTCTCCCCATTTTTCCCATGCATCAAATGTAAGTACATTTACTTTTGCACCTATGTCAATCGAATATTGCAAAGTGACCACCCATCCACAACAACATTCAAAGTGATCTCCTTATTGTAATCAATGCTATCGGGGGAAGATTCACATGAAGTATTTGTCTTCTAGTCTTAGTTCCCGTGCGTGGAGTATTCCCCTTCACTAATTTCCTAATAAAGGAATAATAATCTCTTGGCGCAACATTCTACATACCTCTCTGATGTCATCAATATCCGATGGGGCCTATTCTATATCCTTGTGCTCCAATTTCTGAGATTGCTCTTTCAAACCTTGTATCTCACCTTGAAGGCTTCTAAGGACCTCCATTATTTCCTGATAGACTTATTTCTATTGAGCTGGATCTGAATATCTAACATGGAAAAACCTCCTCCCTAGTGATCGTCAGTTTCTGTTGCAACACCTCTCTTACGCATGCCGCCTCAGCTCGTGTGGTTATCTTGATTATTACTGCCTCAAGTTTTGGTGTTAACTTGGGCATCCAATGATTCTCTACTACACGCTGGATTCTAACCATCCCCGTGCCCTTGTTTTCTTGCTTGTGCTACTTACTGAGATGCTCATATAAGTCCAGACACTCTTCATAACTATGCCCCTTTCCACAAAATGAACAGGAAATATTTTGTGGGCATTCGCACCTATAATGGTCAGGTGAACCACATGTATAGCAAGTTCCTCAAGGGAATTCACTCCTTCCTCCACCTTGGCCTCATCCTCCATATCCACCTCGATATCCTTGTCCCCTTTCATGAACCCCTTCAAACCTTCCGTCATTCCTGTCATAGCGCATTTTATTATAATCCCTATCCTGATGCTCATTCTTCCCTTTAGAATTATCAACCACACTTGCCTATCTTACCCCAATATCAATGGCATCATGGATCTGGCCAATCAATCTATAGTCCTCGGTATCATGGGTCATGGACCTATAAATTTTACAAAAGGAGGATACATTCTTCCTAATCACGCATTGTAGTAGGGGGAAATGACTAGCATCATGATTCAAATGGTAGATCTCACAGTCTAACAAAGAACGAACGTACAGGTTCTACAAGGGCTACTATCCTTGGCGTGCCCTTCCACTTCACAATCTATACACCGATTCCGAGCGTATTTCATGAGATGAGTTTTACGATAATTTCTCTAACTATTTTTCTATAGCTTTATCGAGCTTCCAAAAATGGACTAACTCTAGTGTCAATACTCCCAACTGCTTAAGTGCGTAAAGTGGCTTCCAATGCTTCACATGAGTCGGTATGAGTTTTATGTGACAAAGGTGCTCTTCGAAATGGCGTAATCAATCCCCGAAAAACCATTGTGCATGCTGACTTGCATGAATGTCATAAGAGAGTTGAGACAAAACTATTTTAAAATGGGCATCATACTCATGTACACTTTCAGTAGTGCCTTGATTTATATCCTTGAGTGCGCTTATACTCTTCTGCTCAAACTCTGGGATGTGGAACTCTTTTAAGAAAGCATTTTTCAATGCTGCATAGTCAATAAAAGTTTGATTGGGATCAAACTTCCTATACCAGCTATGCGCGCGCGCTGTAATGTAGTAGAAAATTGACTTGCCTTGCACTCAGAGGCCATAATACCTTTCACGCACCACAATATTTCACACATATGAATATGTTCAGCAACATCCTCGATACCTCTGTATTCTGGGAGACAAAGGGACATCTCCATATAAATGTTCTGGGGTTGCTGCAGGCCTTGACCACCCGACCCAGAACCTCCTTGGTTTCCTCTTCCTCCAAAACCACCCGAACCACCGGAACTAGAACTTCCCATACCACTCGATCCTCCTCCAAGATTTGGAATAGGGCCCATGGATGCACTCCCCTATGTCCCAATAGTGGTACTATACTAGACCCCTACAGTCTGTGAAGTAGTCCCAGTTCAGAGGTGAATCCCACACTTGGCACACTCATATTCTATGCAGATGATGAGCCTAAAAATGTACCCCCAAAGAATAACAAATTTGTCTGTGCTGCCATTGATGTACTTGTTGTCTGACCTATTTCTACACTTTCACTTCCTAAATTAAAACTATTTTTACCTGTTGTACTAGATACTGGAAAACCAAGCGCAAGGGCTAGGTCAATAGGTTGGCTTAGATGTGCACTGTAGCCCAGGTCATATCTACTAGCGTGCTTCCATGTGAGGCCAAAGAGGGTTCTCTATCATGCTTTCCTAGATGGGGGAGTTCTTGATGCTCTTGCTCTTCTTCCTCCCCATGAGCCTCAAATCCTTCACGATCCATCTCTCTCCACAACACCATCCATTATGCAATTTCTTATTTCTTGCATAATTCCCTCTCGCGCACCTCATCATACTTCAGCCACCTCTCTTCCCTTTGCCATGCTACCACTAGGTCTACCATCTTTCACCAATCCTATTCCTGCCCCGCGTGTGGAGATTCTTTTATCTTTCCATGGGTTTAACTTCTAAGTTCAACATTACCATTAGTATTTTGATTGCCAATGAATACCTTGCAAATACATCCCTATAGGATATCGTAGGAACTAGAACTATCTACCACGGGAATGAATAAGTCGAAATTGAATACTCCAAAATATAGTTGTTTAGGACACTCGCAAAACTAGGTATCTACCACGCAAGCAGGTCGAGCATCATATAGTGTTTGAAATTCTTCGTGTCCAAACAAGTGTGCAATACCTCCAATTCTACTTAGATGCATATGCATTCAACCATGCATATAATTATATTGGAAAGATAGCAAAGAAAATTTCCTACAAACTATCATACATATTTTGTTCTACCCAAGTGCGTGTGCTAAATCCAGATCAGTGGAAAACCTCCATGTGCATTCTTCCTCTAGATCATGAATCCATTCTTCAACACTTGCCAAAGTTAGCTGGTATGTCTTCATCGTGATCCATTTCGGAACAAGCGAAAAAGAGGTCCGGAAATGAAACCAATGATGCGGCCTAGAATTGTTAGTTAACACCTAGTCACCTTTGGCACATCACTCACCTAGGCTAAGTGCTTACTCGAAGTGTGTAAAGGTACCAAGTCCCTTTTAAAGGTTGCAGATAGAATGGTAGCATGATAAAGTAGTAAACATATATTTTAGAAACTAATCCATCTATTCATCATTATACTTAACCAGATCTATAAGCGCTTAAAGGTAAATCATCATGAAAATAATAATATACATTGACAAAACATATCAAACACTATTGTTTAGCCAATTTTCTTTATCTATTCATCATACCAACAAGATCTGAAGCCTCATACAATACCATACATGCAAGCATGGATGCATTACAATTATCCAGTTGCATGTACTCATGTTTTCTCATCCTTCAAAGCATGTGTCTCTGTCTCAACTTACTAAGTAATTCATTACATATATATATATATATATATATATATATATATATATATAGGGGGGAACTAGCCCTTCACCACTTAACTCTACAGAAATAGGTCGCATGCTAATAATAGCCACACACCTTTTTAGAAATATAGCCATACATGCAAGTATGCTATCTATAGATCACTGATAGTTAACTATAGTGGTGGATCTATTCTTATCTCATGCCCATGCAAGAGTGGGTTGACATGATCTTCAAAGAATCTCTACGAAGAGTGGCACGCAATTCTCGGCATCGATTTGTTTGCTCTCGCATGCCGATCTTTAAGAATAGACCTAATCTCCAAAATCGGCTAAGTCCTTAAGAGTTTGACTCTACACCTCCACGCGTAACGCCTTCCTATACCTTCACGCCTTTGCTCCTGTGCTATTCTTCCACGTGGAATCTATGTGCAAGTTCAACTAAGTGTTTTCTCTGATCAACAGTAACTATTAAAAATGGTGTTAGTCTGCAATGAAAACACCATTGTTGGATTCATCTCTGCACTGCGATCTCATGCTTCGATTTTTGTTGTGTTTCTTCTGTTGGAACTATTGCAAATCAAAAAGAAACATTTGGATGGAGGCTTACATTTTTTCTACTATGTGATGACAACCATTAATGGAAGCTTGAAGCTTGCGAGAAAAAATTCACCAATGTGACCAACTCGGTTAAAATTTTGAGACCAACTTTTGTTTAGCTTCACGTAGGGATCTCACGCTTTGATTTTTGGATGGATTTTTGTTTTCATGTTTTCTTGTTAATTTTGGTTGACCATGGGTAGTTAGATGTTGAATTAAATATGGGTTTTCACATGGGAACCCATTTTTTCACTTGTGTCACCTTTTTAAAGGGATAAGAGATGAAAAAAATGTTTCCTTGGAGAGATGATGACATTTGGCATCCTATGGTGGAGTGTGCACAAGATGAGGTTTAGCCGGTTAAGCTCCCAGGGGGCTAAAAATGATCGCATGGAGGACCTAATAAGGGGAATGTATGGGTGTGATTTTTTCCCCTATTTTCACCTTGTAAAAATGGTTAAGAGGTGTAAAATTGGGCACCTTGGAGAGATGATGACACTTGGTATCTTGTGGTAGAGTGTGCACAAGATGGGGTTTAATTTGGTTAAGCTCCCTGGGGTTAAAAATGATAGCATAAAGGAACTCATAAGGGTCTTGCATGGGTGTGAATTATTTTTCACCATTTTCCCCTTGGAAAAAGGGAAAAGAGGTGAAAAATTGGCACCTTAGCAATATGGTGCCACTTGGTGAGATCTAGTGCAATGTGGAAGAGTGGGAGTAGCCAAATAATCCCCATGTAGAGCTAAGGAAGGTCATATGAGGAACCGAGAGAGGTGATTTTAATGGGAGCCAATTTTTTCCCCTTAGGAAAGTAATAAGAGGGAAAAGGGTAAGTGCACCAAGTTGGGGGACAATTAAGTGGACATCAAATCCTGAATTTTACATTAAAAACAGCAAAACATCAAATTTAGTCTTCCACGGACTTGAACCATGCCGAAAAGTAAAAACTATGTCATAAAAATGGTACCACCTGCATAGGGGAGACTATTAGCTTTGTAGAAATACTGATTTTAAAGTGAATAGAAGAGGATAAATATCATTTTATTATTTTTACTAATAGTAGGTCTTTAAGACACTTTTTCCGTGAATGTTTATGTCTACGTTTAAGATGCAAAATTTGTTTCACTTATCGAATGTGATAAAACTTATACCATCCCAACCATAGTGAAATTATATACATGTTCAAAAAAAAAAATTATTTGATTTCAATATTTTTGATGAAGTTATGAGGCAAACGGAAAGTGCTTTGTTTTCTTTATGTTTTCATACCACTTTCACGGAAAAAATCATAAAAATAAAATATTACTCAAAAAATACAAAATAAAATCCATCCCAAGATAGATAGTGGCATATAACTTCTCACCAAAGGAAATATATATATATATATATATGACTATAATCTTATCGGCGTTTTAAAAAAAAAACCAAGTCATTGAATTTTGAGTGTTTAATATAGAAAATCTTGTCCATTTTTTTACAAAAATAGTATTTTAGAAACTAGATTCGGATGCTACGATTCATATTAATATAATTTTGTCTAATTTTGAGTATATGTATTGCTAATAATCCCTACAAGTTGATATTATGTTGTTATTTGCAATATGATGTCCACGGATGACCCTATATTTGTCCATCAACTTCTGCACTTACCCAAAACAAATGGGTGAAAGAAGTGAAAAATTGACATGTGGCACTTGTGACTAAGTATGGGATCAACATACCTTATACTAGAGGAAACTTGAAAATAACATTCCCAGATTTTGGAGAGGTATTGTTAGCTGAAATTGTATATGATTTGGACTATAAGGAACCTTCAAATATAAATGGAATAGGTTTTGGAACCTAATCCTTCTTGAAACTCAAAAAATGGATTTGTTTTGATCAAAGCACAATGAGGTGTGTCTATAGAAATTGAGATGGATTGAGATATTATTAAGTATTACGTAAAATATTATTCTTCCACCATGAAGATGAATATATAATATTTCCAATTCCTATTTTATTTCCTCCTAAATCCTTACGGAACTCTTGGACTCATCCAACGAAGTTCATCTTTATATCTAGACCATTAATTCCTTACACATGAAAAACCCACTTTTGTACAATCTATCCATAAACCTCCAAATCTCTCCTAAATATTCTTAAATCACTTACAAACCTTCTTGTCTCTCCAATATCACCTCTAGATGATTATAATATTTTTAATCCTTACTCGTGGATGCACTATTGCCTTGAAATGGCTAAAATTGTCCTTTCTTGCCCTATTGAAGAACTAGCCTTAAATTGCACTTTGTTAAATGGAAGAGTTGATCTTGTCACATTATTTAAAACCAATGCACAAGATTTTTTAAAATATTAGGAATAATATAAGGTTGGTATGATCATGAGACGAAATAAAAAATGACCAAGAGAAGGGTTCGGGGATATTTTGAAGCAAATTTTGCATTATGGGCTTACAAAAATGCATGAAAATATTTGGATCGACACGGGGAAATTGGAATATAAAGGTAAATAGATAACCTTATCACTCTTGGGTGAGTAGACCAGCTCCTTATCCATTGGGCTAGTAGATTCAATATCTTAACTACTAACACAACAAGCCACAAAAACAAGAACAACCAAAACGAACACACAATAAAAAGGAAAACACAAAAAATAAAGATAATCACACCAAAAATGAAGAGAAACATCCTAAATTATCTATGTACATGTGGGGGATAGCCCACTCTCAGTGAATCACCAATTCATATGAAGTGTTTAACCATATATGGGTATCATTGAATGTGTTTCTTCGTAAATCCATTGAAAGACTCACTAAAATATGATCCTTTTCTAAATTTATTAAGAAATATCAGATGAATTTTATTGCAATTGATGACCCACCTAGTCATTTCATTGCCTTTGTTTCTTTTTAACCTTCTTTCCATCTTTTCATTGATTCTCAAGTTCATTCCAACTATCGATTCTCCTTTGTTGTTGTGAAGATGAGTCTTGATCATACTCGACTTGTCTTTTTCAAACTGAGGCCTATGAAATTTGATAGGAATTTTTTCTTCATTTTTCATCTGATTCATGACCATTTTCTTCATAAGTTAATTCTCGGAAGATGTTTTGTAAGCTTCAACATTATCACTAGCCTCTTGATGTTCCATGTTTCTCAATTGGTCCAAGCAATATTCTTTCATGTACTCTATATCTTTCTTAACATGCTACCCTATATAGTGTGGCATGTATATTACTTCATTCTCTTGGAAATATAATGAGCTCAAGGTTGTGAATGCAACATAGAAACCATCATCTTCTTCATCTTGTCCATCTTGAGCTTCAAAATCCATTTTCATGGTGAAATCCCCTTTTCCTTGAGTGGAGTTGACCTTGAAAGATGCAAGCATGTTATTATCCATACATTCCTTATCAAAATAAGACTTGGGATCAAGAACCATTCCATATATCCATTTTTCATTGATAATGTTTCTATCTTCATGAAAGGGGAATGAGCACAAAATTGGAGCTGAAATATTTATATCATCATTTTCCCAATCTCAACCACCAAGAACTAGGAAGTCCATTTCTACAATGAAATCATCATCTTCTTGAATGGATTTAAATTCAAAGGGATGAAACATCTTTTCATTATTGCATCCCTTGTCATTCTCTTCTAATGATAAGGAGAAGTATTTATATTCATAAACATACTCATTGAATGGAACTTCATACCAAACGTTGAGAACATGGTTTGAAATATTGAACTCACTTGACAAGAATTTTCTTGGTATCACTCCTTGATTTGCACTAATCATTAATTTAATATTTCTTTATTTTAGGTCAAGACTCACATTATCATCATCAACATCCAAAGTGGAGAAAATGCATTCATGATTTCATCTAGTGGAAAGTGCATGCTTTCAAATTCTAATTCCATTAAGTTTCCATGATGCCTTTAGACTAACTCTGTGACACTTAGATACTCTTTCATCAACATGGGAAGTTCAACATCTTCTTTGAAGCTATGTAAAATTTGTAAGACCTTGTGTCTTAAAATAAGATATCCACCATCAAGTCATCAAGCCTTTGAAAGGTGTACTGCATTTTCTTGATGGGAAGATTTTTCTTTATTTTACCATTGACTGGAATGATGGCATGCAACCAATCCATCTTTATATCTTCATCAAAATCTTGACAGAAGCTTCTGCTCAACAAAATACCATATGAGGTTGGCATGTCCACTACAATAATTCTCATTGTGATCTTCTTGTTAGGAAAATATGAAAATCTACATGAGAATTCATGACTTGGCCTACCAGAGGTACTTATTTTATTTCCATGGAGTAACAATGGCCAATGGTAGGAGAGAGAGAGACTGAGATATTTAAAAAATTTAGCAATCATGATGTTGTCGGAAGTGCCAAAGTCAATGATGTAATTATTTAGTTTGTACACATTGACCAACAAGTCTATATATAAATGCTTTATCTTTCCAGAGGTAGAGGATGTGAAATCAAGATAGTTATGAGGAGTGGTATGATGGGTAGAAGGTAGTTCTTTGGTGGTGATATTTTTGGAACACCAAATTTACCTACTTCCTTTGATAAAATGCACAAGTATATCAAATGTCTTGGGATAGGTTTTTAAGTATTTGAATCAAAAATTTGAATTTTGGTTTTCTTACAATGATTAACTATGTCAAAAGGTGGAGAATGTGTACTTTAAGGACTATGGAAGACTTATCAAGGGTAATATTTTCATTTTTATGTTCAAAGAAAGTTAGTTTGTCAACATAATTTAAATGAATATTTCTGAAGAGGTATAAGTAGTCTTGACTAAGGTAGTCTCATCCTTCTTCTTGATTGATCCTGTGGAATCGATTGTGAGGATCCTTCTTTTATTATTATTTTTCTTAGAGTTTCCATTTGAGGATTCAATTTTTACCATGGGAATCAAAATAAGTTCCTTATTTCTCCATTTTTGATTGAGTGAACACTACATAGGAGTAGTTATTTATAGGTTCCTCAAACTCCTCATCCAAAGTGTGAATTCAAAATATATAATTTTAGCAAATTCTTCTTCTTCTTCCACTTAAATTTCTAATTCAATAATTTCTTCTCATTTCTCTTCATTGGTCTGTCATGTTGCATACACTGGTGGAGATTCCAAGGAGATCCTTCTGGTGCTCCTACAATTTGATTTTTGTTCGATTTTTGTTTGATGCATATTGATAAATTTCCTTTTCAATAGTTTCAAATCATTTTCCAACTTCTACAATAATGGATTGATTATTTCATATTTGGAAGCTAGGATTTGTCCTTCATGAAGGATTCTTGATCTTTCATTACATGATTAGGTCATCTTCCACTCCAATGGAAAGTTCTTGAGCATTGTCCAAATTGTTTGGTTTAACTCTACATAGTATGAAACTAATTTTGTGCATTCAAGCATTAATGAATATGTTCTTCAGACTATGTAAAGTCGGACAAGAAATAAATGGAATGTTGTTGATCAACTTATTGAATTTTTCCACAAAATATCTCATGAACTCTTGCAATTATTTATCCATCTCAGTAAGTTGAGCAAGGATGGCATGAGAATATTTGGAAGTATTGAATCTTTCTTCGAACTTCTTTTTTAAATCATCCCAATCAATAATTTATTGTGATGGAAAGTAGTAGAACCAGTCTACAACAACATCTTGTAATGTTTCCATGAACAAAACTTATGACAATATCTTTGTGTTTCACTCCAAGGATTCCATAGCTATGATGAAGGATGTGATATGATAATCAAGATGTTACTTTCCATCTCCAAAGAATTTTGGAAAGATCTTTCGTGATCCTTTTGGAAGTTCATGAAATGGTGGAGTTAAATCTAATGAACCAATATTTTCTCACCATGATAGTGTTATAACCATTATTTCTTATTCTTATTCTTTTGGTTCTTCTTCTCTTTATCCTTAAGGAAGGATGAGGAATAGTGCTTCAAACATTTTTTCTTTAGTATGACCTTCAAGATGATTTTTAGGAACTTGTCTTCTTACTAGGTAGAAGGGGAAGTCTAAAATCAGCTCTTTGTTTCTCCTTGAATGATGGATCAACAATGCCACCTGCATGATCATCTTGGGTGTACCTTATTTTTACTAGTTTGTCTTGGAGTGCTTAGAAAGTAATGAAACTAGAAAAGCACATATTTTTAGTAGGATTGCAACAAGGCTTTTGAACATTCAAATAGATTTTTCTGTATTGTCATATTTTCATATATTTAATTTTTATGGATTTTTAAAAATATGATTTTTTTATATTTTCACCAATAGTGTAGGGATAATCCCCTCCTTCTTATGTATGGGGAGGCTCCCATTATTTAATGTAGACTACCTAAAAGTTATGGGGTGGCCAATATGTTGGGGATCACAAAGGAACACTCCAATGAACCTATGTAATATGATTGTATAGAGTGCAAGGGAGGAATTTATAGTGAAAGTAGGTAAAAGGGAGTTAGAGAAATAAGAGAGAGAAAGAGGGTTGTTGTTATGAGTAGGCACTCAAATAATTCACATACAATAACTAGAGTAAGTCCACATACAATTAGAATAACACAACAATGAAAAATGACAAGAAAAAACAAACCATAGAGACAAAATTCCATTGATTCCTTTACTAAAGGCGTAAAAACTTTCTTGGTTTTACAAGATTATCATATATGCAAAGTTGGAAAGAGATAGTAGAGGAACATAAGACAAAAATAGAAGAATTACAACCTTTATTGTTTGGTGTAGGATTGGTAATCTCAACAACATACATTCAATCAATAATTACCAACCCTTTGGGAACTGATAGTCCATTCCAATCTATAACATTACAATCTTTCCTTTCATCTACCCTCTACATGACTCTTCACCTATCCTCCTCACTTGTGACCTTTCATATTCCTAGGAAGTGAGTCTTTTTCTTATTATTGGAAAAATTACTCTTACCATGTTTAGATAAGGGTCACATAAATGAATAGGAATAAGTAGAAAAATGTAAATTCTTAATTGAAAATTATAATATGGAAACAGAGAGAGGGGATAAAGAGAAGGGATTGATTCATCTAATGAAGAGAATATTTTCTAATGAAGAACTTGCTAGTTTGAGTCATTGTAATCACAATTTTCTCCCTCTAAAAAGAACATGAACACTCTAGACTACTACATGAGTGTTAGAAATGCTATTGTGAAGCATTACAATGTGATCCTGAGATGACTGCGGGCATCACTCATGATGGTTCCTTTTTTATCTCACAATGAGATTAAGGATCACTTTATTACTCCTTAGGATTTCACAAATGGATCTAATGATCATGATAGACAAATCTATGATACTAAAACTTCTTGATGTTTATCCTTCTCTTAATGAGACAAGTCTTCATCATGTGGGTGAAATAATTACCCTTGAGTGAAATCCTTGAGAAGTGGGCACCGGTTGGAATGGAATGAGATGATAGTAATGTATGTCCTTATTAATATAGGCTCACAGTATAATACATTAAGTGAGTGTTTAATAACATTGCAAAGTGGGTGGAAGAAGATGAAATAAAGATGATTTCCCATTCTTGTACACACAATTCTTTGAATGAATATCATTTCCTTATTACCTTTCTTGGATCAAAAATTTGTTTATACACCTCTTGTTCACATGTTATTCATGGGAAGGTTTTCTCCATTGAGAAATATACACTTGGATGATCTTGAAGAGAAGGAGGTTGTAATGAATCCATCTTATATGAGTCAAGATGCTTTATGGTATTTATAATGAATCTTACCATCTTATGAATCCTCCGGGAAGATGGAACCATTGTGCGCTATATTTTCATTATCTTCCTTTTCAAAGATTCTTGTTCAATGGATCTTAGTTATTATTGTAATGTGTTATCCTTGGGGGTTACCACACTAATATATGTTTGATTGAGTGTTTAAGAACACTATGACATCAAATTAAATTGGGATGATTTCTTTTTCTTGCATTCATGATGCCACACATGAAGCTCACCTATTTAGCCTTCACTACTCTAGAGTACTTGAATGAAATTAGAATTGGGATGATTGCATACCTTCATGCTCAAATGATTCCAATGAGAAAGGAGGATCTTGTGATTATTCACATATGATGGCTTGAGTACTCAGATGGCTTGACTATCTCACCTTGACCTACTTCTCAGAGATGATGAAGGATTTAGGACACGACATTTCTAGGATTTCCTGAAGATTTTATCATTTCAATTATGATCATGATGACATCATTTGATGAATTTTAGTTCCACTATGTATCTTGAAACTTCAAGTTCTTTATCCAATTTCACAATGTTCTTGACTTGCACTTACTACACCCTGATGTGCTATGTCTCGCTCCTTGACACAATTGTGATTAGAATGATGCTTTAGGATCCTTGTGGAGAGTCAATTTTTGTTTGAGTTTTTAGACAACTTTAAAACCTTGTGAGGATGGTTTAAAGAATATATATGAGATAAAATGGATCCAACAACAACTTTCTGTATTGAAAATGGAAAATTTCTATTTATGGCGGGAGGTAGCAAGAGCTGCCATTTTGGGAATTTTTTCCTTTTTCTCAAATTTTGTCTTCTAAATCTCCTAAAATGCATAAATAACCTCCACCGATGATACTCTACCATTTTTAGGAAGTTTATATTTTTAGCAAGTTGTTTTTTCAAAACCTATTATTTTGGAAAAATTACTTGCTTTACCTTATTTGTTATTTTTGCACCATTTCTTAATTTTATGAGTGATTGGAGCTTGATGTTTTAAGAGACTTACTATTTTTAGTAGGTGACTATATATATAAATTTCTATTTTTTGTGAATGGTCAAACAGACGTGGGTTCATAAATAAAACACCATTGTTGGATTCATCTTTGTATTAGGATCTTGTTCTCCTATTTTTGTTGTGTTTCTTCCACTGGAACTCTTGTACATAAAAAAACTTTTGGACAAAGGGTTAAAAAATTTCTGATGTGTGATGGCAGCCATTAATGAAGGCTTGAATCTTGTGTTTCCCAAAATAACCCTTGGTTATTTTGACAACTTATACTTTCATTCTTGTTATGGCATAAGGTTCACATCTATCGCTAATTTTATTGCTTGGTGTATTTGCATGTTTGCGCATTTTTTTACATGTGCTCCCATGAATTTTCCATTATTCTTTCCCTTCCTTCTCTTTCCTCCATGTATTATTCGTGCATCCTCGCATTCCTCTTTTTATCTATAATTCCTTCCCTTTTTCCCTCGCATGCATTTCTTCATGCATCCGCTCTTTTATCCGAGCCTTTTGTACTCCATCATGCACACCCACTGATTTTCCTTACATTTTTCCAAGTCCCGACATGCTTCTTGCACACACTTTATTTTTCTTCCCTAACTCTCGCCATAACCTAGCATGCATTGTTCGTACTATAGAAAAATTCTTTGTAAAAAGAACCATATGGGATTTGTAAACATCATCCTATTTGAGTTTATTGAAACCAAAGGAATAATTATGTTGTATAGAAATTTATTGTTTTATAAAAAATACATAAGATCGTTTAATCATCCATATATGTAGTAATCTAGGAGTAACTTGATATATTTCTATTACATTATTTCTATAGACATGCCAACCTAAAATCAACCTATATGACTGTAGGATTGTAATTACATTCATATTAAAATGTGACTTTGACATATATCCCCACTAAATATTAAGGGGGGTGTTGAATAAAGTAATATTTGTAAGGACACACTTCATGAGGCCTATGAAAAAAAACTCGCATCAAAGTAATAATTTTATTATAGACTCATAAATATATAATTTTATACGTTGTAAAGTTGTATGAATCAAATTACTTGAATGAAAGTTTTAAAGATTGAATTGGTTCAACGAAAATATTGCATCTAGTGCAACCAACTCTTAAATAGGGTGGTATACTTCTAGATATTTATCATTATTGATATATTTTTGTTGTGTATTCAATTTATTTATTTATTTGTTATTAATAACATACATGGAAGTTTTGTAAGCTAGACTAGCCTATAATTGTCAAGTAATAGTTTCTCATTATTATTATTAATATAATTTGGGAAGTATATGCCTAAGGAAGGGTTGGTGGAAGGAAACACAGTTTTTAACTTCTTTTCCAATAAAATTGAAGCTCTCGAGGATACAGTTAGTCAGGTTAAATCTCATAATCAAATTTTTTGTGGGGATTGCAGAGGATGAATGTCGAGTTGAAAGTTTTAGAAAATAGGGTAGAGACCCTCCAGGGGATGGTTGCTGAGGATAAAGGTAAGAAGAGGCAGTTGGATATCAGTTCTTCAGATGAGGAATATTTCCAAGTGGATGGTGTTGGTCCAAGCTCGAGGACTAGGGAAAAGTGTGTTTAAGGCCAGGTTATAGACTTTTTGTTGACTAGTGTCGTGTTTTGTTGTTTTTTTTTTTTATGTGGGCTCTATTTGGGTTAATATATTTTTGACTCGAGCCATTTTTTTGGGGTTTTTTTGATAGATAATTTTTGTTTCAGTGGATCTTTATTATAATATATCTTATGTAATAGGCCCTTGGATCCTTTTTTCCAATTATTATCCATCAAAAAAATTGGGAAGTGCATTTTATAGTGTGTTTTTACCGTAAATGTTTTTCCCCACTCAAATCCTATATGCGTGTTCTTTGTTAGTTACAATCTATATTTATTTAAATTTATGTAATTAACTAATTTTTTGTATAATTGAAACCCATCATGATAACTCGATAAGATATTGACATATGATAAATGAAAAGATGAATAATCTTGAGAAGATAACCAACAAAAAATATATTGGTTGTACAAGATGTACAAATATTTAATATATGTAGAATAATACCCTTAAGGTAAGGCAACACCATACAATGCTACTTAAGGAAGGAGTAACTCCACAATCTCCCAAGATGGGAATCCAATTTGAGGGGGACACCTCCAATATACCTCTACCAAGTAGAAGACTCAATACATACATCATATGACATATCTCATAATGATATTCATATCCTTTATATAGGCATACATTACTCTTAATGTATGGGTAACACCTAATCCCAATGTGGGCCGACTCATTACCCAATATATCTAATTCCTATGTGACCCCATATATTATAAATATATAACTAACTAAGGGGAATGTGTGCCACATGTTGGAATATCCATCAACCCACATATATTATAATATCATATCCCAAAGTACATAACATTCCCTACGTCCTTGGCATATTTTGTCCCCAAAACATGAGAAGAAGCCATATAGTGAGTGTGTTTCAAATCATTACACACTTGTCACCATGCTCAATCATCTAACCACCCATATGAGATATTAGTGGGTGATACATATGTAAAACTAGTTCCATAATCCATTTTTATACTCTAATTCCATCCATGTCCATATTTTTTCCTCCTCGACATCCATGCATATCCATAATAATTATTCTTGTGATTCCATGTCATATAGTTGTTACTCAATTGATGTCATGCATAACCATAGTGATTTCTCCACCAATTCCTTTAATATCCACATATATTTTTTCCCTCATGTTTCCTAACATGTCTCCATTATTGTTTCCTTCCATGATGATGTGGGTGTCTATAAGGTGCAACTTTAGTATCCTTAACCTTATCAATCTTTTCCTCACCTTTATTTTCCTCTTCCACCTTGTTGTTTGTTATTTCTTTTTTCTCTTGAGTATATTAATTATTTCCATTATGTTATTCATATTATCCTTCTGAATCATCCATATTCCCTTCTTCGTCATCTTCAAATTCATCCTCATGCTCTATCTTGAAACTTTTTTCATTCTTAGGTGTGATATCCTACAAGGTAACTTTCTTTCTCTTATACCTTATCTTCATTAATTTATTTTACACATTAATATTGATTGTTACCAAGGTCTCTAACAAAGGATGTATAAGAGCAAATATAGATCATGCATGTCTAAAAATAAAAATTGAATGAAAAATATATTTATCCATAGAGATCTTTAAATCTTCAAAGACTTGAATTGTCTTACCATCCACATGATCTTCCTTGATATTATTTTCTTAAACATGTAAATGTTAAGCTACATCCATATTGATGAAGTTATATTTGCTTCTAGGTTTTATGGAAATAATTACCGTTTTCCTTTGAATGCACACTTCAAATTGAAATATTGAAGCTTCCTCGCTTAGAGATGCACTATCTAAAATATTATATTGATCCACATTGTCTCCTAAATCATGTATAGCCTCTTCAACATCAAAATTTTCTTCTCAAGTATACTACTACTTCTTATTCCTCACTATTATCCTTACATTCTTCCTCCTCTTCTTCTTTTGTGTCTCATCTATCCATGAGAACTTATTCCAGTTCCTCCCAAAAAACAATTAGACCTTTCTTTTTCTAACATAGAAAACCAAATCGTGTAGGGGCACTAATCCAAAATTTAAACCTCGAAATATCTAATGATGGAAAAATATATCCTTAAAACATCTCCACCATTATCTAAAGATCAATCGCCCAATCTCCACACAAAAACTAGGATTTTAAGTATATATCCTTTTGATTAAAAACTTGTCCTACCCTTTTGCTAGAGTTCAACCAAAAATAAGAAAATATATAACATGAACCCCAATTACATTTTTCATAAATATCTGAAAATGTAAAAACAATATAAAAATTCCTAATATTCTAGCCTATGGAGAAAATTTGTGAAAAACATAAACCCGCAATAACTATCAAAAATATATTTAAAACTTATGAATTATTTAGAGTTTCACCATGAATAGAATTAAACGAAACCCAAAACAATTCAATAATTAATTCACCATAGTTAGAAATATATAAATGAAGCATGAAAATTAGGGTTTCAACCATAAAATTGACATATCTTTTGCAAAATTGCTCAAAAAATCAGAAATTTGGAAGGAACATTATTTGAATTATTTCTCCACTTCACACAAAAATAATATGAAAAATTCATAAAATATCTCAACATATAGGTGAATCACTAAATTTAGGGTTTCATCCCACAAATTTCCCAGATCAATGCTATGATACCACTTGATAAGATATTTGCATATGATAAATGGACAAGCTATATAATATATAAAAGATAACACAACACAAGAAATATTAGTGGCTCAAGATTCTCAAATATTTAATAAATGTATAATAATACCCATAAGGTAGGAAACACCATATAATGCTCCTTAAGGAAGGAGTAACTCCAAAATCTCCCAAGAAGGGAATCCACTTTGAGGGGAACACCTCTAATGTACCTCTATCAAGTAGAAGACTCAACACATACATCACATGACATATCTCATAATGGACGTAACAATTTAGTTAATTATTAAAATTTAAGTAAATACAAATACTCATCTCCTTTATATAGTCATGCATTACTCTTAAAGAATGGGTAACACCTAATACCAATGTCACTAATTCATATGTGATCTCATGTATTATAAACATATAACTAACTAAAGGGAATGTATGCCACATTTTGGCATCTCCATCAACCTATATACATTATAATATCATATCCTAAGGTATATAATTAATATCAAAGTATTTGATTAAACATTTTAAAGAGTGAATTGGTTCAACGAAAATATTGTATTTAGTGCACCCAACCTTTAAATAAGGTGATATCCTTCTAGATATTGATCATTTATTATTATATATTTTTTGTGTATTCAATATAATGATATAATTGTTATGAATAAATGATAGGAAACTTTGTAAGCTCCGGGCCTATGATTGTCAAGTAATTGTTTCTCATTATTATTATTAATAAAATATGGGAATTGCATTTTATAGTGGGTTTTTACTTGTAATAAATTTTTCCATACTCAAATATTATATGTATGTTTTATGTTATTTACAATCTATATTTACTTAAATTTTTATAATTAACTAAATTGTTGTATAATTGAAACCTATCATGATAACTCATTATCTTATAATCCTAATAACTAACTCAATTTTATAACTCATCCTAATTTTTGATAAGATAATAATTGTAGTAGCATTATCCCTAAAATTATCCAACATAAAGGGTAATACATCCGTATATACATTTAAAATAGAATATTTGTTTTCGAAAATTTATTAGAAGATGTCAATTATAACATTAATTACTAAATAATAATTTGAATACATATTATTCATTACTTTTAAACAATGCATAAGTCCTTTGATATATCTAAATCCACTTATAATTAACTTAGGGGAAAGTACAATGTGATAATGGGTAAAGATGAGACATATTACAATCTCTTCAACCAATGCTCAACCACAACATTTATTAAGTATTGGGGTATTATTTTGAGGAATGGATTTATTTATTGTTTATTAACTATTATATCTTAGATAGATGTGTATTTTTTCTATTTTAAGTCTTTCTTGCTCTTCACAATAGGAAATAATGTGTCTATGTGATATATTTTTCCTTTATAAAATAGTATATTAATAATTGTTAAAAATAAATTTTACTTAAGAATTGTTGTTATCCAAAGACATAATACTTAACTAAACTTTATCATTTCTCAGCCATCAAATTAGTTTAGTTTAAATAGTCCATGATATTTTTTAAAATCTAAATTTTCTACCACTAATTAAATTTCATTATTTGGTGTTCGGGATATGGATGTGTTGTGGGGATCTCAAAATCCCTTAGGTAGGTCAACCGCATCACTTTGTATTCTTCATCTAGATCTACACACAATAAGGACTTGAACTTAGTTTCTCTCTAGGTCAAGTTAGTGGCATATTTAGGATAGGTAGTAGCTTCCAATGGCTCAGGATACCTTGGCACATCCGGTTTACTTAGGTCAACCGAGTATGCCCATTTACCCTAATTTATTGTGAGCATCTTCCTATAATAAATTATGTTTCTAACCAGGGCTAGGGTTAAACTTGGGACAAGTGGACTGACGGTAATCAATAAAGACCATTCTTGATAACAGAGGAGTGAGGTAAAGGATGTATTCGAAATGATGAGTATGCCATCTAGGAATAGTGACATAAACAGTATGTTGAAAATATTTGGCCAAAGTATTGCAAGTTGCTAGTTGCGTTGTCCTATGTCACCTAGTTTAAAGAAACATGATATCAGATGAATATTGGTAACAAATATTCATATATGTTCTTTAAACAAATCACTCAGTACCTGATTTAGGGTAGGAAAACCAAGTATACGATAAGTATTCAATACTTAAAGTTAACATAAATAGATCGGTAGATTACCGAGTTATGAAATAAATAGATTGGTAGATTACCGAGTTATGAAATGAATAGATCAGTGGATCACTGAGTCATTTACAGCTACATATGGTTATCTGTTTGAGATTGATTGGCATGGAATGTTTGTTCTAAATAATGCTTTATTTAGAATAGAGAACATTATGTAAAAAAAAAAAAATTCCCTTGTTTCTAAAGTCTTAAAATGGGAATGTTACTGAGGTTCTTACATTCGATCTCATAAATGTGGAATGTACTAGACCTGACTTGTGCATGATTCTATGTCCATTTCACCCTTCAATATTATATTTCCTCTTTCATTTATATTTTTATAAGTATGGAGTATGGGAGAAAAATATAGACTATGAGGGGTCGCTTTATTTTTGTGTAAAGTGAAATGTGGTAGGTCATTATGTTGTGGGTTACATGGCTTTGATGCACACATGGATGAAGAATGTATCTCCTCCTCCTTTGGATCAAAACGTGGGGGAGCTGAGAGGGTATAATAATTTTTAAATTTACTAAATGTTATACCTACATTTTGGGACCAGCCAGATCATAATAATGGTAATGGCTCGGGCTTGGGGCTTTACGTGTGTGTCTATGTGGTGGGGGTTTGAATGACCAAGTGCAACAAGAGGATAGGACTTTAGTGGTAAAAAAAATGTGGGGTAGGGGTTTCCATGGGCTTAGATGAATATCCTTTGGCTAATATTCTCATGTCCATGGCCATTCTATCAGTATAGATTCCTTCCCTTTCCTTCTGCGGCTCATTGTTATGATGCTAAGGGAGAGATTTAATCTCTTCAAGGGATAATTTGATGCTCAAATCAGATTAGGATGAGATGAAATTGTAATTAGTTAAAATGAAATAGGGTTATATGAAGGATAATATAGAGGATAGGGAAAGTATGGAATCAAACAATGAGGCTCCATGTGTTGAGGAGGGAATATCAAAGTTATGCTAGACTTGGAAAAAAATATGATGACCTAGAAAATACACTATTCGTTGATCCTAGGAACATATTATCTAAAATACCCCCACAGATATTTTGACATACAAAAATAATTTTGGACTAAGGTCCCCTTTTAGGCCTTAGCAGGACTTTTGTGTATTTGTAATTTTGCATGTCAAAAATTGCAAAATGGCCTCCAATCCTCGACAACATCCCTTATCGGTCTCGAAAGTTATCTCCCACATTAAATATTCACGAGTGTTTGCAAAAGTGTAAATTTCCTTTGAAACACCATCACCCATGACACCACATGGCATCTCATTAGAATTAGGAGCTAGAATGTTGGGAAGCATTACAACATGCAAAACATAAATCTATATTTCCCCCTCCAAGTTTTGATGGTCTCCTCATCACAAGCCTTTTGGATTTTCTTGCATCATAGCATATCTATACGACGACATGAAATTTACAAACCATTCCCCAATCCTCGAAACTACGGTCAAAGGGTCTAATCTCGTAGCCAATCATTGTTTGGCATGTGGGGGGTTAAGGTAGGTTAGCAAGTAGTTAGACACCGGTTTGAGAAGGACACATGGGTGATGCACACATAGGGAAATGTAATCCTCATAGAACATCAATGACTACCATATGTCACTAGAAACTTTGTCTCATTCCTCTTGAGCTGCAAACTTTCAAATTGTCATATCTTGCAATTCAGAGCTCCAAATCACGCAAAATCAATCTAATTGGAAAGGTCTCATTAAACCCTTAAATATGGAATCATCATAATCAGATTTTGGTGATTTTTTAAAGGTGAAATTTAGTAAAAATAATTTAGGAATTTAATGATGAAGTTACTGGTTGGCTCAACCACCCGAATTGAAGAAGCATGGTTCTCTTTCCTTCTCCTACAAGTGAAGTAACGCGGAGGAACGGTCTTGTAGGTATGTCAAACATTTTTATTCAGAGTTTTAATGTGATTTTTGGTGGTTGGAGCTTGTAATTGGGGTTTCCCTCTCTTTTCCCTCCTCTCTCTCTTAGTTCTTCTATATATTGTAGAATTACACCCATTTGTAAAATTTGGATTTTGTTTGCATATATTATTTGTGAATCATATTCGAGTGTTTTTCCTTTTCTCTATGGTCCTATTTTGTTTAGTTTTGATATCAATGCAAGTGTGGTTATATCCTTGTAAATGCTCTTTATTTATTGTGGAAACTCTTACCTCTTACATATATTCATTTTTTCAATCTTCTACCTCAATAATATGCATGTTTTACAATTTGTTTGTGGTTTCATTTTTGTGTTTAAGAGTAGGAATCAATCCATTCCCTTTTGGTGCATCCCCTCCCTTTTATTTTCAATTCTTTTCATTCTCTTAACTTTGTCTCATTTGAAGTTTTATCTTACTTTTAGATAATTTATGATAGAGGTTGGTTCAGGATATGTCGTAGAAAATTGGAATGAAGGGCACCATCCCTTTCCTATGGATAAATATAATGATTAATCCACATATTCATGATCTACAAAAGTTTCACTAGATTGCTAAAACCCAGTTTTAGAAAGGGTACAAATCTTAGTGACATGATAGTTTTGACACACACTGGTGGAACTAGTATTGAAATCTTATATTTCATCTTCAATGAATTTGATGCATGTTTAGTCATTTATAGAATTTAGAGGCTTGTTTCAACACATCTAGCGATTCCTTGCTAGGTTTTGTGGTTTAAGTGGTCCAATATCCTTCATTTTTCATGAGAAGAGTGCAAACAAAGAAAAGTGTTACAACAAGTGAACCTTTTGAATATTTTCAGTTATCACCAAGGAGAAGAAGAAGAGGTAGAACAATTTAGAAATCACTGCTCCTCCTAGAATAACCCTTCATACTCCTCCTGGTAGGACCTTATCACTCTCCTCTAGGTACCTATGTCATTAATTACTCATCAAAATAACTTACCTTTTGTTATTTTTAATGCTTTTATTCCCTTATATATAAATTTGAGTCGTTTTTACCCCAACCAAAGCTAGTAGTGTTGGCACTTCATTCAAACAGAACTGAATGATCACCCGAAGTGCACGCAACCACCAAATCCCTCCTTTGTTATGCCTATTAGAAGGTTAGTATGGTTTTTCCATTAATATATTCATTCATGCATAACAATTAACGTAGAAATTTGGAAACACATATAATAAGGAAACACTTAATCCATGTAAACAAAAACTAATATCAATTACATTATAAAATCGCCATGATCAAATCTTTGAACTACCATTATCCAATGATAATTATCCATTAGAAATTTTAAGAAATTACAGAACATGAACTTTGATACTCATTCATTACAATAGTGTGCGTAACCATGCACACGACCATCAACCCCTAGGTCCGTATTAAAACAACATAACTCTACTACAACATACATGGTTTGCACTCTCTCTAGCTCTCCTAAACAATTAAATAAATCAGATAATTATAGGGGTGGGGACTGACCCTTCACCACCCATGTGATTTCCTAAAAATAAACACGCTTTAAAAAAACAACTTATATGGTTTACATTGCATGCTAATAATAGATTATCTTAAATATGAGGATTTCTTTAGTCCCATTATTAGCCTTCTCCATGTATGTGCTTTATACTTAATCTACATGTGCTTTTTCTACAAATATCCCTTACTTGGCCGAAAAGTCGTCATGATTTTATTTTTTTCTTGTTCGGCACTCAAGCTCTACTTTTCCTATTTTTAAAGTGTGCTATGAAAAATGGATAAGTCCTTATTCCTTCTATACTGTGTGTGTGCACAACCACCGTGTGCCAACTTTTATCTCAATTGCATGTACCCTTTATTGCTAACCTTTTCCTCTACATGTGTGTGTTACTATGTGTTGACTCTGTGTTGTTCCAATACTTAACAAATTCCCCGACCAACATTACCCCACACTAGGTATGTTGTCTATCCTTGGCAACACCAAATAAAATAATATCCCACTAAAAATGCATGACTCAATATTATCTCCAATGAATGAACATATTTAAATAATATGGCTTGCACCAAAAAATCAAAGAATAAAAATTCATGACTTTTTAGGTGGAAGGAGTCTTATAAATTCCTTATCTAAAATCTTCTCTTACTCCCTCCATCCTTCCACCTCTTTTTTTTCCTTAAGCGGTGTGACATCGACCATATCGGGGACATCTATAGGAATCAACTCATCAATCTTCCACTTAATCTCCACGATTAATTTTTCCATTGTTTCACTATATCATCCAACATATCCATTATGTATGTGACCTTGGGAAAATGTTCCTTCAATCTATCCTTGAGCGCAACCTTTAGAACTGATATAAAATCCTTCTTCTATTCTACTTCAGCCAACATATTTTCCCACTTGGTCCTGTTATTTTCATCTTGGCCTGGAGTTCTTTCAACTCTATTTTTTCATTGGGCCGTAAGCACACTCACAACCTATTCAAAGTCTTGAAAGTTATCAAACACAAATTCTACCCTCCGTGCAACCTCCTTATCCTCCACACCCAATGCCTTGTAATGTGTAAGATGTTCTTCTATTTTCTCCTTATCATATTTCTTTTTGCATGACAATCACCTTGGTTGAAGGCTCTATGCCATTTCTCTACTAATGTGAAATAATTCATGCTAGGTATTCTAGATAATGCAGTGTCATTTCATATTCCTCCTTGGCATTATCAACAAGGATCGGGTATGTGGTCGTGACAATGTCCACGATGCAATCTATTTTCTTATACATTACGCATGTTCTATAATTCTCCTCTCTTAACACCTTGTTCAATTACATAATTAATTCATCCTTTTCATTTATTTCCTTGTGCAACCCCTTTATGACATAATCATTTTCAAAAATTTACACTCCTACTTCTAATGACATTTTATTGAGAGCATTACATGCTTGCTCATCAATAAGTAGTTGTGCGTCGACCATGGGGAATGCCTCTCCTGGAGCCAATTTTATCTCGAGTCTATCAAAATTACTAGGTTATGATTTCAAAATCAAGTTCCTCCATATGTGACTGATATTCCCAACAAATCATTTTTCTTGTGTGCGGGAGGGAATCATTCTTATCAAATAATGACGAGCGAGAAGATATTTTGTTTCTACTATGCTCTAGTATCTCATGCACATGACCTTTTAGGATCATCAATATACTTTAGTAGAGGGTTGTACAGTGTGTTCCTTTGTTTTCTTCCATTTCCTTGAGGTCCTATTAGGACCTCCTACGTAATAAAGTTAAGCATGCCACACACTTCCCCCATACTCGTATCCTCTCATGTAGTTGTTTCCTTATCTTTCTCTTCATCCTCGTTATTATCATCATGATATAATTCAACCTCCCTATCTCCTCCTATGTTCTCTATGAAGGGATTGCCATGGCCTTTTTCCTCTTCATTCTTCCCCTGTCCCTTCTTCATCATTATTTATTGGCCATTTTTCTTCGCGCACATTGTGATCTTCCTCATCTATGTCCTCTAGAGTGTGGATTATCGAGATATATGTGGTATCTCTTCTCCCCGCTAACTTCTATGCTTCCTCAATTTCCTCAATCAAAATCACCTTGGGTTTCATCTTCACTGGGAATTCTTCTTATTTGGATTTTTTGACAAATTTTTAGTTACTCTGGATGCACTCATGCTATGGCCTAACCCCTAAGCTCTTGTTGTTTCTTTATCATTACGACTTGATCGAAGGTGAGTCCTTTTATTCCTCTTCCTCCTCTTCATCACCCTTTCCTTATTCTTCTTGATGGGAGGGTCTCCTCACGTGTCCTTTTTGTACCCACCATTTTTTTCCCTTGGGTGGTGCAGGGAGTGTGAGATATTCTAGATCAATATAGTTTCCATTGGCCATCTTGGGCTTCAAGTAAATATAAAATTTTGCTACCTCTTCATTTCCTATTACCAAAGTCATGGAGTTAATATTTATATCATCCGATATCATCATTTCTACATATGTCATCTTTCGAGGTATACATACTTCTTGTGCAATGTGTGGTGATCAAAATCCACCTTATTTGCATCAAGAACTACCTTGCTTGGTAGTAAAATCAAAAGGAGTTTACACTAAGGATATTTTTACCAGTCTTAAAATAGAATCTCCCAAGGCGAAGTGTTGATACATTGTAAACTTTTCTTTCCCTTCCAATATGAGGGAAAATACATAGGAATATGCCTCTCATGTTTTAATTCTTCACGCATTCACCTATACCATCTATCCATCCTTAAATTATAAGAATTAGTAATCCCATCGTATGTGTATTCATAAAATATCTTCGCATGGAACTTGTTCTCTATAGGATATTTATACATATTATCATTTGGTCCATCAGGTACCCCAATTTTTGACAAGAAGATCAAAAGGATAATTACTCCCTAAGTTATTTTGTCTCCTCCACATGCTTCCTTAATAATCCCTCGTAATGAAAGACTCCATGTTATAAACAATCTTATTGGCCATCTTCTCGCACAATATGGAGCCACCTCTTGTTGACTTGTGTCTATCTCTCTTGCACACCCAACTTGCAAGTAACCAAACACATAAAAATCTTAAAGCAATATTAGAGAGTTTAACAATGTCCATCACACGACATCTTATCGATACTTCAAATAAATGGCAATGGCCTACACTTGAGAATCATCCTCCAAGTTTGTCTTTATCTTTGTGCCTAAACTCTACAAACCGGTGACTCTTTTAATAAGTTATGCGGTGAGGTGCATCCTCCTTCTGTGAAAAGAATTATAATTCATGGGCTCATGACATCAAACATTAATAAAAGCACTTCGGGATTGCCAAAGTAAGGTATCTTATAGAGTTGGAGAACTCCTTCACTCTCCAATTACTTTTACCCCTTATCATTATAAATCTCTTTTCCATTAAAATTCATCTCATTCATTTTCGATATTACCTCATTTTATATTTCATGCTCATTTGTATACGAGTGATGATTTGAGTCATTGATCTTGCACTTTATTATGTTATATTCTCATTCCTACCCCATAATCATGCCCTAAGGGTACTTTGCGTATATCCAAGTATCATTCCTATGATGTGTCTTTTACCTCAATCTTCTATCCTTTACCCTTAGGTGACAAGGTGGATGCCTTTATTGGTGTTATTTTTCTAACTACACAAATTTTGACTTATAAATTATGTGCCCTAGGTTCTTGATAACCACAAAACTAAACACTTTATCACACCCTTGCTCTACACCTTCTCTGCTAATGTTTTTCCCTAACTTGAATTTTTTTACTTGTTATCTGCAAAACCTAGCTCAAAGAATGAAAACAATAACCCACTCAATACCAACTTCCACACCTTTCCCAATCTATAAAATTTCACCTAAAGGATATTCTCGACTAGGTTTGTGTGCTTTCTAATCTAGGTTTATTTTATACTCCAAGGTTCTTCACATATTTGCACAAGTTCTCAAAAATTCACACTCTTCAATTGCTCAATTTTTCACAAGGTGAGGTGAAAATGAGCTCTCTCTGGTGCACATTTTTTAGATTTCCAAATAATTATTTTAGTTATTTCTCCTCACCTACCATAGTAATGCATATTTAAATATGATTTTTTTCTTTTTCCACGCTTTACTTTGCTTTATACTACACTCAAAGCATTCGTAACCTTTTAGCATGCTAATACTTCCCGGTTTGTAGACATCCTCTCATTCACTCCCATGCAACGCAACACTTCTTCCTCTTTGCCATATACCAAGTATCCCATCCTTTTGCTTCCTACCTTTACTGAGTGCATGACTTCTTCCTCGTGCGAGTCTTTAATCGGAGTAATTTTTATTAGCACCATTATTCTAAGCACCTGTAAAAAAAATTCTTTTTCTCACGTGCACCTTTTAAACAACATCCCACCTTTTTTCCATCATGCACACATATGCACTAACTTTATCATGCACGAACAACTAGTTCATTCCACATTAAAAGTATGAGCGGTCCTCTACGCATCATATCAATAAATAGTAATTAGATTCCTATGTGTTTATCACAACAAAACAAGTAAAGAAAAAATAGTACACAAAATGGCCACCTAATCTAAATGGAAATATTACCTTATTACAATTACTAAGAATCTTCTTTATAGTATCGCTTCAACTTAATCCTATTGCGTGAATCGAGAAACTTGGGGCCATCCAACACTTACAATTGACATACATATAAATCAAGTATCTTGGTCACAATAAAGGGTCCCAACCAATGCACCTTAAACTTCCTTGGGTGGTGTGCAAACTTGGAGTCATATAGAAGAACCATCTTCCCAACAGCAAAATAATTTCTCTTAATGTGCATATCATGCCAAGACCTTTATTGTGCCTTCTCAATCTTTTGGATCCAAAGCGCAATAGCGCGTAGCTCATATAATTGCATCAATTTCTCAATGCACTCTTCCACATCCTTTTCATCTTACAAACCACCCGCACATGCACATGCAATATGCAGGATGGTTATAAAAATTCCACACCGAGTATCGCTCTGTGCCAAAAAAAAAAACAATTGAAAGGGTGTGGCCTTGTTCAGCCTTTTATACGTTGTTTTGTAATTCCAAAGTACAGATGATATTTTATCATCCCATTCCTTCTGTAGACAAAAATCACGCACTTTAGGCATTATTTATCCCGGTCTTATACTACTATTTAGAAGGTTCTCAAGTGGATAAAGTATTAATTAATCCAACCTTTTGGCCATCTTTATTTTATATTTTATTTTGTCATTCCCTAGTATCAATATAAATACATTTTGCAATGATAAATAGTTCTTTAGTATTTTCTTGTTTCAATTTTTGACGCCTCTACAACACTCAATCCATGAGATGTTATTATTGGTAAGTATTTGTACAAATTGGTCACCAACCACTTATCTTTGGAAAATTTTCTCCACTACTTTTCCTGCCAACCATAATTTTTTTGGAGGATTTCCCTTAGTACCTATTGTAATACATAATGTGACTTTAGAACTGAAAGAAATATTATCTATATTATTAACCTTTTGTAGATCTCTTATTGTGATTCCATCACATACATTGCAATGTTCTTTTCCTTGTGTAAGTATTGGATTCAATTCAGCTACTAATTCTTTGTTTAAATATTTTGTCATATTTTTAACCTCATAGAAGTGAAATTGTAGGACCAAAATCCCGATTCAATTTTTTTCGATAGTAACTTTAAAAATTCAATTAGGCCATATCTCAGGTTGATATTCTCCTTTCCAAACTTGGATTTTATCTTCTTATGGGATTTGTTTTTCTCATATAAAAATCCCTCAATATCCAAAATACTTAAATAATCTATTTGGCTAACTATAGGGAGGTAAATAATTTTATTTTCAATCAACATCGATTCAATTCCAACTAATTAAAATAAACAACACTTTATAAGGCTACCAATTACCAATTGAGCTTATGGTTATGTTGACATCACCATCACCCAATGATGGTTCTTTTGATGCATGTTCTATTTCAAATAAACATTAAACAATTCATAATCAATTTCATACCGAGGTAAATGAAAACATGATTCAACATTATTTAGTGTGCGATCAAATTACAATAGTATAATTGCCTCAAGGTAATATGGTTATTTCAAGATCAATTGTTCTCTAAGTTGTGGATGAAGTTTAGTGACCACTAGGATTTGCTAGTATTAATTGGACAACATTTAAGAGCTATAGATGTATATTAACAACCTCTTGGGTACGATATTATTGGTTGGACTACCCTTGGTTGGAAAAACATTAATGATCCTATCCAAGTGGTGCACTACATACCCATGAGTGGGATCAAGCCTTATGTAGTTCTCTTTAATTCAAGTAGGGAAACAATGCCATGATATTGAAAGTATTAATTACCTAGAGAAACACAATGCTAATTCAATGTAATTAGCTAATATGTAGTATGGTAGCAATGTCATGATGTTGAAAGTATTAATTACCTATGAAAACACAATGTTAATTCAATGTAATTAGCTATTATGCAGTAGGGAAATAGTTCCTAGTGGTTTCTAATCCTTACAACTACTGTAGTGAATGTGGATGCATATTATCCACTAAGGTCTTTAGTTTCACATTTTCTAAGCTTTACAACTAGTGATGTAATATTTACCCATTAGCGGGATCAAATATTATAGCGTTATATTTATTATCATATCATTTTAACATTTATAGCTATATTTGTTATGTTTAATATTACTATTCTTATCATACATACAAGTTGATATCATTAAACTTTCTCTTCTATTATATATCACGTATTAAAAGTATTATGTTTTTGTTATCAAACCGAAATAAGAAAATTTTGGATCTTTCGTGGGTATTTATGCTTCATATGGACATGTTATCAAATGAATATAGAATTTGAAGAAACATTTCCTTTTGAAACCCAACAAAAGGATACTATACACTTATCATTCTTGGAAAATAAATTGTCTACTTGGTTAATCCTCCATAGAAAATGGTTTATCCTCTAGAGTTAGTTGTTAAGGTTTCCTATAAATGTGTGGGGCTTGTAAATGGTTTTGTAAATTAATTCACACAACTAACATACAAGGTTCTGATTGTGTATTTGTGCATGATGTATCGATAACCTCCACATTTTTCATCATCATTGTAGAAAATAAAGAATTGTTAAATAAAAAAAAAAACCGTGGCAATTAAAAACATAGTGCGATGATTATTTTATAAAATTATTAAAGTATAATCACTAGGTATAGATTCATTAGTTATTTTTGGAGTTATATCCTGGAGCAAAAATTGAATTAGTTCTACATCAAGAACTCAATCGTCTCTAATAAGTTGAAGTGGCTTAGAGTTCACGATTACTTCCTCAATTTGTTAGTTATGCTGTATAAATATTTAATTTATTAGTAGCATATATATTGTTACAAAGCCATTAAATAAAATGATTTTTTCAAGTTGTCTTTGTCAATGAACCTTTTTCAAATGATAATAGTAATTTTTAAAAAATATTTCTTGACACGTGCCTCAATAATAATAACAAAAATAGACTAGAGTCAACAAATACACACAATAAAAACTACCATCGTAAAGAACTATTATTGGAAAAATTTCTTGAACAACATTGAGTGAATATTTGTGAATAGAACTCAAAACATCTCTCATAAGGAAAAATATGTGTTTTTCCCCATAGGCGAGTTCAATTATAGTCACCAATTGTTGCAGCAATTGATTTATCCAATCCCCCCGACTTATTCTCTATCATCATCATTAACATCATAATTATGCACACCACTTATTGTACATGTAATACACGGACTTTTAAATTACCCATTTCTATCATAGAATCTATAGAATCCATGCATAATTGATTCCATCATGTCTTTCACCTTTTCCATGTATTGTTTTACTATTTCTCTTACTATTTTTGTGTTAGCGGTTGGTATAAGAACAATAATAATAAAATTTAGTAGGCTCGATCAGAAAACTATAAGCATGTCCATTATTTCATTAGAAGACATATCGCTAGATAAAGTGCAGATTTTTGTGATCACACATTCCGCATTGAATGGATTAGTCAACGAATTATCTAACATAGTTGACAGATGATAAAGGGATATGCGCATTGACAAGTAAAATATTATGTCTTCCTCACTTATGGCATATATTCTTCCTTTTAAATCACATAGTTGTCTAAAATTATTTTTTCCTCGACGAGAAGAACTTCTCGCTACCCGGATTTAGTGTTTCTTTATGCTTATATTTCAATTCCTTCATAATCATTATTTCTTTTCCATTTTCTCTATTATCCCAAGAGTATATAAAAATGGCAGTAATGAGATTCCTACAATCCAAATTTTTCAATAACATTGAATTCATTACATTATTCAATATAATATTTTGTAGATGTTTATTTTTCAAATACGTAATAAATTTTCCTCTCATTTTTCTGTCACCTTTTACTCTTCAACAATAATGTTAAAATGTCTTTTCTATGATGCCATCCTCAATAGATATAGTTAGCCATACATCCCTTGATTGCACTTTATCATCTAGTATTGATAGTTATTCATTGATCATTCTGTTGTATCCCTACAGAATTATACATGAATATTGCCGATGAATTTGGCTAAAAGTTAGGTTGATTGTCCTTAAAAGGAGAACAAACAATGCTACCTAATATAAACAACTCAAATTTTATTGTCCATTTATTCCATATAACCTCAAGAAATATTAAAAATCCATTTTTCGTATAGACTCACCGTATTTTTCACATTGATAATAACAAGGTATTTCTTCTCAACGAATGACAAATAATATTTTACTTTGTGTATATTACAAAAATAGACGTGAATAACTAATGCAATAAAACTAAAGTCCATTACCTTCCACCCCCTATTCTTTGGGTTTCCCACTCCAAGCCTCTAAGGACATCCTTTCAAAATACAAACCTGATCAAGCCTTCTAGAGAAAATCAATAAACTTAGTTTCAATCCAAGTTTATTTTTCTTCGATTTATTTCTTGTAAATATTAACAATGGCCTCCTAGATTCTTTTGAATATAGAATGCAAGCCTTTCAAAACTATAGCCTTGAATGTAAAGACATGTAAATGTCTTGTGCTAAAAAATATTGGGCACACAAATTGTATGTTGGTTTTCTAGCATATATAATTCCACATCATCCCTTCTTCAGGTCATGTAGATCATTGAGTTCCATAACATCCTTCGTAGATTGCAAGGAGGGAAGAAGAATTACATCCCTCTATATAGGAATTAAATTTATCAACATGGAATGGAAAGAAGGTAAACATTCTCATTATCTATAAGGCGATAATGATACTTTGGAGGTGTTACATGGCTCCTATAAATGTAAATTGAAAATATATTAGCATTATATGAAAACAAATTAAATTGTTAAATGGTTGAATATTCTTCTTTCTCAAATACAATGGTTGCTTTATTTTTTTTAGATAAAGTAAAAAAATTGTTTTGAATGGTCCAAAAATCTTGTACAAAAAGGAAGCTAGGCCGAACATAACAACCAAAAAGAAACAAGGAATCCCAACATAGAAAGTCAAAAACGCTTGACATGAGGGCTGGTCCCAAATAGAGCTAGACTACCAACAATCTGCAATATAAGACATATAAGATTTTTGTTTTAAAAACTAGAGAAACTAAAGGATTATTACAAAGGTAGAAGTAGAAAACAAGAGAAGCACAGGAAAATACCAAAATTTTAGCCAAAGTCTCACCATTATTTATCCCTAGTCTTACTTGTGTGTTTTGGAACTCAACCCGCTATCCTTTGACCTAAAACCTTTATTATAACCCTCTTAGGCATTTTATCAATTCTTTCCTTGATATTTTTGTCCATGGAGTCTTCACCGTTGGATCAACTAAGAGCAAGTTTCATCTTCTACTTACTGCCCTCAGCCTTGGCCACTTGATATTGTAGAATAGATATCCTTTTATCTTACATCACACACTCTACATGCATACCCCATATCCTCTTACTTTGGACCTAAATTTTATGATGACATTCTCTAACCTCCTAAACCAAATTCTTGTTGAAAATAAGGATAGTGTTAGTAGTCGACTCAACATGCATTAGCTTAGCTTCCAAGTCCACCAAATCCCTCTCTCTCTTTATGCTATCACAACTCTCACCCCTTTTCCGGATCCATTTTTCAAATTACAAAGGCTTTGGAAATCCCTTCTGAATTGTCTTTCCCAATCACTTTCTTTTGTTGTTTCATGGTGGTCATTAGAGTTTCATTATCCGACTTAGTGTCCCTAGTAACCTTTGGTTGAGAAGGGATAATAGGTTTACCATTCTAAAAAAGTAAAAGAATCAGCCCCTGATGAAGGGGAATGTCAATTTTCTTGTTCTTAAATTTGGTTATGGAGGAATTTAGAGACATCAAAAGGAATAAGGAAAGACTCATTTTTTATCCCTTCAAAGTTAATTGAGGATAAAAAGATGATAAGAGAATATTTTCTGAATTTTCCCTGCAAGGTTAAATTCTTCATCACCACAAGGAAAACATTTTCCTAATGTTTAGGAAGAAAAGTACAAGAAATCCCATCATCATATGACACAATACATTCACTAGGACCAAAAAAGTAGCTAATTTAAATGTTTCTTCCTAGTTTTGTCTTTGAAAATTTTGAGACACTCCATTTTTAAACTAGTAACCTTGGTAATTGACTCCTAAAAATCATTATTTCAACCCCCTCAAATCAAAACCCCCTTCAACCCATGCATTTCAAAATCCATAGAGAGATGAGGGTCATTACCTTTTAAACACCGAATGAACTTGGTGAACCCACCTCTGTGCAACATGTTTTAGAAGGAAGCATCATTTTTAGATGAAGATATGAGGAAGGCTTAGTCATGACTATGTCACCTCCCATCCTAAGACAAAAACTTTTCTACCTTTAGAAAAACCTAAAATATATCCCTTCGAACAAAACTAAAAGTTTAAAAGCACATAAACAAGGTGATTTTCCTTTCCCAAAAAATGAAAAGACTTATATCAATACCGAACATGAGAAACTCGGGCTCCATCATTACACTGCCTCTAAGATATTATCATCATTTATCAACTTTAAGATATTCTACCAAGGTATGAATTCCCTAGCCACATGATCAAATAGTTAATGTTGTTACCATGATTGGAAATCCCATTGGTAGGTTTATTTTGAGACTTATAAGTATGTTGAATTTCCACTCTATCAAATGATTCCATCATTTTCTTGGCCTCCCGATTATGTTGTTAAGTCTCCACCCACATTTTCTCTTATATTTGAGGGCATTGATGACACAAATAATCTTCATCAATAATGAGGGATTTTATATTCAAGGTAATGCATTGCTTAATTCCCCATAGCATAGCTCTGGCCTCCACAAGATTTTTGGAATGATTGTCGAGGGTCTCGTAAAATATCTTAACCATCTCCCATAAGGATCCCAAACAAGGCCACCCCATAAAATAACCCTCCCTCTATTTATCAAAACCATCAAAATTGATTTTGAAACAACCTTGAGAAGGTCTAGACCACTTAACTCTATTTTTGTGAGTGTCCTACTAATCACATGGCTTATGGGAATGAGGTTCATGTTGTTAAGAATGCTTCTTTCCCAACCCGGGAAGGACTTAGACGGTATGATCTTAATATTATGGAAAGTGTTTAAGGAAATTTCTCACTCTTTCAATGACCTTATTTGTACTTGAAGATGTGTTCCCGAAGATCCAACTCTTTCTCTCAATTCATATTCCCCACATGACATGTGGCAGATCCAGTTTCCATATCTCTCTTGCCAATTCATGTTTGAAATTAAAACTTCATTGTTCATGAGGTAAGGAAATGTCCCTAGGAAGAACCATATTTATCCTAAAGAACTCCAGGTTAATAGATAAGACTTGAAAAGAAAAATATGCATTCCAAAAAAAGATGTTGAATCATCTCTTATTGCATTCTACACAAGATGCATCTATTTTTATGATCATGCCTCTCTTCCTTAACCTGTCTCTTTTTTTAACATACTCCTAGAAGAATTTTTTTATTTTGGGTATAAGGTTCTTATTCCATATCTTCTTCAAGTAGTTTTTTGGTTTTTTTACTCAAAGTTCATCAAATAACTAGAATTAACCTCGTGCTCCCCATAGTCTTTGTTCCTCCGTATTAATTCATCATAAGCCCTATTTAGGGGTACGTAATAATCCTTTAGAATCTGGTTAAGATCATAAAAATTTTGTAGATCACTTGAGTAGTTAGGGGATAAATAAATATGAGCCCAATTTATCTCCTCATTCTAATAGTTGCATACTAGCTCCCGAATCTACAACTTATAGAAATGTCTTAAGTGACTCCATGGCTCTTCAATCTTTAGGGCCTTATCCTTGATCCATGGGTATTCCTAGAATTGAATTTTTGTTCCATCCCTAAGGTTAAATTTACTCCATTTCACCAGAAACTTCTTAGACCGATAGAGCTTATTCCAAAAATTGATCCTCTAGGTATCTCTTGTTCAGAGAAAAGAACCAAAGTACCACCAATATTTCTCTTTTAGAATATTTTTCCAAGTCCCCTCTTCTTTATACAATTCGCACCCAATATTTTCTATTATAGCTTTACTTATGAAATAAAGGTTCTTCAAACCCAAACCCCCTATCCTTGGGTGAGTGGCCTTCTCCCAAACTATTAACGAGATTCTAGTATTTTCTTCCGAGCTAGTCCATAAGAACCTTTTTGGATATTTTCACTAGATTTTCTAACTCTCATTGGGATGATGAAAATAGACATAACATACATAGCTACTCCCTGCAAGAAACTTTGAAGAAGTTGAGCTTTTCTAGCTTGTGAAAGCAAAGATCCCTTCAAGGATGCAAGTTTTTAATGGAATATCTCTATCAATTTGTGTCATACACCTTCTTCCAAATTTTACCCACAAAGTGGCATTCCCAGTAGGTGTCTTAGAATATTTTTGATACTACACTTAAGGCTACTTTGGAAAGCTTGATATGTTAGTCCTCCTTCACATTAATGAAGAAGAAAAATATATTTCTAAAGTTAATTAATTTCCTCATAACTTATTCATAATTTTTGGTAATATTATTGAAATTATGAGACTCTGCTAGACAACGGTTTGGCCAAGAATAACCATATCATCCACAAGTTGCTGCATAATTTGGTTAACAACCCCATTAGAAACTTTGATTCCCTCAAGTATTCCTTTATTTTGATATTTCAAACATAACCTACTTAAATATTCAACAACAATAATATAGAGAAAAGGGATAGCGGATCCCCCTTCCCGAGACCCATTTCTGAGTTGAAGAAACCATTTGACATCCCATTTTTTCGATAGAAAAACGGGGGCAAGGGTACACTATTGAATCATTTTGATGAAGTGAGGGTGGAACCCCAGTCTATGTAAAAGTAGAATCATGAAATTCCAAGAAGCTTAACAATCATAACCTCTCTGCTAGATTGTTCCACAGAATGAATCATCTCATGGATGGTTATTATGTAGTCAATAATTTTTCTACCGGCACAAAGGCCCCTTGATTGGGAGATATAAAATTACTAAGGATTTCCCTCATTCTGAAAGCCATAATTTTTTTAGATGAGTTTCTACATTTTGTTATAGATACTTACGGGTCTAAACTCCCATAAATATTTAGCTCCTGGATTTTTGGAATGATAGCAATAAAAGTGTGATTAATTTTCTTTAGAAGGATAACACAATGAAGAATTCTTGAAAACAAGAATAACCTCTTTTTAAACTATATCCCAATATATCTAGAAGAAGAAAATAGGGAATCCATCTAGCCCTAGAGTTTTATCCCCCTCCATATTAGATAAAATTTATTTAACTTCTTCCTTCGAAGGTATAACAATTAGTTCTCTATTCTCCTCATGGTTGATATATCGGCTCAAAGATATTAGTAATTTTTGCAATAGAGGTATATCGAGGTAGGTGACCTTTAGCAAACATGTTTTTGAAGAAAGAGACAATGGTATTCGAGATATCCTCATCATCAGTAGCCAAATCACCATTTTATTTTTTAATTTCTTGGATATTTTCTTTAATAGTGGCAGAGATGTGGAAAATTTTCGTGTTTCGATCTCCCTCTTTAAGCCAATTTATTCTGGATTTCTGCTTCCAGTAGATCTCTTCTCTATTTAGGATGTTGTGGTATTCCGCAAGAAGATATTTTTCTTTTATTTTCTCTTCATTGCTCCATCCTCCCTGTTCCATAATTTCTTCCAATTCCCAGAGTTCTTCATAATTTTTTTTTTTGAAGGAAAATGTTTCCAAATATTTCTTTGTTCCAAGTCTTGATTTTAGACTTAACATTTTAAAGTTTTGTAGCTACCTAGAACATGTTGTTTCCTTTGAATTCAAAGTTCCACCACTCTTCTATCATTCTCTCCAAGTCCAGGTGTGTAGTCCACATTTTTTCAAACCTGAAAGGTCGACTTTAGTTTTCCCCCTTTCACTAAAGTTTAGGACTATATGGTTATGTTCGAGCCAATGCGAGCCAAAGTGGAAAGAGTGTATTGTTGTTCTTGAATCCATTGAAAATTCACCAAAAATGATCCAACCTTATTTGAATCGAGTTCTCCCCTTCACACCTATTGGTCCAAGTGTATTTAGAGCCACTGAGATACATATCAAGAAGTCCATTCAGCCTAAGAAGTTAACTAGATCTTCCATTTTCTTTATGTAAAAATTGATTCCTCCCTTTTTTTTAGGTTAGCAGAGGAGTGATGAATTATCCCTTAATGATCCATCTTGAATTGTTGAACATCCTTCTAAAATTTTCAACTCTTCCCAGAGCACCCTTCTAGAAAATGTATCTAATCTATTATTCTTTTTTAACTGTGTAATTTTTACTTAGATGGATCGATCTCCGGTTTGACAAATAATTTTTCCTTAGCATAGTAAATAGATTGGCATGTTTTAGTGGAGAAAGAAAACCTTTTCTATTCAAATGATGACACAAAGAATATGTAGTATCGTATTTTAAAAAATTTGAATACTAAAATCATACCATTATGAGTTTTAACTACATTTGCATATCTGTTTTTTTCAGATTCTATAAAATTTCCCAAATTCCAACCATATCTAGAACATGAGCCAATATGGTTTTGTATCGAGGCTTGCATTTCCTATTTCCTGAATAAGGAAAATTCCAAATCCATATCAAGATTAAGAAACTCATTGATTTTAACATCAATGCATTCAACTTGAACATGCGGTGTTATCAAATAAATAAATTTTGAGGATAAAACCATGTTGACTTCCTATTGTACATCATCAAGAATAAAAAAAGTAACCATCGTGGTATATTTTAGGGAATGGATTTCTACAAACCATTCCTTATCTCTTTTCTTCTGATACTCTTCCCCTTAAATGAAAGGAATTTCCACAAACATAGTGTGACCAACGAAAGACATATTACCTATATTGTGAATGAAACGCTTAATACTTCATAATTATATGAAGCTTAGAATATGTTAGTATTTTCCATCGACTCCATGTTAATATATTTTTGTAACATGAAAAGGATAATGACTCCATGTTAAATTTTGTACACTTCACGTAACTTATTACATTATACTTACTTTTTTATTTACGACTTATAGAACAAAAATCCTAATGAACAATAAGATGTAAATTTTCATAAATGTAATAAAAAAATGTTATCACGGAATTAGATATATTATTATTTATGATTGTAAAAAAACTAAAAGTAATAATATTTTTGTTAAGTAGGCATTGTGAATTCCCTCAATAATCTATCAAATACACACTCATATTACCTTTATTATCCTTCATATAAATGGATATCATTAAAATTTTATGGTTAATCTTAATTGATTGTTGAATTTAGGATTAAAGAAACAAACCATATTAGTGGAACTCCTCAAGGAAAATATATGGCAAACAAAAATGGAAAATAAGATATTATTTAGTTTAGCACCGATAGGAATCACCTGAATAAGATATTCATTGCACGTTACCATGAAGTTTCCTCTTTATCACAAATGGGTACACACAAATGGGTAACATTATTATTATTTTTTTACTCTTGTTTCACGTAGAATGTTTCCGTTATTAGAATAGAGTTGCTTCTATCTTTTCATTCTCTTGAGAAATAGATAAGGGTTAGGGCTAGGAGGAATACCTGTTGAGTGTTGGGAGGGTGTGCATACCGTAGAGAGAGATCAGATCGATTGCGAAGAACTCCTTTTTGTCTGGGAAGGACTACCTATGAATAAGAATGCAAGACCACCAGATTATAGTTAGAAAATAAATGAGGGAACTGCCTTGGGCCCAGGAAATATTAGACTTCCTTTGAAGGTGGTTAGTTCCCCTTCAATACAAATTAACACAAATGATAACAAAGAAGTTATTGTAAATTACGATTTAGTTACCTCGTTAAAAAGCAATAGAGGAAAGGATGGTTTTGGTTTGAGTCACAGTGACCGATGCTGGTCACTGTATAACCGACTATGGTTATAACACCGGTACCGGTTGCTGATAACCGATATCGGTAGGGGCAGTGATTTAGGGGCTTTCAATGAAGGTTAGATGTAAGCGGTTATGGTGTTTATAAGGTTGGTAAATGATCAGGGGTAGGCAATAGGGTGATGGAGAAGACTCAGAGAGTGTGGGAGCTGTTCTTGGGGCAATGCAAGGGTAGAGGAATGAAAGTTAGATGTAGGGTGCTATCGGGTAGTAGATCTAGGAGTGAGCTTATAATTACTATGAATCAGAAGTTCAAGAAATGGTATTTAAAAACATACAAGACACTACTTACTAGTTCCTGATGAAGGTACAGCTCCAAGGACTGTGATGATGAAGACAAGGCTCAGGTGGGATGATCCGACAATCAAAAGTGAGCTTATCTTCTCTCCCAATGCTTGGATGAGTGTCGTTGTGCTCTGGTTACTCAGTTGCAGTCTTGGGCTCGATGTCCTTCTCTGTAAACTCTTCTCTTTCCTTCACTTGTCTCTGTCCTGCAAAGTGAATTCGGATCTTTCAAATGAATTTCGATCCCTTGTTTTTGGTTGGGGAAGGTCATTTATAGGGAACCGATGGCGGTTACATAACCGATGGCGGTCGAGTAGGAACCGATGTCGGTTAAGTCAAAGTGGGCTATTTTTAGTAAAATAGCCAACTTTCCCTCCTTTTCTCTTGAGGGATTAGTTGTGGGCTTGGTCAAGTCATTATTAGGTTGGTTTTGGTGTGGGTGAGGAGTAATTAGTCATGGGTGTGGATGTAGACCAAGTTATAGGTCTTAATTAGGTTAGTTTAGGGTTAGGGCTAGGTCATGATGAGGTGGTGAAATGAGGTGGCAGGTTTGGAGATGTGGATTTATTAATTATAAGGTAATTAATAAATAATTGTGTAAGGTTTAGGTGGTGAGGTTAGGTTGCGAAATGAGATGCGGGGCATAGGGTGTCGTAAGACACAAATTTGGTGTCTACATTAGCCCCTTGTTGTCGTGTAGCTTGTCTTGTGAAGCTGCACTAACAATAATAAGAAGTGGTTACTCCCGTTAAGGGTATAGGTAATCCCCCTCAAATCTATCACAGATTGAGGCGACGTGAAATCAAGGATAGGGTTGATAAAGGGTGAATGGTGTTGAGATGATGGTAAGATGGTGGGGTAAGTTCAAGGAAGCAGACGCATGTTGAAATGCAGTAGTGCGACCAGGGTACATGATTTGAAGAGCAAACAAGCAATTCATAGGCAAAGGTCGATAGTTTATCCAAACAAGGTTGATATAATCCTGGTATCTAAGGCATAAGAAGTAGCTCCAGGGGATATAATGGGTAAGGTACGAACGTTTAGGCATGTTTGGCAGTACCAAATGGTTGGTTTGGTTGAGATAAATGACACGGTCTTGGTCTAGGCAATGCTGGTCGGCTGATCAATTCAAGTATCCTAGTTATGCTAAAACATGAACAGGTGAGCTCGATGGAACAAACAGCTACATGATAGAATCGTAAATTGTGGGTCTTGGTCGAGGTACTTAATTGGTGCAGCCTTGGGTCAGGCCGATTGGTTGGTTGCGGCCTTGGGTCGGGCGATTGGTGGGTTGTGGCCTTGGGTCGGGCCGATTAGTGGGTTGTGGCCTTGGGTCGGGCCGATTGGTGGGTGGTGGCCTTGGGTCGGGCCGATTGGGTGGTTGCGGCCTTAGGTCGGGCCGATTGGTTGTTACTGACCGGTCGGGCCGATTGGTGGTGGCCTTGGGTCGAGCCGATTGGTTGGTTGGCCTTGGGTCGGGCGATTAGTTGGGTTGCGGCCTTGGATGGTCAGGTGATTGGTTGGGTGCGGCCTTGGGTCGGGCCGATTGGTTGGTTGTGGCCTTGGGTCGGGCCGATGAATTCAAAATAAGGCTATTTAGCAAAGCTGGGGGTAGGTGATGTGGTGAAAAATGGAGATTGGTGGATAAGGGCGGGAGTAACCAATAGCTAAGTGGAACCTTTGAGGATGGAGAGGCCAGGTGAGTGGCGTCGACGATCACGATCACCACCTGGTTCGGGATGAGGCACAAGGTCTAAATGAATTTCATAGGGGTAGAAGAATAAATAAGGATGCCGACCTGCGCGTCGATGATAGAGAAGATGTATTTGTTTAACATCTAAATAAAACTGAATATGTATGTTGATTTGAGTTTACGATAATAATAAGAATGTTTGTGTTTTGAATGTTTTGAATTGATAAAAGACCAAGGTGAGTGTTATCAATATAAATATGTGAAATCATTTATATTTTAACAACACATGATAGGTTATGGTAGGGGATGGTCGAGCTAACCTTGGGAGACCCCATGTCTCCTAAGTGCTACCTACATAGCCCATTGCACAAAGCAAGGAGGGGCCTCAGACCGATGTAGTTCTCCCTTAGGACCAGGGAGAGGTGAATTCAGGCAATTTGGTTGTGGTTAGGCAATTTGTTGGTTGGTAAAAATATTGATATTGGTAGGGTAATGTTGTTGGTGTTGGTAAGGTATTGGCGGTATTGGTGTAGGTATAGGTGAAGTGAAGATTAGCTTACCAAGCATAGGAAACCATGTCTGATTAAGGTCAACACATAATCCTAGATTCGGGTAAAAGAGGCAAAAGTGTCCCGTAGTTGAAAAGAGCAAAACAAACCACGTATTATCGTAGGATGAGCTTGAATCCCTAGGTACCTTGCATAGGCAAGAAGTCGATAGGTGAAAAGAGTTGTATAATCACAATATATCGGATATACGTCACGTCCCTTGAGTTTTGTTGTTTTGAAGAATGGTGAGGTGAGGTGGATGGTATAGCTGGGGCGCAGAGAACTTGTTATAAGGTGATTATTCTGACGAAAGAGAACCAAACCTGAATAGACAAGTCCATGACTCAAAAGTGCTTTTGAATATTGCTTTTATTTTTCTGGATATAGACTGATCGATGCGGGAAGTCTATATGGGATATGCATTTTGTTGTTCTTGAGGTCTTCACGAAGCTGATCAATGTGAGAAGCTTCTGATAGAGGCTGACTTTGTATAGTTGTCCTTCAAGGGAGTAGTCTATTTATAGTAGCAGATGCGGCTTTTGTGTATAGTTGTCCTTTGAGGGAGCAGTCTATTTATAATAGTAGATGTGGCTTTGCACATAGCTGTCCTTCGAGGGAGCAGTCTATGTATAACTTAGAGGTCTAGATGTCCATTTGGCATGAAGCATCTAGTTTTATAGGAAGTTTGACTCAAGAATATCCCATAATTGTATAATTGAGAACGTGTTATTTTGATACTTTTAAGTCATGGACCAGACTAAAAAGGGGAAGGCATCTTTAAGAGGAGGTGATGACCAAACCATGTGAGCGTGATTCTATTTTGAGATGTATGAAACAAGGTGTATGAGGTGGTAAATGAGCTCAAGGGATGAGCGCAAGGTAGATAAGAAGTGATATAATACTAAATTCAACAGTAGAATGGTCGAAGATGCAAGGCATTAAGGGGTTCAGCTCATGTTTACCATTGAGCGAAGCTAAACGGTAAGTGCCTGATCCATAAGTGTGAGTGATAATGTAAGGCCCAATCCAATTTGGAGCAAATTTTCCACGCTTGCTCTTTTCTAGTTTGGTTACATGTTGATTCTCTTTGAGGACAAGATCACCAATCTTAAAGGTACGCTCATGAATTCACTTATCATAAGCACGCTTGATGCGCTTTTGATAGATTTGAAGGTGGTCAAGAGCTGTAAGACGACGCTCATCAAGAAGCTCTAATTGGGCTAACCGCTCTTGGCGGAAATCATCATTGGTGAGAATATCCTGGAGAGATATTCTTAGGGAGGGTATTTGTATTTCGAGAGGCAAGATGCCTCGGTACCATATACCAAAGAAAATGGGGTGGCATGAGTGGAGGTACGAATGCTGGTCCGATAAGCCCAAAGGGCAAAGGGGATGTGATCAGGCCAATTTTTCCCAGAATCGTTAACGACTTTCATGAGAATTTTGGTCAAGGTTTTGTTAGAAGATTCGGCTTGACCATTTGCTTGTGGATAGTAAGGTGATGAGAAGCTAAGTTTGATACCAAAGTTGTCACAAAGGTCTTGTAACAACTTATTTTTGAAATATTTTCCATTATCTATTATCAGGCGATGAGGAACACCAAAACGACAGATAATGTGATGGTTGATGAACTCTACGATTTTTTTCTTTTTTGGTTGAAATGAGTGGAATGGCCTCCACCCATTTAGTGTAATATTTGGTTGCTGTGATTATCCAACGGTGACGTTGCGAAGAGGGCGGGTGAATCTCACCAATAAGGTCTAAACCCCATTGTGAGAAAGGCCAAAGATCTCGTGTGACCTGTAGCGGATGGCTAGGAGTATGTTGAAGGTTGGCATGTTGTTGACACATAACACAATGCTTAACATATTCGTAGCAGTCGTTATTAAGAGTAGGCCAATAATAGCCTAGGCGAAGGATCCGTTTGGCCACAGACAAGGCCACTAAAATGTCCACCACAAATTCTGTCATGGACTTGTTGGATGGTATAGGTGACCTCCGCGCCGGTTAGACATCGAAGGAGGATGCCATCAAAGCCACGTTTATAGAGGAGTCCCCCCATGACGACATAACGAGAAACACTTTTAAGAAAAGCACGTTTGCCATTACTAGTAAGGTCAGGTGGGAGAACAGAGGTTGTAAGGTAGTCGTGAAATTGGTGATACCAGGTATCCTGCGAATTAGCAGACACATTATTTACCATACAAACATCCGGGACTGAGTAAGATGGGGTAAAGAGTTGTTGGACCAAGACAAATATGTCAGAGTCAGTTGGTGAGGCAGAATTTACGAGGCCAAGCAAGCCATAGTATCCGCAAATTTATTAGTTGAGCGGGGAATGGTTTGGATAGAATAATGAGTAAATAAGGTCAAAAGTGAGTCCACGTAATGTTTGTACTTTTGAAGTTCTTCATTTTTACATTGGTAGATGCCCGTAACTTGATTGACTACTAGTTGAGAGTCACCGAAAATGTTAATAGACTTTACACCTAAGTGTAATGCAACCTGGAGACCCAAAACAAGGGCCTCGTATTCTGTTGTATTATTAGTGTAGGGGAAATCGAGCCAGAATGAAAGAGGCATAGGTTCAGTGTCAAGAGGAATGAGAACAACGCCGGCCCCTCCGCCGCGTTGGCATTTGGATCCATCGAAGAAGAGGGTCATTGGATATGACTCCTCACTGAGTGAAAGAGTGGCGATGAGTTCGTCAGGGAAAGTAAAATTGGTAAATTGTTCCCCAGGTAAGGGGCTTCCGCGAGTTGGTCTGTGATAGTTTGTCCTTTGACTGATTTATGGTGTACAAACTCAAGGTCGAGGTCGGCGAGGAGCATAAGCCATCGGGTGATGCGTTGGTTTAGATGAGGTTTGGCGTACATATAATGGATGGGGTTCACGTTGGTGATGACAAAAGTTTTGTGATTCAGGAGGTAATGGCGGAGTTTGGTGGCCACGAATGATAGGGCTAGGCACAATTTTTCTACATGTGTATACCTAGTCTCGTAATCCACAAGAGTATGACTTATGTAATAAACGGCTTGTTCTCAATGCTCGGAGTCACGATGTGCGAGCATGGCTCCTACAACATGGTCGGTGGTGAAAGGTAAAGGTAGAAAGGGTGATCATCCTGAGGTGGGATAAGCATGGGTGGCTGCAAGAGATAGGCTTTAAGAGCCTCAAAGGCTTGGTGGCACTCGTCGCTCCATTGAAAGACAATGTCCTTTTTAAGGAGATGATGAAAAGGTTGACATCGATCCGAGAGTTGTGAAATGAAATGCCGGATAGATTGGAGTTTTCCCTACAAACTACACAATTGTTTGAGGTTAGTGGGTGGGGGCATTTCTAGGATAGCTTTGACTTTAGCTGGATCAACCTCGATGCCATGCAAAGAGACAATAAAACCAAGGATTTTTCCGAAAGGACACTAAAGACACATTTCTTTGGTTGAAGACGAACACAGTATTGTAACAGGTGATCGAAAATAATGGTTAAAACATCGAGATGTTCACTGTGATGTTTAGATTTGCCAAGAAGATCATCGACATAATCCTCAAGGATAGTGTGCATAATGTCATGAAAAATGTAAGTCATAGCCCGCTGATAGGTTGCACCAGCATTCTTAAGGCCAAACGGCATGACACGATAGCAGAAGGTTCCCCAAGGAGTTATGAAGGTGGTTTTATGTTGATCGGCCGGGGCTACCAAAATTTGATTGTATCCGAGAAGCCATCCATGAGAGAAAGCATCTCATGGCCCGCAGTGAGATCAACAAGTTGATCAATACTAGGTAGGGGGAAGTCATCCTTTGGGCAAGCAAGGTTAAGGTCCCGGAAATCCGTACATATCCGAAGTCCCCCGTTGCTTTAGTGACAGGTACGATGTTAGAAATCCATTGAGGATAGTCAATAGGTAAGATGAAGGAAACAGAAAGGAGTCGTTGAAGCTCTTCTTTGACCAAGAGAGCAATGCGTGGATGCATTTTTCTCAGTTTCTATTTAACTGGTTTGGAGTCGGGTTTCAGAGTAATGTTATGGACAGTGATGTCAGGATCAATTCCTGGCATGTCAGCATAGGACCAAGCGAAAGCTTGGTTGCGGGCACGGAGGAAGGTAGTGAAGGTAGTTTGTTCTGATGCGTTAAGAGATTGTCTGATCTTCACAATGTGAGGATCGTCCTCTGTGTGGATGTTGATTTCTATAGTCGACTCATTCAACATGGTTTGAGTTTCAGATGGTAAGGCACGTTGAATATAAGAGTCGTCCGCACCAAGATAAGTGAGGATGGAGTCGTCATCCTGGCACTCAACAACATTAATTGAAGGCGAGTCTTCTTCAATCATGTCTGGATATAGAAGGGGAAAAGAAGATGGGTCTTCATTATCATGTTGATAAGTGAGAGGACCCAGGAAGATAGCGTTTACGAAAAAAAAAAGTTAGGAGGGATAGATTCGAGTCTATCGACTCTGTGGGTGATGATGGCAAAATGGGTGATGATGGTTCAGAAAGGGTGACTTCGTCATCTTCCTGGATACAACGGATATGCGGTTTCTTCGGTGTAGGTGGTTCAGAGAATCCAAGACCACGACGATCTTTGTGTTTGCGTGTAGTCATGGGAATGATCGTATGTCGGCCTTGTTCATAAAGACCGAAACCGAAGCCCTTCCAAGCACAAAGTAGCGTCAGGAAGGTGAGGGAAAAATGACGATTAGTTAGATATTGAAAATCAGATTGGAAGGGAACCACACCAAGGGGAGGTTCAGGGGTGACAGAGGATGCGTCGACACCCCCATACGTTAGGTTGGTGCGGCAATTAGGTGGTCCATAGGAGATTACTTCCCCCACACGACGGTCGTAGGTAGGATGTGCATGTAACTATATGTACTCTGTGGGGTGTGGAAAATGCTAACGTTATATAGGTGATACTCCCCCAGCGTAAGGCGTTGAAAAACATCTACCAAGGGATCTGAGGTTGGGATGTTGTCTGCTGGGAAGGAAGTGGTATTTGCGGTGGTGGTTTCATTGGTTGAATGTGTAGGTGCGGTCGAGGTGGATGGTTGAGGTGTGGTCGAAGTAGATGGTTGGGTTGGATGAATGGGTGCCTTGACTAGTACAAGCACATCATTATGGTGATATAACATATTATAGTTTTGAAGGGGGGAGCGTCAGCTTTTACGGTGTAGGACTTCCCCTCATACTCAAATTTTATGCATCTATGTAAGGTGGAGGGAATGCATCCCATAGCCGGATCCAAGGGTGGCCTAACAACATGTTGTATTGGAATTCTCCCTCAAGGACATAGAAGAGTTCGGGTAAGGTACGTGGCCCTACACGAATGTTAAGGATCACGGTGCCTAAAGTAGAAGTAATAGCATCATTGAATGAATGCAACATGGTGGGGTTGGCACACATGCAACTAGAAGGGATATTCATTTGTTGGAAGGCTTTGGAAGAGATGATGTTTAGGCTAGTGCCCCGTCAATCATAACACGACGTACTTGGATGTCCCGGACGTAAGCCGAGATGAAAAGAGTGGGGTCAGGATCTTCTGCACCAAAGTCGACAATTTTGTCTTCGGAGAAACTGACAGCAGCGGCTTGTTGTATACAGGGACAGAAGTGGTAGATTGTTTGGTGAGAGAAGCAACGTGGTTGGGTGTTAAGATGGAGGCAACGGGAAAGGTTTCGTTAGGTAGGACCTCTATCCCTTGGAGGATCTCAATGAGAGCTTGTCGATGAGATTCAGAGGTTTGAATGAGATCATACAGTGTCATTTTTACAGGTGATTGGTGAAGTTGTTTGATCATGGTATGGTGGGAAACTCCATCAGAGATGGGGTAGGTAGGTCCACGAATAACCACTTTAGGTGGTGGTGCGATCGGGATGGCGGACGGAGAAAGAGAGGCCGCAGGAGTGCTTTCTTTAGCTTTCCCATTGTTTTTCTGCCCTCGAGTAGCAATACTAATCATGTTGATCTCGTGAACACGAGAGGAGGAAGATGGCAAGGATAAGTCATTGTTTTCGAGAGGTGGGGTTGTAATAATGATAGATCTTGGTGAGGTGGGGACAGGTGGTATAGGAGAGGGGATTGAAGCTAAAGGTTTCTCCCTTCGTAAGTTGTCTTTCTTAACCTTTCTATCCGAGATAGAAGACTGATGAAGGATGGCTTTCAAAGCTTTGCATCCCTCTACATCATGTCCTGGTGTGCGGTGGTAAGCACAGATTTTAGACTCATCATAACCTATAGGTCGAGGTTTAGATGGATCATAGGGTCTAAGTGGGGGTAGGTAAATGGTTGCATTCTCCACCAACATATCAAGGATCTTGGCGTAAGATCCTTTGAGCGGGTCAAAGTCAGAGGAAGATGAGGCTATTGATTGGGTGGGTTTTGGTAATGGTTGGGTATGGTTGGTTTGTACGGGTGGTGGTTTAGACAAGGGGTTTTGATAATTGGATTTAACTAAACGTGGCTTCTTTCGGCGCAGAAGTTATGTTTAGCTAGTTAGATGATGAGGCCACAGATGACGTGGTGGTAGGAAACAACCACGGAGAAAGAGGAGTGACAACAAACAAATCCTTTGATGATGGAGTTTGTTTAGGGTTGATAGGTGGACAAGATACTTGGGGTGACGGTGTTGATACACCCATGGATCTCTGTATGGGTGCAGAAGGTGCATGTTGTTTTAAAGAAAACGCAGGAGGTATGATGTATTGAGGCAAGGTGGAGGGGTGAGGTCCCAATATAGAAGGTAGGTGTGACGGCGAGGGTTTTAGTTGTGATGAGAGGCATAGATTGGACTTGAGGAGATTGGGTTTGTCTCCTATGTGGATGGATGGCTTTATTTTTGGATAAATCTAACCGTTTAGGTGGGTGTGTTAGGCTAGGTATTGGTGAAGTCCCAAGTGTAGGGGAAGGTTTGGTTAGGTTAATAGAGGTGGATGAGGTATTCGGTAGAGATGAGAGGGGTGAAGATGAGGACATAGGCATTTTGAGCTTTTGTAAACACCTCGGGTATATGGTAGAGGTGTCTGGATTGGTCATCTGCATTTGAGTAGAGCATGGTGTACTCAAACGCTCCCATAGGACTCATCTATCTTCTGAGGGATGACAATCTTCACGTGTGAATAGGAACTTTGATATGGAAGAGAGGTGGGTTGTGATTCCGGTCCACTATGGGTGTGATACAAGGGGTAAATGAGGCACTGTATCAATGGGTGTTAAGAGGTCAATCGGTCGCTGAAAAGATTTAGGCGATGAAGAACTAATAGGTAGGAGAGCATGTTTGAGGGGATCCATCATGATTAAGGAGTTTGGTGATGTCGGTTCGAGAGGTTTCTCTTCTAAGGATGACAGAAACAGTGGCGAGCCTTCTTCTTTAACAGCAAGAGTGACGGAAGGAGATGTTTGGGAAATAGATAAGTTAGATAACATCCGCTCACAATCTTGCAAGGATGTGGTGTAAGAAGACTCATTCATGAGAAGAGAACTCTGGGTGGTTAATTCCTTTATGGGTAAAGGAATGGCAAGGTTATCATCTTGTCTTGATGGTGGTGAAGCGGGTGCGGATCCCTGCGTTAGTGACGAGGCTTGATTCAGAATTTCCTCGATAGAAGCTTTTGGTTGGGAGTCAAAAACTACATGGATTTCATGAACACTCTCCTCGGCTAAGATATCTTGGTTTATGTTACTGTTAGATGAGTGGTTTGGGAATGGTTTGTTGAAGATTTTCAAATTTTGGTTAGCAGGGGCATTAGGATTATCGAGGGTTATATCCCCTGCATCAACCATTTCCTGCACTATGTTTTTCAACATCTTGCAGTTTTCGTGACTGTGTCCCTTCACGTGGTGGAAGTTACAGAAGTCATTTTCTTTGTACCAAGAAGGTATAGCACGGGTGGAATCAAACCCGGAGTGAGGTTTAACAGGAGGCAAGGTGATAGCTCCTGCTTTGAGCAATTTTTCCAAGATCACACCATAAGTTTCTCCCAAGGGAGTGTAATTGATGGGCTCGGCTTTATACTTATAGGTGGTTTTTGGCGGGGTACTAGACGGTGCTTGGGATTTGACCATCACTGCGTGTATAGCTCCTTTTGATTTTGAAGTAGTCGATGCGTGAGAATTGGTGGTGTTGGGTTTGTTGGTGGAGTCTTGGGTTCGGAAATTAGGGTTTTTGTTGCGCAACCTCAATTTTTCCTCCTCTAAGGCTCGAATCTCTAGTTTCCGAGCCATAGTAAAGGCCTCATCAAAGGTGCGGAAAGTTTGAATTTGGAGGGTGGGAGAAATGTGCTTAGTGTAGGCCGCGTAAAGAGTTCGATGAGTTCGGCTTGAGGTAAGGCATAAGTAAGTTGGTTGATGAGGCCCCGCCATCGTCCAACGAAATCTGCGATAGATTCATCTTCAAATTGTCGGATGGCATAGAGGTCGGTGATGGATACTTTCTTGGCAATATTAATGGAGAAATGATCCAAGAAAGATTGGGCTAATTGGTTAAAAGAGAAGATTGAGTGTTGGGTTAAAGCACTGTACCACTCCAAGGCGGGTCTGATAAGGACATGGGGAAGGTATGGAGTAGTAAGGCATCATCGTGGGCAATCAGGTAGCAGGCATGTCTAAACGATCGTAAGTGTTGTTGAGGGTCCTCCTTACTATTAAAGAGAGTGAATTTCGGTAATTCCCATTGAGGAGGATATGAATGAAGGGGGACAGAAGGATGAATAGGCTCCCGACAAACTTGCTCGTATGTCAGGGTGTTACGGCTTCCTGAAACAGAAGCCTCAAGATTTTGCATCTTGTCCATCATCTGTTTGATTAGATCATTGGTTGGGTTAGATGATGGTGTCGTTGTTGTAAACGGAGGAGGATAAAAGCCGCTACTAGAAAAAGGTGGGGTTAAATATTGATAAGGTATTGATGACGAATGTGTTGAGGCGACCGAATAAGGGTGTCCTATATAAGATGTTGAGGTCACCGGATAAGTTTGTGGAAATGAAAAGGTGGGCGGAGCTTGAGAAGGAAAGCTCGTGTGGATAGGTGGCAGAGAGCAAGTTATGAAAGGGGCAGTGGATGGTAGTGATATGTGGGGCCCTAGATTAACCAAAGGAAAGCCAATCGGTGTAGTATGAACCCCCAAAGCCTCTAAGTTGGGAGATGGGGCTAAGGATGAAGATGGTAAGGCAGAGTTATTAGGTGGGGAAGGAGCTAAGTGAGTAGCTATACTAATGGGCATACCAACGAGAAGCTGACCGTCGGGTGTACGGTCAGGGGTATGAGACAAATAGTATTGTATGGCACTAGGATTAGCATCAAAAAATTGGCAAAGTCCTTATCTCCTACAGGGATCTTGGGAACATCACTGGTGTCCGTAGGATTCCCCATAGGATGTGAAGGGGGTGATTCAGGCAAAGGCATGGAACAGGCATGTGAAACCATGGCTGTGGCTTGTTTCTGAGTGATAACAACCATGGAAAAGAGTACACAATAGAGATTCAATCAATCCGGAACAGAAACAACAACAAAATGTTGGAATTGGTAAGTTGCTGGTTTTTCGGGAACTGTGAAAGACAGTAACCGATATCGGTCGGATAACCGATGTCATTCAGACTGTAGCTAGTGTCGGTCAGCTAACCGATGTCGGTATAATAGGACCGGTATCATCACTGTGAAAGAAAAGAGAAGATGTAAGAAGCTGTTGATTTGGGGTTAACAATGCTTAGTATACCCACCAAACTATTCTGAAGTGATCACTGAAACAGTGTATGACAGAGAAACATAACTAAAAACAAGCAAGATGCACAAGCAAATCAAGAGACTAACCCTAGGATTAGTTTTAATTATTGTGGGCTTATGCCTTAGACGCAAGATGATGTCAATCCTAAACAAAAGACCTAAGGGAGATGTCAAGTTTGTTTTGGCTTATAAGGTTACCTCAATCGGGCGGAGGAATACCGCGGAAAAGGGGGGATGTTTGAGCTGTTGTGTTGATTATGATGTGATTTGGTATGTGTTGTGTAGTGAAAGTAAGATTAATTTCTTGTCAATACCATGGATATCACCCCCACGTGTACGACCTATTACTTAATCTACGTTCACTAGAATTAAAAACAGCAAGCAAGAATGTGATGCACGTGTTTTAAACCCAAATTGAAAATGATATTCGATGAAGCAAAGAAGATGACTTTCACTAATGCAAAGATGAGGAAGAAAGACAAATTCTTTTACCAAAATGACAAAATATCTTGTGAATATTTAGAAGAAGAAAATAGCAAGTATGCTCCCTATATGAAAGCAAGCAAGAAAGAAAGAAACCCGAGAAAGGGTCCCACCGGGCGTGCCAAAATGTTTTCACGTAGAATGTTTCCATTCTTAGAATAGAGTTTCTTCTATCTTTTCATTCTCTTGAGAAACAAATAAGGGTTAGGGCTAGGAGGAATACCTGTTGAGTGTTGGGAGGGTGTGCGCGTACCGTAGAGAGAGATCAGATCGATTGCGAAGAAATCCTTTTTGTCTAGGAAGGACTACCTGTGAATAAGAATGCAAGACCACCAGATTATAGTTAGACAATAAATGAGGGAACTGCCTTGGGCCCAGGAAATATTAGACTTCCTTTCGAAGGTGGTCAGTTCCCCTTTCAATACGAATTAACACAAATGATAACAAAGAAGTTATTGCAAAATTACGATTTAGTTACCTTGTTAAAAAGCAATAGAGGAAAGGCTGGTTTTGGTTTGAGTCACAGTGACCGATGCCAGTCACTGTATAACCGACTACGGTTATAACACCGGTACCGGTTGCTGATAACCGATATCGGTAGGGGTAGTGATTTAGGGGCTTTCAATGAAGGTTGGCTGTAAGGTGGTTATGGTGTTTATAAGGTTGGTAAATGATCAGGGGTAGGTAATAGGGTGATGGAGAAGACTCAGAGAGTGTGGGAGCTGTTCTTGGGGCAATGCAAGGGTAGAGGAATGAAAGTTAGATGTAGGGTGCTATCGGGTAGTAGATCTAGGAGTGAGCTTATAATTACTATGAATCAGAAGTTCAAGAAATGGTATTTAAAAACGTACAAGACACTACTTACTAGTTCCTGATGAAGGTACAGCTCCAAGGACTGTGATGATGAAGACAAGGCTTAGGTGGGATGATCTGACAATCAAAAGTGAGCTTATCTTCTCTCCCAATGCTTGGATGAGTGTCGTTGTGCTCTGGTTACTCAGTTGCAGTCTTGGGCTCGATGTCCTTCTCTGCAAACTCTTCTCTTTCCTTCACTTGTCTCTGTCCTGCAAAGTGAATTCCAGATCTTTCAAATGAATTCCGATCCCTTGTTTTTGGTTGGGGAAGGTCATTTACAGGGAACCGATGGCGGTTACGTAACCGACGGCGGTCGAGTAGGAACCGATGTCGGTTAAGTCAAAGTGGGCTATTTTTAGTAAAATAGCCAACTTTCCCTCCTTTTCTCCCGAGGGATTAGTTGTGGGCTTGGTCAAGTCATTATTAGGTTGGTTTTGGTGCGGGTGAGGAGTAATTAGTCATGGGTGTGGATGTAGACCAAGTTATAGGTCTTAATTAGGTTAGTTTAGGGTTAGGGCTAGGTCATGATGAGGTGGCGAAATGAGGTGGCAGGTTTGGAGATGTGGATTTATTAATTATAAGGTAATTAATAAATAATTGTGTAAGGTTTAGGTGGTGAGTGAGGTTAGGTTGCAAAATGAGATGCAAGGCACGGGGTGTCGTAAGACACAAATTTGGTTTCTACAACTCTTTATCACCTATTAAAAGTAGTATCAATTTGTATCTAATCGTTGTAAGATACTCTAGAGCTTGGAGGTTACTAGGCTTCATCTAAAAAATGGTCTCAAATACGTATGGATATTAATTATGTTATCTGACATAAAAATAAATATCATTAACCTTTATTTCTTCATTGTCTCATATGGAATATAAGGATTATCCTAATTTGCAAACCTCTAATGTTTCATGCTTTATATCAAATAAGAGTAATAAAATTATATCTTAGGCGCCTTGAGTCATTAGGATTTTCCTCAATAATGTATCAAACACATGTCTCCATTAAATTTCCTATATGAAATTCAAATGGTAAGCACAATACATTCTTTTTTATTCAACATTGCTTTTGAATAGGAGTAGCCTTCTAAATGTAAGTCTCTAATGTCTCATACTCTGAATATTTTGTTAGATTAATAAATCATATTAATGGAACTTATCCCAAAGCTTTCAAGCTAATGTAAACGTATTGAAAGGATCAACCTTCATTTACACATATTAAAAGGATTATCCTTGAGTCAGATAATAACCTCTAATGTTCCTCACATTATATGGAAGGAATGTAAGAGAATTTAGAGCTTAGTGGACACTAAGATTCTTCATGATATATAAATGGACAAAATAAAGCATTCCTTGTTTTTCATTAATACTAATTGAAAGTAATATCTTAGGGTTCGCTAAGCTCTAATGTATCTTAATTTGAATATGAAGTTGGAATAACAAATCATAGTAATGAATCTTAGTGGTGGGTAAGTATTTTCTATTATACAAGGTGATGTAAAATATGTGTGTACTGGACATTTTTTGATCGACAAGATTTTATAGATTTAACAAATAAAAGTAAGGATAGATACAAGGTTTTGGAACTCTAGGTGACCTCTCTAAATCCCTCACATTCATATCTAAAATATTAATCTAAGGATATTCCGACATTCACAGTTAAGCTTTGTTCCTTTCAAGACTGAGACAAAATAATTTTAGACATGTTAATATCTCCAACACCCCCATTACGTCCTCGAAGCTCATAAAATTTCATAAGAATCCAAAAACATCATTTTATAGAATTTATCAACAAAGGTGAGTTTTAATCTTCTATTTTCACCTTTATTATGTTAATATATCCTATTAGACACCACATCAAGTTATGAATCATTCTCTTAAGATAAAATTTTCACTCTATCAAAATATCAACTCTCTCATAGTAATTGCTAGTTATTTTACTAGTATTTCCAAATCATCCTTGTCTTTTTATCATTTTAACCATATTTATCGTATCGTAATAATTTAATCATTTTTCTTTGTTTAATATGTATGTTTTCAAGATGTGTCTCTCTATAGATGACAGTTCCAAGTGAGTCACATCCCATTACCATCATTTACAACCTTTCAATCATATCCCACCTCATGGACGGTGTTCCCACAGGATTCCAAACTGATTTGTCCAGGTTCAGTATACATGTTTTACCTCCCGTCACTTTAGTTTTGGCACAACCCCTTTTCTAGGAACAATTTGACATCATGCATGAACTTATCATTTATGCCATCGCGCTTGACACCAAACGTTGAAGAAATAAAAATCTATCTCAATTCATACAAGAAGAATGGGATCTTTGCTTTGAATGAAATTTTGAATGAATCAATTACTTTGAAGAGTTTGAGATCTCTCGTAGCCCTTACTTAGGCCACCTACCACATAGAACATGACCTTTCTATCCCCTAGATTTCTTAATAATCCTTATATTATCAATTTCCTTCATATCATATCACTTGATTGTAAAAATTAGTTGACATACATTGAATAATCACATTGGTTCCTGGGATTGTCCCTTTATGAGAAACTTTTCATCTCTTTGTCTAATATATACCTTGTTTAGATGTATTTACATGTAGGTTCTCTCATTCCCTTGAAGGAAGGATCCCCACATCCATTGTACATCAATTCATCCCAATATTTCCCTATCGATGAAGGTATCGTTGAAACCCTTATGTCTCCATTACCCGATTTTTTTAGTGTTTATCACATAATTAACAATCTAAGATTCACCTTAAACATTTTGGCATGCCCGGTTGGACCACTGTTACTCGTTATTTTCCCTTCTTCTTTGATTTAGATTTAATATCTGGTTTGGCTTGATTTTGTTCTTATCAAATTATCTAACTTTTTACCTTGGATTTTTTTGCTATCACTTCTTCAAGAATGCATAAATTTGAAAAATAAAATCTAAAAGGAAAATTAAACACCGTCCTGTATGTCTATTTTATTTCATTTTCTTTTAGCATCACTTTTTTTTGTTAGATTTGTCTTCATCTAAATCAAGATTCCCTTTTGATCTTAAAATGAACCTTCATCTTTCCTAATCACATAGTTTAATTAGAAGTTAAATTATTGCATTCAAAACGTTACCCTTACATACAACTAAACCAAGTAACAAATCAAACTAACATATAAACAATCCCTTCCAGGTCTACCTACTTGGATTTGATCAACAAGAGGGAATTTGACTCAATGTTCTAACCGTGTATAAAAAACTAGTGGGTGGTATATCTACTAAGCACCCAACACCCTTATCATTGTAGGACTGTGAAGTGAGGAGCTAGTATCCAATACTATTCCTCGTACTAACACCAACACAAAATTGGCCTCACGTACCTTCTAGCATATCAAGGACCTCATCCTTAACTCTCCTAAAAAAAACCTTAGCTATCCTTTTTCCTATTTCTCTTTCACCCATTTCATAAACTAATCAAGATAATATAAAATTTCTTTGTGTGTGTTGTTTTCATTTGTTTTAAATAACCATATTTCCTTTTTTCTTTCTATATTGTTTGATTAGTTCATGGTTCTAACTAGAATATAGTATCACCTTCAAAACCTCTCAAATATGGAAAATTCACTTCAACAATCCTTGTAATAAACCCATTATAATATGCAAAAAAATCTCAAATGCATCTAATCCATTACAATAATCCATAGAAACAAATCTTGAACCCCATTCCTCCTCTAAAGACTCAATCGAAATGGCATAGGATCCTTTCCTTGATCATCCTTAGTTATTATAGACTAGTGACACATTATTTGTAGAAATCTTAGACATGAATCCCATTTCCCGAGTGGATACCTTACTACTAGATGTGTTCATGTCATTTACATTACTCCTTATCCAACACATTTCCCATCTACTCAAGTTGACACTTGTGATTAATCCAAACATTAAGACCTTGAATATCAACATGTCATCGAGAAAATATCTCCTTAACCTTCTACTAGTGAGACAAGGATGTCATCACCTACTTTGTCCACTCTTTTGCTAGTTTATACATTAATGTCATATCATCGCATAATAAGGCCATCCAATAAGCACCTACCTCATCTAACTCACAAAAGTTACACAAAGTCATACTACTACCTTCCCATCCACATCTAGTCAAGTGGCTTTGGCCTCACCTTCTACTCATGTAATATTAGTTTATGTACCTCTCTCTATAAATCCTATGATTATTTCTCAACCTCTTTCATCATGAAAACCGACATCTTCAATCTAAAATCTAGTCTTATCCATCCCTGCATCTACACCACCTATCAACATGATTACCATTACCATTACTTTCCCTTTCTCACTACAAACATCTACCAAACATGTCTCAAAATATAGTTACATATCCTCAAAATATATCCCACAACCATCATAACCTCATATCCACACTTCTATTTTGTTCCATAATGAATACATCCAACCCTCACAACCTTTACTCTCATAATACACTTGTAATATTCCAATAATTATTCCTACCTTTCAAGATATTTCTCTATCATATTACTTGTATAATCAATCAAACCCCACACTTATAATCAAGTAATTCCTTCCCTTCAAACACATAGCCATTTTAGAATGATCCCATGCAAGCATTATTGAGTAGAATAGCTATTCGTAAAGTTGTCACTATGGGACCCAAAAATAACCTTTGGTAAAAAAATTCAATGATCCTATCTACCCATATGTTTTTAAGGCTTATCCTACACACGAGAACTCCATAAACTAATCAATTTTTATAGTAAGGACGACTCACAACAACACATCAAATATTTTCTTCATGCATGTTATCTTATCACCAATGACTAGGATCTCGTGTTGATGACGTTCCCCATGTCCTTAGCTGGACCTTCCCTCTATTGGTATAAGAGTATCCCACAATATTCTCTTTCTCATTTTCATAACTCGCAAATTTTTTCCTAGAGAAATTCTCCATAAACATTTATCATAAGATCTCCATCACCGATCTCTAGGCCATTAAACAATTTTAAGATGATTCTATTACTCATTTTATCACCATGTGGCGAGGGATTATCAACCAACTATATTTCTCTCTTCCAAAACTAATTTGGATCGAGTTATTTTCTCGATCATGTACCAAAGACATATCATCAACCCTCCAAATTAAATATTTCTAAATGTTTAATGAATCCTTTAACATGTTCGGAAAATAAAACTTTGTGATCTCGAAGATGGTAAGGTCAAACTTTGATCTAAGAAACCAAAGCCGAGTCCTCTTTTAAAATGTCTCCTAATAACTAAAAATCTAAAGGGTCTATAAATGTGATTATTTTTAAAATTATGTCTAAAGGTCATTCAAACTCGAATTATCCAAGACTCAACATAAATATAATCCTTTAGGAGAGTCTTATAGTGTTATCTTTGAAAAAATATTTCCAACTGTATGATTACGCTCCCACTCATTCCTCCCTGTCGATATATCCACCTCCAAACCATCATGGTAGATGGAAAACAATTAATGTAAATACCATAAAGTCTCAGGAAATGACATAAAGAAATTTCATTCATTCAAAAATTTCATCCAAGACCTTATCACATGTGGTGAATTACAACTTGACAATCCAAACACACCTCCGAATCAAAATTTGTATTTATTTAAACAACCCTTCCAAAATCATTCCCAACCAAGATATCAACCTTTGTCTAATGTCATAGGGTCTCATCAAATGATAAATATTGTCAATAATTCCTCACCCACATTTGCAACACCATTTATTTCACACCATGAGCATCAACCAAACAACATCATTCCTTATATTCCCTCACATTGACATCCTGATCCCATCCACATCACAACATCCAAACATTTGCATCTACTAGCATAGAAACTTCCCATATTATTCCTTTAGAATCACTAGAAAGGAAGTTTGTCATTGAAATCCTAAATATCTCATTCCAATACAATGTCACCCAACACCGATCTCATACCCTCGGTGATCCAACACAAAAACATGCAAATCACATCCCTAAAAATAGAAATTTTGCAAGACACTCGCCATACAAACACACCATATGATAACATGTCCTTACCCTCCATTTTAGGACCTCATCCCTCATCCAATTTTACAATCACCATAACATGATTCTAAACCCAACCTCAACCAACACCTAAAAGTGAATCAAAAATAATACTCAAGCATCTCATGCTCCTAAATTGTCAAACGATATCCCCCACCCATCATCCTCATCATCAGGATATTACACTAACATCCTAAAAATACTCACTTGATCAATAGTCATAACATTTCCACCTATTAAGCTCTCTCGATCCTCGAGGGTGGAAACCTTCTTGAAGTATAATTATGAGGCATTTTTATTATCATCAAATACTAGTACATCATATAGAGGAATGGAAATATATTCATTCCATCATTCAAAGTCTCGCTAATAAAGGAATTCTCCTCACATAAATATCATCCACTATTAAACCTCGATTTAATAAAATCCAAACATAAATTAAGTCCACATCTAAAATCACTAAACATATAATGTATAAACCTCACTTAACATTGTATCTAGTAAAAGAAAGGATTCCTCTACAAAATCCCCACTCCATAAAATAGATGTCATTCGTATAACCCAAGAGCACGTGCAAAAGATTTGAAAGACCAACCTAAGGTTTCCATCTCCATTTCTCCTTTTAAATCACCCAACCCATTAGCATCTAAATCCAAGTTTTCCATCCTTTTGGAATCTCAACCTAAATCCAATACATCCATAAAAACATTGTCTTCAAATAATTAAATCAATCTTCATCACAATCTCTCTTTATGATCTTATTGAAAAATCTCCATAACATCAAAATTCACAATTGAAGCTCGTAATCTATCTCAATACCATCACACAACCCCAAACCATTTTCAACTTCATTGGAGCTCTTAAAATTTATTCCCTATCACATTTGAGGACACTGAAATTCCATCCTAATGACCTAAATACCATAATCTTCCTCCATTCATCATTGTCTAAATCAATAACACTCTCTTTAATATGTTTATTATAGATAATCGTGTCAACATTAACATAATATCATCTCATTTATTTAAAAATTTTAATTACGATACGATAACCACCCACTTACCTATTGTGTTAGGTGTGTTTAATGACATTGTTTCCCCTAAACTAGGCACATCCATTCAACCTATTAAAATAGACGTTAAAAGTCTTTAAGATATCTTCTATATTGTAAGAGGAGACTTGCGGTATAACATTATTCTAGGACATCCTTGGATACGTGCCATGCATTTTATCCCATCAACACTACATAGATGCATAAAAATGAACATGAAGTTAAAACCTTCACGGTCCCCCACTTGAACCTAATCCTTTCAAGACATGTCACAAGACCTACAAAACTAATGATGTCTGGTTCCAAAAAATTTCCCACATTTTCATAACAAACTTCAACAAGATCTTTCATCCACTCATCCAAACTACCAAACACCGACTCTTCGATGACTCTATGCAATGCCTTTCACTGGGGAGTATGACATCCCATCCCTTAACACACTTCCCAAAACTAAAACGCATGGGATGCCTACCTAACAACCACTTTACGAGCATAACGTAGGAAACATCATTTCCTTTATCCCTTCATTCCTTCAAACAAAGTTAGTGTACAAAGGAATTGATCACCCTTCATCCCATCTCAATATTCAACCGCACGTAAAAATTTCTCCATGTATTTATCATTCCTAGATAAGCCTCGTTTATCCCAGGACTAATATTCATCATTTTTCCTATAAAGGTAGTGTCCTTTGTTATTACAAAAAGGTATCCATGACTTCCACTTTGAGGAATTATGTAATCCTTATGAGAAATATGGCCTCTAATTCAAATCATCCTCCTTCAACTCATTCCCATCAACGTCATCATCCCAATCATCCCCATCTTCACCCACATCGACTCATCTTTAGAAAATGATGATATCATGTCTATCCATCCTAAAAAATTTATTCAACACCATCAAAATTGGACCACTAACCTATCGAGTTAACGAAAAGATGGAATGTATCCCCTTAAGATTACATCACATGATAGAATAATTCTCCTAGAATCAAGATTCTCCAATATCATGGTGGTGATGTTATCCTAACCCATATGGGTGTTGAGGATCACTATATTCAGAAAACCCTTTCTTTTAACACACCTATACTTATCAACAAATCAACCACTAATGTTAGAATTGACACACTAAAAGAGCCGCATATTGTCAAAATTTGAAAAGACTTAGACTTGTGGGAACTCCAAGCATTCACTACTTTATTAACCAAACACAATCAAACATTTGCAAAGTATTGCAATGACATGTTAGGTATATACCCTAACATAATTATCCACAATATCATCAATGTCCACGATGCCAAACTAGTGAAGAAAAAACTTCATAGGATGCATCCTCACGTCACACTTCTAATCATAAAAGATCTTCAATTTCTTCTTTAGTAAACTTCATACTACCTATTGACTACCCATAATGGGTATCCAACATTGTACCTATAAATAAAGCCATTGGATAATTTTACATCTGCATAGGAAATCCTAATACTTGAATCTCACTTGCCCCAAAGATGATTTTCCTCTGCCCAACATTGACTAGCTCATCAATTTAATAGCAATACATGAAATGTTATCTCTTATGGATGGTTTTTCTAGTTATAATCAAATCTTAATCACACCATAGGATCAATATAAGAATGATTTAACCAAAATATTCTTTTTTGAAACCCTAATTGTAGAGTAAGTAATAGAAACACCGAAGTACAAATTCTAGATACACTATGACATAAGTAATAAGCTAATTAAATATAAAGCACTAAGTGCAAGAGAGGGAAATAATCCCTTATCAGATTTACACTCTTCCAGAACTGATTTGAACTAGAATATTGATGAAAAGTGGGCATATTTTTACAAGCGTGTGCTATAGAATCTAGATTTGTTGGATAAATCCAAACCAGGGTGTTTATACCGGTCGAGGATTCTTGGGCACTAGAGTCTACTATTGGGTGCCAGTGACTACAGAATATTCAAAACTTGATATTTCCCATGTCGCACAAGTATCACTGATACTCACTATTGGTTGGTGTATGTTGTAATAAGTAAGAAGACACAATAGACCATGAAAAATAGGTTTCAAACATGGGACATTTCTCAAAATGTCACAAGATAATCAAGGCTAAAGTGACCAAAATTATATATTGTGAATACAAGAAAAAGTGCATATCCCACAAACAATTGCATACAATAACAAACAATAGTGAGTAAGATAAATTAGACAACCATGGTGGCATATAGTCCTGCAAAGAAAATGTTGCACATGAAGCACCCGTTAGTATGTTAAAAATATAAAAATTATGTCAAGACATGTATATATCAATGTAAAGTGATGTGTTAGTAAGAATAGGAAGTAGTATATAATAGAACAATAACACATGTGATGTGTGGAAGTAGTAAAAGGTAGATGCCCCAAGGCACTTCAGTGGGACTAGAAAAGGAAATAGTGTTGAGCATCATTGCAACATGTAGGAACCTATAAGAAGTTGGAATTCACAAATAAAGACCAAGTGAACACGCATGTGTATATGGTAAATATAATGACATACTGAGTATTTGACTAGCATAGTAAGTAAAGTGCATCATGTAACTAGGATAAGAAAGAAAGATTAAGTGCAAGAAAGATATGCAATATTATGTGAATGAGTGGAATGGAATGGAATATAATGTGAATGATGTAGGAGCAGCATGTCCCCAAAATATGTGTATGTAGGAGATGAGGTTTATTTATAAAAGACCCTTCGAACAAGTAAAGAATTAATTATAAAACAAGAGTGCGCATGGGAAATGGTTTGAAAATATATGCAAGAAAGATAGATCATGAAGCATAACATGTAAAAATAGTATGTGGTGAGGTTAATTTGAGATTTAAACCCTTGGTAGTTGAGTATGAATTGTGGAACTAGAGTACGTCACACAAGAATGACGATAAACTTATGTATCAAGTTATGTAATATTTCTTAGATGTAAAAAGTATGAAGAAAGGAGCGTAATAGTAGAGATGGTAGAAAATGATGATTGTAGGAGGGGTGGTAGTAAGCATGATTCCCTCCAAGTGTATGATGTAGAGAATAATCAAGTAACATCGTCATGGAGATCTTCATTACTATGGTCAAAACCAAATGGAGCTAGATCAAAAACTTGGTAAACAATAGAGTGAGGTTGATCATATAAACAGCCATTGCAATGTACATTACACATGCTCATATCATATTATTCATTAGTGAAATTTATTTGTGGAAAACTATGTGCATACCAACGTGTGATATTTTGAGTGTAGATAAGAAATGAATCTTTATAAATTGCAACGTGATCAAAAGGCATAGGAAATGTGATACTAGTGTGATTAAGATTCAAAATGCCACCAATGTAATCAAGCCAAGACTTCTCAAGTATAAGTGGAGTGGTGTGGTAAGTGTGTGCAAGGAACACACAAAGGTCATAAGTAGTAGTGATACATACATATTTGTGATAGAGGTGTGGAGAATGAGGTAGAGGGAGGAGATCAACGAATCGAATATGGAGCCGGTCAAGCCATCATGCATGCAAATGGTATTAGAGAAAGTGGGATTGATTGGAATATGAGGAAAATAAGATTTACGTATGAAAATAGTGCATATGTGAAAGGAGGTAGCATCGAGGAAAATTGAGATGAGGTAGATGGTATGACTTCCAATGTATGGAATGATCAATGAAAAAGTATCATAACATTAATATAAGAAGGGGGTTTCTTGAATTGATATTCACTAGGGACGATAGAAAACAATTATCATTGAAGTAGGACTCATCTATCTCAAGAGGATTAAATTTAAGATTGTGTAGTGTGTCATCATTAAGCCCTATGGGATCAACCTCATCATCAGAATCATCAGTGTTGGCATTTTCATGTTGAATAGTAGTATAAAAATGATAGGAGTGTAGCCAAGTGTAGACACCAGGTTTTCATTAACCCGCCTACTTCATCTTATATATACATTATTCAATCTAAAACCTATCATTATGTCATTATCCTAAGTCACCCTCTCCTCATCTAGTAAAATCAATTTTTACACCCTCAAAGAAATTACTATTTACCCATCCCAAATTACCTCAACCTCTTTAAAACCACTTAAACATCTTAAAACCACCTCAAACCTATTTTATCTTAACATCCTAACCTCCCCAACTCAACCATAACCTCATCCCAACCATTTTCCATCATCATTTACCTGAAAACCTTATTTACAAAGTGGTTTCAACCATTTCCTAAATTTTTCCTCAAAATATCAAATCAAGAACGATTCTAACAAAGTGATAGCGATTATAAATAGTGGTTTTTGTTTTTCCCTCAAGGATCTTAAGAATTATTTTGCTCACTCTTGCATTTTTTCTTCAACCCAAAAATGAATCTCCATCACTCTAGAGATCATTAAGGACCTATATCAACCTCAAGCTCTCGCAACACATCATTTTGGTATCCTTTTCATCAATCATTTCCCAGGAAGCTCAAAAACTAGCCATCAACTTCAATAAGCTCCCTGTAGACACCTATAATTTAGATCTAGCAATTTAAATACTTAAATCACGCTAATTATACCCCTTCCCGTAAATTGATGACATATCATCAATATAACACATTTTCTCTTCCATCATCATTAATTAATTACATTACATTAGTTAATTAACTCTTTGATCCAACAAATGAGGCCCATTTACGACCTTCCATTAATCAGCTCCCCTTTCTATCTAGATTACTTATTTATTCTTAATTAATTGAGTTTCCCTCCAACTATATCAATAAATCATCATTTATTTGATTAAACCCCTTTCACCCCACAAATCATGCTAATTTTCTTCTAAAAAGCTTCTATAAGCTTGCACACCTATTAATTAATCACTTTGATTAATCAATAAACCCCCTCAACTCCCATGAGTCACTAGAGGAAAAATTAAACTCTCCTAAAGTAAACTCAACCCCTCCTAAACCATACTTATCCATAACTAACCTAGCTTTTCTATTATCCCACATACAATAGGATGTAACACTCCTTCAATCCAGAGGGTTATATAAATAACCCTCCTCCTACCTTTCTACTTACACCTTACATGCATATAGCTAAACTATAGGCATTTCATCTTAGAGCATCTTTCATTTGAGCTAGTAGCCTCATTCTTTCATTTCATCCATCCAAGATTTTGGGTCATATGGAGATAATCAAAATGGTCTTGTAGCCATATTTTGATGAGCCTTCATTCCCAAACCCTTGAAGATCAAACAATCAACTTTGATGGCCATGGATTTATCTAGGTTCATTCATTTTTTTGGTAATTTAAAGAGTATAAGTTTAAGTGCTTAACATGTTAGTTTGATTTCCATTTCAAGTTCTAATGCATAGTGTTGGTAGTTAGTCTCTTTAAGCTCTTAGCATGATTATCTTTATGTAGTTAACTTAGTTTTGGAACTATTAAGGTGTTAGTTTCAATTATCTTAGCTTAGTTAACTAATGCATTGATACATTTGCACGCCCGGTGGGACATTGATCCATAGTCCCTTTGATCTTAATGAATTTTGCTAGTTTTCTCATGTTCTTAACCCATATCATGCAAATATGAAATAAATTGAGATTCTTATTTTATTTCATCATCTTTATATGCATTAGATCTCATTTATGTGATTTATTGTGATGGGTTACTCTTTGATTTGAGATAATTTGAGAAAAAATTGAGATTTTTGAAGTTTCCTATGTCATTTCCCGTGTTCCTTGACATCATCTCCAAGTACAGGCATACACATAGAAAAAAATTGTGAGGGGTGCATACATGTCAAAACCTAAGAGTACATGTCAAAATGCTAGCGTACACGACATAAGTTGAGTGTATACATTTTGTTGTTAATTGTACCTTGTCATCTTTTTAGTCAGGCTAGAGTATGTGTTTAAATTCCCACGTATGCATCATTCTACCAACATACATGATATTCGGTCCTCTATGTTTTTCTAGATTTTTGTCTACTAGCATATGCATTTAAACCCATGTGTAGGTAGTCATAATTGAGTGTACACATATGGTAGTACTTGTGCTTTGAACTTGTTTTACTCTACAAGCGTATGCATCGCACGTTAGGTATACATATCTCTATGGTGTGTACCCATTTAGCCCACTGTCTGTTTTCACAGAGGTGCATACACATACTAAATTGTGCATACACACCCAAATTTGAGTGTAGGCATCACAATACGGAGTTGGTATTTTCTTTAAAAAATTAAAAGCATGTTTTCTAGATATACTAACTCCTTGCAGTTTAAATTGAAGATTAAATTCTATTTTGTAGGGAATATTTTCATGCTTTTTAATAACTTGGTTTTTTTAAGGGTTAATGAATGTTGCATGCTTAGTTAGGAGATTAGAGTCATGTATTCTCTTCCATCGAACCTTTTATGTGATCTTCGAGATCAGAAATTATTTTTATATCTTTTATTGCTTTAAAAACACTTGTTTACGAAGGAAAGAATGTCAAATTTAGTTAAAATGAACCAATTTTGTGTTTAAATTGTGTATTTTCCTTTGTTAATTGCATAACTAGATTCTACGTCATGTATGCTCTTCTCTTATGTCTTAGGATGATCTTGAGAATAAAAAATGATGTTTTATCCTCTTTTATGTGTGGAAAACTACTAAATCCATCGTGCAGGACCTAAACTCTTGTCAAAGAAATGTGGTTGAAACATAAAAATACTAATATAGTTTCCATGTAGGTTGCCAAAATGTGTACAAGTACACCACATTAAGTATAAAAGATAAAAAAACACATCACAATAAAAAGACTATATTTGTAGGTTTGGATAAGGGTACGACCCGTCCACTTAACTAGGTTATAACCCTTTTAGCATAAGTCTTAAGCTATAACAATGGGAGTGGTACTAGGAACTCCAAAGTAGTCCACATAAGAGGGAACCTTGTGGATGAAACAAGAAGTACTCCGCACACCTACTTGACTAGTATACACGTGAGATTTAGCATCAAAGTTATCGTATCGTGACCCCAGTGAGAACACATGATGAACACATTTATTGCTCACTATGTTTGAAGGGGGTAAAGTAAAGCTAGGATAATCCTTGGGAAACCTTAGCAAACCAAGATCGCATTAGATAACTTGTGACACCTAGTTGAGTGAACCACCTAGGAAGCTATCTTGTCCAGGAGCCAACTTTGACCATATCAAAGCCAATTTGAGTTGAGAGCCATCGCAAAGGGATAAATTTCTCAGAATCAAAACCTTGTTTGTCAAACAAGGGGAGACTCCATTAAAGTTCAAACGACACGTAATTCATCACAAATATTGTGAAGCATTACTTTTGTTTAGTTTTTCACTCGCCCTAAGGTGAGGTGAAACTCTGTCGAAGTGAGGCCAAACTCTCTTCAACCCCAATTGATCTACTTCCTTCACTTTATTTTGACACTTTTTATCAATAGAAGAGTGACTACCCATGTGTTTCTAATTGATTGTATTCACCACTTTTGTGTCTAATTACACTCATCTATGTTTGCACCTGAATTTTAAACATCTAAAGTGTGTGAACACATTTTCATATCATTGATAACCATTTGATCTTGATATCCAAGTTGAGATCATAATCATAGTTAGGCTTGTTTCTTCACTAGAATATCCTTTGAACTGTTATGTTGTTTGTATCATATCACCACAATTTTTATACTTACGTCTTGTTTCTTGTAAACTTGGCCTAAGTGTATAGATTGTAACGTTACGCTATGCACACCCTAACAATTCCTTGGTATACTCTAGCATTAGTTTTCTTTCAAACATTACCTTGATTTTGAAAGGTGTTGTTTTTACCTTTGTGTGCATCGTATCAATATTATTTTGATATTAATACCTTACTTTTCCATAAAGTTTGGTTAACATATCTTAGTGGTATTGTTGTGTTGTTCATACTCGTAACTTCCACTTTTTGGGATATAGGTCTTGATTGGATTCAAGCTCGCTTTTAGTATACTTTGTTTGGGGATCATATCAACCTCTTGTTATTACTTACGCCTTGTTCATTTCTTAACTCGACATAAGTGGTGACATTTATTTGATCATCTTAAACATCAACTATCACTTGGAAACAAACATAGGAAGTACCTCATTTTATTGATTGGTTTTGAACAAACATTGTGTGATTGTGTCTTGTTTGTCATTTTTGACTTATTCATTTAGGAAATAAATTTTTGAAATTATTTGACATTCATAACTTTTCACTTATGTTTAATGAATACCTTTTCGAACAAATTCAAAAGAAGCTTAGTGAAATCCTTATTCATCATGGCCCCAAAACAAGATTGGGAGATAAAAGACAAGCAATCAAACAAATAAGGGTCAAATCCCTTTATTGGTCATGATTTAGGGCCCATATTTTCCATAGAAAAAGAAACAAAAGAAATGGTAGATCATAGTGGTGATGAGGTAGGATCACCATGCATGGAGTTTGACTTTGACCCCACCCTATTAGATGAATTCATTTTCATAAAAAATATAGGGTACTTGCGAGAGTGGTGGAATTAGGTGCTAGAATGCCAACAGAACATGAAACTATTCCACCCACAAATGAGGATAATGAGGAGGATCCACTTCTCATCAACATGGATGACATCTTAGCACATGGACATGCTTCCACATCAAATGTAGGAAATGAAAACACGGGGGTTATAAAATTTCGCTTATCAAAATACCACATAGAGTAAGAATAGAACATGAAAACGTGGAACAACCCCATTCAATGAAGATGAAGAAGAAAATCATGAGGAAGAAGTCACTATACCACAACAAATTTAGAACCTTAGTCAACAACTAGCTTTACTAACATCTCATGTACAAAAGGAAACAAAAAAATGTACATCAAGAGAAACCTAATGTCAAAAATAGTGAACTTCACATACAAAACCAAGTAGGAAAAACATCAAAAATAGACGTGTGTATATCCTGCCTTTCCCCACAAATGACCAAATTCTTTCACAAGAACTACAATCTATGAAAGCAACGCTCAAAAGCATTCAAGAAAGTAATGGGAGAAATAACAAAATGTATCAATACGAATAGTTATACCCCATCCATTTGATAAGACTATGTTGCTTCAAACCTTTCCTAAGAAATTTGATAAGTATAAAGGGAAAGGTGATCTATGGGATCATGTGAAATATTTTTACATGGTATGCTAATAAGTGGCATACAATGAAAAATTACCTCATACAAATTTTTCCAAAAATTCCAAGAGGAAAAACCTTGGTATGGTTTACTCACTTACCTCATGGTTCTATCTTCACATGGCCTGAAATAGTAGAGAGATTTGTGTGAAATTTATCATACAATATGGAAAGTGACATAACCATGGTAGACTTATGTAACACTAGATAACATCTAAATGAAACCTTTACAAGTTTCCTACAAAGATGGCAGGGCTAGCTAGCCGCTTCCCTTGCTCATTTCTGAAAAACAATTTGTTAGCATCTTTGTACCAAATCTAAATCCAAACATTACTTTTCATTTACAAATGCATTTTTTTTTAAAGATTTGAAGAGGTCATCAAGAAGAGAATATAAATAGAAAAGGACCTCATTGCAAAAAGGACAATAAAATCATCTTTCAAAGATAATCAACCTACCAAACTTATAGACAAGCCAAAGATCATTAATAAAAACAAGAATGTGGTAGGAGATGGAATCATGGATTCCAAACGTATACAAGCAGTCCAAGTTGGTCAAACTTTTAAATTGACCAAAGGACCAATCCAACCACTAGTCAAACGTAGAACGTTCACTCCTCTTATGGACTCTTTTTCCGCAATCTTGAAATAGTTGGATGTAGTCCACATGGTGACATATCCTACAACGTAACCCTTTGACAAAAATGATCCTAAACCTTTATAGCATAAAGAGCATGAATATTGTAACTTTCATCATGTCAAGGGAAATATGACAGATAAATGCCTAAGACTTAGTGACTTTATCTAAGATCTTATCGATAGTTAGGACATAGAAGTAGATTCACCAAAATCAGATCAAGTAGATAATAAAAAATGGGAATATTTAAGGAACCATTTCCCAAAGCATGGTAAATGAAGTGAGAAAAATATGGATCGGGTAGATTCATTCCAAATCTATAAAGCCAAAAACTATCTGTATACCAAAATTGATAACAATCATTATGACTCACTCATTAGATGTGTTCTTTCTTCTGATGAGCATGTGAATACCATTAGGATCAAGGGAAAATATTGCGCTATGGTAACAAGGTGTACTCATCTCACGATCTTAGAACCTCCTCTATCTACCCCTCAAGATGGTCAATACAATATCCTAGAGCAACTTGAGAAGATGTCTGCTAAGATTTTAATCTTAGATATTCTCAAGATATCAAATGTACATAAAGACATCTTATACAAAACCCTCAAGGGTCAGGAGTGTCAACAAAAGTATATCCTTCACACCTACAAGATGTGGTGGAAAACATTGCACCTAGCAAACACATTGCTTTTAACCACAAGGAAATCCCTAACGAAGATCATACACATAACCTTCCTCTTTATATAGAAGTATTTGTTACTCGTTGAAAGATAAAGAGGGTTCTTGTGGAAAACGGGTTGGGATTGAACATATGCACATTGAAACTAATAAAATAGTTAGGACACATGGAGGAATATATAGAGTCCCACATTATCACCACAACTACATACAAAAACACAGAGTGAGAGTCAACTAGAAAAATAACACTACCAATGGAAGTAGGGCCTACTTGCCACAACACAAAGTTTCATGTCTTAGATTTGGAACTTCCATACAATATGCTTCTTTGCTACCCATGGATCCATGCCATGTAGAACATACCATTAATGTTTCATCAAGTATATTAAATTGAAACATGAGGTACACATTATTACCACTCAAGTTGATCTATAACCCTTTACTCACTTAGATATCTCAACAACTTTGTGTGTAGGGGTACATATACATGTCCCTCCACTGATATTGTTGTTCCCCTTCATTCAGAATCTCTTGAATCGTGGGTAGATTTAGATTCCCCAACTAATTATCTCATGAATATTCTACAACTACTTATCCTTTTGATCCATGTGAGATGAAAATTCTTGAGTATGGTTGTGGATAATACAATATTTAATAGGCTCTCCTGGTTTCAAATCTATCTTTGTCACCAAAAACAAGAGGCAGACCCAATTATCACTTCAAATGGCCTAGAGATGAACAGACTATTGGGACATTCTTACCTGGTGGACTACTTACAGAAGATAAATTGCTGGACCCACCTACAACTTGGGTCCCCGAGGACACTAAGCCTACCTACTATGAAATTCTAGAATACACAAAGTCTAGTAGAATGATGTATTCCATGGGCTATAAAGGCCTTAGATGTGGAAAGTTTGAACAAGGAGCAAGGGAACCAGTCCCACTTCCACATTTCAAAACTGAAAGATATGGTATAGGTATTTGGCCATATGGGTCACACCCCATGGATCAAGATGCTACCTCCTTTGAACATGAGGATAGCTCTGTTTATTCAGATAGCAACATAGATTCTCATTCTAGCTAATATGAGGATATTACCTCCATGAACCTTTTCATGGATACCATTTTCCTTACCATAACCCCCGCTGATCCTAAAATTGACCTTGTATACCCTACCCTTGTTGATTGGGACCAACAATGTCATGTGTCATTGGACCTCTTTGAGAATGACGAGGCTATTGCAGAATTTATGGGCATACATGATACCATTCCTATTAGAGATCATAAGAAAGGTTTATTCATTGACCTAGATACCTGTGCATACTTTGGTGAGGAAGCAGAGCTTCGTGGTCAACAAAATTTAAGAAAAAGTGAGGGAAAAATTTCTAAAGAAAATCCTCGGCAAAAATGTAAGTCCAAGTCACACAGTGAAAACCTCTTTGAGGCACTGGCTGACCAACAAATAAAAAAATCAATGGAAAAAATAAGTGACCACGCTGAGGGTGAAAATATTCATAGAGATGCCCTTAGAAGAAGATCTCAACCTTCCTCCCGATCCTATGTGTATGGAGGATATGTCAAAAATGCTGGTAGAAGAAACTATTGATGTAAATATCGGAACAAAAGAATAACCAAAGATAGTCAAGCTAGGAGTTTTACTTTTAATACAAGAGTAAAAGATGTTCACCTTTATTCTTAGATAATTTTTGGATATATTTGCATGGTCTTATAAATATATGCCAAGATTAGATCCAACTTTGGTGGTGCACAACTTAGTTGTACATGCAGACATAAAGCCTATTAAACAAAATCTAAGGAAAATGCATCCATAGTTATCCCTTCTAGTTAAAGAGGAGTTAGAGAGACTGTTAGTAGAAAGATTCATCAGACCATTGACTACTCTGAATGGATATCAAACATAGTTGCGGTAAAAAAGGAACCTGTTGCAATCAAAATTTTCACAGACTTTCGGGACATCAATAAGGAATGTCTAAAAGATGAGACCCTTTTCCTAACATCGACATGATTTTCGATTCAACTGCAAGCTATGAAATGTTATCTCTTATGGATGGATTTTCAAGATACAACCAAATCAATATAGCAGAGGAGGAATATCAACATAATATTTCCTTTACGACCCCTTGAGGAACATTTTATTATCGGGTAATTCCCTTCAGCCTCAAAAATGTCGGTGTAACTTATCAAAGGGAAATGACTATAATATTCCATGATATGCTTCATGACATCATGGAGGACTATGTAGATGATATATTAGGGAAATAAAAGACAAGAGAAGACCATCCTGAAGTATTGAGGTGCATATTTGAGCAGCTCCAAGAATATAAGGTCAAACTAAATCCAAAGAAGTGTGTCTTTAGGGTATTGTCAGGAAAACTATTGGGCTTTATTGTATCAAGAAGAGGGATTGAGGTAGACCCAGCCAAAGTAACTGCCATTACTAAAATGCCTCCTCCCAAGAACATCAAACAACTGCGTAATCTACAAGTGAAAATACAAGCCATCGATGCTTTATCTCACATCTTTCCGAAAAACTTCATAGCTTCACCCATCTACTTAAGAAATATGTTGATTTTTCCTGGGGACTAGAAAGTAACAGGTAGTTTCCTTTCTCAAAAATAGTTGGTAAATCCACTAGTAATCATGCCTCCAACCATAGGTGAACCACTTTTTCTATACATATTAACAACCCTGGATTTGTTATTAGTGCTTTTCTTTCTCAAGTATGAACCAAGCCAAAAGGAAAAAGTAGTGTACTATCTCAGTTGTACCCTAATTTCATATGAGCGCAACTATCCCCAAATCAAAAACACTTATTTAGTTGTAGTTTTTACCTTCCAAAAACTTCACCATTACCTGTTGAATAAAAAACCAAGATTTTAACCAAGGTTGACCCGCTCAAATACCTATTTTCAAAACCCTTCCTTATTTGTAGGATGGTTAATTGGATCATCCTACTCAGTGAATTTGACATTGAGTACGTACATCAAAAGTCATTCAAAGGACAGGTGCTCACCGACCAATTGGAAAAAGCACCGTTACCAGGAATAGATCCTATGAGTTTGGATCTACCTGACACATCATTGATGTATATTGAAAATTGTTATGTGGTAAGTACATTTTGATAATTAGTTTACTTTCCATTGTTCGAGGGCAGTGTAGTGATAATCACTCCTTCAGGAGACCCCATACTACAAAATTTCTATCTCGGGATTTCTATCCACAAATAACATTATAGAATATGAGGAGCTCATCATTGGAATGAAGCTGGCTATAAAGTGGATTATCCACCACCTTAAGGTTTTGTGACTCATAACTGATTATCAAGAAAGTCAACGATGAGTATAAGGTCAAGGATGAAAAAATCATCCCATATAGAAAGTTGTATAGAAAGTTGATGGAAAATCTGAAAGAATATTTTATGTGCATCACTTCTAAACAAATTCCAAGAGCACAAAATTGATCTATAGATGCAATGGCAACATTAGGTTCTATGTTGTAGATTCTTTCGAAAAACAATGATAGGCCATTTTTTCTTGAAAATATATGTCACTTGCATACGACATGTCGATTATTACCTAGCATGTGAAGTTTTGGTCCCCACTCCCCATGGTATGCCCATATTTTTAACTACCTCCAAAGTGGTACCTTTCCTCACAATATTACCCATTCCAAAAACAAAGCTTTATCCGCCAAATAGCCCATTACACCCTCTTAGAGGCATGCTCTATCATCTTGGCTATGATGGGAGTTTGTTACGTTGTTTAAATGTGACAGATTCAATAGAAGTGATCGGAGAGGTACATGAAGGCATGTGTGAAGCCCATACAAACAGAATTGTATTAGCCAAGAAGTTGTTAAGAGTAGGCTATTACTGGCCTACTATGGAAACGGATTGCTACAACTATATAAGGAAGTGTGTCTTATGTCATAAGTATGGAATTTCATTCATGCACCATCATGCACTTTTACACCAATCACAACACCATGGCCATTCTCTAAATGGGGATTAGAATTAATAGGGAAGCTCACCCCTACCTCATCTGATGGTCATACTCACATCATCACGGCCACAGAATACTTCACCAAGTGGGTGGAGGTTGTTCCATTGATATATGTTATGGTGTACTCAAATATCAAAGTTCATCATGAATCACCTTATTTGTCGATATGGCATTCTTGTTGCCATTGTTACTGATAACAACAAATACTTCAAGAAAAAAATGGTAAAATATCTCTATCATTGCTTTCAGATAATACTAAAGTGGTCCACGCCATATTACCCTCAAGGTAATGGGAAGGTAGAAGCCACTAATAAAACACTTGTTCAAATCATGGAGAAGATGGTGAGTAAAATAGGTTACAATTGGCATTTGCAAATTCACCTAGCCCTCTAGGCTTATAGGACCTCCATTTGTACCCCTACTAGTGCGACACCCTACTCCCTAGTATTTGGAACTGAATCCATCATCCCATTGGAAATCGAGCTTCCTTCCCTAAGAATATCTCTTAGGGATTATCTAGATAAAGATGAGGATTACAGAGTGGCTAGATTGGTAGAATTAGAGCTCCTAGATGAAAGGCGCATCCGCGCACTAAACCATCTCAAGGTGTATCAAAACAAATTATCATGGAACTACAACAAAAGGATCATACCTCATCAGTTTGAGGTTGGAGATTTGGTAATGAAAGAGAACCAATTCAACACAAGGGCAAAAAGAGAGAAGAAAGGAAAGTTCAAACCTCATTGGTTAGGAACTTATGTCATTGTGGCCAAATATAGGTCAGGAGCATACAAGCTTTCTCATCCTGATGGATATGAGATTTGTTAACCCATGAATGTCATGCCATCAAATGGTTATATGCTTGAACATGGCACAAAAATCATAAAACAACAAAAAAGTAGAAAATTATTAAAAATACAAATAAAAGGATTAAAAAAGAGAAAAAGAAAAAGAGAAAACATGTCATCCAAATATGAAAACCACATAATTGTGGCACTTTGGATAGGTCCCTTGGTGAAAATTGGTTTTGGCACCTTGGGATGATTCATTGTTCACAAGCATCTTACATCTAGGGGGTAATTTTACTTAGCCTAGGGCTAGTTCCACACCTACATCCGAGATTCTTTACGAACCTACCCTATCAAGGCTTGATCCGGTTATTTCTTTTCTTTTAAATTGGTGAAGGGGTTTCCTTTGTACATTCGCCATCTAAAATTTTGGTCACCTTCACACATTCACCTTCTTTTATATATCACGTGGCATCTTCCCTTGTCTATTCCCATCTAACGCTGGGGGCATCCACGTTTCTCGGTTTCTTGTACATAGCTTTGGAAAGCCTTTGAAAATCACAAAAACATTCAAATATGTTGAAAATCACCAAAAACATTTGCATAAGTCTTAAAAAACCAAAAAAAAGGAAAAGCAGAAAATAAAAAAACAATAGAAAATTGCATCACAACACTCTAAAAAACAACACAAAATGCATTAAAAATAGTATCACAAAAACATAGTTTTAGTTTACTTACTTTGTTTCTTTCTTCGCTTATTAGGTTGTGTGTAATTTGTTTGTATATTTTTACTTACTTGTACATTTGTATAGTGTGTTTCTTAACATACCATTTTAGATTGATCTTTTCTTACTTAGATTAGATTTAATCCTTGTGTGTACATATGGAGTATGTTCCTACATGCTTGTAAATAGTTGTACATAGTTGTTTTGTTTAGGTTTTTTAATGTGTATATTTGGTAGATTTGTTAAAATTTGCTTGTTTGTTTCTTGTACATTATTTTTTTATCACATCATCATATCTCCATCTATATCATCACATCTAACATCATCTATACATCATAATAAATAAAATGCTAAAGTCTACATCATACATGTATGCTAAAGCTAGTCATCACATATTGTATCATCAAAGGGGGCAAGAGGGGTCACAAATATCAAAATATATCCCCCCACACCAATATATTCATATCATCCCTTACACTAAATCTAGAAAATAATGTGTGCAATACAATGGAAATCATCTACATATCTATAGTAAAAATCAAACACATGTGATACATCATCAATATCCATCATGATACATACATAAGAAATAAAAGAAAACAACATCATGTTAAATCATCATCCATAACCATAATAGTCACCATGAATAATATAAATGTCCATATACATGTATATAATGTCTATCTCAAGAAAATATACATCATCAATACAAAATCTGCCATCAAGAGAATTGATCAAAAATGAGCTTTCATAAGAGGCATATAATAAAAAATAATACATACATCGATAAAAATGAGCCTTCATAAGAGGCGTACATCCAAAATGTATAAATTAATGCATCTATTTCAAACAAGTCAAATCTGACTCAATCCCTCATGAGGACTGGGAGGCTTATGATCTCGAGGAGGGGGAATTTGTTTTGTGCTCGGTCCTCCTATCTGTCACCCTAATTGGGGATCTCATGGATTCTCCATGCATCTCACCGATTCCTCAGCCTCAATGACCTTCCCATTGACTACTTACTAAAGTTGGGTATCATATAACCCTTTGGAACAACCTCATAGTAAAGGGCCTTATAGTAGGAGGCCATGTCATTGGTCATAGCCCAGTCCATGAATACACGCAGAACCACCATGACCCCATCTATCCATCGAATAAAGCCACCTTGGCACATACCCTAGCCATCTTAGCTTGGCTCACTCGATCTCTTAGCTATTAATCAATCCCTCTCCAATGTGAACCAATCTCTCTCTACAATAACAACCTATTTACGTGCCTCGGGGACTATTGTAAAAAGCACATAATCTATGCACTCTGTAAGGCTAGCTACTAAATATGTTGGAACTAGGTGGCCTGATCTTTTCCACCTCCTTGGCTGGCCTATGCTATGGATTAATTTCACTCTGTAGTGAGAAATTGTATCTGGGCTCGAGCCTCGGTCCCTCTGGCCGCCACCGAAGTTGGATGATTATAGCTTACTATAAATTGTTGTTGTAATGAATTTTCCTATCCTGGTCACCATACCATCCACCTCTTGGTAGACTATGTGGTGGCTAGGCATGGGCCCCTGCTGTAAATTTGGTTGGGAATAGGACCATGTGGTGCTCTCGTGTTTCCACCTATTGTAAATTAAAATGGATACCAATTGGTATACCCACTCGGGGCATTTGTATATGTATGAAAATAAGAAACTATCTCTATCTCTATTGGGGTAAAGGTGGAGGAACCTTTCCACAACCACCATCAAGATCATCACCCATCATCATCATCATCACCACCACCACCACCACCACCACCACCACCACCACCACCATCACCATCATCATCATCATCATCATCATCCTCATCCTCATCATCATCACCCTCTGTAAAGGCTCATGCTCATCATCGAAGGTCCCTAACTTTGCCATTGTATAAAGCTTGTGGAATAGTAAGACGACATGGTAGAACTATCAGATACCAAGCTCCATACTCAGCCATAATCCCAGGATCTCTGATCTGTCTCATGGGTGCCCATACCAGTGACACCATCCCATCAAATTTTCCTTGGGCCCTATCAGGTAGAATAGTCAGGCCCATGTTGAATCTCTTAGTTTTCTTGTGTGCGTACCACATATCGGAACAAGGTACATCCTATGTTATACTAAACTATCTCTGGAACCTTTCCACCCTATATAAATCCATAATGTAGCCATAATTTCTATCAATAAGTTCTCCACCATGTTTATGCCAATATAAAGAGCATCCTTTGCCCACTGGTAATGGTGGTAGGGCCACCATACTATGTCACGTTGTTGCATATCATCAAAAATCTATGATAGTAGTATGTATCACCCTAGTGCCCACAGAGATCATCACCAATGGAGGCCCATCCCATAACTAATGGATCCTCTAGATCTTGCACTCAAAGAGTACCTACTTGGGTGACTAATAGAAATATGATCCCATGCCCAAATCTGTAATAGTGTAGTGGGCCCCATGATCTTCTGACCATGATAAGTGATGAGGTGTAAATCCCAATACAAATGTGCCGAGAATAATTGGCTCCAACAATAGTGCTCACCATGGAATATCCCTTATATCACACCACTCAATCTAAGAGGAAATGTGGCTCTTGTCTTTTCAGTGAGAAAAAAACCACTGATAAGAGCCATCATGTAAACTACCATATAATGGAAATTGGGATAGTCTATGCAACGATTCGGGATGAACCATCATCCCTCAATGAGGTATATCAATGTACCCAAAACCTCAATCGGACTATCCACATCTTCCTCCTCTCACCGATATAATCAATGAGCTACCCCTGTATCGGCACATGAAGAATATTCTAAACATCCTCGAGATTCATAGTCATCTCCCTTGTTGGGAGTTGAAAGCACTGGCTCTTGTTGTGCCACCGCTCCACCAAAGTTGTCAAGAGGTTGTGATCTAAGGAAATAGAAGGCATCCTATCCACATGGGCTAACCAAGTCACCTCCAAGAGAACATCCATCATCCACCTATGTCGTGTCCGGAAGGTCACCTCTATAGCCACAAGCCAAGCATGATGCTCTCTCGTCTGTAAAATGGGTAGTCGGCTCTACAAAAATAACACAACATGTGTTAGAACTAACATTTCTTCTATTTTCTTCTATTTTCTTCTAGGTGAGTCCTCAATCAACTAATTTCATCATTTTCCTCAAAAAAACTCCTACATTTTTCTTCTTGGTAGTATGACATGTCTCTTCTTCAAAGCACTTATGTAATCTTTTGGGCATGTACGTATCTATTTTCTTGTGTATGCAGCCAGGATGCATACATATTCTTATTCTTATATGTTATATCCTCTAACTAGCATGTACACTACGTTTTTACAACACACGTGTGTGTTTGAGTGTATACACTAAGGTGTATGCATGTTTTGACCTAGGCCTATGTACAGGGGGCATACACGTGATTTCAACATGTAAGCATGCATTTACACATTTGTGTTACATGTGAACGCACCCCTATGACTATCTACGCACCCCTAGGTGTGCGTACATGTTTCTTATGCCTAATTCTAACCCTAATTAATGCTATTAAATGTGAAATTTAACGAGAAGAGTTTAGAAACTCACAAACGATGTGTCGACCTACTCTTAGGAGTACTCCCAAACGACATTGAATCTCCATTATCTCTGGACACGCTTCATCTCACTCACTCACCCCTCACTCTCGAATCGCTTGCAGTAAAACTCTGCAGCACTTCGTAACAAGTGAACTTGACGCAATGGTTTACCCCCCCGAGAGGGGTATATCTAGCTATTTTTACCCCGTTGTGAGGCTATAGGGGAATATTTTGACCACCGTGGTCATTCTAACAATTCCTCTCTCCACCATGATGATTATTTTTATTAAATAATCATTTTTAACTATTTTCCGCTACACTGGGGTATATTCTTTTCGCTTGGCACCCGTTTCTTCTCCCTAGGACAATTTTCTTGCTTTCAGGTGACCTCCTATTTTCTCCTTTCTTCCATAAAAATTTGAAAATACCTAAACATTATAAAATTATAAAATCAAAACAAATCAAAAAATATTCATAAAATCTTCAAAAAGCCTAAAACATTATTAAAAAATAAAAAATTTACAAAAATGGGTAAACGGCTCCAAGCGGATGAAACTTGTGGCTTACACATGGTATTTATTCCATATCTTGTTGGTATTTTCACATGTTTCCAAATCAAATGAATCATATATCATCATTTTTACAACCATTTACAAAGCTAGCCTACTTGCTTCATTCGGTACTTTGGGGCACATCGAGTTGTTAGATGTTGTTTCGTTGTGAACAAAGCTTTATCATCGACATTATGCATCCAAGAGCATAATATTTAACCCTTTTCATAAATTATGAACATTTGGGGATCTTCAGTTGATAACAAAACATTTGTGCAAATAGTCTTGACCATTTTTGTTTGAGTATGTGTGTTTGGACTTGTTTCCCTGTTAAATGAGCTTTATTTCCTTCTCGTATTGCATTTTTGTCAGTATGTTACATTGAGTTGGTGTTTTCGGCAATGGAAAATTGTTCGTAGTATAGTTTTTCATGTCATTCTAATTTTTTCATATGCTTATATTTTAATAAGGACCGGTGATGTAGATCCTGTGGCAATATGATGACACAAAAGTTGTTTTTAATACAATGGATGAAAACTCATTCCTTTCTTTGCCGTCTTCATTTTCCTCTATATTATTTCCCTATCAACATTATTCATATGATTCCCCCTAGGGAATTCTTTCCTACCCATTCTTCTATCCTTTTTTTATATCGGTTGCCTTCTTTCATCACCCCATCGACACTCGAGGGAACATCTCTCACATTTACTAATTTTTTTATTTTATCCCTTCAAAATTTTACATGTCTATTATCTTTGAAGTGACATTGCTTATACCACCCCAAAGAGGGGAAAATGTAGACACCTATAATTTAGCTCTAGAAATTTAAATACTTAAATCGCGCTAATTATACCCCTTCCCGCAAATTGACCACATATTGTCAATATCACACATTTTCTCTTCCATCGTCGTTAATTAATTAAATTATCTTAATTAATTAACTCTTCGATCTAACAAACGATGTTGATTTATGACCTTCTATTAATCAGCTCCCCTTTCTATCTAGAATAATTAATTATTCTTAATTAATTCAGCTTTCACATCTATTAATCAATCAATGAGATTAATTAATAAACCCCTCAACTCCCATGATTCATTAGAGGACAAACTAAACTCGCCTAAAGTAAACTCAACCAGTCTTAAACCATATTCATCCATAACTAACCTATCTTATCTATTATCCCAAATACAATAGGATGTAACACTCCTTCAATCCATAGGGTTATATAAAGAACCCTCCTCCTACCTTTCTACTTACACCTTACATGCATATAGCTAAACTATAGGCATTTCATCTTAGAGCATATTTCATTTGAGCTAATAGCCTCATTCTTGCATTTCATCCATCCAATCTTTTGGGTCATATGGAGATAATCAAAATGGTCTTGTAGCCATATTTTGATGAGCCTTCATTCCCAAACCCTTGAAGATCAAACAATCAACTTTGATTGTCATGGATCTATCTAGGTTCATTCATTTGTTTTGGTAATCTAAAGAGTAGAGATTCAAGTGCTTAACATGTTAGTTTGATTTCCATTTCAAGTTCTAATGCATATTTTTGTAGTTAGTCTCTTTAAGCTCTTAGCATGATGATCTTTGTGTAGTTAACTTAGTTTTGGAACTATTAAGGTGTTAGTTTTAATTCTCTTAGCTTAGTTAACTAATGCATTGATATAACTCCATCCGGTGTTTGGAGACATTTTTCAGCTTATTTCCACATCAAGAGGTATTTTTTCTATGTGTATTATTAGTTTACCATTCACAGTCCAAGGCATGGTGGCACATCACTTAGACAGATCTGAGTGCTCACCCAAAGTGCGTAAGGGTACCAAGTCCTTTTTTATGACAGCTTTGTCAAGGAGTTATCATGAAAGAACATATAATCCAGATCCATAATAACCATTCAAAGGTAAAGCATAAACAGATCTAGATCACAACCATAGTGCATAAATAATCAAACAAGAACTAGTAACATATTTACCATGCAAGATCCATCAACAACAACATCAATAACAAGAATCCATCCACAACGATCCATTATATTAATCCATAGCAAAACCAATAGCTGAATACATCATAATAGTCATCACTAAGTCAAGCACATAAGTACACCAGCAACATAACCTTACAAAGAATTTCACACACACACACACACCACCCACTTTAAGCCATGCACATCAATACATCAATACATACACACACACACACACACACACACACACACACACACACACACACACACACACACACACACACACACACACACACACACACACACACACATATATGTAGTGGGGATTTCCCTTCACTACTCATGCACTCTCAAAATAGGTTGCATGCTAACAATAGCCATGTGTTGCTACAAAATAAACTAGGAAGCATGTAAGATTCACCTAATAATAGATTACCTATAAATAACTCTATTTATAATCCTATTATTACCTCCTTATGCCTGTTCAAACTGCAAGTTCCAAGATAGCTATACGTGTCTTCCAAGTCTTCTATCAAAATGTTCTCAACAATCAATCCCATCGTAGCATGTGTATGCAAAATGACTAAGTATTGATATCTAACTTCCTTGGGCATAAAACTACAAGGCGTAAATCTATCCAAAATTTTCACCTACTTCCACACCTTAAATACTTAGGAAATATCTTACCAACCCAAAATTACCCCACACTAGGTTCATTTCCACCATTGCAATGGGTAATCATGCCTCATCTCTCTAAGAATATAGAATCGAATAAAATAATGCCGATAGAATGAATGAACAAATATAAAAAAACATTGGGTGCCCTACTCCTCTCGAAACCAGAATTAACTCATGTTACTCACTCTTTATCTCTGTCTCTAATTCATTCCAATCACTAAGTGTCTTATTTGTCTTTCCAGGGGATGTATGCCTGCAAGTAATCCTTCCATCTCATAAATCATGATCTTTCCCTCATTCTGCAACACTCTAAGAAAGTTCACTAGACTTTAAATCATCCCATCCAATGATGTAGCCTAGAATTCAAAAGTAAAATCCCATCCATGTTGGCACATCACTCAGCCTAGAATGAGCACTCACTTGAATGTGAAAAGGTACCAGGCCCCTCTTTAAGGTTGTTGTTGTAGGAAGTTAGCATAATGAAGACTTGTTGCATTCAGATCTATAACTAATATATCATTCTACAGTGCATGTTGAGATATAGATCTTAAAGTATCACGATTCAAACAATAATCATAGCGAAACCATTTATGTAGTAATAAACTATAACCATGATTAACACCTTGATTTAGTCAATAATCCCCATTATATTAAATGTAGTAATACACAAAAGCTTCTTACAATAATGGCATCATATACTTATGTGCATACAGATTTGATAGTATAATCTCATAGTAGTCCAATCCTTACATACTATCTCTATATATCTCTCATACTACACAATTCACTACATATTTATAAGGGTGGGGAATTTCCCTTCACCACTTATCTAATCCCAAAATAGGTCACATGCTATTATTAGCCATGCGCCATTACAATAATAGTCACACATGCAAGTGCACTAACAATAGACTTCTTCTAGTTAATCTGTTCATAGTAAATCTATTCTTAGCATGTATCCATGCAAAGTGCTTCATAGATGATCCTCCAAAAATAGCCAATGCATGTCGTGCAAGTCTCTAACCGGTTTTTCTGTTCAGCACTCTATCTCCAAAATAGCTCATCATCGTGAAAATGGCTAAGTCCCAAATCTGTCTCTGTCCTCAGCATGTGATTCCTTCCCAATTTTCCCATGCTTTTGAATTTTTTTCCTCTTCCACGCTTGAACCTTTATATGTTCTTCGTTAAGTTCCATACTTTGACTAACCAACATTACCCCACACTAGTTGCATTGCTGCCCCGATAATGGTTGTCTCCAAAATGAATCAAAGAATAGAAGAATAGAAAGAATATTTATGAATAAAAGAATGTCTTTACCTGTAGCATCTTCTGCTTCAATCGAAGAATCAATTCTAGATATTGTTCTTTTATTTCCACCTCTAAAGTCTATCAATCATTGAGCATGGCTTCTACCTTTTCTAGGATATCCATTGCAATTGACTCTAGCTCATCTTTTGCAATTTCTCCTTTCTCATTCTGCAAGACCAAAACAATGCTAGAAATTACAGTCATTCTTCCTTCTAATAAGTCCATATTTTATGCGATGAGTTTCCCAAGCTCATCTAGCCTTTCCTTGTGTGGTTCTTGTGTTGTTGTAAGGGCTTCACACTTCTAATTGACAAGCACTAATCATTCTGCGCGGCCCAATGTCTCATCCTTCATGGCTTTCAGGACTTCATTATCTTCCAAAATGGTCTTGGTTCTTATGAGCTTCGGGGCTATACAAATATTCGAGTGCTTGATTTGATTTCTTGATTCCTCCTACAAGCTCTGAAGAAACACCTCATATGATGCAATATTTCTCATCACTAAAGATTTTTCTTGATCTACTTCTTTGCGCTTAGGATTCTTTGGTTTTAGCATGCACAGAGGTCCATCTTCAAGCACTAAGTCCACCAAGGTACTTACATAATGCATTGTCAAAGGAAACATTTTGGGTACCTTAGGCTCTAAGTGTGGCTTTGCTTTCATGATATTGTCCCCAATCTCCTCTGTCATGCTGATGAAAACAATGTTTTTCTTCTGTGCCAAGTCATTTTCTTACTTTAGGTGTTCTATTTCTACATCCTTAGTTTTGAGCTCTCCTCTTAGTGCCTTAATTATTGCAGCCTTATCCATATTTCTACGTGTCACCTCTACCAAGACCTTCACCAAAGCATTTCTCCCTTGTTCATCTAACATAACAACAAGCTTTACTATTATCTATCTAGCATGAAGGTGTCTTCTTCAACCTCCTTGATACACATGACTCTTCACATACATCAAAGTCTAGTTCATCCATGTGTGTGTGCATCGACCATAGTTTCTTCCTTGTGTGCATGGTTGTCATATCTTCATCCATTAGCTCCCACCCATACAACTCCTTTGGTGTCATTGTGCTTTGAAAACGGGTGCAAACAATTTTACTTGTGTCCTTAGTGTAGCCCATGACCGGTGCAACATATTCTCCACTTGTTCTTTTTTATCTTGGCCCCTTAGGAACTTGAGCATCAATATTTGGAGCTTGTTCTTCTACTACCTGAGTAGTCTCTTGTGTTGTCTCATCTACCTCCTTTTCTCCTTCTTCTCCATCCTTCATTTCTTCATCCTTTGGTTCTTCCACATTCTCTGGAGGTGTAGGAGATTGGCGCGCTCTCCTTATACTCTTCTTCCTCCTCATTTAGCTTCAACTTCCTTCTTCTCTTCTCAGTTATCTCCTTCTATGGAGAGATTCAAGGTGATCTACACATTGATTGTGGAGTAGCACCTTGGGTCCTTGTTCTCTTGAATACTCTTTTGAAGTGGCACTCTCCTACTTGCATCTAGATCCTCATCATCTCCTTCTTGTGGCTGGGGTGGAGTAGTCACACACTCAGATTCTTCCTTATTTGGAGGCTTCCTCCTACCTTTGTGCTCCAAACCACCACTATCCTCATGCTCCTCTTCTTCATCATCTACTTGTATTTTCTCTATGGGCTTAGGTGCTGGAATATTTTCCATTGTATGCTTACCTTTTGGTGGCCCTAGGAGCGTGAAATCATTATCCACATACTTAGTATTCTCAAGCTTGGGATTGCATTGAAGGTACACAAGCACTTCTCTGGTGTCCCCAACTTCCAAGCTTATAGGCTTCATGCTTATAATATCTGAGATAATCCTCTTAATGTAGGCAGTCCATCCTAGATAGACATATGTCTTTCTCATTATATGGTAGTCATAATCTACCTTGTCTGTATTGAAGGTTAGGAAGCACGCATCTGAAAACCAGTGAACTGATGCCTAGAAATATTGTGTTGTGAAGGCATATGGCAGTTTTTACCATGGGCTCCAAGCCCCATCCTTCATCACAAATTATGTGATGCAAAAATGTTGGTAAAATGAAAATTGTACTACCTTACCCACCACCAAAGGTAACTCCTTGGGTATGTGCCACTCCTCTTCAAATGTCATGTAGAGCCTATCATACCACATCTCCACCCTCTATTTAAATGGCCCACCCATGGTCCCTTCACATAAGTATTTATTAAATATTTCCACTAGAGATTTTTGTACTATGGGGTACTCCCAAATCTTCTCCTTTGGCCCATCGGGCACTCTAATCTCCATAAACACCAAAGACAATAAAATAGTGCCAAAACTAATTTTGTCACCTATACGTGCTTCTTCAATGATTGTCTTTGCTATGTGATCTACGATATTGTAGATCACTCCTTGAGACATCTTCCTTGTAATGTGCAACCACATTGTATTCACTTGTGACCACCTTTCTTGGTCATTCAACTTTGTTACAAGATGGGAAGCTGCTTGTACGATTGGGTACTTCTTTAATTTTTGATGTCCATGCCACACGGACCCTTGGTATACCCCATATCCTTCCTTATCTCTAGGATCACTGCTTTATCTATTAAGTCACTCTCCAGATCTTCTCCTGAGGCCCTTAGTCTTATCACTGTTGAAATCAAGGCAAGTTGTGATTCTTACCCTCTATCTGGCGAAGTAGAAGAATTCCTCATGGAATCTGCTCATTAACCATCGATACAATGGTTCATACTTTCCAAAGTATGGTAGCTTGTACAATTGATAGACTCCAATTTGCTTTAATAATTTCTCACCAATATCATCATACACTGACATGTCTTCTATTGTGCACTTGTTCATTTTGTACTCGATAACACATCCAGATCCTTCTTATTATCTGATGTATGATGGTTATAATTGCTGATTTTACATTTTCAAATGTGGGAATCCCATTCTTGTCCCACAATCACACCCTTTGATATGCATTTCTGAGAAATTATTCTTGGGATCAATTTATTCTTTCACTTCAACCTTCTTCTTTCCTTTTACTCTTGTTACAGGTGCTTTCATTGGTTCCATTTGAAAAATATCTCTTTTCTTCCCTCTATAATCAAGCAAGTTGAAACCCTGGTTCACATCTCTATGCCCGAGTGGAAATCACATTCCCTAGATCTTTTATAACGTGTTTACTTCATTAAAACCCTTCACCTATGGGAATGCAAGCTTCTCCTGCACACAAATCTTCTCTCCATGTATGGTTTCACACTCTTCACACCTCAACATGATTTCTCTGCTCATTTTCACTTAGCTCTTTTTAAATTCTCTCAATTGCAACGATGAAAATAAACTCGCATCCTATCCTTATATAGATTTTCAAAAATTTAGTGTATTTATTTCTCCTCACCTACCAATAATCCTCTCATTAATCAACCATTTTCAATTTTTTCCTCGTGGTATATCTTTGCCCAAGCTATAATGTTCTATCATGCCTTCCTACCTCCTAGCCATGGAATTCTCTTCACCGTGCTCTCCATGTGCCCAAGTGCCTCACCACTTTGTGCCTTCCCTTGCTAGTTCCCATGGCCTCTGCTTACCTTGCATTATACTTATTTCTTCATTCATCTCCATATATGGTCCTTATTTCTAGAAGCAATCTCTTTTCAATTATCCAAATTTGAATAACACTCATAGTAGTTTGTTCCTTTCATGTGGACTTATTTTCAATAGTCTTGTACCTAGATATCAATAACCTACCCCACACTAAGGGTATGTGTAGTCCTCTACGCATAGAAATACTTCAAATATTAATTATCTTCTGGTGCGTAAATGCACTTATTACACAAAAAAAAAAAACAACTAAATTGACAAAGCATAGTGATGAAGAAGGAAACACATTAAGGAAATGCATAATTGGAAACCTAATCTAAATGGAAACACTACCTTATTACAAACACCAAGAAGACTTATTTATAGTAGGGCTTCAGCCTACTTCCGTTGAAGTATCCAGGGTAACCATATTCCATCAATTGCCTTTAATTGACAAGTGCATGTTTCAAGTATGTGAGTGACAACATACGGCCCCAACCAATGTACCTTGAGTTTTCTTGATGACACAAAAACTTAGAATCATAAAGGAGCACCATCTATCCAATCTCAAACTTTTTATCCCTGATGTGCCTGTCATGCCATGCTTTCTACCTAGCCTTTTCTTGTTTTTGACTCCAACATGCTATGGCTCATCACTCATCCATCTTGATTAACTTTTCAATCCGTTCTTCTAATGCTTTCTCATCAGCTAGACCTCCAAAGCATGCACAATACACAAAGAAGGTAGCATGAATTCTATAGGAAGAATTGCTTCTGCACCAAACACTAACTGAAATGGTGTGGCTTTGTTCAACCTTTTATATGTTGTTTGATATGCCCAAAGTATTGTAGATACTTTATCATCCCAATCCTTTCTTCCAACATCACATATTTTTGTCAATGTCTGGCTCAAAATTTTGTTGAAAGCCTCAACAGTCCCATTTTCTTGAGGATGATATGGTGTAGTCTTATGGTGTGTAATCATGAATTCATCCAATAAAATTCTGATTGTCTCATTAAGAAAATGTGTGCCCCTATCACTGGTCAAACTTAAAGGACATCCATACCTTGTAATAATATTTTCCCATAGAAACCTAGCTATTGTAGCCATTATGCAATCCTTTATAGGTGTTGTCTCTGCTCACCTTGCTAGATAGTCTTTGTAAGTGATGATATAGCGTGATCGAGTCATGCGCGTGGCTAGTGAAATAGGACCCACAAAATTTGTAGCCCATTTCTCAAACGGTTCTGCACTAGTAATAGGTCTTAGAGGCATTTCATCTCATTGACTTGGTTTCCCTAGACACTGACAGTGATCACAAGCCTTGCAATAATCCTTACAATATTTATACAGGGTCTCCCACCATAATCCAATGAGTAGAATCTTATGAGTAGTGGTGTCACCTATATAGTGGGCACCTGTAATACCATCATGAGCTTCTTCCTTTATGTTTTTATGCTCATGTTCTAATACACAACGGCATAATAATTCATCCTAGCCTAATTTGTACAAGTCACCGCTAATCAACATGTAGGGTGTCACGCATATAGTAAGTTGTTTCTTCTCCAAGGATTTCATTCCTTTTAGTGCCATACCTGTTCGTAGAAAGACAACAATGTCCTCTAATTCTGATGGCACTCATTGTAACCTATATAATTGTGCATCGGGCATGGTATATTCAATGACATGTGCTTCTTTTCCTAACTGTATTCTAGATAAATGGTCGATCTAGAATTAATTTTCCCTAGTTTTACCACAACTATGAAATCAAATTCTTGAAATAAGAGTACCCATCTACATATGCGCCCTTGTAAAATGGGATTTTTTACCAAATACTTCAATTTCATGTGATCCAGTATAAAATACAAATGGTGTAGCTAGTAGGTATTGTCTGAATTTATGTAGCACATAGATCATTGAAGAGGCTTTGTGCTCTGTAGTTGTGTAGTTATGTTCTATCGGAGTCGACATTTTACTAGAAAAATAGATAGGATGATCTATAATACCTTCTCTAGGATGAGCCAATACCGTGCCAATGGTCATGCCAGAGGCATCCACATGTACATGAAATGGTTGGTCCCATGAAGGAAAATGCATAATAGGCACAATATTAAGTTTCTCCTTTAACATCTAGTGGTTCTCCCTAGTAGAATGTACCTTTTCCTTTCAATAACTCCTCCAAAGGTGCAGAAACCTTGGCATATCCCTTTATGAATTTTCTATAATACCTCATGTGACTCAATAATCTGCACACCTCACTTTGACTGATAGGCTCTTTCAAGCCTATAATGACTACAACCTTAGCTGGATCAACCAACAAACCTTCCTTGTAAATGATGTGTCCTAACAATATTCCAAATGGTGTAGCAAATATGCACTTCTTGATGTTCAAAGAGATACTCAACTACCTACATCATTCAAACATTAATCACGGATTGTCACAATGATCTTTATCAAGTCCATGCACCATCCAATCATCTAAATAAATCTGCAAGAAGTTGTGAATAAAGTCCTTGAACACTTGAACAACTATGCGCAACAAGACAATAGGCACATTTTTAATCCAAAAGGCATCACAAGTATAGGTGAAGATACCCCATTCAGTAGTAAAAGTAGTCTTTTCCTGATCCTCTTAGGCAATCCTAACCTAATGATACCCAGAGAACCCATCTATAAACGAATAGATTTCACACCCTGCAACGCCTTCTAGTATTTCCTTAGTGAATGGCATAGGAAAGGGATTAGTCACACATGTAATATTCAACTCCCTGTAGTCCACACAAATCCTAATCCGACCATCCTTCTTGATATTGATCACCATTGGACTAACCCATTCTGACTCATCTAGGGGCTTAATAATTCCAAACTTCAACATTTTATCAATCTCTTCCTTGACCTTTTCGTGAAAGTTGGGGTTCATCCTATAGGGTCTCTTTCTTACTGGGTGCACACCCTCTTTAATATTTATCTTCATCTCCCCTAATGATTCATGCACGTCTTTAAGTTCATGGTATCCCCAAGTGAATAAGTCATGATAATCCCGTAAGAGCTCTATGATTTTTACCACTTGATTTAGACCAATAGTCTCCAATTATGGCCTCCTTGGGCTCAATGATCGATCCAATATTCACTTTCTTTGTCTTCATAGGTTCATGATAGGCATGTGTGGTCTTATCTGCATTGTTTAACACCTCATGCCTACATGTTGAATGGTTTACATCTAGATTTTCTACTTCTTCTTCATCCACTAAGTAGACCATTTTTCCTTTTTCTTTCTCAAGGAAAGTGCACTTAAGTAGTGTGGCATTGGCCTCTGTTTCTTTAACAAAATGCGCTCTGGAGTCTCCTTCATCTAATAACTCCTGAAGGAGTTCTTCATCCTTAGCACTATCTCCCATAGTTAAGTGCTTTATGATTTTCAATGCTTCTTCCACCGGAGGCTTAGTAGAGAAGAATTCAAACATCTGAGTCATTCCTGTAGTTAAATCCTTCCAATTTCTAGTCTCTCTATGGATTTATGCATATACATACCAAACACGTGCATAGCCTTGTAAAGTGGAATAAAACTTGTGCACCCATAGTGAAGGTGGTAAATCTTCCTACCCCTATGTCCAGAGTCTCTCACACTTCTGAACGTGGTATGGAATAGGTTGATTACCATGATAAGTGTAGATTTGAGTAGGTGCATTACTCCTGAAGAGCCTAGTGGTAAGATCAATCCTAATTTTATTCCATCCTACAATATTATCCTTGTGGGCCACCCACTAAAGCACGCTGCTATCCCGCATAAGGTATAGGATAGCATATTCCTCCTCTCCAATGGGTATATCCATTATTCTTCCATGGAGCTCAGGAATACCATAGGATCTCCTTCTCTGGTGTAACAAGGTACCGAGTTGTTACCTATTCTCTTGATATAACATGGTATGTAATCCCTAATGAATAGACTTGTTACTTCACCCCCCACCCACTCATAAGTGCTTTGAGCCTAGTTATCACAAGCAACACTTGTAGTATCGCTAATAGACTATGCATCCTCCCACTGAATGATTCCTTCTTTACATGGCTCAAGCACCTCTGGATCCTAGATGGTGCATACATAAATCCTATTTAGGTCTTCTTCACTCAAGGGCTCAACATAGGGCACATATTTTCCATTTGTTAAAGGGATAATAACTCTTTCCTCCTTATTTTCAAAACTTATATAACCCTTGTTGAACCGAAGATCAACATTATTTTCATAACACCAAGGACACCCCAATAGAGCTGGGAAGCTATCTGATTCTACCAGCACTAAAACCTCAAAATCTCCAGTGAACTTGGCTCCTTGTATGGTAATGGATGCATCTTTCAAAACTCTAATGGGAGTGGCCTTAGTCCGATTAACCATGAACAATACATTAGAGGATGGCTGCAATGGGGTCTCCCCATTTTTACCCATGCATCTAAAGTAAGAACATTGACTTACATGCTGTATCAATCAATATATTACTCAATAGCCACCCATCCACAACAACATTCAGATTGATTTCCTTGTCATAATCTAGGCTATGATGGGGAATATTTACATGCAGGATCTATCATATAATCTCAGTACTTATGCATGAAGTGTTTCCCTTTAACCAATTACCTAATAGTAGAATGATGTTTTCCTAGCACAACATTTTATACACTTCTTTCAAGTCATCCATATCAGTTTGGACCGTCTCTACTACTTTATTTTGTTCCACCTTCCGTGATTGCTCCTTTAAATATTGTATTTCACCCTGAAGATTCCTGAGTACCTCCATGGTTTCTGGTAAACCTCCTTATGATGGGTGGGATCTGGGTACTGTGCATGTAAAACCTCATCCTTAGTGATGGTAGGCTTCTGTTGTAATGCTTCTTTGGCATGTGCCGCCTTAGCATGGGTAGTGATCCTTACCTGTAACACCTCAGATTCTACTTCCAACTTAGTCATCCATTGATTTTTCATAAAGACGTTGTATCCTTACCATCCCCATTCCTTTGTTCTCATTTTTATGTTGCTTGCTAATATTCTCATACAATTCTGGGCATTCCTCATAACTATGATTCTTTCCACAGAAAGAACATGTAATATTCTGAGGACATTCACGTCTGTAGTGGTTAGAAGATCATCATGTATAACATGTTTCGAGGAACTCACTTCTTCCACCACCACGAACTCATCCTATGAATCCACCATGGTATCCTCAACCTCTGCCATGACCACCTTCAAAATACCCTTAATTATGATCATAACGTGCCCGATTTTGATCTTGATCTTGATGTTTGTTCTTTCCTTTAGTGTTATCTAAAACTCTTGTCTATCGTACACCAATATCTATAGCATCCTAGATTTTACCAATCAATCGGTAGCCTTCTATGTCATGAGTTGTGGACATGATTTAATAGTAATAAGAGAAATCTTCCTTATCACGCATTGTAGTAATGAACAATGGCTAGCATCATGGTTTAAATGGCATATCTCACAATCCAACATCAACAAGCACACTGATCTGCGAGGACAACTATCCTTTTTGTGACCTTCCACTTCACAACTGTGTACCAAATCCTGTGCGCATCTCATGTACTGAATTTGCCGACAATTTCTCCAACTCTGTCATAGCTATGATCTATGCTTCTAAACATGGGCTCACCCTAGTGTCTATGCTTCCAACTTCCTCAGGATACAAAGCTACTTCAAGTGCTTCACATGGATCGAGATTTGTTATATGTGATAATGCCCTCCTAAAAGGGGCAATCGGGCCTCAACAAACCATTGTGCATGTGGCTTGGCTTGGGTGAATATCATAAAAATCTTAGATAACATTGTTTTAAAATGGCCATCATACTCTCTAACACTTTTAGTAGTGTCTTGCTTAATATCCTTGAGTGTACTTATACTCTTACGCTCCAACTTAGGGATGTGAAAATCTTGAAGGAATGTATCTTTTAAAGTCGTATAGTCTCACGCAAGTCTAATCGTGGTCAAATTTCAAGTACCATTAGGTGCACGCCTTTGTAACATAGTAGCAAATTGGATTGCCCTACGCTTAGAAGTTGTGATTCCTTTTGCATGCCACAGTATTTCACACGTGTACATGTTCAGTAGCATCTTCTATGCCCCTATACTGGAATATGAAGATACATCTCCATGTAAATATTCTGGGGTTGGTGTTGACCTTGCCCACCTGATCCAGAACCTCATGTGTTTCCTTTTCCTTTAGAACCACCAAATCCACCAGAACTAGAGCCACCTCTACCTTTTGATCCCAAACCTATAGTTGGATTCGGACTGAATATGTACTTCCTGTGTCCTAATAGTAGAAACTGAATTGTACCCCAACAATCGGCAAAGTGTTACTATTCCAAGAAGAGAGTCCAAAAATTTGTGCGCCTAAATTATGTGTGGATGATACACTAGAAAGGTACTCCCATATAACAATGAATTTGTTTATGTTGCCATCATTATTCCTCTTATAAGACTCAATCCTACTCTCCACAGTGCTTTAATTAGCTTTGCAGACTATTTGTTATACTAGATGCTAGAAAACCAAGTGCAAGGGAAAGATTTACAGTGGATTCGAGATGCGTGCCCATGACCTAGTTGTCTCTGCTAGTGTGCTTCTACATGAGGCTAAGGAGGGTTCCCTATCATGTTTTCCCAAATGGGGGAGTTCTTGATGCTTGGGTTCCATGTCTTCTACGTGAACTTCAACTCCTTCCTAAACTATATTTCTCCACAACACCATTTTCTCTGCAACCTCCTGCTACTTCTCTACCTCCCTCTCACGTGCCTCATTATACTTAAGCCATATTCCTATCTCTACTCTCTCTCTACCATTAGGTCGACATATTTTTCCAAACCTACACCTGCCCTTGTGCGTGGTGGGGTTTAGTTCACCATCGGTTTACTCTCCAAGTTTAGGGTTACCATCAAAATTTTGATTGCCAATGGAATTCCTTATAGGTAAGTTCCTCTGGGATATCATAAAAACTAGAATTTAGCTACCTCTAGGCATGAATAAGTGGAAATTGAGTATTCTAAGATATAACTATTCAAAACACCATGGAACCATGTATCCACAAAGCATGATTGTAAATTAGATCAGCATCATACAAGGTATGAAATTCCTCCATCCAAAAAAGTGTGTGATACCTCTAATTCCATTTAGATGCATAAGCAATCAGCCACTCATACAATTCTACTGGAAAGATAGCGAAGAATCTCTCATATAAACTATCATACATATTTTGTTCCACCCATACATGTGCATTAAACTCATATCAGGTGTTGAACCTCTGTGTGTATTCTTATTCCAGGTCATGTATCCACTCCTCAACACTTGTTAGGGTTAACCGATATGTCTTCATCATGAACCATCATGAAAAAACTAAAAAAAGAGGTCTCAACAACAGAATCAATGATATTGTAGACACCAAAATCATGTCATAATCACCTTGGTCCCCTACCACGACCTTATCACCTACCTCCTACACCCCACACATTTTAATTTAATTACTTTAATTAAATTAATACCGTTTATCTCCATATATATTAATTTAATTATTTTAATTAAGTTAATAACCTTTTACCCACACACATATTAATTTAATTATTTACATTAAATTAATTCACCACCCCACACACACGTTTAGAAAAATTGCCTTTATTAAATACACCTCGCCTAACCACCCCGTCATTTGACCCATTAACCTAAACCCTAAACCAAGTACCCAAAACAAACCTAACATTACACCCATCCCCCACCTCTCATTAAAAGCCTCCTAAGGTTAGTTTTTCATCCCAAGAAAAGAAGAGATCCTTATCAAATGGCGGAACAACTTCCTAAGCATCTTTTGAACAACCGAGATATCTCACCTAAACTGATGTCGGTTAACCCTAAATTACGCCGGTTAACCTAAACTGATGTCGGTTATATCGGGATGAACCAAATACCTATTTAAACCCATTTACAGCTCTGTAAGAGGGGTTGTTGGTTGATTGTTGGTCATTCGTGGTTGAACCTTTGGCATTGGATTTCCTTAGCATGAATTTGATTTGTTCGGACATAGAAAGCAAAGCAAAGATTAACTTTGTGATTAGCCAAGATAGTAAAATTCACTGGGACAATAGTGAAGCCTCTTCACTATTTCAGCCACCCTCCTTACCCAACCATTGTAATACCTTGCCCAATCACCCATGTGACTTCCTCTTCAGTAACCCCAGACCTTCGCAACATACCCATACCTCCTCTGTGATCACCCAACACCTTCTACTAACCCCATTCTTGCCTAAAACCTTTGAATCTCGGGGATCGTGTGATTTTACGGTTCTAACCCGACCATCGTTGGTTCTCCCTAACCGTCGCGGTTACATTCCAACCATCGTCGTTCTATAAACCGTGGTTGGTGTCTGTGTAGCCGATCTCTACCGAGTAACAAGGACTGTTTCGACATATACCTACTCGAACACCTACTTGACCTTTAGATATGTGTCTAGCCTAGCCTCGCTAGATCAGATTCACCTATAACCAACCTACTTGACCTCTGGATCTCCTTCTAGCCTAGCCTGTTAGATTAGATCTAGCCTATTGTGTTTGTATGAGATACCTAAATCATATTAAACTATAGTAGGACAATATTTACTTTATTTTTAGCATTGAATTGTTTTAAACAGTGGACTGATAGCCATCTAGGAAGTATCGTACTTCCAGGATCTAGCACTTGCTAGGCATTCCACTGCATATATTGTTTAACTCTCTTTGGTGGTCTTGTTTTGATTCTTATACAAGTAGTTCCTCCTATCCAAAAGGAAGGTCTCATAATCACTTCGATTTAGGATTTAGATACGTGTGCATACAACCTTCAACCATCTCAAAAATAAATAAAAATCTAAGTCCAAGTACTTTTCAGGAAAAAAACTAAGAAAATAAGAAAACAGTGAGACATTTTGGCACACCTAGTGGGACCCATTCGGGGTTCCTTTCATCTTTCTTCATGCCTAGGTGAAAAGTTGTGTGTGTTTGTTTCCTCTAATAGCATTCACATTAATACTCTCTCTCTGATAACATTCTTTTCTTTCTACATGCTCTGAGAGATACATTTCTTTTGGTGTATTTAAAATGAACCTTCTTATTCTTGTTTTCTACATCTTAGTGAAAGAGCATCCTCTTCATGTTCATCTATTGCTGTCATCAAACATCATGCTTTCAATTTGGGTTTAAAACAAGTGCATTGCATTATGATTTAACTCATTAGCTCACATTAATTGAGGGCAACCTATACGCTAGAAGTCATAACCACCTGATGGTTGAAAAACAAATCATAGAAAAACACTTCTATCCTTTTCTCTTTCTCTGAGTCTTACCAAACTGCACAAAAATTAAAAATACACACATTCTTAAACAACATCCTACCTGGAAGAAGCTATAGGTTATCACATGATCACGGTACAATGGGCACCTGACTCATTTGCTCTATCGAGTCATACTTCAGAGCGAAGCCCGCCCCCGCCATAATAGTCATGAAACCTCACCCTTTAGAATTCTTTCTTCATAGGAAGCCTTCCTCACCAAGAAATTCTATTGTTCTGTTCATAACAATCAGTCCATACAAATAGCATAAGCTCAACAAACGTAATAAAATAGGCACTCTAGGAATGTTCTTTCTTAGTGTTCTGCTTGATTTGCATTTTGAGGTGAGAGCTTTCGATCATTTATTTTTATCTTTCCTTGCACACTCCCAATCATAGTTGGTATATTATGACTTAGTATGAGTGTGCCTGGACCACATTTACATCATTCTTAGACTTCTGGGTTTGATTCAACACCAAAATTTTAAATAACCTCCACTTTTCTTATTCTTTATCTCGATTTCATAAGAATGGCTACGGTTATCTTTAACCGGCATCGGTTTAACCCAACTAACGTCGGTCTAAAGTCTTCTTGGATACCCATCCAAAATACACCTATTTCACTTTTTGAGGTATAAAAGGCTCCTATCACCTTTCATACTATCGTTATTTCAGTCACAGCCACCTTAAGTTTCAGTCCTGTGTGAAAATTGTCAGTCTGGGACAATCATTTAGCAAACTATTAGTTTTTCATAGTAACCAAGACAAGTTAAGCCTAAGCGGCATCGGTTTACTCGAACTAACGTCAATCACCTTGTGTTGTTTTACTGTGTCAGTAGCTAAGCTAATTCACTTACCGTTGATTGTTTCCCTAGTTCTGTTGTGTTCGTGTCATTTAGACATATAATACGGTCTCGATAAATCAGTTCCTATCCACAAGTTGCTAACCCGTAGTCAAAGCAAGCGACCTCATATTTCACACTAGTAGACTACCACTTCCACCTAGCCCTTCATCACCTAGCTCTTCATCACCTAGCTCTTCACCACCTAGCCCTTCATCACCTGGTCCTTCACCACCTTCCATCTCATCATCCATGGATCCCAATCAACCCATCACCATTCCTACAGGTGACATGGAGTTTGCACAACTCCTAGATCAGAATCCCACTGCTTTGAGCCACTACCTCACCCATGCCTCTACTCGAGATGCCTCAAGTCAATTAATCTATGGCATGCCCGTATCCTTAACTCCATCCCTATTGATCCCTTCGCCTCGGCTCCACCTCCTACCACGGTGACCTCACCATTTTATCCCCGGTTGTGTCATAGCTAGGTACCACACCATACTTGATTTCGCCACATTCCACCACCTTTATAGCACCCGTAGTCTCCACCATACCTTCATCCACCACCCAAAACATAACATCATCAACACCTATTTTCTCATATATACCAGTTGCAATGCTACCACCCTTTGTGTTGGTAACCTCTACCCCATTTCAAAACATTTTCCTTTCTATTCCCCAATCTTTACATCTCATCTCTACTAGGGTCACTTATGAGTGTCCCACCCTCACATACCTACTACCAGCCACCCCTGTTTCATCGATCATTCATTCCGATATATACCCTCTATGTCCGCCTCTCAATTTCCACCTCCTTATTCGACACCACCATTTTCTAGAATTTCCTATTCTTCATATGTCCCACAACAACCTCCTTTCACTCCAGGGGGTACCCAATCTTCACAACCTAATAATGACTTTATCAAGTTAATGATGGATAAGATACAAACATTAGAAGCATCTGTTTGGGCTCCACAATTTTCTCACCTATGAAGAGATTTGTAATGAGACTATTCACCCATCCATTCCCATTCGCCCATATCCCGTAAACTAGGAGATGCCTAAGTTTAACCACTTCAATAGTAAGGAAGACTCACAATAGCATTTGTGATCTTTCAAACATGGGTGTTACCTAATTGCCTATGATGATGCTCTGCTTTTGCAAACCTTTCCCATGTCCCTAAGCTGGTCTAACATTAAGTGGTATAGTGGATTACCTAGACATTCCATCTTCTCAATCAGCCAAATATCCCAAGCCTTCTTGGATCATTTTTCAATTAACATCGTCAATAAGGTTACCATGACCGATCTTTATTCCCGCAGCGTCAATATGACGATGAATCCATCACATATTTTTCACCATTGGCATAGCCTAATCAACCAACTCACTTTTCAATTACCATAAAATAAACTCATAGAGCTCTTCACACGAGCCTGTGCTAGACACATCTCATTTACCTTACAAGTGTAAACCTTTCAAACATTTGATGAGGCTTTCACCATGGCACGTAAGCTTGAAATTCATGCCATCGAAGAGAAGAAGATACAATTGCAAAACAAGAACTCCTCATTTAAAACACATGATAATTCCTCTTCCTCAAAACCTCGATAAGTTATTCCAAAGCCAAGGAACTACTAATGTAGTAATACTTAAGGTTGGCCCTTCCTATCCATCCAATCATGTTAAACCTTCATCCAATCTGTCACCAGTCCAAGCCTTCCAATTCAGACGAGAACAAAAGAAATACACCTCAATTGGGGAACCATATTCATCTGTTTTAGAAAATCTTATTAAATCTAATGCCATCACCCTTCCACCTGTCAAACCACATACTAGTTTTGACCCCTCTCACCCTATACCAAGTTGGTACAAGGAAAATGACTACTGTAACTATCACCATGTGAACAGTCATAGTGACAACAATTTTATCACCTTTAAAAACATTGTTCAGGGAATGCTGGAGAGCAGTGAGTTAGTCATGGATAACCCTAATGTGCCCAGCTAATCAAGATCTTCATATCTTCAAGAAACCATTCTCCATTCCCCATCTAATGATCAAACCGGTAATGCCTCACACAATGAAAGTAACACACTTGAGGTACATTTTATCTTTACCAACACACCAATCAAGTCCTAAATATCTCATATCCCCTCCATCAAGGAAATCCTAGCCCAAAATACTCTACCTGCATAGGAACCTACTTTATCCGTTCCTCTACCCATATAGGAAATCCCTTCACCTCCCCATACACTGCGAAGGAGTCTCTCATTACCACCGATATCATTCCCCTTGACTTCCCTACCCATTCGACCACTACCAATTGTACCTCCTCCACCCATGAGGAGTACCCATCATCTTCTCCACCTATTCAGGACCCAATAGATTTGTCGTTACCACTCGGTGACCATTCCCCAATAGCTACCCAAGATCATACGGACTTACTTTTGGATCTCTTACTTACAGTGAAGCTAAAGCTAGTGAATTCCCTATTTCTGACTCATTTTATGGGAATACCCACTCGCTCCACATCTTCCTCATCTACCATACGCTCTTACATTGGGCGATCACCTTGATTATGTCGATAGGTCTTTACATTGGGACGTCTCTTACTCCTGGTCTCAACCCAAATGCAATCATCTTCCACTGACACCTCTACCATTTATCCAAAGATGTTTTAACAACCCAAACCACACATTAACATAACTCTAGATACATCGTCTACATCATCATCCTCATCTATACCCGCCTCTCTAACTACTAGCCGATGAACTTCAACACCATCTCTTGTATCTAAACCCACTAATGCCTTAGGGGTCACATCCACATCAAACCTCACACATCCTCCTATCGGGATACACTTGACCACATCTTCCCATAAACCTATTGAACCAATCCCTCAACCTAAATGAAAAACCCAACCTTCTCATCTCACATGCACCGACCTCACCAACTACACCTTTATCACCCTCACCCCTACCATCTATCTTGGGAACTCACCCCTCTACTGAACAAGATCTACTCTCTCCTGTGGGGAAACTTAAAATCCCTTGACCCCTTTACCACAGTCTGCAGCTCTACCTAGGTGAACCTTGCATCCTTCATCACCCTCTATAACTTCTTTGCCTCCTATACCACCATTACAGCTTCTATACCTCCTTCACTACCTATGAAATTGTCTTCCACCTCACCTATACCTCCCTCTCTACCTCTACCAACACTTACCACTACACCTCGAGTTACCCCTTTGGGTCACTCATCCTCTCCCATAATCTACCTTGCCATCTACATCACGTGCTCCCCCTACACCTCTACCTAAGAACAAGCACCAAAAAAAAAAAATCGTTAATTTCAAAGAGGTGGTTAAACCTACCCCTCTATCCATTGTTGTACCAACACCAAAGAAAGTACAACCCAAACCTAAGAATGCATCACCTCAACCACCACCACAACTACCCAATCTTCCAACCAAACCTACTTTCACTTCACATTGTGATCCACTGGTGGGATCATACGCCACCATATTGGCTAACCTCTTAGAAAGGTCTGTTATCACTCTCCCTCCTCTTAGACCTTATGACCCTCTTAAGCCTAAACCGAGAAGGGTTTGATGATAGTAAAATTTTCACTTATCATCATGTCTCGGGACATGATGTTGAGAAACTGTAAGGGTCTATAGGCTGCCCTCATTCAATTATGTCCTTCGACCCCAATTTTGATGATGATGACCTCCATGATGATGACCCTATTTCACCCTCACCACCTTCTTCACATCTTCCTCCTACACCTATACCACAAAATTCACCCTCATAGCTCATGGAGCCACCTCCAAAATTTGAAATCAACATGGTTCACATCAAGGATCTCGCCACACCACCACCCAAATGTCGTTGCGCCCAACTCACCTCTCATAGGATTTTATCCTCCACTAGGTTTTTTTCCTTCATTTCGTTACACTACTTACCCTACACCTTCTCCATTTGCCAACTTCCTCAAATCAACATGGTACACATCAATACACGTGCACGTAAGGGCAAAGATAAAGTAGCTTACCCAACATATCATCTCGCACCCATACCTAAAATAACCATCTCGCGCCCCACATACCCCATTTATAATGGTGTCACGCATCGCACCATGCTCAAACAACTACACCAATCTCCCCGAAAATGTCATTATATGACCTCATCCAAACCTCGAGTCCCATCGCCAAGCTCTCATGGAGGTTCTTCAATCTATTGAGGTTTTACCCAATGACCCTACCCCGTAGCCTCCATCATCACACCCCATCATTTAGCCTTCTCACCAAATTACCACCTTCACCCTCACCTCACCTTGACCACCAAGTAGCCTCCTTAGCTTCTCAAAGGAGGAGATTGTGCCCCACCAAACCAATGACCCGGATCCCACACTTTTCATTTCCATCCATGTTGATAATATACACATTCTATGTGTTATGATCGATGGGGTGCTAGAATTAACATCATCTCCTCTCACGCATTCAAACAAATGTTCCTAACCACCAACTATATGCATAAACATCGGTCAAACAAGTTGTGTTCATTCAATGATGTTGTCACCTCTACACTCGTCACTATCATCCTCCACATTTGTGTAGGTCCCCGTACTATTTCGAGCTATTCTACATTTTGGAAGGGAGTTTTAATACAATTTGTTGCTCGGACAAAGCCTGGATTCATGTCATGGGTTGTGTTCCTTCTACTTTGCATCGATGTGTAAAGTTTAAACATGAAGGAAGTTCCTTTACCATTTCAAGTGACCCATCACCTTTCAAAACCTACGCATGCTTTACCAGCCCAATGATGTCCTTGTACCTATTAAGGCATCTACCTCCTGTCTAAATCTTCTTCACACACAACCCCATTCCACCAAAGTGCCGTGGCAACCTCACCTTCTCCTAAATCTCCTATTCCCACTTTATTGTTGTCACTTCTGCAAGTCACACATCAAATTCCCAACCAATCGACACCTCCACCGATCTAACTTCTAGCACTTCCTCCATTTTAGGCACCCATATATCAACCATGATCCTTGGAAGGTGTTTTTCAATGCCTCACTATGGGGGAGTATCGCCGTATAATGTTAATACATTCCTTACTCCACAAGAGTATGGAAACCTCCACCAACATCCTCGTGTATGATCACCACATAGGCGAGCATCTCCTTTATGGTCCTCCCCACCTCCATACCCATCTTACCTATGGGGACTTGACATTGCCACTTATACACACGAACCACCATCACAAACCCAACCTTTTTCAGTTGACCTTCAATCGCTTACCAACCACCGCTTTGCTCACACTTTCCTACACCGTTGTTCTGGAAGGGTTTCGGTTTTGGCCTTTATGAACAAGGTCATCACACCATTATTGTATGTAACACATGTAAACACAATGATCGTTGTGGAATCGGTTTTACCATACTACCGCCAAAAAGCCCGTATTGAATTCATTGAAGACATTAACCCCTCTCCACCTTCTTCACCTACCCAACCTTCACCACCTTCACCAATAGAGTTGATGGATCCTGAATCTATCCCTCCTACCTTTTTCCATAAATACCATTTCCTTAGGACCTCTCACCTATCGTTGCGATGATGAGGCTCCTTCCTCTCTTCCTTTCTTATATCCACGACATGATAGGGGATGATAATCCTATTAATGTCATTCAATGTCAGATGATGAATCCATAATCTCCTACCTTGGTGTTGAAGACTATTGTATTCATTGGTCGTTACCTTCCGAGACGTAAACAATGTTAAAAGAATCGACTATCGAAGTCAATATCCACACTCAAGATGACCCCCACATTCTCAAGATTGGCCAATCTCTGGATGTTGCTGAACAGGAAGCCCTCACTTATTTTCTTAAAAGTCATAGCCATGCTTTCACTTGGTCCTATGCTGACATGCCTAACATTGATCCCACTATCATGGTCCACAATATTGTGACCATTCCTAATGCCAAACCCATAAAACAAAAGTTGAGGAAAATGCACCCTCGTATTGCTCTTCTTTTCAAAGAAGAACTCTAACGCCTTCTCTCAGTTTCCTTCATCTTACACATCGATTACCCTCAATAGATTTCTAACATCGTCCTTGTCACTAAAGCGACAGGAGACTTCACATTTGCACCAATTTCGTGATCTCAACCTCACCTACCCAAAAGATGACTTTCCTCTTCCCGTAATCGACCCGAGTTGGTTGAACTTACGCTGGCCATGAGATGTTATCACTTATGGATGGTTTCTCGAGGGTTATAACCAAATCTTGCTCACCCTAGAAGATCAACACAAAACCACATTCATTACCCCTTGGGGGACCTTTTTCTATCGAGTCATGCCTTTTGGCCTTAAAAATGCTAGTGCCACCTATCAGCGGGCTATGACTTACATCTTCCATGATATCATGCATCGCATATTGGAAGATTACATGGATGATATCTTAGCCGAATATAAATGTTGTGCTAACCACCTCGCCGTCCTCAAAACCATCTTGACCACCTCAATCAATATTACGTCCACCTTAACCTAAAAGTGCATCTTTGTGGTTCTCTCTCGGAAAGTTCCTAGGAATTATTGTTTTCCTCCATGGTATAGAATTTGATCCCGCTAAATTCAAGGCCATTTTGGAAATGCCTCTACCCACTACCCTTAAACAACTTCGTAGCCTGCAAGGTAAATTGCAATCCATTCACCGTTTTATTTCACAATTATCTGACCGTTGTCAACCATTTCTTCACCTCCTCAAAAAGGATGTCTCTTTCAAATGGGATGATGACTGCCACAAAGCTTTTGAGGCCTTAAAACAATATCTTCTCCAACCACCCATACTTATTCCACCTAAATACAACCAACCCTTTTATCTATACATCTCAGCTACCGATCACTCTCTAGGAGCTATGCTCGCTCATCGTGACGAACATCATAGGGAGTAGGTGGTTTATTACATAAGCCGTACCCTTCCGGACTATGAAACTTGATACAATCACCTTGAAAAACTTTACTTGGCCTTAGTTTTTGTTGCCACCAAACTTCGTCATTACCCACTTAACCAAAAACCTACATTGTGACCAACACTAACCCCTTACACTTCATGTATGCCAAACCTTACCAAAATCAATGTGCCACACGTTGGCTCATGCTCCTTGCTGACCTAGACCTAGAATTCATCCACCAAAAATCTATCAAGGGCCAGGCCATTGCTGACTAGCTCACTGATGTGCCTCTTTCTAGGAATCAATCTTGAATTTTGATTTCCCTGATGAATCCATTGCTAACCTCTCTTTGGATGATGACCCTTACCAAATGACCTTATTCTTCGATGGTTCCAAATGTCAACATGGGGGTGGTGTAGGCATTATCCTCATTCCTCTTGATGGTGAACCCATGCCCTTATCATTCAAACTTGACTTTGAGTGTACCAACAATATCGCCGAATACAAAGTGCTCGTATTGGGTCTCCTGACTGCCTATACCTTAGATGTTAAGTCCATTAATATCTTTGGTGATTCTCAACTGGTAGTAAACCAAGTCAAGGGTGTTTATTAGTGTTATAATGAAATAATTCAAGAGTACAAACGTTATGTCGGCATCATGTTGACTACCTTTGACCGCTATAAAATTCAAACTGTTCGCGATCCACCAATAAATTCACGGATACCATGGCTTGTCTCACTTCCCAAATACCTACTTCACCTACCGATTCAGACATCTTTGTTACCATAAAATGCATATTGAGACCATCTTATAAATCTTGTTGTGTTAACCTCGTCGAACCACCTCACTCACTACACAAGACCTATGGTATAAGCGAACTTGCAAACTACCTTTTCCTTTCTATATTGCCTCTTGACCTCACACGTAATGGACAATGTGACTTTCTCAAGAAATCCTCTTGTTATGTCATTATGGGTGGCCTCCTCTATAAATGTAGCTTTGATGGTGTCCTCTTACGATGCCCCACCAACTATGAGATCCTCTATACCATTAAAGAAGTTCACGATGGCATATGCAGAGGTCACTTGGTGGCCTTGTTGTTGCTAAGTGAATTCTTTGCCTAGGCTATTATTGGTTGACCCTCAATCATGATTGTTATGACTACGTTAAGCATTATGTTAAATTCCAACAACATGCCAATCTTCATCACACACCTAGCCATGCCTTACAGATTTCTCGTGACCTTTGGCCCTTCTCTCAATGGGCTTGGATCTTGTTGGAGAGATCAATCCTCACTCCTCCCTAAGACATCAATGGATCATCATTTCTAGAATATTACACCAAAGGGTTGAATCCATTCCCCTAATTTCTACTAAAGCTGAGAAAATATGTGAATTCATCAATCATCACATTATTTGTCGTTTCGGTGTTCCACATCACCTTATCACTGATAATGGAAAACAATTCAAAAACAAAAATCTACAGAAGCTTTGTGACGCCTTCGGTATCAGACTTAGTTTCTCTTCACCATATTACCCAAAACCAATGGCAAGCCAAGTCCACCAACAAAACCTTGAATAAAATTCTCATGAAAGTGGTTAATGATACTATGAAGGATTGGCATATGCACATTCCTTTTTCCCTCGGGCATACCAAACTATTATTCACACCTCCTCCGCTGCCACTCCATTTTATCTGGTCTATGATACTAAGGATGTTTTGCCTCTCGAAGTCCATATCCCGTCTCTCTGTATCTCTCTTCAAGATATGCTTACTGACGATGACTTTCCCCAAGACCGTTTTGCACAACTTGAGTTATTAAATGAACATCGTCTTCATGCCCTTGACCATCTTCAAGTCTACCAAAAACACATCAAGCGTGCCTATGGCAAACGTGTCCATGAATGCACCTTCTAGGTCGGTGATCTCGTCCTCAAGGAAAATCAACACGTAACCAAAGAAGAAAAAGCAAACGGGGAAAATTTGCTCCTAATTGGCTTGAACCATACATCGTGACCCATGACTATGGATCATGTGCTTATCACTTATCTTCACTTGATGGTAAGCTTGAACTTGATCCCATCAATGCCTTGCATCTTCGACCATTCTAATGATGACTTCTAGTCCTACATCACTATCTATCTAGTTCACGCTTGTCCCTTGAGTGCCATTTACCTTTTTCTTCTCCACACCTCATCTCCAACGACTACACAAGCATCATGTGATTACTCGTCACCCTTTTGCCTTCTCTTAAATATGTGCACCACGGCTCTGCACATGGCATGATTCTCATGGATACTTTTCATCTTATTTTAGATGAGATCCATGTTTGTTCACCCTTGCCTTCTCAACAAGAACCAAATGCTTCGTTATAGTCTCGTCCATGACTTAAAAGCCAACAAAAAAGGAGATGAATCCCTCATAAGGACATCTTCCAATCTAAGGGATCAACTCCCGAGTAAAATTTCCAATATAAAAGATGAGTCCCTCAAAAGGACATCTTCCGCCTTCAATTATTGCTATAAATGGTGATCCCTCGAAGGATAGCTATAAAAAGTTCACAACTCTCAACGTAGTCTTTCCAAAAAGAGGACTATTTTTCTCAAAAATCAAAATTCAAAAGCTTCCCGCATTGATCAGCTTCACAAAGACATCAAGGAGACATATACTCATCCTGTATAGACTTCCCGCATCGATCAGTCTATCTAAAATGTCAAAAAAGGAAAAGAAAAAGAAAAGTAACCTTTTTCGTCATGGACTTGCCTATTGTGATCTTGGCTCTGTTGCCCAAGGCATTTTACCTCCCATTTTATGACCCACTTACCTTCACCTCCTTACCCGTTGTCTTTTCACCTCATATTGCCTCAAGGGACCTGCTAAACCTACGACATTTGGTGATTCTGTGACTATTCTTCACCTTTAGAATAATCAATCATGCAATGTCTTTAGGGTCTTACATTCACTAGCCTATCTATAGATGTGTTTCATATGTTTTGATCCTTTCCAATCGGGTGGCTTTCTTTCCCCATCTTATCTTTTCTCTTCTTCATTACCTTTTGATCTTCCTATATAGGACTAGACCCTCGACACCTGTATTTTGGGATTTCCTTCTTAACACTACCTATCACCTTAAAAAGCATCCATACCCATCTACCTATTCTCAACCCCAACATCAATACCCTCAACCTAATCATACCCATGACCGGAATCAACACTACCTATCAGCCTTAAATCACCCATACCTATCTACCTATATCCCACCTAACCTAATCGACCTTGACCTAATCATACATATGACCTAGAATCAACACTACCTATTGACCTAAAATCACCCATACCTATCTACCTATATTCCACCTAACCTAATCGACCTTGACCTAATCATACCTATGACCTAGAATCAACACTACCTATCGACCTAAAATCACCCATACCTATCTACCTATATTCCACCTAACCTAATCGACCTTGACCTAATCATACTTATGACCTCGAATCCAACCTACCTATCACCCTCACTACCTATTCTTTTATCTTCTCATACTCTTCCCTAGCTTATGGGAGAACTACATCGGTTTGAGGTCCTTTTCACCTTAGGACTATATAGGCGGCACTTTAGGGCATGGGGCCTGGAAGGTTAGCTCGACCACTCTTTACCTTCACCATTTTCCCCACTTGTACCTGATTTCTTGTTCATATCAAAAACATGACCATATACCACATAACTTCTACCACTTATATTATTTCACATTTTCATACATAACCAACATTTTCCACATTTACACAATTTTATGCATTCATATTGCCATTTGTTATCAAAATACCGAAATGAACAACCATGCCTATCACCCGACTTGATCCATGCCTAAACCGACCCGACTCGATCCATGCCTAAACTAACTTGACTTGATCCATGCCTAAACCGACCTAACTTCAATCCATGCCTAAACCAAGCTGACTCAATCCATGCCTAAACCGACCGGACTCGATCCATGCCTATCACCTAACTCAATCCATGCCTAAACTAACCTAAATCGATCCATGCCTAAACCGACCTAACTCGATCCATGCCTACATTGCCTCGCCTCTATCATGCCTAAATCATCTATTTTCATCCATATCATAATAAAGTAAAACTCATATACATCAACACATCATCAATACCATGAATCTCATCATATACATCAATAATGTGTATCTCAAAATACATGCATGTCTTATCATGGCCATCATCTCAAAAAAATTGGCATGCAGGCTGATATATGATACCAAATGTCATCGACACACGTGTCGGTCTCATATATACAAAAGTATGAATGAATCGATACAATAATCTTTCGCTCCGCAGTTGGTCTCATATATATAATACATATAAAATGACTGGCCCGTAGGCGGTCCGCGATAGGTCAATCATCTCCCCATCTGATGTCGGAGAATGCTTCATGTGCCTATGTCTCTCCCGACCCCTCTGCTGCACCTGTCTAGGGCTCGACACCTATCTCACCTCCTGTTGATGGCCCCTCACCTAGAGTTTTCTCTATACACTAGTAGCCTCACCACGACCTTTCCATGGGCTCGTTGGCCCCCTGTACTCTCCACACTATGAGTGTGGGATCTAGTTCTCTCACTAGAGGCCTTTTGTGCTCTATACTTGGCATAGGAGGGCACATCTAGCCCGGTAGCTAACAAATGATCTGGTAATATTGTGCCTCTCCTAGGGCATCTCTAAACCTGGCCATGGGCACTTTGTTTATGGAGGTGCATGGGTCTTGCTACTGCGTGGAAACTATACAAAGGGACCTTATCCCTAAACCGGTACTAAGCCTGTCTTTGGTACTAGAGTTTCGAGTCGGCCTTGGAGTTTGTGCATGTGCATGTATCTAGGCCTATAGGGTAGTAATCTGTGCATGTGTGCTTCGCCTAGCCTTACTGACCTATCACCGCCCTGTCTGTGGCCAACTAGCCCTATAAAGCCTGCACCTACACCTATAGAGCGGTCATCTCTCCTCCATCTCCACCTACCTCCTCTCCATCTCCATCTCCCCCTACCTTCACCTACGTAGATACGTATCTCAACCCCTACTCGAGCATGCGGCGTAGCTATCTAGGCCTGTAAGATGGAAACCTGTGCCTCTTGAACCTATAAGATGCCCTGCGCATGATCCCAAGCTACGTCACCAAAGTAGCCACACCTTTTTATAGGGCGTCTCTCAATCGGGCGTGCTAGTGGCTAAGTCTAGCTACCTTGGCCTCGGTGGTATAACTCTCACTATGCCGCCCACCACTGCCTATACCCATCTGTAACCCCAAAGACATCATCAATCTATACATCTATTGGTTGCTCCTCCTACTGGGCCAAGACCTTTGTGGGTCGTGGTGGAGACATAGGTCTCTCCACATCATCTCTCCGGTACTATGGGAACGAAGGTGGTACACCCTGGACCAATCCAAACTGGTGTCTAACCCACTCTATGGGTATCCGCTCATGCTCTCCCGCTCTCCTCCCCTCTATCCATAGATGTATCTATAGCCCAGCTAGCTCCGTGGCCATCTGTCTATATAAGGGAAGCCCACATATGGCCTCTAAATGATGTCCACCCCAGAAAACCCCTCCAACAACCTCCTATAATAAGCTACATCATGAGTAGCTCGGCACTGGGCCCTCATCCAAAGCTCATATCAGGCCTACATCCACAAAAAGCGTATATTAGTCCAACTTCCCCACTTACCCTACTTTCTCACCCTACACCCTTCCCCTCTCTACCCTAACCCTTACCCATACCTACCTAAACCCATCTCCCCGAAATTAAAACCCTTACCCACACCTACCTAAAACCCATCCCCGGACACTAAACCCTTCCCCGACACTAAACCCTACCCTAACCTCGACACCACCCTCAACACTTATCCACTTACCCTACTTTCTCACCCTACACCCTTCCCCTCTCACCTAACTTCTTTCCCATCCTACCCTTACTCTCTTCCCTTTTTTATCCCACTTTACACTCTGGATTAACTGACCTCGGTTATCCCTGACATCGCCCACGGTCTCCCTTGACCAAAGCATCGGTCATTGTTCTTATGACCGATACCGGATCTCTACCCACTAGCGTCGGCCTCATCATGCCGACCGACGTTGCTGTCTTTGTCGTGTCACCCACCCCGACTTCCAAATCCTATTTTCTTCCCTCCTACCCATTCTACCCACCCAAATCCCTTCTTACCTCCTCATTATCCCTATGTCCCCCTTTTTAACCCAAATTCTACCCTTATCTCTCCCTATTTCCCTCTCTTTTTCCCTTATTTTAAAATTTTTACCCCCAACCCCTATTTTTAACATTTTCTATATTTTCAACAAATTGACAAACAAATCATCAACAAATGGTTCAAATCTTACCTAGTCCCTCGCTTGCCTCCATTATGGTGGAACCTCGGCCTCCGCGCCGCTTCAACCGATCCCTCACCAGCCTCCGCCATTCTCTAATCACCACCGAATCTCCACACCAATCAGCTCACTCCACCTGATCTCCTGGCCCCACCTCCCACTCAACCACTATTACCTATGTGGCTCGCCAACCAAGCTCTCTGACACTCTCTTTTGTCCTCTTCCTCTTCTCTCTCTTCCTGTCCTTTTCTCCTTTTTCACAATATATTAATGCATTTTCCAAACGTGGGTTTTTCACTTTTTATACCCTGCCCGACTCAACCGACGTCAGTTTTTGCTTGACCGCCGACGGTCATGTGCCCTTGTTAACCACCATCAGTTTCCCTTGACCATCATCGAGTTTTCATCGACCGATGTCGATTACCTAAATAGTCATTGCCCTCCCATATACCTAATTTGGCTTCCCTCCTCTTTCTTTTTCCTCCCTACACCTACGGCCCACTTTACCTTCCCCTCTAGCCCTCCACTTTCTTTACCTATACCTCATTAGCTATTAAAGCCTCTTTATCTTACCACTACCTCGGCCTTACCCGTCTTTGTGACCTATCTACCTAGACACGGAAACCTGTTGATGACCTTTGACCTCATGTGTTCGCTATACCTTGCGGCACTATTACCTATGTTGTTTGACCTAATGACCTTACTTAGCCTATTGCGTGACCATTTATCCCGACCCTACCTTTGGTGTCTAGGAACATACCTAAATGTTCCTGCCCCTAACCTACGTTGTGCTTCCTGATCTTATCCTATACCTTGGATACCGGAATCACTTCAACCTTGTTTGGATAAACCTATCGACCTTAGACAATGTAGATTTTACATGCTCTTCAATGTGGTACCATGTCGCAGTTTATACGTGTGCGTGCATTCAACTGCCACTACCTTTGACCTTGGCCCATTTACCTATTTACCTATATGCCTAATTTGCCCTTTATTCCTTTCCCCATTTTTCACTATTCTTCTTCACATCTACTTTTATCAAACCACTCGCCGATTCACCCTGTCACCTCATCAATTCTGGTTTGAGGGGGATCACCCTCATTCCCACTTGGGGCAACCACACTTTATTCTTATTCACATCACTTACCAATACAAGCTACACAACAAGAAGGGGCAAAATTTAGACACCAAAATCGTGTCGTAATCACCTTAGTCCCCTACCGCGACCTTATCACCTACCTCCTGCACCCCACACATTTTAATTTAATTAATTTAATTAAATTTATACCATTTATCTCCATATATATTAATTTAATTATTTTAATTAAGTTAATAACCCTTTACCCACACACATATTAATTTAATTATTTACATTAAATTAATTCACCACCCTCACACACCTATTTAATAAAATTTCCTTTATTAAATACACCTCACCTAACCACCCCCATCATTTGACCCATTAACCTAAACCCTAAACCAATGCCCAAAACAAACCTAACATTACACCCATCCCCTCACCTCTCATTAAAAGCCTCCTAAGGTCATTTTTTCGTCCCGAGAAAAGAAGAGATCCTTATCAAATGGCGGAACAACTTCCTAAGCATCTTTTGAACAACCTGAGATATCTCACCTAAACCGATGTTGGTTAACCCTAAACCGACACCGGTTAACCTAAACTGATGCCAGTTATATCGGGATGAACCAAATGCCTATTTAAACCCATTTATAGCTCCGTAAGAGGGGTTGTTGGTTGATTATTTGTCATTCATGGTTGAACCTTCAGCATTAGATTTCCTTAGCATGAATTTCATCTATTCAGACGCAACAACAAAGCAAAGATTGACCTGTGATCAGCCAAGATAACCAAATTCACTGGGACAATAGTGAAGCCTCTTCACTGTTTCAGCCACCCTCATTATCCAATCACCGTAATACCTTGCCTAATCACCCACGTGACTTCCTCTTGATAACCCCGGACCTTCACAACATACCCCTACCTCCTCTGTGATCACCCAACACCTTCTACTAACCCCATTCTTTCCTAAAAACCTTTGAAGCTCGGACTATGTGATTTTACCAGTTCCCACCACCGACCGCCGTCGGTTCTCCCTAACCATCGCCGGTTACATTCCAACCATCATCGGTTCTATAAACCCGTGGTCAATCTTGTATAGCCCGATCTCTACCAAAAAAGGACCTATTTCTAGCATATACCTACTTGAACACCTACTTGACATTCAAATCTATTTCTAGCCTAGCTGTTAGATCGATTCACCTATAACCAACCTACTTGACCTCTCTGGATCTCCCTAGCCTAGCCTAGCTTGTTATATTAGATCTAGCCTATTACATTTGTATGAGATACCTAAATCATATTAAACTACAATAGGACAATATTTACTTTATTTTTAGCATTTAATTATTTTAAACGGTGGGTGATAGCCATCTAGGAAGTATCGTACTTCCAAGATCTAGCACTTCTTTAGGCGAGTCCACTTCATATATTGTTTAACTCTCTTTAGTGGTCTTGATTTGATTCTTATATAGGTAGTTCCTCCTATCCAAAAGGAATGTCTCACAATCACTTCAATTCAAGATTCAAATACGCGCACATACAACCTTCAACCATCTCGAATGGTATTCCTCTTACCACCTTTACCTTATTTGTTTTGTCAAGTAATTTTTAGAAAAAAACTAAGAAAACATGTGAAACAGATACAACCTAGAATTCACCAAGTAAATGCCCGGGCACACTAGCACATCACTCATCCTAGACTGAGTGATCACCTGAAGCATGCAAAGGTACTAGGCCCCTCTTTAGGGTTTTTGTTATAGGAAGTTAGCATGATGAAGACTTGTTTCATTTAGATCCATAACTAATATATCATTCTACAGTGCATGTTCAGATCTAGATCTTAAAGTATCATGACTTAAACAATAATCATAGTTAAACCATTTATTTAGTAATAAACTATAACCATGATTAACACCTTGATTCAGTCAATAATCCCCATTATATTAAATGCGTAATACACAAAACTTCTTACAATAATGGCATCATATGCTTATGCGAGTATAGATCTGATAGTATAATCTCACAGTAGTCCATTCCTAACATACTATCTTTGTATATCTCTCATACTACATAGTTCACTACATATTTATAAGGGTGGGGACTTTCCCTTCACCACTTATCTAATCCCAAAATAGGTTGCATGTTATTATTAGCCACGTGTTGTTACAATAATAGCCACACATGCAAGTGTGCTAACAATAGACTTCTTCTAGTTAACTATTAGTAGTAAATCTATTCTCAACTTATATCCATGTAAAGCGCTTCATAGCCGATCCTCCAAAAATAGCCAATGCGTGTCGCACAAGTCTCTAACCGGTTTGTGTGTTCGGCACGCTATCTCCAAAAATAGATCATCATCGTGAAAATAGCTAAGTCTCAAATTTATCTCTATCCTCAACACATGATTCCTTCCCGATCCTTCCACACTTTTGAATGTGTTGTGATCTTCCATGTGAACCTTCTGTATGTTCTTTGCTAAGTTCCATACTTTGGTGACCAACATCCGTCAAATCCATATGTCATGCTATAAGTTTCCCAATTTCCTTTATCTTTTCTTTGTGAGGGTCTCAAGCTGCTATGAGCACATCACGCTTTTCTACCAGTAATGTTATCCTCTCCTCACACCCAAGAGTTTCATTAATCACCATTAAAAGAAATTCATTTTCCTCCACTAGAGTCCTTGTCTTGATTATTTCCTCAGGATCTGCGCACATATTCAATGCCGAGTTTTCCTTTTTCATCTCATCTTTCATTTTCTAGAGAAAGGACTCATACCCAAAGTGATTCAACATGTTATTATTTTCTTAGTCATTTCCTCATCTATGCTGCAACATCCTTATGTCTTAGCACTTGTATTGTATACTCATACAAAACCAAGTGAACCAACATGCGTAAGTAACACAAATCGATGGAAATATTTCAGCCACCTTTTCTTCATACTGGACCTCGCATGTAAAATTTCATCACCAATCTACTCCGCCATATCAAGAACTGCACGTGCCTTCACCTCATCTCTCTTTTTCCTCTGTTAGGTACTTAATCTCTACTTCTTTATCCTTCCTATCCTCTAATAGATTCTAAATAATTTCTTCTTTATTTATATTCCTACATGTAACCTTTGCAGATACCTTTGTCAAAGCATTACTTACTTGTTCATCAGAGAACTAAGTTGTCTTGATGGTTACATGTTGGGAATGTGGGGCTTTCTTCATCCTCTGGGGACACATGAATCTTCACACACATCAAAATCAAGATCATCCATGTGAGTTTACATATTCCATGATAACTACTTTCGGGCGTGTGTTGTTCTCATATATGGATCCATCATCTCCCACCCATATAATTGTTCCTTGAAATAGTACTCTAGAACCTTGCACAAATTATCTTTATCACATCATCAACATAGCCAAGGTTCTATGTCTACACCATCTCCTCTTCCTTGGGCTCACTTATGTGCTCACCTACTTGCTCATGTGTTCCAGCGCCCATGTTCTATTGTACTTCCTCTTCTTCCTTAGGTCCCTTGGTCGGGTGCACAACATTATCTTCAATCTCCATGTCTCCGCTAGCATAGCTCTCTTCCTCATGTTCATGTAAGCTCATGTTGGGGACTCTGTGTCAAACTGTGGGTGCTCACCACCAATCCCTTCATCTTCCCTAAGTCCAAGGTTATGTGTGGAAAATTCATCACACTCATCCTCACCGATGACTTATCCTTATCACTATCTTTAACGGTATGTATTTTCACCTTTTCTTTCTTTCTTCCTCAACCTTCTTCACCGGTGTTACGAGTGGTGACCTTCTTATTGGATTTGAGGGGATAGGGTGATCGTCTTCACCTATATGCCTTCTATGTAATTATCTTCTCCCATGATCAAGGGAAAACTATCTTCTGCTCCTCCTCCTTGCGCTCTAGGAAATTCTGCAAGACTTCATGTCCTTGTTCTTCCTACATGGGGGGTGTCTATTCCACCAACATCCTTATTCCCACAATCTATTTTACCTTTAGAGGATATGGTAAAGAAAATTCCTCTCATGCGACCACTTTTTCATCCTTAAACCGTGGCCTTAGGTATACATACACACGAGCGGGATCAATCTTTCATATAGCTATATTCTCTAGAGTTATGTCAATGTTTTCTTACTCCATCATCTCCACATATGCCTCCTTATTAGGTAGACATATGTCTTACATAGAATATGAATATCTTCATCCACCTTGTCAAGCATAAAACATTAATTTCCATATGTTGTGTAACCTATTCATTGAATCTTTAAAATACCAAGAAGTAAATGTGAAAGGTAACTTACACCATGGGATATTCTTTCCCATATTCATGAAGAATATTCCTAAACAAAAGTGTTGGTATGCTAAAAACTCTGCTTGTCCGTCCAACACACTAGGTATTTCCCATGGTATGCACCAATATCCGTCAAATTCCTAAGTGCATCCTCCTAAACCACTTCTCTAGCACTCCTTATAAGTGTTTGAAATTGAACCATGATAGGTATACTTGGTGAACTTTAAAGCAGGTGATTTATTTTCCATGGGGTATTCCCATAATTTTTCCTTTGACTCACCAGGAACACCAATTTCACAAAACATAATTAAGAGTAAGATGAAACCCTAGATGATCTTCTCACATTTATCAACCAGGTGAGTGCTTCTGCAACTAATCTATGTGCAATGTAACTTGCAATATTATAATAAGTCTTGTTCTCCATTTTATGTGTTATATGTAGCTAGCGCTTATTAACTTCTGTCCATCTCTCTGAGGCACCCAATTTGTAACCGAATAACTACTTTACTACCCTTATAGCTACATCATTTATTTGTGTAATGTTGAAAGCTTGACTCCATTTTTTGTAGTGGTGCGCATTGGCCATCGCCTTTACTCCCTCATCATCTGATAAGTCACCTGTAATTTCTAAACTATAGTCTCATAAACTCCGTGAATTTTTTTGACCAACTTCACTCTAATATGCACCCTCCTACCCACAAAGTATAAGAAAACCTCGTGTGTGCACGACATCAGCAAATAGTACAAGTGTTTGGGCTTTCCAAAGAACAAAACCTTATAAAGTTGCATAATCTCGACGCTTTTCAAAAAAATTGTACCTTGAGTTTTCCAAAACCATGTGCCCATCAGTCGTCCTCCTATTAGTCTTCCGAACGGTCTCTGCATTGATATCTTTGAGGGTTTTCTCAGTCCTATGATTGAAGTCACTAATCTTGCATTGGGTTAATTTTGATGTCCATGACCTTCCTTTGATCACCTCTTCTAGATATTACATCTCGACTAACCACTCCTATGATGCTTCCTTGGTATCCCTCTTAACAACTCAATCTCTCCTTGGTTCCATTTTCTCCTATCAATTAATATATAAACTCTACAAACTACAAGCTTTCCACTTCCTTACCATTGCATGCCTCAAACGCAAATCAAACCCTTCGATTCCTCACTCCATAGCCACAAATTTACCTTCGTGAAACCCTAACCACACAAATATTTCTTCCTCACCCACCTGATAAACTCAAACACACCTACACACGGAGTTTTGTCAATTTCATGTTGTGAGTTCACCTAGTTCACCTAGCTAATAGTTTGTTCTTTACACTAAGTAATTCACCGCACTTCTCAATCATGATAGCTCAAAGGATGAAACATAAAAATAACATTATAATCACCGACTTTATAGCTTATTTCAAAATTTATTGCATTAATTACTCCTCAACCACCACCGTACGCCACATTAGTTCAGCCTCATCACTCTTCCATGTGTTGCATCGTATCCTTCCTTACCTAACTCTTCCACACATCATTCATAATGTTTTGATGTGCTTACTACTTTCTCGGACACACATTCCCTTACGCGCACTCCTTGCGTAGAAGTACCTATCGAATGTGCCTCATACCAAGTATTTTTCAATTCTTTAGCCTACCTCACATTACAAAGAGTGTCCATCCCTCTACGTGTGGCCTTCAATCCGAGCAACTTCCTTGGAACTTATCCTCCAAAACAATATTCACTCTAAGCTCCTATAATTCTAAAATGCACACCAATCTATAACAAGGAACCAGTCACTTCCCGAGCCACCCCACACTAAATGTATGTGCGGTCCTTTGTGCATGAATACATTAGTATAGGAGTTAGCTACACTCACACAAGTGCGCTCATAACAAGAAAACATGGAACTAAATTGACAAAGCATAACAATGATGAAAGGAAACACATATAAAGGAAATGCATGAAATCAAATCCTACTCTAACTAGAAAACTTCCTTATTACAAACACTAAGAATAATCATTTATAGTAGGGCTTCAGCCTACTCCCATTAAAGTAACCGGGAAATTGATTTTCATCTAGCGCTTATAACTAACAAGCACCTAAATCAAGTATATAAGTCACAACATATGGACCCAACCAATGCACTTAGAACTTTTCAAGGTGGGGTAAAAACTTTGAATCATATAAAAGAACCATTTTTCCAACTTTAATTTGCTTATTATTAATATGCATATCATATCATGCCTTCTACCTAGCCTTTTATGTCTTTTGACTCCACCGAGTAATGGCACATCACTCCTCCAACTGCATTAGTTTATTAATTTTCTCTTCAATTTTTTTCTCATCATCCAGTCCTCTTGCTTGTATAATACGCAGAGAGGGTAACATGAATTCCACTAGTCAAATAGCCTCCACACCAAACACTAATTGAAATGGTGTGGCTTTGTTCAATCTCTTATAAGTTGTCCTATATGCCCAAAGTACAGAGAGACTTTATCATCCCAATCCTTTCTTCCAACATCACAAATCTTTGTTAATGTATGTCCCAATATTTTGTTGAAAACCTCAGTAGTTCCATTAGCCTTGTGGATGATAGGGTGTTGTTTTGTGATGCACCACCATAAATTCTACCAATAATACCTTGATTGTTTCATTTAAAAAGTGTGTGCCCCTATCACTTATCAAGCTCAATAGACATCCATACCTACTGATAATGTTTTCCTATAAGAATATTGTTGTTGTAGTTGTTGTGTAATCCTTTATAGGCATTTCTTATTCCCACCTTTTAATATATTTTTTACAAGTTAGAATGTAGCGTGATCTAGTCTTGTATGTGGGTGGGGAAATAGGACCCACAAATTCAATTTCCCATTTCTCAAAAGGTTCTACACTAGCAATAGGCCTCAAAGGCATTTCATCCCTATGCCCAAGATTTCCAAGGTGTTGAAAATGGTCACAAGCCTTACAATATTCTATACAATCCTTATACATTGTTTCCCACCAAAGGCCTACCAACAAAATATTGTGCGTGGTAGCATTTCCTACATAATGACCACCTGCAATCCCACCATGAGCTTCCTCTATAATAGTAGGAATTTCATGTTCAAGTACACACTCGCATAAAACCTCATCATGACCTAACTTGTATAAATCTCCACCAATTAACATATAGGGTGTGACGCATATGGCTAGTTATTTCTTCTCCAGATCCTTCATCCCTTCAGAACCACACCAAGACATAAGAATATAACATTTTCTTCTTAGTCAAAGGGCACATGGTTCAATCGAATAGTTGTGTATCCGGCATTGTGTCCTCAATTCTCTACATGTCATCACCGATTTAATCCTTGAAAAATGATCTGGCCCAAAATTTCTCTTTCCTGGCTTTACCACCATTGTAAAGTCAAATTCTTGAAAGAAAAAAATTCAACAAACATATGTGCCCCTCCAAAATGGGCTCATTAACCAATTTATTTAGTGCCATGTGATGTCGTATAAAATATAAAAGGATTTTCTAGTAAGTATTGTCTAAACTTATGCAATGCATAAATCATGGAAAAAGCTTCGCGCTCTGTAGTTGTATAATTTTGTTCAGCTGGTGTCAATTTCATACTTGCAAAGCAAATAAGATGATAAAAAATCCCATCACTAGATTATTCTAACACAGCACCAATGGCCATGCCCAAGGCATCAAAATGTACATGAAATGAATTATACCAAGAAGGAAAGTGCAAAATGGGTGCAGAAGTAAGTATTTCCTTCAATGTCTCAAAATTTATCTATTTTGCCTCATCCCAATGGAACTTTCCCTTTATTTTCAATAATTCCTCCAAGGGCACGAAATCTTAGCATACCCTTGATGAACTTCCTATGATAAATCATATGTCATAAGAACTTGTGCACCTCACTCGATTGGTAGGCTCCTCCAAACCCAAGATAACTGCAACCTTAGTAGGATCTACCAAAAACCTTCCTTACATATAATATGTCCCAACAGAGTCCCAAAGGGTGTATAAAATATACACTTCTTAATATTCAAGGAGATTCTTAACTGCCGACATATCTCAAACATGTATCTCAAGTTGTCATAGTGATCTTTACCATCCCATATATAGTCCAATCATCCAAGTACACCTGTAAAAATTGTGTATAAAGTATTTAAATACTTCTACAATAATGCACGAAAAGACTGTAGGAGCATTCTTTGACCCAAAAAGCATTACTGTGTATGCAAAACTTCCCCACTCTATGGTGAAAGTTGTCTTTTTTTGTCTTCTTTAGTAATTCATACTAGATGATAACTAAAAATCCATCAAAGTGAAAGAGTAAATCTTGCACCCTATAACGCCTTCCAAGATCTCCTCAATAAAATGTGTGGGAAACAAATCTATGACACAAGAAACATTCAATTATCTATAGACCACACATATCCTTATCCTACCATCCTTCTTCATGTTAATCACCATGTGACTAACGCACTCTGATTCCTCAATGGGCTCAATAATTCTAGATTTCATCACTTTATCAATCTCTTCCTTAACTTTGACATGCATATTAGGATTCATTCTATAAGGTCTCTTCCTAACTAGGCATGCTTCTTCCTTTAACTTGATCCTCATCTCACCCAAAGAGGGATGCACTCCCTTAAACTCATGGTAATCTCATAGAAATAAATCCTAGAAGTCCTACAAAATCTCAATAATCTTGGTAACCTTCCATTCGGACCAATAGTCACCAATAATGGCCTCTTTGGGTTTTGTATATGTCCCAATTTTGACCGTATTTGTCATAATAGGATCATGGTAAGCACACACATTCTCATCTCGTACTATGCAAGACCTTGCACATACCTATAGTTTGGTCAATGTCTAGATGCTCCACTTATTCATCATCAATCATGTAGACTAGCTTACCCTTCTCTTTTTCTAGCTAGGCGCACCTAAGCTGCACTTCATCTGTCTCCTCTTCATCAAAACACACCTCCAAGTCTAACTCTCCAAACATATCTAATAGGATTTCTTCATCCTTTTCACTATCCCCCATTATAAGACACTTTATAATCTATAATGCTTCATTCACTGGAGGTTCAAAGTAGAAAAATAGTCAAAGGTATGAATCATACTCAAGTCATTTCCTACCAATTAATTGTTTCTCTTGTTAATTCTACATGAACATACCATGCACGTGCACATATACTTAGAGTGCCTTATAAATTATTTACCTAGATTGATGGTGGCAAGGCCTCCTTCCCTCTATCTAGAGTCTCTCACACTTATGAATGTAATGTGAAGAAGAATCCTTCCCATGGTATATGCAGGATATGTGAAGGTACATTGTTATAAAGAAACCTAGTAGAGAATGTGATTATCACTTCTTGCCACTCCAAAATGTTATATCTGTGTGTATTCCAAAAGCACACAACTATCCTACATAGGGTATAAACTAGCATATTCCTCCTTTCTACTTGATCCTCCCACGATCTTTCATGTTGTGCAGAAATATGTCGAGGTTTCCTTTGCCGGTGTTTCAAGGTACCGGTTATGGCTCAAATGCCTAACCATGCATGCCTTGATTATATGAGTATCTATATTTTTGGGCTGATGATATACAACCTAAGTATTGAAGGTTTCTAAGGAATGGGCATGCGGAAATAGGGAGTGTAGGTGCACGCAGAAGTATAATGGAACATGGCACGCCCGGGAATGCATAAAATCAGGACTTAGCCATTTTCAGTATGAGGATAAATATATATGTTGAGTGTAGGGTATGCATCAGTATGAAGACTTGAGGATGAAGCAAATCTATTTTGGATAAGTGGAAGATCAAGTGACATGCATAGTTTTGGGGCTATTAATAGGATTAGATCTGCAGTTGATATTATTAAATAATCTATTATTAGTTTTCTTACATGTTTTTATTTATCATGTAAAGGTACATGGCTATTATTAGCATGTAGCCTATTTTTGAGAGTGCATGAGTAGTGAAGGGAAATTCCCCACTACCTATAAATATGTATTGATTTGCACGGTTTAGAGAGTCAGTTTTGTAATAGAGTTATGTTGTTGGTTTATGAGTGTGCATGACTTATGATGACATTACTATGTATGTATGCATCTTGATCATTTACAATAATTAATATAATGGATCTTTGTGGCTAGATATTGGTTGTTGACATATATGTGATTGGTTCTTGTATGGTAAACTTAATCTTGATTCTTGTATGAGTTATTCTTACATATGTTTATGATCTAGATATGTTTATGGTTTATTACTACATTATTATTATGGATCTGGAATATATCCATGTATGTTCTCATCATGCTAACTCCTTGACAAAGCTTCCATAAAAAGGCACATGGTACCCTTGCGCACTTTAGGTGAGCGCTCAGATCTAGCTAAGTGATGTGCTAGCGTACCTTGGGATATTTGGTAACATAAAGGACTAAATTTTGGTTCTATTGTTGGGACCTCTTTTTGAATTGTTTTTCAGGATGTTGCATGATGAAGACGCACGGTTGACTTTGGCCAGCATTTAGGATTGGTTAGATGATCTAGAGGAAGAGTATGTACACATATTTAACACATGACCTGATTTTGTTGCACGTGTGTGGGTTGAATAGAATATGTACCATGAATTTTATGAGACATTTTTTTCCTATTTTCCTATAGAGTGCATTTAGAAATTGGTAGATATGCATTAAAGAGAAATTAGAATTATAGAGAAATATTTTGGACACGGGAATAATTATAGGCTTTGCATGATGTTGATTTGACTTGGACACGCGTTGTAGATCATTAGTGGAGTGGTGTTCGAATAGCTACATTTTGGAGTACACGGTTTCTACTTATTATTGTCCAGAGGTTCTTTGAGTTTTAGTTCCTACAAGAATCCGGTCTTGGGGTGTTAATGTCAAGTGGGGATACCATTTGGTGGACTACCACTTAGACAACCCTTGTCTTAAAGATTATTTTTAATAATCTTAGTCAGTTTTCATAGCTAAAAGAGTGGAATGGTATGACTGACCACCCATCCTATATAAATAGGATGATCCCTCATGGGATTGACTCGCTTGGTAATCTTACTTTATCTAATGTTCTAATATATTGATTTATCTCATCTTATCTACTTATGTGAGTTGTTATACATCAAGATAGAAGTATTCTATTGTTTACTGTGAGACCAAGGAGTGAAGTGGAAGTGTTGGGTTAAACTGATAAATTATTAATATAAGATAGCATTTTTTTAGTAGAGTTTTTTCCTTAAGGTTTCTCTCGCTTAAATCTAGTGTCTCTTGTCTTATTTACTTTCATCTATTGTACTTTTATTCCATTCATAATCTTTTAACTATTATATGCATATGTGAACATATGGTTAATGTATGCACATTATAATCTATAATCCTCAACTGTTAATTTGTGGATCTATAATTCTTCAATTATATCTTCCCACATTTTTTCTAACATGGTATCAGAGTTGGTGATTATGTGTGTACAGAGCTAGATCTGGATGTTTTCTGGCTTGCAAGAGTGAAGAATCTTGAAGATCATTTGATCTATGAAACCCTAAATATTTAACCATCAACTTCAAGCTAAATAACGTGTAAAGTTATAATTTTCATCCCCAAATTACTTGGATATTGGTTTATTGACTATTTAAATTCTTTCATAGTTGTTTGTATGCTTGATCTTTGCTTCGCATCTTGTTTTATTCGTTTATGGTTTAAATCCATCATCTACGAGCTTATTTTAAGTTTTCACACCATTTATAGCCATTTGGGTCATGTTTTGACTGTGGATCTGAAATATTTCCTTATATCTAGTTAGTTTGGAGCATTTAAATCTGTCCTACCTTTATAAATATTTATTTTTCACTAGATCTACTTTTTCTGAAGCCTAATCCAATCATTTTATGCCATCTAGCTTCGCTTTGTTGTTTTGTATTAAGATCCTATCGGTTTTGTGAAGCTTGGACCAATAAAATTACTCCAAATAGCTTTGTTGTCCTTTTTTCCATGTCATGAAGCCGTACCCACTCTTAGAGTGCCAAATGGCTTCGATCTGACATCTTTCTTATTCGATATTTAATTGTTTGCAAATTTTTATCTTTGCAAATCTTGGGCCAATCATTTTATGCCATCCGACTTCACTTTGTCAGTATTATTTGACTTTTTTAGTTTTTGTGAAGTTATTTTGACTACGAAGCTTGAACCAATCATTTTTCTCCAGCTAGATTTGCATTGTCAATTTTTGCAAAGCCCGAGCCAATCAGAAGGCTCCATCTTACTTCGTGGTGTCAGTCATATTATTTGTCTGATTGTCAATTGTGAAATGTAATCCAATAAGGGATTTACACGTGTCTCCATGTTTTTCAGGACTTGGTTTAGTTGTCCTCTGTCATTTGCGAAATACAATCCAATAAGATAGCTCCAAGTAGCTTCGTATTTAGCATTATCACAGTCTTATTTTAGCTTGTTTGTGTCATTTGCGAAGGGAAATCCAATAAGATTACTCTAAGTATCTTGTGATCTGGTATAGAAAAAAATTCCATAGGAGACAAGCTACCCTTGAAAACCTTAGTTCATTTTCTCAGAGATCTCAGGAAGCTTTATCCATCTTATTGCAAAGTATTAGAGATGAATTCTTAATGCATATAGGTCATATGGAATCTCCTGCAAATACATGAAAGAAATTACAAACCATGCATGAAGGCAATAGGTTGTGTAAGATAATTAAATTGGTTTTAGAGCTATTTACAATACCCATGAAGGGGGAAGAGAAAATAGTCAATTATATAGCTAAAATTAAGAACATTAAAGCTCAATTAGATGGTTATAATTGTGAATTATTTCAAGATAATATTATGTACTTTATAATTCAAATTAATATTCATGAAAAGTTCATAAACTACATCTCAATTCTCAATTCTAAGTATCAGAATGAGAATGATCTGCTTGATTTGGACACTTTGTCTTCTCTGTTGATTCAAGAAGAGAGAGTCATGGAGAAATTTGATTCAAAAGATACTTCTTCTCAAGCTCTGTTCTCACAGAATCATAAGTCTTCTCATAATAGAAATAACAACAATCATAATCATAATTCTAATATCATATCTAAATTTAAATCAAATCCTAAGACTAATTCTGTTAAAAACAATTAGAACTTTAAAGTCAAATTTAATGGAACTTGTAATAAGTGTGGAAAATTTGGGCATAAAGAGTCTGATTGTAGGGTGAAGACTAACAAATCAACTAAGAATGCTAAGAACAACAAGCCTAATAATCATAAGAAAAATCAGAAGAAAACTCAAACAAATGTGGTTGAGTAGTCTATTGCCTTGTATATTGCACTTTTAGCTTCAAATGAAAATGAACGGATTCTTGAACATGGTTCCTCCAGAACATGACTTGTACTCTGGTATCCTCTCAAATGTAGTTAAATTTGAACAGAATATCTATCCAGGACATAACTCAATTATTAGGTCCAAGGTTGTGGTAATGTTAAGCTATCAAATGGTGTAACTAGGAATGTCTTGTATGTTCCTCAATTGAAAAATAATATTTTGTCTTTCTCTCAGCTAACTAAAGAAAAATGTAAAGTTATTTTTCTGCAAGATGAGTAGTATGTAAAAGATAAGTTTAAAATTTTTATTGCTTCTAGAATTCAGAAAAATGGCTTATATATCTTTTATGGTTTTATATCTAAGTCTTGATTTTCTTCCTCTTCTAGGAATGATTCATCTTTGGCATGAAATACTTGGTCATGTAAATTTTAAAAGTTTGTATGATATGTCTAGATTGAATCTTGTTGTTTGTCTTCCAAAGATAAAGTCAGATCATGAAACTTGTGAAAGTTTCCTACATGGTAAGAAACATGTTCAACCATTTCACAAACATCATGATCCAAATTATTCTCAGTTATTAGAATTGATTCATAATGATGTGAGAGGTCCACTTGAGGTCCCTTCTCTCAGTTGTGCTTTTATGTTATTTGTTTTATTGATTATTACTCTAGAATGACTTGGTCTTATTTCATTAAGAAGAAGTATGTTTTCCTATCTAAGTTTTCAGAATTTAAATCTCTAATTGAAAATACTTCTAATATGAAAATTAAGAGAATTAGGACTGATAATGGAGGTGAATATGTCAGCAAAATTTTTGATGAGTTTTGTGTGTCATGTGGGATTCAAAGAGAGTTGACTACTCCTTATTCCCCTCAGCAAAATGGCATTGTAGAAAGAAATAATAGGACTATATTATAAATGGATAAGATTATAATTCATTCTTCTAATGTTCCTAAGTTCTTATGGGCTGAAGATATGAACATTGTTGTCTATATTCTTAATAGATTACCTACTAAATATCTTCATCAAGCTACTCCTCATGAAATATGGACAAAACAAAAACCAGATATTCTCCACTTAAGAATATATTATAGTCCCGATTTTATCTTCATTCCAAAAGACAAAAGTAAGAAGCTTGATCCAACCTCTTTCTCTTGTATTTTTTTTGGATATGGATGTAAAACTAAAGGATTGAGAGTTTATGATCCATTCAAGCATGACATTGTTGAAAACAAAAATGTTCAAGTCTTAGAGAAAATTTCTCGATGATCCTCATGAACCCTCCTCTACTACTCTGGAGATAGAGCCTGATAATTCTTCTCCCATGGAAACAAAATTTCAAGAGGCTGATCATTCTAATCTAGATATGATGGAGATTGAGGGGGAGTCATCTCAAAATGTCTTACAACCTAAGATTCCTAAATGGGCTCAAAGTCTTGTTCAAAACTCTCAACCTGATAATCTTAGAAAGCTAACTAGAAGTCAACATACTTATCATGCCTTGATGACCCTCTATGAGGTAGAACCAAAATCCTTTGAAGAAGCATCTCAAGATGATAGATGGCTTCAGGATATGAAGGATGAATACAATTCCTTAATAAAAAGGACACTTACGAATTAGTCCCTCCTCCTAATGAAGCATTGAAGGATCTAGGTGGTTGTTCAAAATCAAATATAACTTTGTAGGAAAGATTGAAAAGTTCAAGGAAAGGCTAGTAGCTCGTGGTTTCAATCAGAAACTAGGTATTGACTATGTTGAGACCTTTTCTCTTGTTGTTAAGATGAGCACTGTAAGAGTTCTTCTTGCATTAGCTGCCCAATATGGTTGGGAGATTCACCAAATGGATGTTAAAAATGATTTTTTAAATGGTGACTTAAAAGAAGAAATATATATGATTCAGCCTACGGTGTTTTGAAGGACATGGTAAAGAACTTTATGTCTTTAAAAATAAAAAGTCTTTCAGTATGGTAGTAAGCAAACTCTTAGAGCTTGGTATGATAAAATTAATAAGTTCTTTCAGGAGCTTAGTTTTTCTAACTGTTGTTCTGATAATGATTTATTTGTTAAGTTTGATAACAATCATATTATCATTATTTTCCTTTATGTTGATGATATTTTGATTACTAGCAGTGATAAAAATTTAATTGTTAGAATTGAAGAAAGGTTAAAGCAGCTTTTTAAAATGACTGATTTAGGTTTATTAAATCATTTTCTTGGCATGATTATATTTCAAGATCATAATTCTATTGTTGCATCTCAATATCAATATGTTGTGAATTTTATTAGAATATTTAACATGATTGATTGTAATCCTATTACCATTCCTATTGAAGTTGGTGTAAAGTTAGACCCTAAACTAGTTGTACTAAATTTTATCTTACTTTGTATAGGCAACTAGTTAGTAGTCTAATTTATTTGACTATTACTAGACCTAATATTTCTTATGTAGTAGGATTAGTTTCAATATTTATGCAAGAACCTTATGAGGATCATTGGAAAATGGAAAAAAGAATTTTGAAATATATTAAAGGAATAATCAATTATGGTATGTTTTATTCTTCTTGTAATGATGCATAATTATTTGGTTATTGTGATTCTGATCATGTTGGTGATGCTACAGATAGAAATTCTACTTCTAGATATATTTTCAAGTTGGGTGCAGGTGCCATCACTTGGAGTAGCAAGAAGCAACCAATAGTGTTTATCTCTTCTACTAAAGTAGAGTATAGAAGTGTTATGGAAGTTGTAAAAGAAGCTATGTGGCTAAAAATACTTCTAGATGAACTACACATGGGCGTCAAAGGAAGAAATACTCTTCTATATTACAACCAGAGTTACATTTATATTGCAAATAATTTAGTTCAACATAAAAGGACCAAGCATATTGAAGTTCATATGGACTTTATTAAAGAGAAAGTCCTGAATGGTGATATTGATCTCAAGTTCTGTTCTACTAAAGATCAAGTTGCAAATATCTTCATGAAGCCATTGTGTGCTATGAATTTTTGTAATTTTTTGCCTTGTTGGGCCTATCAGAGTTTCCATTGAGGGGGAGTGTGCATGACAATTCCACCTCTTAACGGTTGTTGTAAACTTCTAATACTTCCTCCATTTTGTAATAAGTAAATGTGTCACTCTATGTGAAGTTACTTGTAAATCCCAGCAAAGATTTAGTTGTGGGTATGCCTTAGTTTATAAAAGGCTCCATAATTTGATATAAGTCTTCATATGTAAAACACTTGTCTTAAGAATTTTTATATGGGAAGATTAATAGATTTCCCTTGTTTTCATGTTAGCCTGAATCATTATTGTTAATTCAAGGATATGTAAATCCTTTTGTAGAAAAAGGTAAATTTGGCATGTCTTTTTTTGTTTTTCCCACTTAACATTAAGGGGGAGTGTTGGGGTGTTAATGTCAAGTGGGGATACCATTTGGTGGACCGCCACTTAGACAACCCCTTTTCTTAAATATTATTTTTAATAATCTTAGTCATGGTCTTCACAACTAAAAGAGTGGAACGACATGACTAACCACCCATCCTATATAAATAGGATGATCCCTCACAGATTGGACTACTTGGTAATCATAATTTAGCTAATGTGCTAATAGATAGATTTATCTAATCTTAGATACATATGTGAGCTATTATACAATGAGATAGAAGTATGTTATTGTTTACTATGAGACGAAGGAGTGAAGTGGAATTCCTAGGTTAAACTAATAAATTATTAATATAAGACAATGATTTTTCAATGGAGTTTTTTCCTTCAGGTTTCTCCACTTAAATCGGTGTCTTTTGTCTCATTTACTTTCAGCTATTTTTATTTTCTTTCATTCATAATCTTTTAAATGTTATATGCATATGTGAACATCTGGTTAATGTCTGCACATTATAATCTATAATCCTAAATTATTAATTCATCGACCTATAATTCTTCAATTACATCTTCCCACATTTTTTCAAACACCTAGAGGATCTTATTTGTGTGCTATCCCTTTAGCAATTAAGATCTTGATTGTAACCCCCTGGATTTGGAACAATGTCCTATGGCTAGTTAAACATCACCACAGGCAAGGTGGACTAGGTATGGAGAAAGATGGTGGACCTAGTGGAAGAAATACAGAGAGAAGAAAGGAAACTTTATTTTAATGAGCTACACAAGAGGGATCTAGAGAATCATGTGAAGTTGTGGAATTAATGGTGTTGTGGAGACAAAGGGCTTGTGAAGGATTTGGAGCTCACGCAGAGGACATGGATCCGGAGCGTCTGTAACTCCCCATTTGGGTAAGTATGGTATAAAACCTCTTTGACCTCAAATGAGAGTGTGTCGCTTGAAACTATAAGGACCACGGGTATGCATTTGATCCCTCATGGTGACCTAGCCCTTGCACTTGGTTTTTCAGTTTCTACGACAGTCATTAGTAAACAAGATAGTGTGGGTAGTAGTGTAGCAACAAATAGAGTTAGTTTTCCATCAAGTTTAGGATTTAATCAGGTAGCTTATTCATTTATGGTGATGTAATCTTCATCAGTGTTATTTGAAGGTCCGGTTGGAGGTATATTTTCATGTGTATCATCAACATAGAACGTGGGCACGCAAAACATTTTTATTAAGTATATAAATAGTATAACTTCACGTAACATGGGAGTTTATTTTAGTATAACTATTGTAACAAAATTTAGTGCATCCTCCGGACCATTACCTATCATAAGAGGAGGATCAAGAATGTGAAGTGGCTCAGTTCTAGTGGATCTAGCAATTTTGGAGGTGGAGGGAACACAAGAAGTAATATAGGTTTTGGATATGGTGGGCATGGTCTCGCATCAAACCCAACAATTATATTTTGAGAAGTCTTTTTGTCTCCTATAATATAGAGGAATTGAATATTTAGCTGATCATGTGCATATGTGTGAGATACTATGGTGCGCTAAAGGGATTATAGCTCTAGAGTGTAATGCAAGTCAGTTTACAACTACTTTGCAAGGGCACACACATAGTTGGTATAGGAAATGTGATCCGAACTAGACTTGTGTATACTATATTGTGTTGTGTGATGTTTTCTTAGCATAGTTTCATATACCTAAGTTTGATCGTAAGAGCATCAATGTGTTGAAGGACATAAAACAAGGCATGTTGTTAGGGAGTTTGATGCACGATTCAAAACCATTTTCTCAAAGTTATCTTATGACATTCACCCGAGTCAACATGCTCAATGGTTCATTAAAGGTTTGATCACACCTTTCATAAGGGTACTCTCACATAAGACTTATACAAACCCATACGAGGCACTTGAGGAAGCTCAAGGTGTGCCGAGGTAGTTGGGAGTGTAGAAACTGGAGTTATCCCATTTTTGAGGCTCAGATTGCAGCTATGGAAAATAGTTAGAAAAAATTTCAGCTAATTCAACTCATGAGATGCATAGTGGTATTTGGTGCATAGATTGTGAAGTAGAAGGACATATTAAGGATAGTTTCCCTCATAAATTGGTGTGTGCCATGTTGCTAGATTGTGAGATATGTCACTTAGATCATGATTCAAGTAGGTGCCCACTATTGCAACGCATGATAAGGAAGAATGTTTCCTATTACTGCAATATTTTCAGGTCTACCATGCATGATACAAAGAATTGTAGGTTGATTGATCAAATTCATGATGTCATTGATACTAGTGTATGTCAGAATAGTGTTGTAAATAATTCCAAGGAGAAAGGAGAGCATCATGATCATAATTATAATGAAAGGCACTGATAGAGGTGGTATAGGTAAAGGTAGAGGCTACCGTGGAGGATTTAGAGGCCGAGGTTGTGGTGGTGGAAGAAGAGGGTTCCCCGAGGAAAATTTTAAACATGTGGATCCCCGATCATTATAAGCGTGAACGCCCTCGTAATGTTATATGTTCCATTTTTGGAAAGAACCACAATTATGAATAATTCCCATATTTGTATGAGCACATAAGAAAGAATCACAAGTAGGATAAGGGCACGAGAATGGTTAGAGTATGGCACACCGTGGAATATCAAGTGGTTGCCAAAGGTAGCTCCCGATCCTAAGATGTTTCCTGTGTTGGTCACTATACACGCCGAGGTCATGTGCGCACTCAAGGAAGTTCTAAATTAAAAGCCTATTATTAAAAAAGAGGAGGTATTGCATGAAAATTATCTGGACCATATTCATCAAGGAATTTTATCAAGAAACCATAGAATTTATTATAAACTTGCAGGGTGAGATACAATGCTTAAAAGAGCAATCGTGAAATTTGGAGAAGGCCAAAGAAGTTGAGATTCCTCCAAAATGATGTTGACGATTTGAAAGAGGTTTGTTAGATGTTATGACAAGAAAAAATAAATCCTTTATTAGGGGAATGGTTAAGGGGGAAGATGTCGTGTGTTGGATTTAAGCACAAGAGACATATATTACATGTTAACCAACCTCCTCACAGTCTTAATTATGAAAAAGAGATCACTCGTAATGCATTTGTTAACGAATGGATTTTGGGAACATTTTGATTAATGCTTTGGTGAAGAAGTGAATGTACTCACATTGGACGCATGGAATCGGATGGGGAGGACACCATTACATCCATCTTCGATGTGTTGTTTATGGATAACAGGACTAAATCCATGCTAATTGGAGTCTTGAAGGATGCTACTATTACTATACAAGGGTTCAAGTTTACTAGAACTTTGAGTTCTTTGTGCTTGCAAAGGTAGACAATTTTCTAGCATTTTTGGGTGCCCTTGGTGTTATGTGAATAATGATGATCTATTCTTTAATAAAGGATATATCGGTTTTAATAACAAGGAAGAGCGCATCATCATTCCATTGATGGACAAAAAAGCTACACCTTATGTAGAACCTTTGAGTGAAGAGGATTTGAATAGAATTTATGTGTGCACCATTAGAGATCTTGAAGTACTTGAACCATCAAAGGAAGGAATTATTCAACGGGATGATGCACAATTTATGAGTGATACTACCAACGTTACTTGTAACAACTAGGCACATGGGACTTATTCAATGATTGGGCACTAGATGACGTGAGCAGCATACACACGTAAGTAGGTCATGTTTTGTTAGGTGTTTGGGCAAGTAACCAAGTACCTAAGTACACTTGTGAAGGAAATCAAGTATTTTTTACGCGCTATGCAAGCCCAATGGACAAACCAAGTGGAAAGGAGGAATATGTTGGTGTATACCCTATGTGGGACAAAGAACACGTTGGTGGATGGTACATAAAGATGGTATTTTAGAGTGGTGATAAGTAAGAATAACCTTCTATACTAGATTTCTTCAAAGCAATGCACCTACCAAGACATGTGAATTTCATGGGAAGGATAATTTTTTGCACCATGTTGATCAATGTGAGGAACTCTAGATAAAGGAGTAGGAGGCCTTACCACCTTCACTATGGGTATACAAGTTTTACTTCACCTTGCGAGGCTTTCCACATGCATGGTATGTTTATGTGGAATTGAATAGAGAGATAGGGAATTGGGAAGAACTTATTGTAGATCCGGAGGTGCATCTTCAAGAAGAAGAGACAAAAAGAACAACTCAAGCGTGCCTACGTAGAAAAAGAAAAAGGTAAAATGGTCTACATGATTGATGATGAAGAACTGGAAAATCTAGATGTTGATCATATTATGGGTATGTGTGAGGTATTAGACACTACATATGAGAAGGTGCACGCGTACCATGAACCCATGAAAATAAAGAAGGTAAAACTTAGGAAAGATGCAAAACCTAAGGAGGCCATCATCGATGATTATTGGTATAACTCAGAGGTTGTTAAGATAATTGATTTGTTGTGTAACTTCTAATACCTATTCCCTCAAGGATACCATGAGTTAAAATAAATACATCACTCTTTGGGTGAGATGAAGATCAAGTTAAATAAATTTGTGTGCTCGGTTAGGAAGAGGCCTTACAGGATGAATCCTAATCTATGTGTCAAGGTAAAGGAAGAAATTGATAAGATGTTTAAATATGGGATCATTGAGCCCATTGAGGAGTCATAGTGGGTTAGCCCTATGGTGATAAGCATAAATAAGGATGGAAGGATAAGAATTTTTGTGGATTATAGGAGTTGAATCGAGTTCATTTTAAGAGACCTCTTAGAAATCAGAGGTGGAAAATACCTGGTGAATATCCTTAGAACCGGTTTCACGTGAAGGAAAATTTTTTGGGGGTCTCGATAACAAATTTTTCACCTGATTTTTAAGTGGTGTGATAGAAGGCTGCAGATGCATGACAAGATATTTGTTGTTGTGCGTCTATAGCCTCTACCCTTTAGTCTCACAACAACAAAATCTTTGTGTCATGCATCAACAAACTCTCTATTGCGCATCTACTTCCTCCACACTCATGTCACGCATAAACAAACTCTCCATGTTACGCGTCAACAAAATCTCCCTATCATGTGTCAACAAACTCTTTGTTGCATGTCTGCAGCCTTCGCCCTCTTATCACGTGTCTATAGCCTCCGCCCTCATGTTGTGCATTTACTGTACTTGATAATACATATGCCCCTAGGTGGTATGAGTGATCTAGTAGTGTTCTACCTGGTGAATAATCTAGGATTATATAGGGATAGTTTCAAGGGTAGGTGAAGCCGACCCCTAAAAAAATAAACTGTAATTTTTAGGCAAATAGGTCACTAACCCACACCAAAAAAATCACCTTTTCAAATTTTTCAAAAATGGAATATTCGCCATATTACAAATATTCGCTAATAAAATTACCCTCGGTTGAATGTTGCATGTGTAATAGATCCCTTTCCCACACCTTTTACTAAAGATATTTTGGAAGGTGTTGTAGGGAAGGAGATCTACTCATTCACCGATGGTTTTTTTAGATATCATTAGGTACGGATTACTAAATAGGATCAAGAGAAGACAACTTTCACCACTGAGTGGGGAATTTTTTCATACATAGTTATGCCTTTACATTGAATAATGTCTACACGGTATTTTTGCACATTGTTGTGCAAGCATTCCAGGACTTCATTCATATTTTGTTGCAAGTTTACTTGGATGATTTAATAGTTTATGGGCTAGTGAAAGATCATTGTGATAATTTAAGACTTATGTTTGAGAGGTAGCAGGTTGAGCATCTCTCGCAACATTAAGAAGTTTTTTTCAACACCCTTTGGGACTTTGCTAGGACATATTATCTATAAAGAAGGTTTATTGGTAGATCCTACTAAGGTTATTGTTATTTTGGTATTAGAGGAATCTACTAACCAGAGCAAGGTGTGCAAATTCTTGGGGCACATGGGTTATTATAGGAATTTTATCAAAGGTAATGCTAGGATTGTTGAGACCTTGAAGGAATTGCTGAAGAGTAAGGGAAATTTTCATTTGGGTGAAGCGCAATAGCACTTGTTTACAACATCAAGGAAAGGATTACTAAAACTCCTATTCTCGCACTTTCCTTTATGGACCAAACCTTTTCATGTGCATGTTGACACCTTTGGCATGGTCATTTTCGTAGTATTAGCCCATCCTTGAGAAGGTATTGATCATGCTATTTGTTTTGCAAGCAAGAAGTTGACACTCAGATGAACAAAATTATACAACTACAGAGCGCGAGGCCTTGTCCATGATTTACACAATGCATAAGTTTAGACAATACTTGTTGGAAACACCTTTATCTTTTTTATACGTAACACATACTCAAGTACTTGGTGAACAAGATTGTTTTATAAGGGCACATATGTCGCTAGATTATGTTGTTTTAGGAATTTGACTTTATAGTAGTAGTTAAGCCAGAAAGAGAAATTTTGTACTAGATCATTTATCAATGATTTATTTAGGTGAGGTTGTGTAGAGCATTAATGATACAATGCCAGATGCATAAATATTCAGATTGAACCGCACACCCTCTAACTTAGAAGATATTGTTGTATTTTTTCATCCCGATGTGGTGCCCGAAGGGATAAAGAGTTTAGAGAAGACACAACTTTTCATACACGTCACACCTTATAATTTTATTAATGGAGACTTATACAAACTAGGTCGATGAAGTTTTACATCGGTGTGTGCTTAAGCATGAGCATGGAGCTATTATGGAGGAATCTCAATGTGAGATTGTAGGTGGACATTATGTTGGGGATGTTACCGCACACAATATTTTATTGGTCGGCCTATGGTGGGAAACATTATATAAGGATCAGTAAAGAATATTGTAAGGCATGTGACCATTTTTAGTTCCTTCGAAAGCCTAGGCATAGAGATAAAATGCCTTTAAGGCCTATGCTAGTGCTAAATCTTTCAAAAAATGGGAAATTGACTTTTTGGGTCTAATTTCCCACCCGCACATAGGACTCGGATCATGCTACATTATAACTTCTATAGATTATCATACAAGGTGGGTATAAGTGGTGCCTACAAACAATTTCATGGCAACTACAATAGTAAGGTTTCTATGGGAGAACATTATTAGCAGGTATGGATGCCCATTGAGTCCGACAAGTGATAGGGATACTCATTTCCTTAATTAGACAATCGTGGTATTATCATTATCGTGTTATTTCCTTAATGATACAATCAGATATAGTTTTATCAAATGTTAGAACTATCAAAGCAATCATTAGCGATTAATTCAATCACCAAAGTGATTCCTCAATTGCTAGAGATCCCCGTATTTCTCTTTTTTTTATCATTTTGTCAAATCGACCAAAATATCTTATTTTTCCTTGTTATCTGTTAATATCTTATCCATAATGTTGCTTTCAAATGGCATTAGGTGGTAGAAATTATCTTGCAGCTGATATTGGTGCTTTTCCTATCATTCGACACCCATTCTACTGGGAACAATATGAGCTCCTCCATGATCTTGAGCTCTACGCAATTCAAAACATGCCCTTTCACCATTTAGAGGATATCTTCACTAAAAATCAATGCATATGAGATGCAATCAAGCATTCTAGGATGCATATAATGAAGTCAGTAAGGCCCCATATAGACCTTGCAAAGTATGAGAATGCTTATGAGATTGGCTTAGACTTATCGGATGACCGCAACACAAAGACCCTCGTAGTCAAGACCACAGCCACATCAATATATCAAGCACCAACACTCCCTCGCTCACCTCTTTGACACCCCAGAAGAATCCTTTGATTTATTTGTAGAGGATTGTATTTTTGTTCTAGATACTGACACCAGTACAGGGGAAGAAGAAATAATTTATTCTGTAGCCTCTAAATTGACTCAAAACCTTTATACGTACTAGAGTCCTCCGATTTACGTTTTTAAACCATGACTAATATTAGCTATATATGTACCTAATTTAAATAAGTGATAGTCACACTTCTATCTTAGTATCTTGTAGCACGATCACAAAAATCAATAAAATCTTAAGCCATCTTTCTGAGCAATAACATTATCTTGTTTAAATGTGATCTTTGTAAGTTTGTTTACAGGAAAAGAAGCTCTGATCCATTACTTCACACAAGGCACAATAAAAACACAATTAATATCATGGGTACCCTAGAAACCTTGTCATATCGAGGTCAAGCTCGATTATTACCCTGAACCAAATCAAGAAAACCAAAGGTAAAAACCATGCTAGACATTCTAGCACACCCGATGAGAGCCTAATCCTTTTTTTCATTTAATCATTTTGATTATTGCTTTCATTGACTACCAATCACTAGTGATCGCTCAATCACTTGCGGATTCTTTTGAATTGCTAGCAATTTCCTTATGTTGTTTTCTTAACATATTATCATCAATATGTAATATATTCTCTCTATTTCCTGCTTCTTCTAATCAAATTGTAGGCTCTTTTTCTCTGGAAATTGTACCTTCTGGATTTTCTAAGAAAACATTTCGATAATTTCCAAAAATTAAAAGAAACAAGGAGCGCTTTCATGGTAAGTTTTAAAGCCATCTCTTTAAATTTCTGTTTTGCATTCTTGGTTGTTTGTTTTCATCGAAATCAACACTTCATTTCAGACCTTAAAAATAGAACAATCACATCCTTTTTGCTTCACATAGTTTAATTAGGGAGGAAAAATTGTTGCATTCACTTATTCTCCCTCACACACAACCAAATCACTATCAAAATCTAAAATGTATTTAAACATCTCCCACCCAAGTGAAACTGATTGGGATTTCATCACCTAATAGGGAATCCAACTCGGTATCTCGCCGAGTATAATCTCCCGTCTTTAGTAGATATTGGCTTAACACCCAACTCCCTTATCACAGAGGACCATGAAGTGAGGGGGTAGGCCCCAATACCATGCATGTACTGGCAGCAATACAAATTTTGGCCTCACGTACCTTGTGTATATCGAGGACTCCACCCTTGAACACACCTGAAACCATCCCTAGAGTATCACTTCCTAGGACCCATGTTCTCCATCTTACACATTTCATTTCTTTTTGTAAGTAATCAAGATAACTACAAAATCACTCCCTGATTGTTCTTGTTTTCTCTTTATAAAATAACACATCCACTTGTTTTCCTTTCTTTTGGGTGTTTTTTGTGTGTTTTCTTATTATGGTACTTACTAGACAACAAACTCATAATAAAATCCCAAAAACATGTCCACCCCACCTACATTTTGCACTTCAACACCTTTTACCCCTATATAACAACAACTTCCATACTATCAAACAAACACATCTAACCCCTTTTCAAACCCTCAAAAAAACTTGGCATGAAGTACGGAAAATTATAACAATACAACAAGATGACAACTCTCTTGCATTTCCTACATCAATACAATAATAAAATTCTCCTCCCCAGATCGTAAGAAGAGGAATACTTCCTTTCTTCTAGTCCTCAAGCATCTGAACTCCCTTTCTACAATAGGGGAGACCCCATATTTGAGGAAATGTTAGATTTGAATCCCATTTCCTTTATCGATTATCTAGTGGAAAGAAATTTTCAAATGCAGTTGTTCATGCCTCCATTCATTTGAAACACCGTTGGTTGCTCAAATGTGCATAGGTGTCTCGAGATCTCAAAAGGGACAAGTTGTTTGAGACAACAATGGAACCTTCCCCAAGTTGTGGGACCTTGCGAGATTGAGATGGATCTCTAGAAAAGGTTGGTTCCTCTATCTATCTCTAATGCTATTGATACTCGCTTAGTGCTAAAAGAGAAACTAATCTTTAAAAAGCGAAGGACCAAGGATAGAAGGATAATATGGAAGGAAACTACACAAAAATTTGATAAAGACAAGAAAAGAGGGATGGACACTATCTTTTCGAGTGAGAATGACATGGAATGCGTGAAAGGAGGCTAGGCATGAGTAAAGACAATGAAACACGCATCGACTAGATCATTCTCATGGACCACAACTAAATATAACCGTAGGGGACTTGAATTATCACAACCAACACACCACACAAAATAAAATAAAAGAAGAAGGAATTCAAACACATTATGACATAGAATAGTCACAAAACAATGATTCTATTACTTCCAGAAATGCACAAAGTTGTTACAATGATAAAGGAGGTCGATATCCACATGCAAGATCTAAACATAGAGGTCTCAGAACTCAAAATATAGAGTCCTTAGAAAATTTATAAGGATCCGAGTGTCCAACATAATAAATGAGACTTGCTCTTACATTTATAGATGAATTCATGTAAGAAGAAGGTAAAAGGAGGGAAAACCTAAATTTGAAACACAACCACAAATAAGAAGTATTTAATGTCTGCAAATCCACTTGGAAATTTGTGAAATATGCTTCCCCATGCCTATTTGACGTGTTGAAGATGAAGGAGGGTGGATCATACTAAATTGGGTGGTTGGCGCAATCAAATCTACTCATCAATGTTTAGAAAGACATTTTCCCATTTCTCACATACTAGATCTACAATTTGAATTTTGAATTTTTAGCATGTAGCTGATGTCAAAGAACTCTCTCGACAAGTCTAGAACGCACCAATATAAGATCTTTAGCTGAAGATACATTGTCAAAAGATCTTAGAGTTGTTTGGCACACACAAAATTGGTCAAGTGAAGGCCAACTGTGTAGTTGCTTTGTCATTTTCTACCACATGTCACCCACTGGTTTGTTGTAAGGATTCAGCACCCTATTGGCATGCTTTGATAGTTAGTGTACGACACACTCAAGCAAGTCAGAAGATGACTTGGCACAAAAGGGCGTGAAGAAGGGCACTGAGAGCACGCAAGGTAGGAAAAAAGCAAGGGGCGAAGGAAAGTGCGCATGACACATGTGGGGACAATGAGGAAAACAGTGAGTAGATAACATATGGTTAGGGTGTAACTATTACAACGTAATGGGCATAACACGTGAAGGGCCAAGGACTTAGTAGTAATCGTGAGGCATGCGGGAAGGGAAGACGCTAGCTAGGAAGAAGGTGAATGCATATGTAAGATGGGTGTTATGGAGAGGTAGAAGGAGAGAAAGGAAAGGGGCATGTAGAGAAATCGTGACCAAGGGAATGTGCCAAGTGATCTTGAGTGTTTGAACCCATGCAATGGATAACTTGGAGCTAGAATGTATATGCAAGCTATCCAGATCACTAGGAGAGTTATTTAGATAATAATTTTGGTGACTTTCACAGCCATCTACCTGCTAGATGAAAGAGATTAGTAGCCTGGAGCATCCATTAGGTGAGGAGTCTATTGTGTAATTATGAAATCTGATCTATAACTTTAAAGAACCGCCCGAAGCCACCTAAAGATTGTTTCTCAAATTTGTTCTAAATCCTACAACTTCGAGAGAAGCTCGCATTCTTGAAGTAATAAAAGAGCGTGCACACCAGTGCCCACGAGAATAAATAACTATGTATATATGAACAATGTGTGCAAAGCACACTTGGAGGAATTGAAATTATTTTAATACATACATGGTGATGCATCAAAACTTAATAGAAGGGTTTGAGATAGATCCCATTTACTGGGATTTGTAGTGCGCCTCCATCAAGATGAGTTAACTCAAAAGAGTTAGTCACTTTGCATGAATTGATGGTGTATGGGCCACTCCAAAGTGCATCAAACTTTGAATGGCACCCGGTTTAGCTCTTTCAAAGATCCCATTTCAGTGAACCAAGTCCCCATTTTGAAAGCTTGAGGCTTGGCCTTTTTGTCAAACCATTTCTATGTTGCTTTTGATGTTGTCCTAACTTGATCATGATAGAGTTCCTTGATTCTTCAAGGTGAACCAACTCTGTCGTTATGATTTTCTCTCCGGTCTCGTGCCTTCAAATTCCAAAATTGTTGGGTAAGTGCTAGTGAGTTCAACTCTAAAGTCAAAGGAAGGGTAGCCTCCTTTCCATAGACAAGCTTGTAAGGTGAAGTCCATATTGGATTTTTTACTATGATTCTATCTTCCCAGAGCGTGTGCAAGTCCTTCGTATGCCACTATCTTTGGTTAATGTTCATTGTACGCTTCATGATTCTCATCATGTTCTTGTTTGTTGATTCTACCAGACCATTTCTCTGAGGGTAATAGTTGGAAGATTTTTTCAGGTAAATTCCCAAACTTAGAGTCCAATCAACTATTTTAGTACAAGGAAGGCCTTTGCATTATCAAAGATAATGGTTTGAGAAATGCCAAACCTTGTGACTAAACCCTTGAGAAATTCAAGGACGACTGCCTCATTTGATTCCTTAACTATGATGATTCTATCCATCTGGTGAAGTAATCTATAGTTGTCAGCACCCATTTATGTCAAGCACTTGAAGGTGGATTGATCATGCCTATGAAGTCGAGACCCCATTGTGCAAAGGGTTGATCAGCTTGGATTGGTCAAATGGGAAGCACTTCCTCGTCTTTTCTTTCCTACAAAGAAATCACATTCCTTGCATTTTTTGACCCACCTATGTGTATCTGCAAACAAGTTAGGCCAAAAGATACCTCCTATTATGATCTTCATTACCGTATTTTTCACAAAGAAGTGTCCACCAGAGAATCCATCGTGAAATTCTACTAACACTTTCTTATTTTGCTCAACATCGATACATCTTAATAAAGCATGCCATCAATATTCCTTTTGAAGAGAAGTCCATCAACCAACACATAAGGGATAGATTGTAACCTTAAATGTCTTCTATTTACTTTATTTAAACCAGGAGGATATTCACCCTTGGAAATTAATGTAATCATGTCCTTCATCTAGTCATGCGCGTTTGTGGTATATATTGTGTTCAAGTTCTGCACGTGGAAGGTCTTCATCCAAAAATAATGAAGCTTCGTGTTCAGCTCGCACATCCTCGAGTAATCGCTTGTAGAGTGCACTACCTCTCATCAACTTTTTGGCCTTTATAGTCACATCATATTCCATGATTTTGGTCACCCATCATGATTTTTTATCACCTGATTTTTGCTCCCATGATGAATTCTTTGACCAAGAGTGGGATACTAATACCTTAACATGAATGGTGGCGAGCATGATCTTGAATTTCTTGAGTGCACGCATGATGACGAAGAGTTGCTTCTCCATGTGAATGTATCTGAATTTGTAATCCTTCATCGTCTCGGTTGAAGAAAGCCATTGGTTGTTCCATCCCTTGTTCATTCTCATGGGTTAGGATAAGAACAATGCTTCGCATCTGTGGCATAAGCATAAAGGATGAAATCCTTTGAATAATTTGATCGATGAGTGTCAGGCACACAAGTAATCTCTTTCTTGATCTTTTTGAAGCTTTCTTCCTTCTACCGTCCATCTAAAGGCTATGTCCTTATTGAGCATCAAGGTGATGGATGAACTGGCCCCGCAGTTAGGGATAAAACACCTAACAAAATTGTTCTTGCAAGGAAGGAATGTAGAGCCTTTTTGTGCACCAACATGGAAAGGGCTAGGATGGCTGAAACATGCTCAAGATCAATCATGATGCCATCCTTGAAACCACATGGCCCAAGATCTTTCCCCGTGCCACCAAAAAATTGCACTTTTAGGGTTAAGAAATACCCCAAATTCTTTTCGTGCATCTCTCAAATACCTTTTCCATGTGTGCCATGTGGTCCACACTCGCTTTGAGAAGATAGTTATATCATCAAGGTAAACCAAGATCAACTCATTGATGTAACCTTTGAAAGAAATATCCATGGCGTGTTGAAATGGTGTGCCCACATTTGATGTAGATGAAAGGGCATTTTTTGATATGCATATTTTCCCATTTGGTTGTAGATGTTGTTTTGAATTAATCCTTTCCTGAACAGATCTAGTTGAAACCCGAATATCCATCCAAAGATTGATAATTTTTGTGCACCAGCCATAGTTTGTAGAATCTGCTCCATTAAAGGCAAAGGATAATGATCCTTTAGAGATGCCTTATTCAAATCTTTGAAATCAACACATAGTTTGATTTCACCATTCTTCTTGTGCACTAGAACTAGGCTCATGCCCAAGTAGATTATTTGATAGGAAAAATAAATTTTTCCTCAATGAGTTTTGATAATTCCTTTCTCATGAGGGGCTCTATCTTTAGATTGACTAGTCATTGCTTCTTTCTAATGGGCTTTATACTAGGATTAAGGTCAAAGGAGTGTTGAGCAAAACTTGGATAAAAACCTTTGAGGTCTTCATACTCCCATGAGAAAATATCACTGTATTTTTGACAAAGAGAAATGAAGGCTTATTTTTCTTCATGCGCACAAGTCCCGCCGAAAGCAAGCAGCCTTCCTCTTTCCCACGTGTGATATTAATGGAGGAGCAGTCCTCTTGCATGGCACACATGTATCTTTCTTCACCCTTGAACTCATCATCATGGCTAAACATTTTCTCTAAGGTGACCAGCCCTTTAGGCAACTTATTTTTCTTTAGTTGTATTACTTGGTCACCATAGTTGTCATGCAAGTCAGCTTGCATACTTGATGAAAATTCAGCTTCATTCTAGATAAACTAGATGATTTGCGTGTCACTATTGAACACTTTCCAGCTGGTGTTATTATTTGGAATGGATGGTTTGATCACCATCTTAATGTGCTGAGTGTTTCCTTTGACAAAGTCTCTCAAGAAGAGAAAATTATGAACCGAGCACGGCCATTTGGTTAGCTTCTTTGTTCATTCTACATGGGACCACCTATGATTAAGGGCATCAAAGCTCTCAAGTAGGTCCCAAAATCTATATTTATAAGCTTTAAGAAGATTATTCTTTTTCTGGAATTTGTTGGTGACCTGGTGGATGATCAATTCTGTGTCCCCAAAGATCTGTAACGCTTTAATTTTCTTCTTTTCAACAATGAGCAAGCCATGCACCAACGCTTCATACTCTACCACATTATTAAAGCATGCAAACTGCAACCTATGTGTGAAGAAGAATTTCTCATCCTTAGGGGAAATGAAAACCATTCCCGCTCTCGCACTATTTCTGCTTTTGTATCCATCAAAGTAAAATTTCCATAGATCAATTTGAACTTTTTCTCTCATGAGTGCGCGTGGAAGCATAACATCTTCTTCTAGAATAAAATAAGTACCAAGCCCAGCTTTTCATAGGCTTCCATTTCTTCAGCATAGGATTGAATTTTTCATGCCCTTCCACCCATTCATAAAGCACTAGGTCTAGAATAGACTGTGGAAGAGACCGTTGTTCAAGAACCGAAAGTTGTTCTTCTTGGATAAGACAATTGGCTTGAGAGGGATGGGACATATGACTCTACATAATAGGAAAATATAAGCTTAGCTTGTATGGTAAATTGGGTACCATCTCTTGTCTTGAGTAACATATGAGACCAATCAAGAAAAGTAACCACCCACTTTTGTAGTAAATTCTCTTGATAAACATAGGGCAAATAAAGGAGGCAGTCAATGATTGACACGTCTTGAGTAATTATTAGGCTTAGACATGCATGAAGGGTTAAATCAAGATCCTCGATAATTGTGAAGGTAGTGACAATTGATCCATCAAGTTATATGACTCCTTTAGACAAAGGGCTATATTTCGTAGAGCTAAGACATCAGCCTATCTTCTTAGGCATACAATGTATACTAGCACCGAGTTAATCATGTAGTTATGCACTAGGTGTTTACCAATAATTAAGGACATATAGAAGGGTGGGGGTTTAACCACTTTACTTACTTATTTCTCCTCTTCTTGGTAGATTCTGATAGAAGTGTGTGGACTCTACATAACTAGATCAAAGCACGGGAATTTGTGCTAGAGTTTCATGCAATGATCCCGCTGAGATGGAATGGTCAGGGCATCCCACATTGTGACATTTATGTTTGTTCTCTTCATATGGTCAAAAATGCTAAATGAAAGGCCCCTCATCTTGTGCATTTGGGGAACAACATCCCTTCTTGACTGTTTAAGTGCGGAAGCTTCCGAATTTTAGCCGGGAGGCTTGTCCTACCAAATGAGGGGTGAGTGTTGTTTTAGACAGAGCTTTACCAGGGGCCTTCTACATAGGGATTTGAGCACTTTTACTACATGATGCCTTGTCTGATTATTTCTTCTTATAAGGATCTATTTACGTTTCCGGGGTAACCTATGTGCCCGAATCTAATATTCTTTTCTTATATATTGTGTTGTCCACAACTTAGGTGAACTATCTTTTTGTATCTTCTGTAGCTTGGTTGATTGCGAAAATCCTCTGCACCAAAGAACATCAAGTTTCTCTCTGGAGGAGATTCTTTTCCTTCTTGGTTGCCTACTTCAAGAGCATTTGTTAAGGGATCACAGTGTTATCCAATTTTACGCACATGGAAAAATTGGAAAACAGGGCCTTGTTACAATCAAATCACGACATTGGTCCCAGGGACCCACTTTTGGTGATCAAGTAAGATCGCTCATTTTTTCCAAGAATGCGAGCTATCGAGGAGTTTGACAAGTTTATCTCGCTCGGTCGAGCTAAAACATTGTCAAATCGGGAATAAAGAGACGAGTCATCAGAGGAGTTCGTGCCTTCTCCTAACTCGGTCATAACTCAGATCACAAGCCTTAGACGAGTTCATGAGTAGGAAATGTAAGTTCGGTTGTCCAACTTTGGCTTGTCATAGAAGAGTCTCGATAGGAGTGGAGGATGTTTCGATGGTTGGCTCATTGAGGCAGAGAAATGACGAGCTCGACTCGGTTTAATTCAACATGGAGAGATTGATGCTTCCTTGTTGGAATATGAATTCACAATCTCAGCCTCATTCGCAAAACTTGTCTCAAGATTTGATCGAGCTTCTTCCATGGAAGCGACTTTCCAAAGTGAAAAGGCGAGACAACTCAACTAAAACTTTATCTCGTCCTTCTACTACAGCAGCAAGATTTTACAACGACTGATCACGGCTGTCGTCCCATGCAACCAGAACATCAGGATCAACACCAACGATTCCTTGGGATCGCCCTGTGGCAGCTGTCGCAATTAACTCTCTCTGGAGGCGATTGTTTCTCTGAGATAAAGTTTACTTCTCTACCATGTAGCTGCTGCGTATAGCCAATTCAAATTGCTAAAAGTATGGTCCCATGTGGTGGACTAATGCATCGATTTTCATGGAACAGATGGTCTTATGAAATTTTTACAGATCCCGCAATCGCTTAAATTTGAATCTTTCCTGAAAAATTCAAGCGGCAACTGTTCAGGAATCAATATTAAAGCAGCATGTAGAGTGGTTAATTGAAGATAAGCAACGACTACATAAACTATTTCTGCCATTTGCCAACTATTCTCGAAAATTTCTACCTGTAGCTGCTTTAAAAAATTATCTACGCGGCTGCATGGGACCTCACAATAAGTGAAGGCACGATCTTGGCAAGAGAACGATATTTCCGCGCATGGGAAATATTTCACTTGATTTCCAAGTGGATTTTTATGAATGGCGGGCCAAGCTGAAAATCCCGCTCGCTGGTGGAAATTGCGGAGATAAGGAGCGAACTTGCCAAGGTTGCGCGGCAAAGCTGAGGCCGGGGCCCGTGGATTAGTTTGTCCAAGCCGTTGGACGTGGGAAATAAGGAGCAGCACTGCCAAGCGGGTTTTTTGTGGATGGCAAACCAAAGAAGAAACTCCGCGCGGGGGAGATTTGGAGCAGCACTGCCAAGTGGAGATTTGACGATGGCAATCCAACATCAAACTTCCGCACGAGCCGTTTAAACGTGGTCCGAGTCTTTGGGCGAGTCACACGCAAGGTAAGTTGGAAAACGTGGAATGAAGCAGTTGAAGTGTTTAATCGGATTAAACGTGGTTGTCTGGTCGGCCGTTTTGTAAACAGAAGGTTGTTTGAAGGAGGTTTTACACATTCCGCATCCACGCATAGCATTCGGTGGTCGCGAGAAGCTCCCACGCACAGTTGCAGAAAACAAATATTCACTGCCATGCACGATGGATTGGAGTCACGCTGTTCGAGGCTTCATAGAATTTCCATGAACCAGGAGATGAAGGTTTATTACGTGCAGAGCGAAACGATTCATATTGCTCGGCATTGTTTTCCCCTAGAAACGAATTGAATGCGAAGGTCAACTCTGAAGATACCCGGTCAGCCGTTTTGCCTGCTACATCCTTGTTACTCGTAAATGGTCTCTTCGAGAAAATCCGAGAGCAGAGGCAATATTTATACCTTTCCATTATGTGCGTTCAATCAGACAATAAAATATTCTTTTACCAGGTTCAGAGAAGCTCGTTTTTAACAATGGACGATTATACTGTAGTTTCGAGCCGGTTTTATCGGCTTATTAGCTTTGATCCACGACTAAGGAAGAATTCATATAGTTGTTACTGTACATTTTTTCCAAGGTCCTCTTGGCTGCCCCAGCTGTTCAATGTATTTTTTGAAGGACTCCTTTTATGTGTTGCAAATTGTAACATGAAGGATCTTTTTAGTTTCTGAAAAAAATGAGTATATTGTATAGCTCACGGCTACCTATGCCATAGGTTCCAATAGTAGCATAATTGTCGATTGGAGCTGAGATTTCGGGTGCTTGCCAAAATACCAAGGGCTCTTTGGCCAAAAATCAGTCTTAGGGTGTCTATCGACATGTTATGGGCATGAGACTGTGTCATCATCATGGCAGCATTAGGTCTTTATTAATAATGGCATTTTCTCATCGTTTGGAAGGTACAAATTGTGCTTATTATGGCAAAGCTAAACATTCTTACTACAAGTGTTATATGATAAGGAAGAACCGTGAGCATTGTGGTAAAACCATTCTTAGAGGCGTGAAAATGTGAACATGATCGAAAAATCTTGATATTTCCGCATGAGATACAAAGCACAGAATAGCTCAAGAGATCGACCGAATCAAAGAAGAGCTCAATGCATGAGCTAGTGCTTGAGTTTATAACCAATGAGCATAGACCCATTGTTGTTCAGGGAGTAAGGAAATCAGATGTGCAGGATGGTAAATATGAGCTCGGTACATAGACATGTGAGAGTCCGAGTTGAGACCGGGTGCTCGGGTTGATATGCAAAACAAAGCCAGGTCGAATCAGTTGGGAGCTCGTGGTGATGTTTCATGAAGTTTGAACGAGGAATGCATAAATGGTTTCGAGTTAACAGAGCGAAATGATAAGAATCAAGTTTGATAGTCCACCATTCGGAGGACTCAATGCAAAAGGGCCCGATTGCCAAGACGAGGAAAGAGTTGGTGCGGGGTCAAAAATCGAGTGCAATACCGAGTTAGAGGATTCGAAGCTCATCAAATTTGGCTATGTGCAGATTCTATCCACATGGACCCCCCTCCTCTTCAAGTCAAACGGGTCAACGGGGGGTCCCAACATTATGTTAATTAAATTAATATTTTTATTTAAATATTTTAATAATAATATTTATTATTATTATTTAAATATTTTATTTAAATATTCTTTTAATTAATTGAGAAGACTTGGTCATCAGGCAATTAATGACCCATGATGGAACCTTCTCAGGTAGTTCAACTAACTGCAATAAATACATCATGGGCCTTCAATTTAGGAATGTAATTATGACCATTTCCTCTTCTTTCTCACATATTCTTCTATAAATGTAAGTTGGAAGCTCATTTCAAAGGGTTCCAACAGTTCAGACAAGTTGGACAGTTAGATATCTCAGGCAAGAGTGTATACTTTTCAAGGGTCCTCTCTCTTCTGCAAGTTGTTCTTGTGTGTTGAGAGAACTTTCAAGCCTCCTCTTCAAGACTGTAATGGCAACTATTGCCTCTTCTGAATGTATGATGCATTGTGCATGTTATTGAAGCAATAAAAGTGTGTGTTTTGTGACTAATCTCGGTCCTTTCATCCTTCTATGCTTCTTTGTGCCTTTCTCATACTTGCGGGTACACCGTGCAAGTTTAAGTTTCTATTGCGAGGTTCTTGGAGTTACTGTGTTTATCGAGTGGTGAAGTATTGCATGCGGTTGAGTTGTGGTGTCTGTTCACCCTTCTTGAGTTCATCCTTCTTCGGGAAACTGGTATATTTCTGATCCGATAAAGTTTAACAAAAGGAACGCGTGTCTCTTAGCTTGTGGTATCTTGTACCCTCTCTAAGTTGCGGCAGAGGTGAAGTTGACCTGTGGTGCACACACCCTCTTCAAATTAACCCTTCCTGAATCTGAAGACACCCTTCATTCGGTGCATCACCATCCCTAGTATAGTTTCATTTCTGTAAATCTCTTTCCCTAAAACCCCATGAAAATGTTAGCCTAGGACTAGATAATCATTTTTGTTACACTAGGAGTAGTACAACACTTAGTTTAGGAAGAGGAAGCCGGCCTTCTCCGGAGGTTCACCTCGAGCCCAAGTCCCACAACTTGAGAGGTGATCCCATGTGTCCCAATCACACCGAACGTCCTATTCACATCCTGGATATTCGGGGGGTGCAGTGATTTGGCGACAACAGTTTTTGGCACGCCCGGTGGGACAATCAGAGACATCACAGAAGTTAGAGTTCCATCTTCCAGAGGTGTCTCATTATCAAACAGGAAATCTTAAGCCACCGTGCGACCACACACAATAGTTTTTGGCACGACGGTGGGACATCACGATTAGAGTTTCATCTTTCGTAGGTGTCTCTCATTATCAAACAAGAAATCTTAAGCCACCGTTGACACACACAAGATTTTTGCACGCCGGTGGGAGAGAGTTGGTACTTCTCTTCTCACTTACACAAGTCAAAGTACCTGGCGACTCCATATCTCTGGATTCCGAATCTCAGTGCAGTAACTTATGCGAAGAATTCAAACAAGAGCTTCTTCAAAGAAAGGAAATTATCAGCATATCGAACTTTCCTTGTCTCCTCCAAAGAGAAGAAGAAGAGGCATTTCCACATCCCCAGTTGCAGATTTACCTAGTAGGGGTCATTCAACTCCTCCTTACGGAAGATTTCCTTCACCCAGGAACAATCAACCTTTCGTCGCTATGGCGAGGAACCAAGTTTTTCCCCCTTTCAATGCAAGCAGTCCTCTCGTGTTGGCTCAACGTGACCCGATACCTGTTGCGGCACTCAAAAGTTTACCCTTCTACACGGGGGAAACTCACGTTACTCCAGTGGAGCATATCTTTGATGTAGCCAGCATATGTGCAGTACATAATATCACCGAAGACAACGTTGCAGTTAGACTTCTTGCTACCTCTTTTAAGGGAAAAGCGCTTCAATGGTTTCGCGGGCTAGGTGTTGGCACTATAACCACTTGGGACGAGTTGGGAGAAAAGCTATGTAAACAATTTGAAGACAAAAGTGATCACCTATCACTTTTGGAACAACTTACTACCATAAAGAGAGCTTCCCAAGAATACATGAGTGATTTCAACTTCCGATTCCACGGAGACTTGGAATAGGATTCAGCGCTCGTAAAACCTTACGCACATAATGCATTCTTGTACTATTTGCGAGCCTTGAATAGCGATGTAGCGAGTTATGATCCAATCATGGGAGGGACTACACTTCCTGATGCTTACGAAGTTGCCATAAGTGCAGAGAATTCTTTGATTCAAGCTGGAAAGATAGCTCCACGACCACCAATGCCCTTTTCTCCAGATCTTACGAATCATCAGCCTATCATTGCTCCTATTCCAATGGACTCCAAGCAACCATCTCAATCTTCCCCTGCCTCTTCAAATGACCTATTTGAAGTCAAATCACTACTGCAAAATTTTGGAAATGAGCTTGTTGCACTCAAAAGGCAACAATTTCAATACAATCGTCCATATCAGCCACAAAATCAGCAGTATCAGGCTAACCAGTCCTCCTTTTCAAGGAAACAATCAGCCTCGAAATCAAACTACAAGTCAAGTTGCAAATGTCAGGCCCTTGAACTTTGGAACCCTCTTGCAGCTAGCTCATCTAGAGCCATAGTACATGTCCAGAATAATCTAGTTCAAGACTACGAATGGTGCTATCCTTGCTCTCAACCCCACAATCAAAATCTTTGTCCCAATGGAGTTCTTGGTTAGGCCCTTATGGTTCAAAGTGTATCTTCCCCTTCAGAGTTAACAAATAATTCATCTACACAAGAAGCGAGATCAACCACGGGCACTGAAGAATCCACTTTACTAAAGCTGGCAAGAAGAAGATTTTTGTGGGTTGAATACCGATTCTTCATCGGTGGCAGCAAACACTCGTTCCAAAAAGAGAGCAATGGAGCCTCAACCTCTCGAAGCTGATCTAGCATCCACTTCTCAACATGGGTTACAAATAGCGGTTGATAGAAATGTGGGAAAGAAATCACCAGAAACATCGGCTAGCCACACGCGCTTAGTGGAAAGATGGTTCTCCAGGCATCACGGTACCCAACAAACATTTTCCAAAGGAGGACCCCAATGCCCAAAAAAGTGTCAATAAAGTTGGAGCGATTCCCTTCAGCATAGTAGAACAAATGAAGAAAACCAATCTGAGCGTTACCATGTGGGATGCACTCTCGATTCCTTCTCAAAGAAACCTGCTGCGAGAAGCTCGAAACGATTTTTTAGTAAAACCAAGCGCATCACCAAGCCATGGAGTGACAAATGCTACAAATTTGTGTCAACCGGAAGGGAAGATCATTCCTACGGCAAACAAACCACCGCCATTCTACATTTCCCTGATCATTGGTGACCACCTGGTACATAATTGCATGATCGATTAAGTGTGCGGTAGCTCTGTCATGCTAAACAAATCGCAGATGTACTAGGCATACAATATGCGCCGATTCTGCAAGAGAGGGTTGTTCATTTGGATGGCACACAATTGTTAAAGCTGTTGGGGTTATCAAAGGACTTCAACTTACCATTCATGCATGCCCAAGTTTGTCATTCACTCAAGACATATCGGTTATTGACCTCCCTCCCCTCTTTGCCATCTGCCTATCACGGGATTTCACTGCCAAGATGGGCGGTTACCTATCAGCCGATTGGTCACATATGATTCTCAGGACTCGATATGGAACCAAAGTAACTATAAGGGCAGAACCAATCTGCCATAATCATGTAGAACCCTACACTTCTAGTCCCATAAATGGAAATTACACCATTGGCGATCCAGAAGAGGAAGGTGCCGATCATGAACCAACCACCCTTGTTGAAGAAGTCCCTGATACTTTGTTGGATGAAGTAAGTAGAGATCATCAGTACGATCCCTACGCTGATGTATTGGTAGAAGAAGAAGCTGGTTTGCTGGTCTTGGAAGAAACAGGATTAGGTACCTACTGTATCCATGAAGAAGATACAATCATACCACAACTTGTCAAAACACCAAGTGATTCTAAAGGATTATGGAAATTGTTCTTCGATGGCTCAAGAAGTAAGAATGGATCCGGTGCTGGTGTTATGTTAATTTCTCCAGAGGGAGATAAGTACTTCTCATCTTTCCGGTTGCAGTTCAGTTGCACCAACAATGTCTTGAATACTGAAGCTCTTGTGCAAGGAATTCATTGCTAGCCCAAAGGAAGGGAATCAAGGCCCCACTGTTTTTGGAGATAGTGAGTTAGTTGTTCATCAAGTTTCAGCACATAGTGCATCCAAAATGATCTTTTAAGATCATACAAGAACCGAGTCTGGGACACGATTGAAGATTTGAAGCTTTTGGAATTCATGCGGTTCTAGAGGTCAAAATCAAGATGCGGATAGGCTTACTACAATTGGTTCACAATACAACATACCAGTTGATATCATGAAAGAAGGGCAGCAATTTGTTAAAATGGTGGTTCGACCAGCAGTCCCTGATAATGTGAGTAGTTGGCAAGTGTTCGATAGTGACAACCAAATTGTCCTCTTCCTGCAAGAAGAGGCGGAGTTTGCTGCAAAAAATCAAGATAAGTTGCAAGAGTCATATGGTGAACAAATTATTCAATTGAAAAGCAACAAGTTACCAAAAGGTTTAGTCACTTTGGAATCCATTTTCAATTCAGATGACCAAGCCAAAAGACAAAGCCCTAACATGGTGGTCAAAGAAGAATATTTTGAGGAAGTCGAAGTATCAAATGAAAAATTTCTTAAGATCGGAAAAGTGTGTACTTCTGAGGAGAAAGAAGCTTTCATCAAACTTTGTCAAGAGTATCATGACATCTTTGCATGGAGCTATAAAGATCTGCGTGGTTTTGATCCAGGTCTTGCGCAACATACCATCGAACTGGATCCTAATGCTAAGCAGTTCGTTAGAAATCAGAGACCAATTAATCCCAAAATTGAGCCACTAATGAGAAAGGAGCTAACCAAGCTCATCGAGGCTTGTATAATTTTTCCCATCAAGCATTCCTCATGGGTAGCCAATTTGGTGCCCGTGAGGAAGAAGAACGGAGAGATCCGGTTATGCGTAGATTTCAGGGATTTGAATCGTGCGTCATTGAAAGACCATTATCCTCTTCCATCGATGGAGCAGATCCTTCAAACGGTGGCAGGAGCTCAAATATTTTCTTTGCTCGATGGATATTCAGGTTACAATCAAATCCTAGTCCAAGAATCTGACCAATTCAAAACGGCTTTCACTACCAAGTGGGGCACATATGCCTACAATAAAATGCCATTCGGATTGTCCAATGCTAGGGCTACTTTCCAAAGAGCCATGGACATGGCATTTAAGGGACTGATCAACGATATTATTTTGGTTTACCTTGATGATATAACTGTATACTCTAAGCATGCAGAAGATCACATCACACATCTAAGGAAAGTTTTCCAAAGGTGTAGGGAATTTGGGGTTTCACTTAACCCCAAGAAATGTATTTTCGCAGTGCACGAGGAAAATTGTTGGGGCATGTTGTTTCAGCGGAAGGATTATCAATGATCTAGCCAGGATTCATTCAATTATGTCCTTATCTCTCCCTAGGAGTCACAAGAAGGGCCTCAGAGCTTCTGGGAATCATAAATTTCGTCAATGCGGAGATTCATCCCCAATTCGCGACATTGGCTAAACCAATGACCATGCTAAGGAAAAACATGCCATTCTCATGGACAAAGGAAGGACGAGAAAGCTTGAAGCCATCAAAACAGCCATTTCCCAAGCTCCCATGCTTGTGAACCCCGAGTTTGACAAAGATTTTATCCTTTATGCTTTTGCAGTCAAGAGAGCATTTGAGGATCCTCACCCAACAAAGCGACAACCGATGGAGCAACCAATCGCTTTCTTGATCAATCCCTCAAAGACTACGAGTTCAAATACTCATTCATTGAAAAGCAAGTCTTTGCGGTTATTTGAGCTTTGAAGAAATTCAAACACATGTTGTCCAACAACAAGATTCATCGATGGTGTCTCATCCAGGGTCAAGGAGTTTTTCTTTGAACAAAGAAATGAGCGAAAAGCGTCTTTGGATGGATCACGAAGGTAATGGAGTATGACGTGCATATCAAAGTCACTAAACTTGTCGGAGGTAAGGGTTTATGTGAGCAACTTGCTGCAAACATGGAATCAAAAGGTAATGAGGACGTGACACTCCTAAATACTGATGAGGATGTTGATCAAGCTGACTGGTTATCCAAAATGAAGAATTTCATCTTCTCAGAGCATACCCAACAAACATGGATAAAAACCAAAGACGAACTTTTCGTCTTCAATCTATCCCATATGTTTTGGTAGATAGCGTTCTCTTTCGAAAAGATTTGAGCGGTGTTCTCCGGTGCATAGGACCGGAGCAAGGTAAGTAAGATACTAGAAGAATTTCATAATGGCCTATCTGGAGGACATTATTCCGCACGAACAACAGCTACTAAGATCATGCGAGCTGGCTACTATTGGCCGGATTTATTCAAGGATGCCCATCTCTGGGTAAGGAAGTGCAAGGAATGTGCCTTTTTCACAGGTAAGCAGAAGCTGGCAGCTCTTCCGCTGCATCCAATTCAAGTGGATCAACCCTTTGTTCAATGGGGGTTGGACTTCATCGGAATGATTAATCCTCCATCTAGTGACGGACATAAGTGGGTCCTTACCGCAACAGACTATTTTACTCGATGGACAGAGGCGGTAGCATTAAAAGAGAGCAATGAAAAGGCAGTTCTAGATTTTTTGGAGGGTATAATGACGAGGTTTGGTGTTCCGTTTACAATCATTTCAGACAACGCGCTGGCTTTTCTTGGTATGAAACTGAGTGAATGGGCTGTTAAAAATGGGGTATACCTCAAAACTTCATCCAATTACTATCATGAGGAAACGGATTATGAGTCTAGCAACAAAAACCTCATAAGGATTATTAAGCGCACAATGGAGACTAACAAGAGGACTTGGCATACACAGCTTAAGACCGCCTTATGGGCAGATCGAATCACACCTAAAAGGGCCATCGGAAATTCTCCTTTTGTTCTTGTATATGGAAGAGAGGCAAAACTCCCACTCTCATTGGAGTTACCTTCTTTGGAGTTAGCTCATCAACTTGAAGTTATAGAGAGTGATCCTCGCGACAAAGAAGGTTTGTTGAACTCATGGAGTTAGAGGAAGTACGAGACAAGGCTATGAAAACTTTGGAGCAACATCAGGCTCAAGTTAAGAAATTTTTTGACAAGAAGGCATCGGCATGAGACATTTTCAAGAGGGAGATTTAGTTCTCAAATGGGATGAAGACAGGGCCAAACCAGGCAAGCATGCCAAGTTTGACGCTCTCTAGAGTGGACCATACATCATCACAAGTTGCAAAGAGGCAAATTCATTTCATCTATCTAGGCTCAATGGAGAAGAACTGCCCATTCATGTGAATGGGATACATCTCAAAGCTTGTTTTTGAGAAGCGTTCCACCCCCTGTACAGTTAAATTAGGTGTTTTCCTCCAAGTGCTTATGCACATTGTTGTGTGTTGTTGTTTTGCTTTCCTTGTTGTTGTGTTTTGTGTTGTTCTGCACATTGTTTCATCATTGGAAGGTGTCAAGGTAAAAAAGGTTTAAGGTCTCTATAACAGTTCAAAATCTGCTTCGTTCAAAATTTTGCAGTGTTCCATGGATGTCAAGCATTCAATAGATTCAGTATACTTCATGCTTAGCATTCCAGGGAGGCCCAGGATATCAGCAATGTTCAAGGAGATTCCGGGATGTGTCAAAGAAAATCATACTACTTTCAGGATTCCAACATAGACTCCATGCCCAATGGATGACTTAAGGCTACTGGAATCATGCTTAGCAGGCAATCATCCCCGAGAGGTCGCCAAAAATGTTATCCAATTTTACGCACATGGAAAAATTGGAAAACAGGGCCTTGTTACAATCAAATCACGACATTGGTCCCAGGGACCCACTTTTGGTGATCAGGTGAGATCGCTCATTTTTTCCAAGAATGCGAGCTATCGAGGAGTTTGACAAGTTTATCTCGCTCGGTCGAGCTAAAACAGTGTCAAATCGGGAATAAAGAGACGAGTCATCAGAGGAGTTCGTGCCTTCTCCTAACTCGGTCATAACTCAGATCACAAGCCTTAGACGAGTTCATGAGTAGGAAATGTAAGTTCGGTTGTCCAACTTTGGCTTGTCATAGAAGAGTCTCGATAGGAGTGGAGGATGTTTCGATGGTTGGCTCATTGAGGCAGAGAAATGACGAGCTCGACTCGGTTTAATTCAACATGGAGAGATTGATGCTTCCTTGTTGGAATATGAATTCACAATCTCAGCCTCATTCGCAAAACTTGTCTCAAGATTTGATCGAGCTTCTTCCATGGAAGCGACTTTCCAAAGTGAAAAGGCGAGACAACTCAACTAAAACTTTATCTCGTCCTTCTACTACAGCAGCAAGATTTTACAACGACTGATCACGGCTGTCGTCCCATGCAACCAGAACATCAGGATCAACACCAACGATTCCTTGGGATCGCCCTGTGGCAGCTGTCGCAATTAACTCTCTCTGGAGGCATTGTTTCTCGAGATAAATTTTACTTCTCTACCATGTAGCTGCTGCGTATAGCCAATTCAAATTGCTAAAAGTATGGTCCCATGTGGTGGACTAATGCATCGATTTTCATGGAGCAGAGATGGTCTTATGAAATTTTTGAGATCCCCATGATCGCTTAAATTTGAATCTTTCCTGAAAAATTCAAGCGGCAACTGTTCAGGAATCAATATTAAAGCAGCATGTAGAGTGGTTAATTGAAGATAAGCAACGACTACATAAACTATTTCTGCCATTTGCCAACTATTCTCGAAAATTTCTACCTGTAGCTGCTTTAAAAAATTATCTACGCGGCTGCATGGGACCTCACAATAAGTGAAGGCACGATCTTGGCAAGAGAACGATATTTCCGCGCATGGGAAATATTTCACTTGATTTCCAAGTGGATTTTTATGAATGGCGGGCCAAGCTGAAAATCCCGCTCGTTGGTGGAAATTGCGGAGATAAGGAGCGAACTTGCCAAGGTTGCGTGGCAAAGCTGAGGCCGGGGCCCGTGGATTAGTTTGTCCAAGCCGTTGGACGTGGGAAATAAGGGCAAGTGCTTGCCAAGCGGGTTTTTTGTGGATGGCAAACCAAAGAAGAAACTCCGCGCGGGGGAGATTTGGAGCAGCACTGCCAAGTGGAGATTTGACGATGGCAATCCAACATCAAACTTCCGCACGAGCCGTTTAAACGTGGACCAGAGTCTTTGGGCGAGTCACACGTATGAGTAAGTTGGAAAACGTGGAATGAAGCGGTTAAAGTGTTTAATCGGATTAAACGTGGTTATGCTGGTCGGCCATTTTGTAAACGAAGGTTGTTTGAAGGAGGTTTTACACATTCCGCATCCACGCATAGCATTCGGTGGTCGCGAGAAGCTCCCACATGATTGCGAGAAAACAAATATTCTTTGCCATACACGATGGATTGGAGTCACACTGCTGTTTCGAGGCTTCATAGAATTTCCATGAACCAGAGATGAAGGTTTATTACGTGCGAGAGCGAAACGATTCATATTGCTCGGCATTGTTTTCCCTAGAAGCGAATTGAATGCGAAGGTCAACTCGAAGATACCCGATCGGCCGTTTGCTCTGCTACATCCTTGTTACTCGTAAATGGTCTCTTCGAGAAAATCCGAGAGCAGAGGCAATATTTATACCTTTCCATTATGTGCGTTCAATCGAGACAATAAAATATTCTTTTACCGAGGTTCGAGAAGCTCATTTTTAACAATGGACGATTATCTTGTAGTTTGAGCGGTTTTATCGGCTTATTAGCTTTGATCCACGACTAAGGAAGAATTCATATAGTTGTTACTGTACATTTTTTCCAAGGTCCTCTTGGCTGCCCCAGCTGTTCAATGTATTTTTTGAAGGACTCCTTTTATGTGTTGCAAATTGTAACATGAAGGATCTTTTTAGTTTCTGAAAAAATGAGTATATTGTATAGCTCACGGCTACCTATGCCATAGGTTCCAATAGTAGCATAATTGTCGATTGGAGCTGAGATTTCCGGGTGCACTGCCAAAATACCAAGGGGCTCTTTGGCCAAAAAATCAGTCTTAGGGTGTCTATCAGACATGTTATGGGCATGAGACTGTGTCATCATCATGGCAGCATTAGGTCTTTATTAATAATGGCATTTTCTCATCGTTTGGAAGGTACAAATTGTGCTTATTATGGCAAAGCTAAACATTCTTACTACAAGTGTTATATGATAAGGAAGAACCGTGAGCATTGTGGTAAAACCATTCTTAGAGGCGTGAAAATGTGAACATGATCGAAAAATCTTGATATTTCCCATGAGATACAAAGCACGAGAATAGCTCAAGAGATCATAGATCAAAGAAGAGCTCAATGCATGAGCTAGTGCTTGAGTTTATAACCAATGAGCATAGACCCATTGTTGTTCGGGGAGTAAGGAAATCAGATGTGCGGGATGGTAAATATGAGCTCGGTACATAGACATGTGAGAGTCAGAGTTGAGACCGGGTGCTCGGGTTGATATGCAAAACAAAGCCAGGTCGAATCGGTTGGGAGCTCGTGGTGATGTTTCATGAAGTTTGAGCGAGGAATGCATAAATGGTTTTGAGTTAACAGAGCGAAATGATAAGAATCAAGTTTGATAGTCCACCATTCGGAGGACTCAATGCAAAAGGGCCCGATTGCCAAGACGAGGAAAGAGTTGGTGCGGGGTCAAAAATCGAGTGCAATACCGAGTTAGAGGATTCGAAGCTCATCAAATTTGGCTATGTGCAGATTCTATCCACATGGACCCCCTCCTCTTCAAGTCAAAGCGGGTCAGCGGGGGTCCTAACATTATGTTAATTAAATTAATATTTTTATTTAAATATTTTAATAATAATATTTATTATTATTATTTAAATATTTTATTTAAATATTCTTTTAATTAATTGAGAAGACTTGGTCATCAGCAATTAATGACCCATGATGGAACCTTCTCGGTAGTTAAACTAACTTGCAATAAATACATCATGGGCCTTGATTTAGGAATGTAATTATGACCATTTCCTCTTCTTTCTCACATATTCTTCTATAAATGTAAGTTGGGAGCTCATTTCAAAGGGTTCAGCAGTTCGGATAAGTTAGACAGATTAGATATCTCAGGCGTAGTGTATACTTTTCAAGAATCCTCTCTCTTTACAAGTTGTTCTTGTGTGTTGAGAGAACTTTCAAGCCTCCTTCAAGGCTGCAATGGCAAATATTGCCTCTTACGAATGTATGATGCATTGTGCATGTTATTGAAGCAATAAAAGTGTGTGTTTGTGACTAATCTCGGTCCTTTCATCCTTCTATGCTTCTTTGTGCCTTTCTCATACTTGCAGGTACAACTTTGTGCAAGTTTAAGTTTCTATTGCAGGTTCTTGGAGTTACTGTGTTTATCGAGTGGTGAAGTATTGCATGCGGTTGAGTTGTGGTGTACATTCACCCTTCTTGAGTTCATCCTTCTTCACTAGAAACCGGTATATTTCTCGGTCGATAAAGTTTAACAAAAAGGAACGCGTGTCTCTTAGCACTTTGTGGTATCTTGTACCCTCTCTAAGTTGCGGTAGGTGAAGTTGACTGTGGTGCACACACCCTCTTCAAATTAACCCTTCACGAATCGAAGACACCCTTCATTCGGTGCATCACCATCCCTAGTATAGTTTCATTTCAGTAAATCTCTTTCCCTAAAACCCCATGAAAATGTTAGCCTAGGACTAGATAATCATTTTTGTTACACTAGGAGTAGTAAACACTTAGTTTAGGAAGAGGAATCCGGCCTTCTCAGGAGGTTCACCTCGAGCCCAAGTCCCATAGCTCTAGAGGTGATCCCATGTTTCCCAATCACATCGAACGTCCTATTCACATCACGGATATTCGGGAGTGCGGTGATTTGGCGACAACACACGAGGATGAAGCATTCGGATCATGAAGGATTGGGCATTTACGGAATTAGCATAATGATATTGACTATGAGGCATGTTGCGAGGGAAGCACCATTCAATCTTGTGCCAAGTTATTCTAAGCTGGAACAAGTGCGACTCACACTTTGGGAGCTGGAAGAGAAGGTGCGGGAGGAACAAATTGTAAGGGCATATGTGCATTAGGCTGCCATCTATCATTCCACCTGGTTCGGCATGAAAATTTGATTTCCGTATTGATTTCACCAAGGCTGATTTTTTGGCTATGCGCTTGATTGGAATCACCCCTATAGGCTTGCACTGTTGTTTTTCTAATGATATGACTTTGTTTGATAAATTTATAAGCAAGGACTTCAATTCTTCATCTTCCTTTTGTTGTGATGGAGAATAGGATGTCGAGGAAAGCTCAAGTTGCGTACTTTTCTCACGAATAGGAATAGGGGAAAAGAAGGTTCGGGTGCTTATGACATCTTTGGGAACAAGGGAATGGGTAGTCTAGGAGCCAATGTTCTCACCTGAATGAGACTATTCTCTAGTCTTACTCGCAATGCTATAAGAAGTGGGTAAGGTCCTACCTCCCATAGATTGGATCATAACTTAAATATCATTGTTGAGTGCCTTCAGATAATAAAGGAAAGCATGTTGGGCTATAGGTCTTACCACAAGAGGGATTTTGTCCCAAGTCTTCTGAAATTTGATGTTAAAATCAGTCATCTGCTCATTGGGCACCCTCCTTGTTTTTTGTCAGCTGATCCACCAAAGATAGGTGATCTGACTTATCTTCAAAGTAATTACAAAGAGTTGTTCCCACTCATCCCATGTCACAACAGATCCAAGTCTCAAGCCTCAAAGTACCACCGAAGTGCTTCACATTTGAAAGAGGATGTAAGCAACCTAACTACTACATCATCATGTGTGATAAGATAGAGTGAACACACATTTGCTACATCCTGGATATGCTCCTTAGGGGTGACTTGATTATCGCCGAAGAAACAAGGAATACTCTTGAGTGCACCATTTGGCATATCATGTCAGTACGGCCAGAGCAAGGGAATTCCTCTAGAAAAGTTTGCAAAGGTTCTTAATGGCGGAGGTTGTTGATGCACCATTACGGGGTATGCGAGTTGTGTTTTTGAGGAGGATTTTAATGGGCGGCGTGGCACACTGGGATAGAGATGCGCACATGCTTTTGGAATGAACTCTTCTCGTGGATAGTGGAGGTATTCAAAAGGATCTTCAACTAGTCATGCATGTCGGGGTCTATATTGTGTTCAAGTTCTACACTGGAAATTCTTCATCCAAAAATACCTGAAGCTTAAGGTCCAGCTCACACATCCTCGAGTAATCCAGCTTGTAGAGTGCACTACCTCTCACCAAATTTTTGGCCTTTATAGTCACATCATATTCCATGATTTTGGTCACCCATTGTGATCTTTTCTCACTGATTTTTGCTCCCATGATGAAGTCTCCGATGGAAGAGTGGGAGACTAAAACCTTAGCATGATTTCCGGTGAACATGCTCCTAAATTTCTTGAGAACACGCATGATCGTGAAGACTGCTTCTCTATGTGACTATATCTTAATTTGTAATCCTTCAAAGGCGTCTAGTGAAGAAAGCCACCTGGATTTTCCATCCCTTGTTTGTTCTCCTATGTTAGGATAGTAGCAACGCTTGCATCTGCGCCATAAGCACAAAGGATGAAATCCTTTGAATAATTTAGATTTATGAGTGTTGGTGCACAAGTAATCTCTTTATTTATCTTGTTAAAGCTTTCTCTTCCTTCTGCTATCCATCTGAAGGCTATGTCCTTATTGAGCATCAAGGTGATGGGCTGAACAGTCCTGCAAAGTTAGGGATAAAATGCCTAACAAAATTGATCTTTCTAAGGAAGGACTGTAGGGCCTTTTTGTGTCTCGGCATGGAAAGGGCTAGAATGGCTAAAACACGCTCAAGATCAATCGTGATGCCATCCTTCAAAACCACATGGCCCAAGAGATTTACCTATGCCACCGTAAAATTACGCTTCTTGGGGTTAAGAGATACCCCAAATTATCTACATCTCCCAAATACCTTTTCCAGTGTGCCATGTGATCCACCCTCTGCTTTGAGAAGACAGTTATATCATCAAGGTAAACCAAGATGAACTCATTGATGTAACCTTTGAAGGAAATATCCATGGCACACTAAAATGGTGAGCCCGCATTTGAAAGACTAAAGGGAATTTTTAATATGCATATTTTCCCCATTTGGTTGTAAATGTTGTTTTGAATTGATCATCTTCCTTGACCAGGATCTAGTTGAGACCCAAATATCCATCCAAAGCATTGATAATTTTTGTGCTTTAGCCACAATTTGTAGAATCTACTCCATTGAAGGCAAAGGACAATGATCCTTTAGAGATGCCTTATTCAAATCTTTGAAATCAACATAGAGTCTGATTTCACCATTCTTCTTACACACCGGAACTAGGTTTGCGACCCAGGTAGAGTATTTGATAGGAAAAATAATTTTTCCTTAATGAGTTTTGATAATTCCTTTCTCATGAGGGGCTCTATCTTTGGATTGACTAGTCGTTGCTTTACTAGGATTAATCGACAAGCTTTATACTAGGATTAAGGTCAAAGGAGTGTTGAGAAAAACTTGGATAAAAACCTTTGAGGTCTTCATACTCCCATGATAAAATATCTTTTGTATGTTTGACAAAGAGAGATGAAGGCCTATTTTTTCTTCATGCGCACAAGTCCTCTTTGGCAGCTGAAGCTCTTTCCCAGCGCGATATTAATGGAGGAGTAGTCCTCTTGCATGGCATACATGTATATTTCTTCACCCTTGAACTCATCATCAAGGTTGAATATTTTCTCTAAGGTAACCAGACCTTGAGGCAACTTATTTTTCTTCAATTGTATTACTTGGTCACCATAGCCATCATACAAGTCACTTTCATACTTGATGAAAATTCAGCTTCATTCGGATAAAATGGATGATCTGCGCATCACTATTAAACACTTTCTAGCTAGTTTTATTATCTAGAATGGATGGTCGATAACCATATTAATGTGTTGAGTATTTCCTTTGACAAATTCTTGGCAGGAGAAACCCGTGAACCGAGCATGACCATTTGATCAACTTCTTTCTTCATTTGCGTGGGACCACCTACATATTAAGGGCATCAAAGCTCTCAAGTAGGTCCCAAAATCTATATTTATAAGCTTTAAGAAGATTATTCTTTTTCTAGAATTTGTTGGTGACTTGGTGGATGATCAATTTTGTGTCCCCAAAGATCTACAACACTTTAATTTTCTTCTTTTCAGCAATGAGCAAGCCATGCACCAGTGCTTCATACTCTGCCACATTATTAGAGCATGTAAACTACAACCTATGCATGAAGAATAATTTCTCATCCTTAGGGGAAATGAGAACCACTCTTGCTCCTGTGCCATTTCTGCTTCTGGATCCATCAAAGTACAAATTCCATAGACCAATTTGAATTTTGTCTCTCATGAGTACTGAAGCATAACGTATTATTCTAGAATGCAATAAGTACTAAGCCTAGTTTCATAGGCATCCAGTTCTTCAAAGCATAGGGATCAAATTTATGATGCTCTTCTACCCATTCATCAAGCAATAGGCTGGAATAGAGGGTGGAAGAAAGCGCTCTTCGAGAACCGAAACTTTTTCTTCTTGGATAAGACAATTGGCTTGGAGAGGGAATGGGACATATGACTCTACATGGTAGGAAAATATAGGCTCATCTTGTATGGTAAACCAGGTACCATATCTTGTCTTGAGTAACATATGAGTCCAATCAGAAGACAAGTAACCACCCACTTTTGTAGTAAATTCTCTTGATAAACATAGGGCAAACAAAGGAGGTAGGTCAATGATTGACAAATCTTGAGTAATTGTTAGGCTTAGAAATGCATGAAGGGTTAACTCAATATCCTTGATAATTCCTAAGGTAGTGACAATTGAGCCATCAAGTTTTAGGAATCCTTTAAAGAAAGGGCTATATTTCAGACCTAAGACATCAGCTATCTTCTTAGGCATAACTAAAGTACTAAAGACCTTTAGTCAATCATGTAGTTATGCACTTGGTGTTTACCAATAATTAAGGACATATAGAAGGGTGGGGGTTTAACCATTTTACTTACTTGTTTCTCCTCTTCTTGGTAGATTCGATAGAAGTGTGTGGACTCTACATAACTAGATCAGCATGGGGAATTTGTGCTAGAGCTTCATGCAATAGATCCCATTGAGATGGAATGGTCAGGGAATCCCACATTGTGACATTTATGTTTTTTCTCTTCATCTGGTCAACAATGTTGAACAAAAGCCCCCCATCTTGTGCATTTGGGGAACAACATCCCTTCTTGACTATTCAAGTGCAGAAGCCTGAATTTTAGCAGGGCGAGAGGCTCGGCCTGCCAAATGAGGGGCACGTGATGTTTCAAAAGGAGCTTTATGAGGGGCCTCATAGGGATTTGAGCACTTTTAATGCATGATGCCTTATCGATTCTTTCTTCTTCCGAGGATCTACTTGCATTACCAGGGGGTAACTTATGTGTCCGACTCTAATATTCTTTTCTTATATCTTGCATTGTCCACAACTTGGGTGTGCGGTCTTTTTGTATCTTCTGTAGCTTGGTTGATTGTGCGAAATCTCTCTGCACCAAAGAACATCAAGTTTGTCTCTAGAGGATCTTATTTTCCTTCTTGGTTACTGCTTTAAGGGTGCTTGTTGAGGGCTCATGGGATGAAGAATTCTAGATAATGAAGGTTTGGGTGCATGTGGAATTAGCACAATGATATTGACTATGAGGCATGTTAAGGAAGCACCATTATGAATCTTGTGCCAAGTTATTATGAACTGGAACAAGTGCTCGACTCACACTAGCAGTTGAAAGAGAAGGCATGGGAGGAATGACTTGTAAGGGTATATGTGCATTAGGCTATCATCTATCATTATGTTGGTTGGGTGTGAATCTTTGATTTCCATATTGATTTCACCAAGGCTAATTTTTTTGGCCATGCGCTTGATTGGAATTACCCCTATAGGCTTGCGCTTGTTTTTTTCTAATGATATGACTTTGTTTGATAAATTTCTGATCAAGGCCTTCAATTCTTCATCTTCCTTTTACTATGATGGAGAATAGTATGTCGAGGCAATCTGGTTGTAAGATTTTCTTAGGAATAGGAATAGGGGCCATGGAAGAAAGGTGGGGTGCTTTTGACATCTCTCGGGAATAAAGGCGTGGGTGGTCTAGAGCCAACTTTCCCCCCGAATGAGATTATTTTCTTCCCTTAATGTAATGCTATAAGCGAGATGGTAAGGTCCTACCTCCCATAGATTGGATCATAACTAAAATATCACTATTGAGCACCTTCTGGATGCATTTTAGACTCGTAGGTTTTACCACAAGTGGGATTCTATCCCAAGTCTTCTAAAATCTAATGTTAAAATCAATCATCTACTCATTGAGTGCCCTCCTTGTTGTTTTCAGCTGCTCCACCAATGATAGGTGATCTGAATTATCTTCAAAGTAATTGTAAAGAGTTGTTCCTAGCTCATCCCATGTTGTGACAGATCCAAATCTCAAGCCTCGGTACCACTGAAGTGTTTTACCTTTGAAAGAGGCTACAAACAACATAACTGCTACATCATCATGTGTGATCAGATAGAGTGAACACACATTTGCTACATCCTGGATATGCTCCTGAGGGGTGACTTGATTCTCACCAAGTAAAGTAAGGAATACTCTTGAGTGTGCCATTTGGCATATCATGCTACACGGCCAGGAGTAAGGGACTTCCTCCAGCAAAGTTTGCAAAGTTTCTTAATGGAGGAGGTTGCTGATGCACCATTACAGTGGTACATAGGTTGTGTTTTTGACAAGGATTTTAATGGGTGCGGCACGCTAGGGATAGAGATGAGCATGCACTTTTGGAACAAACTCTTCTTGGGGATAGCTAGAGGTATTCAAAAGAATCTTCAATTGCTGCACTTCTTCTTATGTGCACTCTTCTCATGAAAGGCATAGGACTACTTGAAACAAAGATCTTAAAATATTGGGAGTCACCATATGTGTTTGAAATGAGCCTCCAAAGGCTGAAACACTAAGTTCACACACCAGAACTTAGAGATATGAAATTTGAGATTTCAATGTTGGTCCCACGGGCGTGTGAGAAACTATTAGTTGCTTAAACGTGCACACGTGTCTTGGATCTCGAGAAGGGCCGAGGTGTTTGAGACCACAATGTAACCATCCCCAAGTTGTAGGACCTTGCGAGATTGGGATGGATCTTTGGAAAAGTAAGGTTCCTCTATCTGTCTCTAATGCTACTCGCTACTCCTAGTGCTAAAAGGGAAACTAAGCTAAAAAAGCCAAGGGACTAGGGATAGAAGGATAATATGGAAGGAAACTACACTAAAAGGTGATAGCACCAGAAAAGAGGGATGAACACTATTTGTTCTAAGTGAGAATGACAAGGAATGTGTGAAAGGAGGCTAGGCATGAGTAGCACAATGAAACACACATTGACCAGATCATTCTCATGGAACACAACTAAATATGGAAGCTGCATGGGACATGATGTAGCACAACTAACACACCACAAAAATAAAAGACAAGAAGAAGGAATGCAAACACGTTATGATAGAGAATAGTCAAAAAATGATGCTTCTATTACTTCTAGAAATGCACAGAGCTCTTATAATGATGAAGGAGGCCGATATACACATGCAAGAGCCAAACATAGAGGTTTGTAACTCAAAATACAGAAAATATGGAGTGATTAGCAAAATGCGTAAGGATCCAGAGTGTCCAACATAACAAATGAGCCTTTCCTTTACATTTATAGACAAATCCATGGAGGAAGAAAGGAAAAGGAGGGAAAACCCAAATTTGAAACACAACCACCAACTAGAAGCATTCAATGTTTACAAATCCACTTGGAAATCTATGAAATACACTTCCCCATGCTTGTTTGACATGTTAAAGACAAAGGAGGGTGGATCATACCAAATTGGGTGGTTGGAGAAATCAGATATACTCATCAATGTTCAGAAAGACATTTTCCCATTTCTCACCTACTAGATCTACCAAAATTTGAATTTTGAATTTTTGGCATTGTAGTTGATGTCAGCATCTCTCTGACAAGTCCATGCATGCATCGATCTAAGATCCGTAGCAAAATATATGGCTATCGGTAGATGTCAAAGTCATTGGCGCATGTAAAATACGTGGCGCGCATGAATTGGCTGAAGTGAAGGCCATTTGTGTATTTGTTTTGTCATTTTCTACCACATGTCACCCATTGGTTTGTTGTAAGGATTTGGTGCCATGTTGGCATCCTTTGATAGGTAGCATATGACACACTCGAGCAAGTCATAAAATTACTTGGCATGTAAAGGTGCGAAGAATGGCGCATGCGAGCGCATGTGGGAGGAAAGCAACAATGGGTGAAGGAAAGCATGTGTGACACACACTAGGACAATGAGTCAAAAAGGTGAGCGAGAGAATGTATGGTTAAGGTGTAAATATTATAAGGTAATGGGGGCAAAGCGCAAATGGCCAAGGACTTATAAAGTAAGTGTGAGGTGTGTGGGAAGGAAGAAGCTGGCTAGGAAGAAGGTGAATGCATGGAAGATGGGTGTTAGGGAGAGGTGGAAGGAGAGAAAGGAAAGGGGCACATAGGGAAACTGTGACCAAGGGAATGTGCCAAGTGATCTTGAGTGTACGAAACCATGCAATGGATAACTTGGAGCTGGAATGTATATGCAAGTTATCCAGATCACTAGGAGAGTTATTTAGATAACAACACCTACAATCCATATTTTTCCATTGTGGGCCTTATTGATCAAAATCAAGACCATGTTGTCCAACAATTATATCCATACACCTCAAGTCCATCTGAAACATCAAACAATAGTCAACCTCAAGCATCTCTCACCTCTACAAATCCATTTGAAACTTTGAATGAACAATTTTCCTAGAGACATCTAAGGTTTCATTAGCTCCCACCTACAACCTTCACATGATCTCATCACAAAACACCTCTACTCAACAACCCACATTCACCAGGTCCTTTTATAGGATCCACACCACCATTAATCAGTGTCACTACTTTTTTTTCTACTCCTCCAATCTCCTTGTACATACCAACACCTCCTTTGAGTTTTGTCGTCCCTTTTGTGATTATGTCTTCCCAACAAGTTACTAATCCCATCCAGAATATCACTATGTCTATTGCCACAACAACACAGTTGGTTAATACTAGCGTTATTTCTATTACACATCCTATTTCACAATATATATGAAAACCTTTGTGACCATTGATCTCTTTATCCCAATCTTTACCTCTACACAAAATTCCACTATACGGTATCCCACAATAAAGTGTTCCACAACAGAACCGTCTTTGCCACTTGACTATGTCTTCTCAACAAACACCCATGTATCGATGCCATTGTAATACCAATATATTCAAACCTCACAACCTATCACTTCGTAGCAAGGATCATCATCCCATCAGAACATTCCACAACACAATATCCTTCATCATTAAAACATCCCCAAAAAATCAACAACACATACCTCCATAAGACGGATATCAACATATCATTCCTCATAGAAAAATAACCCTATTAGCATAATCTCCCATACCAACATAACATCTCCCAATAGAACACCCCCTACCAACAAACTTCAAAGCAGCAAAGTTCAAGTATACTCATAACCTTGATCGGCCTTTGTATCAGCATATCTCATCCTTACAATAATCAATGCAATTTGATCCTCTTCAAGCCCTTCTAAGCTGCATATCTAGCCTAGAAGCTACTTCATCAACATCCAATAATGCGCTCTCTTATGATAAAATTTGTAATGATCCCATTCACCCTTCTATACCATACAAGCCATATCCACCTCACTAGGAGATTCCAAAACTTACTAAGTTTTATAGCAAAGAAGATCCCCAATAACACATCCACGTCTTTCACTATGCGTGCTATCTAATAGCTCATGATCAAGACCTCATGTTGAGGACCTTTCCTATGTCCTTTTCTGGTCCTACCTTAGACTAGTACAACAACATCCCACAACACTCACTATTCTCTTTTGCACAACTTGCACAATTGTTCTTAGACCACTTCTCCATAAATGTAGCCCGTAAAATCACTATTAATGATTTGTATACCATTAGAAAATTTGAAGATGAATCCATTGCTGATTTTGTAGCCCATTGGAGGGCCACTACCAATCAACTATCCTTTACACTACCACAGTAATATTTAATCAAAATTTTCTATTACGCATGTGCCAAACACATTTTTCTACTCTACAAATCTAGTCATTCCAAACTTTCGATGAGGATTTTACCATGGCCCGTAAGTTAGAATTGTAAGCCCTAGAAGATGGATGGGTAAAACTTCATCCTAAGAAACCAAAAATGGAGTTCCCATCCAAGCCACCATTCAACTCAAATAAGTCTAAATCAGCTGCCAATGTCATTGTGGTCAAGTCCACTCCCAAGGAAAATCCAACCACCAAACGCTTTCGTCAACAACATAACTATACACCCATAACTAAAACTTATGGTGTAGTTTTTGATAAATTTCTTACATATAATCTAATATCACTTCCACCCATTCAACCCATCAACATATTAGTTTCAAAACCCATCTGGTATCGATATAATGACTTTTTGCAAGTACCACAGGTCAATGGTCATGACATTGAAAGGTGTCACACATTCCACAATGTGCTTCAAGACTTGATCGACAAGGGTGACCTTCACTTAGATAATCCAAATACACCCCCAAACTAAGGCCTTGACATATTCAAGCAGCCTTTTCCAAATCACCCCTCTTCCTCTAAACAACTGCAAAAAAATTTTGTTCATACCATTAATACGATAACTAAAATTGAGCATGTCCCTCTAACCACTTCATCACCCAATGAAACAAAATCTACAGAATCAACAAAGAACACTCAAAGTGAGCTTGAAAATGTTAACATAGAAACCTCTCATGTTCAACACATTACTCAAAGTCTCCCTATGTCTCCGTCACCTATACCTATGGAGTCTAAGCTAGAATCTAAGAAGCTTGAAATTGTCGAACCACCACTTGCTACTAAAGACATACCCGCATCCTCATCCGATGTTGTTACCAAGTCCATACCCTTACCCTTCGACATGACTACATTAGTACCTGCACCTAAATTTACAGATATAACTATGATACCACTTAAAACATTCTTAGCACAACCATCCCCTCCCAAGCTAACCATAGGACATGTTTATCCCCAATCTATGAAATTAAACAACCCAAAATCTACAAATCATTTAGACTACACCATCCAAACTTCTTCTCCTTCGCTAGCATTGACTTCAACGAATACACCTTGTTCATATAAAGTATCAAGAGGACCTAATAAATAGGGTGTCGTTCAAGTCTTTAAGAGTCCTTATTATGATGAAACTTATTATTTTTATGGTCCTCCTCCTTTCCATCCTTCATTCCATCTAAGAGGCATACCTACTTTTGGAAATCCTCTTGTCACGTCAGACCTAAGACATATGATGATATTGCTCAAATCAAACATTACTTGAGATCCTAAAACCATCCTTATCTCCCTTGGATCTAGATCCTCTACATGAATCTTCTTTTACCATACCGGTTAATCACCCTATCATTATAGGGGTAAAACCGGTACATCATACCCCCACCGTGAGTCCATATTTTACATTTGTTACCCCGCAGTGGGCATCCACATCTGATCCTCACCCTCCGCCTCCTATACAACCTAACTATCCTTTGTAGCCACCACATCCATTTGGTGCTGCAGCAAATAAAAGGCCTTCATGTCTGCCAAGTAAGAACACTATTGTCAAACAACCCACTTCATCTCCTCCTAATGAAAACAAATGTTGAACTACATTTTGACTTAAAGGAAGTTATGAAACCATTTTGGATAACTTCTTATAAGAATAACTCATTACATTACCACCCCCTAGGTGTTGATTCACCATGGGTGGAAACCCGCCGTGTATCACTTTACTACATTTTATTATTACCATAGAACATAAAGCCATACCATAGAGGATTATATAACCTTTCATAAAAAAATTCAAAATATTAGCAGTTCACTCTTTCTTCCTTCTCACGCAACATAAAAATCAACCTCAATACCTTCAGAGGAGTCTACCCCTGAAGCATCTAACCACCAAATCAATGTTGTCCATGTCACCACACGCACGCAATATTATAACAAAGAACCATCTAGATCTAAGAAATATAGAGACTTTATTGCCCTACCTTCACCTTGAGAACTATCAGCACCATTTGATAAACCTAAGGTTTCCATTTCATTGGCTCCTAGAGAGATCCTAATCAAACAACATCATCCAAAGGTAAAATCTCAATACAAGCGGCTACATCTCCACTCACCACATTACAAAAAGTAACTATTAAACAACTACATCATTCCCCCGTTAAGATGTTTTTTATGAACTTTACGAGACTTCACCTACTCATAAATGACCATTTTAGAGTCCCTTCAATCCATCATTGTCCCAACAGATGATCCAGTCCGTTTTGCAAATTTTATAGGTGCCCTAAAAGAATCTACTACCATCTCATTTGAACCATCTGAAATTCCCTCCCTTAGACCAGAGGATCATGACCTACCACTTTTCATCACTACACAAATCAATGACATATCCATTAAAAGGGTTATGATTGATAGTGGTGCTGCCATCAACATCATATCATCCCTTTCCTTTGATCAACTCAAACTACCCAACATTGTTATCACTCAGACTTCGGTTCTGTTATGCTCTTTCAATGACACTATCACACCTACCATAGGCACGATTATACTTCCGCTCAAGGTTGGTGTTAAAACTCTTCTACATTATAGAAGGATAGTTTTAGTATAACATGTTACTAGGATGCCCCTAGATACGGACCATGTGTTGTGTTCCTTCCACCCTTCATCATTGTCTCAAGTATGAACATGAAGGCCAGATGCTCACTATCCCTACTGATGTAAATTTGTTCGCTAACTGTTATATGATGTATCTTTGAAACAACATTATTGTACCTACGTCCATGCTTGAATCATCTAATCAAGCATCTACTAGCACTTTTATCCCCTCTTCCAAATTACTGGAAGATTCTTCTCTTGGAAAATCCATGAAATGCCTCACACTTGGGGAATATCACCTCCTCATGCTCAACTCTATCCCTTCACCAAAATCATATGGTCATCCCAAAAAACAACCCATGTATGACCCTAACATAGGAGATATTATCTCTTATGGTCCCGTTTATCTTAAAACCAATCTTGTCTATGGAGGACGTGACCATCCGTCATCTCACATTATCAATCCACATCACACCATGCCTTTCACATTGGATTTCAAATCCCTTGATAATCCAAAATTTTCTCATATGTATCTCCATCATTGTGCATGGAAAGGCTTTGGTCTCGGGCATTATGAATAAGGGATCCATGATCAACCGGTTCTACATTTCATGAAATCACATGAGAAAATTATTCTAGGTTATAAGAACCCCCTTTCTGTAGCATGTGAAGCCAATACCTCTAAGCCAACTTCCCTCGTAATTATTTCCAAACTGGAATCACCACCCACAAACCCTTAAGGTTCCATAAAAATAGAAAATTTCATACCTATTCCACCTAACTTATATATATAAATCAATGCAATATCATTGGGACCTCTCACATATCAATCCAACCACTCCACTAAATCTCTACCACTTGTTCACCCAGGAATGGTTGAAGAAGACTCGTTGACCATAGACATCCTTCAATGTCAGGATGACCAAGATATCCTCTCTCATATGGGAGCTAAAGATCGTTACCTTCAAAAATCCCTACCACCCAAAACACCTACTCTTCTTAACGAATCCACACTCGATATTAACTTAGGAACACCACAGGACCCTCGCATAGTCAAGGTCGACCAATCCCTTAACCACAAGAATTGAGTGATTTTACCACATTCCTAACAAAATATAGTCAAGCCTTCACCTGGTCATATAGTGATATGCCCAGGATCGATCCCAACATCTTCATACACAACATTGTCACATATCCTAATGCTAAACCGATCAAACAAAATCTTCGTAAGATGCACCCACGTATAGCTCTCCTTGTCAAGGAAGAATTGCAGCACCTTTTATCTACCAACTTCATCATACCCATTGACTATCATAATGGGTCTCAATATCCTACCAGTAACTAAAGCTTCAGGAAAAATTTACATCTACATAAACTTCAGGGATCTCAATCTTGCTTGTCCAAAAGATGATTTCCTCTACCAAACATAGATCAACTCGTAGACCTAACAACTAGCCATGAAATGCTTTCCCTTATGGATGGATTTTCTAGTTATAATCAAATTCTTATCACCCCTGACAATCAACACAAAACCACCTTTATAACCCTTTGGGAACCTTTTTCTACCGTATTATGCCATTCAGTCTCAAAATTCCGGGCAACATACCAACGTGCTATGACGTACATTTTCCATGATCTCATTCATAAAATTGTTGAATATTACGTTGACAATCTCCTTGGGAAATATAAATCATGGAAGGATCATCTCAATTTCCTTGAATCAATCTTCACTGTCTCATTCAATTTTGTCTCCACTTGAATCCTGTAAAAAAATTGGTCTCCTCACCCAAAAAAACTTTTAGGATTTATCATATCTCTTCATGGAATTGAAGTCGATCCCACAAAAGTCAAAGCAATCATCAAAATGCCTCCACCCTCTAATCTCAAACAATTGTGTAGTCTGTAAGGAAAACTACAATCCATATGGTGTTTCATATCATAACTTTTCGACCGTTGTCAACCATTTCACCATCTACTCCACAAAGACATAGTGTTTCATTGGGATTTTGACTACCAGAAATCCTTTGATGAAATCAAACAATATCTGTTATCACCACCTATACTTACGCCACCTCGTGAAGGAGAACCATTTTATCTCTACATCTCCACCTCGGAGCATGCCTTAGGAGCCATGCTCGCTCACTGCGATAATCAAGGTCATGAATAGGCCATGTACTACATTAGTTGCACCCTCCATGAATACGAAACACGCTACTCTGAAGCTGAAAAATTGTGTTGTGTGTTGTACTTCACTACTTCCAAACTCCAACACTATCTCCTCAATCACAAAACATATGTTGTCACCAGTTTTAATCCACTTAAATCCATGCACGCTAAACCCTATCATAATGACCACATAACTAGATGGTTAATTCTTATGACTGAATTTGATCTTGAAATCATACCGTAAAAGTATATCAAAGGTTAGGCCATTACTAATCAACTCACTAAGGCACCTCTTCTAGATGATCAACCACCCCATGAATACTTTCCTAACGAATCTATCAATAACATTAACGAATCGATGATTATGAATCAGACTTCATCCCCATTAAAATGACCCTCTTCTTTGACGGTGCTAAATGTCAAGAAGGTGGAGGGGCCAGTGTCGTCATCATACCACCCTGGAACATTCCCATCCCATTATCATTCAAGCTCAATTTTGAGTGTACCAATAATATGGTAGAATATGAGGCCTTAATCATGGGTTTAACTACTGCTATTCTCCTAGGTGTTCATGATCTGGAAATCTATGGGGATTCACAACTTGTCATCAATCAGGTCAAAGGAGAGTACCAATGTAAAAATGAGGTCCTTCAAAAATACAAGGTCATTGTCAAATTTCTCCTTGGCGCATTCGATCATTATACCATTCAAGCCATTCCATGATCTTCTAATAGGTTTGTAGACACTATGGCTTCTTTAGGGTCCCTTGTCCCCTTCGAAATGGAAAAATTGAAGGATAAAACTAAGATGTTTGTAGTCATTCAATGATTAGACCATCCTTCACATCAAAATGATCTACCTTCCATAAACATAACTGTGACAAAATCCATTAGATTTGTGGTACACTCAAATGTTTGATTATCTTACTGAATCTAAACTTCCACTAGATTTGTCACAAGGCACTAAAATATCCTTCCTTCAACATGTCACTTGCTTCATTGTCATAGGAGGCATCCTTTACAAACGTAGTTTTGATGGTGTATTATTACGTTGCCTCAAATCACATGAATCAACCAATGCAATCAAAGAGGTCCATGATGGCATTTGTGGAGGCCATTGTTACAAATATATTATGACATTATTAATAAATTGTAATATTATTAATAATGAGTTTATAGAACTCATATTAATAATATAGTTAGGTGAGTGTGAGATATTAATATCATATTTGTATGTATGTGAGTTAATCTCACCATTAGAATAGGGATATGAGATGATAGAGAGATATGTGGGATAGGTGAGAGATTCTAGCAATGGTTGAGATATATAGGGGATTGGTGATTGATGTTGACTCCTTGTATTAAGGATAACATCCTCCTATATAATGTAAACTCCATCTATGTAAATGTATCCCAAATGAATTCAAATTTCTATATTCTTGTTATTCAGTATTGTTTATTATAGTTTAGTTTTTATCAGTGGTATCAGAGAATGGTTAGTCGAATGATATTTCTATTCGCGTGAGGAGCCTGAGAAATGTTGTGCAAACATATACTACTGGTAAATAGCATTTTATTGGATTGGACTGTTCAAAATGTAAAATCTGCTTAAATATTTATTTCTGTCGATTCAATGTGTGTGCATCTTTACAATAACTATTCACTGTTGGCCTTCCATTCTAGTTGCATTCGCATTCAGCGCTTTATTGTCCTAGACTCGAGCTTGGCTTCAACGGTTTGTAGGATTCCCAAAGCAAAATGTGTATGCATAAGGTGGATTTGATTCTCCTAGTTATGAAGTTCGTTAGAGATGAAATCTTTGTAGATTTGTATGTCCACATGTTTTGTGTCATAAAATACGTAGTCTTTTAAGTAATTTGTTCTATTTTTCTACATCACGTCTCCATTGGGCAGATCAATTTTTCATTTGTATTGTTTCTGGACGTTGTTGGCCTTCCAAATACCAACAACTTGGCTCCCCTTCATGGCATACTTGGGCTCAACAACATATTATACTAGATCTACTAGACAAAACATAGTTACATTGAATTTCCTTCTCATCGACTTGCTTGGTTTCACAATCTCTTTTTATGGTCTGAAGATTGTGGAAAGTCTCTTTGCATGCGACTTAGTTTTTTCCAAACACTCAGTTGTGGCATCGCTTTGGATCCCCAAGCTCAGATCTCCATTGCTGTTTTAGTCACCATCTCAGCGGAAAATGACCTTCGACTCAGATTTGGTGCAGTATTTTTGAGTTGTATTGGAAAACAACTCTCTCTTTGCATCGGATTTCCACCTTGGGATGGTATTCATTGCCTGCATTTGTAATACGTGGTATCAATACAAGGCGAAGATATACGTGGTTCGTGCCAAAACGTGATACTTCCATGACTTGTGGAAATATTGTGAGTTGTTAAGTCATTTAGATTATTAGTAATTTCATTTTAATTGTTTAGGTTTTATGAAAACATATAGGGTCACTTAAATTTTTGTATCATGAGTCGATTAAGTTTCACTTTAGTTTATTAGAGGTGTTGGACTCTATAATGCAAACCAAAAAGAGTCGGTCATATGTTGAATATCCTCTTTGAGTCAATATTGTGTCTATTGCTTTATATGTTTAATTTTTATGTCATTTATAGGTTAATATTCTTGTGTCATTTTGTTATTAAAAAAAAATCATTTTTGTGTAATAGAGTCATTATCGTTGTTAAGTGTCGAGTTGAAACATTTTTAATGATCAATAGGGGAGTTGTTAAAGTTCATCAAGAGTCATTGTGTGTCAAGTGTAAAAGTTAAAAGTTGTGAAAAAAAAAAATTGCCTCACGGACGCATTTTCGGTGTTACCCGACGTCCAATGTTTTTGGAGAATGAGGTGAATAATATTATATTTCTGATGATATTTTTGATGATTTCAAAGAAGGAAAATGTGATTGGCTTTGGGTGATCCACCCCTCGACCCCTCCTTGTACTGCAACAAGGGGCACACCAAAGGTCTTGCCTCGAGACCCTAAAAGGGGCGCTTACCCATTGACCCACAGGGGGCTACCACCCTGATCCCCCGCTTTGGAATTTCAAAACCAAAGTGAAGATTTGTGGGGAAGATGCATCGATAAAAGGTGGTGAAAATTTGAGCTCCATGGTCCAATCTATTAAGTAAGTAGCGACAAATTGGAGGACGAGAGGTAATGGAGGTTGGAGGTCAATCAACGACCTCTTGTCAGTCACCAATGATGGGGCCACACAAAGCTATGGTGGCAGTGTGTGTGTATGTGTGTTTTCTTTTATTTCAGATTTGCAGTATGATTTTAGAGTTCCTATTTGAATAAGTGAAATGTTCACATTGAGGGGAACTGGAACATGGTCTCAATGTTCAAATTTCTCCCTATTCAGTTTGTATTCAGTGAGTAGTGGTTCCTACATATTCCCTGAAGGAAATACATAGTGGACAGATGAAAGCACAAGGAAAAGTAACATCATGATATTGAGGTTATTGGTTGTCTGTAAAACCATAGGAATTAAACAATATGGGTAGTGAACTGCCTAGCGTAAGCTAGATCCGGGAAGTATGATACTTCCTAGATGGTTGTCAATCCACTATTTTAAACAAATTAATGTTGTAAACAAAGTAAATCCTATTGTTATTTTGAAATGATTTAGGTATCTCACTTAAAACACAATAAGAAAATAGATCTAATCTAACAGGCTAAGCTAGAATAGAATCAAAGGTCAAATGATTGGTTTTGGGTCTCTGTAAGTCTGATAAAGGTCTTGGGTAGGTCACAAGTGAATGAGGGTGAGGTAAAATTAGGTGGGTAGGTCTTTGTTTAAGGATTGTGTGGCAAACACAGAGACCGGTGTCGGTCAGGGGTGTGAGATGGTGTTAGGTATAGCAGTGGTTCGATTCTTGTGAGATCTGGAAATGTCACAAAACAGGGTTTTGGTCTCCTTTGTGATTGCACAAAGGATTTTGGTTGGTCGGGACGAGGTATTGGGTGACTGGAGTAGGATTTTGTGAGGTTTTAATGGGTCTATGGAGGTGAAAATGTTGGAGAAGGTCAATAGGGAGCAAGATAAACAATGGGTGATAAAATAATGATGAAATGAAATAACCAAGAAAGTATGATGTTGTACTTACTTGGATTTCATTCAGGAGTCTATGTGTGAAGGATGGAGGTGTTGATGATGGGTTTGAAGGTTGCAAGTGATCACCAACTGAAGAAAAGCTTCTGCATGGGCTGCATGCACACTCCTCTTTGCTTGGATAGATCAGATCATGGTTGGGATGGCTGTGTAGGAGAAGATGCTCAATCTCCTTCCTTGGATGTGATTTTTCACTGGAATTGGCTCTCTGAAGATGTGTTATCTCTCTGAGATGTGTTCTTGCTCATCAAACTTTCTCCCTTCCAATTTTTCCAACTTCCAACTTCCAACCTTGAGAATAAGGTTGTTTTGGGTTAAAAGGGGTAACCGACGGTGGTTCCAGCTTAACCGGTGACGGTTAGGGGTAACCGACGTCGGTCAAGGTGGGATTTCCTAGGTTTACTAAACTTAGGGAGATCCTCCTGATTTTCTTGGATCTCATGTCATTATCCCATGGATTAGACTGGGAGCTTCTTGTGAGCATGCATGTGGGAATGTGGTTAGAGGGAATGTAGGCATTGATTTTTAGGGTTTGGGTAAGTCTTAGTTAGTTATGGTAACTTGCTAAGAATAGGTCTTAGGTTGAGTTAGCTTGGTGAGGTGTCTAAGTGAACTATATGTGTAGATATTATTTAAATAAGATATTTAAATAATAAATATAGTGAGGATAATGCATTAATTTAATTAAATTAATTAAATTAATATTAGTGGGGTGAAGGGGGTCATGGCTAGGTAAATGTAATAAAGGGTGCTTATATGTCGAGGGACCAAAGGGAGTGTGACCTAATTTTAGTGTCTACATTTTGCCCCTTTTTGTTGCGTAGCTTGTATTGGTAAGCGATGCTAACAAAAATAAGATGTGGTTGCCCCATGTGAGGGTGAAGGTGATCCCCCTCAAACCAGGAACTGAGGCAGCAGGCTGAAGCGGTGAGTGGTTTGATAAAAGGTAAATGTGAGAAAAGGCAAGTGGGTACGGGAAAAGGGGTGAAAGGTCTACTCGGGAAATCTAGGTAATGGGTCAGGGTCAAAGGTAGCAACAGTCAAACACATGCACACGTATAAACTGCAGCACGCTACCGGGTTGAAGAGCAAGAAAACTCTACATCATCTAAGGTCGATAGGTTTATCCAAACAAGGTTGAAGTGAATCGGTATCCAAGGTATAGGATAAGGTTAGGAAACACAATGTAGGTTAGGTGTAGGAATGTTTAGGTATGTTCTAGTACACAAAGGTAGGGGGTCGGATAAATGGTCATGGCAATAGGCTAGGTAAGGTCATTAGGTCAATCAACACAGTACTTGAGTGCAAGGTATAGTGAACACATGAGGTCAAAGGTCACTAGCGATGGTCCAGTCCAAATATCTAGGTCACGACATGGGTAAGGCCGAGGTAGGGGGTAAAATAATGAGTCCCCAAAGGAGGACAAATGGAGGTAGTAAATGATGAGGTCAGGAAAGGTAAGGTAATGGGTTGGGTAAAGGTATGGGGTAAAGAGCAAGGTAAAGGTGGGGTAAAATGGAAAAGTAAGGGCAATGTGTAGGTAAGGGTGACCGATGGCGGTCATGGATAACTGACGTCGGTATAGGAAAACTGGATGGTGGTTAGGGCACAGACCGATGTCGGTGTAGGGAGGGGAACCGAGCGTCGGTTAAGTCGGGTTTGGTATAAAAAAAAAAATCCACATTTTTTTATTATTCATTTGTGATTTGTGAAGTGAAGAAATGACAAAAAAGAGAGAAAAGTGAGAAAAGTGTCGGAGAAATGAGGACAGTGAGTGGAGTGTGATTTGAGTTGGATGGTGGTTGGGTTGGTGAGTAGGGTCCACGAGATCAAGGATGAGTGAGAGAGTTGATTGGTTGGAGGAGTGTGGGTAGATATTGGTGATGGTAGAGGTAGAGAGGAGGGATCGGGGACCACCGGCACGATGTGGCCAGGATGTGCCACCAGAGATGGCGGATAAGCGTGTAATGAGGTAAGCACCTAACTCTTTAATGTTAATTAGATAGAGTAGAGGTGTAATAGTTGTTTTTTTAGGGTTTTGTGGGTGTTTGTATTTTGTGGGTGGGAAAAAAGTTAAATCGGGTATGGGGAAAAATGGGAAAAAAGAGGGGGGGTAGGAAATTGGATAGGTGGGGTGGGTAGGGGTTTTGGGGTAGTGTAGGTCAGTGTAGGTGGGGTAAAAGGGATAGGTGGGAGGGTTTAGAAAAAGGGGGTTTGGGAAGTCATGGATTTTCCGTGTAGATAGTTTTGATCGGTCATCATGGGCGCATCGGTCGGGTAGAACAGGATCGGTCACCTAACAGGTGACCGATGCGGTTAGGTGGTAAATAGTGGTGGTTGGAAGTTGAATTGGATAGGGTCACCAAATAGGTGACCGATGCCGGTTTAAGGGTGACTAGAGTCGGTTAGGATGAACCGGCACCGGTTGGGATTTTAGGCAAAAGGGTCCAAAAAATGATGTAGGTTAGGTGGTTGAGATGGGTAAGGTAAAAATAGGGTGGTAGGTAATGATAAGTGATGAATATGGTCATGGTAAAGGTAGATTAATGTTGTCTTTGGATTGGATGTAGGGTCGATCACAGTTACACATGCGAGACAGGGTTCCACCACTATTGGTGACATTGACATTGAGGTGCTAATGAGCGACCCTTTGGAGCTGGCTAACACGTGGAGGCAGTGGGCTTGAGTGGTATTGGCGCTACTGACATGCTTTTTGGTAGCCTAGTTTGATGGTCATGCTCATTGATAGATGGGACTCCGTGACCAACATGTTCCACCTTCCGATGGGTGAGATGACTATCACCCTAGAGGACGTGTTCCGGATTCTAAGGTTACCCATATTGGGGGCCCAGGTGTACTCTATCTCTCTCGAGGCCTCAGAGGAGCTGATCGGGACCAGTATTTGGTGAGGGGGCGGTGGAGTTGAGCTTCCATAGCGCCAGTTTGAGCTATGGCGAGATGTACCTAGCCCATCCGGATGAGACGAGGCTAGTAGTTTTATTGATGGAGTAGTGTGCTACTATGCACTGCTTGATGTAGAGGGTGGATGCTTTCCCCAATCACTGATGGGGGTGCTCCATGATATGATGGTGCATGAGACATGGTTTTCCTAGGCACCAACATTTTGGTGTAAGCTTTATAGAGATGTTATGGGCGTATGGGCGATTGCAGAGTTTGCTCTGTGTTGTACATTTATACTATTATTGGGGCCTACTGAGCACATAGTTGTGTTGACCTATAGGGATGCCCGAGAAGATGCATTCCCACTGAGATGTGTGTGGTTGGGATATAGGAGATGGGTGCCAGTTGTAGGAGAGCGAAGGTCGAGATAGGCCGACATATGATGTGGCCCATTTTTGGTAGTTGTTGGAGGGGTTGTTTGAGTGGACATTATCTAGAGCCATATGTGGGATTCCCCTCATATAGGCACATGCATGAGGAGCTAGCTGAGCTCAGCTAGAGAGGTGGATATAGGTCACCGTGTGGGGAGGATGAGATGATCCGGTCGATAGTGAGGTCGCATGACGATTTGGGCTTGTACAGAGATATTCCCTCCCCTTCCCATAGTATCGGAGAGATGATGTGGAGAGGCCTCTCCCTCTACCACTGAGCCTATAGTGCCTATAGAGAGAGGAGAGGAGAGAAGCCAGTGGATGGATGGTGGATTGATGACACCGGATGCACAGATAGGTATAGGTATAGTGGTGGGTGGCAGCTCGATTCTGAGCCATACCACCTAGGCAGGGTAGCAGACTTAGACCTTACCATGGCAGTATAGAGAGATGCCCTACGGGGAAGGTAGTGATGTTGATCACGTAGATAGGTATACTACAGACATAGCTGGAGGGTCGGAGGAAGAGGTAGAGTAGAGCTATGAGTACAGGGTGGCGAGTCTGCGAGGCCCAGATGGCGGAGGGAGAGGGTGGAGGAGATGGAGGAGATGGAGACAGAGATGGTCAGGTGGCAGCCTATAGGCTCTAGGTGGTAGGATTACAAGCTCATTTGGCCACAGCCCAGACATAGATTGGGGTCTTACGAGGCCATAGATATATAAGCACGAGGGATAGGGGCACCACCACAGCACGGGGAAGGGGCACCACCACGAGGCAGTAGGATGGGCTGGTCCCGGTTCACAGGCTGGCGTAGGGTAGATATAGGGGCCGAGACCTATGGGACCACCATAGACCATGCCTATATCTAGGCTTATGGGATGCCCTAGGTGAGGCATGATACTATCAGGACCAGCTCATGGTAGTCGGGATAGACTTCCTCTCTTATGGAGAGTATAGGGCACAACAGGCATCCAGTGAGAGGACGAGATCCCACACACATAGTGTGGAGAGCACAGAGGGCAATGAGCTCTGAGGCCCGATCAGGAGAGGCCACCAGCATGGTGACCAGAGTGAGGTGATGTGCTAGTAGGGCATAGGAGGCCGAGGGTGTAGGTGACACAGAGATGGAGGACATCCGTGAGATGTCTGATATACGGCCACCCGATTTTTGATGTATACTAGTGATTATTTTATTTGATATATATATGCTGCGTGCTCAAAGATATGCTAAAGATAGTTGTATTTTTATCACATACCAGCCTACATGCTGAAGATAGTGAGGATGTATGAGTGATTTTTTGTATATTGTGAGCATATACCGGCCTACATGCTGAAGATTTTTTTTGTATTGATTCATTCATTCTTTGTGTATATATGAGACCGGCTTTGTGCCGATGACATTTTGTATTGTATATATCGGCTGCGTGCCGACATTTTTGAGATGATGGCCATGATGAGATAGGCATGTATTTTGAGATACACATTTATTGATTTATATGATGAGATTCATGGTATTTTGTGATGTGTTAATATGTTTATGAGATATTGGTTTTATGGCTTGTGTTAGATGAGATATGGATTGTTACTTTGATATGGATGGAAATTAGGTGAGTTAGGCATGATGGAGTTAGGTTGGTTTAGGCATGGATCGAGTCAGGTTATAGGCATGGATCGAGTCAGGTTATAGGCATGGATGAGTCAGGTTATAGGCATGGATTGAGTCAGGGTTTAGGCATGGATCGAGTCAGGTTATAGGCATGGATCGAGTCAGGTTTAGGCATGGATTGAGTTAGGTTATAGGCATGGATTGAGTCAGGTTATAGGCATGGATTGAGTTAGGTTGGTTTAGGCATGATTCATTATGGTTTGTAATGAATGATACTATGGGTCATATGTGAAATGTTGTATAATCTATGCATAGTGATGATAGAGAGATGGTAGGTGTAATAAATGTATAAAATGGTAAACAACTTGTTATGTATGTGGCTTAATTTCCAATTTTGTTAGAAAAGGGAACTAAGTGAAATGTGGGGTAAATGGTGAGTTAGGCATGGTTGATGAATTGTTTAGGGTAGAGAATGGCCGAGCTAACCTCCAAGGGCCCCATGCCCTGGAGTGTTGCCTACATAGTCCTAGCGAAAAGGGACCTCAAGCCGATGTAGTTCTCCCATGAGCTAGGGAAGAATATGAGAATGAGTTGGTAGGTTTGTGGGCATGTAGTGGGTTTAGGTTTAATAGGTGTGGGTAGATTATAGGTAAAATGATGTAGGTGAAGGTGATTATGGTGAAAGGGGAGGGCTACCCCAAAGGTAAGCGTCGAGGACCAAGTCCTATATAAGGTAATCAAAATGTAAACAAAGATGGTTAAAAGATAAGAGGGGGCAATAAAGCCACCTGATTGGGTAGGATCATACTGAGTAGATCATACCTTGAAGGGGGTGATGAACACAAGACCGAAAGGCATTGCATGATTAACTGTTCTATGGTGAAAGTAGTCACAGGATCACCAAATGTGAAATTCCAAGATGTCCCTTGAGGAAATTTAGGAAATGAGAGTGGAAATGGTAAGGTGGGTGAAAGGTAGTTAATTGTATATGTTTTGAGTGATAAGTCTTTTGGGCAAGAGGTCGAGGTCACAATGGGCAAGTCCATGACTAAAAAGGTTTTTGTTTTGATAGAATGATCGATGTGGGAAGTCTATATGGGATAAATAATATGGTACTCCTTGAGGTCTTCGTGAAGCTGATCGATGCGGGAAGCTTCGTTTTCTCTCATTTTTTTTGAAAGCTTCACATAGTTGTCCTTCGAGGGAGCAGTCTATTTATAGTAGCAATTTGGTGAGAGGAAGATGTCCTTTTGAGGGAGTCATCTTTTTTATTAGAAGTTTGACTCAAGGAGTTTGGTCCCATTGGAGGTCTTTGAAATCATGGACAAGACCAAGGTGAAGGATAGGACTCTTGTTCAAAAGGTGAGGTGGAATGACCATGGGATCTCATCTAAAGGTAGATGAAAAGTATCCATGAGAATCATGCTATGTGTAGTGCCATGGTACACATATTCAAGAGAAGATAACAAGTGACGGGTACTCACATGATTCTTGTTTAATCGTTAGGGAGGTGTATGGAGTGGATAGCACTCAAGGGATGAGCCTGTAAAGAGACAAAGGGTGAGGTAGGACAATGAGTCAACAATAGAATGGTGAAGATGCAATGTGTTAAGGGGCTCAGGTTCGGGTTTACCCTCAAGTGAGGACAAATGATAGGCACCGATCCATAGGTATGAGTTATGATGTATGGTCCAAGCCAATTAGGAGTGAATTTTCCCGTTTACTTTTTTCTGCTTTGGTTACGTGTTGATTTTCTTTCAAGACAAGGTCACCGACTTGGAAGGTTCATTCATGAACATGTTTGTCATAAGCACATTTGATACGTTGTTGGTAAACTTGAAGGTGATCAGAGCATTAAGATGACGTTCATCTAATAACTCTAGTTGTGCTAAGTGGTCTGATGAAAGTCATCATCAGTAAGCATGTCATGGAGAGAAATGTAGAGTGAGGGGATCTAGACTTTGAGAGGTAGAACAACCTTCATACCGTAGACCAGTGAAAAGGGTGTGGCTGCATAGTGGAAGTGCGAATACTAGTGCGGTATGCCCATAGGGAAAAAGGAATGTGTGTATGCCAATCCTTCCCAGTATCATCAACCACTTTCATGAGAATTTTGTTGAGGGTTTTGTTAGTGGATTTGGCTTGGCCATTGGTTTGTGGGTAATAAGGTGATGAGAAACTAAGTTGAATGCCGAAAGGCATCACAAAGTTTTTGTAATGTTTTGTTTTTGAATTGTTTTCCATTGTCAGTGATGAGGTGATGAGGGACACCAAAGTGAAAATGATGTGATGGTTAATGAACTCACATATTTTCTCGGCTTTCGTGGAGATGAGTGGTATGGCTTCCACCCATTTTGTGTAGTATTTGGTAGCTGATTATGATCCATTGATGGCATTGGGAAGAATGAGGATTGATTTCTCGACAAGATCCAAACCCCATTGAGAGAAGGGCCAAAGGTCACGAGTGACTGTAAGGCATGATTGGGTGTATGATGAAGGTTGGAATGTTGTTGAAATTTCACACAATGTTTGACATAGTCACAACAATCATGGTTAAGGGTTGGCCAGTAATAGCCTAGGTGAAGAATACGCTTAGCAACAAGCAAGGCCACTAAAGTGACCTCCACATATGCCATCATGAACCTCCTTAATGGTATAAGGAATTTTAGAACTTGTGAGGCATCGTAAGAGAATACCATCAAAGCCACACTTATAGAGGAGTCCCCTAGGATAATGAAATGGGAGACCTTTTAAGGAAGGCACGTTGTCCATTATGGGTGAGATCAGGAGGTAAGATGGAGAGGAAAGGTAGTCGGAGTATTGTTTATACCAAAGGTCACTCGGGTCAGGGGTGTCATTTCCGATTGAGTAAACATCATGAGGTAAATAAGAAGGTGAATGGAGGCATTGTACGGTGACAAATATTTTGGAATCAAGGGGAAGCGGGTATTTGGGAAGCTAAGCAGGCCATGGTATCTACAAATTTGTTGGTTGAACGTGGGATGGTTTGAAGGGTGTAACGATCAAAGGTGGTCAAAAGTATGTCTACATGATGTTTATACTTTTGAAGTATCTCGTTATGACATTGGTACATACCATTGACTTGGTTTATGACCAATTGTGAATCACCAAAGATGTGGATTGATTTGACATCTAGGGCATAGGTGTAGATCTGGAGACCTAGTATGAGTGCTTTGTACTCGGCAATATTGTTGGTGCATTCAAAGTCTAGTTTGAAAGACAAAGGCATGGGTTCTCCATCCAGAGGAATGAGGATAACACCAGCCCCACCCCCATGCTGACACTTGGAACCATCGAAGAATAGTGTCATTTGGTAAGGGGGTTCGTCCAGGGAAAGAGTAGCAATTGACTCATCGGGAAAGTCAAAATTAGAGGTTGGTCCCTAGAAATAGGTGTTAGCTAGTTGGTCGGTGATAGCTTGGCCCTTAATGGACTTTTGGTGAATGAATTCGAGGTCAAGATCAGCTAAAAGCATAAGCCATCGTGCAACGCTGATTTTGATAAGGTTTGGCATACATGAAGTGTAAAGGATCGGTGTTGGTCACAACATAGGTTTTGTGGTTGAGTAGGTAATGGCGGAGTTTGGTGGAAACAAAAACTAAGGCTAAGAAAAGCTTTTCTGGATGGTTGTATCAGGTTTCATAGTCCAAAAGAGTATGGCTTATGTAATAAACCACTGCTCCTATGTTGTTCATCATGATGAGTGAGCATGGCTCCCAAGGAATGATTGGTAGCTGATATGTATAGGTAAAAAGGTTGATCATCTTTAGGTGGAATGAGTATGGGTGGTTGGAGAAGGTATTGTTTTAGGGCCTCAAAAGCTTTGTGACAGTCATCATCCCATTTAAAGGAGACATCCTTCCTAAGTAGATGATGAAATGGTTGACACCGATCAGATAATTGTGAAATGAAATGGTGAATGGACTGTAATTTACCTTGTAGGCTACGGAGTTGTTTAAGGTTAGTGGGTGGAGGAATTTCCAGAATGGCCTTGACTTTAGTAGGGTCAACTTCTATACCATGGAGGGAAACAATAAATCCTAGGAGTTTTCTGAGAGAACCACAAAGACGCACTTTTAGGTTGAAGGTGGATAATATTTAATGAGGTGGTCAAAGATGGTTTCGAGGATGGTGAGGTGCTCGGTGTGACATTTAGATTTGGCCAAGAGATCATCCACGTAATCTTCCAATATGTGATGCATGATATCATGGAAGATGTAAGTCATAGCATGTTGATATGTAGCACCAAAGCATTTTTAAGGCCAAAAGGCATGACTCGATAGCAAAAGGTTCCCCAAGGGGTAATGAATGCGGTCTTGTGTTGATCTTAGGGGCAAAAAATTTGGTTATAACCTGAGAAGCCATCCATGAGTGAGAGCATCTCGTGACCAGTGGTGAGGTCAACTAGTTGATCAATACTGGGTAAGGGAAAGTCATCTTTGGGCAGGTGAGGTTGAGGTCATGGAAGTCCGTGTAAATGTGGAGTCCCCCTGTTGCTTTAGTAACATGGAAAATGTTAGAAATCCAATGAGGATAATCAATGGGTAAGATGAAGGAAATGGAAAGAAGGTGTTGAAGTTCTTCTTTGATGAGAAGAGAAATGCGAGGGTGCATTTTCCTCAGCTTTTGTTTGATAGGTTTGGCATCGGGAACGGTTACGATATTGTGGACCACTATGGTGGGGTCAATACCTGGGCATGTCTGCGTAAGACCAAGTGAAAGTGTGGTTATGATCTCGGAGAAAAGAAGTGATGGCTTCTTGTTCAGCAACATCTAAAGATTGTTCCGATCTTTAGGATGTGTGGGTCATCTGAGTATGAATGTTGATCTCGATAGTGATTCATTCAACATGGTTTGTGTCTCAAGAAGGTAATGACCGATGAATATATGAGTCTTATGCACCAAGGTAGGTGAGTATGGATTCATCATCCTGACATTGAATGATGTTAATGGTAGGTGTGTCATCATCAATCATCTCAGGATACAGGAATGGGAGAGTGGAAGGGGCCTTGCCTTCACGTTGATAAGTCAAAGGCCCCAAGGAAATGGTGTTTATGAAAAAAATTTTTTTAGGAGGGATAGATTCAGGATCCATTGACTCCATCGGTGGTGATGAAGTCGAGTGAAGGGGTGGTGATGAAGGTGAGAGAAGGGCTAGGGTCTCAATGAGTTCAATGCGGGCCTGTTTGGTAGGAGGTTTGGGGAAGCCGATACCACTACGGTCATTATGTTTGTGGGTGGTACATGGAATAATGGTATGGCGGCCTTGCTCATAAAATCCAAAACCAAAACCCTTCCATGCATAGTGGTGCAGGAAGGTGTGGGTGAAAAATGGTGATTGGTAAGTGATTGGAAGTTAGCAGAAAATGGGCGGGGTTGTGATGGTGGTTTAGGTGTGTAAGTGGTAGTATCAAGTCCCCCATAGGTGAGACTAGTACGAAGATGAGGAGGACCATAAAGGAGGCATTCTCCTATACGGTGATCATAGTGAGGGTGTTGGTGAAGGCTTCCATACTCGTGTGGAGTAAGGAATGTGTTGACACTATATAGGTGGTACTCCCCCAGAGTGAGGCATTGAAAAACACCTTCCAAGGGATCAGTGGTTAGTATGTAGGTAGCTGGTATGGATGATGTGTCGGAGGTCGATGCGGAGGTGGAGTTAATGGATTGGGAAGCTAATGGGTCAGCCGTGGAGGTTATAGCAGTAGGTAGGAATAGAGGAGGTATGTGCGGTGAAAGCAGCGGCTATACTGGTAGGTGGAGGTGTAGGTGAAGTAGTAGTGGTTGCGGAGGTAGATGGCTTGACAGGTATGAGCACATCATTGGGTCGGTAAAGCATGTTGCATGTTTTGAAAGGTGATGGGTCAGCTAGAATGGTATAAGTGTGTCCTTCATGTTCAAACTTTACACAATGATGCAAAGTGGAAGGAATGCAACCCATGATACGGATCCAAGGTCTACCAAGCAACAAGTTATATTGAATTCCCCCTGAAAAAACAAAAACAATTCTAGAAAGTGAAAGGGGTTATGTTCGTGAACGTGAAGGATGATGGTTCTAGTGTGGAGGTGATAGCATCATTGAATGAATGCGAATCGTAATCTTTATGTTTATGAAAATGCAATTTTGAGGTATGTGAATTTGAGAAAAGGTTGCATAAAAATGAAATTTGATGTTAATGCTGATTTTGAGTCCATCATCATCAGTTATGTAGGTACCCGTATGTCATCGACATGGATAGAGATTGAAGAGAGTGAGGGTCTAAGTCATCATTTTAGTATAGCGCAATCTCTTCCTCGAGAAGCTAAGGGAGGCCACTTGGTGAACAAGGTGAGGTGAGGATGAAGGTGGTAATTTGGTGAGAGACGCTACATGATGGGGTGTGATAATGGAGGCTATAGATAGGTGTAGGGTCATTGGGTAAAACCTCGATAGATTGAAGAACCTCCATGAGGGCTTGGCGATGGGATTACGAGGTTTGGATGAGTTCATATAAGGACATTTTGAGGAGATTGGTGTAATTGTTTGAGCATGGTGCGATGTGTGACACCATTAGAAATGGGGTATATGGTACATGGAATAAGTTATCTTTAAATCTAAAACCAAAACCCTTATTTTGATTGGTAGATGGTATGTTGGGTATAGGATTGGTTGGTGGGTCAGTTAGCTTTAGCCTTTCTTTAGCGGCCCCATGTGTGTGATTAGTGCGTGTACCATGTTGATTGAGGAAGTTGTAAATGGAGAAGGTGTAGGGTAAGTGGTATAACGACATGAAGGAAAAAACCTACTAGAGGAGATAAGCTGAGGCCATGAGGTTTGTGAGTCGATTGGGGCACAACAACATTTTGGGGTACTGTGGCGTGGGAAGTTCTTTGATGTGTCAAACCATGTTAATTTCAAATATAAGGTGTGTGGTTCAATGAGGCTTTGAGGAGCATTAGAGGTTGTGGTTGTTGAGTAGGTAGTGTGGGAATGGGTGTTGGTGAAGTAGGAGGTGTCAAGAAGGTGTTCGTCATCAAAAGTTAGTTTTGGAGTGGTACAAAATTGGTAAGGCGGTTTTAATGCCTTGTCAGTTCTCGTGGATCATAGCTATGGCACACGATGGTATGTAATTTTGGTATCGTCAAACCCTTTGAATAAGTGGTGAGCAGGAATGGAGGTAGGGTATAGTGTGGTAAGGTTAGAAATGGTAATTTATATACAGGTCAGGTGTAGAACAAAGAGGTTGGTTAAAATTTTGGCATAGGACATATTTAGTGCATAAATGCATGTTGGAAGTCAAAATGTGGGCAGGAATGAAAGGGTTTGTGAAATGTGTGTGGTTGGTTGTCTGGGAATTGTTTTGGAATGGTTTTGAAAAAACAATGTGTCAAGCGTGGGTTAGGTGCTTGTGTGTGGTTTGAGGCATCAAATGATGCAAAGTCGGGTTCATTTGGGTAAACCCATGACAGGAGATGGATCTAGGAGCAAAAAGTTATATTGGAATTCCCCTTCAAAACATAAAACAATTCTCCACCTCCGATTGGGGCCAGGAATGTGAAGGATGACGTGCCTAGAAGTGATGGAGTGATAGCATCGTTGAATGAACACAACATGACCGGATGTTTATGCATGTGATTGTCGGTATGCATTTGAGAAAATGCATGGGATGAAATGATGTTAATGCTAGCGCCTCCATCAATCATCACACGGTGTACCCGTATGTCATCAATGTGGAAAGAGAGATGAAGAGAGGTTGAGTGCAGGTCATCATTTTGGTGTGTGTGCGATCTCTCTCTACGAGAAGAATAAGGGAGGCCACTTGGTGAACAAGGGTGAGGTGAGGATGAAGGTGGTAATTTGGTGAGAGAGGCTACATGATGGGGTGTGATAATGGAGGCTACGGGTGTAGGGTCATTGGGTAAAACCTCAATAGATTGAAGAACCTCCATGAGAGCTTGATGGATGGGATTTTGAGGTTTGGATGAGGTCGTATAAGGACATTTTGAGGGAGATTGGTGTAGTTGTTTGAGCATGGTGTGATGTGTGACACCATTAGAAATGGGGTACATGGGGGCCGTGAGATAGTTATTTTAGGTATGGGTGTAGATGGTATGTTGGGTATAGGATTGGTTGGTGGGTAGTCTACCTTTTCTTTTCCCTTCTGTGCATGTGTAGTGACATGTACCATGTTGATTTGAGGGAAGTTGGCAAATGGAGAAGGTGTAGGGTGAGTGGTATAATGACATGAAGGAAAAAACCTATCTATGGGGAGAAAATCCTGTGAGGTCGGTTAGGCGTAACAACATTTGGGTGGTGGTGGCAAGTTCTTCTGATGTAACCATGTTAATTTCAAATTTGTGGTGGCTAGAGAGCTGTGAGGGTGGAGGTTGTGGTTGTTGAGTGGGTGAATGAAGTGTGGGAATGGGTGTTGGTAAGTAGGATCCTCATCGAGAAAGTCGAGTGGAGGAAGGTCATCGTCATCAAAGTTGGTTTAGGTGGACACAATTGGATAAGGATAGTTTTGAGGCCTTGAGTTCTCCACATCATGCCCTAGCACATGATGGTATGCACAAAAATTTTAGTATCATCAAACCCTTTTGGCTTGGTTTGAGGGGGTCATAAGGTCGGAGTGGTGGTAATGTGATAATGAAGTCTCAAGGAGGTTGGTTAAAATTTTGGCATAGGACCCTGCTAGTGGATCACAATGGGAAGTGAATGTGGGTTTGGGTGTAGGTGTGGTTGGTTGTCAGGGAATTGTTTTTGGAAGAGTAGGAATGGGTTGAGCTATGGGTTTAGGTGCCGGTGTGGTTTGAGGTATCGATCGGGTTCATTTGGGTAGGGGTACAATAGATGGATGGGTAGGAGGGTGTGGGGTTGTTTTGACTACCTTGTTGTGGGGTAGTGGGGTTTTGTTTTTGGGTTGCACCTTCTTGGGTAAAGGTGATGTGGGTGTATGAGGTCTAGAAGGAAAAGCAAATGGAGGAAGAGGGCGAGTTACCCATGGGGATAATGGGGGTGCTATGAAGGTAGATGATGTGGGTCGTACTTGGGGTGTGAGGGACAATGAATGAAGTGTAGTGGGTAGTGAAGCAATAACTGAAGGTATTGGAGGTATTAGTGGTAAAGAGACTGCAGGTGCGGGTATAAGTCATGTTGTGTGCCTAGGTAGGTTAGAGGTTTGTGAGGAAGGAATGGGTTGTTGTGTTATTGGTTTATGGATGGGTGAAGGGTGCTTGACCATGTTGGGAAGCTGAGGTCTTAAGGCAGACGGGACAAGTGTGGGTGTGATTGGTGTGGTCGGGGTATGAGGTCGATGAGTTTGTTTCTTTGGTTTGGGTGTCGGAGTAGGTGTGGTATTGACGTTGGAGGATGTAGCTAAATCTAGTTTAATAGGTGGATGAGTAAGGCTGGTGGTCGGGGTGACCCCTAAAGTGGTAATAGGTTTAGTGGAGGAAAATGTTGTGGGTATGGGTTTGGGTTTAGATATAGGTCGGGTTATGGGTAAGGGTGTGGTGTGAGTGCTAATGGGTATCGTGGAAGGGGTTGCGATAATAGTGGTTGTATTTGGTTTGATGGGTGGAAATGTGTTTGGGTAGATAGTGGAGGTGTCATCGAGGGATCTTCTGCATCTGTGTTGAGACAGGGAGTAAGAGGCACCCCCATAGTAAATCCCTATCCACATAATCTAAGTGATCGGCCAAATGTGAGAATGACACGTTTGTGGGTGGAGTTAGTGAGGACCTAATGGGAATTCTTGTAAAATGCATCTTAGAGATGGGGAATTGGCCAACTTCAGCTTCCATGGGTAAGAGAGCTGAAAGTAGGTCTATTGGATTTGGGTAGCTCATGGAGAATGCTCACCAAGAGGCAAAAGGTATCTCAATCTCCATTGGGTCTATGATGGGTGGAAGAGATGATGGGAGTTCCTCTATAAGTGGAGGAATGGATAGGTGCTCCCTCATGGGTGGAGGAGGTAATGGGTGCTCCTCTCATGGGTGGAGAGAGGTAATGGGTGCTCCTCTATGGGTGGAGGAGGATGGGGCTCCTCTATGGGTGGAGGAGGTACGATAGGTACAGGTTCTCTAAGTGGAGAAGCTAGGGGTGAGATGGTCTCAATGTTAGTGGAAGACCCCCTGTTGGTGATGAAGGAGATGAAAGGTGTTCCTCTATTGGTGAAAGGCAGTGGAGGTTGGTTCAATGTGGAAGGAGGATTTCGGGCTAGGATTTCCTCTATGGAAGGGATGTGAGGTAATTGAGAGGTGATAGGTACCTCGTTAAAGATTGTGTGAACCTCACGGGTATGGGTATCGTGAGTGGATGTCTCACCGGTTTGATTGGATGAAGGGGCATGATTGGGAAATGGTTTTTAAAGATTTGTAGATTTTGGTTGGGGTGGCATTGGGATTATCCACAGTTAACTCACCTTTCTCAAGCATTTCTTGGACAATATTCTTGAAAGTGATGCATATGCCATCACTATGACCCTTCACTCGGTGATAGTTATAGAAATCATGCTCTTTATACCATGCGGGCATGGGGTGAGTAGGGTCAAAACTAGTGTGTGGTTTTATGGGTGGAAGGGTGATGGCTCCATACTTTGATAAGCTTTTCTAAGATAGAAGAGTAAGGTTCCCCAATTGGGGTATATTTTCACTACTCTTGTTTGAATCAAAAATCCTAGATAGGTGATAGATTAGATGAGGGTGTAGCTTGATTGGATGGATGAGCTGGGCCGGCCTTGAGTACCACTATGTTAGCGGTACCTTTAGCCTTTGAATAATTGGTTGGTGGTTTGGAAGAAGAAGAGGTTTCATTTGACTTGAATGCGAATTCTTATTTTGTAATTGGATTTTCTTCTCTTCGATGGCCCGAATCTCTAACTTTCGTGCCATAGTGAATGCCTCATCGAATGTTTGGAAAGTTTGGACTGCAAGGTTGGGGAGATATGTTTGGTGCAAGCTCATGTGAAGAGCTCGATGAGTTCATTTTGTGGTAGTTGGAAGGTAAGTTGATTGATCAGGCTATGCCAAGTAAGTGACAAAATCTGTGATAGATTCATCCTCATACTGATGTGTGGAATATAGATCGGTCATGGTAACCTTCTTGGTGATATTGATAGAGAAATGATCCAAGAAAGCTTGGGCTACCTGATTGAATGAAAATATAGAGTGTTTGGGTAACCCACTATACCAATCTAATGTAGGTCTAGTGAGGGACATGGGAAAAGTTCTCAAAAGTAAGGCATCATCATGAGAAATCAGATAACACCATGTTTGAATGAGTGCAAATGTTGTTGTGGGTCTTCCTTACTATTGAAGTGGTTGAATTTAGGCATTTCCCAATGCACAGGGTATGAATGGATAGGAATGGATGGGTGAATAGGCTCATTGCAAATATCATCATAGGTGAGAGTGTTGCGGGAGCTAGAAACCGATGCCTCCAGTGTCTGCATCTTGTCCAACATCAATTTAATTAGGTCATTGGTGGGTTGTGATGATTGGATGCCTCTACAGTGTGAAGAGGTTGGTTTTGGGTATATAATGGGGGTGGCATTCCAGTGTATGGGGCTGCCATGTAAGGTGGTGGAGAAGAAGGTAATGAAATAGGGGTACATACCGGAATGAATAATAGATGAAACAGGTGGTTGTTGGTAGTATGTATATGGGGGTGGAAGGGTCGTGGTAACCCTAGTGGCAATAGGGGTTAATGATTGTGGAATGGAAAGAACCACATGTTATGAAATGGGGTAGGAGTCACCAACACTGGAGGTGGGAATGTAGCTATAGGTATGTGTGAGACATTAGGGGTGAGATGAGGTTGTGTTTGGGGTAGTCATCGAGGGTATGGTGGATGTAATGGGTGCCACAGAGGTAATAGATGCGGTAGTCATGGTAGGTATAGAACCTAACTATGAAATGACTGGGGGTAAGGTGGATGTGGGTAGCACAGAGCTAGATGGGGCCGATGCGGAAGTGGGTGCAAGAGTCGGGGGATAGATACGGGCATGTCATATATCAACTGACCGAGGCGTCTCGAGTGGATGAGTGGGAGAGGTAAAAACGCAAGGTGGTAGGGTTGGTCAAGGAGTCATGTGAACTCCTCATCTCTGGTAGTGATAGTAGTAGGTTGGATGGGATCCATGGCTGGTGATAAAATAGAAGGTGGTGAAGGACTAGGTGGGAGTGGTTGAAACTGGCATGGAATACGAGGGTGCATTTGCTTGTCTTGGTTAGCACCATGTGAACCAGTATTGATCAGGTAGGGCTGCTTCTCTGTAAATGATACAGAGAACAACAAGAATAAGTGAATCTGGTGATAAAAAATGGATGAAGTAACAAATGGTGGGTGGAATGTGAAACAGGCTAACCAATGCTAGTTAGGAAAACTGACATCGGTTAGGGTAACCTAACCCGGTCACTTTGTAGAAAATGGACAGTGAGTAAACAAGTGAGGTAGAAGGTAAAATCTAACAAGTATGCCAAATACGGGATGTTTAAAATGTCAATGGGAAAAATGACAGTGACAAAGATTGTGGAAAGTGGAAGAAAGTGAAGTGAAATGTCCTTTTGAGTAGGTTAGAAAAAGGACCTGGAACCGATGTCGGTTGGGTATAACCGATGGTGGCGTCAGAGGTAATCGATGATGGTTATTATGAAATTAAAAAAGCAGATGATGAAAGAAAGTGGTTGTGAATTAAAATTGATGTAGAATCAGACCAGAATTCTAGGAATGATGATGATATGGCCCAAGCACACTTAGGTGAAGCTGGAATACACTAGCTATGATGAGGAGCGTGCAAGGATGAACAAAAAAGTGATGAACGTGATCTTTCACCTCAAAACACAAGCCAAGTACAGAAACACTAAGAAAATATGATCCTAAGAGTGCCTTTTCTATTATGTTTCATTTAGCTTATGCTATTTAGGGACTGACACATGAATTGTGAAATAGATTTTTTTGGTGAGGATGGCTTCCTACAAAGAAGGAGATCTAAAGGTGAGGTTTCAAGTATGTTATGGTGGGGGCGGGCTTCGCTCTGAAGTATGACTCGACAGAGCAGCAAGTTGGGTGCCCACTATGTCGTGATCATGTGATCACCTACAACTTCTTCCAGGTAGGATGTTGTTTAAGAATGTATGTATTTTGAATTTTTGTGTGGTTTGGTAAGACTCAGAGAAAGAGAAAAGGATAGAAGTGCTTTTCTATGATTCGTTTGTCAACCATCAGCTGGTCATGACTTCCAGCGTATAGGTTGCCCTCAATTAATGTGAGCTAATGCAATAAATTAGAATGAAATGCAAATGATTTTTAAACCCAAATTGAAAATGTGAAATTGGATGACACAATAAGATGAAGAGGAAGAGGGATGCTCTTTCACTATAATGCAGAAAACATGAAGAAATGATTCTTTTTAATTACACCAAAAGAAAAGTTTCCTTTAGAGAAAATAGAAAGAAGAAGTGGATTACCAGGGAAGAAAATTAGTGTGTACGCTTTTAGAAGGAAACAAACACAATTTTTCCTAGGAATGAATGAAATGCAAGGAACCCGGATGGGTCCCACCAGGTGTGCCAAAATGTTTCACCTTTTTCTTAGATTGTTTCTTTGAAGTGTTGACAAAACAGATAGGGTAACGAGTGTAGGAGGAATACCTATTCAAATGTTGGTTGATGGGTTGTTGCGTGCGTATGACTTCCGAATCCACAGCTGACCGTGAGAGCTTCCTTTTGGCTAGGAGGAACTACCTGTAATGAAAACAAGACCACCAAAAGGAATTAAACAATATGGGTAGTGAACTGCCTAGCGTGAGCTAGATCCAGGAAGTATGATACTTCCTAGATGGTTGTCAGTCCATTATTTTAAACAAATTAATGTTGTAAACAAAGTAAATCCTATTGTTATTTTAAAATGATTTAGGTATCTCACTTAAAACACAATAAGAAAATAGATCTAATCTAACATGCTAAGCTAGAATAGAATCAAAGGTCAAATGATTGGTTCTGGGTCTCTGCAGGTCTGATAAAGGTCTCGGGTAGGTCACAGGTGAATGAGGGTGAGGTAAAATTAGGTGGGTAGGTCTTTGTTTAAGGTTGTGTGGGCAAACACAGAGACCGGTGTCGGTCAGGGGTGACCGACGGTGGTTAGGTATAACTAGTGCCGGTTACTGTGAGATCTGGAAATGTCACAGAACAGGGTTTTGGTCTCCTTTGTGATTGCACAAAGGATTTTGGTTGGTCGGGATGAGGTATTGGGTGATTGGAGTAGGATTTTGTGAGGTTTTAATGAGTCTATGGAGGTGAAAATGTTGGAGAAGGTCAATAGGGAGCAAGATAAACAATGGGTGATAAAATAATGATGAAATGAAATAACTAGGAAAGTATGATGTTATACTTACTTGGATTTCATTCTTGAAGGTCTGTGTGTGAAGGATGGAGGTGTTGATGATGGGTTTGAAGGCTACAAGTGATCACCAACTGAAGAAAATCTTCTGCATGGGCTGCATGCACACTCCTCTTTGCTTGGATAGATCAGATCGTGGTTGGGATGGTTATGCAGGAGAAGATGCTCAATCTCCTTCCTTGGATGTGAGTTTTTTTGGAATTGGCTCTATGAAGATGCGTTATCTCTCTGAGATGTGTTCTTGCTCATCAACTTTCTTGCTTCCAACTTCCAACTTCCAACTTCCAACCTTGAGAATAAGGTTGTTTTGGGTTAAAAGGGGTAACCGACGGTGGTCCGGCTTAACCGGCGATGGTTAGGGTAACCAACGTCGGTCAAGGTGGGATTTCCTAGGTTTACTAAACTTAGGGAGATCCTCTGATTTTCTTAGATCTCGTGTCGTTATCCCGCAGGATTAGACTCGAAACTTCTTGTGAGCATGTGGGAATGTGGTTAGAGGGAATGTAGGCATTGATTTTTAGGGTTTAGGTAAGTCTTAGTTAGTTATGGTAACTTGCTAAGAATAGGTCTTAGGTTGAGTTGGCTTGGTGAGGTGTCTAAGTGAACTATATGTGTAGATATTATTTAAATAAGATATTTAAATAATAAATATAGTGAGGATAATGCATTAATTTAATTAAATTAATATTAGTGGGGTGAAGGGTAGGGAGTGAATGTTACAAATATATTATGACATTATTAATAAATTGTAATATTATTAATAATGAGTTTATAGAACTCATATTAATAATATAGTTAGGTGAGTGTGAGATATTAATATTGTGATATTAATATCATATTTGTATGTACATGAGCTACTCTCACCATTAGAATAGGGATATGAGATGATAGAGAGATATGTGGGATATGTGAGATATACTAGCGAGTGGTTGAGATAAATAGTGGATTGGTGATTGATATTGACTCCTTCTATTAAGGATAACATCTTCCTATATAATTTAAACTTTGTCTATGTAAATGTATCCCAAATGAATTCAAATTTATATATTCTTTTTATTCGGTGTTGTTTATTATAGTTCAGTTTTTATCAGCCATTTCGGTGGTAACATCATCGCTAAGCGTATCATACGACTAGGACACTAATGGCCCATTTTTGACCAAATATTTTTGCACATATGTGAAAAGGTGTGTTAAGTGTCAAATTCACTCGATCTCATCCACATCCCTAGTCAAGCATTGCAACCCACACAAGACTTGTGGCCTTTCTCTCAATGGGGGTTAGATATCATTGGTGAAATTAATCCAAAATCATCTCAACAACACCATTCAATCATTACTAGCAATGAATACTTTACTAAATGGGTTGAATCTATTCCCTTGACCTCAACAAATTTAGGACCCATCATCAACTTTATATATCAAAACATCATATGTTGTTTTGGCATTCCACATAAGCTTATCACAGACAATGGTAAATCCTTCAAAAATAAGGAGGTTAAAAAGCTTTGTGATACATTTAACATCAAGCTAAGCTTCTCATCACCATATTATCCTCAAGAAAATGGGCAAGTTGAGGCTTCTAACAAAATACTTAATAAAATCCTCATGAAAATTGTAAATGATGCAGGAAGGAATTGGCATACTCAAGTCTCATTTGCTCTGTGGGTTTATCAAACTAGTATCCATACACCTACGGGCACTACACCATATTCTCTCATTTATGGCTCAAGCCATTATACCCTAGAAATTCAAATCCCATCACTCTGTGTATCCTTAAAATATTTCATTCCTGATGAATAATATCACTAAAATCATCTTGCACAACTAGAATTATTAGATGAAAAGCATCATCGGCCCTCGAACATCACCAAGTTTATCAATAACACATTAGTATAGCATACAAAAAGCATGTCAAAGAACATGACTTCAAGATCAGTGACCTAGTACTTAAGGAAAATAAAAATGTGACTAAATTAGAATGAAGTAAATGGGTAAGTTCACCCCTAATTGGATTGGTCCCTACATTATTACTCATAAATATGGGTCAGAGCATATCATCTTACTTCTCTTGATGGGGAACCTGAGAAGGAACCTCTAAATGCTTTTCACTTGCGGCCTTTCTATTGTTAAATGATTGATTATCATAACAACATTTTTAAGATCTTATCAAAATAACAACCTTCCATTTTACTAAACCAATCCATTTCTCTTGTCTTTTTTTCTAAATACATGAGGCATATGGATGAGTGTCACCTATACATTTATCCCCTCCTTAACAAAATGATTTAATAGGGTATTTCCCTTATCTCAAAAAAATTCAAAAAATCATACAGATGTTTCGTGTTAATATCCAAAATAAATAGACCGATCCCTCGAAGGAAAACTATTCGAATGTTATAATATCAAAAAGTAAATTAGATTGATCCCTCAAAGGACAGATACCATTTTAAAGTTATGGACCGATCCCTCGAAGGATGGTTGTTCAATCTAAATATAAAATATAGACCATACCCTCAAAGGATGGCTACCTATGAAAAAAGGCTTCCCATTTTGATCAGCCTCTACAAACATATCAAAATAAAAAAATCATCCTAGAAAGCTTCCCGCATCGATCAGCTTTCCCATAGAAAACTTCCCGCACTGATTAGTTTTCTTCTTATAAAGAGTTGGGGCATTGATTCCCTCTAAATTTGTTAAAAAGGAGAACCTTTCTTCCCCACAAACACATGCATTTTCCAAAATCCACCATGATAGTATGAATTGTTCATTGATAGTCTCATTTAACATTTTGAAAGGTTATAAGTGCAAGTGTTATAAAAACCCATTATGCATATGTTATTCAATGGGGAATTCTTTCCACTTTTACTTCATTTTTGTTTAATCACATTTTAAATCGATATATTGAGGTTAGGTCACATCTCTTGAAAATATAATTGCACATCAAGACTCATAATCAAAAACATAAACATCATCATATCCAACACATATTTCATACAACATATGCATAAAAAGAACATCATAAACATTATAAAGAATCACAAGAATCATGATCATCATCATATACAAAATCAAATAACCATATCACATTAGGGGATCTCTGAGCCTAATCAACACAAGAACTAAAATCATCACCATATATATATATATATATATATATATATATATATATATATATATATATATCAAAGTCCATTGTCCATACAATCAACATAATGTCATACATAGGAAAAAGGGCTTTTATGAGCCTACAATCAAATGGTAAAGTCCATCAAACTAGGATCGAGAGTGCCTCCGCTATAGCACCAACAACTATAATAGTCCCTCTCCACTCTCACAACCTCATAATGGGACACCGCAATCATACCAGAAGGTCCTGCAGATTTCCCTCTCTATCTAACCAATGCCAATAACTCTGTGCCAGAAATAGAAGGCCATGTGATCCCCAAGGCCTTCCAAAAATTATCTCTCGAATCTTGTATGCAGGATGTATAAGAAGATACTGCCTGCAAGTTATGCTCGGATCCCATCATGCTCTACGATCAAGCCATCCCTCTCTCCAATAAGAGTTTCTCACACTCCTGCTAAGTTATCTCACTTTCTCCAAGCATCATCTCTCTCTACCTCCACTCACGTCCTTCTTTGTCCTCACTACAACAATATCCGGATCTATAGCGAGTATTCGGCTCAACCCTCTCCTCATCAGCCTCACCACCCTCCTCGGTTCCTCCTCCTCTACTTGAGCCCACAATTTTCTAATTGATCGGTTTTCCCTCTCCATTGCTCTAATCCTCTCAAAAATACACAATGAACGAGACCACCAAACAATAAAATCTGGGGGGACCCCTACATCATCAATTAGCATGACATGACCATCCTTGTTTGGACCCATCACACCTAGCTACTCAACAATGGGTGATGGCATGTTGGGCACCTAAAATATTGGCTAAGTACAAAAAGGCGCATAGGTGTGCAAGGCCTAGTTGAAGGAAGGCACGGAAGGATAAAGCACATAGGGAAAGGTTTAAGGAAGGGTTTTAAGAAACCCGTGGCATGCGCGATACGCGTGAAAAAAACTAAGGATTCTAGACTTAGCCATGTTGGGAATTTTTGTAGAACACATGAAAAGCATGACCCAACTATGCATGTAGAATGGATAAGGTGCCATCCGACAGCAGAGTTGGCCAGGAAGGAGCATGCCTATGGTAGAAGCTTCTAGGAGCACATCATGGTAAAAAGTGGAAAGCTCAGGCATGAGGAGCATGCTCACATGGAGGACCACATTCAAACACTTGGCATCAGATCTGAGGGTGCTAGAGGATGAGTTGGCAGTCCAGAAAGGCTATATATATAAGTGCCTATGAAGTAAAAGGAGAGAGATAGATAGAGGTAGAGCTCTGTAGAAATACTACAAGAACTCTGTAGCTTGGGTAATTATGCTTAGGAAAGGATGTATCAAGGGTATGGGGTAATAAATTTTTGTTTGAGAGCCTAGCTACATTAGTCTAATTATAATGCATGACTGTGGTCTACTTCTCTGTGACATTCTGTAATGGCTCCATGAATGTAATGAGGTTACCAGCTTACATGAATATGAACATTGATGATTCTGATGCATACATCTTTCTCATAGTCCTCTTTCATTTATGTTTATGACTAAGTATGGATGCTTGTACAAACTTCTTTTGTTTTGGTATAAGTTAGATAATCTATTAAGTACTTTCTGTCTGGAATGACTGCAAGGATCTAGATGTCATTCTGAGCTCTATGGTACTTGTATGTCTTACTTCCTTTCAAATCTCTTGAACCGTAGATCATAGATGATGTTTCCCACTAAAATCACATAAAAGAGAGACTCGGCACCCACGTGTTCCTCGGGTGAGCGCCTAGCATCTTCTCGGTGATAGTCGACGTCATATGGGGTTCCTTTCTTTTGTGATAGGGGTAAAAATGACTACATCTTGGTTCCATTGCCGGGACCTCTTTTTAAAGTTGTAGTGGGAAATAGCATACATCATGATCTATGTAGTGAGTAATGACAGAGCGGTTAACTTTGGAAAGTGTTGAATCATGGTTTAAGAGCACGAAAGATGAATTTTCTCATAGATTTAGCACTAGACCTGAGTTTGATGCATGTATATGGGTAGAAGAGAACCTCTACCATGATTTGTATGAAAAAAATTCTATTTTCAAAGAGAAGCGTATGAATGGATCTTAGCTTATGTGTCTATATCGAAGCTGGTATTATAGATCGCATGTGTGGACCAAAGAAGGATATCGAGAGGCTACGGGATGCAGATCGACATGGACTCATGTTGTGGATCATTCGTGGAAGGGAGTATTAGCTAGCTACACTCTTGAGTATGCCATTTCCACATATTCTTTTCGGAGGTTACTAAGTTTAAGTTTTTGGTAGCCCAGAGGATCATTTCTATGTGTTATCCCTCTATCAATGAAGATCTTGATGGTTACCATGAGTTTAGAGGAATTTACCATGGCGGCTAAAGCAATTACGAGTGTTGGGTGAGAAAGATAGGGTGGAGGAAGAGGTAGATGTTGCGATGAAGAAAGAAAATGAGGAGAGATGACTCAAGTATAGTGAAACACATGAAAGGGATATTGCTAGACAATGCGAGGTTGTAGGTGTGATGGATGTATGGTAGAAGATGTTGTGGGAAGGATTTGAGGTTCATGCAAAGGACATGGAACCTGAGTAGTCTATGAGACCCCATCTTGGCAAGCATGTAAGAGAGACCCCTTGACTTCCGATGAGAGTTCATCACTCGAAGAGAAAAGAGCCGTTGGCACACATCCGAACCCACCTAGTGACCAAACCATGGCACTTGGTTTTCCAAATCAAGGGGAGAATATTGTTAGTCAGTTGGTATCTTGAGAAGTGACATATCGTGCCCGGGAGATATAATTTTTAGTTTCCACTTCTATGGCCACACATATTCCAAAGCATTCATAGGAGTCTTTGGATAAAGGGCAAGTACACAAGCCTTCGGTCTCACATCTAGAAGTGGAGAAGGGTACATTAGTGGTAGTGGGGCATTATCGTAGATCGTCGAGTGTATAGTTCGGTGGAACCTTGGGGACACTTGCGGCAGCACCACCACTGCGGGACCGGTGGTTCTAGTGGATCCAGTGGGTTAGGAGGAATAGGACACGGTGGTTCTGGTGGATCTGATGGGTCAGGAGGAATAAGACCTAGTGGTCCTAGAGGTTCTAGAGGATTTGGTTTCTCAGAGGCACAGGACTGGTGGACCTAGTGGGTCCAAAGCGGAGAGGAACACCAGAGGGAACCAAGGCTCGGCTCGGGAGGGTAAGGACCATGACCACCCCCTTAAGTATTCTTTGAAATGTCTTTACATTTTCCAAATTATAGAGGTATTGAGGATGTTGTAGAACATGTTCACAAGTGTGAACCTGCTATGGCATGCAAAGGGTATCGCAACCTCGGAGCTGAGAAGGCTAGCTCGGTTTGAATGACATTGCAAGGAGTGTGCATAGATGGTATAGGAAATATGACCCTCATCAAATGGCTTGGTGGATTATACTACTTTAAATAACATTTTCTTGGTATAATTCCACATCCTTGAGTTTGAGCAGAAGAGCATCATAGTGCCACAGAAGGAAATTTAGCAACAAATGGCGAGAGAGTATGTGGGAGTATGATGCGCACTTTAAAACTCTCTTGTCTAAATTATCATATGATATTCACCCTTCGTAGCATGCTCAGTGGTTTGTTGGAGGGTTGATCACACCTTTTAGAAGAGCCTTATCTCATAAAAATTTCATGGACCCGCGTGAGACATTAGAAGCTGCTCTACACGCTGAAGCCATTAGTAGTGTTGACACCAGGTACTATCCCATCCTTGGAAGCTCGGATTACTACTATGGCTAAGAATTTGGAAAATTTGTTTGTGAACTTATCCCATGAGGCTCATGTGATTTATGGTGTATGCAGATTGTGAGGTTGAGGGGCATGTCAAGGATAGTTTCCCCCGGAGGACAATGTGCACCGTGAGAGTAGACTGTGAGATTTTTCATGGGGATCATGATGCAAGTAGATGCCCCTTAACTGCGGCGCATGATTTGGAAAAATGTGTCCTACTACTATAAAATATGCACCTCTACTGATCCATGATACTCGGGATTGTAGGCTTATTGATCAAATCCATGAGGCCATTCATCATGGGGTGCACTAGACCAGCATTGCAAAGCAGCTTTAAAGGTGAGGATTTCCGTAATTAGGAGCACACAAATGGAGGTGCATGTGGAAGGGGATCTTGTAGAGGATTTTGTGGTCGTGGTAACCGCGGATGAGGAATAAGTGAGTTCCCATGTGGAACTTTTTTAATTGTGGGTCTTCAAAGCATTATAAATGAGAATGCCTAGACCTATTGCAGTTCTCATGGTGCAGGAAGAAGCACAAGTATGAGGAGTTCACGAAGTTGTTTGAGCACATGAATCAGCAGCACCGAAAATACAAGGGTGTTGTAATGGTCAAGATATTAAAAATAAAGACACACGATGGATGCCACTTGGGTAACATGTAATGCGAGATTAGAACTTGTTCTAAGTAACAACAAAAGTAGAGGCCGCACGCAAAAAAAGAGATATCAAGGCGAGAGAATTTTGGTTTCAAGAGAAGAAGTGGTGCATGGAAAGTACCTGGACCATGCATGACAAAAGGAGAGTGTATCAAGATACCATGGATTTTATTCGAGTTTACAAGGAGAAATACAAAGTGTCTTAAGGAGTAGTCTAGGATGGAGGAGCAAGGAAGGAGGGTGGAGGTGCAAAGGATGACCTGGATGAGGTCAAGGAAGTATGTAAAATGCTAAGGCTAGATAATATTATTCCCTTGCTAGGATCATGGTTGAGAGAGAAGGTACCACGCACAGGAGGAGAGCACGAGAGGCAATCCGCATGCAAACCTTCCCCCTCACAACCTTGACTATGATAGAGAAATCACGTTGAATGTAGTAGTGGATGGATGGCTGTTGAGTAATATCCTCATTGACATAGGCGTGGAGGTTAATGTTCTCACACTGGATGCTTGGCATCATATGGGAAGGCCCGCATTACAACCATCTTCAAATGTGTTGTATATGGAAAAAAAAAAGGAAATTCTCATTGGAGTGTTAAAGGATGCGGCTATCACTATTTAGGGAGTGAATTTTCTTGGGACTTCAAATTCTTGGCACTCACCGAGGCATACAATTTCAAAGCACTACTTGAAGCTCATGGTGTTACAAGAACAATGTGGACCTTTAGTTCAACAAAGGGTACATTAGCTTCGAAAATGAGGAGGAGCGAGTCATCATGCCCCTAGGCTGATGGGAAGTCAACACCTTTACTGAACCTTTGGTAGAAGAGGTCCTGGATAGGATATATGTGTGCTCAATTAGGGATCCAAAGATACTCCATCCTACTAATGGGGTTATCCATTTTGAGGATGCTTAGTCAGTAATGACACCACCATTCTAGCATGTGATAATTTGATGCATGGAACTTATGAATTGATCGAAAAACACTTAAGAGGATTAGTGACAAAGGTGATAAAGGCACACACAGTCAGGCGCCTAGGAGGAAAAGAGCTACCTAAGTACTCAAGAGGGGCCTCCCCTGAGGTATTTTTGTAGAGAATGGAAGCTCAGTGGAAGGAAGAAGATGAAAGAAGAGGAATGTTAAGTTACATCCTATTGGGAACTACTGCACGCTGGTGGGCGACACATCGGGATAATCTATTGGAATGGCATGAAGTGAGAATTGCCTTATGTGTTCATTTCTCTAGAAGCAATGCACCCACCACCATCAAGGACTACCATGGTAAGGAGCCCACCTCTTTCCATGTCCAATCCTATGAAAGGACTTGGAGGGAAGGTACGGAAGCTTTGCCACCATCTCTCTAGGTGCACAAACTATATTCTACACTACAGGGTTGCAGTACGCGCATGGTACATACATTCTAAGACATACCGCGAGACAAGGAATTGGAAAGAACTAGCGGCTGACCTCATTCAAGCATTTGAGTATTGAAGTACCAAGTAATTAGTTGATAATGCATTCAACTACCCTTGACATGCACCTCTACTTCAAAATTCATGCACCATAAACCACTACGAGTCTCATGGATCTGAGTTTGTGTACAAATTCTCTAGCTACTTAGCCATAGAAAAATTTGAGCCTCCAATAATGGGCTAACTTTTATACCAACACTACTACCAATAGCCTCGGCACATAGATCAACTTCCAATGCCTTGTGTGGGTCTCTGTGAAAGTTTTATGAGATAAGGCCCTTCTAAAACGGGTGATCAATCCTCCAACAAACCAGAGCATGTTGCAAAGGGTGAATATCATACGATAACTTAGACAAGATAGTTTTAAAGTGTGCATCATACACCCACACACTCTCTGTCATTCCCTATTGAATCTCCTTTAGGAACCGATGCTCTTCTATTCAAATTCATGGATGTGGAACTCTACGAAGAATGTGTTCTTTAAATCAATATAATCCACCACCATTTGATGAGGGTCATATTTCCTATATCAGCTATGTGCGCGCCCTTGCAACATGGTTACAAACTGACTAGCCTTCTACTCGGGGTTGTGATACCCTTTGCGTGCCATAGTATTTCACACTTGTGAACATGTTCTGCAACATCCTCAATACCTCTGTAATCCGGAAAATGTAAAGACATTTCAAAGAAGACTTGGGGGTGGCTGGGGCCCCTATCTTCCTGAGCCAGAGCCTTGGTTTCCTCCTATGTTTCCTCCGCCACCTGACCCACCAAGTCCACTAGGTCATGTGCCTCCTGAACCACCAGATCCACCAAACCCACCAGGTCCTATTCCTCCTGATCCACCAAATCCTATAATAGTCATGCCAAGGGCCCCCACAATTCCACTGAACTATGCGCCGATGGTCTGTGATAATGCCCCACTACCAATAGTATACCCCGTGCCACTCCCAGATGTGAGACTGAAATCTTGCGTGTCTATTCCTTGCTCAAAAATTCCTCCTAACACCGGAATGGTGTTTGCAGCCATAGAAGTCCCAAACAAAAAATTAGATCTCCGGTGTAGATCGATCACTTCCAATATAACCAACTGGACTAACAATATTTTCCCCCTGATCTGGAAAACCAAGTGCTAGGGTTAGGTCACTAGGTGGGCTCAGATGCATACCAATGGTTCTTATCTCTCCGCATGATGAACTCTCATCAGAAGCCAAAGGGTTCTCTCTTATGCGCTTGCCAAGATGGGGTCACATAGACTACTCAAGTTCCACGTCCTCTACGTGAACCTCAAATCCTTCCCACAACGTATGTCACCATACATCCATCACACCTGAAACCTTATGTTTTCTAGCAATCTCCCTTTCACGTGCTTCACTATACCTGAGTCGTCTCTCCTCCCTTTCCTTTTCTGTCACAACATCTACCATCTTCCTCCACCCTAGCTTCCTCGCCCAACGCTCTAAACAGTTTAGCCGGCCATTGGAAATGCCTCTAAACCCATAGGAACCATCAAGATCTTCATTGTTAGAGGGATAAGCACGTAGAAATTATCCTCACGGGCTCCCATAGAAACTCAAACTCAACAACCTCTGGATAGGAATATGTGGAAATGGCGTACTCCATAGTGTAGCTAGCTAGTACCTCTTTCCACCAATGATTCATAGGATAAGTTTATGTCACATTTACATCTTGCAGGTGGAAAGAACTCGCCGGACTCTCTGGTATTATTCTTGGGTCTACACATGCAATCTATAATAATAGCTTGATCTAGATGCATAGGCTGATATCCACTCATACAACTCTACTGTGAAGCATCAAAAAAAAATTCATACAAATCATGGTAGAGGTTCTCTTCTACCCATCTACGTGCATCAAACTCAGGTCCGGTGTTGAGTATCCATAAAAATTCATCTTCTCAGTGCTCTTGAACCATGATTCAACACTTTCCAAATTTAACCACTCTATCATTGCTCACTACATAGATCATGATGTATGCCATTTCCCACTACAACTTTGAAAAGAGGTCCCGAAAATGGAACCAAGATGTAGTCATTTTTACCCCAATCACAAAAGAAAGGAACCCCATGCGCACTATCCTATCACCCAGCGGATGTTGGGTGCTCACCCAAGGCACGCGTGGGTGCCGAGTCTCTATTTTATGTGATTTTAATGGGAAACATCATCTATGATCCATGTTCAAGAAATTTGAAAGGAATTCAAACATGCAAGTACCATAGAGCTCAAAACGGCCTCTAGATCCTTACAGTCACTCCAGACAAAAATGCTTAACAGATTATATAACTTGTACAAAACAAAAAGAAGTTATACAAGCATCCATACTTAGCCATAAACATAAATGAAAGAGAACTATGAGAAATATGTATGCATCAAAATCATCAATGTTCATATTCATGTAAACTAGTAACCTCATTACATCCATGGAGCCATTACAGAATGTCACAGAGAAGCAGACCGCAGTCATGCATTATAACTGGACTAATGTAGCTAGGCTATCAAAAGAAAATTTATAACAACCCCATACCCATGATACATCTTTCCTACGCACAATTACCCAAGCTACAGAGTTCTTGCAGTATTTCTACAGAGCTTCACTTCTATCTCTCTCTCTCTCTTTTACTTCTGTAGGTGCTTGTATATATAGCCTTTCTAGACTGCCAACTCATCCTTCAATGCCCTTAGATTCGATGCCAAGTGTCTAAATGTGGTCCTCTATACAAGCATGCTCCTTCAGCCCTGAGCTTTCCACTTTTACCAGGATGTGTTTCTAGAAGCTTCTACCATAGGCATGCTCCTTGTTGGGCCAACATGTCTCTAGTGGCACCTTATCCATTTCGCATGCATGCGATCGGGTCATGCTTTTCACATGTTATGCCAAACACCCAAAATGGCTAACTCTCAAACCCTTGGTTCTGTACGCACACGTGCCACGGGTTTCCTTAAAGCCTTCCTTAAATCCTACCCTACGCGTGTTGCTTCAACTAAGCCTTACGCGCCTATGCACCTTTTTGTACTTAGCCAATATTTAAGGGGCCCAACATTGATAGGGGTTTTGTAGTATATTAAGAGGAGATGTAACAATATTGTGAGATAGGCATAGTGGATGCTTGTTGTGAAAATGGCATAGTACTAGCAATGGTACTCATGTTGATAGGGTGTATATATGTAGGGATGGATAGGACTATATTTTGAATCGAAGACATAGGTTGTTATGATGAAAACGAGTTGAGACATGATCAATGGATTTGTATAGAGAGGGATATCCACCTAGCTTGTAGGAGGAGGATCGGTGGAGGCTATGTGAATGTATGTGGGTGGGGAGGTAGTAGTATTTTTTTTGTATCCTATGGGCTAGATGAGGAAGTCGATGATGTAGGTTCTTGTTGGTTAGTCGTGTTATGTGATGATATGGAATTGAGTTCAAAACTAGCAATAGGAGTAGATGAAGTAGGTGTTGACATCCCTATATCACTAGTAGAGGGTAAGGATATATATTCTTGATAATGGATTGATAGTCAAGGTTGTAATGTTTGGAATAGTCACAAGTGTCGACAATAGAAGATGGATAATATTTTGGATAGGGGATAATTGATACGAATACCTTTGGTAGTAAGGTAGCTATAAAGGGATATCATATTGGAGTCTAAGAGTTTTGTAAAGACAGTTCACCACTCTGGAACAACTACAGAGGATCACAAGAACACAAGCTTGTGATGTCGAATTTGAGTATTGGGAGAATGTGGAGGTTGTTGATCTGTTTCTAAGGGTGGTTGTAATGGATATGTCATGCTTGGGATGTTTTGAATATGAGACTAAATTGATTCTAAGGATTGGTGAAGTGATCACATCATGTTTGTGATGTTTTGAAGGTAGTGTTGTTGTCTAGTCAAAACCATGAACTGAACAAATAAACAATAAAGAAAAGAAATATAGTTGCTAAGAGAAATGAAAACCACACAATCACAAGAAAATTTTAGATTATCTTGATTAACTTAAGAAAAGTGTGAAATGAAAAATGGCTGAAAGGGAACTAGGAAAAGGATAGGTAAGGTTGGTTTCAAGTGAGTTAAGGTTGGAGTCCTTGATATACCTAAAGGTACGTGAGGTTCAAGTCTGTGTTAGTATTGGTATGAGGTGTAGTATTGGGGTATGCCCCCTCACTTCACATTCACACAATGATAAGGGTGTTGGGTTCTTAGCCGATATACCATCCACTAGTTATTTATACTCGAGTCAAAACACCGAGTTGTCTTCCCCCTTGGTGATCAAATCCAATTAGGTAGGCTTGGAAGGGATTTTTTAGATGCAAGTTTGATTTGTTACATGGTTTGGTTGTGTGTGAGGGGAATTTTTTGAATGCAATTGTTTAACCCCTAATTAGACTATATGATCAAGCAAAATGAAGGTTCATTTTAAGACCCAAAAGGAAAGATTGATTTCAATGAAGACAAATCAAACAAAAATGTGATGCTAAAAGAAAATAAAAGAAAAGAAACGTAAATGTGTTCAATATTCCTTTTTTATTTTCTTATTTTATGCATTTTTAAAAAGTGATAGCAAAGTACTCCAAGATGAAAAGTTAGATGATTTGACAAGAAAAGAAATAAAAAGATATAAAATCTGATTGAAAAGGGGACTAAGGTCCCACTAGGAGTGCTAGAATTTTTGTGGTGAATTTTTTTGTTAATTATATGACAAAACACTAAAAATCAGAAGACAACAGGGTTTAGTGATACTTAGGTTGGTCGACAATGCAATGTAGAGATGTGTGGATGCAACACAAGTGCAGAATCCTACTTCCAGCGAATGAGAGAAACCTACACACAAAACTATGACTAGACAAGACATATATTAGATAAGGATATGATGAGTTTCTTGGGAAAGGTCAATCCCAAAACCAAAGGGGTTCCTTGAAGGGTGTAAACTCATTTTGACAATCAAGTAATAATCCCGCCTTACATGATAGGTGGTCCATGTTATGTTTTGGAGCCTATTTTCATGTGTGGAAGTGTCGAAGAAAGTATACTAAAATTATTTTACAATATTCATGTATTATGGTCGGGGTTTGGGGTGGGGTGGGACCACGAGCGGAGGTTGAGGCACATCCCCCGAGAGAAAAAATGGCCTCGAAAAACATGCCTAATATTTCAGGAAACGTGCTCTTCTCATATGGGTGAGTATTTTTTACCTATAGGTTTATGGGATGGTTTTGGCCCATGGTTTTGGTACCCATGGTATTGTAAAACTTCTTAAGAATTTGTCTACTTATGTGGTTTTGTGAATATGGTAGGGTTGATGTAACATTGCAAATGTGTCTAAATTTAGGTGTGAATTCTGTAGAGTTTGTTGAGCATATATCCAAAACGATATGGGTATTGTATTGAGAGAGTGGTGGCTTGTAATAAAATATAAGCAAGTGATTCTTGGTGGACGTAGCCCAAATTAGGTGAACCACGTTAAATATTGTCTCTTTGTGTTGTGTTATTTTTATTCTACACTTTTATTTGAGATATGTAATATTTTCTACATATTAGTTTCTACTATTGAAATTTTGTGAGGGATAGTTTTGCATATTTTATCTCTTATTTCCTAACAATTGGTATCGAGCTGGTTTGGTTTGTTGAAGTGTTGAATTGCAAGGAAAGTTTTAGCTTGAGTGGGAGCTATGGTAGATGATGGAAGATAAAGGGTTGATAAATTCAACGGGCATAATTTTAGTCTTTGGAAGATGTAGATGGAATATTAGCTTTATTAGAAGGATCTTTATATTCCATTGTCTAAGAAAGGGAACAAACCCTCAATTATGACGGATGCGGAGTGGGATTTGATAGATATGAAGGAACTTGGAACAATCTGGATGTGTCTTGCATCTTCAGTATTATTTAATGTTTCAAAGGAAAATACTACAAAAGAACTAATGGATGCATTAGGAAGTTGTATGAAAACCCCTCTTCCTCACGATAGGATATTTTAATGAAAAATTTATTTTATATGAATATGTCTAAGAATGGTTGATAGTAGATAATTTAAATTATTTCAATATAGTTATAAATGTGCTAGCTTCAATTACAATAGAATTCGATGAAGAAGTTAGGGATTTATTAATTATGTGCTCTTTACCTGAGACTTGAAATAGCTTGGTAATGGTAGTAAGAAACTCGGTGCCAATTAACTCAATGTTAAAGTTTAAAGATGTTGTAGGGGTGATTCTAAGGAAGGAAATACAAAGAAAAATCTCTGGGAATCTTCTAATTCAGGGAATAATTTGTGATGGAAACTAGAGGGAAACAAAAGAATAGAGGAAGCCATGGAAAAGTGAAAGATCGGGAAAGGTCAAAATCCAAAAGCAAGATAGTATGTTGGCACTGTGGAAAGTTTGGGAATGCAAAGAATTATTTTTGGGAGATTCGGGACAAGAAGAAACAACAAGAAGAAAACGAGGAAAATGTGGCAATGGGTAATGTATGTTAGGATGCTTTGATTCTTTCTTTCTTTTACAATATTATTGAATCTTGGGTTTTATATTCTAGGGGGATTATTTCTTTTTATTATGTTTAAGGGATTTTAGGCATGTTTTTTCTTGGTGATGATGAGCCTTGCAGCATAGTTGGAAAATGTTCTATTCGGGTTAAGATGCAGAATGGGAATACATGTCTATTGAAGGATGTTAGACATGTACCTACTTTAAGACAAAATTTGATATCGGTGAGCCGGTTAGGAAGTGACGGTTACACTATGATATTTATAGTGGACTCTTGGAAGGTTACCAAGGGTGATCTTGTGGTGGCAAGAGGTAAGAAGGTTGGAACCTTGTATTTAACCACTTATAACACTAATGTTTGTAATCTTATGGCTTTAGAAGCATATACAACATTGTGGCACTATAGGCTTAGTCATATGAGCCATAAGGGCATGGAGATCATAAAGAAAGATTTTCCGAATATACGTAAATAGGTTTAGAGTTCTTTGAGGACTGCATATATGGGAAACAAGTGAGTAAGGTTTCTCAAGGTTGGACCTACAAAAAGAAAGAAACTAAGTTAGAGCTGGTGCATTTTGATGTATGGGGGCCAAGGTATCATCTCTTGGGGTTAAAGTTAGTATGTCACTTTTATTGATGATGCAACAAGGAAAGTTTGGGTATATTGTATTAGAAACAAATATGATGTATTTGAAACTTTTGTTAAATGGAAATCCTTGGTAGAGAATCAAACAAATCTTAAGCTAAAATATCTCAAGTTAGCTAATGGAGGGAATATTGCAAAAATGAGTTTAATGATTATTGTTCTAAGAATGGAATCCATGGGGAAAATATGGTTCCAAGAACTCTGCAACAAAATGGGGTGTCAAAAGTTATGAACTGGACAATAATGGAACATGCTTAGGAGCATGAGGTTACATGTAGGACTTCCTCTTTCTTTTTGGGCAGAAGCGGTGAGCACTCTGTGTACTTGATAAACAAAGGACCCTCAAGTGCCTTTGATGGAGGCATACCGAGGAGGCTTAGTATGGTAATAAAGTTGATTATTCATTTATTAGATTCTTTGGATGTGAGGTGTCCGTCCATAGAGACAAGGATGATATGACCAAGCTAAAGGCTAAATTAATAAAAAAGTACTTTAATTGGTTATGGTGGTGATGACTTTGGATATAAATGTTAGAGTATTAAGGACAAGAAAATCCTTCGATCTAAGGATGTGGTCTTTAATAAGAAAGTCATGTATAAGAAATAATTACGGGAAAACAGGAAGAATCCAAGAAAGAATATGCAAGTGGTAGAGGATCTTCGTATGGGAAAGTGACCCATGAATCGGTTCAAGAACCAACTCAACAAGAACCCCAAACTCCTATATTGAGGAGGTCTTCTAGTGTAAGAAGAGAACACGAATGTTTTTCTCCTTCTCTTTATTATTCATTACTCACTTTGAAAGTGGAGAGCCAGAGATATTTCATTAAGCAATGCGGGTAGATGTCATGAAGAAGTGGGAGCAAGCCATGCATGAGGAGTATCGAGGCTCTTGTGGAGAACCCAGACTTAGGATTTGGTGAAGCTACCTAAGGAAAAAGAGCATTGTAGAACAAGTGGGTATATAGAGTTAAAGAGAAAGGAGGAAATAAAAGATACAAATTTGGTGTCAAGGGGTTTTGAGAGAAAAAAGGTATAGATTTTGATGAGATTTTTTCTCATGTAGTAAAAATGAATTTTATTAGAACTGTTCTTGAAATAGTGGCGGTAGAAGACTTACACTTAGAGCAGCTTGATGTAAAACTGTATTTCTCCATGGTGATTTGGAGGAGGATCTATATATGCAGCAACTAGAGGGCTATGATGTCAAAGGTAAAGAGGATATTGTGTGTGGCGAAGAAGAACTTATATGTCTTGAAACAAGCTCCACTTTAATGGTATAATAAATTTGATAGCTTCATGATGGAGCAAGGTTATATTATATTTCATTCTAACCATTGCGTGTATACAAATAAATATGAGGATGACAGGTTATATTATCTTGTGTCTATATGTGGATGACATGTTGGTTGCAGTAAAAACATGCAGGAAATAAAAGTACTCAAGAAGTAGCTAAGTGACTCCTTTGCTATGAAGGATTTGGGGTAGCCAAACAAATCCTTGGTATGAGAATATCTCGAGATAGGAAGGAATGGAATATGACTTTATCTCAGGAAGAGTACATTAAGAAGGTATTGGAGAGGTTTAACATGTAGGATTCTAAACCAATTGGGACTCCTTTGGTAGGCCATTTCAAGTTATCAAAGGAGATGTGTCCCAAGACAGAGCAGGAGAGAAACTAGATGTCTAAGGTACCTTACTCATTAGTGGTTGGTAGTTTCATGTATGTCATGGTGTGTACTAGACATGATATTGCCCATGCAGTGGGAGGAGTGTGAGTAGATTTATGAGTGATCCAAGTAAAGACCACTTTGGTAGGCAATAAAGTGGATCCTTTGGTACTTGAGAGGGACCATGGGGACAATTTTGTGCTATAATGGATCAGACACCACTTTGTGTGGTTATTTAGATTCAGATATGGCTGGAGATGTAGACAACATGAGGAGCACAACATGAACATATATTTTCATTGTAGGTGGGACAGCAATGAGTTGGATTTCACAACTACATAATCTTGTGACTTTTTCAACCATAGTGGCTAAGTATTTTTTTCCAAAGAGCCAAGAAAATACATGATTTGGCTACCATAATTTCTTAATGATTTAGGACATAAACAGGAGGAATGAAAGTTCGCATAGTAATAGTCGAGTGTTATACACCTAATTAAGAACTCGATTTCTACTCTAAAACGAATCATATATAGTTAAGGTAGAATTTCATTAGGATAACTTTGGAGGAAGAGAATTTGAAGCTGGAGAAGATTCATACTAGTTAGAATCCTATAAACATGATGACCGAGTTGATCACAAGGAAAAACTCAAGTTGTGTTCATCTTTGGTTGGTCTTCACGGAAACTAGTGAAGGGTTGAGAAGCTTTCTTAGAGGAAAACTAGTCTCCAAGTGGGATATTGTTATGTTGTGGAGCCTATTTTCATGTGTGGAAGTGTTGAAGACTGTACACTAAAATTACTGTACACTCTTCATGTATTTTTGCCAAGGTTCAGAGCGCAGCCCCCAAGAAAAAAAAATTGGCCTTGAAAAATGTGCCCGATATTTTAGAAATGTGATCTTCTCATATGGGTGGGGATTTTGACCCATAGGTTTATGGGATGGTTTTGGCCCATGGTTTTGGTACCCATGGTATTGTAAAACTACTTAAGTAGTTGTCTACTTATGTGGTTTTATGCATATGGTAGGGTTGATGTAACATTGCAGATGTGTCTGAATTTGGGTGTGAATTCTGTAGAGTTTGTTGAGCATAGCTCCAAATAGATATGGGTATTGTATTGAGAGAGTGATGGCTTGTAATAAAATTTGAGCAAGTGATTCTTGGTGGACGTAGCCCAAATTGGGTGAACCACGTTAAATATTGTCTCTTTGTGTTGTGTTATTTTTATTCTGCACTTTTATTTGAGATCTGTAATATTTTCTACATATTAGTTTCTACTGTTGCGATTCTGTGAGGGATTGTTCCACATATTTTATCCCTTATTTCCTAACAGCCCATGTGAGGACTACAGCAAGCTCAAAATCCAAGAAATAATCGAACTAGGATTGTTCAATAGCCTCTTGTTCTTTGCATATGATTTTTAGTTGATCTTCGATGTCTTCAACATTTGGTGTCAAGGAGCGCAGAGACTAAGTTCATGTGTAATGTCAAATTTCTCCCTAACTAGCTGTTGTAAAACAATGGGGAGGCCATATATGTTTGTAATCGAATGTTCCTGACCTGGTACAATCATCTATAGAGAGAAACAACTTGAAAATAGGTATATTATACATAAAACATATTCATCTATTGATTGCAATTATGAACAAAGTGATAAAAGTGATGAAATGACAGGGGTCATTAATGATTTTGTATAGTCCTTTGGTAATTCAAATGAATCATTGGTGATTATTGTGAAAAGGATTTATTCTTTGATAGGATGCAAATTAGATCTAAGACAAGTGATTTATGACTTGGTATGGGCTCTAATGTGATGTATTGACAAGATAAATATGGAAATGAAAGATAAGGACTTACCTTTGTTGATGAATGCTTTAAAATGATGTTGTAGGATTCTTACAAAGATTATAGAGCTTCTAAGGACATGACAAGGATGTTGAATATTCCGAGATGAGCGTAGTGATGTCTTCTAGGTCATCAAAGAACTAGAGTTTCGGTGAAAATGTATGAGGATCATATTTAATAAGTTTGATGTTTCTTATATAATCATTGGCGACTCGGGAAAAGTGGGGAAACTCACTTGGAAGTAGTTTCAACCACTCCCAAAAGAATTAATTTGGGTAGGGGTGAGTGGGGTAAGTGCAACAAGTTGGGGAAAAAATTGGACATGAAAACATGAAATTCACATACCACGATCACGGTTTTTAAACCCACGATTGCGGTTTGTAAACCTATACATGTTCAAAAAATATTATTTGATTTCATTATGGTGGGAAAACGTAACGTGCTCCGTTTTCTAAAAAAATTCAAACCATTTTCACAGAAAAAATCACTAAAAAAAATATTGCTCAAAAAAATACAAAATAAAATTCATCCCAAGATGGACAGCGGCATCTAACTTTTCACCAAAGGAAAAAATATATAATAAGTTTTGGTCATCCAAATCGCGGGCAAATGGACTACAATCTTAGAGGTTTTTTCAAAAAAATAAAACCAAGTCATATAATTTTGAGTGTTTAATATAGCTAAACTTCTTCATTTTAAAAAAATAGTAGTTTAGAAACTAGATTTTAGATGCTACGATTCATATTTATATAAATGTTTTCTAATTTTGAGTGTGTGTATTGCTAATAATCCCTATAAGTTCATATTTCATTGTTTTTGCAATATGACATCCACTTATGACCCCTTTTTGTCCCCCAACTTGATGCACTTACTTAGTGAAGATGGTTAGGAAGAGGTTGAGGATGTTAGGAGGTTAGATGGTTAGGGCTAAAATGGGATAGGATGGGTTTTAGGTGGTTCGGGTGGTTCAGTGGTTTAGGTGAGTAAATAAGTAATTACTAAGGGTTAAGTGTGATTTTAATGGGGTGAGGACATGATTTATAGGATAATATGATAGTTTAATGTATTGAGTAAAAATATGAAGGGTGTGGATAGATAATGTAAGGTACGAGAAAATAAATGTCTACATACAAATATGAATTGAGTGTTAGAGAGTGTGGAAGAAATATAGGTGACACTCATAACTCTAGATGATTTTTTTAAGGTATTTTCATTCTATGACTGAAACTAATTTTATGTCAAAAAAAAAAAGTAGCACCCTAGGATTTTTCTAATATGAATCCTCATGTTTTGACTAACATGGAATGATCTCAAAAGTGTGGGACTTTCATAAATGAGATCAACCTCCAAAGAAGGTTGATTCCTATACCTAATTCTAATGCTAAGCTACTCCTAAGAAAAAAATGTAGTTATCTACTTCTATTCTAACAATCCAGGGACTAGGGAGAGAGAAAATTGCATAAGGAATGGGAAATCCTACATTAACATAGGTGATAACACCAACAAAAGGGTGAGAGACACTCTCAAATGAGGGAGAATGGGAAAAAAATGGTGAAAGAGAGGGAAAACATAAGTTGCACGGTATAACACAACCTTGAAACCACCATATCTATGAAACACAAAATATTTGAACCTGCAAGGAGAATAGAGGATGCACAAAATACATGTGAATCCAATGAAAGGCAAGGAAAAAATGCAATAGAACAAAGCTAGGGTAGAAAATAGCTATAAAACAAATATTTTATTGCTTTAAAGGATGCACAATACATTACAACGAATGTGAGAGGAAAGATTCACCCTACAAAAGCTCAAATATGAGGCTTATAGCTCATACATGTCTATGCAGAACTTTGAAAAGAATGCAAAAGCATTACCAAATTCTCAACATTATAAATGAGTGTCTTTTAAATTATATGAAAATGAGAGAGAGAAAGAGAGGGGAGAAAGGAGGGAAATTTGAATTCCCATTTCCAACCAACAACAAGGTACATTAAATCTCTAAAAAAATTATGGGAACATTGCCAAACTCATTACACCATGTCATTTTTCTTGTGGAAGAAGAAAATGGCACCATACTCCATTAATTTTGGTTGTTCGGCTACCCTGAAATGTGTTTTTCAATGTTGTAGATGTTTTCTTATTTTTCACCAGCCTTCCCCACCTAAAATATGAAATCCAATTTGTGTGGCATAGAGGATGTTGAGACCTTTTCGAGAAGTCTCGATTTTGTGAAAATAGAGTTCCTAGGAGTAACTTATGGCCATTTTAAATTCAAGGGGTTGGGGGTCTAAGCGGTTCCTCGCACGACTCCACACGATCCGCATTTAATTCATCTTATCCTTAGCCATGTGGATGATCTTGATTTTTGGGGTATGAGGGAATTCATGAAATAAGACCTCTTGTTCCTTATTTTTTTCTTTGTTCACATTATGCTCGAGTTTGGTGTTTTGCGGATTATCGCCCCATGAGTGGTGTTTCACCATTTTCTTTACATTTTCGAATGACGAAACAGAGATAGAGGTAAGGGCTGATGAGGAATACCTATTTATGTTGGTTGGTTGATGGTTGTTGCTTGCGTTCGACTTCTCGATGCAATGTTGATTGTGAGTGCTTCCTTTTAGCTAGGAGGAACTACATGTAATAGAAAAAAAGACCACAAGAGAGGAGTTAAATGATATATGACAGTGGACTTCCTAGCATGTGCTAGATCCGAGAAGTATGATACTCCCTAGATGGTTATCAATCCACTGTTTAAAAAAATTTAATGCGAGAAATAAACAAAGTCCTATTGTAGTTGATATGATTTAGGTATCTCATTCAAGTACAATAAACAAATCTAATATAACAAGCTAGGCTATAGTCAGATCTAAAGGGTAGGTAGGTGTCAGGTTATTGGAATTGGTCAAAGTCAGGTTTTGGGATGTTTAGGTCACATGGTGGGAGGTGGGTTAAGTCTCATTATTGGAAAAGGTGGAAACACGAGACCGATGTCTGGGCAGTAATGGCGGCGAAGTTTTAGGCGAGGCACCGGTGACGGTCAGTTTGGGCTATTTAGGTCACTTGATAAAAGGTTGCTTGGTTTTTTGTTGGAAAATGTGTAAAACACAGAGACCGATGTTGGTTGGGTATAGCCGACGGTGGTTTAGGGGAGACCAACGACGGTTTTGGGTGACCGGCGTCGGTATGGTCGGGGTGAAAGGAACTTAATGAAATATGGTTGTGGGGATTGAGTTGGGGCTAAACAGAGATGGAAGGGTAGAGGGGGAGGTAGGTAAAGGTCTCAGGTATGCTTAGAGGTGGGTAATAGGTGAGAATGGGTGATTTGGTGGTGTGGGTAGAAGAATGGTTGAGTCTACAAGTAGGTAAGAGATGGAAAATGGACATGCAAGGTATGAACTGATAACAGAAGTAACAAAAGCCTATTATATTGAAATAGACTATGTTGGTAGAAGGTATACTTACTATTTGATGCAGGTTTGATGGTTGAATGGTGATGGTAGTTGATCAGAAGAATGGTGTTTGGTGCCATTTTCATGTTTCCCGAGAATTCTCCGGGAGTGCAAATGCTACTGGATCTATCCCGATGTTGGTGTGTGTGTCTGGGTGCGTGAAAAGACTCGGTTCTATTTACATGTAGATCCTTTCTCGTCTCTTTCTCTCATAATGTTGCGCACCAAAAAACAAGGTTGTTTAGGTGAATAAATGGTAACCGATGATGGTTCCGAGTTGACCGGCGTCGGTTTAGGGGTGACCGGCGTCGGTTAAGGTGGGATTCCCTAGGTTTACTAAAATGGGCAGATCTTTCTAATTTCTTGGGCCCAATTAGTTTTTTCCTCACGGATTAGAACAAAAACTTCCCTTCTAATGGGCAAGAATGTGGTTAGAGAGATTTTAGGGATTGATTTTAGGGTTAGACCAAATCTTAGCTCATTAAGGCAAGTAAGACTTAGTTATTGTTAGTTATGGAAACATGCCAAGAATAGGTCTAGGGTGAGGTGGTTGGATGAGGTGTCTAGGTGAGGTGGTGGGGTAGAAATTAAGATAATTAGATAATAAATATTGTGAGGATATATATATTAATTAAATTAAATTAATAATGATGTGGGGTGGAAGGGGCCATGGTTAGGTGAGTATGTTTGAGCTGGTTATTTGATGAGGGACCAAGGGGAGTGTGACCTAATTTTGGTGTCTACATTTTTCCCCTTTTTTTGTGTAGCTTGTATTAGTAAGTGACGCTGACAAAAATATGTGGTTGCCCCATGTGTGGGTGAAGGTGATCCCCCTCAAACTAGGAATGAATGAGGTAGAAGACAAAATTGGTGAGTGGTTTGATAAAAGGTGGATGTGATGAAGAGGAAGGTGGAAAATGGGGGTAATGGGGTAAAGGTCCAATAGGTAATCAAGGTAATGGGCTAGGGTCAAAGGTAACAACAATCAAATGCATGCACACGTATAAACTGCGGCACTGATGCAAGTTGAAGAGCGTGCAAACTCTACATTGTCTAAGGTCGATCGGTTTATCCCAACAAGGTTGAGGTGATTCCGAGTATCTAAGGTATAGGATATGGTGTAGAAGCACATCATAGGTCAGGTGCAGGAATGTGTAGGTATGTTCTAGTACACCAAAGGTTGGGTTAGGATAAACGGCATGGCAATAGGAAAGGTAAGGTCATTAGGTCAAACAACACAGGTAATAGTGTTGTAAGGTATAATGAGCACATGAGGTCATAGGTCATTAACAATGTTTTGGGTCTAGGTAGCGAGGTCACAAGGCACGGGTAGGGCCAAGGTACGGGTAAAATAACAAGTTCCTAAACACAATGAAGGACTAGGCATAGGTAAGGTAGGCGTGGAGGTTGGTTGTAATAAGGGTGGGTAAGGTCAAATGGTGGCTGGGTTGGTTAAGTATGGGTCGGAAATGGGGAAAGGGTATGGGCAAGAGTATGACAGTAACCGATGCCGTTATAATGAATCGTGATAGTCTAAGTAAACCAACCACATTTTTCTTGGGCACATGACCGATGTCGATCCTGGGTATAATCGACCCAGTGTGCTAGGGCACACGACCGATGTCGGTTTAGGTATAACCGACGCCAATCGAATGTCGACTTAGGTATATAAAAAAGAAAAAAATCGTATAATACAGATTCATTTGTACATTTTGGATTTTGTGAAAACTACAGAGCACTTGAATGAGTTGTGCTTTATCGGGAGGAAAGGACAAGGGATGATATCCTGTTGAGGTGGAGAGATCCGGTTGGTTAGAGGAGCCAGGTAGATGGGTCCACGAGATTAGGCAGAGTGAAGTGATTGGTAGAGAGGTTGGAGATTGATTTGGACATGGTGAAGGTAGGATAGGGTTCGGGTGGACCACCAAAGATAAGCGGCGACATACCACCACAGAGGTGACATCGAGACGAGGTAAGATCTGATCTGTTCATTATTGTTTGATATAAGAAGAAGGGAATGGGTAGGTCAGTTTGGGAAGGGTAGAGAATTTGAAATGTGTGGTTAAAATTTTGAGGAACGATGGGGTGGGAAAGGTCATAGGTAGAGGAAATAGGGTTGGGGAGTAATTTGGGGTAGGTTTGGGTAGGTTTGTAGGGGAAATGAGAAATAAATGGGGGGAATAAAATTGAGGTTTTAGGCTTTGGGCACGGGAGAACAGTGAGCTGACCAATGTCGGTCAAGGTATGGTCGATGTCTATCTTGTTACACCGACATCGGTCAAGGATGAAGGGGACCGGTGCCAGTTATAATGGACCGGTGAGATCAAGAGTAACCAGTGTTGGTTATGGTAAAAGGGCTAGAGGTCTAGGAAGGGTAAGGGGAAAGGTTAGGTAAAGTGGGTAAAATAGATAGCGGGTGGGGGGAAGGGAAGAAGGGAGGGATTGAAGGTCAATGTTGGGTAAAATCAAGTTTTTAATAATGTGTGTGATTGGTTGAATATAGGCCAGGGACCAGCTACGGATGAGAGATAGGGTACCTCCCTTGCTCGTGGAGGTATGGGGGTGTGACAACTGATGATTGGCACCATGTTGCAGAGGTTGTCCTGATTGGGGTCAGATGCTACCAGCACGTAGTCTGGGAGCCGAGTTTGATGGTCGCTCTCATTGACAGATGGGACTCAGCGACCAATACCTTCCATTTGCCGACACTAGAGGATGTGTACGAGGATATTGCAGCTGCGATAGTGGGGATGCAGTGTACTCTATCTCCTCAAAGGCCTCTGAGGAGTTGATGCTGACTATTTTTGGTGAGGAGCTAGAGGAGATGAGATTCTATAAGCATGGAGATATGATGAGCTAGAGGAGATGAGGTGATGGTGTTGTTGATGGAGGAAGTCTACTACTTTACACCTTTGCCGGATGCGAGAGGGTGGGAAATTCCCATGATCCTTGATGGGGTTCTACATGACATGGATGAGGACAGGACCTATTTTACATGGGCATCATCATTCTGGTTGATTATATAGAGAGTTATGGGCTTATGGGTGGTTACAGAGATTTAGCATGTGTTGTACTTTCTTACTCCATTATTGGGCATATGAGCACATTGTGTGTGTGTGGTATGTTGGTATGCCCTGTGACTCTGCATTTGAGCCAGGTTTTGTGTGGGTGAGCTTTAGGCGATGGGTGCTTGTGATTGGGAGCACCGAGCTGCTAGAGCTACACATGATATAGCCTATTACGAGGATTGCTAGAGGGGTTGTTCGGCGTGGACATCATTTGGAGGCCCTATGTGGGTTTTCCATCACATGGGTGGATGGAAGAGGAGCTACAGGAACTAAGTTTCTCCGGTGGATAGAGGGGCGACGTGTAGGAGAGCACGAGATGATACTGCAGACAGGTCATATGGCAGTTTAGGCTACCAGATATACCCCTCCCTTCCCACAATATAGGAGGGATGACATGGAGAGGCCGCTACCTCTACCATAGCCGACAATATCGACAGGAAAAAGGAGCGGTGATGTGATAGACCAGCAGATTGATGATGTTGGGGTGACTGATAGATACGAGGCGGTGGTAAGGTGCACATTTATGAGCAGTGTCATCGAGGTTCAGGCACCTAGATTTAGCCACCATCACAGTTCATAGGGATACCCTATAGGGGTAGGTGGCAACCATGATTACATAGTTGGGGATAGTGTAGCAGGCGGTGGCATTGTGATCTCGAGAGGCATAGGTTCTATTATTGTGAGTCACATGTGGCCACCCTACGAGCCCGGAGTAACACATGGATAGGTACCCACATAGGGTGGAGATGGAGATGGGGTATAGGTAGCCACTCTACATGTGTAGATTACGGAGTTTACATGGCCATTGGACATTACATAGGCATAGGTCGTGGCCCTTCGAGGCCCGAATATAGGCAAGGGTACAGGTTCCCTTAGGACAAGCACGAGGCTCGGGGCAGGGTCCCTCCTTACAGTACCGGTGAGACAGGGTCCCGAGAGACAGGCACAGGGGCCGAGACCGATGGCTCCACCCATAGGCCCGAGTCACCGATAGGAAAGTTGAGGGATGCCTTGGCTAAGGTCGGGGTATTATCAAAATATTTTGATGGCTGCAGAGGATAGATTTTCTATCCTATGGGGAGTATAGAGCACAACAGGCCTCGAGTGAGAGGACCAAGTCGCGTACCCACATTGTAGAGAGTACATGGGGCCGGTGAGCCCTAGGATAGGGTCAAGGAAATACTACCAAAGGCACGGATTCCGGGTTCTAGGTGAGGGACCATCGAGAGGATAGATCGGGGCATGGTGGAGAGAAGTTGGCGGGGCACCCCACTTTGGAGGGAGACGGAGGATACCAATAAGACATGGATGGATATCAAGTGGGGTGATGATTATTCATTGTTGATGATCATTGTATCCATGTTTTTGTCATATTTTTTATATGTATATCAGCTTGCGTGCAAAGATGATGAGAATGTAGATGAGAGTTTTTGTTATTTTGATCATATACCGGCGTGCGCTTAAAGATGGTGAGGCTATTGTTGGTATATATGTTCACATGATTTATAGATGATGGTATTTATAGTGTGGATGGTGTACATGTTTTAATCTACATTTCTATATATAGATAAGTGGAAATGAAGTGAATTAGGCCTGATAGAGTTAAGTCGTGTAGGCATGGCGGAGTCAGTCTATTTAAGCATGGATGGAGTCAAGTATGTTTAGTCATGGGAGTCGAGGGTTTGTTTATGCATGGATTGAGTTTCAAATTCATTAATTTGTGTAATTAATGATGGTGTGGATCATGTTAAGATGATTTGTAGGAAAATGTATGATTATGGTAAAGAAATTGTAGACAAGATGAAATGAATGTATGAGTTATGATGGTAAAGATGTTTAGAAATTGTTGTTTGTTTGGTTTAATTTCCAATTATTGATATAGAAAGGAAACTAACTAGGGTAGAATGTGAATAGGAAAGGGAAAGAGGGAATTGGTTAGGGTAGAGAGTGGCCGAGCTAACCTCCAAGGGCCCCATGCCCTCAAAGTGTTGCCTACATAGTCCCGATGAAAAGGGACCTCAAGCCGATGTAGTTCTCCCATAAGCTAGGGAATATTATGATGAAGTAGAGGAATGGATTGATAGGTGTTAGGCATGGGTGAATGTAGGTCATAGGCATGGTTGAGTTCAGGTCATAGGCATGATTGAGTTGTTTTAAATATAAGTGTCAATGAGTTGGTCCTGTTATAGGAGAATCAATAGGTGATGAAGAAGGTAGAAAGGTAAGAGGTGGAAAAAGAACCGCTTAATTGATAAGAACCCTAATGATTCTACCATACCCCATATGGGCTTATGAACGTAAGACCCTATAGGCCTTGCATAATGGACTATTCTAAGGGTGAAGAAAACCACATAATCATGAAAGGTCACATTTGTGAAAAGTCCCTTGAGTAACAAGGAATCGAGGCAAAAAAGAAATGGGGTGAGAATGGGAGGTTTAGCGTAACTTAGTGTATGACACGATGTTTTTCTTAGCAAGAAACCCACGATCAAAAAAAATAAGCAAGTCCATGACAATAATTTCATCTTTTTCTTTATTTTATTTTTTTAATAGACTGATCGATGCAGGAAGTCTATATGGGATGGGTATATTATCTCCTTGAGGTCTTCGTGAAGCTGCGGGAAGCTTCTGAATATTTATTATATGTTTGTAATGACTGTATATAGTTGTCCTTCAAGGGAGCAATCTATTGATAGTGGTAGAATATAAAGAAGAGATGTCCCTTTTGAGGGAGTCATCTTTTGCTGGAATTTTGACTCAAGGAGTGGTATCCCTTTTTGTTTTTAGATGTTTAAGTCATGGACAAGACTATAGAGGATGATTAGGTTCTTGTTTAGAAGACAAGACCGTAGCACACAAATATTAACTGTGAAAGAGGAGGTTTTGAGTGATGAACGACCATGGGATTCCATCTTGAAGAAGACGAAAATTATCCATGAGAATCATGCTATGAGTAGAGCCATGGTACTCATATTGAAGACAAGGCTAAAAGGTGATGGGTAATCACATGATTCTTGTTTAGTTGTGGATCTTCAAAATGGGTAATATGGAAGGTGAAAAATGCTCAAGGGATGAGTGATCAACTAACATAAAGTGATATAGAACTTGATATCAACAATAGAATGGTCGAAGATGCAAGGCATTAAGGGGCTCAGGTTTGGGTTTACCTTCAAGTGAAGACAAACGATAAGCACCTGATCCATAGGCATGGGTAACAATATAGGGTCGAGCCAATTAGGAGCAAATTTTCCTCGTTTACTTTTCTCCTCTTTGGTTACATGTTGATTTTCCTTTAGGATGAGGTCACCGACCTAAAAGGTTCATTCGTGAACACATTTGTCATAGGCACGTTTGATATGTTTTTGGTAGATTTGGAGATGTCAAGGGCATTGAGGCGGTGCTCATCTAATAAATCAAATTTACGCCAAACGATCCTAGTGAAATTCATCATCGTTGACCATGTCTTGTAGTGAGATGTAGAAAGATGGAATCTGCTACTTCTAGAGGTAAGACAACCTTAGTACCATAGACCAAAGAAAAGGGGTGGCAGCAGTCAAAGTGTGAATACTAGTGTGATAAGCCCACAAGGTGAAAGGAATGTGCATATGCCAATCTTTCCTAGTATCATTGACTACCTTCATAAGAATTTTGTTCAAGGTTTTATTGGTTGATTCAGCTTGACCATTGGTTTGCGGGTAATAAGGTGATGAGAAACTGATTTGGATGCCAAAAGCATCACTTAATTTGCGTAGGGTTTTTTTAATTATTTTCTGTTATCGGTGATAATGTAGTGAGAGACACTAAAACGACAAATGATGTGATGGTTGATGAATTCACATATTTTTTATCTTTTGTCGAAATGAGGGAATGGCTTCTACCCATTTAGTGTAATATTCGGTAGCGGTTATGATCCATTGGTGGCGTTGTGAAGAATGGGGTTGATCTCACCAACAAGATCCAAACCCCATTAAGAGAAAGGCCAAAGGTCTCGTGTGACCTGTAAGGCATGACTAGGTGTGTGATGAAGATTAGCATGTTGTTGGCATTTTATGCAATGTTTGACATAATGACAACAATCATGGTTTAAGGTTGGCCAATAATAGCCTAGGTGAAGAATGCACTTTGCGATGGCTAAACCACTAAAGTGACCTCCACAAATTCCATCATGGACTTCCTTAATGGTGTAGGGAATTTCAGAACTCGTAAGGCATTGTAAGAGAATGTCGTCAAAGCCATGCTTGTAAAGAAGACACTCATTATGACATAAAGAAAACACTCTTAAGAAAGGCACGTTGTCCATTACGAGTGAGATTAGCAGTAGAATGGAAAGGGAAAGATAGTTTGCATATTGCTTATACCAAAGGTCATGTGGGTCGAGGCGGTGGTTTCAATGGAGTAAACTTCACGAGGTAAATAAGAGGGTGATTGTAGCCTTTGTATGGTGACAAAGATTTTAGAGTCGGCGAAGCAGGTATCTGAGAAGCCAAGCAAGCCATGGTATCCACAAATTTATTGGTAGAACATGGGGTGGTTTGAAGTGTGTAACGGTCAAAGGTGGTCAAAAGTATGTCTACGTGATGCTTATACTTTTGAAGTATCTCATTACGACACTGGTATATACCATTGACTTGGTTTATGACCAACTGAGAATCACCAAAGATGTTGATTAACTTAACATCTAAGGCATAAGCAGCCTAGAGACCCAATACGAGTGCTTTGTATTCAACAATATTGTTTGTACAATCAAAATCGAGTTTGAAAGACAAAGGCATAGGTTCACCAAGTGGAATAAGGATAACACCAGCCCCACCCCCACGCTAACACTTGGAGCCATTGAAGAAGAGTGTCATTTGGTAAGCGGGTTCGTCTCAGGGAAAGGGTAGCTATAGACTCATCTAGGAAGTTGAAGTTAGAGGGTTGATTCCCGAAATAGGTGCATCGACCAATTGGTCGGCGATAGCCTGGCCCTTGATGGACTTTTTATGGATGAATTCGAGGTCAAGGTCATCCAGAAGCATAAGCCAACATGCGGCACATTGATGTTGATAAGGTTTGGCATACATATAGTGTAATGGGTTAGTATTAGTAATGACGAAGGTTTTGTGGTTGAGTAGGTAATGGCAGAGTTTGGTGGCAATGAAAACTAAGGCTAGGAAAAGTTTTTGGCATGGGTATATCTAGTTTCATAGTCAAGAAGGGTATGGCTTATGTAATAAACCACTTTCTCTCGGTGTTGGTCGTCGCGATGAGCGAGCATGACACCTAGAGAATGGTCAGTGGTAGAAATATATAGGTAGAAGGGTTGGTCATCCTTAGGAGGAATGAGCACTGGTGGTTGAAGGAGGTATTGTTTCAAGGCTTCAAAGGATTTATGGCATTCATCATCCCATTTGAATGAAACATCTTTCTTGAGAAGATGATGAAATGGTTGACAAGCCGATGTAGACACCAAATTTGTGTCTTACGACCCCCTCGTGCCCCGCATCTCATTTTCGCAACCTAACCTCATCACCTAAACCTTACACAATTATTTATTAATTACAAATCCACATCGCCATACCAGCCACCTCATTTCGCCACCTCATCATGACCTAGTCCTAACCCTAAACTAACCTAATTAAGACCTATAACTTGGCCTACATCCACACCCATGACTAATGACTCCTCACCCGCACCTAAAACCAACCTCATAATGACTTGACCAAGCCCACAACTAATCCCTCGGGAGAAAAGGAGGGAAAGTTGGATATTTTACTAAAAATAGCCCACTTTGACTGGACCGATACCGGTTCCTACTCGACCGCCGTAGGTTACGTAACCGCCATCGGTTCCTCGTAAATGACCTGCTCCCAACCAAAAAAAAAGGGGGGATTTTCATTGGATCTAAAACGGGAAGTCATTGGAAGAATCCGGAATTTACTTGGCTGAGCAGAGACAAAGTGAAGGAAAGAGAGGACTTTGCAAAGAAGGACATCAAGCCCAAGACTCGCAATCGAAATAACCAGAGCCAAATGACACTCATCCAAGCATCGGGAGAGGAGATAGTTCATCTTGATTGTCGATCATCCTACTTGAACCCCGCCTTCATCATCACAAAGTCCGAACCTCGCATTTTTCATCAGAACTAGTAAGTAAGTCTTATACGTTCTTTTAATAATATTTCTTGGATTTCGAATCACAAGAATTACAAGTCTACCCCTGATCCACTACCCTAAGTAACACTCTCCATCTAACTTACATTCCTCTACCCCTACATTGCCCCAAGAACAGCCCCCATACTCTCTGAGTCTTCTCCATCACCTCATTACCTATCCCCAATCATTTTACTAGCCTTATAAACACCATAGCTATCATATAGCCATCTTATAGCCAACCTTCACCTAACCCCCTAAATCACTACCCCTACCGATATCGGTTATCATCAACCAAGACGGTGACACTGACCGGCATCGGTCACTGTGATTCAAAACCAAGACCAACCTTTTCTCTATTGTTCTAACAAGGTAAATAAATTGTAATTGGACAATAGCTTATTTGTTAGAATTTGTGTTAATTCATATTAGCAGGGAACTCGACTACCTTCAAAGGAAGTCTCATATTTCTGGGCCCAAGGTAGTTCCTCACTTATTATCTAATTAGAATCGGTGGTCTTGTATTCTTACTGCAGTAGTCCTTCCTGCACAAAAAGGAGTTCTTCGCAATCGATCTGATCTCTCTACTACGACGCGCACACCATCTCAACATTCAATGTATTCCTCCTAGCCCTAACCCTTATCTCTGCTTTCTCAAAGGAATGAAAGGATAGAAGCAACTCTATTCCAAAAGCTGAAGCATTTTGTGTGAAACATTTTGGCATGCCTGGTGGGACCCATTTCGGGTTTCTTTCTTTCTTGCTTGCTTTCATATAGGGAGCATACATGTTGTTTTCTTCTTCTAAAAATTTCACACGATATTTTGTTATATTTGGTAAAAGAATTTGTCTTGCTTTCCCAGCCTTTGCATTAGTGAAAGTCATCTTCTTTGCTTCATCGAATAACATTTTCAATTTGGGTTTAAAACACGTGCATCCCATTTTTGCGTGTTGTTTTCAATTCTAGTGAACGTAGATTAAGTAACAAGTCGTACACGTGGGGGTGATTTCCACGGTATTGACAAGAAATTAATCTTACTTTCACTGCACAACACATACCGAATCACTTCACAATTAACACAATAGCTCAAAACATCCCCCCTTTTCCGTGGTATTCCTCCGCCCGATTGAGGTAACCTTATAAGCCAAAACAAACTTGACATTTCCCCTAAGTCTTTTGTTTAGGATTGACATCATTCTGCGTCTAAAGGCATAAGCCCAAATTGATTAAAAACTAATCCTAGGTTAGTCTCGTTAATTTGCTTGCGTATCTTGCTTGTTTTCAGTTTTCTTTTCTCATCATACATTGCTTTTTCGTGATCACTTCGTAATCAGTTTGGTAGGCATACTAAGCAATCGTTAACCCCAAATCAGCAACTTCTTACAGCTTATACTGGGCATTCTATTATACCGACATCGGTTAAGTGACCGACGCCGCACAAGATAACCGACATCAAGCAGGACCGATATTGGTTACGCTTTTTACAGCCTCCCGACAAACCAAAGAACCTACCATTTTCAACATTTCGGGGTTGTTTCTTGCCTCGATAGATTCAAACCTTACTGTACTCTTGCCCATGGTTGTTATCACTGAAGCAAGCCGCCGCCATGGTTTCACATGCCTCGCTCCATGCCTTTTCCTCGAATCACCCCCGCCCATATTCTGTGGGGAACCCTACGGACACCAAAGTGAGGTTCCCAAATCCTCGTAGGAGATAAAGAATTTGTGAAATTTTTGGACGCTAATCCTAGCGCTGTACAATATTATTTGTCTCATGCCCCTGACCGTACACCCGATGGTCAACTCCTTGTTGGCATGCCTATTAGTATAGCTGCTCATTTAGCTCCTTCTCCACCTGATAACTCCGCTTGCCTTTTTCATCCTTAGTCCCGTCTCCCAACTCAGCGGCTTCAGGGGTTCATACGGCATGATTGGCTTTCCTTTGGTTAATCTTGGGCCCAACATATCATTACCGCCGACTGCTCCTACCTCGTCTCTCTTGCAGACTGCTCCTTTTATGACTTGCTCTCTGCCACCTATCCACACGAGCTTTCCTTCTCAAGCTCCGCCCACCTTTTCATTTCCACACACGTATCCGGTGACCTCAACATCTTATATAGGACATCCCTATTCGGTCGCCTCAACATATTCATCCTCCATACCTTATCAACATTTAACCCCACCATTGTCTAGTGGTGGCCCTTGGCCCAATCTGCCTCCGTTTACCGCAACCGCACCATCATCTCATCCAACTACTGATTTAATCAAACAAATGATGGACAAAATGCAAAATCTGAGGCTTTGCTTTCAGAAGTCGAAGTAGCCCTAACATACGAGCAAGTTTGTCGGGAGCCTATCCACCCTTCTGTCCCCCTTCATTCATATCCTCCTCAATGGGAATTACCAAAATTTACTCGTTTTAATAGTAAGGAGGATCCTCAACAACACTTGCGCTCATTTAGACATGCCTGCTATCTAATTGCTCATGATGATGCCTTACTACTCCGCACCTTTCCCATGTCCTTATCAGACCCACCTTGGAGTGGTACAAGTTGCTTTAACCCAAAGACTCAATCTTCTCTTTTAACCAACTAGCCCAATCTTTCTTAGATCATTTCTCCATTAACATTGCCAAGAAAGTATCTATCACCGACCTCTATGCCATCCGACAATTTGAAGACGAATCTATCGCAGATTTCGCTGACGATGGTGGGCCTTATCAACCAACTTACGTATGCCTTGCCTCAGCCGAACTTATCAAACTTTTTACGCGCGGGCCTGCGCTAAGCACATCTCTCCTACCCTCCAAATTCAAACTTTCCGCACATTTGACGAGGCCTTTACTATGGCTCGAAAACTAGAGATTCGAGCCTTAGAGGAAGAGAAATTGCGGTCATGCAAAAAAACCCCATTTCGAACCCAAGATTCCACCAACAAACCTAACACCACCAATCCTCACCCATCGACTGCTTCAAAATCAAAAGGAGTTGTGCACGCGGTGATGGTCAAATCCCAACCACCGTCTAATACCCCGCCAAAAACCACCTATAAGTATAAAGCCGAGCCCATCAATTACACTCCTCGGGAGAAACTTATGGTGTGATATTGGAAAATTGCTTAAAGCAGAGCCATTACCTTACCTCCCGTTAAACCTCACTCCGGGTTTGATTCCACCCACGCCATACCTTCTTGGTACAAAGAAAATGACTTCAGAATTTCCACCGCGTGAAGGGACACAACATGAAAACTTCAAGATGTTGAAAAACATAGTGCAAGAAATGGTTGATGCAGTGAGATATAGCCCTCGATAATCCTAACGCCCCGCTAACCGAAATTTGAAAATTTTCAACAAACCATTCCCGAATCACTCTTCTAACAAAGAATATAAACCAAGATATCTTAGCCGAGGAGAGTGTTCATGAGATCCATGCAGTTTTCGACTCCCAGCCAAAAGCCTCTATCGAAAAAATTCTGAATCAAGCCTCTTCACTAACGCAGGAACCCGAACCCCCTTCATCACCATCAAGACAAGACGAAATCCTTGCCGTTCCTTTACCCATCAAGGAATTAACCGCCCAGAGGTCTCTTCTCACAGATGAGCCTTCTTACACCACATCCTTGCAAGACTGTGAGCGGATGTTATCTAACTTATCTATTTCCCAAACATCTCCTTCTACCATTCTTGTCTGTACAAGAGGAAGGCTCGCCACTTCTTTTGTCATCCTTAGACGAGAAACCTCTTGCACCGACATCACCAAATTCTTTAATTATGACGGATCCTCTCAAACATGCCCTCCTACCTATTAGTTCTTCATCGCCTAAATCTTTTCAGTGACCGGTTGACCTCTTAACGCCCATTGATACAGTGCCTCATCTACCCCCTGTATCACACCCACAGTGGACCGGAATCACAACCCACCTTTCTTCCATACAAAATTTCCTATTCACACGTGAGGATTGTCATCCCTCAGAAGATAGACGAGTCCTATGGGAACGTTTGAGTACCCCATATTCTACTCAAATGCAGATGACCGATCCAGACGCCTCTACCATATACCCGAAGTGTTTACAGAAGCTTAAAATGCCTATGTCCTCATCTTCACCCCCCTCATCTCTACCAAATACCTCATCCACCTCTATTAGCCTAACCAAATCTTCCCCTACGCTTGGGACCTCACCAATACCTAGTTTAACACACCCACCCAAACGGCTAGATTTATCTAAAAATAAAGCCGTCCATCCACTTAGGAGACAGACTCAATCTCCTCAACCTATGCCTCTATCACAACTAAAACCATCATCGTCACACCTACCTTCCATATTGGGACCTCATCCCTCCACCTCGCATCAATATATCATACCTCCCGCATTTTCTTTAAAATGACCTACGCCTTCGCACCCATAGAGATCCAAGGGTATATCAACACCGTCACCCCGCGTATCCTCGTCCGCCTATCAACCTTAAACAAATTCCATCATCAAAAGATTTGTTTGTTGTCACTCCTATTGCTCCGTGGTTTTTCTCGATACACATCATCATCTCGTGGCCTCATCATCTAACCAGCCTAAACATAGCTTCGCGCCAAAGAAGCCACGTTTAGTTAAATCCCATTATCAAAACCCTCGCTAAACCGCCACCCATACAAATCAACCATACCCCGTCATTACTAAAACTACCTACCAATAGCTTCATCTTCCTCTGACTTTGACCCACTCAAAGGGTCTTACGCCAAAATCCTTGCTATATTGGTGGAGAATGCGACCATTTCCCTACCCCCACTTAGACCTTATGATCCATCTAAACCTCGACCTATAGGTTATGATGAGTCTAAAATCTGCGCTTACCACCGCACACCAGGACATGATGTAGAAGGATGCAAAGCGTTGAAAGCCATACTTCATCAGTCACCTCTCTCAGACAGAAAGGTTAAACAAGACAACTTACGAAGGGAGAAACCTTTAGCTTCAATCTCCTCTCCTATACCACCTGTCCTCGCTTCACCAAGATCTATCATTATTACAACCCCACCTCTCGAAGACCATGACTTATCCCTACCATCCTCCTCCTCTCGTGTTCACGAGATCAACATGATTAGTGTTGCCACTCGAGGGCAGAAAAACAACGAGAAAGCTAAAGAAAGCACACCTGCGGCCTCTCTTTCTCCGTCCACCATCCCGATCGCACCACCACCTAAAGTGGTTATTCGTGGACCCGCCTACCCCGTCTCTAATGGAGTTGCCCACCGAACCATGATCAAACAGCTTCACCAATCACCTATAAAAATGACACTGTATGATCTCATTCAAACTTCTGAATCTCATCGACAAGCTCTCATTGAAATCCTTCAAGGGATAGAGGTCTTACCTAATGAAACCTTGCCTGTTACCTCCATTCTAACACCCAATCACGTTGCTTCACTCACCAAACAACCTATCTCCCAACCACTTCTCGCTCTCAGACAAAGCAAGCCGCGCCGCTGGGCCCGAAGACGAAATTGTCGACTTTGGTGCCGAAGATCCTGACCCTGCTCTTTTCATCTCAACTTATGTCCGGGACATTCGGGTACGTCGTGTTATGATTGACTGGGGTGCTAGCCTAAACATCATCTCTTCAAAAGCCTTCCAACAAATGAATATCCCTTCTAGCCGCATGTGCCAACCCCATCATGTCATGTCATTCAATGATGCTATTACTTCTACCTTAGGTACCGTGATCCTTAACATTCGTGTAGGGCCACGCACTTTACCCGAACTCTTCTATGTCCTTGAGGGAGAGTTCCAATACAATATGTTGTTAGGCCGCCCTTGGATCCGGGCTATGGGATGCGTTCCCTCCACCTTACATAGATGCATAAAATTTGAGTACGAGGGGAAGTCCTACACCGTAAAAGCTGATCCTCCCCCCTTCAAAACCTGCAATATGTTATATCGCCCTAATGATGTGCTTGTACCAGTCAAGACACCCATTCATCCAACCCAACCATCCACTTCAACCACACCTCTACCATCCACTTCAACCGCACCTACACCTTCAACCAATGAAACCGCCGTCGCAAATACCACTTCCTTTCCCGCAGACAACATCCCAACCTCAGACCCCTTAGTAGATGTTTTTCAATGCCTTACGCTGGGGGAGTATCGCCTATATAACGTTAGTTCTTTCCATACCCCACAGGAGTACGGACAGTTACATGCGCATCCTACCTACGACCGTCGCGTGGGGGAGGTAATCTCTTACGGACCACCTAATTGCCGCACCAACCTAACGTATGGGGGTGTCGACGCATCCTCCGTTACCCCTGAACCTCCTCTTGGTGTGGTTCCCTTCCAATCTGATTTTCAATACCTGACAAATCGTCATTTTGCCCTCACCTTCTTGACTCGCTGTGCTTGGAAAGGCTTTGGTTTTGGTCTTTATGAACAAGGCCGACATACAATCATTCCCGTGACTACACGCAAACACAATGATCGTAGTGGTCTCGGATTTCCTGAAACACTTACACCGGAGAAACCTCATGTCAGTTGTATCCTAGAAGATGACGACATCACCCCTACCAAACCATCATCACCCATTTTTCCATCGTCACCCACAGAGTCGATAGACCCTGAATCTATCCCTCCTAACTTTTTTTTTTCATAAATGCTATCTTCTTAGGTCCTCTCACTTATCAACGCGATAATGAGGACCCATCTTCTCTTCCCCTTCTATATCCAGACATGATCGAAGAGGATTCACCTTCAATTAATGTTGTTGAGTGCCAGGATGATGACTCCATCCTCACTTACCTTGGTGCGGACGACTCCTATATTCAACGCGCCTTACCGTCTGAAACTCAAACCATGTTGAATGAGTCGACTATAGAAATCAACATCCACACAGAGGAGGATCCTCACATTGTGAAGATCGGACAATCCCTTAACACATCAGAACAAGCCGCCTTTACTACCTTTCTCGTACTCCGCAACCAAGCTTTCGCTGTCCTACGCCGACATGCCAGAATTGATCCCGACATTGTTGTCCATAACATTACCCTAAAACCCGATTCCAAACTGGGCCAAATGTAAACCGAGAAAATGCATCCACGCATTTCTCTCTTGGTCAAAGAAGAGCTTCAACGACTCCTTTCTGTTTCCTTCATCTTGCCTATTGACTATCCTCAATGGATTTCTAACATCGTACATGTCACTAAAGCAACGGGGACTTCGGGATATGCATGGATTTCCGAGACCTTAATCTCGCTTGCCCCAAGGATGACTTCCCCTCCCAAGTATTGATCAACTTGTTGATCTCACCGCGGCCATGAGATGCTTTTCTCATGGATGGCTTTTGGGATACAATCAAATTTTGGTAGCCCTACCGATCAACATAAAACTACCTTCATAACTCCTCGGGAACCTTATCGTCGTGTCATGCCATTTGGCCTTAAGAATGCCGTGCGACCTATCGCCGGCTATGACTTACATTTTTCATGACATTATACACACTATCCTTGAGGATTATGTCGATGATCTTCTTGGAAAATCTAAACATCGCAGTTGAACATCTCGATGTTTTAACCATTATTTTCGATCGCCTGTTACAATATTCTTTCCGCTTCAACCAAAGAAATGTGTCTTTGGTGTCCTTTCGGGAAAACTTCTTGGTTTTATCGTCTCTGCGCATGGCATTGAGGTCGATCCATCTAAAGTCAAAGCTATCCTAGAAATGCCCCCACCCAAAAACCTCAAACAATTACGTAGTTTGCAAGGTAAACTTCAATCTATCCGGCGTTTCATTTCCCAACTCTCGGATCGATGTCAACCTTTCCATCACCTTCTTAAAAAGGACATTGCCTTTCAATGGAGCGAAGAGTGTCACCAAGCCTTTGAAGCTCTCAAAGCCTATCTCTTGCAGCCACCCGTGCTTATCCCACCTCAGGATGATCGCCCTTTCTACCTTTACCTTTCTGCCACTGACCATGCTATAGGAGCCATGCTCGCACATCGGGACTCGGCACATCGAGAACAAGCCATTTATTATATAAGTCATACTCTCGTGGATTACGAGACTAGGTATACACATGTAGAAAAATTGTGCCTAGCCCTATCATTCGTAGCCACCAAACTCCGACACTACCTCCTGAATCATAAAACTTTTGTCATCACCAACACGGACCCCATTCATTATATGTACGCCAAACCACATCTAAACCAACGCATCGCCCGATGGCTTATGCTCCTCGCTGACCTCGACCTTGAATTTATACACCAGAAGTCAATCAAAGGACAAACTATCATGACCAACTCGTGGAGGCCCCTTTACCTGGGGAACAATTTACCAATTTTAATTTCCCCGACGAACTCATCGCCACTCTTTCACTTAGGGAGGAGTCCTATCCAATGACCCTCTTCTTCGATGGATCCAAATGCTGGGCAGGTGGAGGAGCCGGTGTTGTTCTCATTCTCTCTCGACGCCGAGCCTATGCCTCTTTCATTCCGGCTCGATTTCCCCGCACTAATAATAATACAATGGAATACGAGGCCTTGTTTTGGTCTCCTGTGTCGTTACACTTAGGTGTCAAATCTATCAATATTTTTGGTGACTCTCAATTGGTAGTCAATCAAGTTATGGGCATCTACCAATGTAAAATGAGGAACTTCAAAAGTACAAACACTACGTAGATTCACTTTTGACCTTATTTACTCATTATTCTATCCAAACCATTCCCGCTCCACTAACAAATTCATGGATACTATGGCTTGCTTAGCCTCACAAATTCCGCCTCACCAACTCGACTCGACATATTCATCTTGGTCCAACAACTCTTTGCCCCATCTTACTCAAATTTGGTTGTTTGTATGATAAATAATGTGTCTCGCTAATTCACAGGATACCTGGTATCACCAATTTCGCGACTACCTTACAACCTCTTTTCTCCCACCTGACCTTACTAGTAACGGAAAACGTGCTTTTCTTAAAAGTGTTTCTCGTTATGTTGTCATGGGGGGACTCCTCTATAAACGTGGCTTTGATGGCATCCTCCTTCGATGTCTAACCGGGCACGGAGGTCACCTATACCATCCAACAAGTCCATGACGGTATTTGTGGTGGACATTTTAGTGGCCTGGCCGTGGCCAAACGGATCCTTCGCCTAGGCTATTATTGGCCTACTCTTAATAACGACTGCTACGAATATGTTAAGCGTTGTGTTATGTGTCAACAACATGCCAACCTTCAACATACTCCTAGCCATCCGCTACAGGTCGCACGAGATCTTTGGCCTTTCTCACAATGGGGTTTAGACCTTATTGGTGAGATTCATCCGCCCTCTTCGCAACGTCACCATGGATAATCACAGCAACCAAATATTACACTAAATGGGTGGAAGCCATTCCACTCATTTCAACCAAAAAGAAAAATCGTCGAATTCATTAACCATCACATTATCTCACCGCTTTTGGTGTTCCTCATCGCCGATAATGTATAATGGTAAATATTTCAAAAATAAGTTGTTACAAGACCTTTGTGACAACTTTGGTATCAAACTTAGTTTCTCATCACCTTACTATCCACAAAGCCAATGGTCAAGCTCGAATCTTCTAATAAAACCCTAACCAAAATCCTCATGAAAGTTGTTAACGATTCTCGGGAAGAAATTGGCATGATCACATCCCCTTTGCCCTTTGGGCTTATCGTACTAAAGCATTCGTACTCCACTAATGCCACACCATTTTCTTTGGTATATGGTACCGAGGTCTTGCCTCTCGAAATACAAATACCCTCCTCGTAATATCTCTTCGTGATATTCTCACCAACGATGATTTCCGCCAAGAGCAAGTTAGCCCAATTAGAGCTTCTTGACGAGCGCCGTCTTACGGCTCTTGACCACCTTCAAATCTATCAAAACGCATCAAGCGTGCTTATGATAAGTGACTTCATGAGCGTACCTTTAAGGTTGGTGATCTTGTCCTCAAAGAGAATCAACATGTAACCAAACTAGAAAAGAGCAAACGTGGAAAATTTGCTCCTAATCGATTGGGCCTTACATTATCACGCATACTTACGGATCGTGCACTTACCGCTTAGCTTCGCTTAATGGTAAACCCGAGCCTCGAACCCTTAATGCCTCGTGCATCTTCGACCATTCTACCGTTGAATTTAGTGTTATATCACTTCTTATCTACCTTGCGCTCGCCTCGAGCTCATTTACTACCTCATACACTTTTGTTCCATCCATCTCAAAATAGAATCAAACTCACGTGGTTTTCATTCATTACCTCCCTTAAAGATGCCTTCCCTTTTAGTCTGGTCCATGACTCTTAAAGTATCAAAATGACACATTCTTAATTAAACACTTATGGGATTTTCTTGAGTCAAACTTCCTACAAAACTAGATGCTTTATGCCCAACGGACATCTAGACCTCTAAATTATACATAGATCGCTCCTCGAAGGACAATATATATGCCAAACTATTGCTGCTATTATATATAGATCGCTCCCGAAGGACAGCTATACACAAAAATCGCATTCGCTACTATAAATAGACTACTCCCTTGAAGGACAACTATATAAAGTCAGCCTTTATCAGAAGCTTCTCACATTGATCCGCTTCGTGAAGACCTCAAGAACAACAAAATATATATCCCATGTAGACTTCCCGCATCGATCAGTCTATGTCCAAAAACATAAAAAGTAGTATTCCAAAAGCACTTTTGAGTCATGGACTTGTCTATTTAGGTTTGGTCCTCTTTCGTCAGAATAATCACCTTGTAACAAGCTCTCAGCACCCTCGCCCATATCTACCACCTCACCTCACCATTTGTCAAAGCAACAAAACTCAAGGGACGTGACGTAATACCCGATATATTGTGATTATACAACTCTTTTCACCTATCGACTTCTCGTCTATGCAAGGTACCTAGAGGTTCAAGCTCATTCTACGTTATTATGTGGTTTGTTTAGCTCTTCTCAACTACGGGACACTTTTGCCTCTTTTGCTCGACTCTAGGATTGTGTGTTGACCTTAATCAGGATACGGTTCCCTACCACTTGGGTAGGCTAACTTTCGCTTCACCTATACCTATACCAACATCGCCAATTCCTTACCAACACCAACAACATTACCCTACCAATATCAATATTTTTACCAACCAACAAATTGCCTAACCATACCTAAATTGCCTGAATTCACCTCTCCCTGGTCCTAAGGGAGAACTACATCGGCCCCGAGGCCCCTCCTGCTTTGTGCAATGGGCTATGTAGGCAAAGCACTTAGGAGACATGGGGTCTCCCAAGGTTAGCTCGACCATCCCCTACCATACCCTATCATGTGTTGTAAATATAAATATTTTTGTGTATTTCTATTTTGACAACATTCATCTTTATCCTTTTTCAAAACAAACCAAAACAACATTCAAAACACAACCATTCTTAGTATTATCATCCCTCAAAACAACATACATATTTAGTTTTTAGATGTTAAACAAATACATCTTCTCTATCATCGACTCGTAGGTCGGCATCCTTATTTATTCTTATACTCCTATGAAATTCACTTAGACCCTTGCGCCTCCTCCCGAATCCGGTGGTGATCGTGATCGTCGACGCCCTCACTTGGCCTTTCCATCCTCAAAGGTGCCACTGCTATTGGTTCCTCCCACTGATCCGCCAACATCTCTTGTAACATACGAATACGTCCTCTCGCGTGGAGGAATCTTGCCTCTAGTCTCTCTACTCGTAACTGTGAAACCTCTAATAATCCCGTTGTCTCATTCACCTGTGTTTGAAGCTGGTGAACCAAATCCTGCAGACGATCTCTCTCCGCTGTAATCACAGCTATGTCAGGGTGCTCACGTGCACCTCGCAGCTCTGCTACCCACCATACTCTATAGGCCTCTGTCGTTCCCGCATCCATTACCCTACGATCGGCTGCTATCTCTTCTGGCCCTTCTGGAGGTGTCGGCCGGGAGGTGAGAATGTTGCCTCGGCGTCAATCCTCATGTATGGTCTATATGTCATAGGTATATCCTGAACGAACCCAAATTGTCGCCGCACGCGATCTAGAGGAATCCTCTCGTACTCACCCGGCCTGTGCCCTGCAATCCACCTCAAGCGCTCTACACCCCTCAACTCCTCAGCTATGTTCTCTGTCACCATATAGTTCCCGTAAGGCCTCCAACAAATATCCGCAATCGTCACCATCTCCCATACCTATCTATAATACTCGATGTCATCTATCATGGCCTGGGATCTCGCCTCTTGTTCTGTCTGGACCCATCGTCTGAATCCCAACCTCTGCACTCCTGTCTCTCCCGACTCGATGGGTCGGCCTATTGGGCGCACACAAACTATGTGCTCATAGGCCCAACAATGTAATAAGTACGAACAATCCAAAGGTCGCCCCGTGTTTTCACCCAGCAGCCCATAAACCCCGTATAACTCGCCGAGCATGCGGTGCCCATGCGAAAGTCACGCTCATTTCTATCATTTCCCAAATAACACTCATCAATGCTTTTGGAAATCTTCCGCCATCCGCCCCTGTGAATGCATAATACCCCACCGCTATCATTAATACTACTACCGCCAACCTTGTTGCCTCAAGGTGTGTTGCGTATACATTATACCATAAGTGAATGTCAAACCTCACGTGTCAAATCTCGTGCGTATGGACCAAATACTCGCTGTTATCGCTCCCCGCGCGCACTAGGCAATGCCCGATATACCGGTCTTCCCGTAATTGGGAGTCTCAAAATACGGAACACATCTTCCAACGCCACCTGCCATCTCCCATGCTGGTAGATAGAAGGTATTCTTTTCTGGATTCCATCTCTCAATCAACGCCTGCAACATAGCATGGTTACGTGTGATTCGTGAATAATAGCGGATTCCACTTAACCCCAAACGATTTATCAATGCCCATTCAGCTGGTGTTACATCCACTTGGATTCGTGACAACAACGCTGGCACAGTATCATTCATCCTTAACCCTGCTTCCACCTGCATACATCAAAACGACACATAATTATTCAATAAAACAAATCTCCATGGTTTTTTCTCAAATTCTAGAAACTCCTACAGTAACCGATATCGGTTATAGATAACCGATACCGGTTTGCTAACCGATACCGGTTATCTCTAAACGATACCGGTCACTATCAAAAATATACACCCTTCTTAAAAACATACACCTACGATAATTATTTTGCCCGTTTACTCCTATCTATACCTAAAAACATACGTGAACACCCTGCTTACCTACCCCATAGCACTCACCCCATCCCAAACCCTTGCCTATCACCTTTTCTTTCTCATCTTTACCCACTTACTCTCTCTCATCCTATTCATAAAACATGCAAGAATCAAATTACAACCAAACAGCTTTACCTCTGGGATGCAAGCACTTGAGGTGGAAACTGTCTTCCCTCTCGTCTCTGCCTGCTGGATGCTTCTCCTCATTCAGCCATGTTCACCACCCTCTTCAAATATAACTTGTCTTTCTGCCTTTTGAATCTCAGCCCACACTCACTTCACCTGTCTCTTTCCTCCTTATCACTCAATTCTTTCATGCAATTACTCGTATTACTGCCAAACAAAAAGCACGCATTCGCGTATTTAACTTGTTGCATGACTCTAAAAATAAGAACGCTAAAAATAAGAACTTAAGTTGCCAACCAAGCAGTTCTATTTTTAGGAAATATAATTTTGGAATAACCGATATCGGTTACATAACCGCTATCGGTCATATAGCTACCGACATCGGTTACATAACCGATATCGGTCATGTGCCCCGTTTTGCTTAAACCTAGGCCGTTTCTTCGTTTTTGCAAATTTTTGTGGCGCCCGCCTCTTTTTCCTGCATCACAACACCATTACCAATATTTGTCATCAAAATCACATCAATATATTATCGCTATTTCATCAACATCATCTATCTACAATAAAACAAACCATCGACAAAACACATACAACATTTCATATACACCATGTGGATCAAACTCATCATATATTAAATTTCACAAACCATCAACAAAACACATAAAACATTTCATATACACCATGTGGGTCAAAATCATCATATATATATATATATATATATATCAAAGGTTTCAAATATACAACTTGCCCTGCATAGGGGCCTCTATGATCTCAAGATAATACAAAGCCGCACGCAAAGCCGCAATAATCGGTCAAAATATCGACTCGGCTGCAGCCGGTCTCTCATATCAAAATATACTCGGCTCGCACCGTATCAACTATACAACCCGTACTCGGCTCGCAGCCGCAGTATATACAACAAGATGAATAAATGAATGAAAGAATCATATGTGGGCACGCAGCCTCTCTATACATAACCGGTTGCAGAACCGGTGTCTCTATCCAATATCCAAAAACACAAAACTATCTCCTCGCAAGGATACCTCGCTCTCTCCACCACCTCGGCCTGTCTCCCCGCTGGTCCCTCGTGCCGCCTCTCGCTCCTCCTCGTAACGGACCCACGGGCCGTGGCCGCACCCCCTGGGATCTCTCGGCCCGCGAGGTCTCGCTCAGTGCGCCGCATATGGTCGATAGTCAGCCCTGTACTATCAAGGACGCCCCGATAGTACGGCCTCCGCCTCGCTCCATATAATGGCCCGTGCCACCATAGCCGCTGGGCTGGTCCCCGACTCCTAATAATAATGGCCCCCTGTCCTACCTGACACCCTCGTGCCTATGGCCGTGCTGTGTGGTGGCGTACTCGTGCTCGTGGCTATGCCGTGCTCGTGGTGGTGCTGCACTGCGTGCTCTATACCGCACCTATGGTGTACTGCTGGCCGTGCTCGCACTGCACTGCACTATGCGCTCAAGCTAATCACCCCGTAATACCCCGATCTCGTGCATGTGCAGCAGCAGCAAGCCGCCTCGTAATAATACACCGCACTCGCCCCAAGAGTCGGTCCTCTCTATAATAAAGCCGCCAACTGGCTGTGCAGGGCCGTGCTTTCCTCGCCGCTTCTCTCTCCCCGCCCACCATACCAAAATGACCCCTGCAGCCGGGCCATCCACGGATCATCCGCGGCCTCTACTACCCAACTGGGTCCACGGCCGTGGTGCAGTAGTGGGGCCTCTACATCCTCCTCCCAGATCGAGGGAAGGGAGGTGGCTCATCCTGCCGTAGCCCCAACCGCCGCATCGTACCCTCTCCAGGGGTATCCGCCATGCTCTCCGGCCTCCGTCCGCTATCCGTAAAGTATACTGGATCAGCGATTCGTGATCGGGCTCTCCTGGGCCGATGACCTCTGTAAGGCCTCCATACAATATCCAATGCGGTCGCCCTCTAAAGCATATGACGGTAGTAAGCTACATCCCGCCCCGAAAGCACGCCTGTGGCTGGCCCACGACCCCAACCACCTCTAAAAGCCATACCGTATATCACCTCGTGGCCCCTGGTCCTGGGCAGCCCTATCGGGTCGAATACATATGATGTGCTCATATGCCCAAGCAGTTGTAATGTAAATGTGGAACAAATCCCGAATCACCTCATCCGGTGATAACCCCATAGTCTTCAGTATAGCCGCACTGTATACCGGTGCCCAAGCATAAGACGTATGCTCCTCCACCATCTCTCGCAAAGCACCCCATCAACGCCCATGGAAAGCGGCCTCCCTCTGAGTCCGGGAGGGCGAAGCATGTGATGCCTATCATCATCAACACGGCAAGCCGTGTCTCATGTCTGTGGGCGCGATACATATCGCCATAAGCAATACTCACGCTGTGGTAGGTCAATAACGTGGCTGCATCCCCAAATACATGAAGAATGTTGTCCATAGCCATCTCTGCATCTACCTGGAATACTGCCTCTCCTATGATCGGCAGCCTCGTGGATGCGATATACATCCTCCAGTGGTAATAGTCATCTCCCCAAATGGGGAGATGGAAAACATTGGTTGCCGGATCCCATCTCTCGATGAGGGCAACCATAAGACTGTGGTCCCTCTCCACAGCCCTATACCGCTGGACTCCACCGAGTCCCACCTCGCGCATAATGGCCCAGTGCCGCGACACATGTGGCCGCATCCGTCTCAATAACGGGGGCATCCGATCCCGCATAGTCAACTGCTGACGTGCCTGCATAAATAACCCACTTCATTAGACCTACCCTTTCAAACAACAACTACTTTAACCCTCTATACCCCCTTTTACCCACCCGACCACACCCCGACTCTATAACACACACCTACACCCACCTATTTTACCCTAACACGTTTACGATATCCCCTTTCCTTATCTCGCACCCTACCAATCACCCAGATCTACTCTCGCCATTTACCTATGCCCCTACCAATTTAACACCTCCCCATTCATGCCCAACACCTAATCTATCCTAACCGCACCAACCACACAACCACCCCATTTCCCCACCCACCAATCACCCTTCCTATCAACCTCTACCCCTTCCCTCTTCACCCCAAAACACAAAACCCAACAATAAACACAAAACCCAAACCACTAATAACAAAACACCCACAAACAACCCAAACAACAACCAAACACCCAAAACCACAACAAAACCAACCCAACAAAATAAATAATCCTAACTAAGGACCGGTACCGGTCACCCATGACCGCCACCGGTCCTCTCTCCACCGACGCCGGTCGACATACGACCGACACCGGTCAACCACAAACCCACCTTGCCCGAAAACTTCGTGACCGATGCCGGTCGCTTAGTGACCGACATCGGTCACTGAACAATCGCGGAGCCGAACCCGACGCGGCCCCCCAAACCCATTTTTGGCCTATTACTCCCCTTTTACCCATTGAAAAACCCTAAAAACCTACCCACCCTACCGTTTTAGCCTAACTAACCTACCTACCCTCTCCATTTTCCAAACAACTTCCATTTATTCATTCTTTTATTAAAAACATGGATTCCTACCCAAAACCCAAATCTAGCTTAAAAACATTAAATTCACATAATGAGAGGTTTCAAACCTACCGGTACGACTACACGTCGTCGTGGTGGGATAGGTGGTGGTGGTCCAGCTGGTCCAGCACCTCCTGCTCCTCCTGGCTGTGCCATGGCTCTAAATCTCCTCTGCTGGGTCCTCCACCAATCAAATGCTGCCTCCTACTCGCTCGGGCCTACCAACCACTCACTTCTCCACTCAAATAGTGCCACCTCAGCCGACAAATTCAACAATCTCACTAATACACCTCAGACAACTAAAATTGGTTTTCAAATTGACAATATGACAATGACAGGCCGTATTTTTCTTTTTATAGGTTTTTCGACCTATAACCGATATCGGTTATATAATGCCCTAAAGAACCGGTATCGGTCATATAACCGATACCGGTCATAGAGAATCGATATCGGTTTAATCCCACCTTTCCCCAATTTCTGCCCTTATTTACTAATCTCCCTTTCTCACCACATCGCCTATATCCTCCTTCGCTGAAAACCCTTTGTTGACTTCATTGGCCCACTTCACGGCCGCAACCAACCATTTGGCCCGACCCAAGGCCGCAACCAACCATTTGGCCCGACCCAAGGCCGCAACCAACAATCTGGCCTGACCCAAGGCCGCAACCAACCATTTGGCCCGACCCAAGGCCGCAACCAACCAACTGGCCCGACCCAAGGCCGCAACCAACCATTTGGCCCGACCCAAGGCCACAACCAACCAACTGGCCCAACCCAAGGCCGCAACCAACCAATTGAACCCAAACCAATTTGGCCTAACCCAGAAAGGCCGCAAACAACCAATCAAAGCCCGAACCATGGCCCTCACTAATCAATCGGCCCCACCCAAGGCCACACCACTCAAATACCTCACCCAAAACCAACAAATTACAATTTTATCCACCCATCATGTAGCTTTTTGTTCAATCGAGCTCACTTGTTCGTGTTTTAGCATGATTAGGTACTTGACTTGATCACCGACCAACTTTGCCTAGACCTAGACCGTGACGTTTATCTCAACCAAACCAACCATTTCGTACTACCAACATGCCTAAACGTTCCTCGTGCCTTACCCGTTATATCCCCGGAGCTACTTCCTATGCCTTGATACCGTGGATTATATCACCCTTGTTTGGATAAACTATCGACCTTTTGCCTATGAATTGCTTGGTTTGCTCTTCAACTCATGTACCCGGTCGCACTACTACATTTCAACGTGTGTCCGCTTCCTCGACCTACCCCACCATCTTACCATCATCTCAACACCATTTACCTTTATCAACCCTATCCCTGATTTCACGCTACCTCAATCTATGATAGATTTGAGGGGGATTACCTATACCCTTAACAGGGGTAACCACTTCTTATTATTGTCCGTGCAGCTTTACAAGACAAGCTACACGACAACAAGGGGCTAATGTAGACACCAAATTTGTGTCTTACGACCCCCTGTGCCCCGCATCTCATTTCGCAACCTAACCTCATCACCTAAACCTTACACAATTATTTATTAATTACCTTATAATTAATAAATCCACATCGCCATACCTGCCACCTCATTTCGCCACCTCATCATGACCTAGTCCTAACCCTAAACTAACCTAATTAAGACCTATAACTTGGTCTACATCCACACCCATGACTAATGACTCCTCACCCGCACCTAAAACCAACCTCATAATGACTTGACCAAGCCCACAACTAATCCCTCGGGAGAAAAGGAGGGAAAGTTGGCTATTTTACTAAAAATAGCCCACTTTGACCTGACCGATACCGGTTCCTACTCGACCACCGTCGGTTACGTAACCGCCATCGGTTCCCTGTAAATGACCTCTCCCAACCAAAAACAAAAGGGGGGATTTTCATTTGATCTAAAACGAGAAGTCATTGGAAGAATCCAAAATTTACTTGGCTAAGCAGAGACAAGTGAAGGAAAGAGAGGAGTTTACAGAGAAGGACATCAAGCCCAAGACTCGCAATCGAATAACTGTGAGCCCACCTGACACTCATCCAAGCATCAGAGAGGAGATAGCTCATCTGGATTGTCGATCATCCTACTGAACCCTATCTTCGCATCACAATCCCGAACCGCATTTTTCATCGTGAACTAGTAAGTAAGTCTTATACGTTCTTTTAATAATATTTCTTGGATTTCTGAATCACAATAATTACAAGTCTACCCCAAATCCACTACCCGGTAACACTCTCCATCTAACTTACATTCCTCTACCCCTACATTGCCCCAAGAACAGCCCCCATACTCTTCGAGTCTTCTCCATCACCTCATTACCATCCCCAGCCATTTTACTAGCCTTATAAACACCATAGCTATCATATAGCCATCTTATAGCCAACCTTCACCAAACCCCTTAAATCACTACCCCTACCGATATCGGTTATCATCAACCGGTACCGGTGACACTGACCGACGTCGGTCACCGTGATTCAAAACCAAGACCAACCCTTTCTCTATTGTTCTAACAAGGTAAATAAATTGTAATTGGACAATAGCTTATTTGTTAGAATTTGTGTTAATTCATATTAGCAGGGAACCGACTACCTTCAAAAGGAAGTCTCATATTTCCCGGCCCAAGGCAGCCTCACTTATTATCTAATTAGAATCGTGGTCTTATATTCTTACTGCAGTAGTCCTTCCTGACAAAAAGGAGTTCTTCGCAATCGATCTGATCTCTCTCTACGGTACGCGCAGACACCATCTCAACATTCAACAGTATTCCTCCTAGCCCTAACCCTTATCTCTGCTTCTCAAAGGAATGAAAGGATACAACTCTATTCCAGAATGGAAGCATTTTTGCAGTGAAACAAGCGGTTATTTTTGTAGCACATCTTATACAATAAACCATTTTTCTACAGATAAAACAACGAATGGATTAAAAGCACTTACCTTGTAGGCTTTGAAGTTGATGGAGATTAGTGGGTGGAGGAATTTCTAGAATATCCTTGAATTTAGCAGGATCGACTTCTATGCCACGCAAAGAAACGATGAAACCTATGAGTTTTCCAGAAAGTACCACAAAGATGCACTTCTTTGGTTAAAGATGCACACAATACTTGATGAGACGGTCAAAGATGACTTTAAGGATAGGTAGGTGCTTAGTTCAATGTTTAGATTTGGCTAGAATATCATCTACGTAATCTTCCAGTATGCGATGCATGATGTCATGGAAGATGTAAGTCATGACTCTGCTGATATGTAGCACAAAGCATTTTTGAGGCCAAAAGGCATGACTCGATAGCAAAAAGTCCCCCAAGGGGTGATGAAGGTAGTCTTGTGTTGATCCTCGGAGCTAGTAATATTTTATTATAGCCCGAGAAACCATCCATGAGTGATAGCATTTCATGGCTAGCGGTGAGATCAACTAGTTGGTCAATGCCTAGTAGTGGGAAATCATCTTTGGGATAGGTGAGGTTGAGGTCATGGAAATCCATGTAAATGCAGAGTCCCCTTGTCACTTTTGTGATAGGAATGATGTTAGAAATCCATTGGGGATAGTCAATGGGTAGAATGAAGGAAACTAAGAGAAGGTGCTAAAGCTCTTCTTTAACCAGAAGAGAAATGCAAGGATGCATTTTCCGTAGCTTTTTTGATGGGTTTGGCATCAGGAATGGTTACGATATTGTGAACCATAATTTTTGGGTCAATACCGAGCATATCAACATAGGACCAAGCAAACGCGTTGTTATGGTCCCAAAGGAAAGAGGTGAAGGCTTCCTCAATAGCATATAAGGATCGGTTGATCTTTAGAATGTGCGGGTCATCCTAAGTGTTAATGTTGATTTCAGTGGTCGATTCATTCAACATGGTTTGTGTCTCAGAGGTTAACGACTGATGAATATAAGAGTCTTCTGCACCAAGGTAGGTGAGGATGGACTCATCATCCTGACACTGAACGACATTAATTAAAGGCATATCCTCATCGATCATGTCAGGATACATGAATGGGAGAGAAGAGGGAGCCTCGCCATCACATTGATAGTTTAGCAGTCCTAGGGAAATGGTGTTTACGAAAGAAAAAAAATTAGGAGGAATAGATTCGGGATCTATGGATTGTATGGGTGAAGATGGTAATGTGCGTGAATGAGAGGGGGAAGATTTTTCATCCTGGATAAGATCAACATGAACCTTCTTGGAGGGTGGAGTGTCAAAACCAATGCCACTATAGTCATTGTGTTTACGATAGGTACAGTAAAATGACATTATAGTGGCCTTGTTCTTAAAAAAATGAATCCATATCCCTTCCATGCACACCTTTGGTGGAGGAAAGTGTTAGTGAAGTGGCAAGTTAGTGAGGGAGTGTAGGTCAAATGAAAATGGTTGGGCTTGGGATGGAGGTTAGGGTTTATAGGTGGATATCAAGTCCCCATATGTTAGGTTGGTATGAAGATGGGGAGGGCCATAAGGAAAACGTCACCAATGTGGATGTCATAACTAGGGTGTTAACATAGATTCCCATACTCTTTTGGGGTGAGGAAGGTATAGATATTGTATAGGCAAAGATTCCTCCATAAGAAGGCATTGAAAAACACCTTCTAAGGGATAAATAGTTAGTATGTGGGTAGCGGGTATAGATGGCTCACTGGATGTTGGGGAAACAAGTGCATCAGTGGTAGAGGCTACAACGGTAGTGGGGATAACAAGGTTAGATGTAGCAGAAGTAGTGGTAGTTTTGGTGGATGGGCTCATGGGTGAAGGTGAAGTGGTGACAATGGTAGATGCCTTGACCATGATACAAGCACATCATTGGGCTGATATAGCATGTTATAGGTCTTAAAAGGTGATGGGTCGGTAGGGATGGTGTAATTATGTCCCTCGTGTTCAAATTTAAGGCATCGATGTAAATTCGAAGGGACACAACCCATGACATGGATCCAAGGTCGGCCAAGTAGCAAGTTATATTAGAACTCTCCTTCTAGAACATAGAAAAGTTTCGGGACAGTGCGGGGGCCCACGCAGACATGGAGAACAATGGTACCCAAGGTAGAGGTCATGGCGTCATTAAAGGAACACAACATAACATGGTTACCATGCATGTAATTGGTGGCGTGTATCCACATTTGGTCGTATGCATGGGAGGAGATGATATTAATGCTAGCACCACCATCGATCATAACACATCGTATGTGTATATTATCGATAAAGATGGAGATGAAAAGAGTGGGGTCGGGGTCGTCGAACTAGAAGGGAGAAATCTCTTCATCTGAAAAGTTGAGGGTGACCACTTGGCGAGTAGGTGGAGGTGTAGAGGAAGGTGAAGACCTAGTGAGAGAGGCTACATGGTGAGGGGTAATGATGGAGGCGATGGGTGTGGGGTCATTTGGTAAGACTTCAATAGATTGAAGGACCTCCATGAGGGCTTGACGATGTGATTCCGAGGTTTGGATGAGGTCATATAAAGACATTTTGAGGGGGATTGGTGTAGTTGTTTTAGCATTGTGTGATGTGTGACCCCATCAAAATAGGATATGCAGGACCTCGAATGATGACTTTGGGTATGGGTGTAGATGGTATGTTGGGTATAGGGTTAGTTGATGGGCCAATTGCTTTTTTTCCTTTCCTTTGTCTTTCTAGGTGCGGGTGGAAATGTTGATCATGTTGATCCGAGGGAAGGGGGTAAATGGAGAAGGTGTAGGATGAGTGGTATAATGGCATGATGGGAAGAAACCTACGGGGGAGAAAATCCTTGTGAAGTGAGTTGGGCAAATGACATTTGGGTGGTGATTTGGCTAATTCTCTAATACGGACCATGTTAATCTCAAATCTTGGGGTGGATCAAAGAGTTGTGGGGGTGGAGATTTTGGTCACTAAGTAGGTAATGGGAGAAGATCTGGGAAATTGGTGAAGGTGAAATGGGGTCCTCATCAAGAAGATCGTCGTCATCAAAATTTTCTTCGGAGGACATAATTGGACAAGGGCAGTTTTTAAATCCTTATAGTTCTCTACATCATGTCCTAAAGACATGATGGTAGGCAAAATTTTGGTTTTGTCAAACCCTTTTGGTTTGGGTTTGAGTGGGTTGTAAGGTCTAAGAGGTGGTAATGTGATGACAGAAGTTTCAAGGAGATTGGTTAAGATTTTGGCATAGGACCCTGCTAGTGGATCACAATGGGAGGTGAATGTGGGTTTGGGTACAGTACAACTGATTATGGAGAAAGAGGCTTGATAGGAGAGGGAATGGGTTGGTTCACTAGTTTGGTGTGTGGAGCGGTCTTCAGTCTTGGTTGCATCTACTTGGGTACGGGCATGGTAGAAGAGATGGCAATGGAAGGTTTGGTTGGTTTAACTACCTTATTAGAGGGTAGCAGATTTTTAGCTTTAGGTTGTACATTTTGGGCAATGATGACATAGGTGTATGAGATGTGGAGGGAAAAGCCGATGGTGGAAGAGGATGGGTTACCCATGGGGGTAATTGAGGTGTTGTGGAGGTAGGTGGTGTAGGTTGGGCAGGAGGCGTGAGTGAAAGAGAAGAAAATGTCATGGGTAGTGAAGCAGTTATGGACGGTAGTGGTGGTATGGGTGGTAAGAAGGTTACAGGTGAGGGTGGAAGTTGTGTGGGTTGCTTGGGTATATTAGAGACCTGTGATGAGGAAATGGGCTGCTGGGTTCTTGGTTTACCAGTGGACGGGGGTTTCTTGGCCAGGGTTAAGGGGTGAGGTCCTAGGATGGATGGAAGGGGTGAAGGTGATAGTGGCATGGTAGGCGAGGTTGGTGTATGAGGCCTAGGAGATTGGATCTTCTTTTTAGGGGCCAGGGTAAGTTTAGAGTTAGTTTTGGAAGATGTGGCTAAATCTAATTTGATGGGTGGGTGAGTAAGATATCGTATAACCTCGAAGGTAGGGATAGGTTTAGGTAAGGGAGATGATATAAGTGAGGGTAGTATGTCTCGATAATGGGAAGAGGTGTGAGTTGGGCCAGGGGTGGTGATGTGGAAGGTGTTGCAATAGTCGTGATTGTGTTTGGTTTGGTTTCCGAAACACTTTTGGATAGATAGTGGAGGTGTCAGCAAGGGATAACTACATTTGTGTTGAAACAGGAAGTAGAAGGCATCCCAAAAGTAAGGCTCTATCGACATAGTCCAAGCGATCGCCAAGCATGAGAATGGTACTGACATAGGTGGGGCCAACGTGGATCGAGTGGAAATCCCCGTAAAATGTGTTTGAGATACAGGGAAATGGCTAGCCTCAGACTCTGTGGGTAAGAGAGCCGAAAGCAGACCAATGGGATCTTGAAGGTCCGATGGTGAAGGGTCATCAAAAGACACTGGTACTTCTATAGAATCCTCCATGGGTAGAGGAGAGGATGGGCTAGACAAAGTAGACTCTCCTTGTGTTGGTGTAGGCAGTGGACCTGCATCGTCTATGAGTAGGAGAGGTGCCACTGACAATTTCTCAAAAATTTGAGGGGTCAAAGGTGGCATGCTAATTATAGGCTCTTCCATGGGTGAAGAAGAAAATGAAGGGGGTGTCTATGTGGGTGGAGGAGTAGATGAAATTGGTTCTTATGCAGGTAGTGGATCTCGGGCTAAGATTTCATCTATGGAAGGAACATGAGGCAATTGGGAAGCAACTGGTATGTCATCGAAAATAGCATGGACCTTGTGAACATTGCTATCACTATTTGAAGTGTCACCAGTTTGGTTGGAAGATAGGCATGATTAGGGAATGGCTTCTTGAATATGTGTAGGTTTTGGTTAGTGGGTGCATTTGGGCTATCCAAGATGAGATCTCCATTGTCTAACATTTCTTGGACAATATACTTGAAGGTGATACAATTATTATCGCTATGACCTTTGACACGGTGATAGTTGCAAAAGTCATGTTCCTTATACCATGCAGGCATGGGTCGCTCAGGGTCAAAACCAATATGTGGTTTTATAGGTGGAAGTGTAATGGCACCAGCCTTAACAAGCTTTTCCAAAACAAAAGAATAAGATTCTCCTATCGAAGTGTACTTTCGTTGTTCTCGTTTGAACTGGAAATCTTGGACAGAGAGAGATTAGAAGGAGGTTTGGTTGGGTTTGATTGATGAGGGGGCTAGCCTTGAGAATTACGGCATTGGTAGATCCTTTGGGTTTTACGTAGTTGTTTTGGGGTTTCAAGATGAAGAAGCCTCATTTGATTTAAACGCGATGTTCTTGTTATGAAGTTGAATCTTCTTCTCTTCGATAGCACGAATTTCCAATTTCTGTGCCATGGTGAATGCCTCGTCAAAAGTACAAAAGGTTTGCACTTGTAGTGTTGGTGAGATGTGTCTAACACAAGCCCAAGTAAACAAATCTATGAGTTCAATTTGAGGTAGTTGAAATGTGAGCTGGTTAATTAGGTTGTGCTAGCGAGTGACAAAGTCAACGATAGACTCATCGTCATACTATCGTGTGGAATAAAGATCAGTCATGGTAACCTTCTTAACAATGTTGATAGAGAAGTGATCTAAGAAGGCTTGGGCTACTTGATTGAATGAGTAGATGGAATGTCTGGGTAACCCACTATACCAGTCTAATGTAGGTCCTATCAAGGACATTGGGAAGGTCCTCAGTAGTAAAGCGTCATTATGGGCAATTAGGTAACACCCATGTTTAAAGGACCGCAAATGTTGTTGTGGGTCCTCTTTGTTATTGAAGCGGTTGAATTTTAGCATTTCCCAATGTATGAGGTATGGTCGAATAGGAATGGACGGGTGAATAGGCTCATTACAAATTTCATCATAGGTGAGGGAATTGCATGAGCGAAACCGATGCTTCCAGTGTCTGCATCTTTTCCATCATCAACTTGATGAGGTCATTAGTAGGTTGTGATGGAGGGACACCTCATGTGGCATAAGGGGGAGATATTGAACCTGATAGGGAGGTTGAGAATAGGGCACCGACATAAAGGGCACATATCTAGAATGGGTGACAGATGAGATAGGGGGTGGTTGATAATATGTGTATGTAGGTGAGACAGTCGTGGTGACTCTAGTAGTAATTGGGGGTAGTGTTTGTGGGATGGAGAGGACAAGATTATGGAATAGAGTAGGGGTCACCGATGCCATGGGCGGTTGTGTTGCGATGCCTATTTATGAGACAATGGGTGCAAACTGGGCTATGGCTTGGGTAGTCGACAAGGGGACAACAGATACGACAGGCGCGAGCAATAATGCAAATGCAAAGAAGGTCATGACGGGTATGGGTCCTAGCCGCTGCAAAACTATCGGGGTGAATTAGGTGAGGGTTACCGCATTACTAGGGGCCGATGCAGAAGCAAGAATAAGGGTAGGAGAGATGGATACAGACATGTCGTATATCAACTGGCCTGAGGAATCTTGGGTGGAAGAGTGGGAAAGGTAGAACTGTAAGGCCGCAAGATTCTGATCAATGAGTCGTGCAAATTCTTCGTCACCTGCATGTAATGGTGATAGTAGGGAGTAGGATCCATGGGTGATAGGATGGAAGGTGGTGAGGGACTAGGTGGGAGTGGTTGACAACTCACGTGAAATATAAGAGCGTTGGCTTGACTGCGTGTCAACACCATGTGAATGGGTATATATCAGTGATTCAAGATCCCACCGATGACATAAAGCGTAAGAATGAAGAAAACAGGTGTCTATAGGTATATTTGGGTAATATATCAGTTGATGTTCAATACAGGGTAACTCGATGCCAGTTAAGGTTGACCGATGCCGGTTAAGGGGTAACCGAGGTCGGTTATTGTGAAACAAGAACAATTTTATCAAATGAAGAAAAGATTGTTGATGGTCAGATGAACAAGTTGAATGATGATTGTTTATCAAAGCAGAGAGAGTACAGAGACTCACATGAACTCGACAGTGAAGGAAAAAATAAGGTCTCTTTTAGGCAATTCAACCCAAAAGAATAGCAAACCGATGTCGGTTAAGATAAAACCGATGCCGGTCAGGGGTAACCGATGTCGGTTACTGTGAAAATTGGAAAGATGTAGAAAAATGGATTGTTATGAGTTTTAATGAGATAAACCACCAACCCAGAGGTTTGGAGATGATGCAATGAAGTCCTAACACACTCAAAAGAAGTCAGAATACTCCAACTGTGATTGTGGAGTGTGTAAGGCAAAGAAAAAAAAATGGAGAAGCGTATCCTCACACCTCAAAATGCATGTCAATCAAACACTAAAAACACACTCCTAACAAGTGATTTTTAATGTATTGAGCTTATGCTATTTATAAGACTGACTCATGAATTTTAGAATAGAGTTTTTGGTGAGGAAGGCTTCCTACGAAGAAAGATATCTAAAAGGAGAGGTTTCAGGTATGTTATGGCGGGGAGGGCCATCTTATGAGATAATGACTTGACGGAAGTAACGAGTTGGGAGTACCTGCCAATCGGATCGTGTGATCACTGACAGATGTTTCCGGGTAAGATGTTGTTTAAGAAAGATGTGTATATTTCAATTTTGTGTAAGTTTGGTAAGACACACAGAGAGAGAATGTGCTTTCTACAATTCTTTGTGTCAACCATCAGCTGGGCATGACTTCTAAGCATATAGGTTGCCCTCATTTTAATGTGAGCTAAATGCAGCAAATCAAAATGTAATGCAACCAATTTTAAGCCCAAATCAAAAGATTATGTTCGATGACACAAATGGTGAATAGGAGAGGGTATGCTCTTTCACTAAATGCAAAAAGCAAGAAGAATGGTTCTTTTTAAATGCACCAAAAGAAAATGTATCCTTTAGAGCAATTAGAAAGAAGAGAAGATTACCAAGGAAGAAGATTAATGTGTAAGCTTTTTGAAGGGAAACAAACACACAACTTTTTCCTAGGAATGAAGAAAATGCAATAGAACCCCTAATGGGTCCCACTGCGTGCCAAAATGTTTCACCGTTTTCTTTACGTTTTCGAATGGCAAAACAAATAGAGGTAAGGGATGAGAAGGAATACCTATTTATCCGGTCTGTTGATGGTTGTTGCGCACGTTCTGACTTCTCGATCTAGTGCTTGATTGTGAGAGCTTCCTTTTGGCTAGGAGGAACTACCTGTAATAGAAAACAAGACCACAAGAGAGGAGTTAAATGATATATGACAGTGGATTGCCTAGCATGTGCTAGATCCGGGAAGTGTGATACTCCCTAGATGGTTGTCAATCCAATGTTTAAAACAAATTAATGCGAGAAATAAACAAATTCCTACTGTAGTTGATATGATTTAGGTATCTCATTCAAGCACAATAAGAAAATCTAATATAATAGGCTAGGCTATAGTTGGATCTGAAAGGTAGGTAGGTGTCAAGTTATTGGAACTAGTCAAATTCAGGTTTTGGGTTGTTTAGGTCACTTGGTGGGAGGTGAGTTGGCTCTGTTATTGGAAAAGGTGGAAACACAAAGACCGATGTCGATGCCGTGTAACCGACGACGGTTTAAGGGACACAGCGATGGTCAGGTTTTGGGTTGTTTAGGTCACTTGATAAAAGGTTGCTTGGTTCTTTTGTTGGCAAATGTGTAAAACACAGAGACCGATGTTGGTTGGGTATAGCCGACGGTAGTCTAGGGAGACCGATGACAGTTATAGGTGACCAGGATCGGTATGGTCAGGGTGACAGGAACTTAATGAAATCTGGTTGTGGGGATTGAGTTGGGTTAAACAGAGATGGAAGGGTAGAGGGGGGGTAGGTAAAGGTCTCAGGTATGCTCAGAGGCGGATAACAAGCAAGAATATGTGATTTAGTGGTGTGGGTAGAAGAATGGATGAGTCTACAAGCAGGTAAGAGATCAAAAATGGACATGCAAGGTATGAACTGATAATAAAAGTAACAAAATCCTATTATATTGAAATAGACTATGCTGGTAGAAGGTATACTTTTGTTTGATGCGGTGTTTGATGGCGGAATGGTGATGGTAGTTGATCAGAAGAATGGTGTTTGGTGCCACAGTCGTGTTTCCTGGAATGCTCCCGGGAGTGCAAATGCTTTTGGATCTGTCTTGATGGTTGTCAGGTGTCCAGTGCGTGAAAAGACTCGTTCCCGTTTGCATGCAGCTCCTTTCTTGTCTCTTGCTCTCGAATGTGCCCACCAAAAAACAAGGTTGTTTAGGTGAATAAATGGTAAGCGACAACGGTTATAGGTCGATCAAGCGTCGGTTTAGGGGTGACCGACGTCGATTAAGGCGGGATTCCCTACGTTTACTAAAAAGGGAGATCTTTCTAATTTTGGGCCCGCTTAGTTTTGTCCTCGCATGATTAGAACGGAAACTTCCCTTCTAATGGGCGGGAATGTGATTAGATAGATTTTAGGGATTGATTTTAGGGTTAGACCAAATCTTAGCTCATTAAGGTAAGTAAGACTTAGTTATTGTTAGTTATGGAAACATGCCAAGAATAGGTCTAGGGTGAGGTGGCTAGATGAGGTGGTGGGGTAGAAATTAAGATAATTAGATAATAAATATTGTGAGGATATATATATATATATAATTAATTAAATTAATAATGATGTGGGGTGGGAGGGGCCATGGTTAGGTGAGTATGTTTGAGATGGTTATTTGATGAGGGACCAATGGGAGTGTGACCCAATTTTTTTGTCTACAAGTGGAACTTGGGAACAATTCCAACCCGGCCCTTATAAGTGCCCGCAACCCCGTCTCGCTCGTATCATATTTTCCATCCCCTCGCTTTTGTGTTTTGGGTTTTCAACCTCCACGGGGAACTAGTGGTTCCCGAGAACCATTCCCGCCCGCATCGTTCTTCCGCACCCCTCCCGATCCGTACAACACTCTTACGCCTCCTTTCTTTGCATTGCGGCTCAATGGCTTTGCATGGGGAACTCGACCTCGGTAGGAACTCGTTCCCGCCGACCACCTTGTCACTGCATTATACCGTTGATCTACAATACATTGGCTCCTTAGTATTTCGGGAAAATCGGCCATCCGGGGAACTTGAGCCCCGACAAGCTTGTCAGATCTTGTGTTCCTCCTGCACTCCACAAAACCCGCATTACAATGTATTTGACGCCTTTTTGTATTTTTTCTCAATTTTTTCTAAGTGTTGGGCCAAGTATGGCCACGAGGAGTTAAGGCAAAAAAATAAAAGAAGTGCCCCAAAACCAAACTTTTCCATTTTATCAGTTTTACTTTTCTCTCCAAATAAATTATATAAGTTATCAAAATTACCTTAGGAGGGAACTTTGGATAAGAGCTAAACAAAGAGAAGATCACTTTCGTTTACTAAGATCAATTGGAGAAATGAAAGGAAAAATAAATTTTAAAATTGAATCATTAATGTGTCAATATTAGTCAATACTTTATTGAAATGGTGGTAAGAAGGTCTATTATAAAAATGTGAAGCCGTCCTCAACTTTCCTTGTGATAGGGGTGCACGTCAAATCTCATAGGTACCTGATTGACATTGGAAAGAAGTTCCACTCATCTAAATGTCTTCCTAGGATTGACAAATGTATGGTCGAGATTAAAAGCACTAGGCATGAGAGCTCCAAGGGACAAAGACGCCTTGAAAGTTCATTGTTAGGCTACCGTCGGCTACTTTGCACTTTTCCTCCAATTGATGAAAATGTCGAGTACAGTGCTTACATAAACGATACGACCTCGGAAATGGTCGAAGACTTGTTACGTTTCAACACGCAGCCCCGTGGCACGTAAACACGGGCGAATGTTAGGGGATGAATACGAGCGCAACACATCCCCAAACAAACACCCTCCCAACATATCTTTTTGTGACCGTGGCCCATCCTTATTCAACACACGTCCTATCATTAAATTCTTACAACCCGTCTTCATGCTCGTGGAATCTCAAATAAAAAAAGAATCCTCGCTAAACATATATTTCATCATTATCTACAGTAGTGCCATTAAATAACATTGATTGTTGCCTCCATATCTCTTCAAATTAGTTTAGTCATAGCTCCCCTTCACCATAATTAGCGAGGGTGGTTAGTGATGGAAAAATCTATATAGGGCACACAAAGGCTAGATGCTTATTCACAATTCACAGTTTGTGTTTCAATTGTGTAGCTGCTGAATTTTAATTGGGTGTGACCCTTTTTCATGGGTTTGTGCTGTATTACAATATCCAACACTTAGATTTCACTCTCTGGCCAGGCCAAGCTATAGCTCTTGTTGCACAGAGAGGTCAGAGATATTTTGGTTTTGTTTTTGTCATCATGATGATGATGTTGTTGTTGGTTGTGGTTGTTGTGGGAGCATTTTTCCTTGTGATGAAGATGTGGCACAGTCATTGTAGTGGCTTAATGAAAGGGAAGAAGTTGCCTCCTGGGTCAATGGGGTGGCCTTACATTGGACAAACCTTGCAGCTGTATTCTCAGAATCCTAACGTCTTCTTCGCCGCCAAGCAAAAGAGGTTAGCTGTTTTTTTTGTATTTCTGTTTGCATGCACTCTTAATATCTCCCTGCATTCATGGCTTTTGTCAGAAGTTTTCTTCAGGCTCTAGGATTTTGCCGATTCAGTAAGAAATATAATTATAGAAAAATATATATATACGGCGTAGAAAGGCCATCTTTTACTCTCCGAGAAATCTGGAGTTGAGTTTAGTATGATTCTGGCATCATCTACCTCGTCATGGTTGCTGTAAGCAGCATGGGCAGTATTTGAAATTTATTGGACTTGTTTGAAATGATTGCAGGTATGGTGATGTGTTCAAAACGCATATATTGGGATGCCCTTGCATTATGATTGCCAGCGCGGAGGCGGCTAAATTCATTCTGGTTACTCAGGCTCATCTTTTCAAACCAACGTTCCCTGCAAGCAAGGAACGCATGATCGGCCCACAAGCTATCTTCTTTCATCAAGGGGATTACCATGCAAGGCTCAGGAAGTTGGTTCAGAGTTCCCTCTCCCCGAATCGATCAGAAACATTGTTCCCCACATCGAATCTGTTGCTCTCGAGGCCTTGCAAACATGGGAAGGAAGCATACTTAATACGTTTCACGAAATGAAAAGCGTAAGTGAAAGGATTTATTTGTTTTTCTTATCCAGAAAATCTATACACACCAAAGGGTATGTTATTCTTATTATGGTGATTTTGCAGTTTTCCTTCAATGTGGGAATCCTTTCCATTTTTGGTGGACATGAAGTTTTCGACAAAGAGGATCTGAAGAGATCGTATTACGTGGTCGAGAGTGGATACAACTCCATGGCTATCAATTTGCCCGGCACTCTTTTTAATAAAGCAATGAAGGTGGATAACAATTCAAATTGTGAATATATGTGATAGATAGGCTCTTCGTGAAAATACTAATTTTCTTGTGTTTAAACTTGATGGTATTTGATAATTATAGGCAAGAAAACATTTGGGTGAAATTATCAAAGCAAAGTGATAGCAAAAAGAAGGGCGAAGAAGGTTTCATGTAACGATCCGCTTGGCACGCTCATGGATTCAAGAGATGAAAATAGCTACGAGCCACTCACAGACAATCGATTGCCGATAACATCATCGGGGTAATTTTTGCAGCGCATGATACGACAATGAGCATCTTAACATGGATACTTAAATATCCGAGGGACTATCCTCTCCTGCTTGAAGCCGTGACGGTAAACAAACGTAACTTTCTAAACATCACATATGTTTGCAAGTTAACTTATTAATCAATACAAATATGTATGTTGGATTACAAAGTGAGCAAGAAGCCATCAAAGCGAGCCAAATGCGGCGGAGAGAAGAGCTTAACTTGGGTGACACAAGAAAAATGCGATCGACATCAAGAGTAGGCAAACCTAATTAAAGAACGCTTGAACTTTTCATTTTGTTGGCACAGATTTCAAAGTGTTGTGGTAAGTATATTCCATTGAGGCATGCATGTTGGATCTTTAGGTTATTCAGGAGACATTGAGAGTCGCCACAATCATATCCTTTACTTTCAGGGAAGCAGTTCAAGACGTAGAATATAAAGGCAAGTCACCTTATCTTAAATTTTCTTCATCATTGTTATGTCTTTTAACTTTATTCCGCTAAGTGCGGGTTTTCGATTCCAAAGGGATGGAAGGTGATGCCATTGTTCGAAATATCCACCACACTCCAAACTCTTCATAGACCCATACAAATTCGACCCTTCCCGATTTGAGGTGATTTTTCATCGTATTCCATATTTGGCACTATAAAAATTGGTTCATTAAATGTGCTAGAATTACAAATGTCGAGTTGACATTGATGATTACAATTTTTAGATTTTTTTCCTTATTATGGAATGTGAAAACATCAACTTTATTGTATGATAATGAAATGTGTTTTAAGATTATCTCAATATAATTGTGATTCAAGTTTTGTTTCAAGCCATAAAATTGTTCTCGTTTCCTTAAAAAAGCAATAGATATCGTACGAAGAATTTTTTTATTGATATCACCCAAAGAAATTTGATTCATGGTTGTTTCAATGACACTCACATGAAATCATGTGATTTAAGGTCCAAATCAATATAAAGGAAATAGAAAATTGTCACTAAAACATAGAGGAATATGATTATATGATTTGAGGTTTTTTCATGCCTAATAATTTGAAAGCTGATATGGTTGAAGTTATCCATATTAAGAGCCTATTTATGTAAGTATTATGTGGCACTTGTTTTCTCTTTTATACAATATTTATTCAACAATTTATTATTATAATAATTATATTAAGTATTGAATGGTGAGCAAAAAAACAAATTTATTCAGCTTTATTTTTTGTTTTTTTGCAGATACCTCCAAAGCCCAACACATTTCTAGCCTTTGGAAATGGAGCACATGCTTGTCTGGTAGTGAACTTGCCAAATTGGAGATGCTCATTATGATCCACCACCTCACTACAAAATACGGGTAAAATTATAGATAGTGAACTTACCAAATTAGTGAACGTTACTCATTATCACAAATAACGAATAATACCATACCACAAAGAGAGCTAATTAGCTTATAGCTTTTGAGAATATTTTTTGATACACTAGATTTATCCAAGATTTCAAACCTTCCAAAAGATTATGAAATACCAAAATCGATATGATAGCATTCTCTAAATAAATCTTTGGTAAAAAATAAGTCAATGTAAGGACTTGGTAAGTTTGTCATTTCATTATTGTTGAGAGAGGATGTGATAAGTGAGGATGTGTAAATGTGTACACGATGAAAGATGTTGACCTGGAGAGGCCTAATGAGATTTGGTGCACGTACTAGTGTTTTGGGTTGTTTTAGTTACATGTAACACGTGTAACACTACTAGCTCATCATTGTACTTTTACAAACTATCAATTTTGATCATTGTAGCATTATTAAAAGTTATGAAATAAGTTTATATTGTATTATTAAATTTTGGGGTATTTTTTGTGGTGTTCTTTTAGGTATATCTAGGTGATTACTATAAATAGTTAGATATACTATAAGATAAAAGGGTTTATGGTTTGCACACATGGATAAAAAATTAGGCTTTAAAATACACTTTTGAGTGGGGTTTGTATACATGGATAAAAAAGATATTGTTTACTCAAAGATAATATAAAAGTGTTTTTGACAATAGGGAATAAAAATTTGAACAAATTTTGGCTTATAAGAATACTTATCATGATGGATTCCAAATAATTTTGAACAATGATATAAACATGCACTTAACACACAAACACCACAAATATTTACTACTATAAAACTAACACATATATATATATTAGGAAAATTAACCACCCTACTATTTATTATATTTGATCCCTTGATCCATCGTAATCTTTAGTCATTTTAGTGCGCTCAATCTTTTATTGTACTGTTGTCAAATCTGATCCCCGGGGGTAAATATGCTATGCAGGTGGGATCGTGCGAGCACACAGACTGGGATTCAGTACGGACCCTTTCCCGTGCCGAAGGAAGGACTCCCCATAAAAGTGTGCCGAAAGAAAGAATGACCACCTTGATATCCAAATTTGTATATACCTATGTAGATAAAAGATTTGATTGCATGTAATCGGGATTATAATATATTTCTACAGTATATGATTTCTGCTTCATTCTGTAACCCAAAGAAACTTCGGAATTGGAAATAAGGTAAGGAAGCTTTGAGAAAACATGTCTACTGGTGTCATAATGTGTTTGTCAGAGTTGCAGCTTGGTTTTGATGGAAAAAATGACAGTAAACACGAGGGCACATAAGTAGAAGTGCTACTGTTTCATTCATAGGCTGTTTTAAATTTAAGTTCCCCAGAAAGGCTGTTCGTTTCCAAAATAAGCACGGAGTCCAAACTTAACTACTTAACCAAGGAGGACTGGTTGGAAAAGATTTTGTTAGCTTGAAGACCTAAGAGTGAAGACTAAGGAGAGAGGATTCTTTGGAAAAGATTTTGTTTTCAAATTCTTGGTTTAGGTGTTCCGTCACCCGTGGACTTGGGTTCTTTTCAGGAACAATTCTGTACTTGAACGGTCAATTCGTTTGCGTAACCTTTCCGACATTCAAAGACGGACGGTCACATTCAATGCTTTCGTCAGGTGTCCTTCCGTATAATTAAAAATTCCGTTCATATTTCAGTTTCCGTTATCTTGGTCTATTGTCTTTATCCATTTTGTTGGCAAGTATAAGACCCTCTCGAGTTTTTGGTACTATTGTCTTCGCCTTGGCTGATTAATTCGCATAGCTGCTCGTGTAATTTGTGAAATTCTAATGTTTACCACGTGTCCCCTTCTCAAGTAGGTAACTCGTTCAATGATTTGTGCTCAAGGTTGATGCCATGTGCCCCCTTCCTATTAGTTATGGGTTCTCGGATTGACGGGGGCTCGGGTGCATAGAGTTACAGGTCTTCCCTTAAGCACTTTGGATCTTATTCTTCCGGGAAAATAGCAACCCATGATTGGTGCGGGGTCCAATCACATGTTCTCGGGAGTCACGAGCCTCGACTCTCGTCGGAGTTCTCGAGATTTTAAGACTCTCAAGGTCTCCTTATGCCTCATCTAGTTTTCTCTTCTTGCTCAAACCCTCTGGGACCGTGGACTATCGTCATTGGTCCAATCCATTGATGACATTTCGTGCTCTCGGACCTTTTCATCCTCTTAGGCTCAGATTGCTTAACCCCAACGACCTATCATAGGCTTTCGAGTTCTCATGATTCCTGCAGTTATCATGTACTTCATACAGTTTTTGTTGACTTCCCCATGTCATGTGGCGCAACCCCACCCACCTTTAACTACTCGGTTGTAATATTCCCAGAAACCGACGGGCCGTGGTTGGTCCACATAGACCAATCACATACTCTCGTGCTCATGGGTCTTCTCTCCTAGGAGTTCTCAAGATTTCCGAACTCTTAGGGTCTCCTTATGCCTTAGTGATTTTCACTTCTTGCTCAAACCTTTATTCACGTGGATGCTCGTCATTGGTCCATGTGGCACCATTAACGACATTGCATGCTCCCTGTGGCTTTCCATCCTCTTGGACTCATAGTACTTAACCCTAACCCCTATCACAAGCTTTTGAGTTCTCACGATTCTCAAGGTTGTTGGGAACTTCTTATGCCTTATTTGTCTTTACGAGACTTCCCTGGGAAACATAGATTTAGAGGTTATGTCACATGGCAAAATCGCAACTACATTTACCTCACTCGCTTAATGCCTTAGCCAATTTGAACTTACCCAAAAATTTCAACCTTGGAGCCTTTGCTCCGCTTAAGTAAGGGAGTGATTTTGCATATAAACCCAACCAAACTCATTTTCCTAGAAATATGGGATTAATCCCAAGTGAAAAAGCAAAGGGCGATCGTCATGTGTCCTTTGTTAGCTTGATTAAACTTGATGGTACGTGATGAGCGTCGTTGATACTCGTACTTTAATCATTCAATAACTGTCAATACCAGGGAGGTATTCGAGGTTATTTGCAACAAAGCATAGTTGAAACTGTATTAAGCATGCATCTAAATCAATTGAAGAATTAAACAACTACTATATCAAAAAATAATTGTCCTATCTTATCAAAGATTGATGAAAGAAACAAATCACAAAGATTCCTAAATCTATAATTCAAAAGAACTAAAATATGTTGAAATGGAATAACAATTCTAAATATTGTAAATGTTATAATGCATGAAAGAGATCAAATTGCTAATTAATCAATAATTAAACAAATACATAATACTTCCCTTCACATTGGGGAGGAGTGGCCCTTGCTCCTTCCCTTTGATCCGGTTGCAATGTTTCAATTACAGAAGCAAAACTGAACTCAAAATCATGCCCTTTATTGATCAATAGTTTAATACAATCATTTTTCTTCCAAACAATGCTAACCTGCTTCTAATCCTAATACGTATGCCTTATATACCAAGCAAAGTCAAGTTCTTCTTCAAGAGAACTTGTTATTTTAATAATAATGTAAAAGTTACATGAAACAATTAACTAACAGATCTGTATGAGAACAACAATATAACTGGGAGTCATAAGGTCGTAAGTGAATAATTGCATGTAACTTATTCATCCAATTTGTCATTTTCAATGCAAGTGGAGTACTTGCCAACAACGTCCAAGTGATATTTTGGAGATAACTAGAGTTGAAACAAGTCAAGTACTTAAGTTATTCGTATATTAGAGGTTGCCACAAAATAAGGATTTGTAATTACCAGTTTACTCTTGTTAAAGGAGATAATCTGTTTGTTTAAAAGACAATTGTCACCCAAATAATCGAGTCTGAATAGAAGGCTGATGTTGATTAGGCACTCCACTAATTATGTAAGTCATGTGTTGACTAGATGTTGATGCTAATTAGGCACTCCTTGAATTATGCAACTCATATTCTGATTGGATAAGTTTCACGTTATGTTGTGTGATTCATGTGCTCCATGGTGCAAGTCCTGTGCTAGGCTTTATGTGAGTTTTGCTCTAGGCTTTATGTGATTCATGCATTAGGATTTATGTGAGTCCTACGATAGGATTATAAAAAGGTCTTCCATTCACACTTGTTAGCCAAAAATCAATCTATATCAACCCATCTAAAGAAGCATATGAAAGATGAAAATGAACAAGATTTATGCACAAAAGCTTCTCTTTAAGTAATACAAAAGTATTATTTATAGTAATACTAATAGTAGTTTAATAAAAAGTGATACTAAAAAAATTGGGGTTTTCTGAGGAATTCACAAGGCTCATCACTCCCCCAAACTTAAGGATTGCTGAGTCCTGCTATAGATTCAACCATTTCTATTTAAGGATTCCACAATCCTTGTACAATTATATTTGTTAGTAAAAATAGTCCATGTTTTTCTTGTTGGATTGTTGAGTCCACAAAATTCAATCATTGTGTCTCTTCATTTGGTATAGCTCGCGGTTGGTGACCTTAATCATTATTCCATCTTAGAACCGATGTTATTATGAGTGGCGGTCGAACCACATACCTACCCAATTCTCTTGCATGTCCAACATGATTATGCATATCTCCTTGGCTCTTTTCACTGACCATTGGAGATTGGTAGGAGACATTACCTCCTTTCCCTTGTAGATTTATGGGAACAATTCCCACCTCTATTGGCAAGCAAAGAATTCCATATTAAAACTTGGCAATACATGGGCCCTGAAATTTGTTACACATGTGGAAATGTTTTGTTTATATCGATCGACCAGGTGAAGACAATGTATTTGGTTGAGATATCTTCATAAGAATATCTCAGGAGCTGGGAGATCATGCCTCATTAGGAAGCATGTATTGGTTTCCTCTCTTGTATAATCTCCTCTTTGGTCCCTCTAAATTGTCTGGTGTCTCAGTGTGGAGATAAATGACCTTACTTGTACCTCCCCTACATATAGATTGATTGGGATCTCTACTTGCTCAAGTAATAGAAATTTGTGAACATAAAATTCACATAGTAGATTCTTCCCAATTGTATCGATACTAAATATGTGGCCATAAATTGCCTATCAGTTTCAAACTCTAAAGATTCATTGGAGCAAACCCTAAAGACTTGCCATTTGTAAAATTGTTCTTTCAAAAACAAGGCATAAAATTTTGAAGGTGATCTACAAGCAAGTTCTTTCTCATATAAATGGCAGATCACTGCCAAATTATCTTTTAGGACCTTCTTTTCTTCCTTCAATATTTTATTTTCATCTTCCACTTTCCTCATCTCATAACAATGATGCATCCATTTGACCATTCCTTTTAATACCACAATTTGAGGAAACACAAAATTTGTTTGAGACATTTGGTCTGTGGTGGTTTTGAGTTCTTTTTCCTCTTTTTGAGCTCTTAAAACTGAAATTATAGTAGTCGGGTTATCAATTATGTGTGGGATTTCCTTAATCATCCGATCTTTCCCTTCTAATGAATGTTGGATTTTTTGAATCATCTTATCGTTATCTTCCAATGAATGTTAGAGTGGTTGAGTCTACAATTATTTCTCTGTTTTCAATTGGGAGATATAATCCTCTTTCCTTCAAGTACAAGTTGTAATTTTGTAGTATATATTTTTTTGATGCGGTTCATATTCAATTTTGGAAAAGGTCAAAACACGGGAGTAAGGGATTCTTCATCATTGGGTGAGCTAGGCTCACCTTCAATCATAGGAATTTTCCCTTATCAACCAACAGGGGATCTTCGATAATGGTCATTATCTCTATAATCTGCTCCTCCAAAACAAGGTTTGGGGGTGAATATGCTGAGATGGCGAAGCCCAAGGTGTTTGGTTCAAGTGCCTTAATTGTGTTTGCTACTTCATGTTCTTCCGGTGAGGGGACATCCTTAATTTGTTGGTCAACAATAGTCTTGAAGGATTTGAGAGGACCCTAGTTTCTTCTTTGGTCTTGCTTCTATCAAGGGCTATGTTCACGGTGGTTTTTCATTTTTGATGAACTTTAGGCTCCAAGGCATATTTATTTTGGAACCTAAGCCATTTCTTCATCCCATTCTATTTCTTTATGAAATGGAGCTTGAAAATGAGATGAATTAACCCTTCAAACTTTAAATATTTAGACCCCAACATAATTTTTTTAGTGGAGGAGGAAACATAGGAATGTAAGAAATGAGGAAGGTTGACTTTGTTCTACTTTGTGGCCTCTCCATGGTGCAAGTGTATGAGAATTTTTGAAACATGGCCAAGAATAATTTCGTATTGGCCTTCACAGGTAAAATACTTAATAACTCACTTTATAACAACGACCCATGGTTTAGGCAACCTGGCTCGCTTTATGCTTTTTGCTTTGCCATTGTTATAAAAAAATAATTCTATTTTCTCCTTTCTTCCTACAGTAAAAATATGTTAATTATATATGACTAAAGAGCTATAGAATTCACTAGTTGTCATGTCTGTGGAATGCCAGAAATTTCACTAATAATAGAGGCATTGAATATAATTTTTGTACCTTTCTTTATACATAATCATGAAATCCAGTCATCCCACCCTTTTAAAGATATCTACGGACTTGGAGTATGCTAATAAGTCCATGGAGTTTTTTGGTTCATGACGGATCCTTATACCTTTTTTTGTGTAAAAACAAAATTGACGATGGTGCATAAATAGAAATGCTAAGGACACATGAATGAAGATGATAAATGCACATGAATTACTATAATTCATGGTTTTGCAGATCTAAAATGGCAGACGAAAAAGAATTGAATATGGATGTTACAAATATTTGGGAGGTATAAAGATAACTTGTTGTCACTACAATTTGAGAAATAAAAATGCTTGGAAACAAACTAAAGTATGGTTGGAAGTAATATACTAAGTCTAAGGAAAAACATGTAAAATCAATAATGCGAGATACAAAATTGGGTTTCTACTAATCTAATCATGCAATAAATCAAATCATCAAACAAAGGAGAGGGTTAGAAAACCACAAGTGGGCCCTACCTTAGGTGCTAATCCCTCCTAAGGCTTGTGACTACAACAAATGGAAAGAACTCAGACTTTTATTTCATTAGCATGAATATTACAATTGGAAAATAAAACAAATCCTATATCTACTTCTTGATCCCCTTTTCAACATTAATATTTCCTTTTTATATATTTCATTACAACAAAGGCGTGAAGAAACATAGTTCTACTAGGAGTTCTGGTTAGATTAAGTAAAATATATTAACCAAACAATCCAGAAGACTACATGCATGCAACAAAACTACTCAAGTAGGTGTTTACATATCAATCACATAACTTAAGTAACCAATCAGTTTGATCAACCAATTATTAAATTATGAATTAAATCAACTAGTTCTTTGTTAAGTTGCATGACACATAATCAGATGATGGCGTTGAGTCCTCTCCTAGTTCTCATAATTGCTTCTTCCATTGACACGTGCAAACTTAGGTTTCATTTCCACATTTTCCAGGCTCCTTAGGATCACGAATTTATTCATGTGTGTGACCTCTTTTGGCTGTGGATGCTTTGCTCTCAGACGAGTTCCTTTGGCTGCATGTCAATTGCCGCAAACGATGCCTTTGGATGTAGATGATTCCTCTTGGATGTGGATGGGTTGTTGTGTATGGATCCTTTGGTTGCATGTGAGTTGCTGCATAAAAAATTTGCTTACAACAAGAGGCATCACATGCATCATCAATCAAACATCTTATTGTAATCAAGAGAATAAATGTGTACTCACAATACCACAAAATAAAGCTAATTAGTGATAACTATATTAATAAGTATTCATGCCATAATGTTTAGGTTATAATGAAATGTCTTAACAAGTATAACAGGGGAATACAAGTGTAAGGATACAAATGGCTCAAAAAATACTAGAGGATGAGTTGTTTAGAAAGAGAATTAAACAACTCATCATGTAAATAAGAACAAATGGATCATACATGTTCAAGTAGTGTAATGTGTGAGATAATTATTATATTTTCCCTTGAATATAAGAAGGTGATGTGAACTAAATATGTATGTTGTTATGAAATGGTTGTTGGTTCCATTAGAAAACCTTCTTGTGAGTTGTTGGTTCTCTTAGAAAACCTTCTATGGTTGTTGGTTCCATTAAAAACCTTCTTGGGAGTTGGTTCTCTTAGAAAACCTACTTGTGGTTGATGGTTCCACTAGAAAACCTTCTACAAAGTGGTTGATGGTTCCACTAGAAAACCATATACATAGTGGTTGATGGTTCCACTAGAAAACCATATATAGAGTGGTTGTTGGTTCCACTAGAAAACCTTCTATTGTTGTGGTTGATGGTTAGCCAATCTGTAAAACCATATGTAAAACATGAGCAGGTACATGATAATGTTTTCCCCATGTTCGCACTAGGGGGATGTTAGGAATATCTTAGGATTAGTGCTCACAATATTATTTGTAAGAGTTAAATGTAATATTCATATATTACACTAGTGATTTGGGTAAGTGCACGAAATTGGGGGGCCAAAAAGTGGACAAAAACCCAAAAACAGACGAAATGCGTACGCGTTTTAATTTTTTTGGCTCGGTAATCACCAAACCTATAACCTGTACGCGTTTTGAAGAAGTCAAAACGTGTAGTATGGACCATGCATATGTGTTTTGGTGGTTTATACTTACAAAAATAAATGTTTAATATTATTTCTTATACTTTAAATTTATTTTAGTAAATATAAGAAATTAGGGTCACTCTGCACCTTATGGAAGTGGTCTCATAGCTCCAATAGTTATAATCTAGAAGATAATTTTTCAAAATCTAATCTAGTTAGTACTTACTCATTTTCAGGATTTCAGCAAACGACCTAAAACTTTCATGGCATATATATTATAGTCGGTCTTTGTTTTGGGAAAGCATATAATCATTTTTTAGGTTTTTTGACCTTCTAAAATGGATTTTGGCCCTACCACTACTTGAATTGGTACTAATTTTTAAATTTGGTCCATAATTCACTTTAGTGACCATGAATTAGCTCTATGATGTTTGTCTACTTCTTATTAAAAGAGATCCTCACTTTGTAGATAGAGGATTGTTCCCTGAATCGGATTCTGTCTTATGGCCAAAATGAGGTGATTGTAATGTGCCTCCTCCTTAAGGTGTGATAACACTACTAGGTGTTGAATGAGTTGTTACGAATAGTACTAAGTAAATTACACAAGTGAACTCGGATGATTGCTCATTCTTAGAAAAATGGTGCTCCATATAAAGATCATCCCCTCACCTTTCCTAGCTCTAAAAACACCCTTTCATGGAATCAAATTCATGATTCCCATACATGCTTTTGCTCATATGTCTCTTATGGAGACAAACGATGCCTTAATAATTCACAAATAATGGTCCTTTATAACTCGGTGACATGACTAGATAATTTTAGCTTGTTCGAAGGGTGTTCAATTAACTACAAAATGACCAAAAATGCCTTTTTAGGACTTCAAAGGAAGTAGTCTCTCATAAAAACTAAATGATTCGATCGATCACCTTAAACATTATTCCTTACACCTTTGAAACATGCTTTGAATGATATTTTTAGGACTTTCCTTTGGGTGAGGGTTTATGATTTAGAGTTTAGGGTTTAGGGCTAAGGATTTATGACTCAAGGTTTATAGTTTAGGGTTTAAGGTTTAGTGTTTAAGGCTCATAGTTCAAATTTTAGGGTTTAGTTTAGGCCCGGGGCTTAGGGTTCATGGTTTAGGGTTTATGGTTTAGGGTTTAGAGTTTAGGGTTTATGGTTAAGGGTTAAGGGTTGAGGGTTTAGGGTTTAGGGCTCAAGGTTGAGGTTTAGGGTTTAGGGGGTCAAGGTTAAGGGTTTAGGGTTTATGGCTCAAGGTTGAGGTTTAGGGTTTAGGGATCAGGGTTGAGGGTTTAGGGTTGAGAGTTGAGGGTTTAGGGTTCGAGTGTTTAGTTTTTAGTTTTTAGGGTTTAGGGTTTATGTTTGAGGGTTCAAGGTTTATGTTTTTGGCTTAGGGATTATGGCTTAAGGCCTAGAGTTCAGGGCTTAGGGTTTAGGGGTTAGGGTTTAGGGATCAAGGTTTAGGGTTTAGGGGTCAGGGTTTAGGTTTTAGGGTTTAGAGTTTAGGGTTTAGGATTTATGGCTTAGAGTTTAGGGTTTAGGGCTTAGGGTTTATGGTATAGGGTTTAGGGTTTAGGGCTCAGGGTTTAAGGTTTAGGGTTGAGGATTTAGGGTTTACGGTTTAGGAGTTAGGGTTTAAGGTTTAGGGTTGAGGATTTAGGGTTTACGGTTCATGGTTTAGGAGTTAGGATTTAAGGTTTAAAGGTCAGGTTTTAGTGTTTAATGCAAAGGGTTCAGGGTTTAGGGTTTAGGGATCAAGGTTGAGGGTTTAGGGTTGAGAGTTGAGGGCTCAGGGTTTAAGGTTTATGGTTGAGGATTTAGGGTTTATGGTTTAGGGTTTAGGATTTAGGGTTTACGGTTTAAAGGTTAGGGTTCAGGGTTTAGGGTTTAAGGCTTGAGGTTTAGGGTTTAGGTTTTAGGGTTAAGGGTTTAGGTCGTAAAGTTTAGGGTTTAGGGTTTAGTGTTTAGGGCTTAGGGTTTAGTGCTTGAGGTTTAGAGTTTAGGGTTTAGGGTTTAGGGTTTAGGGACCTTTAGGATTTAACATTTAGGCCTTAAGGTTTAGGGTTTACGGTTTAGGGCTTAGGGCTCATGGTTTAGGGTTTAGGGGTTAGGGTGCATGGTTTAAGGTTTATGACTCAGGGTTCGGGGTTTAGAGTTACGGGTTTAAGGTTTAGGGGTTAGTTACAAGTTTAAGGTTTAGGGGTTAGAGATTAGGGCTCTAGATTTAGGGTTTAGGGCTCAGGGTTTAAGGTTTAGGGTTTAGGGCTCAAGGATTAGGGTGTAGGGTTCAAGGCTTAAGGTTTAGGGTTCATGGTTCATGGTTTATGGCTTAAGGTTCGGGGTTTAGAGTTATTGGTTTAAGGTTTGGGGGTTAGAGCTCGGGGCTCTAGATTTAGTATTTAGGGTTTAGGGCTTAGGGCTCAAGGTTTAGGGTCTAGGGTCAAGGGTTTAGGGTTATGGGTTTAGGGTTTAGGTTTTAGGGTTTAGTATTTAGTGTTTAGGGTTTAGGATTTATTATTTTGGTTTTTAGGGTTTAGGGTTTAGGTCTCATGGTTGAGGGTTAAGGGTTTAGGTCACAGAGTTTAGGGTTCATCGAATTTGTAGGCAGAACATTCAAAGAGAGTCATCAAAATTTGATGTTTTTCATCTGTTGATATTTTAAAGGAGGGAAATGTCATATTCCTAATTGTCCAATCCTTCCAAAGACCCTAGTAGTCCTCAATCCTTGGATGTACAAGGAGACACTATTACTTGGCTTCCATTTATAATGATAGAGATATTTGTAAATTCGTGTTATGACCTCTAAATCTATATGAATTTCAAGTTGCTTGGAAATCACATCACACCCTTCACTAGGATTGATGACTACCCCTATCTTTTTGTTCAGGGGATTTTGAAAACATCCATGGGTTTATCATATAAGGAATTATCAATGAATGGAAGGTCACTAAGTCGTAGGCCAAGTAACTCCCATTTAGAACTAAACAAGAAAGATTTACTAGGCGATTGATAACCCCTTTTTGTTTTTAGCCATTCCCCTGTTTCTATGCTTATTTTGAACACTTTAGGAAGTTATGTCAAATTTACTATCCATTCTAGTAGAACACTTGAACTTTATCTTTCTCCGGAGGAGAGGATACTACAGGAAATTCAATTATGATCCTACACCTCTGCATTGATATATTCTCTATGTTTCTTTTGTTTCCTTTAGGATTAGTTTTTTTGTTGTGATGGTTATTTTTTCCAGCTTCCAATGGGTCATCCTGGCTTGCATAATATCATACATGGAAATATGAGAAATGTGAAATTTGTTTCAAAGTGTGAATAAATTTACATTCAAGAGTGCATGTATATGTGGGGAGAAACAAGTTTGGAAGAGATGTGTAATATATGCATTACAAGGCAAAAGGTAAATGTCATATCCATTTAGTTACTTGTCCCACCTCTCATAAAAAGATAGTTTTATAAGCGAGACTCAATGATGGTTGTAGGCACGAGACTAGGAAATATTGATGAAATATGGTTTGGGGTTTAGGGTTTAGGGTTTAGGGCTCATGGTTTAGAGTTTAAGGTTTAGGGTTTAAGGTTCAAGGTTTATGGTTATGGTTTAGGATTTAGGTTTTAGGTTTAGGGTTTAGGGTTTAGTGTTTATGGTTAGGGTTTATGGATCGAGGTTAAGGATTTAGGGTTTAAGGTTTAGGGTTTAGGGTTTCGGGTTAAGGATTTAGTGTTTAGGGATAAGGGTTTATGGTTTATGGTTTATGGTTTATGGTTTATGGTTTAGGGTTTAGGGTTTAGGGTTTAGGATTTAATGTTTAGGGATTAAGGTTTAGGGTTTATGGTTTAGGGCTCGGGGTTTAGGGTTTAGGGTTTAGGGCTTAGGGTATATGGTCTAGGGTTTAGGGTTTAGATTTTAGGGCTCAGGGATAAGGGTGTAGGGTTCAAGGCTTAGGGTTTAGGGTTTAGGATTCGGTGTTTAAGGTTTAGGGTTTAGGGGTCAGGGTTTAGGGTTTAGGATTTAGTTTTTATGGTTCAGGGTTTAGGGTTTAGCATTTAGGGCTCATGGTTCATGGTTTATGGTTTAGGGTTTAGGGCTTAGGGTTTAGGGCTCACAGGTAAGGGCTGAATGTTTAAGGTTTAGGGTTTAGGTTTTAGGGTCTAGGGATCATGGTTAAAGGTTTAGGGTTTAGGGCTCAAGGTTTATAGTTTAGTGTTTAGGTTTATGGCCTATGGTTTAGGGTTTCAATTATAGAAGTTAAATGCTAAAAGATTTAGGCTAAATGCTGAAATCCTGAAAAATTACCTATGTACTGACCAGATTATACTTTAAAAAACTATCTCCTAAACCATGACTCATGGAGCTGTGAGACTAATTCCATAAGATGCAGAGTGACCCTTATTATTATTTATATTTTATTATTTCTTATACTTAAACATTTATTTATGTAAATAGAAGCATGTCAAAAGCATACACAATGTTTATACTACACAAGATGCTGTATGCGTTATAACGCAGCGTACACATTATGTTTATACTACACAAAATGCGTACACGTTATACCCCATACAAATTTTGTGTTTTATTTTTTCCCAAGCCATCCCTCAAGGCTTAGGATCCGGTTTGGATCCCCAAGCCTGAGGCATGGACCTGCACAAACACAGCAAACAACATGTTTTTACAAGAAAATGTAAAAATTCCACTTCCTCTATGATAAATCAAAATAAAAAAATTGATCCATTTTAAAAAAATTATACTACGACATAAAGTAGAGTCTCTTCTTTCTAAAAATATATTTTTCATTTTTCCGACTAATATAAGGTTTCCATATTATTTATTTTCTAACTATGCCTTTTTATATATATTTTTGAAGTGTAAATATGTCTATCTTTCATTGTGTATCTTTTGTTTGGGTGATCTAAATTTTAAAAAATTATACTAGCCCAAACTAGGCCTAATTCTATACATATTCAAAAAAAAATCTAATTTTGATATTTTTTGAGGTAGTTATGGGGGGGTGAGGAGGCACGATCAAAGCTCCATTATTTTTCAAAACATAAAATTTACGTACTAAAAAAATCATAAATAAAAAAATATTCACTAAAAAAATCTATAAAAATGGAGCCCAAACTAGATTCTCCTAGCTATCTTTCTACCAAAGGGTTTTCAAAAATACTAAATGGTGCTCAAAAAATGGTGGGGGCACGAAAGTCACTCTATTATGTTTTTAACAAAAACAAGAGAATCTGTTGGTATTTTAGTTGTTTGACCCACTTAAACTTATCCATTTTCAATAAAATTTTGTAGCTTAGAAACTAGACTCAAAATTATACGATTCATATTTTTACAACATATTCCAATTTTGAGTGTAACTATTTCGAAAAACTCGTACAAGTTGAAGTTTTTTTCAGAAAAATGCGTCCACTTAAGACCCCCTTTTGGCCCCCCAACTTGGTGCACTTACCAGTTAGTAAGATATTAATATTTTGATATTAATATCATATTTGTGTGAGAAAAATAAAATATTGTAATATTATTAATATGAGTTATAAAAAAACTCATTATTAATAATATAGGTTGAATTATATTAGTTGTGAGTTTGTTGAATAAACAACTCACGTAGATAATTGTGTGTGGATATATTGTTGGTTTTAGGAGTGACCATAAGAGAGATTCTCAAGGAGAAATTAGTGGGATGATATTGGTAAGCCTCATCTCCTTGTTTATAGGAAATGGAAAGGTTATATATTGTAAGCTTACTCTATATTTATTTTACTCAAGGTGTATTGCATAAATCATAAGAGTGTTTTATATTATATTTTGTGCTCTACAACATTGTCCTACAATTTCATAATTGCTAAGAATCTCAACATGGGAAACATCATCATCAAAGGTGACTCAATGAATATTATCAACATTCTCACTAAATCCTTAAATCCTAGTTGGACCATCAAGGATTTCATTAATGAATCTCATAACTTATGCAATGGTCTTAACATCATTTTCAAGCATGTGTACAGGGAAGGGAACAAATCATGGATTTTCTTGCAAATATTGGAGTTTATAGCAATGATTACAAAGAGTGGCATGATATCAATGACACTCCTACTGAAGTTAGAAACATCATTTCAAATGAAATGAATTCACTCATTAGTACACCTCAGCTAATGGGGCAAACACGTGTGCAATCCCAAAGCTAGATCTCAATGGAATTTTGGGCATGCCCAAATTTATTCTTCTATGTTTTCGAAAATTGATCACAAAAAAATTCAGGGAGAAAGAAGCGGATTTCATTTATGCTTCGCATAGGCATAGAGAAATTTGTCGAAGGGTTCCTCGAAATTATACTATTCACAACTTTCAATTTAATTCTATGAATTCTCAGAGGGTTTTCAAAATGGGTGGTTCCCCTTCTTTGTGTGGAACCTAAATTTGATCCCCAATGGCAGGAACAAATTGAGCTTTGGGAGACCATTAATATGGAGGGCTTCACCAATTTCATCCAACGCATAAAAGGGCATGACTAGTATATATCCATTTAGTTCGTGGTGAATTGGAAAGACCGTAATGTATCCTTTGGAGATAAGAGCTTCCAAATCACTGAGGAATTCATCTCTTTTATTACCGGTCTTAGCATGGAAGGGAATAAATTTTTCAAGAACAAAATGGATAAGGAAGCTAGAAGAAAGGTTGTTTTTTGGATGACGGAGAAATGCTCGACATAAAAAAGGAGGGCATTTTGGTTTCTTCTATCCCATAGCCATATGATGAGGTGACATAGATGATGGTACACTATGTCACTTTAGAAGGGATATTCTCCACCATTCCGCAGTATCATCTGGTCCTGCTCAACCACTTTAGGTGTGAGGTGAAGGTAAGCCTCTCCTACTACATTCTGAAGTCAATGGAAAAATCCATTCTTGAAGTTCAGGGCCATAAGAGGACTATCCCTCTCCATCAGGGTGTCATATATCTCATTAGTCAGTACATGTCTAGTGTTGTTGGAAATGACCCATGCCCTGTTGTGGTTTCTCCCCTCCCTAAGAAAACTGTATCCATTCTAAAAATCCAATGTATAGAGACTCTGTCTCAGAGCCACCCCAAAAAGGGTTCTCCATAAAGCAACAATAAAGGAAAGGAAGTTGTGGGCTCTAGCACGAAGGGCGAAGAAATTGTGGTAGATGATAGCCCCCCTCTATTTTCCTCGATATTGATGTTGGCACCAGTTTGGAAAATAAATTTAACATGCAAGCTAATGTGGTTAAAACCCTTGAAGAAAATGTAGATTTCTTGCTTAAGTCTACTATTAAAGAGAAAGCCTTGGACCCCAATGCAGGCCTCAAAGATGAAATTTCTGCTTTGGAAACCAAGTTTAAGACTCTTGAGGAAAAATACAACAATTGCTTGGCTATGCACAATGCTATAATGGACCTTATATAGGTACACATCCGACAAATATGTGACTCAGTGGCATCCCGGATACGACTTGGAAGAATGGAAAGATTACAAGAAAGTTCAAGGCATCAAACTAGGATCCCACCATTGTCATTTCCCAAACTCTACCAGGATTTCAGGGTGGCTGTCAAAGTTTTTTAGCAAGTCTGTTGGCTAATGTTGTTGGTTCCTTGTTCTCAATACAACAATTTTGTGTTGTTGTATAGCTACTTTTTTGTTGTCGATTTGTTGTTTCTGGGCTCTTTGTAGGCAGTTGGCCCTGCCTTTTCTTTTTACTTATTTTCCTCTTTTGGTTGGGGTGTGGACCCCATGGATAAAAAACCACACAGTTTTACTTTGCTTATCTTGGTTGTTGAGCCTTTTTCGTAAACTTGGGTAAGGTCCCTCCAAAACCTTTTACCAATAAAAAAACATTGTCCTACAATTTGGTCTCTTATGGCTTCCTTCCATTATTTCATGTAATTGTTGCCAATTTAGGATCATAGAGCTCTCAATTTCATATCAGCTTTGGCAAAGAAAATGGATAAGAAGCTTAAATGGGACCTTATTTTCAACTTGTGCCACACTACATGGTTAGTGTTCTTGAAATTATCCTTTTGAGATTTAAATTCTATTTTTGTTAGAAACAAATATGTGTGACTATTTTGGTAATAAATATGGACTCAAAATTTGATTAAAAAATGACTATATTTCATTTTTGCTTATTTGTTGTTTGCATTATTACCTATTATCTTCATAATTCCCAGGATACATGTTGGAAAAATATAAGTGCACATTATTTTTATTTTTCTTCTTGACAAAATACATGGTACAAAACCATCATTTTTAGTGCAACAACATTTCATAGGTTCTCAAGTGCCTTCAAATAGGTATACCACTTATTTTCAATTGTTTTCATCATCTATTTATCATAGTTTTTCAATTCACTTTCATATTAATTTTTATTTACCTTAAAAGATTAGGGATATAGGTGAGGTAAATCCCTTACAAACAAAACCAACTAGTATATTTTCAAGTGTATTACTATGTAGATCTAGACATTCAAGGATTGCTTTGCATTTTCCAAGAAGAATATAATTCAATTTGAGTATATTATGTTGTATTTGATAGAAATTCTTGTGCTCATATTAGATTAGAATGGAGTTATGATGCCCACTAAGAACACAGTTTCTTGTGTAGATGCATTTTATGCGAGTGGATGCCAAATATCACATAAGATATATCATTTTCTTCATACTTGTTTTCGATATGATTTTTTATTTTCTTCACATTTTTTATTGTTTCTCCGAAATTTAGTTTTGTTATTCATTGTTCAACTAGTATTCTTGAGTTGAGTATAGTTGGATCATTAAGAAAAAAATCTCTGGTGAATTCATATTTATCCTTAAGATGGGATGATACAATTGGATTAAACTATAGAATAAAATTGTTCAAAATATTAAATATACCCCCTACTTAACCAACCACATGTCATGTATCTAACTACAAAAATTCTAGTAAATTCACTTCAACAATTTATGCAAAGATAACTAAAATGTTATATGCTTATAGGATATATCATTTTCTTCATACTTGTTTCGATATGATTTTTATTTTCTTGACATTTTTTAATGTTTTTCGTAAATCTAGTTTTGTTATTCAAAGTGTTCAACTAGTATTCTTGAGTATAGTTGGATCATTAAGAAAGAAATCTCTTAGTGAATTCATATTTATCCTTAAGATGGGATGATAAAATTGGATTAAACTATGGGATACAATTGTTCAAAATATAAAATATACCCCTACTTAACCAACCACATGTCATGTATCTAACTACAACACATTCCAAAGTAAATTCACTTCAACAATTTATGTAAAGATAATAAAAATGTTATATGCCTTTTCCCCTAGTTTCTATTATGGTTACAATCTTCTTGACATACTTCAAGCATTTCTTGGCATTCTAGTTTCATTAGTTTTTTTAATTAGTATTCTTAAGTTGGATACACTTAAATCCTTAAGTAAGAAAGGTCCTAGTGAATGCACATGTATCATTGACACTAAATGAATCACTTGAAATGGTACCGTGTGTGAAAATCCCATGTTCAAATTTGTTATAATTACATTTCCTTTTCAACTTTACTAACCTACTTATACTATTTTTGGAAATATAGTATTATCATTCACTACTCAATTGATATTCTTGAATTGCATAGAGTTGGATACTGAACCAAGGATGTTCCGAGTGGATGTATACGTATCCTTAAAATAGAATAATGATACTAACATGGAATTAGGTGTGATAAGCCCATACTCATGTGGAATAAAGACTTATAAACATATCCATGCATACCTTACCTTTTCATGACCATCGATTTGTGTTCTTGTAATTTCAAATCTTATAATAACATATAATACATTTAAAAATATGCATCAATGACAAAGAATACATCTAAAAGAGTTACATCTTTCTTTGTATGAACCTAGTTAAAACTCACTTCATAGTGAAAAGAATTGCGGAATGGAATAAAAAATATGTACCCCTTTAGATTTATTCCTATCATCATGAAATTCAATCAATGATATATCTTGAATAATTGATGTTTGTAATTACAATAAAATATGAAATAAACCTCTTCAAAATATAAAATAAACATTAAAATCATGATATATGCTTGTCCCCTAATTAATTGATGACATGTGCCACATCTAATTATAACAATTTCTAAGTTAGAAACTTGGCCTTGCATGTTTTATGCAACGACAATAGGGTTTGATATAATCCTTTTTGTTCCTATTTTTATTTCATGATTCCAATTTTCTTGACATATTTATAACATTCATTGGTATTCTAGTTTTGTCATTGAATGTTCAATTGGTATTCTTGAGTTTGATCTAGTTGCATGTTGACTTTTCACAGCCATCAATTTATTTCTCATAGTTTAATAAAGTGGGGTTGACATCAACAATGTACTTCTTTTTATGTTGTGCGGATTTGAAAAATTTGTTTAACTTTGTCGGTGCTCCATTAGCCAAAAAAATTAGTGGGAACATTTTTTTGGTGACATGCTTTGATGGTTTCCATGGAGTATAGATACACTATATTTGATGTTATGGAAGGTGTGGAGTCACTAGTGCTAGTGTTATGGGAATGCATTACTAAGATTTAACCAAGTATATATTTTAAAAAAAAGATATCAAGTCATAAGCGCTATTGTTTGTTTTATTACCTGTAACCCTAGACTAGGAAAAACTCCGAGTATCATCCTTGCAAAAATAATGGAAATCCAAATACATGAATTTTTTTATCACCATTCACATAATAGCATGTATATTCTTTTAAATTCATTTCATAAGGAAGATGTTGGAGACTAATACTAGAGTGTACTAGATCAAAGAGAATCATATTTAAACAAATATGCAAAAAAATCAAAACCATTTATAGAACTTCTTATCAACCCAAAAAATAGTATTTAATTTTATTTTTTTTTCTAAAAGCTTACATTTTTTTACTATTTCTATTTAGAAAAGACTTGTAGTTAGAGCTAGATAGTTGTCTATATAAAATGATGGAAATCCAAATAAAGGATTTTTTTCCCAAACTAGCACTCTTGAAACATGCGAAATCACACCTTTGTGAACATTCATGTCAATTACATAAACCATACAATTATTGTAATGTAGCTATCGTCATTTTAGAAATACCTTTTCTAGAATCTCATAGCTTTTATTAAAGAAAACCTTTCCCCCAAAACTAACAACCCTTACAAGTAATACATCAAACAATAACCCTTGTGGCATTGCAATTTATTTATTTTTATTTTTAATTCAATGATTGATAGCAATATCTTATAAAGGTGCATTAAACATGTTTTAGGATTGTTGATTTTGGAAAGAACCATGAACTATAAGTGTCTCAGGATAAGTATGTTGCCATGAGTTTGAAGCAAATACATGTTTGAATTTTTACAAAACGCAAAAATTTAATTTACATTTATTTAGCTATCTTGAAATATATAAATTTCAATTGAAAATATTTAACCATTTTATAAAGTTAGTGACACTTAGGTTTATACTACTTTATCCTATAGAAATTTTATTATTTATACCACCATATCTTGTATTTTTAAATTAATAATAGTATTTGGTTTTATCCAACTTATAATATCTATTTTTTAATTTTAACGATATTTATGTATTAAATTAAAAAACTTGTGAAATAGATAAATAAATCAATATATAAATGTTAAATTAATGGTACTTAGGTTTTATCACTTTATAATATATAGTTTATTATGAAATATAAGTACTTGTAAGGTTAGTGATACTAATTGACTTTATGTTTTGTATGGTTTATTTTTTTAATTATATTCTTTTGAAGATATTTAATTATCAAATAAGAATAATGGAATTAATTGTATTAAATTATTGGCAATTCTATTCACACATTTTTAGGGAGAAGAAAAGAAAGCTAAACAAACAAATATACTAATACTATTTTATTAATAGGAGGGCCAATTCCACTTACATGAAGACCAAACAAATAAACATAAGATTATCATGTTAGGAGGACCACTTCAACTATAATTGAACATAGTCCAACATGATTATGGGTTTTGATCTCATGATACCTAATAGTTATTACAATACCACATAATAATTATCATAGTATTGTTTACTAATTGTTTATTTTTACATTATCATGGTGTAAAGTAACCAATTGCATTATGATAAGTAAGACTCACAAGAATTAAATTCCCAATGTTGTTTACGTATTAGATTCTACCATAATTTTAATGTTTTTCAAATTTGTTATTATAAATAATTACCAAATTTAAATGCATTTTCAAATAAACACGCTGAAAGAAAAATTATATATTAAATTTAATATGAAATAAATTTGAAGTACTAATATAACATTGTTTAAATACTATACGAATGCCAAATTACAAGTGCCCCTTACCATATCACGAGAATAACATCAAATACAATTATATATATTCATAAAAATTATACTTACCAACCATTATAAGACAACGTAATATTACACATAATTATGCATGCAGATTTAAGAATCCTAGAAGCAAATTCCAAGAGGCATGATTTAAGAATCCTGCCTAAAAGCAAATTCCAAAGATGAAGTGACATGAAAGTACTTACTTGTAAGGCTCTTTGGGGGGTATGCCACCTTGAGGTTATTGTTATGAATCAAATCTAATCGAACGGTATGAGGACTTTTTAACCCCTACGAATACACCACATATTCTATTTCCGAGATGGGATGGGGAGGGAGAAAGGTATACCTACGTTAGTACCGCCCATCATTGACAACACCACTAGTTCAACTTAAGTGTAGAGCAAAGAATGGGTGTGTGGTACATGTAGATACCTCCATATCTACTTTAATGGGGACCAACAACCTTAGTTGCATCCAACGTGACCATAATAAAGCTGCCATGGATCTCGTTTCTTTTGTATATTTTACGAACTTCCTTTAGCTCGTTCACAGAAAGCATAAATGGATCCAAATCCAATATTCAAAACACAATCATTCTACATTACACGTGTTTTTCACTTTCGCTTTTAACACCTCATTCAAAATGGCAAGAGTGAGTAGTCGATTGGTAAAACAAAAGGAGATATGACTTCTTGTTGCGAGTTTGTTGGTACGGTGTGATATTGTTTTATGAAAGGATGTTTTAAGAGATCTATGAAGCATCTTAAGAGCTTACATGAAGACAAATGAAATTGGTTTTAGTCATGAAATACCTAGTGGAAGCGAAGTGTTCCCTATTTCATATTTAAATGGATGGTTATTGCAAATATTAGTTGTGAAATTGTTATTTTGCCTTAATTTGTGGTTTCACAATTGTTGACATGTGTTAAGTGTTGATATCCCCCGTGTCTAACATAGATATGCAATCATGGCTTAAAATGTGTTTTTCTTTCATTTGGAGCATTTAAAAGAAGAAGGAATGGTTTCGAGCAAACACTCCATGAATAAAAACAACAACAAAACGAATTAGTTAGAAAAGTCCGAGGGAGTTTATGCTTACAACTTGGGAGAAGAACAAATTCAAAGAGAGCGGAGAGATGTAGAATGTTGAGTCAAGTCAAGAATAGGGCCAACATTGTAGTACTCTTCTTCATGTTTGTATTGTGGATTGTAATGTAAGAACATATTAGTGATTTGTGTCTGTATAATCCTATAAGTTTGTCATCAAGATTGAATAAAGTTGTGATTATGGTCTCTTATCCTATGTACATTTGGATGTGGATGACCAAAGTTGCGTGAATCGGTCCATGGGTAAGGGACATGTTTGTTCATTTGACAACATCAAATGGTACAAAGAAGCTGGTTTTGAATCCCATTTCCGAGAGTGTACATTTCCTACACAAGATTGTACTCATAGATATACATAATAGTGTGCCATTCGTTTTGGCATTATAGGGCCACATACTGACTCCATTATCCTTCCCAAGAAACTTGAATTTAGTCGTCCAAAGTTAATAAAAACATATATTTTTAGCCTATATATACAAACACACTACATCTACATTTTTCCAAAAAAATGAAGTGTTATAATTATTTTTAAGGATTTATTTATTAAAATATTTGAGGGCCTTGTGGGAAACAAAAAAAGGGGGCCAAGATATCTCCAAGGAGATAAATTCCTAACATAGTTACGAGACTACATGAAGTAGTTAGTGTATGGCAATCCAAGAATGTGTCTCGATGGCTTGCACTCCTAAATCTTTCATTCTACAAGGGTATGAGGCAACGAAGAGGAGACAAACATGGATCGAAACACAGTTGATTGATTTAAAGGGGATACAACAAATACTAAGGTTGCATATCTGAGGGAAGTGATCCCTACACTAGGTCAACCTAGGGTTTCCAAGGCCCACAATCAAGATAGAGGAGAGTATCCTTCTAGGATATCGGTCAATGAGGGAGAGATGTAGATCGATAGAAAGATAATACAAAGCATGCACAATCTACACTAATGTAATATAAGCGAAAAGTAATTTAAATACAAGCACATGAAACCTAAGGAGTTGATCATATAAGAGCTATATGCTAACTAACACCAATGTGTATACAATACTAAGCTAACATAGAGCAATGGGAAAGGAAGTGAACTAATATATGCAAAATGATAAAGAGAGTTAGAGCACTTGTAGGGTGGTCGTTGATGCATCTATCTCTCCAAAGAAATAGTACGCCGAGAGAGAATCACTATGGGTGGAGAAGGGGAACACCATTCTTATCCTAGAATCACTATAGATGACCCAATAGTGCAAGCAATCCAACAACCAAGAAGAGTGTCCAATCCAAATAAAGTGCAAGATAGACCAAGAGTAGAGCGAGAAGATGCAAATTTCGTGAAAAGAGTAGAGTAGATGGTTGGTTCCTATCAATCCTTCATTTCTTATGAGTGTCTGGGTGTGGTGTGCATATATACTGACGCCATCACTGCGCAGCGATGGTGTCGGCCAAGGAAAATACTAACACCAAAACAATTGCCCACGGAAATGGCGTCGCCCAAGGATATCCTAATGTCAAATGGAGTGCAATGTTTCATGGATCAAGTAAAAATAAGTGACAAAGGTGTCAATGATGAAGTCAGATGCAAGCAAGTGTCGGGAGTGCTAGTGTGTGCAACATAAAAGGACATACGAAGGAAAATATAACTAAAGGTAGGACCACATAACGATACTCTCTCTTTGTAATGTTTCTAACCCATAGTGACCATGTGAATAGTCATACCCCATCCCAGAGTAGACCTCTTAAGACACCACCCACTCAAGAAATAGATGCATCAACGACCCTTATCTACACAAAAGAAATTGTTAGTAACATGTATAAAAATTAGGTGTATACAGATGTCCCAACTATTGATCACCGCATGTCGCAATAACAAAACATGTGGTGGTCAACGTAATGAAACGATCTATAACATCAAAAGTGAAAGGAGATGCTAAAAGTATGAAAGGACTAGATAAAATGAAATATACCCACCAATGTGTACTTGATAGTGTTGTTTGTCTTGCCATGTGTGGAAGATACAAACCATCTTTGTAAGAACCTTGAAGAAGAAAAACTAAAAGGAAACACTAGATCATCAGTAAAATAAGACATAAATAACCTAACTAGGGGCCTATGAGATGAGTGTCAAGATGTTGTAATGCCATAGTGTCATATATAGGTAAAAATTGAAAGTCGTTGGACTTATACATGTAATAGGTCAAAATGAAGGACTTGAGGGTATGATTACAATACAACAAATGATGTATCTATCATAGTTTAGGAGAAAAACAATAGTCGTTGGAAGTTTTAGGGTTATCACAACTGAATTTGAATAGAAATGTCACATTTATATAGTCATTTTGTGCATGTAGCTAGATCGTGGGATCCACTTGTGGAGGAGTGTTGAGGTGGCATGGCTTAGTGGGTTGATTTTTGGCTTGAATTAGGAAAAGGTGACCCAATTACAAGGTTGGGGCATTAGGGGAATCATGGAGATGCCCATGATACCAGTACCTTTAGTTATGGACCTGATCTAGATGTTTTTGTGCTACACCCTTAATCTACTTGCTCTGTAATGGGATATGATTAGTTGACATGTAGATAGCATAATCTCTCCTTAGTCTTGTCGCAGATTCTATGTTTTCATATTATAGTAGGTTCGACATATGGACTAAACATTTCCTAAGTATGATATATATAGAAGGTAGGGGTAATACTTGAGGAACACATTGAACATTATAATATTTGTAAGGTCTTGGAGGTTGCCCTCGAAGTGGTGAGTGATATAAGATATTCTATTTGGTTCTATTTGTTTGTTCATTGATCATTTCAGTATTATCTATGATATGTTATTTACAATATTTAAGAAGGTTCATCACAAGTGGTATCACAACTTTGATTTGGCAAGATTCTCTACGGTGATTTTTATAGTTTACCAACATTTGGTGACAGGGAAAAATTAGTTATGATTTCAAAATTTTTGAATTTTTCTATCACCATAGTATTGATAGGGATTTTTTTACAAAAAAGCAAAGTGTTAAAAAAGTATTAAAAAAGAGTCTGGAAAATATTCGGGCCTTTCACAATATAAAGAGATCATTCATTTTGTCTTGATGTTAGGATCCCAATGGTACCATCCTCCCATAAGCTGCTTTTTTCCATTTTCACTCTTTTTCCTATCACCACCATGAGTCTTATTTTCAAAAGACCTTCATAACCATACATTTGACCAGAGACCCTATTTTTACCACCCTAAACCCTAAACTCGAAACCTAGAACCCTAAACCCCGATCGTTAAACTCTAAACCCTAATCCCTAATGCATATACCCTAATCAATGGTAGGATGATCAACTTGTGGTAGTGGTAAAGGATCTAACACGCTAGGAAAGACACCATGTAAGGAAGATGTAGAGTCGAGTCTAATTTGTTTGCTACCGTAGCTGAAATCTAGGCAAATGTTTAAGATATGGTGAAGAAAGATGATTTGCAACAAGATACAACATAGTTTCATGATAGCATGACACAAATACATGCCCAAATTGTCTCTCTCATTGTATCGGTTGCCATTATAAGAATTATTGGATTTTCCTCATCTATATACACCACCGTCATCAAGTCCTAATGGAGGATTACGTAACATGCTACCAAAGGTGGAGATGCAAAATTTGATGGGAAGGATCCAATCACTTGGATCAACCAAATGGAGAATTTTTTTGATCTACACCAAACCCCTGGTGCATAGAAGGTGATTATAGCATCCTTTTACTTGGAACCATACCAATTCATTTGGTATTCTTTGGTTGAGTGTAAAGAAACAAAAAAGACCGAATCTCTCCTCACAAGCATTTGCGGATGAACTTTAGTTACACTATAGAAATAGTGTCAATGAGAACTATTTCAGTCATCTCATTAGATCATGTCGGACATGTTTTGTCAAGGATTACATCAAGAAATTTCAGAATTTATCCTTGAGAATGGAGGATATCACTGATGAGAACCTCAATGACCTATTTTTGGAGGTCTCAAGGATAATATCCAACATGATGTTTGTATTTTTAACCCAAATTTGATCTCTGACTATATTGTCCTTGCTCAAATAATGGAAGAAAGGGATGTGTCCAAATGTCGGGTATTCACCTCGGGTTGGGAACAACATATTTTAGGACCATCATTCTCCCAACCCATTCAACTGAATCATCAATAGATCAAAGAGAAAATTCCAAAGGGTTATGCTTCAACTATGATAGCAAATATAATCGAGGTCACAAATGTGCTAAGAAGAAGTTGTTCTACATCGAAGGAGTAGAGGAGGATGAAGAGGAGGAGAACAAAACAAAGGATGAAGAGGAAGATCTTGAGAGTATCTTGAAAGAATCTCCACCAACCATTTCATGTCATGCTTTATTTGGAATTAACACTCCTCAAACCCTCAAGGTGGTGGGTTTCCTCAAGAAACAAAGAGTCACTGTATTGATTGATTTAGGTAGTACACATAACTTCATCAACCATAAATTGGCAACAAGATTGAATTGATTTATTTATCCAGCCCATGAATTTCAAGTCATGATTGTTGATGGGGGCATAGTTGGTTTTTGGGAAAATGTCATAGTATCAAGCTATCCATGGGTGAGTACAAATTGGACTCTCCTATGTTTTCCATTCCTATGGGTGGTGTTGATATTGTTTTGGGAGTACAATGGCTCACAACCTTAGGGACAATTGAGATGAAATTTCAGGAATTGTTCATGTGCTTCCAATGAGGGTAAGAAGTTTGAACTTAAGGGATTATAGGTTAAGGCCCCTCATCTGGTCACCTCCTATTAGATGAAAAAGCTATTACGAATTGGTGTTGATGGGTTTTTCACATAATTTTTCTCATCGAAGCAAGATAGGTGAAGACCGATAACCATCCGGATTCATAGCTCATTACGGATAACCACTTGAAGGTTTTTGGTGAGATGCCAAAAGGTATTCCTCCAAAATGATCACATGATCATGCCATTCATTTACTTCTAGGAATTCAACCACCCAACATCCACCCATATAGGTACCCCTATGTCTAAAAGAGTGAGATTGAGAAGATGGTGCAAGAGATGCTAGAAGTAGGTATTATACGCCCTAGTCAGAGTGCATATTCTTCTCCTCTGGTACTAGTGCATAAAAAGGATGAAAAATGGAGGATGTGTTTGGATTATAGAGAGATAAACAAGTACACCATCATAGATAATTTTCCTATGATTTCTTAGATGAGTTACATGGTGTTGTTCGAAATTTTTTGGGCCTTTCGCAATATAGCAGTCATTGGTTTCATCTTGATGTCAGGATTGCAATGGTACCATCCTCCCATAACCTTTTCTCTCCATTTTTTCTCTTTTGTTGTCACCACCACAATCTTATTTTTAAAAGACCTTCATGACTATACTGATCCACCGAGACCCTATTTTTACAACACTAAACCCTAAACCCTAAACCCTAAACCCTGAGCCCTAAACCCTAATTCATATACCCTAATCAATGGTAGGACGATCAACTCATTGTAGCGGTAAAGTATTCACCATGCCATACAACACACTAGGTAAGGAAGATGTAGAGTCTAAGTTTGATTTGTATGATATAATAGCTGAAATCTAGGTGGATGTTCAAGATATGGTGAAAAATATGATTTGTGCAGGACACAACAAAGTTTCATGATTACATAGAACATATACATACTGTATTTCCTCTCTTGTTGCATCAGTTTCTAGTATAGGAAATACTAGATCATCTAGGAACCCTCTTACGTATACACAAATGCCATGGTCATAATGGAGGAGTATGTAACATGCTACCAAAGGTGGAGATGCACAAACTTGATGGGAATGATCCAGTCACTTGGATCATCCAAATGGAGATCTTTTTATGTAGAACTCGGAGGATGTAACCGAGTATTGAGATCTCAACATGTACGCCATCAAAGATAAGTTTCCTATTCCTCTCATTGATGATTGTTAGATGTGTTACTTGGTGCTGTCTGGAAATTTTTTTGGCCTTTTGCAATATAGAATTCATTGGTTTCATCATGACGCCAACATCAAAATGGTACCATCCTCCCATAACCTTTTTTTCTCCATTTTTCTTTATTTTTTCTATCACCAAAGCACTAGTCTTGTTTTCAATATACCTTCATAACTATACAGTCCACCGAGACCCTATTTTTACCACCCTAAACCCTAAACCTAAACCCTAAACCCCAAAACCCTAAACCCTAAACCCCAAAACCTAAACCCTAATCCATATACCCTAATGAATGGTAGGAAGATCAAATTGTTGTAGCGGTAAAGGATCTAACATGATATGAAATACATTGGGTAAGGAAGATGTAGATTCTCGAGTCCGATTTTTCTTTATGGTAGTTTGAAATCTAGGCGGATGCTCAAGATATGGTGAAAAGATGATTTGAGCTAGGCTACATCAAATTTTCATGATAACATGACATAGATACATACCAAAAATTTCTCTTTCACTCCTTGCACCAGTTTCTAGTATAGGAAATATTAGATCGTCTAACAAACTCCTCTATGTATACCACCGCCATCAAGTCATAATGGAGGACTACGTAACATGCTACTAAAGGTGGATATGCAAAAATTCTATAGGAAGGATCTAGTCACTTAGATCAACCAAATGGAGAATTATTTTGATCTGCACCAAACACCTAGTGCATAGAAGGTGATTATAGCATCCTTATACCTGGAACCAGAAAAAATCATTTGGTATCGCTGGTTGAGAACACATAAACAAAAAAAAACACTGAATCTCTCATGGTTAACATTCGTAGATGAAATTTAATTACACTATAACAATAGTGTCATTGAGAACTACTTCAGTTAACTCGCTAGATTACGAAAAATAGGTTTGGTCAAGGATTACATTCAATAATTTTAGAATTTATCCTTGAGAGTGGAGGATATCACTAATGAGAACCTCAATGACCTATTTTTGGGAGGTCTCAAGGATAACATCCAACATGATGTTCGTATTTTTAACTCGAATTTGATCTCGAATCTATTGTCCTTGCTCAGAGAATGGGAGAAAGGGATCTATCTAAACACTGTATTCACCTTGGTCAAGAATGCCATATACCAAGACCATCATTATCCCAACCCATTCAAACGACTCCTTAATAGATCGAAGAGAAAAATTCCAAAGGGTTATGCTTCAACCATGATAGAAAATTTAGTTGAGGTCATAAATGTGCTGAGAAGAAGTTGATCTACATCAAAGGGGTAGAGGAGGTGAAGGAATATCCGAGAGCGTCTCATAAGACTCTCCATCAACCATTTCAAGTAAGGATTTATCTAGAATTAACACTCCTCAAACCCTCAAGGTGGTGGGTTTAATCAAGAAACAAAGATTCACCATATTGATTAATTTAGGTTGTTGAACCACGGTGCATTGGTGTTTTCATTGATGTTAGGTGGAATTGATGAAACAGGCGTGAGTGGTAAAGTGAGGTTTAGTGCACGTACATAAAGGTTGATTGGTAGTTTCTTATCAGGTTCTTTGAACATTCAAGATGGTTTCAAGGTGGTCTCAGAGTGTTACAAGTTTTGATAGTGAGGTTGATGCCCACTTGAAGGTATGGAGAAGGTTGGTATGCTTGATTTAGATGATCTACAGGGTCATAATTTTTGGTTCCAACATGTGCAAGAGATTTTGGAGTGAGTAACAATTCAAATGTTGGAAGTCACTATTGTAAATGGCTCATTTAGGCCTAGTTCTAGAGCCTAATGAGGTGTAAGAGCTCAATGCAGGTCATGATAAGACTAGGTAAGTATGGGAGGATCCTAAGAACATTTCTAGAGCATGTAAATGGTTTAGTTTAGCTTATGGAGGAAAGATTCAAGTTTTCACCAAAACTACCTTTGAAAACTAGGAGTGAATGATGAGGTAAATGAGATTGGTTTGAGTTATATATGAAACTTTATGGTAAAACAACATATGGAGTGTGTATAGGGGTGTCTTGTAGTGCTTCATGTCAAGTTTCATCAAGTTTTGAAGAGGTTTGTGGAAGTTATGCAAGTTTTTCTAAAACTAGCTTCTTAAGGAATGCAAATTGAGCACCCTATCTTCTTAGCATCCAAAACAAAAATTCAAGCCTTCTTTAGATAAATAATAGAAGGTTGTTTTTGCAGGGAATTTGGATTAAAAAAAATGCAAAAATTATGAGAGAAATTGGACAAGAAATCGAGTAGTTGTGTTCATTTTTCTAACAAGGTTTTTCTCCTTCCAAACCTCCTTGAATAGGTGGGAAAAAATTGAATTGTTTCAACTCCAATTGACTTATGAAAGATAGTAAAACATCTCAGAAATATATAATAATCTCTAGGTCATTTTAGTATTAATTTTTTTAGTCAAGTGTGAAGGTACAATATGTATCTGTACCTATTTTACAAGTTTTATGTAAATACAAATCTTGTTTTGATGAGTTGTAAGGTGTTTGAAGGATGTCCAAGTGCGGTTGAGATGGAAAATTACTATATTATCTCTCTACATGTCAATTTTATTATGGTAGATCTCTGGTATGATCTTGTGATGATTTTGAAGCTTAAAGTTCATTATGTCTACTCTGCTCTTGTATTGTGCAAGAAGACCGATCTCTCGATAATAATTGAAGTTTTATCTCAACCAGATCTTCATGTAAGTTGATAAAGATAATGAATGTGGTTTGTTTGAAGTGTTATTTAACAAGGTAATCGGAATGAGGGTGTGTTGACAAGAATTCTACTGATTCGGGATTATATTGAGAGTTTCATTAAACAAAGGTCAACCGAGTCTTTAAATGCTCATCCCTCGAGAACTCTTTCACATTGAATTTTTGATTGCAACCAATATTTTAAGATGCTCAAAGAAATTATTTTCTTAAAATACATTCTAGATACCTGGGATAGTACTCTTCCATGAAAACTAAATTTTTTGAGGATTGTATACTTTGGCTTGTTAAAGTCATCAAGGATTGATAATGTGTTGTCAAAATATTTTTCACATCCTTTTGTACCATACAAATAAATTCTTGGGAATGATAGCAATTTCACTCTTTAAAGGAATCATAGAGTCATTTAAGAGAGATTATAGGTTTCTATAAGCCCTAAATTAGTGTCCTAGGGTTTGAAATTTAAAACCCTACATGAGCAAATATTTTCAAGATCAATAAAAATATGATCTCATGGGCATACTATCAAATAAATAAGAACTTGAGGAGTTGGTTTTTAGTCTCAAAAATGATTGTAAGATGTCCTTGAAGCTATCTTGACCAATAAAGAGGTGAAATTTCCAAATATCCGAAGATGAAAATCTTCCCTTTTAAAGGTGTGAATACCTGTCTCGGTTTGGTGTTTTTGAAGGAAATATATAAGGTGATGACTCTCGGTTTAGTTTAAAAACCTCGGGGCCTTGAATCATTATCCTAACATGCAAAGCTAGTGAAAAGGGTGCTCTATGAATCTGATCAAGATATTAATGCATTATGAATTTGATTCTATTGTATGTTCTCAATGATCAAGACCTCTTTGTCACACACAATATGGAATAGGACGATAAAAGAGTTTTAATATATATTAAAGTATTCTCCAAAGCCTCTAAGGCATGAAATTTATTGTATCATTCTTCAAAGCAATTGGAGTTAAGAGACTACCCTACACATATAATGAGAAACCGGCACAAACACCTAATGAGCTTATTTTTCCAATGTTTCAAATTTGTAATAATCAATACTCTTCCCTCAATATGCTTCCACATGATCAAATGAAGGTGAAGATAAAAATGGCAAAAATAGAGGTTTTAAGAGAATGTAAAAAATGTCGGTGATTGTAGCATTTTTAAAGATGAAAACTATTTTCATATCAATTAGTTAACTACAAACTATGATAATGAAGTTAGAAAGATAGTTTGTTAGGGATCTCAAGAGTCATTAATCATTGGTGGTCTTCGGGAAATTCTAAAATGAACATGTGAATTGTAAGTCCATAACTGACCTCTAAAATTAAAACTTGATGCCAATTTTCTCATTTGAAGTCTCTTAACCTTTCATATATGAGTTATCAAAATAAATTTGAAGTGTCTTAAGATATGAAAGCTGGAAAGGAAGGTGTGTGGAAAATTGATTATATATAAACAAGGATTTTTTTTTGTAACGCAGTATGCTTGTTGGAGCTAAATAGGATATACATGAACACAATATCTGAGTTAATTTTCTTTGTGAGAAGGAAGTGAGTGATGAAATTTATGCGAGTTAAATGGAATCATACGTTTAATTTAGAGAAAGACATTCATGAAGGTCTAAGGAGAAGGAATATGATGATACATTAGGGTAAAATAACATGCAATAGGTGTAGGAAACTTAGGTTGATTACACTACAATGAAATGTGAAAAGGTCATGTGCCTAAGGATATGTTTATATATAGATCTTTTAGTGTTTGAAGTATGATTTTGGCGCGGTTGGAATACAAAGCAATACGGTCGAGAAGTTATAAATAATGTAGATAAATCAATATATAGAGATATTTTTGTGTTTACATAAGGTACTTGGTTAATGAGAAAGAGTGATGTTATGATATAAAGTGCTCATTTCTTTTACTAGAGTTGGGTTTTAAGGAAGATGAATTGATTGAAGATACAAAATTTGTTTTGTTGAGTTGTGGAGCTTAATTACTTTAGATTAGCATGTAATGTAAAACTTGTTGGAAAACACGAAGAATGTCATCAATAAGGAGGAATCAACATCAGTCACCTAGGACCGACATCGTTCAGGAAAGGAGGAACTGACACCGGTTAGGGAGAATTGACATTGGTTACCTGCGTGAGGATGTTTTAATTAACTCTCAGGAATTAGATCTATTTTTAGCATTAAAATATATCTATTGATTGTATTTACATGGCTAAGTGTCCTAAGTCTACAAACAACTATATAAGCATGAAAGATAGGGTTTAGAAGTAAGGATTAACAAGAATTAAGAAGCACTTACAAAATTTGGTGCAAGAGTTAATTCTTGGCGATGAAGCAAAAATCTTGAGAGAAAGAAAGTTGTACATCTAAGAGGTGTGGAAGATTGTAAATCTTCATTGTATATCTTGTCAAATATTTGGATAATAGATTGGATTGTTTCTTGGTGGATGTAGCCTGATTTGGGTGAAACACGTTAAATATGGTGTTGATTTGTGTCTTTTATTGTATATATTTCTTCTAGTAGAAATATCCGCTTTTATTTGCATGTATGCTTAGATCTAATATATTATCTATACAACCGGTGTGCTAACCCCAACAACTAGTATCATAACTTTTTTTTTAGGGTTTTGTGTGTTAACATATTTACTCATAGAGGGTTTTTGATTGAGTGGGAGAAACAACAATGGCGAAGAAAACAAATATAAGGTAGAGAAATTTGACGACATTGAAATTATCAATTATGGAAGATGAAAATTGAGGATTATCGTATCAAAGAGATTTGTATTTTCCGTTGGATGAGAAGTCTAGACCTATGAAGATAATTGATGAATAATGGAAAATTCTTGAAAGAAAGGCTTTGGGATCTATAATATTGAGCCTGACAAAGCATCCGTGGCTTCCACTATTACAAAAGTGAATTCTACAGGTAGGGTTAATGAAATATCTTGCCAATTTATATGAAAAACCTAGTGTTTCAAACCAAGTTTATTTGATGAAGAAAATATTTAGTTATAATATGCATGAAGGTATATTTGAATCTAATCATTTGAATGATTTATGATCTGTGTAAATTAGTTAAAATTGGTTGATATACCATTTGAAGAAAAATGAAAGCACCTTTATTCTTATGTTATTTTCCGATAGTTGGGATAATTTGGTAATGTCCATCGTAATACAACATCTGCTAATAATATTTTGAAGTTTGATGATGTGGTTAGTATGATATTGAATGAATAAATTCACAGGAAGAGTACAAAGGAATCATCATCTAGAAAGATTTGAATGTAGAAAGCGGGGTAGACAAAAGGAGAGATCCAAGAGTAAGAGTAATGGGAAATCAAAGTCAAGGGATAACATATCTAAATCTAGAAGTAAGGGAATTACTTGTTGGAAATGTGGAAAGAAAGGACATGCAAAGAAAGATTGTTGGTCAAAGGAAAAAGAGAACCAACAACCAGACAAAGGTAAAGAAGTAAATCTTGCTACATTAGAGGTAATGCAAGATGCTCTTATTCTTTCTTTAGATAATAGAATTGAATCATGGGTTTTAGATTCATGAGATTCTTTCCATGTAACCCCTAATAAGGGTTATTTCAAAAATTATGTCTAGGGCAATTTTGGTCATGTTTATTTGGGTGATGATGAACCTTGTAGTATTACTGGTAAAGGGGAATTTCATCTAAAATTGAAGAATGGAAATACATGGGTATTAAAAGATGTGAGGCATGTGCCAAGCTCGGGAGGAATATTATTTCGTAGGGTAACTAGGTGAACGGTTGCATGGTTACTTTTATAGGAGACCCTTGGAAAATCACCAAGGGTGATTTTGTTGTGGCAAGAGGTAAGAAGGTAGGAGCGTTATATTTATCTACCTATATTATTGTTTCCTTTTTGCATTATCTACTTGATTGAGATGCATGGATGTGGCATAACCGGTTGGGCCATATGAGTAAAAAGGAACGCAAATCTTAAAGGCTAAGGGTAAGTTATCAGATTTGAAATATTTAAGTCTTGATTTCGTGAGCATTACATTTTTGGAAAGAAAAAGAGAGTGAGATTTCTCAAAGTTGGGGCAACTAAGAAGGATCGAGAAATTGGAGTTTGTACTCTCGGATGTGTGGGGACCAACTCAGGTAGCTTCTCATGGAGGATCCTAGTATTATGTTACTTTTATTGATGATGCTACAAGAAAGGTATGGGTTTTTTGTATTAAACGTAAATTTGATGTTTTTGAGAATTTTAAAAGATGGAAAGCCCTTATTGAGAATGAATCAAATTCTAAGTTAAAGTTCCTTAGATCTGAAAATTGTGGTGAATCTGTAGCAAATATTTCGATGATTATTGTTCGAGTGAATGGGATACGTAGAGAAAGAAACGAGTTCAAGAATACCACATGAGAATGGTGTTATAGAAAGAATGAACAGTGTTGTAGAAAGAATGAACATGACAATCATGGAACGTGTAGAAGTATGATGATACATTTTGGATTGCCTTTACGATTTGGAGATGAGTAAAAGTTAATACAATGGTTTATTTGATTAACTATGGGCCTTAAAGTTCACTAGATGCGGGAATACCGAGAGGAATCTTGGACCGGAAAAGAGGTAGATCTTTCTTTTCTTAAAGTTTTTGATTTAGAAGCTTTTATGCATGTTGATAAGGAAGATAGAAAAAAATTGGATGCAAAATCCAAGAGATGCACTTTCATTGGTTATGGATCTAGTGATTTCAGTTTTTTCATTTTTAGGATTTAAAGAATTCTAAAATTATTAGGAGTCGTGATGTTGAATGGAATGAAAAGAGAATGTACATGGATCAAATTTTGGTACCCAAGGATGAACCAGTTGAGAATTTTGTGAATGAAAATGAACTCTCAAATTTAAAATTATTACCTACAAGGTTACATAATAACCGGTGTGGTGACCCTAACCGACATCGTTCGGAAGAACCAATATCGGTTAGAGGTGACTAACATCGAGTCACTATCAGATTTAGATACAAATGTCCAGGAGGTCTAGATTGAGCCTTGATACCCCAAACTCTTGTGAGAAGGTCACAAAAGGTAAGTAAACCTCTAGAAAGATTTACACCTTCTCTATTTTATTTATTATTGAATGATAATGGTGAACCAAAGAGCTTTGAAGAAGCAATGTAGGATAACATCCACGTCTAGTGGGAGCATGAAATGGATAAGGAGATGGACTCCTTGGAATAGAACCGGACATAAGATTTGGTTAAGGTTCCAGTAGGTAAGAGAACATTGCGAGAACACGTGGGTTTACATGATCAAGGAAGAAGATGGTGAACACAAAAGGTACAAGGTAAGACTTGTAGTAAAGGGATTTTCATAGAAAGAAGGTATTGACTTTGGTGAAATATTTTCTCCTGTTGTTAAGATGAATTCTATTTGTACTGTATTGAGTTTAGTTGCAGTAGAAGTGTTTCGCACAGAATTAAGTTCCGGAATAGAGTTGCTTCTATCCTTTCATTCTCTTGAGAAACAAATAAGGGTTGGGGCTAGGAGGAATACCTGTTGAATGTTGGGAAGGTGTGCACATACCGTAGAGAGATCAGATCGATTGTGAAGAACTCCTTTTTGTCTGGGAAGGACTACCTGTAAATAAGAACGCAAGACCACTAGATTTTAGTTAGACAACAAGTGAGGGAACTGCCTTAGGCCCAGGAAATATTAGACTTCCTTTCGAAGGTGGTCAGTTCCCCATTTAATATGAATTAAAGAAAAATGATAACAAAGAACTACAAGATAATACTTACTGGTTCCTGATGAAGATACAGGTCCAAGGAATGTGGTGGCGATAGTAAGGCTTAGTTGGGATGATCCGGTATTAGAAAGTGAGCTGATGAAGCTATCCTCAGTATTTTCCAATGCTTGAATGAGGGTGACAGCGATCTAGTTGCTCAGTTGCAGTCTTCGGCTCGATGCTCTTCTCTGCAACCTTTTCTGCTTGTTTCACTTCTCTTTCTCCTGCCCAAATGAATCTCGGATCCTTTCTTTTTGGTTGGGGGAGGTCATTAACAGGGAACTGATGGCGGTTACGTAACCGACGGCGGTCGAGTAGGAACCGATGTCGGTTAGGTCAAAGTGGCTATTTTTAGTAAAACAACCATCTTTCCCTCCTTTTCTCCCGAGGGATCAGTTGTGGGCTTGGTCAAGTCATTATTAGGCTCGTTTTGGTGTGGGTGAGGGGTAATGAGTCATGGGTGTGGGTCTGGACCAAGTCATAGGTCTTAATTAGGTTGGTTTAGGGTTAGGGCTAGGTCATGGTGAGGTGGTGAGATGAGGTGGCGGGGTTGAAGATGTGGATTTATTAATTATAAGGTAATTAATAAATCATTAGGTGTGTAAGGTTTTAGGTGGTGAGGTAGGGTTAGGTTGCGGGATGAGATACGGGGTAAAGGGCATCGTAAGACCCAAATTTGGTGTCTACATTTGCCCCTTGTTGTCATGTAGCTTGTATTTTAAAGCTGCACTGACAAAAATAAAAGTGGTTGCCCAGATTAAGGGTATAGGTAATCCCCTCAAATCTATCAGATTGAGGTGACGTGAAATCGGGGATAGGGTTGATAAAGGGTGAATTATGATGAGATGATGGTAAGATGGTGGGGTAAGTTCAAAGAAGCCGGCGCACTTTGAAATGCAATAGTGCGACATTGGTGGTACACGAGTTGAAGAGAAAACAAGAAAGTCATAGGCAAAGGTCGATAGTTTATCCAAACAAGGTTGATATAATCCTGGTATCCAAGGCATAGGAAGTAGCTCCAGGGGATATAACGGGTAAGGTACCAGAATGTTTAGGCATGTTCGGCAGTACCAAATGGTTGGTTTGGTTGAAATAAACATCATGGTCTTGGTCTAGGCAAGGCTGGTCGGCTGAACAAGTCAAGTATCCTAGTCGGGCTAAAACACGAACAGGTGAGCGCGATTGAACAAACAACTACATTATGGGTGGATAGAATCGTAATTTTCGGGCTTCGGTCAAGGTACTTAATTGGTGCGGCCGTAGGTCGGGCCGATTGGTTGGTTGCGGCCTTGGGTCGGGCCAAGTGATTGGGTGTGGCCTTGGGTCGGGCAGTTGGTTTGTTGCGGCCTTGGGTTGGGCCGATTGGTTTGTTGTGGCCTTGGGTCGGGCCAAGTGATTAGTTGCGGCCTTGGGTCGGGCCGATTGATTTGTTGCGGCCTTGGGTCGGGCCAATTGGTTTGTTACGGCCTTGGGTCGGGCTGAGTGATTGGTTGCGGCCTTGGGTCGGGCCGGTTGGTTTGTTGCGGCCATGGGTCGGGCGGTTGGTTTGTTGCGGCCTTGGGTCGGGCCGATTGATTTGTTGTGGCCTTGGGTCGGGCCGATTGGTTTGTTGTGGCCTTGGGTCGGGCCAAGTGATTGGTTGCGGCCTTGGGTCGGCCAATTGAGTGGTTACGGCCTTGGGTTGGGCCCATGAATTCAAAATAAGGCTATTTAGCAAAGCCGGGGGTAGGCGATGTGATGAGAAATGGAATTTGGTGGATAAGGGTAGGAATTAGGAAAAACTAGGCTTGTAACCGATATCGGTTAGTTATGACCGGTATCGGTCAGAAGACCGATATCGGTGTTTTAGGCGCACTCTAACCGATATCGGTTATAGGTCAAAACCTATAAAAAGAAAAATACGGCGTGTCATTTTCACATTGTCAATTTGAGTACCAACCTTTTGCTTGTCTGAGTTTTGAATTGATTTTGTTGAGTTTGTGGGCTGAGTTGGCACTAGTTGAGTGGAGGAGTGAGTGATTGGTAGGCCCCAGTGATCAGGAGGCAGAGTTTGATTGGTGGAGGACCCTGCTGAGGAGATTTGGAGCTATGGCACAACCTGGAGGAGCAGGAGGTGTGGGAGGAGCTGGACCACCACCACCTATCCCACCGCGACGACGTGTAGTCATACCGGTAGGTTCTAAATCCCTATTTGTGTGAAGTTGATGAATTTAGCTAGGATGTGGGTTTTGGGGTAGGAATCTAAAATGTGATAAAATAATGAATAAATGAAGGTAAATCGTAAAATGGAGTGGGTAGATATGTTAGGTAAGTCAACACGGTAGGGTGGGTAAGTTTGTAGGTAATTGGGCTGGGTAGATAGGTAAAAAATTAAAAAAAGGGGATTTGGGGGCCATTTTCGATCCGGCCCCGAAATCCGACAGTGACCGATGTCGGTCACTAAGCGACCGGCAGTGGTCACAACTAAAGACTAGTTTAATAAAATTAGTGAGGGTTAGTCTATTAATTTGCTTGTGCATCTCGCTTGTTTTTAGTTCTGTTTCTCTGTCATACTGTTTGTTTGATGATCACTTCAAGACAGTTTGGTAGGTATATTAAGCATTTTTATCCCCAAACCAGCAGCTTCTTACATCCTCTCTTTGCTTTCACAGTGACTAACACCGGTCCCATACTACCGACATCGGTTAACTGACCGACGCCGGTTACATTTTACATTGGTTTGACCGATATTGGTTACTATGTTTAACATTCTTGACACACACGTAAACCTATCAATTCCAACATTTTGTTTGCTATTTTCATTCGATTGATTAAATCCCTTTGTGTCCTCTTTTCCATGGTTGTTATCACCCAAAAACAAGCAAAATGACCATGGTTTCACATGCCTGTTCCATGCCTTTGCCCGAGTCAACCCCTTCGCATCCTATGGGAATCCTACGGATACCAAAGAATTTTCCCAAGATCCCCGTAGGAGATAAGGAATTTACCAAATTTTGGATGCTAATCCTAGCGCCTGCTACAATATAATTTGTCTCATACCCCGACCGTGCACTTGACGGTCAGCTCCTCATTGGTATGCCTATTAGTATCGCCACTCACTTAGCCCCTTCCCCACCTAATAACTCCACCTCACCATCTTCATCCTTAGCCCCGTCTCCTAGCTCAGTAGCTTCGGTGGTTCATACTTTGCACCGATTGGTTTTTTTCCTGCAGTTGTCTGGGACCCCACATATCACTACCGTCCACCGCCCCTACATCATCTCTCTCGCAGCAGTTTCCTCTTTCATCACTTGCTCTCTGCCACCTATACACACGAACTTTCCCTCACAAGTTCCTTCCACCTTTTTCATTTCCACAAATTCATCCAGTGGTCTCAACCTCTTATATAGGACACCCTTATTCGGCTGCCCCAACACATTCATCACCATTATCTTATCAACATTCAATCCCACCATTGTCTAGTAGCGGCTCTTGGACCAATCCTCCTCTGTTTACAATGACAACACCATCATCTAACCCAACTAATGATTTAATCAAACAGATGATTGACAAGATGCAAAATCTTGAGGCTTCGTTTTTGAAGTCGTAACACCACGACATACGAGCAAGTTTGTCGAGAGCCTATTCACCCTTCTAACCCCCTTCATACATATCCTCCTTAATGGGAATTACCAAAATTTAATCACTTTAATACTAAGGAGGACCCTCAACAACACTTGCGATCATTTAGACATGCCTCGCTTATCGATTTCTCATGACGATGCCTTACTACTCCGTACCTTTCCTATGTCCTTATCGGGACACGCCTTGGAGTGGTACGATTGCTTTAACCCAACATTCAATATTCTCCTTTAACCAGATTAGCCCAATCTTTCTTGGATCACTTAATAAAACAACCATCTTTCCCTCCTTTTCTCTCGAGGATCGGTTGTGGGCTTGGTCAAGTCATTATTAGGCTCGTTTTGGTGCGGGTGAGGGTAATGAGTCATGGGTGTGGGTCCTGGACCAAGTCATAGGTCTTGTTGATGGCGAATCGCAGCACCCCTGGGACTCTGCAACATGATGGGTTGAGACTCTCAGTACGATTGCATAACATGGAGCTTTTCCCAAGTGTGGGACATTGCGAAAACGGAAAAGCTCTCCGGATGAAGGCCGGCTCCTATTCCTCTATTCAGATGCACATGTAGAAAATGCAGAGGGTTTACTAAAAACCTAATCTAACTTTCCAAGGAGACAGGGTAAGAAAATGCATAAAAATAAAACCTAAACTACAAAGGTGATGCACCGAGGAATGAAGAACACCTGTCTAGCCAATAAACACAGACCATTAAAATGCAATGCGAGATCATGCACAGATAGCCAGATTCACAGTGAAGGATCAAGGGGATGCAAAAATGAATACAGAGAGGGTTGAGAATCATCCACAGACATGCATTAATTTGCTCCAAAGATTGATACAACACACTGCAAAATGCCAAGAGGCAAGGTTGCATTACAGTTTCAAATGGGAGGTTTTAACTCCACAAGTTCACCTGCCAAAGAGAAGAAGGGAGGGGCAAAACAAGAATGTCCAACCTTTAGAAAGAAGCCCCTCCTTACAATTTATAGGAAGAATGAGAGAGAAAAGAGAGAGGAATTCGAAATCTGCCCCAACCACCTCCAGAATGCACTTAACTATCTCATTATGGTGGTAGGTGAGAACCCTAGCGAACCCAAAAAGTGGCGAACTGTATTTTGAATTTTTAAGAATTTTTCTCACCCAATTAAATATATCCAGTCGTAGTTGGATAGAGGACTTCGTAAGCTTTCCGAAAAGTCCAACCTTGTGTTAATCTGAGCTCCCTGTGAAAAGTTATGACCATTTGAATATCTCGCGCTGTGGTCTCGCATCTGTCGGCGCTCAAAATGTCAAGGCGCCTCCTGAAGGTGCGCCTTGGCGCATCCATGTGTGTGTCGACATCCATTTCGTAAGGCGTCAAGGGTGCATACTTTTTCTATCGAGATTCATTGTCATGCACCACTTTTGTGTGCCTAAGGTGCACCGTTTTCCCTGTCGACATCCATTGTCGTGCGCCACTTCTGTGTGCCTTGGGCGCACCATTTGCCCTATCGACATCCATTGTCGTGCGCCACTTCTGTGCACCTTGGGCACACCATTTTCCCTGTCGACATCCATTGTCATGCGCCACTTCTGTGTGCCTTGGGCACATCGTTTGCCCTATCGACATCCATTGTCATGCGCCACTTCTGTGCGCCTTGGGCACACCGTTTTCCCTGTCGACATCCATTGTCGTGCACCACTTCTGTGCGCCTTGGGCGCACCATTTGCCCTGTCGACATCCATTGTCGTGTGCCACTTCTGTGCGCCTTGGGAATGTCAGGGATTTGAGCTTCTTTGATTTCTCCATTCTCCTGCTTGTCTATATCTACCTGGGGGAAAGATATATACAACAATTTGGCGACTCAATGGGATCACCTGCCTGCTAGGTAGAAGATCAGTGGCCTTTTAGCAATCCATTGGGCATGGAGTCATAAGCAATAACCTGAAACCAACCTGATATCTGATCCGAGCCTGATACCGCAACTTCTTCTTTGAGAGCACGCTGAACTGTAGAAAACCAACCTAGAGCAACAAAACCTGTGCCAAAGCACTTAGGGAAACTGAAACCTAACTACAACAAGACAATGTGCATACGCACTTAGAGGAATTGAAAACTAGGCTAATATTTACAAGGGTAAACCTTTTCCTTTTAGTAGCAATGTTTAAGATGGATTCCGTTAACCGGAATCGGGAATTCTTCTCCATCCAATGTAGACAATTGGAAGGCATTACTACTTTTACATTCCGTGACCATGTAGGGGCCACTCCAAATGACATCAAACTTGGAATGCCTTCTGGTTTTTCCCGATCTGCATCCCATTTCGAACTAAGTCCCCTTTCTTGAAGGTCCTTGTTCTTGCTTTCTTATCAAACCATCTTTTACTAAGGCCTCGATCTTTCTCAATTGTTTGAACCGCATGTTCTCGAATTTCTTCCAATTCCATCAACTCTGCATACCTAGCCTCCATTGGTTCGAACTTAGCCAACTCCAATCGCTTGCTTCATGAACTCCAATGTAGGCAGTTCTAATGATGAGTAATACTACCTCTTTTCCATAGACCAACTTGTAAGGGAAACTACCCGTAGACCTCTTTGGTGTTATTCTGTCACAACCCATAATGCTGATTTTAGCTTGGTATGCCATGTTCTTTGATTTCGTCGAGATTCCTCCCGATGATTCTTAGCAAATTTTTGTTTGTGGACTCTGTGTCCATTACCCCGCGGGTAATAATTTGAAGAGATGCTCAAATAGATTCCATTCTTGACAGCCCATTCTATAATCTTGGAACCTATAAATGCCAATGCATTGTCTGACGATATGATAGTGGCCGGCACACCGAACTTGGTCACTATTCCTTCATAAAAGTCTAGTATGTTAGACTCATTTGCCTCTTTGAGCGCTACTGCTTTGATCCACTTGGTGAAATAGTCCGTTGCCGTGAGAATCCACTTGTGGCCTTGGCTTGAGTTAGGATTGATGACCTCGAGAAAGTCTAATCCCCATTGCATAAATGGTTGGTTAACTGAATTGGGTGCAATGGAAGTGCTGCTAGTCTTTCTTTGCCTGTGAAGAGTGCACATTTCTTGCACTTTCTTATCCATGTATAGCAGTCACTGAAGACTGTCGGCCAATAATACCCTACCTTCATTATCTTGAGAGCTGTTACTCATGGGGTGAAATGTCCTCCAGAATCTCCATCGTGAAAATCTCGTAACACCCTCTCAATTTGACCTGTCCCAATGCACCTCAATAGAACTCCATTGATGTCTTTCTTAAACAAAACACCATCAACAAGCACATATGGAATGGCTTGTAATCTGAAGTATCTCCTCTTTGCTTTGCTCATTTCTGGGGGCATAGGCCTGTCTGTAGGAAGTGTATCATATTCTGAGTCCAACAAGGAGTAGGCACATCATCATTTTCTTGTTCTTGACCATCCTGTAGTACCAAGACAGCCTCTTTTTCATTACCTGCTTCAACTTTCCGACTCAAAGCTAGTTTTTCACATAGTCCTTTTCCACGTACTAGCTTAGTGACCTTAATCTCGATGTCATATTCCATGACACGAGTTATCCATCCTGCACGTTTCTCATTTAGATCCTTGTTTAGAAGGAAGTCCCTGACTCCCGCATGAGAGACCAATAATTGGATCTTGTTGTTTGAGAGCAGGTGCTTGAATTTCTTTAAACTCCTGATTACTGCAAGGACATGCTTTTCAATGAAAGAGTACCTAGTTTCGTATTCCTCCAAGCCTTGACTGAAGAAAGCAACTGGTTGTTCTAATCCTCCTTTGTTTTGTTGTACCAGGATTGCAGAAATCGTGTCCCCACCACCAAAGGCATATAGCACGAAGTCCTTGGAGAAGTCTGGATTGACGAGAGTCGGAGCTTGAGATATAGCCTCTTTTATTGCCTCAAAACTTGCCTTGCCTTCAGATGTCCACTTAAATGCCATACTCTTCTTTAACATCAGCGTTATTGGCTTCACAAGAGCAGCAAAATTTGGAACAAATCTACGGACAAAATTGATCCTTCCCAAGAAGCTTTGAAGAGCCTTCTTGTGACTTGGAAATGGCAATGCTCGAATTGCTTCAACTCTTTCTGGGTCAATCGTCAACCCTTCCTTTGAAACAATATGGCCTAGAAGTTTTCCCTCGTGAGCCAAAAATATGCATTTTTTGGGATTCAATGATACCCCAAATCTTCTACACCTCTGAAATACTTGCCTCAAATGACAGAGGTGATCCGCTGCATTTTTTGAGAATACAGTGATGTCGTCAAGATATATTAGAACTATTTTATTGATCAACCCCTTGAATGCCATATCCATTGCCCTTTGGAAGGTGGCTCCAGCATTTGATAGCCCAAATGGCATTTTCTTGTAGGCATAGGTCCCCCATTTGGTGGTGAAAGTCATCTTGAATTGGTCATCTTCTTTCACCATCACCTGATTGTACCCTGAGTAGCCATCTAGGAGAGAGAATCTCTCTGAACCGGATACTACTTGCAATATTTGTTCCATTGAAGGAAGTGGGTAATGGTCTTTGAGAGATGCCCTGTTTAGGTCTCGGAAATCCACACACAACCTGATTTCTCCACTCTTCTTCCTGACCAGGAACCAAGTTTGCAACCCAACTCGAGTGCTTGATCGGGAATATGATGCTTGCCTCTATTAGCTTATTTAGCTCTTTCTTCATTAGAGGTTCAATGTGAGGGTTGACTGGTCTCTGCTTCTGCCTGATGGGCTTAGCATCTGGATCCAATTCTATGGTATGTTGTGCCAAATTTGGATCAAATCCTCTTAAGTCTTCATAGCTCCAAGCGAAGACATCTGGAAATTCTTGGCAAAGCTGTATGAAATCTGATTTCTCCTGCTCAGTGGCCACTTTACCAATTTGAAGTGTTTTGCCTTCCCAACCGGAATTGGCTCTGAATCTTCTCTCTTGACTCGTATGTTAGCCTTTTCCTTATGGAGGCTCGGTAGTTAGGGTTGAAGATAGACTCAATGTTACTAAACCCTTAGGAAGCTTGTTTGTCCGCAGCTGCACTACTTGATCCCCATACTGCTGCTCTAATCTGTCCTGATTCCTAGCTGAGAATTCAGCCTCTTCTTGTAAGAAATTGACGATCTGTTGATCGTTCTCAAACACCTGCTAGCTTGTGTTATTATCTGGAACTGCTGGCCTCATAATCACATGGATATGTGGCTGTGTTTTTCCCCTTCTGATGTTTTCAACCACATCAAACGTTGCTCCAACTGCTGCGAGCCTATCTGTGACTTCATTTTTCTTCCTGGGTATGGACACAATGTTGAAAGCTTTGAAATCCTCAATGAGGTCCCATACCCTATTCTTGTAGCTCCTCAGCAAGTCATTCTTTGTAGCATGTTGTCCCCTAACTTGGTTGACGATTAGCTCGCTATCTCCAAACACCTGCAAGTTCTTTATGCCCCTTTTCCTGGTCCAATGAATTCCATGAATCAATGCTTCGTATTCAGCCGTGTTGTTTGAACAGGAAAATTGGAAACGAAAAGATGAAAAATATTTGATGTCTTGTGGTGAAATCAACATTGCACCACCTCCAGCACCTTGTCTGCTTCTCGAACCATCGAAAAATAATTTCCAAACTTTGTTTTCATCCTTTTGTTCAGGCTGAATGATGTCGGGAATGGGTGAATTTTCTTCGTGTATACAATACACGCCCAATTCAGATTCTTCAATTTCCTTGTATGGGTCAAATTCATGACTCTTGTTTGCCCATTCATCCAAAGTTAAATCAGGAATTCCCTCGACCTTAGTACCTGTTTCTAGATCACTTGAACACTCCTCCTGATCAAAAGCCAAGCAATTTGCATTGATAGGATTTGGTACATGAGGCTCAATATGGAAATTGGAAATTGGTTCTGACCTGATTGTTGCTTTGGCTCCATACCTTGTCCTAAAAATCATGTGTGACCAATCTGCAGATAAATATCCACCGATTTTTGCAGTGAAGTCTCTTAATAGATACAACGCAAAGAGTGGCGGAAGGTCAATCACAGACACATCTTGCAAGACTGTAACATTAGGACAGGAATGTAGTGTTAGGCTTAACCCCTTGATGACTCCAACAGTTCCTACTGCCATTCCATCTAGTTGCACTACTCCTTTTAGCACTGGCTCATACTTCAGACCCAGTTGATCCGCTATTTGCCTTGGCATCACTGAACTACTTTCCCCTGAATCTATCATGCAGTTGTGTACCAAGTGGTTTCCAACAATCAACGAAACATAGAATGGTGGAGGCTTCAAATTTTTTCTTGTCTGGCCCCCATCATGTTGCACTGCATTAGTGAGAACTTTCTCATGTCCCTGGTTTGATACATTTGTGGCAGACCAATTAGCCATTGCAGCTTGCAATAAATCTCGTTGCCCTAGGATCGCCAGTGATTCCCACATGGAAATGTTCACATGTGTCTTCTTCATTTGATCGATGATGTTGAAGGGGGATGAATTGTCCTTTTGCTGCCCCTTGTTTGGCACAACCTTTTCTGGAGCTTGAACAGGTGCGTGTGTTGCTACAACAGGTACCTTAGGCTGATTTTGCACATTTGGGGCTGCGTTTGGTCTACTGACCCCTTGTTGTGTAGGAGTGGACTGAGAAACAACTGGATTACACGGTTGTCCCTCTCCTATGCTTCTCTTCTTTGACCGTGTGTTGGCAGCCACGCCTTGAAAAGGCTGTTGGTTAACTCCACAGAAGTCTTCCGTTTGCCAATTGGCCAATGTGGTTTCTGTTGGAGGTCCTTCTTGTTGCATTTCTTGTTGTTGATTCTCCTCCTGGCTTGGTTCTTGAGGCACACTAATGGTTTGCACCATCAAAGCCTGATTTAGTGCACCATTGAAACACGCTGACTGATTGTGGGGTAGATTGCAAGGGTAACACCAGTCGTATTCCTGTGCCATGTTATTTTGTGTCGGGACCAAGGCTCTTGAGGACATCGTTGCATTTGGATCATACGGTCAAAATGGCCTGGCAGCTTGAGGTTGTCCTTGGTTTTGGTTTTGATTTGCAGCCTGAGGAGGTGGTCTATTTTGTTGGTATGAGGGCCTAGCTTGGTACTATGCTTGAGGCTGATACGGTCTAGCACTTTGAGCTTGCTGTCTTTTGATAGTCACAAGCTCATTTCCAAGGTTCTGTAGTTGTTTCATAACCTCCTGCAATTCCTTTGAAGTATCTGAAGAAGTCGATGCCCCATTATTGCTTTGATTTCTAGGAGTTGGAATGGGATTCAACTCTGGTGCTTGACTGGTTGTAGGATTTCCAATATCCAGATAGAGAGGCATTGGTGGCCTTGGTGTAAGCTTTCCAGCTTGGATCAAATAGTTCTCTGCTCTGATAGCTGTGTCGTAGGCCCCTGGCAGTGTTGTTCCTCCCATTGATTGGATCATCATGGCTATGTCTAAATTTATAGCCTTTAAGAAATAAAGGAATGCTCCTTCGGCGGTTGGTCTCACAGCTATTGGAATCCTGTCCCATGTCCATTGGAACCTGAAGTTGAAATTTGTCATTTTTTCGTTAGGAGCCCTTTTGATTGTTGTCAATTGTTCCAATAAGGACAAATTGTCTGCCCTCTCCTCGAATTGGTTGCAAAGAGCTGAACAAAGTTGGTCCCAATTCGTAATAGACCCTGTTGTTAGGCTCCTAAACCATTGTAAGGCCTTACCTTTGAAAGATGAAGCCAACAACTTGACTGCAACATCCATTTCATTTATTTCATGAATTGCAAATGCATTAGCAATATCCTAGATGTGATCAATAGGAGTAGTATGATTTTCTCCTATAAAATAGGGTATATTCTTTAGTGCTGCAACTGGAATTTGATTATGAGCATTTAGGGCAAGTGGACTACTGCCTGTGAAATTGACAAAGGGATTCGAGTGGTAGATGTGCCATTATGATTGGCCTAAGAACCTTGGTCGATGCGAGAAAAGGCCTACCAGGTGGAGGTGTAGACAAAGTCCTGTTAGGTGGAGATGGTGATCTTTGTGGTCTTCTTCCTCTCCTTCCTCTGCCTGGTGAAAGTTGCAAGTGGAAAAATAGCCCCTCTTCTCGAGTATTGGACCTGGTTTGAATTCTTCTCATATGCCTGGGCACCTTTGCTTGCTACACCGCTGAATTCTATCCCCTTCGGAGTCGCCAGATGTGTTAGAAAGTGAGCCTCAAAAGGCTAGATTCTGCCAAGTTACACACCAAACCTGACAATATTTAAAAAATAGAATTTTGAAAGACCTGTATTTTTGATATTTTAGAGTTTGGAACTTGATTTGGAATGACAGTCCGAAAACCCAAAAATGCCAGACTTCCGAAAACCTGAAATCCGAAAATCAAAAAACCATGAAATTTTGAAAGTCAAAATCTCAAAAATCTAAGAATACCCTTTTGAAGATTATCCCCGATCTATCAACTGGTGAAATTTTGACTTGTTTTGAGCAAGTTAAGTCCTTGAAAATTGATTTCAAAGTTCAGCCCAGAAGGTGAAAATATGAAATTGTAAAACCTGCAATTTTTTAAGTCTCGAATTTCTTGAAAGTTCCTTCAAAACTTGTAGAATGACCTCTTGGTCCCACTGGGCATGCCAAAACTGTTGATGGCGAATGCAGCACCCCGGGACTCTGCAACATGATGGGTTGAGACTCTCAGTACGATTGCATAACATGGAGCTTTTCCCAAGTGTGGGACATTGCGAAAACGGAAAAGCTCTCCGGATGAAGGCTGGCTCCTATTCCTCTGTTCAGATGCACACGTAGAAAATGTAGAGGGTTTACTAAAAACCTAATCTAACTTGCCAAGGAGACAGGTAAGAAAATGCAAAAAAATAAAACCTAAACTACAAAGGTGATGCACCGAGGAATGAAGAACACTGTCAGCCAATAAACACGAGACCATTAAAATGCAATGCGAGATCATGCACGATAGCGATTCAGTGAAGGATCAAGGGGATGAAAAAATGAATACAGAGAGGGTTGAGAATCATCCATGAGACATGCATTAATTTGCTCCAAAGATTGATACAACACACTGCAAAATGCCAAGAGGCAAGGTTGCATTAGTTTCAAATGGGAGGTTTTAACTCCACAAGTTCACTCCGCCAAAGAGAAGAAGGGGGGCAAAACAAGAATGTCCAACCTTTAAAAAGAAGCCCCTCCTTACAATTTATGGGAAGAATGAGAGAGAAAAGAGAGGAATTGAAATGCCCCAACCACCTCAGAATGCACTTAACTATCTCATTATGGTGGTAGGTGAGAACCCTAGCGAACCCAAAAAGTGGCTAATCGTATTTTGCATTTTTAAGAATTTGTTCTCACCCAATTAAAGATATCCAAATCGTAGTTGGACGAGAGGACTTTGTAAGCTTTCCGAAAAGTGCAACCTTGTTTAATCCGAGCTCCTGTGAAAAGTTATGACCATCTCAATATCTCGCGCACTGTGGTCCGCATCCTATCGGTGCTCAAAATGTTGCACCTCCTGAAGGTGCGCCTTGGCGCATCCATGTGTGTGTCGACATCCATTTCGTGCGCCAAGGGCGCATACTTTTCTCTGTCAACATTCATTGTCATACGGCACTTCACGTGCACCTTGGGCGCACCGTTTGCCCTATCGACATCCATTGTCGTGCGCGCCTTGGGTGCACCATTTGCCCTGTCGACATCCATTGTCATGCGCCACTTCTGTGCGCCTTGGGTGCACCATTTTCCTGTCGACATCCATTGTCGTGCGCCACTTCTGTGCGCCTTGGGCACATCGTTTTGCCCTGTCGACATCCATTGTCGTGCGCCACTTCTGTGCGCCTTGGGCGCACTGTTTGCCCTATCGACATCCATTGTCGTGCGCCACTTCTGTGCGCCTTGGGAATGTCAGGGATTTGAGCTTCTTTGATTTCTCCATTCTCCTGCTTGTCTATATCTACCTAGGGGAAAGATATATACAACAGGTCTTAATTAGGTTGGTTTAGGGTTAGGGCTAGGTCATGGTGAGGTGGTGAGATGAGGTGGCGGGTTTGAAGATGTGGATTCATTAATTATAGGGTAATTAATAAATCATTAGGTGTGTAAGATTTTAGGTGGTGAGGTAGGGTTAGGTTGCGGGACGAGATACGGGGTAAAGGGCATCGTAAGACCCAAATTTGGTGTCTACATTTGCCCCTTGTTGTCGTGTAGCTTTTCATGTAAAGCCGCACCGACAATAATAAGAAGTGGTTGCCCCGATTAATGGTATAGGTAATCCCCTCAAATCTATCTGCAGATTGAGGCGACGTGAAATCGGGGATAGGGTTGATAAAGGGTGAATGGTGTTGAGATGATGGTAAGATGGTGGAGTAAGTTCAAGGAGCGAGACGCACGTTGAAATGCGTAGTGCTGTGGGGTACGATGTGAAGAGAAAACAAGCAATTCATAGGTAAAGGTCGATAGTTTATCCAAATAAGGGTGATATAATCCTGGTATCCAAGGCATAGGAAGTAGCTCCGGGGATATAACAAGTAAGGTACCTAACGTTTAGGCATGTTTGGCGTACCAAATGGTTGGTTTGGTTGAGATAAACGACACGGTCTTGGTCAGGCAATGCTTTGGTCGGTGATCAATTCAAGTATCCTAGTTATGCTAAAACATGAACAGTGAGCTCGATGGAACAAAAAACGGCTACATGATAGAATCGTAAATTGCGGGTCTTGGTCGAGGTACTTAATTGGTGAGGTCGAAGGTCGGGCCAATTGGTTGGTTGCGGCCTTGGGTCGGGCCAAGTGATTGGGTGTGGCCTTGGGTCGGGCCGGTTGGTTTGTTGCGGCCTTGGGTCGGGCCGATTGGTTTGTTGCGGCCTTGGGTCGGGCCAAGTGATTAGTTGCGGCCTTGGGTCAAGCCGATTGATTTGTTGCGGCCTTGGGTCGGGCGATTGGTTTGTTACGGCCTTGGGTTGGGCCGAGTGATTGGTTGCAGCCTTGGGTCGGGCCGGTTGGTTTGTTGCGGCCATGGGTCGGGCCAAGTGATTAGTTGCGGCCTTGGGTCGAGCCGATTGATTTGTTGCGGCTTTGGGTCGGGCTGATTGGTGTGTGGCGGCCTTGGGTTGGGCTGGCAGTAATTGGTTCATGCCTTGGGTCGGGCGGTTGGTTTGTTGCGGCCATGGGTGGGCCAAGTGATTAGTTGCGGCCTTGGGTTGGGCCGATTGATTTGTTGCGTCTTTGGGTTGGGCCGATTGGTTTGTGGCAGCCTTGGGTCGAGGCCAAGTGATTGGTTGCGGCCTTGGGTCAGCCAATTGAGTGGTTACGGCCTTGGGTTGGGCCCATGAATTCAAAATAAGGCTATTTAGCAAAGTCAGGGGTAGGTGATGTGATGAGAAATGGAATTTGGTGGATAAGGGCAGGAATTAGGAAAAACTAGGCTTGTAACCGATATCGGTTAGTTATGACCGGTATCGGTCGAAGACCGATATCGGTGTTTTAGGGTGCGCTCTAACCGATATCGGTTATAGGTCAAAACCTATAAAAAGAAAAATACGGCGTGTCATTTTCACATTGTCAATTTGAGTACCAACCTTTTGCTTGTCTAAGTTTTGAATTGATTTTGTTGAGTTTGTGGGCTGAGTTGGCACTAGTTGAGTGGAGGAGTGAGTTATTGGTAGGCCCGGTGATCGGGGAGGCGAGTTTGATTGGTGGAGGACCTTGCTGAGGAGATTTGGAGCTATGGCATAGCCTGGAGGAGCAGGAGGTGCGGGAGGAGCTGGACCACCACCACCTATCCCACCGTGACGATGTGTAGTCGTACTCGGTAGGTTCTAAATCCCTATTTGTGTGAAGTTGATGAATTTATCTAGGATGTGGGTTTTGGGGTAGGAATCTAAAATGTGATAAAATAATGAATAAATGAAGGTAAATCGTAAAATGGAGTGGGTAGATATGTTAGGTAAGTCAACACGGTAGGGTGGGTAAGTTTGTAGGCAATTGGGCTAGGTAGATAGGTAAAAAAAAAAAAGGGGATTTGGGGGCCGTTTTCGATCCGGCCCCGAAATGACAGTGACCGATGTCGGTCACTAAGCGACTGACAGCGGTCACAACTAAAGACTAGTTGGTTCCGAGACCGGCGTCGGTCATGTGTCGACCGACGGCGGTCGTGTGTGACCGGTACCGGTCACTATGGGTAGGAGGTAATGTTGTGAAAGTAGGTATATTGATTTGTTGTAGGCGGGTAGGATAGAGTTTTGGGGTGAAGGGGGAGAAGGTAGAGTGGCTAGGAAAGGTGAGTGGGGTGGGGGGTAATCGAGTGGTTGGGAGTCGGTGCGGGTAGGATAGGTTATGGGTTATGGATGAATTGGGAGGGGTTAAATGGGCTGGGATATAGTTAGAGGACGAGAATAAAGCGGGTGGAGTATGAGTGGGGTAGTTGGTAGGTTGTGGAATAGGTAAAGGGGATATTGTAGGTGTTTGTTGGGTGGGGCTAGTGATATTGGGGTTATTGGGTGGGGGAGTGAGTATAGAGGGTTAAGGTAGTTGTTTTGTAAAGGGTAGGCCTGATGGAGTGTGTTGTTTTTGCAGGCACGCCAGCAGCTGACGATGCGGGATCGGATGCCGCCTCTACTGGGGTGGATGCGGCCACATGTGACTGCAGCACAGTGGGTAGTCATGCGGGAGGTTGGACTCGGTGAGTCCAGAGATATAGGGCTGTGGATAGGGACCACAGCTTGATGGTTTCCCTCATTGAGAGATGGGATCCGGTAACCAATGTCTTCCATCTCCCTACTGGAGAGATGATGGTCACACTAGAGGATGTGTATCACATCCTGAGATTGCCGATCATAGGCGAGGTAGTGTTCCAGGTGGATGCGGAGACAACGATGGATAACATCTTGCAGGTATTGAGGATGCAACCCAATTGATTACATATCATAGCGTGAGCATCTGCTACGGCGATATGTATCGCGCACACCGACAGGAGACACGGCTTGCCGTGCTGATGATGATTGGTATCACCTACTTCGCCCTCCCGGACTCAGAGGGAGGTTGCTTCCCACGGGCACTGATGGGAGTATTGCATGAGATGGTGGAGGAGCACACCTGCTATGCATGGGCACTGTGTATTTGGTGCAGCTATATAGAGAGCTCTGGGGCTATCGCCGTATGAGGTGATTCGGGATATGCTCGACATTCTTGCTACATTGCTGGGCCTACGAGCACATTGTGTGTTTACGACCTGTAGGGCTACCCCAGTAGCCAGGGCCATAAAGTGTATAGGTATGGGTTCCAGAGGTGGTTGGGGGTCGTGGGCCAGCCACGAGCGGTGATTGCAGGGCGAGATGTGGCATACTACCGACATATGTTAGAGGGCCTGACTACACTCGATATTATATGGAGGCCATACAGAGGCCATCAGCCCCGAGGAGGAGCCCGAGCACAGCTACGATGGATCCAGTATATCTTCTGGATAGCTGGACGGAGACCCGGGGAGCATGAGCGGATTCCCCTAGAGAGGGTACGCCGACAGTTGGGTCTACGACAGGACGAGCCACCTCCCTTCCCACAGTATCGGAGGGAGGATGTAGAGGCACCACTGCCTCCTCCGCAGCCATTGGACCTAGTCTGGGTCGCAGAGAGACCGGCGGATGATACGGTGGATGATGCCGGTGTTACAGGTGCATTTTTGGTTTGGTGGGCAGGGCAGAGAGCAGCCATGAGAGCACATGAACCACGCACCCGCGCACAACCAGATTTTCATGGTGTTATAGTGAAGAGGATCGCTCTTGGGCAGTGCAGTTATTACAGGGGTAGCTTGCTGCTGCACAGGCACAGATTGGGGTGCTATAGGGCGATTAGCCCAAGCACCGTGCACAGCACAGCATATGTACAGCACGGCCTCGAGGACGAGCACAACCACGTCACCACGGCCACGACACGAGCAGGTGGACAGCAGAGCACGGCCCAAGCACTGTATAGGCACCGCCGAGCACAAAGCGTAGGTGCAGCACCGCCTCAGGTATAGGGTGTACATGCAGTCGAGGCCACTTTATTAGGAGTCTGGGGACCAGCCCCACCAGCCATGGTGGCACGGGCCCAATATATGGAGGCGAGAGTAGAGGCCCGATATTATCAGGACATGCTAGATGGTACCGGTGCCGACTATCAGCCATATGTGGCTCACAGGCGGAGACATCCCAGAGTCACAGTCACAGGGGGCTGCAGCCACGGCCCGGTGGGTCGGTGATGGGTAGGAGGCGAGATCCGGCATAGGGGCCAGCTGAGAGATGAGCCGAGGGAGGGGGAGAGAGCTGAGTCACCCCAGGAGCAGAGATGGGTATATAGAGGATTTGTTGATAGAGACACCGGTCTGCGAACCGAGTGTGTATATAGAGGCCTGCGTGCCCACATAGGATTTATTTATTCATTTTTGTTGTATATACCGGCCTGCGAGCTGAGTACATTTTGTATAGTTGATACCGGCCTGCGAGCCGAGTATATTTTTGACATGAGAGACCGGCCTGCGAGCCGAGTCGAGATTTTGACAGAGACAGCGGCCTGCATGCTGACTTTGTATTTTTAGATCACAGAGGCCCCATGCAGGGCAATTTGTATATTTTGACATTGATTTGATGATGATATATAGATGAGTTTGCTCCACATGGTGTGTAAATTTTTTGATTTGATGCATGTATTAGAATGTTTCATGTGTTTTGTCGATGGTATTGAAATTTGATGTATATATAGATGATGTTGATGAAGTTTTGCATATGTGTTGATGGTATTCTGATGATAGATATTGATAACTATGTCGTTATGCAAGGAAAAGAGGCGGGCGCCACCAAAAATTTGCAAAAAACAAAGAAATGGCCTAGGATAACCAAAGGGAGAGAGGTGACCGATATCGGTTAGGTAACCGATGTCGGTAGTCATTCGACCGATACCGGTTAGGTAACCGATATCGGTTATGCTAAAACGAGCTTTTCTAAAAATAGAAAAGCTTGGGAGGCAACTTAAGTTCTTATTTTTAGAGTCATGCAACAAGTTAAATACGAGAATGCGACACTGTTGACAGCTTATACAGGTAATTGCATGGGAGAATTGAGTGATAAGGAGGAAAGAGACAGGTAAAGTAATTGTGGGCTTAGATTAAGAAGGCAGAAAGACAAGTTATATTGAAGAGGGTGGTGAACATGGATGAACAAGGAGAAGCATCTAAGCGGGCAGAGAAGAGAGGGAAGATAGGTTCCACCTCAAGCTGCTGCATCCCAAGAGGTATAAGTTTTGGTTGGAATTCAATTCTTGCATGTTTATGAATAGGATGAGAGAAGGTAAGTGGGTAGAGATGAAAAAGAAAAGGTGATAGGCAAGGGTTTGGGATGGGGTGAGTGTTATGGGGTAGGTAATCAGGGGTTTCGGGTATGTTTGTAGGTACAGAGAGGGGTAAACGAGTGAATAATTATCGTAGGTGGTGTTTTTAAGCAGGGTGTATAGAATTGATAGTGACCGATATCATTTAGAGATAACCGGTATCGGTTAGGTAACCGATATCGGTTATCTATAACCGATATCGGTTACTGTGTAAAATTCCAGAATGTGATAAAAAACACCTGGGGATTTTATTTATTGATTTGTTGTTTGTTGATTTGATGTATGCAGGCAGAGGCAGGGTTGAGGATGAATGATAGGGTGCCAGCTTTGTTGTCACGGGTCCGAGCGGATGTAACACCAGCTGAGTGGGCATTGATAAACCATGTGGGGTTAAGTGGAATCCGCTATTATTCACGAATCACACGCAATCATGCTATGTTGCAGGCGTTGATTGAGAGATGGAATCCAGAAAAGAATACCTTCTATCTGCCAACAGGGGAGATGACAGTGACGTTAGAAGATGTGTTCCGAATTTTGAGACTCCCAATTACAGGAAGACCAGTGTATCAGGCAGGGCCTAACATGGTGTGGGGAGCGATAATAATAGTATTTGGTCCAGCTGCATGAGATTTGACACAATGAGGTTTGACATTCACTTATGGTATAATGTTTGTAGCACACCCTGAGGCAACAAGGTTGTAAAGATGGTATTAATGATAATAGCGATGGGGTATTATGCATTACCGAGGGCGGATGGGGAAGATTTCCAAAATCATTGATGTGTATTATTTGGGAAATGATAGAAAGGAGCGTGACTTTCACATGGGCACCCGCATATCTGGCGGAGCTATACAGGGGTTTATGGGCATGCAGGTGAAATCATAGGACTACACTGGATTGTGCATACTTATTACATTGTTGGGCCTATGAGCACATTGTGTGTGTGTGACCAATAGGCCGACCAATCCAGGAAGGAGAGACAAGAGTGCAGAGGTTGGGATTCAGATGATGGGTCCAGACAGAGCAAGAGGCGAGATCCGAGGCCGTGACAGATGATGTCGAGTATTATAGGCAGATGTGGGAGATGGTGATGATTGTGGATATCCGTTGGAGGCCTTACGGGAACTATATGGTGATGGAGAACATAGCTGAGGATTTGAGGGGTGTAGAGCGATTAAGGTGGATTGCGGGACACAGGCCAGGTGAGTACGAGAGGATTCCTCTAGATCGCGTGTGGTGGCGATAATTTGGATTTGTTCAGGATATACCCATGGCTTATAGACCATACATGAGGATCGACGCCGAGGCAACATTCTCACCTCCCCGGCCGACACCTCCAGAAGGACCAGAAGAGACAATAGCCGATCGCAGGGTAATGGATGCAGGAGTGACAGAGGCTTATAGATTATGGTGGGTAGCAGAGCTGCGAGGTACACGTGAGAGGGCTGATCATCCTGACATAGCTGTGATTACAGTGGAGAGAGATCACCTGCAGGGTTTAGTTCACCAGCTTCAAACGCAGGTGAATGAGACAACGGGATTGTTAGCGGTTTCGCAGTCACGAGTGGAGAGACTAGAGGCAAGATTCCTCCACGCGAGAGGGCGTATTCATATGTTACAGGAGAGATTGGTGGATCAGTGGGAGGAACCAATAGTAGTGGCACCTTTGAGGATGGAGAGGCTAGGTGAGCGGCGTCAACGATCACCATCACTACCTAGTTCGGGATGAGGCGCGGGGGTCTACGTGAATTTTATAGGGGTAGAAGAATAAATAAGGATGCTGACCTGTGCGTCGATGATAGAGAAGATGTATTTGTTTAACATCTAAATAAAACTGAATATGTATGGTGATTTTGAGTTTATGATAATAATAAGAAATGTTTGTGTTTTGAATGTTTTGAATTGATAAAGGACAAAGGTGAGTGTTATCAATATAAATATACGAAATCATTTATATTTTAAAGCAAAAATACAACACATGATAGGTTATGGTAGGGGATGGTCGAGCTAACCTTGGGAGACCCTGTGTTTCCCTAGTGCTACCTACATAGCCCATTGCACAAAGCAAGGAGGGGCCTCAGACCAATGTAGTTCTCCCTTAGGACCGGGGAGATGAATTTAGGCAATTTGGTTATGTTTAGGAAATTTGTTGGTTGGTAAAATTTTTGATATTGGTAGGGTAAGGTTGTTGGAGTTGGTAAGGTATAGGTGAAGCGAGGGTTGGCTTACCCTAGCATAAGGGAACTATGTCCTGATTAAGGTCAACATATAATCCCAGATTCGGGTAAAAGAGGCAAAAATGTCCCATAGTTGGAAAGAGCTAAATAAATCACGTATTATCATAGGATGAGCTTGAATCTCTAGGTACCTTGCATAGGCGAGAAGTCGATAGGTGAAAAGAGTTGTATAATCACAGTATATCGGATATACACACGTCCCTTGAGTTTTGTTATTGTGAAGAATGGTGAGGTGAGGTGGATGGTATGGCTGGGGCGTAGAGAACTTGTTATAAGGTGATTATTCTGACGGAAGAGAACCAAACCAAAATAGACAAGTCCATGACTCAAAAGTACTTTTGAATACTGCTTTTATTTTTTGAGGATATAGACTGATCGGTGCTGGGAAGTCTATATGGGATATGCATTTTGTTGTTCTTGAGGTCTTCACGAAGTTGATCAATGCGAGAAGCTTCTGATAGAGGCTGAATTTGTATAGCTGTCCTTTGAGGGAGCAGTCTACTTATAGTAGCAGATGCGGCTTTGCACATAGCTGTCCTTCGAGGGAACAGTCTAGTTTATAGCTTAGAGGTCTAGATGTCTGTTTGACATGAAGCATCTAGTTTTGTAGGAAGTTTGACTCAAGAATATCCCAGAATTGTATAATTGAGAACTTGTTATTTTGATACTTTTAAGTCATGGACTAGACTAAAAAGGAGAAGGCATCTTTAAGAGGAGGTGATGATCAAACTACGTGGGTTGGATTTTACTTTGAGATGCATGACAAAAAAAAGGTGTATGAGGTGGTAAATGAGCTCAAGGGACGAGCGCAAGGTAGATAAGAAGTGATGTAACACTAAATTCAACAATAGAATGGTCGAGAGATGCAAGGCATTAAGGGGTTCAGGCTCAAGTTTACCATTAAGTGAAGCTAAATGATAAGTACCTGATCCATAAGTGTGAGTGATAATGTAAGGCCCAATCCAATTAGGAGCAAATTTTCCATGTTTGCTCTTTTCTAGTTTGGTTACATGTTGATTCTCTTTGAGGACAAGATCACCAATCTTAAAGGTATGCTCATGAATTCACTTATCATAAGCACGCTTAATGCACTTTTGATAAATTTGCAGGTGGTTAAGAGCTGTAAGACAACACTCGTCAAGAAGCTCTAATTGGGCTAACCGCTCTTGGCGGAAGTCATCATTGGCGAGAATATCCTGAAGAGATATTCTGAGAGAAGGGATTTGTATTTCGAGAGGCAAGATGGACTCGGTCTAGAGAGAATGGTGTGGCATTAGTAGAAGTACGGATGCTTTGGTATGATAAGCCCAAAGGGCAAAGGGGATGTGATCATGCCAGTTTTTTCCAGAATTGTTAACGACTTTCATGAGAATTTTGATTAAGGTTTTGTTAGAAGATTCGGCTTGTCCATTTTCTTGTGGATAGTAGGGTGATGAGAAGCTAAGTTTGATACCAAAGTTGTCACAAAGGTCTTGTAACAACTTATTTTTGAAAGATTTTCCATTATCTCGTTATCGGGCGATGAGGAACACCAAAAGCGGAGATAATGTGATGATTGATGAACTCAATGATTTTTTCTTTTTGGTTGAAATGAGTGGAACGGCCTCCACCCATTTAGTGTAATATTCGGTTGCCGTGATGATCCAACGGTGATGCTGCGAAGAAGGCGGGTGAATCTCGCCAATAAGGTCTAAACCCCATTGTGAGAAAGGCCAAAGATCTTGTGTGACCTGTAATGGGTGGCTAGGAGTATGTTGAAGGTTGGCATGTTGTTGACACATAACACAACGCTTAACATATTCGCAATAGTCTTTATTGAGAGTAGGCCAATAATATCCTAGGCGAAGGATCCGCTTGGCCATGGCGAGGCCACTAAAGTGCCCGCCACAAAGTCCATCGTGGATTTGTTGGGTGGTATGAGCGACTTCAGCACCGGTTAGACAGCGAAGGAGGATACCATCGAAGCCATGTTTATAGAGGATTCCCCCATGACAACATAACGAGAAACACTTTTAAGAAAAGCACGTTTGCCATTACTAGTAAGATTAGGTGGTAGAACAGAGGTTGTAAGGTAGTCGTGAAACTGGTGATACCAGGTATCCTGCGAATCAATAGATACATTATGTACCATACAAACATCCGAGAACTAAGTAAGATGGGGCAAAGAGTTGTTGGACCAAGACAAATATGTCCGAGTCAGTTGGTGAGGCCGGAATTTGTGAGGCCAAGCAAGCCATAGTATCGCAAATTTATTAGTTGAGCGGGGAATGATTTGGATAGAATAATGAGAAAATAAGGTCAAAAGTGAATCCACATAATGTTTGTATTTTTGAAGTTCCTCATTTTTACATTGGTAGATGCCAGTAACTTGATTTACTACCAATTGAGAGTCACCAAAAATATTAATAGACTTCACACCTAAGTGTAACGCAACATGGAGACCCAAAACAAAGGCCTCATATTCCGCCGTGTTGTTAGTGCAGGGAAATTGAGCTGAATGAAAGAGGCATAGATTCACCTTCAAGAGGAATGAGAACAATGCTTGCCCCTCCACCGCACTAGAATTTAGATCCATAGAAGAAGATGGTCATTGGATATGACACATCACTGAGTGAAAGAGTTGCGATGAGCTCATCAGGGAAAGTAAAATTGGTAAATTGTTCCCTAAGTAAAGGGGCTTCTGCGAGTTGGTCTGTGATAGTTTGTCATTTGACTGATTTTTGGTGTACAAACTCAAGGTCGAGGTCGGCAAGTAGCATAAGCCATCGGGCGATGTGTTGGTTTAGATGAGGTTTGGCGTACATATAATGTATGGGGTCAGCGTTGGTGATGACAAAAGTTTTGTGATTCAGGAGGTAATGTCGGAGTTTGGTGGCCACAAATGATAGGGCTAGGCACAACTTTTCTACGTGTGTATACCTAGTCTCGTAATCCACAAGAGTACGACTTATGTAATAAACTGCTTGTTCTTGATGCTCAGAGTCACGATGTGTGAGCATGGCTCCTACAGCATGGTCGGTGGCAGAAAGGTAAAGGTAGAAAGGGTGATCATCCTGAGGTGGGATAAGCACGGGTGGCTGCAAGAGATAAGCTTTAAGAGCCTCAAAGGCTTGGTGGCATTCCTCGCTCCATTGAAAGACAATGTCTTTTTAAGGAGATGATGGAAAGGTTGACATTGGTCCGAAAGTTGTGAAATGAAACGCCGGATAGATTGGAGTTTTCCCTGTAAACTACGCAATTGTTTGAGGTTAGAGGTGGGAGAATTTCTAGGATAGCTTTGAATTTTGCTGGATCAACCTCAATGCCACGCAAAGAGACGATAAAACCAAGGAGTTTTCCTGAAAGGACACCAAAGACACATTTCTTTGGTTGAAGAGGAACATGATATTTGTAACAGTGATCGAAAATAATGGTTAAAACATCGATATGTTCATTGCGATGTTTAGATTTTCCAAGAAGATCATCGACATAATCCTCAAGGATAGTGTGCATAATGTCATGAAAAATGTAAGTCATAGCCCGCTGATAGGTCGCACCAAAGCATTCTTAAGGCCAAATGGCATGACACGATAAAGCAGAAGGTTCCCAAGGAGTAATGAAGGTGGTTTTATGTTGATCGGCGGGACTACCAAAATTTGATTGTATCCCGAGAAGCCATCCATAAGAGAAAGCATCTCATGGTTTTACAATGTGATCAACAAGTTGATCAATACTAGGTAGGGGAAGTCATCCTTTGGGAAAGTGAGGTTAAGGTCCGGAAATCAGACATATCCAAAGTCCCCCGTTGCTTTAGTAGTGATGTGTACGATGTTAGAAATCCATTGAGGATAGTCAATAGGTAAGATGAAGGAAATAGAAAGGAGTCGTTGAAGCTCTTCTTTGACCAAGAGGGCAATGTGTGGATGCATTTTTCTCAGTTTCTATTTAACTAGTTTGGAGTTGGGTTTCGAGTAATGTTATGGACAGCAATGTCAGGATCGATTTCTAGCATGTCAACATAGGACCAAGCGAAAGCTTGGTTCATGGGCATGGAGGAAGGTAGTGAAGGTAGTTTGTTCTGATGCGTTAAGAGATTGTCTGATCTTCACAATGTGAGGATCATCCTCTGTGTGGATGTTGATTTCTATAGTCGACTCATTCAACATGGTTTGAGTTTCAGATGGTAAGGCGCGTTGAATATAAGAGTCGTCCGCGCCAAGGTAAGTGAGGATGGAGTCATCATCCTAGCACTCAACAACATTAATTGAAGGCGAGTCTTCTTCGATCATGTCTGGATACAGAAGGGGAAGAGAAGATGGGTCTTCATTATCGCGTTGATAAGTGAGAGGACCCAAGAAGATAGCATTTACGAAAAAAAAAGTTAGGAGGGATAGATTCGGGTCTATCGACTCTGTGGGTGAAGATGGCAAAATAGGTGATGATGGTTCAGAAGAGGTAATGTTGTTGTCTTCCCGGATACAACTGACACGAGGTTTCTTTGGTGTAAGTGTTTCAAAAAATTCAAGACCACTACAATCTTTGTGTTTGCGTGTAGTCACGAGAATGATTGTATGTCGGCCTTGTTCATAAAGACCGAAACCAAAACCTTTCCAAGCACGGTGAGTCAAGAAGGTGAGGCGAAATGACGATTTGTTAGATATTGAAAATCGGATTGGAAGGGAACCACACCAAGGGGAGGTTCAAGGGTAACGGAGGATGTGTTGACACCCCATATGTTAGGTCAAAAGTGGAAATTAGGCGGTCCATAGGAGATCACCTTCCCCACATGACAGTCTTAGGTAGGATGCGCATGTAATCGTCCGTACTCTGTGGGGTATGAAAAGTGCTAACGTTATATAGGTGATACTCCCCCAGTGTAAGGTATTGAAAGACATCTACCAAGGGATCTGAGGTTGGGATGTTGTTCGCGGGGAAGGAAGTGGTATTTGCGGCGGTGGTTTCATTGGTTGAAGGTGTAGGTGCGGCTAAGGTGGATGGTTGAGGTGTGGGCGAAGTAGATGGTTGGGTTGGATGAATGGGTGCCTTGACTGGTACAAGCACATCATTAGGGAAATATAACATATTGCAGATTTTGAAGGGGGAGTCGGCTTTACGTGTATGACTTTTCTCATACTCAAATTTTATGCATCTATGTAAGGTGGAGGGAACACATCCCATAGCCCGGATCCAAGGGTGGCCTAACAACATGTTGTATTGGAATTCTCCCTCAAGGACATAGAAGAGTTTGGGTAAGGTACGTGGCCCTACATGAATGTTAAGGATCACGGTGCCTAAAGTAGAAGTAATAGCATCATTGAATGAACGCAACATGGTGGGGTTGGCACACATGCAGCTAGAAGGGATATTCATTTGTTGGAAGGCTTTGGAAGAGATGATGTTTAGGCTAGCACCCCATCAATCATAACACGACGTACTCGGATGTCCCGGATGTAAGCCGAGATGAAAAGAGTGGGGTCAGGATCTTCTGCACCAAAGACGACAATTTCGTCTTCGGAGAAACTGACAGTAGTGGCTTGCTATACAGGGACAAAAGTGGTTGTGGAGGTAGGTTGTTTGGTGAGAGAGGCGATGTGGTTGGGTGTTAAAATGGAAGCGGCGGGGAAAGGTTTTTTAGGTAAGACCTCTATCCCTTGAAAGATTTCAATTAAAGCTTGTTGATGTGATTCAGATGTTTGAATGAGATCATAGATGTTCATTTTGACAGGAGATTGGTGAAGTTGTTTGATCATGGTGTGGTGGGCAACTCCATCAGAGACGGGATAGGCAGGTCCATGAATGACCACTTTTGGTGGTGGTGCGATCGGGATGGCAGAAGGAGAAAGAGAGGCCGCAGGTGTGCTTTCTTTAGCTTTTCCATTGTTTTTCTGACCTCGAGTAGCAACGTTAATCATGTTGATCTCATGAATACAAGAGGAGGAGGATGGAGGGATAAGTCATTGTTCTCAAGAGGTGGGGTTGCAATGATGATAGATTTTGGCAAGGCGAGGACAGGTGGTATAGGAGAAGGAATCGAAGCTAAGGGATTCTCTCTCCGTAAATTGTCTTTCTTAGGCTGTCTATCCGAGATAGGTGACTGGTGAAGGATGAATTTCAAAGCTTTGCATCCTTCTACATCGTGTCCTAGTGTGCGATGGTAAGCACAAATTTTAGATTAATCATAACCTATAGGTCGAGGTTTAGATGGATCATAGAGTCTGAGCGGGGGTAGGGAAATGGTCGCATCCCCTACCAACATATCAAGGATCTTGGAGTAAGATCCTTTGAGCGGGTCAAATTCAGATGAGGATGAGGCTGTTGATTGAGTGGGTGAGATTTTTGATTGTTTTGGTAAGGGTTGGGTGCGAGTGGTTCATACAGGTGGTGATTTAGGCAAGGGATTTTGATGAGTGGTTTTAACTAGGCGTGGTTTCTTCTGCACAAAAGTTATGTTTAGCTGTTTAGATGATGAGGCCCAGCTGACGTGGTGGCAGGAAACAACCACGGGGAAAGAGGAGCGACAACAAACAAGTCCTTCGATGATCGAGTTTGCTTAGGGTTGGCAGGTAGGTGAGATACTTGGGGTGACGGTGTTGATATGCCCGTGAGTGTCTGTAGGGGTGCAAAAGGTATAGGTCGTGTTAAAGAAGATGTGGGAGGTAAGGTGTATTGTGGCAAGGTGGAGGGGTGAGGCCCTAATATAGAAGGTAGGTGTGATGGTGAAGGCTGAAGCCGAGCCTATTGTATCGGTGTGATCTGGGGCGAGGGTTTTTGTTGTGGAAGAGGTATAGATTGGACTCGAGGAGATTGGGTCTGTCTCCTAGGAGGATTGATGGCATTATTTTTGGATAAATCTAAACGTTTAGGTGGGTGTGTCAGGCTGGGAATTGGTGAAGTCCCAAGTGTAAGGGAAGGCTTAGTTGGGTTGATAGAGATGGCTGAGGGATTTGATAGAGATGAGGGGGGTGAAGGTGAGGACATAGGCATTTTGAGCTTTTGTAAACACCTCGGGTATATGGTAGAGGTGTCTAGATTAGTCATCTGCATTTGAGTAGATCAAGGTGTACTCAACCGCTCCCATAAGACTCATCTATATTTTGAGGGATGACACTCTTCACGTGTGAACAAGAACCTTGGTATGGAAGAGAAATGGGCTGTGATCCCGGTCCACTGTGGGTGTGATACAGGGGGTAAATGAGGCGTATTGTATCAATGGGTACTAAGAGGTCAACTGGTCGCTGGAAAGATTTCGGTGATGAAGAACTAATAGGTAGGAGGGCATGTTCGAGGGGATCCGTTATGATTGAGGAGTTTGGTGATGTAGGCTCAAGGGGTTTCTCCTCTAAGGGTGACAGAAAAAGTGGCAAGCCTTCTTCTGTTGCAGCAAGAGTGGTGGAAGGAGATGTTTGGGAAATAGATAAGTTAGATAACATCCGCTCATAATCTTGCAGGGATGTGGTGTAAGAAGGTTCATTTGTGAGAAGAGAACTCTGGGTGGTTAATTCCTTTATAGGTAAAGGAATAGCGGGACTATCCTCTTGTCCTGATGAAGGAGAAGGGGGCGAAAGTCCTTGCGTTGGTGAAGAAGCTTGATTCAAAATTTCCTCAATGGAAGTCCTGGGTTGGGAGTTGAAAATCGCATGGATCTCATGCACACTCTTCTCCTCGGCTGAGGTATCTTGATTTGTGTTACTGTTAGATGCATGGTTTGGAAATGGTTTGTTGAAAATTTTTAAATTTCAATTAGCGGGGGCATTAGGATTATCGAGAGTTATATCCCCTGCATCAACCATTTCCTGCACTATGTTTTTCAACATCTTGCAGTTTTCGTGACTGTGTCCCTTCATGCGATGGAAGTTATAGAAGTCATTTTCTTTATACCAAGAAGGAATAGTGCGAGTGGAATCAAACCCGGAGTGAGGTTTAACAGGAGGCAAGGTGATATCTCTTTCTTTAAGCAATTTGTCTAAGATCACACCATAAGTTTCTCCCAAGGGAGTATAGTTGATGGGCTCAACTTTATACTTATAGGTGGCTTTCGGCTGGGTATTAGACATTGCTTGAGATTTGACCATCACAGGGTGTATGGCACCCTTTGATTTCGAAGCAGCCGATGTGTGAGAATTTGTGGTGTTGGGTTTGGTGGTAAAGTTTTGGGTCCGAAAATTTGAGCTTTTATTGCGTAACCTCAATTTCTCTTCCTCTAAGGCTCGAATCTCTAGTTTCCGAGCCATAGTAAAGGCCTCATCAAAGGTGTGGAAAGTTTGAATTTGGAGGGTGGGAGAAATGTGTTTAGCACAGGCCGCGTAAAGAGTTCGATGAGCTCGGCCTGAGGTAAGGCATAAGTAAGTTGGTTGATGAGGCCCCGCCATCGTCCAACGAAATCTGCGTGATAGACTGCGTTCAAATTGTCGGATGGCATAGAGGTCGGTAATGGATACTTTCTTGGCAATATTGATGGAGAAGTGATCCAAGAAAGATTGGGCTAACTGGTTAAAGGAGAATATTGAATGTTGGGTTAAAGCACTGTACCACTCCAAGGCAGGTCCTGATAAGGACATGGGAAAGGTACGGAGTAGTAGGGCATCGTCATGAGCAATCAGATAGCAGGCATGTCTGAACGATCACAAGTGTTGTTGAGGGTCCTCCTTACTATTAAAGCGAGTAAATTTTGGTAATTCCCATTGGGGAGGATATGTATGAAGGGGGACAGAAGGGTGAATAGGCTCCCGAAAAACTTGCTCGTATGTTAGGGTGTTGTGACTGCCTGAAACAAAAGCCTCAAGATTTTGCATCTTGTCCATCATCTGTTTGATTAAATCATTGGTTGGGTTAGATGATGGTGCTGTCATTGTAAACAGAGAAGGATTGGTCCAAGAGCCGCTACGAGACAATGGTGGGATTGAATGTTGATAAGATAATGGGGATGAATGTGTTGGGGCAGCCGAATAAGGGTGTCCTATATAAGAGGTTGAGGCCACCGGATGAATTTGTGGAAATGAAAAGGTGGGCGGAACTTGTGAGGGAAATCTCATGTGTATAGGTGGCAGAGAGCAAGTGATGAAAGAGGCAACTTGTGAGAGAGATGAGGTAGGGGGGCGGTGGAAGGTAGTGATATGTGGGGTCCCAATTAACTAGAGGAAAACCAATCGGTGCAGTATGAACTACCGAAGCTACTGAGCTGGGAGACGGGGCTAAGGATGAAGATGGTAAGGTGGAGTTATTAGGTGGGGAAGGGGCTAAGTGAGCGGCGATACTAATAGGCATACCAATGAGGAGCTGACCGTCGGGTGCACGGTTAGGGGTATGAGACAAATAATATTGTACGGCGCTAGGATTAGCATCCAAAAATTTGGCAAATTCCTTATCTCCTATAGGGATCTTGGGAAAATTGCTGGTATCCGTAGGATTCCCCATAGGATGCGAAGGGGGTGACTCAGGCAAAGACACGAAATAGGCATGTGAAACCATGGCTGCTGCTTGTTTCTGGGTGATAACAACCATGGAAAAGAGGACACAATAGGGATTTAATCAATCCAAAACGAAAACAACAAATTTTTTTGGAATTGATAGGTTCTTTAGTGTGTCAAGAATCATTAAACACAATAACTAATATCGGTGAGATAATCGATGTCGGTCAAATGTAACCGGCATCGGTCGATTAACCGATGTCGGTAGTATGGGACCGGTGTCGGTCCTTTGTGAAAGAAAAGAGAGGATGTAAGAAAGCTGCTGGTTTGGGGATAAAAATGCTTAATATACCTACCAAAGCTGTCTTGAAGTGATCATGAAACAATGTATGAATGAGAGAAACAGAACTAAAAACAAGAAAGATGCAAAAGAAAATCAATAGACTAACCTAGGATTAGTTTTAATCACTTTGGGCTTATGCCTTAGATGCCAGATGATGTCAATCCTAAACAAGAGACCTAAGGGAGATGTCAAGTTTGTTTTGGCTCATAAGGCTACCTCAATCGGGTGGAGGAATACCGCGGGAAGGGGGGATGTTTGAGCTGTTGTGTTGATTATGATGTGATTTGGTATGTGTTGTGCAGTGAGAGTAAGATTAATTTCTCATCAATACTGTGGATATCACCCCCACGTGTACGACCTGTTACTTAATCTACGTTCACTAGAATTAAAAATAGCAAGCAAGAATGTGATGCACGTGTTTTAAACCCAAATCGAAAATGATATTCGATGAAGCAAAGAAGATGACTTTCACTAGTTCAAAGATTCCAAAGAAAGACAAATTCTTTTACCAAAATGACAAAATATTTTGTGAATATTTAGAAGAAAGAAACAACAAGTATGCTCCCTATATGAAAGCAAGCAAGAAAGAAAGAAACCCGAAATGGGTCCCACCGGGTGTGCCAAAATGTTTCACATGAATTTCATTCGGAATAGAGTTGCTTCTATCCTTTCATTCTCTTGAGAAACAGATAAGGGTTAGGGCTAGGAGGAATACCTGTTGAATGTTGGGAAGGTGTGCACGTACCGTAGAGAGATCAGATCGATTGTGAAGAACTCCTTTTTGTCTGGGAAGGACTACCTGTAAATAAGAACGCAAGACCACTAGATTTTAGTTAGACAACAAGTGAGGGAACTGCCTTAGGCCCAGGAAATATTAGACTTCCTTTCGAAGGTGGTCAGTTCCCCATTTAATATGAATTAAAGCAAAATGATAACAAAGAACTACAAGATAATACTTACTGGTTCCTGATGAAGATACAGGTCCAAGGAATGTGGTGGCGACAGTAAGGCTTAGTTGGGATGATCCGGTATTAGAAAGCGAGCTGATGAAGCTATCCTCAGTCTTTTCCAATGCTTGAATGAGGGTGACAGCGATCCAGTTGCTCAGTTGCAGTCTTCGGCTCGATGCTCTTCTCTGCAACCTTTTTTGCTTGTTTCACTTCTCTTTCTCCTGCCCAAATGAATCTCGGATCCTTTGTTTTTGGGGGGAGGTCATTAACAGGGAACCGATGGTGGTTACGTAACCAACGACGGTCGAGTAGGAACCGATGTCGGTTAGGTCAAAGTGGCTAATTTTAGTAAAACAACCATCTTTCCCTCCTTTTCTCCTAAGGGATCAGTTATGGGCTTGGTCAAGTCATTATTAGGCTCGTTTTGGTGCGGGTGAGGGGTAATGAGTCATGGGTGTGGGTTTGGACCAAGTCATAGGTCTTAATTAGGTTGGTTTAGGGTTAGGGCTAGGTCATGGTGAGGTGGCAAGATGAGGTGGTAGGTTTGAAGATGTGGATTTATTAATTATAAGGTAATTAATAAATCATTAGGTGTGTAAGGTTTTAGGTGGTGAGGTAGGGTTAGGTTGCGGGACGAGATATGGGGTAAAGGGTGTCGTAAGACCCAAATTTGGTGTCTACAAGAAGATTTACATTTAGAGAAACTATATATGCAGCAGCCACTTGGGTATGAAGTCAAGGGTAAGGAGAAATTAGTGTGCGGGTTGAAAAAGAGTTTGTATGGGATCAAGAAATCTCCAAAGCAATGATACATGAGATTTGATAGTTTTATGCATGAGCATGGTTACTTGAGATGTGAATCTGACCATTGTGTTTATTTCAAGAAGCTTGAAAATGGGAGCTATATTATTTTGTTACTATATGTGGATGATATGATTATTGCAGGATCTAGTATGCAAGACATTGGTTAGTGAAGGATTTTGGAGCTGTAAAAATAATCCTTCGTATGCAAATACACAAAGACAGGAAAAACAAGAAATTGCATTTGTCTCAAGAGGATTATATCTACAAGGTGTTAGAAAGGTTCAAAATGTAAAATGTAAAACATGTTAGTACACCTATGGTTGGAAACTTCAAATTGAGCAAAGATCGGTGTCCTTCATCACACGAGGAGGTCAAATACATGACATGAGTGCCATATACTTCAGTAGTTGGGAGTATCATGTATGCTATGGTTTGTACCAGCCTAGACATTGGACAATAAATGAGAGTTTTGAGTAGATATATGGCCAATCTAGGTAAAGAGCATTAAACAAAGTAGTCCAATAGATACTCAAGTATTTAAAAGGGACATCTAGCATGTAGTTATGTTATAGAGGTTCAGATATTTCATTATGTGACTATGTTGATTCAGATATCACTGGAGATCTGGATGGTAGAAGGATCACTACTAGATATATTTTCATAGTAGGTGGGATGACAATTAGCTAGATTTCAAGACTTCAGAAGGTTGTGGCTTTGTCTACTACAGAGGCAGAGTATGTTGCAGCTATAGAGGCTAGCAAGGAGATGATATGGATGAGTAGGTTCATGGAAGTGTTGGGAAAGGAGCAAGATAATTGTAAATTGTTCAGTGACAGTGAGTGCAATTCATTTGGCAAAGAACTTAGCATTTCATTCGAGAATGAAACATATTTAGTTGAGGTATCACTTCATACCGCAGGTATTAGAGGATGGACAATTGAATTTGGAAAATATTCATATGAGTGAGAGTGAGAACCTTTAACAAAGGAGAAGTTGGAGTTACACTCCACTTCTATTAGTCTTCAAGTTTGATACTTGAAGAGGAAGAAACAAAGCTAAGGAAGGATCCAAGAATGAGTGCATGACAGGTATGGTGTAGTAATTAATCTCTAAGTGGGAGATTGTTGAGTTGTGGAGCTCAATTACTTCAGATTAACATGCAATGTAAAACTTGCTGGAAAACATAGTAACCATCATCGGTAAGGAGGAACCGGCATCGTCACACCTAGATTGACATCGTTTAGGCAAGGAGGAACCGACATTGGTTAGGGAGAACTAAAATCAGTTACCTGTGTGAGGATGTTTTAATTAACTCTCAGGAATTAGATCTATTTTTAGCATTAAAGTATATCTATTGATTGTAATTGTATGGCTAAGTCCCTAAGTCTATAAATGACTATATAAGCATGAAAGCTAGGGTTTAGAAGTAAGGATTAACAAGAATTAAGAAGAACTTGCAAAAGTTGGTGAGAGAGAGAATTCTTGGTGATGAAGCAAAAATCTTGAGGGAAAGAAATTACTGTACATTTGAGAGGTGTGGAAGATTGTAAATCTTCATTGTATATCTTGTCAAAGCTTTGGATAATAGATTGACTTGTTTCTTGGTGGACGTAGCCCACATTGGGTGAACCACGTTAAATTTGGTGTTGATTTATGTCTCTTGTTTTGTATATTTCTTCTAGTAGAATATCCACTTTTATTTACATGTATGCTTAGATCTTATATATTATATGTACAACCGGTGTGCTTACCCCAACACATTTGAAGAAAGTAACTGAGTGAGATAACACAAGTATAAATCTGACATAGAGATAAATGAAGATAGGTGAGAGAAGAAGTTGAGTGTGAAGTTTTGAAGCTTAGAGAGCTACACATATATGTGTTGAAGACAAATCAAACATAGAAGGATGATTGATGAGAACCTACATGAATGAAGTGGTGTGAAGATGATCTAGTATAAATATTTATGATTTTGCAAGTGAATGAATACTTGAAAAATAGAGAAATTTTAACATGAAGATCTCCCATAAATGTATGCAACAACATGTGCATTTAAAAGGTGAAGTTTTAAAGTGAGAGAGCATATTGAAGGAAAAGGTGCTTTGAGAATGAAGAGTTTGTGATGAAAATAGTATAGGTAGCCATATGAGTTTGGGTTTATGAATGTGCATACATGATTATATCATGTTTGAAGTCTTGTGGTCAAATATGCGAGTTCACGTGCAAATAAGATATTGAAGATATAGTTGATAGGCCTTGTATGAAAGAAATTTGAAGTTGATTAATGAATGAGAAGAGAGATGAAATAAAAGATATATATCGGAGAAGTGAGCTAATTTATAGGTCACCATCAATTGTGTGAGACAACAAACTAAGTGTAATCAATACTGTGAAAAATATAAGTTACAACTTAGCATGTGGGGAGTTATTGCTTCCTAATAAGTTGAAGCATACTAAAATATAGTTGATGCTAGACCAAAATTTTGTTAGGAATATATTTGATTAGTGCTCCATTAATGTTTGGGTGAATTATGTTTTGTAATATATTATGAGTCATAATATTACAACTCATAATATATTGTTGTATTGGGTATTTTGATATATTGTTATACCCATGAATAGTATTCTAGGTTATTTGTTGTAACACCTCCCTATTTATTAGGAGGTGGTTTGGCTATGTAATTGGCTATATAATAGCCATGAATTGTGTAGTGTAAATATACAATGATTATTATTACTTTGTGTTTGCCTTCGGCTGTCCAAATCTCTAGATGTGGTATCGAGAATAGGGCAATGGATTTATATTTTTTAAGAGACAGATTCGAAGCATTTAACTATCATATCAGCCTTTTTTTTTGTCACTAAGGTGTGGTATCCTTGAGGTTTTATCTTCTGACAGCTTAGTTTATTCGAATATTTGAGCCTATGATCTGAATGTTGCAGTAATAAATACAAGGTGCATATGTCTTTGAAGATGCCATAGGCCTGTCGATTTACTCTTGCATAACATGTCCACAAAGCTATCTATCATTTCTCTTTGCATTTATTTTACGTAATTGTGCACAATTTTAGCAGATCTGTCAGCTCAAGTCACACGGACCGTGGTCAATATTCCATCAACTCTGGCTTGTATAATTTGTGAAACCTGCAACATGGATTTGAGACAATGACATTGTCTTCACCTAATTTTCATTGATTAATTATGTAACATATAGTATCGATTCTATTCTGGCGAACACATGAGACAACATTATTGTCTTCTGTAGACTTATATATTCTCTCAGGCTGCTCTTGAATTGAATTTGGCATCAAGTTCTCATCTAGCTGCATATGATCAGAATTTCCATTTGGTGGTTCAATGTATTCCACCAAGCACAAAGGCTAATGCAACCTTCGACATATGCCATGATGGATCCGCTCAAAATCTTGGGCCACATGTGATTATCATCCATTACATGCCTTATCAGTTGTTGTTTAGATGATTCAAGATATCTGATGAGCTTAGTGAGGAATACGTCTACATTTCATTGACTTGAATTCTACATAGTCTACATCAAGCCTCACATTGCCTTGTCATAGTTCCTTTTTTTTTCACCTGCTATCATGCTTGTGGTCAACTAAGGATCGACATATCTGAAAATTCATATTTAAATTTGATTAGAATTTAGATATGTGAAATATTTGTGGTTTGTGTTTAGCTCTTTCTCGGGTTTCATTAGAAGTTCTCATCCTTTCCATTTCTACTAAGCTAGAGGCGTTAGAATTGGTTCACGGTTCAAACCCCCAAGATCAATGCACGGCCAGATTACACATGTATTACATGAAGCTCTACCTTCAAATTCCATATATGTATGTAAGAACATTTAGTTATTTTAGTCTTAACGTTTTCAATTAGGCTATTGTTCATAGTATTTGTGATTCTAATAATATACTCCCGCTATATTAGAAAATTGAGTCATTATAGTTTAGTTTTTAGATTATAATTGGTTATTGAGTCTTTAGTCTTTTATATTTATTTGAGTCAAATAAAAGTCTTTCTTATTTTTTATTGTTTCATCATGTAATTAGTATCATGTATTAGAGTCTTAAAACGTTTAAGTTTTAATTCAATATATTTGGCCATGTTTTAATGTAGTTTATTTTTATAGGGTCATTTCAGTAATAATTTTGTATCTGTATATTGTCTAGGTTAATTGAGTTAGTTGTAGTCAAAGAGTCATTGTGTCATTTAGTGTCAAGTATTGTAAATTTTTTTTGCCTAGCTTTTAGCTGGACGTATTTTCGGTGGAATCCAATGTCTGAGTTGAACATGAGGGGGGCATTCTCAAATTAGCCTCGAAGCAATAATCAACAGAGATATTAGCAGAAAATTAGAGGATGGAGGCAACAAAGGCATGAGGACAATTAACATCCTCGATTTCACCCGCCTCGAGGCCATAAACTACTTTAGTGACATCTTTTATTGTGTGTGATAAATAAGAATAGATGAACATCCATGTTCATGTGTGTGGTACAATGTTTGCATTTCCCCTGTCATTATGATGATGTGGAGATTTGTACCATTGATAATATAGTAGGAAGTGTTCTTGATTAGATTGACTTGATGGTTGATGTGAATTGGTTGATGGGTCCCAATTCATGTATTCACTGGATAGGTTGATGGACTGCTATTCATGGATGATGTAGTTCCCACAGTCAATGTTGAGGATCGAGACCATGTGCAAGCTACGGCGACATCTTTGTTTGGTTGAAGATGGTGTTTAGCAAGACCACCAAAAAAAAGTTAAACAATATATGCAGTGAACTGCCTAGCGTATGCTAGATCCGGGAAGTGTGATACTTCCTAGATGGTTGTCAATCCACTATTTTAAACAATTTAATGTGGTAAATAAGGTAAATCCTATTGTAATTTGAAATGATTTAGGTATCTCACTTAAAACACAATAAGAAATAGATCTAATCTAACAGGCTAGGTTAGAATAGGATCCGAAGGTCAAGTAACTAGTTCTGGGTCTCTGTAAGTCTGACAGAGGTCTCAGGTAGATCACAGGTGAATGAGGGTGAAAGGGAATTAGGTGGATAGGTCACTTTATTCAGGTTGTATGGGAAAATATAGAGACCGATGTCGGTTAAGGGTGACCGGCGGTGGTTGGGTGTAACCGGTGCCGATTACTATGGAAAGTTTTGGGAATGCCACAGAATGAGATTTAGGTCTCCTTTGTGATTACACAAGGACTTTGGTTGGTCGGGATGAGGTATTGGGTGATTTAGGTAGGATTTGGTGAGGTTTTAATGGGTATATGGAGGGGTGAGTGTTGGAGGAGGTCAATGGGTGGCTAGGTAAACAATAGATGATAATATAATGATGAAATGGAATGAACCAGAGAAGTATAATGTTTACTTACTTGGATTCTAGTCTTGGATGCTGTGAGTGAGGGATGGAGGTGTTGATGAGAGGTTTTGAAGGCTACAGGTGATCACCAATTGAAGGAAAGATTCTGCATGGGCTGCATGTACATTCCTCTTTGCTTGGTTAGATCAGATCATTGTTGGGATGGTTGTGTAGGAAAAGATGCTTGATCTCCTTCCTTGCATGTGTGTTCTCGCTGAAATTCACTCTCAGAAGATGTGATATCTCTAGAATGTGCTAATGTTTGCCAAATTTTCCAATATTTTTTCCAACCTTCTGCCAACCTTGAGAATAAGGTTGTTTTGGGGTTAAAAGGGTAACCGATGGCGGTTTCGGCTTAACCGGCGATGGTTAGGGGTAACCGGCGTCGGTCAAGGTGGGATTTCCTAGGTTTACTAAACTAGGGAGATCCTCTTGATTTCTCGGATCTCGTGTCGTTAACCCATGGATTAGACTGGGAGCTTCTTGTAAGCATGTGGGAATGTGGTTAGAGAGAATGTAGGCATTGATTTTTAGGGTTTAGGTAAGTCTTAGTTAGTTATGGCAACTTACTAAGAATAGGTTTTAGGGTGAGTTAGCTTGGTGAGGTGTCTAAGTGAAGTGTATGTGTGGATATTATTTAAATTAAGATATTTAAATAATAAATATAGTGAGGATAATGAATTAATTTAATTAATTAATTAAATTAATATTAGTGGGGTGAAGGGGGCCATGGCTAGGTGAATGTGATGAAGGGTGCTTATTTGTCGAGGGACCAAAGGGGAGTGTGACCTAATTTTAGTGTCTACATTTTCCCCTTTTTGTTGCATAGCTTGTATTGGTAAGTGATGCTAACAAAAAATAAGATGTGGTTGCCCCATGTGTGGGTGAAGGTGATCCCCCTCAAACCAAGAACTGATGAGGCAGAAGGTAGAATCGGTGAGTGGTTTGATAAAAGGTAAATGTGATGAAAAGGAAGGTGGGAACGAGGGAAAAAAAAGGTTAAAGGTCTACTGGGTAATCTAGGTAATGGGTCAGGGTCAAAGGTAGTAATAGTCAAACACACGCACACGTATAAACTACAACATGCTACCGGTTGAAGAGTAGGAAAACTCTACATCATCTAAGGTCGATAGGTTTATCCAAACAAGGTTGAAGTGATTCCGGTATCCAAGGTATAGGATATGGTCAAGAAACACAATGTAGGTTAGGTGCAGGAATGTTTAGGTATGTTCGGTACACCAAAGGTAGGGTTAGGATAAATGGTCATGGAAATAGGCTAGGTAAGGTCATTAGGTCAACAACACAGGTAACAGTGCAAGGTATAGCGAACACATGAGGTCAAAGGTCACTAGCGATGGTCCAGGTCCAAATATCTAGGTCATGGCATGGGTAAGGCCAAGGTAGGGGTAAAATAATGAGTCCCCAAAGGAGGAAAAAGGGAGGTAGTAAATGATGAGGTTAGGAAAGGTGAGGTAAATGGGTAGGGTAAAGGTGGGGTGGGGTAAATGATCAGGGTGAAGGTTGGGTGGGGAAAAAAAGGAGGTAGGGGTAGGGTAAAGGTAAAATTAGGGAAATGTGTAGTTGATGGTGGTGACGATATCGGTCATGGATAAATGGCGAGTATAGGTAGTTAAGAAACCGATGATGGTTAGGTAGGGCATGCGACCGATGTTGGTCAAGGGTAACCGATGTTGGTTAGGTCGGGTTTGTTATAAAAAAAAAAAAATCCATTTTTTTGTTATTCATTTGTTATTTTTGAAGTGAGAAAATGACAAAAAAAGAGAGAAAAGAGAGAAAAGTGTCTGAATGAAATGGAATGAGTGAGTAGCGATAGTGTGATGTGATTGGTGATGTAGTATGGGTCCACAGGATCATTATTGCAAGGGATTCGATTGGTGATAGGTTATGAGTAGGTATTTAGTGATGGCAGAGGAGAGGGATCGAGAGGGATCGGGTGAATGGTGTGTCACAGAAGATATGTGAGACATGCCATATGAGATCACCAAAAATGTATGAGGATTCATTATTTTATTATATATATGTGGATTTGATAGATTAGATGCATTTTTTTTTGTTTATGTGGCATATACGTGTGATGATTTTGAGATGATGGACATGATGAGATAGCCATGTATATTTGAGATACACATTGATTTATATGATGAGATACATGTTATGATTTGATTTGTTGATGTGATGAGATATGAGATATGGGATTTGTTTTGTTGATTTGTTTATGAGATGGAATTTGTTGTGTTGATATGGATGAAATTAGGTGAGTTAGGCATGAAAAGGTTGGTTTAGGCATGAGGTGGTTATAGGCATGGATTGGAGTCGAGGTTGTTTTATGAGAGGGAAAGGTTAGGTTTAGGCATGGTTGAGTCAGGTTATAGGCATGGATTGAGTCAAGTTATAGGCATGGATTGAGTCAGGTTTTAGGCATGGATGGAGTTAGGGTTAGGCATGGTTGAGTTAGGTTGTTTAGGCATGGTTGAGTTAGGTTGGTTTAGGCATGGTTGAGTGAAAGTAGGTGAAGTGGTGATTCATTATTTTATGCAATGAATGATAATATGGGTCATATGTGAGATGTGGTATAATCTATGCATAGTGATGATAGAGAAATGGTAGGTGTAATAAATGTATGTTGTGATAATGTTTAAAATATGAAACAACTTGTTATGTATGTGGTTTAATTTCCAATTTTGGGTATAAAAGGGAAACTAAGTTAGGTGTGATGTAATGTGAGGCACATGGAAGATGAATTATTTAGGGTAGAGGATGGCGAGCTAACCTCCAAGGGCCCCATGCCCTCAGAGTGCTACCTACATAGTCCCTAGAAAAAAGGGACCTCAGGCCGATGTAGTTCTCCCATAAGCTAGGGAAGAATATGAGGAGGTATGAAAATGAGTTGGTAGGTTTTTGGGCATGTTGTGGGTTTAGGTTTGTTAGGTGTGGGTAGATTATAGGTAAAATGATGTAGGTGAGGGTGATTGTGGTGAAAGAAGAAGATTACCCCAAAAGTAAGCGTCGAGGACCAAGTCCTGTATAAGGTAATCAAAACGTAAACAAAGATGGTTAAAAGATAAGAGGGGCAATAAAGCCACCTGGTTGGGTAGGATCATACCGAGTAGATCATACCTTGGTGGAGGTGATGAATGTAAGACCCTAAAGACATTGCATGATGGATTGTTCTATGGTGAAAAGTAGTCACATGATCACCAAATGTCTAAGTTCCAAGAAGTCCCTTGAGGCAATAGGAAATGAGAGTGGGCATGGTTTGAAGGGTGAAAAGTGGGTAATTTTTATATGGTATAGGTAGCATGCGCTTTGAGCAAGAGAACCTAGATCACAATGGGCAAGTCCATGACAAAAAGGTTGAGTGTTTTGACTTATAGTTGAGATAGACTGATCGATGTGGGAAGTCTATATGGGATGAAGAAAATTTAACTCCTTGAGGTCTTCATGAAGTTGATCGATGCGGGAAGCTTTGGTTGCTCTCATTTTTTTTTTTTTTTTTTAAGAGCTTTACATAGCTATCCTTCGAGGGAGCAGTCTATTTATAGCAAGTAATTTTCGAGAGGAAGATGTCCTTTTGAGGGAGTCATCATTTTTTATTAGAAGTTTGACTCAAGGATTTTGGTCCCATGTGAGGTCTTTGAAGTCATGGACAAGACCAAGGTGGAGAATAAGACTCTTGTTCAAAAGGCAAGGTGAAATGACCATGGGATCTCATCTAAAGGTAGATGAAAAGTATCCATGAGAATCATGCTATGTGTAGTGCCGTGGTACACATATTCAAGAGAAGATAACAAGTGATGGGTACTCACATGATTCTTGTTTAATCATTGGTGAGGTGTATGGAGTGAATAGTGCTCAAGGGATGAGCATGGAAAGAGACAAAAAGTGAGGTAGGACTACAAGTCAACAATAGAATGGTCAAAGATGCAAGGCATTAAGGGGCTCAGGTTTGGGTTTACCATCGAGTGAAGATAAATGATAAGCACCTGATCCATAGGTATGAGTCATGATGTATGGTCCAAGCCAATTAGGAGAAAATTTTCCCCGTTTACTTTTTTTTTGCTTTAGTTACATGTTGATTTTCTTTTAGGACAAGGTCATTGACTTGGAAGGTTTCATTCATGGACACGTTTTTCATAGGCACGTTTGATACATTTTTGGTAAACTTGAAGGTGATCTAGAGTGTTAAGATGACATTCGTCTAATAACTCTAGTTATGCTTAAATGGTCTGATGAAAGTCATCATCATTGAGCATGTCATGGAGAGAAATGTGGAGTGAGGGATCTGGACTTGAGAGGTAGGACTGCCTCTATACCATAGACCAGAGAAAAAGGTGTGGCCACATAGTGGAAGTGTGAATACTAGTGTGGTATGCCCACAGGGAAAAAGGAATGTGCGTATGCCAATCCTTCCCAATATCATCAACCACTTTCATAAGAATTTTGTTTAAGGTTTTGTTAGTGGATTCGGCTTGGCCATTGGTTTGTGGGTAATAAGGTGATGAGAAACTAAGCTGAATGTCGAAGGCGTCACAAAGTTTTTGCAATGTTTTGTTTTTGAATTGTTTTCCATTGTCAGTGATGAGGTGATGAGGAACACCAAAGTGACAAATGATGTGGTGGTTAATGAACTCACATATTTTCTCAAGCTTTCATGGAGATGAGTGGTATGGCTTCCACCCATTTTGTATAGTATTCGTAGTAGTAGTGATGATCCATTGATGGCATTGGGAAGAATGAGGATTGATTTCTCGACAAGATCCAAACCCCATTGAGAGAAGGGCCAAAGGTCTCGGAGTGACTGTAAGGCATGACTGGGTGTATGATGAAGATTGGAATGTTGTTGGCATTTTACACAATGTTTGATGTAGTCACAACAATCATGGTTAAGGGTCGGCCAGTAATAGCCCAGGTGAAGAATACACTTAGCAACAACAAGGCCACTGAAGTGACCTCCACATATGCCATCATGAACTTCCTTAATGGTATAAGGAATTTCAGAACTTGTGAGGCATCGTAAGAGAATACCATCAAAGCCGTGCTTATAGAGGAGGCCCCCCAAGAATGACGTAATGAGAGACCTTTTTAAGGAAGGTGCGTTTGTTATTACGGGTGAGATCAGGAGGTAAGATGGAGAGAGAAAGGTAGTGGAGTATTGTTTATACCAAAGGTCACTCGGGTCAGGGGTAGTGGTTCGATCGAGTAAACATCGTGAGGTAAATAAGAAGGTGATTGGAGTCATTGTATGGTGACAAAGATTGTAGAATCGGTGGGTGAAGCGGGTATTTGGGAAGCTAAGCAGGCCATGGTATCTGCAAACTTGTTGGTTGAACGTGGGATGGTTTGAAGGGTGTAACGATCAAAGGTGGTCAAAAGTATGTCTACATGATGTTTATACTTTTGAAGTATCTCATTATGACATTGGTACATACCATTGACTTGGTTTATGACCAATTGAGAATCACCAAAGATGTTGATTGATTTGACATCTAGGGCATAGGTGGCTTGGAGACCTAGTACAAGTGCTTCATATTTGGCAATATTGTTGGTACATTCAAAATATAATTTGAAAGACAAAGGCATGGGTTCACCCTCAAGAGGAATGAGGATAATACCAGCCCCACCCCCATGCTGACACTTGGAACCATCGAAGAAGAGTGTCATTTGGTAAGGGGTTCATCCAGGAAAGGGTAGCAATTGACTCATCTGGAAAGTCAAAATTAGAGGGTTGATCCCCGAAATAGGTGCGTCGGCCAATTGGTCAGTGATAGCTTGGCCCTTGATGGACTTTTGATGAATGAATTTGAGGTCAAGATCAGCTAAAAGCATAAGCCATCATGTGGCATGCTGATTTTGATAAGGTTTGGCGTACATGAAGTGTAAGGGGTCGGTGTTGGTCACAACATAGGTTTTTTGTGGTTGAGTAGGTAATGACGGAGTTTGGTGGCAATGAAAAACTAAGGCTAAGAAAATTTTTTTGGGATGGTGTATCGGGTTTCATAGTCAAAAGAGTACGGCTTATGTAATAAACCACCTACTCCTGTGTTGTTCATCATGATGAGTGAGCATGGCTCCCAAGGAATGATGATCGGTAGCTGATATGTATAGGTAAAAGGTTGATCATCTTTAGGTGGGATGAGTATGGGTGGTTGGAGAAGGTATTGTTTTAGGGCCTCAAAAGCTTTGTGGTAGTCATCATCCCATTTAAAGGAGACATCCTTCTTGAGAAGATGATGAAATGGTTGACATCGATCAGATAATTGTGAAATGAAATGGTGAATAGACTACAACTTACCTTGCAGGCTATATGGAGTTGTTTAAGGTTAGTAGTAGGTGGAGGCATTTGAGAATGGCCTTGACTTTTTAGAGGGTCAACTTCTATACCATGGAGGGAAATGATAAATCCTAGGAGCTTTCTGAGAGAACCGTGAAGATGCACTTCTTAGGCTGAAGGCAGATGTAATATTTAATGAGATGGTCAAAGATGGTTTTGAGGATGGTTAGGTGCTTGAGTGGCATTTAGATTTGGCAAGAGATCATCCACGTAATCTTCCAATATACGATGCATGATGTCATGGAAGATGTAAGTCATAGCCCATGATATGTGGCACCAAGCATTTTTAAGGCCAAAAGGCATGACTCGATAGCAAAAGGTCCCCCAAGGGGTGATGAATGAGGTTTTGTGTTGATCTTCTAGGGCAAGCAGGATTTGGTTATAACCCGAGAAGCCATCCATGAGTGATAGCATCTCATGGCCAGTGGTAAGGTCAACCAGTTGGTCAATACCAGGTAAGGGAAAGTCATCTTTTGGACATGCTAGGTTGAGGTCATGGAAGTCCATGCAAAATGTGGAGTCCCCCTATCGCTTTAGTGATAGGGACAATGTTAGAAATCCAATGAGGATAATCAATGGGTAAGATGAAGGAAATGGAAAGAAGGCATTGAAGTTCTTCTTTGATGAGAAGGGCAATGCGAGGGTGCATTTTCCTCAGCTTTTGTTTAATGGGTTTGGCATCGGGAATGGTTACGATATTGTGGACCACTATGGTGGGGTCAATACCGGGCATGTCTGCGTAAGACCAAGTGAAAGCATGGTTATGATCTTTGAGAAAAGAAGTGATGGCTTTCCTATTCAAGCAACATCTAAAGATTTTTCGATCTTTAGGATGTGTGGGTCATCTTGAGTATGAATGTTGATCTCGATAGTCGATTCATTCAACATGGTTTGCATCTCAGAAGGTAATGACCGATGAATATATGAGTCTTCTGCACCAAGGTAGGTGAGTATGGATTCATCATCCTGACATTGAATGACGTTAATTGAAGGTGTATCGTCATCGATCATTTCAAGGATACAGGAAGGGAAGAGTGGAAGGGGCCTCGCCCTCGCGTTGATAAGTTAGAGGCCCCAAGGAAATGGTGTTTATGAAAAAAAAAAGTTAGGAGGGATAGATTCAGGATCCATCGACTCTCGGTGAGGGTGGTGATGAAGGTGGAGTGGGTGAAGAAGGTGGAGAAGGGTTAGTGTCCTTAATGAGTTCAATGTGGGCTTGTTTGGTAGGTGGTTAGGAAAGCTAATACCACTATGGTCATTATGTTTTGTGGGTGGTACATGGAATAATGGTATGGTGGCCTTGCTCATAAAATCCAAAACAAAACCCTTCCATGCACATCGGTGTAGGAAGGTGTGGGAAAAATGGTGATTGGTAAGTGATTGGAAGTCAGCGGAAAAGGGGCAAGTTTGTGGTGGTGGTTCGGGTGTGTAAGTGGTAGTATCAAGTCCCCCATAGGTGAGACTAGTATGAGAGGTGAGGAGGACCATAAAGGAGACATTCTCCTATGTGGTGATCATAATGAGGGTGTTGGTGAAGACTTCCATACTCTTGTGGAGTAAGGAATGTGTTGACACTATATAGGTGGTACTCCCAGAGTGAGGCATTGAAAAACACCTTCCAAGGGATCGAGTGGTTGGTATGTAGGTAGCTAGAATGGATGATGTGTCGGAGGTCGATGCGGAGGTGGAGTTAATGGATTGGGAAGCTGATGGGTCAGCCGTGGAGGTTATGGTAGTGGTAGGAATGGAGGAGGTATGTGTAGTAGAAGCAGCAGGCTGTATTGGTAAGTGGAAGTGTAGGTGAAGAAGTAACGGTTGTGGAGGTAGGCTTAATAGGTATGAGCACATCATTGGGTCGGTAAAGCATGTTGCATGTTTTAAAAGGTGATGGGTCAGCTGGAATGGTATAAGTGTGTCCTTTGTGTTCAAACTTTACACAATGATGCAAAGTGGAAGGAACGTAACCCATGACATGAATCCTAGGGTCTACCAAGCAAATAGGTTATATTGGAATTCCCCTTCCAAAATGTAAAACAATTTGGAATAGTGTGGGGGCCCATGTGAATGTGGAGGATGATGGTGCCTAGTGTAGAGGTGATAGCATCATTGAATGAATGCAACATGACAGGATGTTTATGCATGTAATTGTTAGGTATGCATTTGAGTGAATGCATGGGATGAAATGATGTTAATGCTAGTGCCCCCATCAATCATCACATGGCATACCCATATGTCATCGATGTGGACAGAGATGAAGAGGGTTGGGTCAGGTCATCATTTTGGTGTGGCATGATCTCTTCCTCTTGAGAAGCTAAGGGAGGCCACTTGGTGAATAGGGTGGGGTGAAGATGAAGGTGGTAATTTGGTGAGAGAGGCTACATGATGGGGTGTGATAATGGAGGCTACGGGTGTAGGGTCATTGGGTAAAACCTCAATAGATTGAAGAACCTCCATGAGAGCTTGATGATGGGATTTTGAGGTTTGGATGAGGTCATATAGGGACATTTTGAGGGGAGATTGGTGTAATTGTTTGAGCATGGTGTGATGTGTGACCATTAGAAATGGGGTACGTGGGGCCATGGATAGTGATTTTAGGTATGGGTGTAGATGGTATGTTGGGTATAGGATTGGTTGGTGGGTCAATTGCCTTTTCTTTACCCTTATCCTTCTGAGCACATGTGTAGTGACATGTGTATCATGTTGATCTGAGGGGAGTTGGAAAATGGAGAAGGTGTAGGGTGAGTGGTATAATGACATGATGGGAAAAAACCTACCGGAGGAGAAAAACCTGTGAGGTGAGTTGGGTGCAATGACATTTGGGTGGTGGCGTGGCAAGTTCTCTGATGTGAACCATGTTAATTTCAAATCTTGGGGGTGGCTCTAGGAGCTGTGAGGATGGAGGTTTGTGGTTGTTGAGTGGGCAGTGTGGGAATGGGTGTTGGTGAAGTAGGATCCTCATCGAGAAGGTCATCATCATCAAAGTTGGCTTCTAGAGGACACAACTGGATAAGGATGGTTTTCAAGGCCTTGTAGTTTTCCACATCGTGCCCTGGCACATGATGGTATGTGTAAATTTTAGTATCATCAAACCCTTTTGGCTTGGGTTTGAGGGGGTCATAAGGTCTGAGTGGTGGTAATGTGATGACAGAAGTCTCAAGGAGGTTGGTTAAAATTTTGGCATAGGACCCTGCTAGTGGATCACAATGGGAAGTGAACGTGGGTTTGGGTGTAGGTGTAGTTGATTGTGAGGAATGGTCTTTGGAAGAGGAGGAGTGGGTCGAGCTATGGGTTTGGGTGCTTTGGTGGTTTTGGGTGTCGGTCGTGTTTGTTTAGGTAGGGGTATAGTAAATGGATGGGTAGGAGGGTGTGTGGTTGTTTTGACTACCTTATTGTGGGGTAGTGGAGTTTTTTTTTGGGTTGCACCTTCTTGGGTAAAGGTGATATGGGTGTATGAGGTCTAGAAGGAAAAGTAGATGGGGGAAGAGGTGAGTTACCCATGGGGATAATGGAGGTGTTGTGAAGGTAGATGATGCGGTGGGTCGTGCTTGGGGTGTGAGAGACAAGATTGAAGTGTAGTGGGTAGTGAAGTAATAGCTGAGGGTATTGGAGGTATGGGTGGTAAAGATGTTGTGTAGGTGTGGTGTAAGTCATGTTGGGCATGTGGGTAGGTTAGAGGTTTGTGAGGAAGGAATGGGTTGTTGTGTTTTTGGTTTATTGATGGGTGGAGGTTTCTTGACCATGTGGGGAAGCTGAGATCCTAAGATGGATGGGACAGGTGCAAGTGTGATTGGTGCAGTAGGTATGAGTTCTATGGGTTTGGTGCTTCTATTTGGGTGTCGGAGTAGGTGTGGTGTTGTCTTTGGAGGATGTAGCTAAATCTAGTTTGATAGGTGGATGAGTAAGGTTGGTAGTCGGGGTGACCCCTAAAGTGGTAATAGGTTTAGTCGAGGATGATGTCATAGGTGTGGGTTTGGGTTTAGATATAGATTGGGCTATGGGTAAGGATGTGGTTTGAGCTATGACAGGTGTCATGGAAGGAGTTGTGATAGAGGTGGTTGTGTTTGGTTTGATTGGTCAAAATATTTTTGGGTAGATAGTGGAGGTATCAGCAAGTGACCTCTGCATCTGTGTTGAGATAGGAAGCAAAAGGCATCCCCATAGTAAGGCTCTATCCACATAATCTAAGTGATGATCAAGCCAAATGTGAGAATGACACATCTGTAGGTGGAGTTGATGAGGACCTAATGGAAATTCCATAAAATGTGTCTTAGAGATGGGAAATTGGCTAGCTTCAGCTTCCGTGGGTAAGAGAGCCAAAAGTAGGTCTGCAGGATTTTGGGTAGTGGATGGAGAATGCTCACCAAGAGGAAAAGGTATCTCAACTGGGTCTATGATAGGTGAGAGATGATGGGAGCTCCTCTATAGGTGGAGGAGATGATGGGTGCTCCTCTGTGGGTGGAGGAGGTAATGGGTGCTCCTCTATGGGTGGAGGAGGTATTGTGGGTAAAGGTTCTCTAAGTGGAGAAGCCAGGGGTGAGATGGTCTCGATGTTAGTGGAAGACTCCTCCGTAGGTGATGAAGGAGATGAAAGATGTTCCTCTGTGGGTGAAGGAATAGGGGAGGTTGGTTCTGATGTGGAAGGAGGATTTTGGGCTAGGATTTCCTCTATGGAAGGAATGTGAGGTAATTGGGAGGTGATAGGTATGTCATTAAAGATAGCGTGGACCTCGGGTATGGGTATCATGAGTTGAGGTCTCACCGGTTTGATCAGATGAAGGGGCATGGTTGGGAAATGGTTTCTTGAAGATGTGTAGGTTTTGGTTGGTAGGTGCATTAGGATTATCCATGGTTAACTCACCTTTCTCGAGCATTTCTTGGACAATATTTTTGAAAGTGATGTAATTTCCATCACTATGACCCTTTACTCGATGATAGTTACTAGAAGTCATGTTCTTTATACCATGCGGGCATGGGGCGAGTAGGTCAAAACTAGTGTGTGGTTTTATGGGTGGAAGAGTGATGGCTCTGGCTTTGATAAGATTTTCTAAGATAGAAGAGTAAGGTTCCCCAATTGGGGTGTATTTCATTGCTCTCGTCTGAATTGAAAAGTTTGGATGGGTGAGAGATTAGATGAGGGGGTAGCTTGATTTGATGGATGAGCTGGGCTGGCCTTGAGTACCACTGTGTTAGTGGTGCCCTTAGCTTTGAATAATTATTTTGTGGTTTGGAAGAAGAAGAGGTATCATTCGACTTGAATGCCTGAATTCTTATTGCGTAATTGGATTTTCTTCTCTTCGATGGCCCGAATCTCTAACTTTCGTGCCATAGTGAATGCTTCATCGAATGTTGGAAGGTTTGGACCTGCAAGGTCGGTGAGATATGTCTAGCACAAGCCCATGTGAAGAGCTCGATGAGTTTTTTGTGGCAGTTGGAAGGTGAGTTGGTTGATCAAGCTATGCCAAGTGAGTGACAAAATCTATGATAGATTCATCCTCATATTGACGCGTGGAGTATAGGTCGGTCATGGTAACCTTCTTGATGATATTGATAGAGAAATGATCCAAGAAGGCTTGGGCTACCTGATTGAATGAGAATATAGAGTGTCTAGGTAACCCACTATACCAATCTAATGCAGGTCCAGTCAGAGACATGGGAAAGGTTCTCAAGAGCAAGGCATCATCGTGAGCGATCAGATAACACCCATGTTTGAATGACCACAAATGCTCTTTGTGGGTCTTCTTTGCTATTGAAATGATTGAATTTAGGCATTTCCCAATGCACGGGGTATGGGTGGATAGGAATGGATGGGTGGATGGGCTCGTTGCAAATATCATCATAGGTGAGAGTGTTGTGGGAGCAGAAACCGATGCCTCTAATGTCTGCATCTTGTCCAACATCAATTTGATTAGGTCGTTGGTAGGTTGATGATGATTGGGTGCCTCTTGTAGTGAGAGGGTTGGTTTTGGGCATATAATGGGGTGGCACTCTAGTGTATGGTGCTGCCATGTAGGTTGATTGGGAAGAAGGTAGTGAAATAGGGGTACGTACCCTGAGTGAATAATGGATGAAACGAGGAGGTGGTTGATAGTATGTATATGGAGGTGGAAGGGTCATGGTAACCCTAGTGGAAATGGGGCTAATGATTGTGGAATGGAAAGGACCACGTTCTGAAAAGGGGTAGGGGTCACCGACATGGGAGGTGGTAGTGTAGCTATGGGTATGTGTGAGACATTAGGGGTGGATGAGGTTGTGTTTTGGGTAGTTGTCGAGGTATGGTGGATGTGGCGGGGGTAATGGAGGTGGCAGACGTGGCAGTCATAGTGGGTATAGGACCTAGCTGTAAAATGACTGGGGGTAAGGTAGATGCGGGCAAACAGAGCTAGATGGGGCCGATGCGGGAGTGGGAGTGAGAGTCTGGGGGGATAGATACGGGCATGTTGTATATCAACTGACCCGAGGCATCTCGAGTGGATGAGTGGGAAAGGTAAAACTGCAAGGTGGCAGGGTTTTGGTCAAGGAGTCGTGTGAACTCCTCATCTCTGGTAGTGATAGTGATAGGTTGGATGGGATCCATGGCTGGTGATAAAATGGAAGGTGGTGAAGGACTAGGTGGGAGTGGTTGACAACTGGCATGAAATACAAGTGTGCTTGCTTGTCTTTAGGTCAAGCACCATGTGAACCAATACTGATCAGGTAGGGCTTGCTTCTCTGTAAATGACACAAAAAACAATAGGAACAGGTGAATCTGATGGTAAAAAGTGGATTAGGTACCAAATGGTGGTTGGAAAGTGAAATAGGCTAACCGATGCCGGTTAAGGAAAACCGATGCCGGTCAGGGGTAACCGCTGTCGGTCACTGTAGAAAATGGTCAGTGAGTGAAAAACTAGGGAGAAGGTCAAATCTGATAGGTATGCCAAATCTGATGGTGTTTTACAATGTCAATGGGAATGATGGTAGTGATAGGGACTGTGAAAAGTGGAAGAAAATGAATAAAATGTCCTTTTGGGTAGGTTAACAAAAGGACCTGGAACCAACGTTCGGTTGGGTATAACTAATGATGGTCAGAGGGTAACCGATGATGGTTACTATGAAATTGAAATAGTGATGAAAGAAAAGTGGTTGTGAATTAAAATCTGATGTAGAATCAGACCCAAAATTCTGAGAATGATGATGATATGGCCCAGGCACACTCAGGTGAAGCCGGAATACACCAGCTGTGATGAGGAGCATGTAAGGATGAACAAGAAAAATGAAGAACATGATCTCTCACCTCAAAACGCAAGCCAAGTAGAAACACTAAGAAAAATGTGATCCTAGGAGTGCCTTTTCTATTATGTTTGTTTAGCTTATGCTATTTAAGGACTGACACATGAATTGTGAAATAGATTTTTTTGGTGAGGATGGCTTCCTATGAAGAAGGAGATCTAAAAGGTGAGGTTTTAGGTATGTTATGGTGGGGCGGGCCTTCGCTCTGAAGTATGACTTCGATAGAGCAATGAGTGGGTGTACCACTAATGTCATGATCATGTGATCACCTACAGCTTCTTCCAGGTAAGATGTTGTTTAAGAATGTGTGTATTTTTTTTTTTGTGAGGTTTGGTAAGACTCGAGAGAGAGAGAGAGAGAAAGAAAGTGCTTTCTATGGTTCATTTTTCAACCATCAGTTGGTCATGACTTCCAGCGTATAGGTTGCCCCTCAATTAATGTGAGCTAATGTGATAAATCAGAATGCAATGCACTTATTTTTAAGCCCAAATCAAAGTGTGAAGTTGGATGACACAAAAAGATGAAGAGGAAGAGGGATGCTCTTTCACTACAATGATAGAAAAACATGAAGAAATGGTTCTTTTTAATTACACCAAAAGAAAGGTTTCCTTTAGAGAAAATAGAAAGAAAAGGTGGGTTACCAAGGAAGAAAATTAATGTGTATGCTTTTAGAAGGGAAAAAAACACACAAATTTTCCTAGGAATGAATGAAATGCAAGGAACCCGGATGGGTCCCACCAGGCATGCCAAAATGTTTCACCTGATTCTAGATCATTTCTTTGAAGTATTGATGAAACAAATAGGGTAATGGGCATAGGAGGAATACTGTTCAAATGTTGGTTGATGGGTTGTTGCACATGCGTATGACTTCTGAATCCATAACTGATTGTGAGAGCTTCCTTTTGGCTAGGAGGAACTACTATAATACAAAAGCAAGACCACCAGAAAAAGTTAAACAATATATGTAGTGAACTGCCTAGCGTATGCTAGATCAGGAAGTGTGATACTTCCTAGATGGTTATCAATCCTGTTTTAAACAATTTAATGTGGTAAATAAGGTAAATCCTATTGTAATTTGAAATGATTTAGGTATCTCACTTAAAACACAATAAGAAATAGATCTAATCTAACAAGCTAGGTTAGAATAGGATCGAAGGTCAAGTAACTGGTTCTAGGTCTCTGTAGGTCTGACAGAGGTCTCAGGTAGATCACAGGTGAATGAGGGTGAAAGGGAATTAGGTGGATAGGTCATTATTCTAGGTTGTATGGGAAAAATACAGAGACCGATGTCGGTTAAGGGTGATTGATGGTGGTTAGGTGTAACCGGTGCGATTATTGTGGAGTTCTAGGAATGCCACAGAATGAGATTTAGGTCTCCTTTGTGATTACACAATGGACTTTGGTTGGTCGGGATGAGGTATTGGGTGATTTAGGTAGGATTTGGTGAGGTTTTAATGGGTATATGGAGGGGTGAGTGTTGGAGGAGGTCAATGGGTGGCTAGGTAAACAATAGATGATAATATAATGATGAAATGGAATAAACCAGAGAAGTATAATGTTTACTTACTTGGATTCTGGTCTGGATGCCTGTGAGTGAGGGATGGAGGTGTTGATGAGAGGTTTTGAAGGCTACAGGTGATCACCAACTGAAGGAAAGCTTCTGCATGGGCTGCATGTACATTCCTCTTTGCTTGGTTAGATCAGATCATTGTTGGGATGGCTATGTAGGAAAAGATGCTTGATCTCCTTCCTTGCATGCGTGTTCTCATTGGAATTCACTCTCAGAAGATGTGATATCTCTCTGGAATGTGCTAATGTTCACCAAATTTTCCAATATTTTCCAACCTTCTGCCAACCTTGAGAATAAGGTTGTTTTGGGGTTAAAAGGGTAGTGGTTAGAGGGATGGCGGTTCTATTTAGGTAAGCTTAACCGGCGATGGTTAGGGGTAACTGGCGTCGGTCAAGGTGGGATTTCCTAGGTTTACTAAACTAGGGAGATCCTCTTGATTTCCTCGGATCTCATGTCGTTAACCCATGGATTAGACTAGGAGCTTCTTGTAAGCATGTGGGAATGTGGTTAGACCGAATTTTAGTGTCTACAAGTAATATTACAACTCATAATATATTGTTGTTTTGGGAATGTAGGCATTGATTTTTAGGGTTTAGGTAAGTCTTAGTTAGTTATGGCAACTTACTAAGAATAGGTTTTAGGGTGAGTTAGCTTGGTGAGGTGTCTAAGTGAAGTGTATGTGTGGTCAACTATAAATTGGAAGCAACATTGAATTGCTTTATTTATCCACTCTTGAATTTCAAGTCATGATTGCTGATGAGGGCATAATTAGTTGCTCAAGAAAATGTCATAGTATAAAGTATCCATGGGTGAGTATAAATTAGACTCTCCTATGTTTTCCATTCTTATGGGTGGTTCCGATATTTTCTTTGGAGTATAATGGCTCAAAACCTTGGGGACAATTGAGATGAACTTACAGGAACTATTTGTAGACACAAAATAATGCACCTACCACTATTTACTTGACCGCCAAGTATATTGTTTTTTAGATGGATCTTTTGTAAGAAAATTATTCACTGGTGACTCATTCCGTAGTCCATCCATTTTTCTTATTGGTTTCTATTATTTTTTCATTCACACTTGTCACTCATACACCCAGATTCTAGTCAAGTCACGAGGATCCATGTTTGTCAAGTATTCACTCATTTGTCATCACTTGTCCCTAGACACTAGCACCCAGTGCTCTGTCCATCCTAGGTGCATGTTTCCTCTTTATTTTTGATCTTATTTTTTACATTTGAGGTCAGTATTTTCAATTTTCCCTCTCATATCCCGAGGTACTAGTTGGAATGTCATGTCATTAGTGTGAAAATTGAAACAAGAGATACCTATATAAACACAACATACATACCATTATAATGGAAAAAATTATTATCAAGGCCTATCTATCTACATATCTCAAGGGATTGCATTTGGGCACATTATTTTGCATACACACTGCATAGGAAAGGGAGTTCATTCTATTCCATCCACACATTTATATTTTATCTAGCTACCACCCGTTATCTTGGCATCATTAGCACGAGGCGACACTGTGAGCACTATTGCACACACAAGCACATAAAACTACATTGTGTTTGAGATGTAGTGCAACACTTTGTAATAAGTTCACCATTGTGATAGTTAAGGATGGTCTGACCCCTCATTTTGCATCTTTCTTTTTAGGATTTGATGTCTTTTGAAGGGTTTTACAAGAGGATATTTGTGTGTAGATTTACAGTACCTTGGCGATCCAAGTGCGACATAAAGGTGACAAAATTGAACAAGTGTGAAGCCCTAGAGACAGTGTTGGAACTAGGGTCTAACCATTTTTGCACACTCCGGTGCCCATACAAAATTCTTGGGAAACTGCGAGTGCCCCTATCCTTGCCCAAACACTGCAAGCATCCCCCATTTTTTTGAGTTTGGTTATGATGGTCTATGCTCCTATTACATCACATATTCTAGTTCATGCTCACTTTGGGATAAATGAAATCGAGATAAGTACCTTACCCCTCTCATTTCCTTTTATAGTTAAAATTAATAAATTCTTTAGCATTCGATTTCATTTTTATCGTTAATGAAGATCTTTGCATATATATTTTAATAAAATATTCAAATTTTATTAAATCATTTTGGTGAACCCATAGCTTAGAACTTCTTGCCCTAGGATCCACTAAAATCCTAATGGCTAAGGATAACTCTTCTCATCCTAGGAAAGTCATGCCTCATGTGAGTATTAATCCTATCCATGATGAGGTAAACTTAGCACTCTATATCACAATGTTATTCTTCTAGATGATACTCAAAGACAAATATTAGCTAATGAATGCAATGTGCCTACTATATTTGATCATTCCATTATTAACATTGTTTCTGATCTAGAAAGATTTTCTGGTTGTAGACCTTGTTATTCAATCAGCCACACTCCACCTTATGTTATTACTAATGAGAACTTAGATGATGATATTATTAGTTTTATGCTTAATCTTGATTATAATTGTTTAGTTACAAAACAAGATGAAAATAAACATGTGCATGATGTTGTTTCTCATACTAGTCAAGATGATTATATAGTTGCATCTCATACTCCCATTTATAAAACTATTTCTAATAGTGTATCACATACTACTTATCCTCCTTCATTATATGTTGATGATATGCTTAATGAAATACTTGCATCTGAATCTTTGTTTGATATTGGTGATACACATACTAGTCATGATTCTAATTCTTTTCATATTGTTGAATGTGAATCCCCACTCTGCTTTCATCTTCTTCTGATATTTTCTCTAGTAGCATGCTTGATTCATCTCCTTCTATCACTTCATCTCCTAATAATGTTTTCAATGCTAGTCCTAATACTTCTATTGACACTTCACTTGATTCACCACCTGTTACTTATTTGGAACCTATAGCTACTATGCCCTTAACATCAAAAACTTCAATTTCTTCTCTTGATATCCCTATGATCACTCATAATGGCAAGATTCAACCACTCAATACACTACTCACATCTACTGTCATTCCTTCAGATGAAATTTTATCACTCATGCATGTTGTTGGCCAATTGAAATGCCAAGTTCAATCTCTCACGCTTAAAATCAAGGCCTATTATTGATGTAGCCTAGAATTTACTAGATAACACCCTAGTTGTGCTAGCACATCACTCAGCCTATACTGAGTTCTCACCCAAAGCACGCAGGTACCAGGTCCCTCTTTAGGGTTGTTGTAACAAGATGTTAACATGATGAAGGAAGTAACATATAGATTCATAACTAATCCATCATTCCACAATGCATGCTACACTCAGATATATGAAAGAATAAGCTTAAATAGTAATCATGATTGAATTAATAACATGCACTACTCAACTACACACAGAATGACACTTAGATTTAGCCAATATCTTCCATCTATTAATAAATACAGAAGCTCCTTACAATATTGTCAATCTATACCAATGCACGTATGGAACTGATACAATAGTTCAATCATATGCATATATTCTCTATTACACATATACATACATCTCCTTCCATACCTACCTTTATATATATATCTCACACTTATACATCCAACTCTCTACTATGTACCTAACATCACATATATATAGGGTGGGGACTTTCCCTTCACTGCTTATCTATTCCAGAAATAGGTTGCATGCTATTAATAGCCACACGTCATTTAAAATCATAGCCACACATGCAAGTTTGCTATCTATAGTCCTCTTACAGTTAACTGAAGTGCCAATTCTATTCTTAGCTTGTCTCCATGCATAAACACTTTGAACCGCTTCTCCAAAGATAGACAATGCATAACGTGCATGTCTTTGCATCATTGATGTGTTCCGCATGCCATCTTGTAAGAATAGGTCTTCATGCTCAAAATTGGATAAGTCCTGAAATATGAACTTGTCTTCCATGCACGGGTCCTTCTTGTCCTTCTGTGCCCTTGGTTTCGGGCCTTCTATCCCGCGTAGAGTCCTTGTGTGATCTTTGACAAGTATTCTTTGATCAACATTACCCCACACTAATCTCATTGTCATCCCGACAATGGGTATCTCAAAAAATTGAAGGAAAGAATAGAAGAATGGAAAGAATAAGAATAAAAGAATGTAGATAAATAAAGAATTTCTATGAGGTTATTAGGCAACCTCCTCTATATCAGTTTGCAGTATCAACTCTGGATACTCTTCCTTTATTTCAGCCTCTAATACCTTCCATTTAGTGAGTGCTTGATCTGATTTTTCTGAGATATCCAAAATAATTGATTCCAACTCATCCCTCGCAATCTCTCCCTTCTCATTTTTCGAATGTTGTCATGAAAATGTGCAATAGGGAAATTGACAATTTCAAGCACGACAACTATACCCAGATGTCAAAATTTTCATGTTTTATCATTCCTAGGAACCCCAAGCCAAATCCGTTAGTCTGTTCACCCTCTATTTGATGTCAAATTGGTCCCCTAAGTGATTTAGGAAAGTCTATTCATTCCCCCTAGGTGATTTTAGGGAGTTTTGAAAATATGCTATCTTTGTGACATGATTGCAAAAAGGGCTATGTTGGCCTTCCCAGACCTGGATTAACCCCGGAGAAGAACGAAAGGGAAAAATTCAACATGGAGGTGAATGGAATACCTTATGACATCAAATAAATTATTTTGGAAGGTTTAGAGAAGTTTTTCAAGACTTGGAGCAGTCTGAGTGAAAAACAGGGTTCACAAGCCTAGACAATACACAGGCCTAAAACAATTACTGGGCTTCAGAAGAAGATTCTGAGAGCTCGAATGGAGTTGGAAGTAAAAAAACATCTTCAAAAAGAGGATTCCAATACCTAAATTATGGTGAAATAATATTTTTCACAACACCTTGGCGCATATGATTGGAAGGCAGTTTTTCTCAGGCACAAGTGGAGTCCCAGATCAAAACTCCGATTTTTAATGGATCATATGGAAAAATAATGACATGGTAACCACACCATTGGATTTAAAATATCATTTCCAGTCAGGATCATATAAAATTTCACCAATAAATTCCACCGGGAGCTCAAGTTATCTTCATTCCAAGTTACCCTCTCAAAGGCAGTTTAGGACTTAGTCATTTTTTTAAGAGGACACGTGTCAGCACCAGAAGCCTGGCGGGATTTCATGTCCCTGACATCCTTGAGGTTAGGTAAATAAACCCTTAGAAAATTCTCCCAGCCCCCATGTGACCTCTTGGACCCTCATATGACCTCCAGACTTGACAGTTCAGCCCCTAGGTGCTTATTTGGAGCATGCATTCCCTACCGTTGGATTGGGCGCCACGTGTCACCTCCAGGACCACCGTGGAATTTGATGTCCCTTATGAACCTAAGCTGGGGGAAATAATACCTTGAATAATGTTCCCAACCCCTATGGGGAGTCATTTGGACACCCACGTGATTGAGTTTTAGCCCCCAGGTGATTATTTAGAGCATGCATTCCCTACCGTTGGATCGGGCGCCACGTGTCACCTCCAGAACCACCATGGAATTTGATGTCCCTTATGCACCTAAGATGGGGAAATCAGACCTTTAAAAATTCACCCAGCCCCTATGGGGAGTCATTTGGACACCCACATGACCGTCGTTCAACCCCCAGGTGCTTATTTGGAGCATGCATTCCCTATCGTTGGATCGGGGACACATGGCATCGCCTTGACCACCATGGAAATTGATGTCCCTCATGTCCCTGAAGGTTAGGGACATCAGGGACATAAAATTTTACCCAGCCCCTCCATGTGCATGTTTTGAAAGTTTAAATCCAACACTTAGCCATTTTCTTCCTCTCATTTCTCCTTCACAACTCCTCACCTTGCCATGGCTCCATGCATGATTGTCCAGACACCCGGTCCACCATTGTTGCTAAAAACCAGCTCTGCCATGGCCACATAAAATATTCAAACCATGAATGCAAATAATATACATTCCTCATATAAAAATGGAGTGAAATGATGAAGAACGAAGAGAAAAATGGAGATTTTTGCAGATAACCGTGAAGTCACCCGATCGAAAAATCCTCATATCTTGCAAGATACAAGTTGGATCAAGATGCCGTCTTTTGCAGAATTCCTAATTTTTCAAGGTGATCAAGATCCAACAAACAAGAGGTCAAATGGTGCCCATAATCATTTTCTCCAACAAAACCCTCACTTCGTGCACCGGTTCACATTCGTCGAATTTCCCATCATTCCGGCAATGGAAATGAGCTAAAAACTTGCACATGAGTTCCAAATGAAAAACATATCACAATGGAGTTGTTTTCATTGCAAACAGAGACAAAAACTAGACCTAAAAATTTCAAGCTCCATTAATGGCCGCCATGACAACTCTGTGTCCGAAGCCACTGCTAGGTCAAAATTTCAAAATTTATTTCTAGGCATTCTAGTGGGCAAAACTATGTGAAATTTGAAGGGTGTGATCGTAATGACAAGAAGAGTCCAAAAAGTATGTTCCATTGCAAATTGAGCATTGGAAACACACTTTCTAAAAATAGTAAGTTTTCCTATACATGCTTGCTATTTTTGGCAAGTCTTCATCAAAAGCGGCTATGGAAAGAGCAGTGTGCATTGAAGATCTCCAAAAGGATAGAATGATTATCCGGAGTAGAAAATAGTGGAAATGACCATTTACTAAAAATAGTAAGTCACACTCAAAGGGTAGTTTTGGCACAATGGGACATTTAGAACTTCACTGCATTTGGAGCTTTCCATCAACGAGGATCAACAGACTTCATTGGGAGACATATCCTCTTCTTCTTCTCTCTCTCTTTCTCTCTCCTCTTCCCCCAAATTTCTCTCACTTTCAAATTTTCTAATTCTTTGTTGGGGTTTGCACTTTTTGATATACCTTTAAGTCACTTAAAAGTGACTTTAGAAACATAATGTAAATTAAGTCGCCTTGCTATTATAAAAGGGACTTAAATATTTAAAGTGGAATATGAACAGTCTTAAGTCATATTAAGGTATTCGAAAGGTCATGAGGAAGATGAAGAGTCATATTCTATTCTATAAATTGTAAAGCCATTCCCATTTCAAAGGGTTGGCAATTGATCTTGTAGACTCAAGAGTGCATTGTACCTAGAGAAAGCAAAGGAGATAGCCATTTTCTTCTACTCTCTTCCCCTCTCAAATTTCTTCCATTCCCACATTATGTACAACTTTGATTTGAGCAATCAATACAAGAAGAAGGAGTTTCTAGCTTTCTTTGACTAAGGGGTTTCTTGATACTTGGTGATTAGTGAATTCTATTTGGTCTTGTTGCTATTCGCAGAGTTGTTTCTTCCAATAAATGCATGTGTTGAAGTTTCTAACTAGTGTGTGTGTAGGAATATGATTTTCTACCTGCAACATTAGTTCTCCTACCTCTTTTCTCACTCCCCTTTCCCACTCTACAGACGAAGACTTCCCTAGCAAGAGATTACTAGCTTTGCTTTGCAGGGTCAGTGGAGTGCCCCTGTTGGATCCCTAGTTGAAAGACCACCACAGAAATCCACACTTTCTTGCACATGCACATACAACAACTGCACCGGTTAAGTAGAGGGACTTAGATTCCTAGAGCATTGGCAAGAAATCCACAAGTTTGTCCACTCAACAAATTTTCTCGCCAATAAGAACCAACATAACATTGGACATTGATGTCATTCTTCCTTCTAAAAGGTCCATCTTCTATGCAATTAGCTTTCCAAGCTCTTCCAGCCAAGTCTTGTGCGGCTCTTGTGCTGCTGCCAGGGCCTCGCGCTTCTATTTAACCATTGAAAATATTTCTACACAGTCCAATGTCTCATCTTTCATCACTTTCTAGACCTCATTATTCTCTTTGAGTGTCTTGATGTTGATAAGCACCTCTGGAGCTATGTGAATATTTAAAGCCTGGTCTGCTTTCTTCAATACTTCATGTAATGCTTGCAACAACCCTTCATAAGATGCATTTTTTCTCATCACAGATGCTTTCTCTTGTTTAGCATCTTGTTTAGAGAGTTCGGGGCTTGCATACGTAGAATTTCATCAAGTACCAAGTCCACCAAATTTCCCACATAGTGTATCACTGAAGAAAATGTCTGTGGTACCTTGGCCTCCAAGAGTGGCCTTGCTCGATTACATTGCCCCCAATATCCTCTCGCGATGCTTATGAATACCTTGTTCTTATTTTATGTGAAGTCCCTCTCCTGTGTTATGCATGCTATCTCTGCGTCCTTTGTCTTCAACTCCTCACGTAGCGCTCTAATTGTGGTAGCTTTGTCCATGTTTCTTCTAGCCACCTCAGTAGAAAATTTCACCAATGCATTGCTGACTTGCTCATCTGACATGATAGTAGGCTTTACTATCATGTGTCTAGCTTGAGGTTCCTTCTTCAGTCGTCTCAAAATGCATGAATCTTCACACACATCAAAGTCAGGCTCATCCATGTGGGTGTGCATTGACCACGATAGTTACTTTTGAGTGCGCACCATTGCCATATCTTCATCCATTAACTCCCAGCCGAATAAATCCTTCTGTGCTATCGTGCTCTGGAAGCAGGCGCAGACAATTTTTCTTGTGTCCTCTACATACCCCATGGCCAGTGGAATGTGCTCTCCACTTGTTCTTCTAGACCTTTGCTGCTTAGGAACTTTAGCCTCCAAATTTGGGACTTGTGTCTCTATGTCTTGAATATCCTCTACAACTATCTCCTCTGGTATTTTCTCATCCTCTTATTTTTCCTTTGATGCCTCACCTTGTTCTTCTATGTCCTCTGGAAGTGTAGGAGAATTAGGTGTGCTTTCCTCTGACTCTTCTGCCTCCTCATTCAACTTTAGTTTCCTCCTTATATCTGCATGGTAGCCTCCTTTTGGGGAGATTCTGGGTGATTTATGCATAGTGGTTGGAGTAGCACCTTGGGTCCTTGTTCTCCTAAATACCCTTTTAAACCTATGCTCCCCTTGGACTGCATTCACGTCCTCATCATCCCCCTCTTGTGGCTGAGGTGGTGTAATGGCATGCTTAGCTTCACCCTTACTTGTAGGATGTCTCCTACCCCTATGCTCCAAACCACCACTATCTTCATGCTCCTCCTCCTCATCCTACACTTCAACTTGTTCATGGGCTTAAGCTCGGGATGTTCTCCATTGTATGCTTTCCCTTTGGTGGTGCTAGAAGTGCGAACTCACCTTCCACATATTTTTTATTCTCCATTTTTGGCTTCAACTGGAGATACACCAATGCTGCCCCCACATCTGCTACAGCCAGGCTTATTGGCTTGATATTCAATACTTTTGAAATGATCCTCTCTATATAAGAACTTATGCCAGGGTACACATACTTCTTCCTCAATGTATGGTAATCGCAGTCTACCTTATCTGCATTGAAGACCAGTCGGGCGTGTCTGTAAATCTATGAATAGATGCTTGAAAATACCTTGCAGTGAATGTGTAAGGAAACTTGCACCAAGGGCTCCAGACTCCATCTTTCATTGGGAAGCGCATGATGTAGAAATGTTGATATACAACAAACTGAACTTGTTTCCCTACCACTACTAGTAGGTCCTTTCGAGATGTGCAGTCTTCCCCAAATGCCACACAGATCTGTCATACCACTTCTCCGCCCTTTGCTTTACATCATCTGTCATGGCCCCCTTGCATAGGTACTTGCTAAATATTTCAGTTGGGACTTGTTCTCCATGGGGTATTCCCATACGTTCTCCTTCGGTCCATCTGGTACTCTAATCTCCATAAATACCAGTGATAGTAGAACAGCCCCAAAGCTGATCTTCCCTCCTGTGTGTGCTTCTTCAACTATTTGCTCTGTAATATAGCCTGCAATGTTGTAGATTGTCCCTTCTGACATCTTATGCGCCACATGCAACCACATAGTATTTACCTGAGACCACCGCTCCTGATCATTCAACTTGGTAACAAGGTGGGCTGCAACTTGTACAACTAGACAATTCTTCAATTTATCTATGTCCATTCCACGCGGACCCTTCAAGTATCCCAACTCTGTTTGGTCTTTACAATTGTGGCTTTATCTACAAGATCACCTTTTATATCTTCTCCTGTGGCCTTCAGACCTATAATTGATGAGACAAGTGCAAATGAGATTCTAACTCTATGTCTTGCAAAGTAGAAGAAGTCTTTGTGCACCCTGCTCATGAGCCACTGATACAAGGGCTCATACTTCCTGAAATATGGAAGCTCATACAACTGGTAGACCCCAATTCTCTTTAAAATATTTTCACCCGCATCATCATATATTGGCATGTCCTCCGCCGTGCGCTTGTTCATTCTAGTAGTGAGCAAGGAATCGAGCTCCTTCTTGTTCTCCGAAGTCCTATGATTATATTCACTCACTTTTCTCTTTTTGATGGGTGAATCCCATTCTTTCTGATGATGACTCCTTCTGGATATTACATCTTTGAAAAATGGCTTTCGGGTGCCATCTCTTCCTCCTCAATGACCACCTTCTTCTTTCCTTTTATTGCTGCTGCAGATGCCTTCTTCGATGCCATTTTTACCTTGCAAATGTCTCCTCTTCAACTCTATAACTTTGCGAATCAAACCCTAGGTAGATTCAATGATGCCCTAGGTGAAAACTTTGTAACCTAACTCTTTTCTATCTCCTGATTTTCTCAAATCCTTCACCATTAGCGATGCAAGTTTCTTGTCACATAGATTTGGTTGTCACACTTGGTTTCACACCCTTCACACCTTAACTCGATCACTCGGCTCTTCGCACTTGGATCTTTTCTCAAATACTCCTAGTCATAACTGTAAAAATGAATCCACATCCCATCCTTATACAAATTGTTCAAATTTTGATGCATTTATTGCTCCTTCACCTACCAAATATCCCCTCATTCATTGACCAAATGCATTCATTCCACATGGTACATCTTTGCACCTAGTTATAACCTTCTAAAGCACGCCTTCCTACCCCTCTCGGTCACAGACTTCTCTTGAGACGTGCTCCTGCACCCAAGTATCTCATTCTTTATGTACCTTCCTTTGGTAGCTAACATATCCTCCACTTAACTCACGTTATCTTGTTCTTTCATTCATCTCCTTCCTTGGTCACTTTTGAGAAGCAATCCTCTTTGGACTTAAAGCGCACCCATAATGACTTATTCCTTTCACCTTTTAATTCCCACGGTTTTTATTTTGGATAACTACAATCACCCCACACGAAAAGTATGTGCATTCCTATACACATAAACATTCTTCATAATGTAATTAGCTTCTTACACGCAAGCACACTTATTACACAAATCAACAAAAAAATTGACAAAGCATAACGACAATGAAGGAAATACAAAATTGAAAACCTAAAATAAATGGAAATACCGCCTTATTACAAACACCAAGAAGACTTATTTATAGTAGGGATTTAGCCTACTCCTATTAAAGTAACCTTAGGGTAATTTGTGTTCCATCAAGTTCTTCTAACTCGGAAAGCACGATTCAAGTATAGAAGTGATAACATACAGCCCCAACCAATGTACCCCGAGATTTCTTGGATGGTGTAAAAACTTTGAGTCATAAAGAAGTACCATTTTTCCAATCTCAAATTTCTTATCCCTTATGTTCTGTCATACCATACCTTTTTCTGGCCTTTTCCTACTTCGACTCCATCTTGATATGGCGTGGCACTCATCCAAAGAAAATCATCTTTTCAATACGCTCTTCTAAAGCCTTTTCATCAGCTAGACCTCCAACGTATGCAATGCGCAAAGAAGGTAACATAAATTCTATAAGGAGAACAACTTCGCAGCCAAACACCAATTGAAACGGTGTGGCTTTGTTCAATCTCTTGTAAGTTGTTCTATATGCCCAAAGAACAATTGACACTTTTTCATCCCAATCCTTTCTTCCAACATCACAAATTTTTGTCAAAGTCTGGCTCAAAATCTTGTTGAAGGCCTCAACAATTCCATTTTCCTGAGGATGATAAGGTGTAGTTTTATGGTGTGCAACCATAAACTCATCTAATAGTATCCTAATTGTCTCATTTAAAAAGTGTGTACCTCAATCACTTATCAAGCTTAAGGGACATCCATATCTCGTAAGAACATTCTCCCATAAGAACCTAGCTAATGTAGCTATCATACAATCCTTGGTAAGTGCTGCATCTACCCACCATGTGAGATAATTTGTGCAAGTAATGATATAGCATGATCTATTCCTACGTGCGGGTTGTGAAATAGGTCCTACAAAATCAATGGACCATTTTTCAAATAGTTTGGCACTAGTGATCGGTCTCAAAGGCATCTTATCTCTTTGCCCTAGTTTTCCTAGCCACTGACAATGATCACATGCCTTATAATATTCTTTACAGTCCTTTTACAATGTCTCCCACCATAATCCAACAAGTAGAGTCTTCGGGAAGTCGTATCACCTGCATAATGGCCTCCTGCAATACCACCATGAGATTCTTCAATGATATCCTTACACTCCTATTCTAATACACAATGGTGTAATACTTCATCTTTGCCTAGCTTGTAGAGGTCACCACTGATTAACATAAATGGTGCCACACATATAGCAAACTACTTCTTTTCTAATGCTTTCATTCCTTCTGGTGCCATACTGTTCATATAAAGACAACAATGTCTTCTAATTTCATGGGCACGCATTGTAACCTATATAACTATGCATCCAACATTGTTTCTTCAATTGTCTATGCATCCTCTCCTTAATTTAGTCTAGATAAATGATCTGGTCTATAATTACTTTTCCCTAGCTTCACCACAAATGTAAAGTCAAGCTCTTGAAATAGGAGCACCCATCTGCATATGTGCCCCTATAAGATGAGCTTGTTTACCAAGTAATTCAAGGCCATGTGATCTCGTATAAAACACAAAGGGTGTTGCTAACAAGTACTATCAAAAATTGTATAATGAATAGATAATTGAAAACACTTCGCACTCTATAGTTGTATAATTCCATTCCGCAGAGTCATCTTCCTACTAGCAAAACAGATTGGATGATCTATAATAAATTTTCTAGGTTGAGCTAACACAATGCTAATTGAAATTCCGAAGTGTCCACATGCACATGAAATGGTTTATCCCATGATGGAAAGTGACGAATAGACATAGTAGTAAGTCTCTCTTTTAATCTCTCAAACATGCGATCTTTGTGGTTCTCCCCAATAAAATGTACCTTTCCCCTTGAAGAATTCTTCCAACTGCAACAGTTTTGGCATACCCTTTTATGAATTTTCTATAATACCATGTATGACCTAAAAATCCATGCACCTCAATGACAGTAGGTGCTTCCTGTGCCTAAAATGACTGTAACCTTGGCTGGATCAACTAGCAAACCTTCCTTGCAGATTATATGTCCTAACAATATCCCAAATGGCGTAGCAAATATGCACTTCTTGATGTTCAAAGAAATACTCAATTGTCTACATCATTCAAACATTAAGTGTAGATTGTCACAATGGTATTTCACAAGCCCATATACTATCCAATCATCTAGGTAGACTTGTAAGAAGTTGTGAATAAAATATTTAAAGGCCTAAAAACTATTCACGAGAATACAACAGTGTTTTTTTCAATCTAAAAGGCATCACAATATAGGAAAAACTACCCCATTCAGTAGTAAATGTTGTCTTTTCTTGATCCTCTTGAGTAATCCTAACTTGATGATACCCGGAAAATCCATCTATGAAGGAATATATTTCGTGCCCTACAACTCCTTCTAGTATTTCCTCAGTGAATGGCGTAGGGAATGGATCTGTGACACATGTAGCATTTAGCTCCCTGTAGTCCACACATATCCTAATCCATCAATCCTTCTCGATACTGATCACCATTGGGCTAACCCATTCTGACTCATCAAGGGGCTTGATAATTCTAGATTTTAACATTTTATCAATTTCTTCTTTTACCTTTTCATATAAATTAGGATTCATTCGTAAGGTCTCTTTCTAATTTTCCGTACACCACCCTTAAGTTTTATCTTCATTTCCCAAGTGATTCATGCACACCTTTAAGTTCATGATATCCTCAAGGGAATAAGTCCGATAATCCCCGAGTAACTTGAAGATCTTTGGTACCTATGAGTCTAACCAGTAATCTCCAATTATGGCCTCCTTAGGCTCACCTCCGAACCTATATTCACCTTATTTTTCTTAATGAGTTCATAGTAGGCATGCGCGTCCTTGTCTACACTTTCCAAGACCTCGTGCACCCCATGTGAATGTTCAATATCCAGGTTCTCAAATTCCTCATCATCCACGACGTAAACCATCTTTCCTTTTTATTTCTCAAGGAAAACATGTTTAATTAGTATGGAGTCCATTTCTTCTTCCTTATCAAAACATGCATCGAAATCTACCTCATTGAATAATTCTTGTATATGCTCCTCATCTTTTACACTATCTCCCATAGTTAAGTGCTTGAAAATTTTAATGCCTCTGCCATAGGAGGTTTAGTCGAGAAGTAGTCGAAAGTCTAGATCATTCCTACGGTCAAATCTTACAGTTTCTAGTTTCTCACTGTAGTTCTACATATACATACCAAGCACGTGCGCATCCTTACAGTGTAGAATACAAGCTATACAACCAAAGTGAGAGTGGTAATGCTTCCTGTCTGCTTCTGCAGAGTCTCTCACACTGCTGAATGTGATGCTAAATAGGTTGATCACCATGATAAGTGCAGATTTGCGTAGGTGCATTGTTCCTTATAAACCTAGTAGACAAAGTGACTCCAATCTCTTCCCAATTTATAAGATTATCTTTGTGGACTACCCACCAATGCGCTGCTGTCCCACACAATGTATATACTAACATATCTCTCCTTTTAACTTGATTTGTCCACTTTGTTTCCATGGCCCTCAGAAAGGCAGGAAGATCTTCTGCCCATGTATACCAAGATATTGTGCTACCTATCCATCGAATTGAATGAAGTCCATTCTTGCATGTAACCATGCTTTTCACCTCGTGTCCTACTAATTCATATGTACCATGAGCCCAATTTTCACAAGCAATACTCGTAGTATCACTAATAGAATGAGAATCCTCCCACTGTAGGATGCCTTCTTTTGATGGCTCATTGACCTTTAGGTCCTGAATAACACGTACATAGACTTTGTTTAAATCCTCCTCACTTAGAGGTTCAACATATGGTGTAGAATTTCCATCTATCAAAGGTATCACAACCCTTTCCTCCTTGTTTTCAAAGCTAATATACCCCTTATTGAATCTCAAGTCAACATTATTCGCATAACACCAAGGGCATCCAAGTAGGGCTAGAAAATTGTCTACTTTTGCAAGTATTAATACCTCAAAATCCCCAGTGAGCTTGGCCCCTTGTATAGTTATAGATGCATCTTTCAAAACTTCTATGGGAGTGGCCTTAGTATGGTTTGCCATAAACAACACATTAGATGATGGCTGCAATGGAGGCCTCCCTATTTGTACCCATGTATCTAATGTAAGCACATTTACCTCCACACTGTATCAATCAATATGTTTCTCAATAGCCACCCATCCATGACAACATTAAGAGTAATTTCTTTTTCATAGTCAATGTTATCGGGGGAAGATTTGTATGCAGAATCTACCATCTAGTCTCAAAACCTGCGAGTGGAGTGTTCCCTTTTATCCAACTTCCTAATAGTGGAATAATGTTCTCTTGGAGAAACATCTTGCACACCTCTCGCATATCATTGATATCACTTTGGACTGCCTTTGATGCTTTATTTTACTCATTTAGGTACTGTATCTCACCCTAAAAATTCCTTAGCACTTTCATGGTATCCTAGTAAACTTCCTTTTGATGAGCAGGATCTGGGTACCTCGCATGCAAAACCTCCTCCTTGGTGATCATAGGCTTCTAGTGTAATGCCTCTCTCATACGTGCTTCTTCAGCACATGTAGTAATCTTCACTGTCAATGCCTCAGGTCCTTTTGTTATCTTGGGCATCCACTGATCTTCTATCGCATGTTGGATTCTAACCATCCCATCACCTTTGTTCTCTTGCTTATGCTACTTACTCAAATGCTCATATAAGTTTGGGCACTCTTTATAGCTATGGTTCTTTTCACGGAAAAGAACATGCAATATTCGAGGACATTTAGGAGATCCACACATATAACATGTCCCATGAGGGAACTCTCCTCTTCTTTCACCACGGCCTCATCCTCCATATCCACCACGATATCCACGTCCCCTTCCATGACCTCCTTCAAAGTGCCCCTCATTCTTGCCATAACACATTTGATTATGATCTTGATCCTGGTGCTCATTCTTACCCTTAGAACTATCTGTTATACTTGTCTGTCATACCCCAAGGTCTATAACATCCTATATCTAACCAATCAGATGAAAATCATCAGTATCATGGGTTGTGGACCTACAAATTTTGCAAAAGAAAGATACATTCTTCCTTATCATGCACTGTAACAAAGGAAAATGACTAGCATCATGATTTAAATGAAAAATTTCACAATCTAATAGTAATGAGCATACATATATGCGAGGGAAACTATCCTTGGTGTGACCTTCCACTTCACAATCTATACACCAAATTCCTGAGCGCATTTCATAGGGTAAATTTGTAGATAGCTTCTCTAGTTGCTTTGTCATAGCTACAATCTATGCCTCTAGGAATGGGCTAACACCAGTGTCAATGCTCCCAATTGCCTCAACATGTAAAGATTCTTCTAGTGCTTCACACGGATCAGTGTATGTCTTATGTGACAATGCCCTTCTAAAATGTGTAATCAATCCTCAATAAACCACTTTGTGTATGCTAGCTAGCGTGAATATAATAAGGTAGCTTATATAGAAGTGTCTTAAAACAAGAATCATACTCACGTACACTCGCAGTAGTGCCTTGCTTGATATCCTTGAGTGCACTTATACTCTTATTCTCAAACTCAGGGATATGGAACTCTTTTAAAAAATAATCTCTCAATGCTGCATAATCCACGCAAGTTTTATCAGGGTCAAACTTCCTATACTAGCTGTGTGCGTGCCCCTATAATGTAGTGGCGAATTGACTTGCATTTTTCTCAGCAGCCATGATCCCTTTAGTGCACCACAAGATTTCACATATATGCACATGTTTGATAGCATCCTCTATACCTCTATACTTTGAGAGACGAAGAGACGTCTCCATATAGATATTCTGTTGTTGTTGCAGGCCTTCACCACCTGATCTGAAACCTCCTGTGTTCCCTCTACCTCTAGAACCACGAGATCCACTAGAACTAGAACCACCTATACCTGTAGGTGGAATAAGGAATGTAGATGTACTCCCCTATGTTTGATAGTAGTACTATACATGAGCCCCTACAGTCTGTGAATTAGTTCCACTTCTAGAGGTGATTCTAGTATTCTACGTGCTTACATTCTATGCAGATGACGCACCCAATAATGATCCTCCAAATGAAATTGAATACATCTCGTCTCTGCCATTGATGTATTTGATTCTTGACTTACTCCTTCTTTCCTACTTCCCAATTTAGTTTTCTATTTACTTTTCGTACTAGATACTGAAAAACCAAGCGCAAAGGCTAGGTCACTAGGTGGATTAAGATGCACACATGTGGCCTAAGTAGTCTCTACTGACACACTTCCATGTGATTCTGAGAAGGGATCTCTATCATGCTTTCCAATATGGGGGATTTCGATGCTCGGCTCCACGTCTTCTACGTGAGTCATAAATCCTTCACGAGCCAGCTCTTTCTTCAACACTAGACTTCCCTAATGCAATGGAACGTTACTTCTCTATTTCCCTCTCACGCACCTCATTATACTTAAGCTACCTTTCTTCCTCTACTTTTCTACTGCTAGGTCCACCATCTTAATACCAAACCTATTCCTACCTTTGTGTATGGTGAAGTTTAGCTAGCCATCGGTTTGGTCTCCAGGTTAAAGGTTACCATTAAGATCTTGATCACCAGTGGAATACCATGAAAATATGACGCTCTTGGATACCACAAAAATGGAATTCAGCTACCTCTGGGCATGAGTATGTCAAAATTGAATATTACAGAATATAATTGTTTAGAACACCGTGAAACCACGTATCCACCGTGCGAGTCTAAATCAGATCAGCATCATAGAGGGCCTAAAATTCTTCTTATGTCTAGACAAGTGTGCGATACCTCCAATTCCACTGAGATGCATAAGTAGTAAGCCACTCGTATAGTTCTACTAGAAAGATAGCAAAAAAGCTCTCATATAAACTTTCGTATAGGTCCTGTTCTACCCAAGTGCATGCATTAAACTCAAATCCATCGCTAAACCGCCATGCATATTATTCCTCCAGACTGTTTATCCATTCCTCAATACTACTTGCCGGAGTTAACCGGTATGTCTTCATCGTGAACCATCCTGAAAACAACTTAAAAAGAGGTCCCGTAATGAAACCAATGATGTAGCCTAGATTTTACCAGATAACACCCTAGTTACGCTGGCACATCACTCAGCCTAGACTGAGCGCTCACCTGAAGTGCACAAAGGTACTAGGTCCTCTTTAGGGTTGCTTTGTAATAGGATTATAACATGATGAAGGAAGTAACATATAGATTCATAACTAATCCATCATTCCACAATGCATGCTACACTCAGATCCATGAAAGAACAAGCTTAAATAGTAATCATGATTGAATTAATAACATGCACTACTCAACTACACACAGAATGAAACTTAGATTCAACCAATATCTTCCATCTATTAATAAATATAGAATCTCCTTACAGTATTGTCAATCTATACCAATGCGCATATGGAATTGATATAGTAGTTCAATCATATGTGTATATTCTTTGTTACACACATACATACATCTCCTTCCATACCTAACTTTCTATATATCTCTCACACTTATACATCTAGCTCTCTACTATGTACCTAACATCACATATATAGGGTGGGGACTTTCCCTTCACCGCTTATCTATTCCAGAAATAGGCTACATGCTATTAATAGCCACACATGCAAGTGTGCTATCTATAGTCCTATTACGAGTTAACTAAAGTGTTATGAATTAGAGAACAAATATGCAGAAACAATTCCTCAAACCACAACAATAGGAAACTATATAGTAGAATTATACTTGCAAAAATATAACAACATAAATGAATAATGCACAAAAGAAGACAAGACAAGATTTAACATGGTTCACCCAATGTGGGCTACGTCCACCAAGAACTTTCTCAGATTTTATTATCAACAAGAGTAAAAAAACTCTCATAGTCTTCTCTCAGTTATGAACTCACAACAAAATGCAGAAGATGCTAAACCACATCTAAACCACAATTGACACCCAATTGCATAAACCTTGATCACTCTTGATCACCTTTTGATCATTAAGACTCGAGACCTCTTAAACACTAAAGATATCTTCAAGATATCCAAAAACCTCTATTTATAGGATTAAAATCCTCTTAAGAAGTCCTAAAGCCAACCCTAGAAGTTTGAAAGTCGTGATCTTTCAACTTCCCACGGCTAGAAAAATTTGCCTGACGTTAACATCCAATTAACAGTATGTTAACAGCAACATTGTAGAAATGGCATAGTGACTGCACAACAATGTCACAACAAACGACTACAGAATTCTCCTGAAGTCTCCAAACTTAACCATTCGAGCTCCAACACTTCAACACTGATTCAAGAAGACCAAAAACAGGTTCCACACCCCAACAATCTCCCACTTGGAGACTGTTTCCACTGAGAAAATTTATTAACCCTTCATTATCAACCATGAAGGCCAATCAAAGTTGAACACAACTTCAACTTCTCCCTTGTGACCACCTTGGTCATCATATCTGCAGGATTCTGACTGGTATGAATCTTTTCCAGCTTCAACTTATCTTCTTCCAAAGCTGTCTTGATGAAATGATATCTCAAAGTTGAATGTGCTTCATCCTAGAGTGGAAAGTGGAGTTCTTCGCCAAATGAATAGCACTCTGACTATCACTGTGTAGTCTCCCAACTTCCTTCTTATGACCCAACTCATCAAGAAACTATTGTAGCAAAATCATCTCCTTGCTTTGCCTCTATGGCAGCAACATACTCAGCCTCTGTGGTTGATAAAGCCACAACCTTTTGTAACCATGAAATCCAACTCACTGTATCACCAACCATAAATACATAACCTATCATGCTCCTCCTACTGTCCAAATCTCCTACCATGTCCGAATCTACATATCCATGTAATGTAGTGTCTGATCCACTAAAACACAATGCTGCTCCCATGGTCCCTCTCAAATACCAAAGGATCCACTTTATCGCCTACCCAAAGGTTTCTCACCGGATCACTCATAAACCTAATCACTAATCCCACTACATTGGAAATGTCGGGGCCTAGTGCATACCATAGAATAAATCAAGCTACCACTGCTTTGAGTGAGTATGGTACCCTAGACATCTGGATTCTATCCTCCTCAGTCTTGGGACTTTGCTAATTTGATAATTTAAAGTGACCTACCAAATGAGTACCAACCGGTTTAGCATCTTGCATACTAAACCTCTCCAAGACCTTATTTATGTAATCTTCTTGAGATAATACCAGCTTCCTCTCCTTCCTGTTCTGAGTTATTCTCATACCAAGGATTTGTTTTACTACCCCCAAATCCTTCATAGCAAAGGAGTCACCTAGCTGCTTCTTGAGTACCTTTATTTCTTGCATGTTCTTCCCTGCAACAAGCATATCATCTACATATAGGCATAGAATGATATAACTACCATCAAGAAACTTCTTGATGTACACGTAATGGTCTGAGTGACACCTAGAGTAACCCTGCTCTTGCATAAAGCACAAATTTCATGTACACATCGCCGTGGAGCTTATTTCGAGTGCCATACAAGCTCTTCTTCAATTTGCATACTAACATCTCCTTCCCTTTGACCTCATAACCCCGTGGCTTGTGCATGTACAATTCCTCCTCCAACTCACCATGAAGGAATGCAAAGTATTCACATTTAATTGTTCTAAGTGCGGCAGTATTCTACTGCAACTAAACTAAGAATAGTCCTAATAGAAGTCATTTTAACAACGGAGAAAAAATTTCATCAAACTCTATACCTTTCTTATGTGTAAATCCTTTGACCACCAACCGGGCCTTGTATCATTTCCTTCCTCCATCTTCCTCTTTGATTCTATACACCTACTTGTTCTGTAATGCTCTCTTGCCCTCGGGTAGCTCCACCAGATCCCAAGTCTAGTTTTCTATAAGAGATCTATGCTCTTCATTTATGGCATGATCCCACTTCTTCCTAGCATCCACGGACTACTTCCTCAAAGCAATCGCTCTGCATTTTCAAAGTGAGAAATAAATAATTCAAAGATGGAGTAAATCATTTAGGTTCTCTTCTTACCTTAGAAGACATTCTCACCTTAGGAGTTTGGGGTTCTGATGAGTAGGTACTGAATTGGCTATGCTTTAGAACATGTTGTACCTTAACCGGCCCCTTGGACACCTTAATGTCCACAATGTCCTCTAACTTGTGTATTCTTTCTTTGATTCCTCTTTCTGTTCTGCAATGATCTCTATACATGATTTTTTCATTAAAGACAATATCTCTAGACTGAAATATTTTCTTGTCTTTAAGACACCAAACACGGAAACCAAAATCATCTTCACCATATCCAACAAAGGTACATTTCTTAGATTTAGCCTTTAACTTGGTCCTATCATCTTTATCAATGTGAACAAATACCTCACATCCAAATACTCTAAGAAATGAGTAATCAATTTTCTTACCAGACCAAACCTCCTCAAGTATACCTCCATCCAAGGCCATAGAGGGTCCTCTGTTAATAAGATAAACAACTGTGCTTACTGCTTCCACCCAAAACATGAGTGGCAACTCCGCATATAACCTTATGCACCTAGCACGCTCCATGATTGTTTTGTTCATTCTCTTTGATAGTCCATTTTCCTGTGGATTATTTGGAACCATTCTTTGCCTACGGATCCCATTTACCAAACAATAATCAAGAAATTCATTGCTGTAATATTCCCCTCCATTATCGACTTGAGACATTTCAACTTGAGACCTATTTCATTCTCAACCAAGGATTTCCATCTTTTGAAAGTTTCAAACACATCAGATTTCTTTCTAATGTAATATACCCAAACTTTTCTAGTTGCATCATCAATGAAAGTGACGTAATAACATGAACCACCAATAGAGTTTACCTTAGCTGGCCCCCATACATCTATATGCACTAACTCCAACTTACCCTCCTTCTTGGTAGGTCTAACCTTGAGGAATCTCACCCGCTTCTATTTCCCATAAACACAGTCCTCACAGAAGTCCAAATCTAACTCCTTTAATCGGGAAACCTGTCCTTTATAATCTGCATGCCCTTATGACTCATATGATTGAGTCTCTGGTGCCACAAAGTTACATCTCCATCTGCAGCAACTAAATTGCAATAATCAGCACCACTAGTTAAATACAAAGTACTAGTTTTCTTACCTTGCAACCACAAGAGCCCCTTGGTAACCTTCTAATAATCCATTTGTAAAAGAAACCGTACTGCATAACCATCACTACCGGTTGTCCCACTAATATCAAGTTCGCCTCAACTTAGGCACATGCCTCGACATCCTTAAATAGCCATGTGTTCCCATTCTACATTTGCACCCGAACACAACCTTTCCCTACTATCTTTGCATGTTTCATCATCACCAAGATATACATGTCCAAAATCATCTTGAAAAAAATCGGAAAAGTAATGTCTATGTGGGGTGGCATTGAAAGAAGCCCTTGAATCTAACACCCAAGATTCAACAAGTATTATCTAAAGAAAGAATTAAGGAATCGACAAACATCACCTTTGCCAAATTTATCTCTTTAGTTTCCTCCTTGTTCTTCTTATCCCGAAGAGCCAGAAATATTTCTTAGCATGACCAACCTTCCCACAATGCCAACATTATAACTTACTCTTGGAATTTTACCTTCCACAATCATTCTACTTCCCATGATTACCTTTCCCTCTATTCTTTTGTCTCCCTCTACTCTCCACCATCAAAGCGTTTCCGAGAAGTAGAAGAATCTCCGGTTCTCTTCCTTCGCATTTCCTCGCTTAGGATCACACCTATTACATCGTCCAACTATAGCTTTGAGTTATTAGAGACTAAATTACTTACAACCATAACCAATTTGAACCAACTATCGACAAGGATCACAAAATCAACAAAGCCCGACCTCATCATCAAAGTCATTTTTACCGAGTTTAACATACTCACAATCGTATTAAATTCATTCAAATGATCGCAAATGAACCATTCTCGGACATCATCATATTAAATAAATTTTTCATCAAAAATATTTTAATAGAGGAAAAGGGTTTTTCATATAACTTCCCCAATGCACTCATGAGACCTTTTGTGGTCTTCTCTTGTGATATGTTGAAAGCAACCGAAGATGCAAGGCATAAACGAATTGCCCTAGTGCCTTTCTTTCTAGCAACTCCCAATCCTCATCGACATGGCTGTAGGTTTCTTTGCTTTTCCAGCCAAAGGAACATGGAGGTCCTTCTGATATAAGTAATCCTCCATTTACATCTTCCACAAACCAAAGTTCTACCCATTGAACTTCTCAACCCTCGATCTGCCCTCATCTGCCATAGCTCCCACTCAAGCTAAAATTTCCCTGTGATTTACAACTTCAGCAAAAAACCACCAAAGCTCGAATGCCAATTGTTAGGAAATAGAGAACAAATATGTGGAAATAATTCCTCAATCCACAACAAGAGAGGAAACTATATAGAAAAATTATACTTGCAAAAATATAACATCATAAATGAATAATGCACAAAAGAAGAAAAACAAGATTTAACGTGGTTCACCCAATGTGGGCTACATCCACCAAGAACTTGCTTAGATTTTATCATCAACAAGATTAAAACAACTCTCATAGTCTTCTCTCAGTTATGAACTCACAATAGAATTCTAAAGATGCTAAACCACATCTAAACCACAATTGACACCCAATTGCATAACCTTGATCACTCTTGATCACCTCTTGATCATTAAGACTCAAGACCTCTTGAACACTCAATATATCTTCAAGATACCCTAACACCTCTATTTATAGGATTAAAATCCTCTTAAGAAGTCCTAAAGCTGACCCTAGAAGTTTGAAAGTTGTGATCTTTCAACTTCCCATGGCTGGAAAAACTATCTCAACGTTAACAACCAATTAACAATATGTTAACAACAACATCGTAGCAATGGCACAATGACTGCATAGCAACGACATAACAAACAACTTCAGAATGCTCCTGAAGTCTCCAAACTTAACCGTTCGAGCTCCAACACTTCAACACTTATTCAAGAAGATCAAAAACAGGCTCCACACCCCAACATGAAGTGCTAATTCTATTCTCATCTTGTCTCCATACATAAATGCTTCGAACCGCTTATCCAAAGATAGACAATGCATGTCACGCATGTCTCGCATCGTTGATGTGCTCGCACGCCATCTTCTAAGAATAGGTCTTCATGCTCAAAATTGGCATAGTCCTGAAATATGAACTTTTCTTCCATACATGGGTCCTTCCTATCCTTTTGTGCCCTTGGTTAGGGCCTTCTATCCCACGCAGAGTCCCCGGGTGATCTTTGACAAGTATTCTTTGATAAAAATTATGCTTCTGTTCATGATAACAATTCATTGCATGATAACCCTATTCAAAAAAATTCATGATTCAATATTTCATTTAGATTTCATTATGCCTACATTTACATGCTTTGATGGTACTAGAAACCCATATTTTCATCTTAAGCATTATCGTCTAGCTATGGATTCTTATTCTAATGATAGATTATTACTAAAATCCTTTTGCCATAGTCTTACTAATGACGCTCTCCAATGGTACATGCATCTACCCTTTGGATCTATTAGTACCTATTATGAGATGGAAGAAGCCTTCCTTCAACGCTTTATACTCAACAATGGCCCTAAAGTCACATATGATCATCTACCTAGCTTACATCAAGGAAAAACAAAACCTATTATTGATTACATTTTGTACTTCAATGCTTGCATGCATCAGTTAGTCTTCCAACCCATTGACCTAGAGAAGCAATTCATCTTTTGTCGTGGCTTGATTCCCACTTTAAAACAATGCTTGTAATATGATACATACGAATCATTCACACTCTTGTGTTATAAGGTCATTCATTTAGAGAAATATCTCATTACCGAACATGTTATAAATCCTCCTCCTATTGCTACTACTATTGTATCATCTAGTTCTACTCCACCTCCATCTATTTTTCATCCTCCTAGGTCTCCATATCCTCCACCTCCTAAGAAAGTTTAGTATTCTTCATCACATAAACATAATTTATCTACTCCAAAGCATGTTGAGCTCCATTTGGACTTCTACATCTCCTTCACGGGATCCATTGCACTTTTCTCATCACACTAGAGCTCATGATGTGCTACGTGATTTACTTGACAAGAATTTGATTCGCTTACCATATAATATCATCATCATCCACCTCATCGCTTACAATGTCAACGTGATCGACCTTATTGTAACTATCATCATATCAATGGCCATCACAACAATGATTTTTGTGCCCTTCATGATCAATTACAAAAATTAGAAGATAAGGGTATCATTTCCTTTGGCTCTCGCTCTTGTGAGTGGTCTATGTCTCCACTTCCACATAAGCGTGTTGTTACTCCAGTTGATTTATCTCATCTATATATTTCTAAGGTCATTATTTGTCCACCATGAAGGTCATTACTCATGCATGCTCTCCTTATCCATCCACCGATGCACCATCTCATCTATCACTCTATGCTAGTACTACACATTGAATTCCTTAGCCATCGTCATTTACACTTCCTACTTGATCTATATCTGATCATTGACACCATTTCACATGGCATTTTGTTTGGATCCTACACTCCTTCTTCTTACGTCCCACATGCTTCCACCATTCCAAACCCTCTTGGTCTTTGGTAGGTGATTTTATTACCCCCCACGATGAATCCATTCTTACGGTTATTACATGACTATTGAGGGATTTGTTATAATAAGAACCTCACTATATCTCCATGCAACACATTATATCAACATATCTCTATAGCATACACTATCATATCACTTCCCGATGACACACTCTTTCTTTACAATTCATTCTTGATTGTTGAGGGGTATTATATAAATGAACCTCATCATCTATACACTAGGGGGCATCGTTATTCTCCTTCCCCCCTCTTCATCATACTAACACTTCACTACACTATTATGATCATCTCATTCACATACTCTTTCACATTATTCATTTCTACTTCATCATTCATACAATACACTTCTTCATCAATTATCTATTATACATCACAATCATACTACATACATCATCTATAATCATACATACTATCTTATCATCATCAACAACTACACATTTCCAATCATATCAACAAAACAATCATCACAATATCACACATCAAATATAACAAAAATAATCGACACATCATACATCAACATATGCACACCAAATCATCACATCGCTCAATCAATAAAATCATAAAGTCCATATATATATCAATCAAAATCATAGTTACAAAATCCCATTGCTTGGGGTAAGCCCCATACATCACTACATATCATATCTCATCATCACTGTCACTATCTACAATTACAAGATCTCTAGAACTATAATCTTCACCACTCAATCGACATTGTTGATCGTGGCCCCTATATCTCTCTACTTGTCTATGTAATAATGTAACCTCGGTCGATTGATCCATAAAATGGACCTATAGCTCCATGAAGCTGTGCAAATACATCTTGTGTTAAGGGACCTCCACCCACAGCCTCTCTAGCTCATTGCATCTCCTCTCATGCCCATCTCTCTTTCTCAATAATATGATACATGTTTTCGCCGCTCATACCAATAGATCAAATAAGTACACATGCTCACTTGAAATACCATCCACGTGCTCTAGTATGCCACCATCAATGAGTACATCACTGGGAACATTCCACATCAATGTATGGATGAAAGTGTCCCAAATCAGTGACTAATACATGTCACCTACTTCCATACATCAATACATTAGACAATAATGATAACCCATTAACAAATAAAAACATCATTGTGAAAATACTCACGCTCTACTACTCTGCTATTGCTACGATATTTGGGGCATGTGTTGGTCCCTCTACTCCTCCTCCTCGGTGGTGCTCCGCCACATCTACAAAAACTAGAAACAAAAACACCCATTGATGTGATGCCCATTGTAGTATGTTTTTCTTTACTTAAACCCTAGATGCGCTTATCCCATCACTCTCAGACAGATCTCGAGTGCTCACCAAAGTGCGCAAAGGTACCAGGTCCCTCTTTTTATACCATTTTTTCAAGGTTTTAGCATGATAACACAAGTATTCCATTTCCATGGCAAGTAATTAAATGTAAAGCATAACACAAACTAGATCACAACCATAGTGCATAATGAATCAAACAAATATGAAGATCAAATTTACCATATAATAACAAGTAACAAAGATATCAACAATCAATATCCATCCATAAAGATCCATTATATTAATCCATCAAAAGACAATAGCTGAATACAATACAATTACCATCACAAAATCATGCACACAAATACCCTAGTAGCATAAATGTCTCAATCTATCCATGCTCTAAACCATGCAAATCAATACATATGTATAGGGATGGTGAACTTTCTCTTCACTTCCCATGCACTCTCACAATAGTCTGCATGCTCAAAATAGCCATGTGCCATTACAAAAGAAACTAAGGAAGCATGCAAGATTTTCCTAATAATAGATTATCTATAACTAACTCTAGAGCTAATCCTATTATTAGCTTGCAACTTTGCATGACGCTTGATCTTCCACTTGCTCCAAAAAAACCATTGCTTCATCCACAAGTCTTCTATCTTTATCCAATGTGTGTTCATCACTCCACGTTTAACTCTAGCTTGATCCATGCAAAATAGGTTAAGTACCAAACTTTATCTTTCTAGGCGTAGATATTTAGGGTACAACTCTGTCAAACTTCAATGCCTATCCACGTGCCCTCTTATACTTAGTCAATATTTTTTCCAATCAACATTACCCCACACTAACTTTATTTCTACCTCGATAATGGGTAATCATGCGTTTTCTCTCCAAGAATAATGAATGAAGTACAACAACCAATTTATAGAAAGAATGAAAGAATAATAAATTATCTCAACAACCAATGCGCTAATCTTCGTAGGTATTAATAACTCAGGGTACTCATTCTTGATGTCTTCTTCTAACTCCTCCCAATCACTAAGTCCCTTCTTGGATTTAGCAAGGATGTCACCAAGTACAACATCCATTTCATCTAAAGTCATGTATTATCCTTTGTTCTTCAACACCTTGACTACATTCACCAATCCTGATACCATGCCATCCATAACATCCATACGATGCACCATTAACTTCCCCAATTCCTTGATCCTATCATCATGATGGTCTTTGACTACTTTAAGTGTGTCACGCTTCTCTGTTAGTAACGTCATCCTCTCCTCACGACCCAAAGTTTAATTTTTCTTGACCATAAGGACTGCATTTTATTCCTCCAACATCCTTGTCTTAATGATGTTTTTAGGATCTTCACACATTTTGAACACCAAATTTTCCATCTTCAATTTATCCCTCAAAAGTATCAAGAATGGCATCATATTCAACTATTTTGTGCACTATTTGTGCCTTCATTCTGTCTCTTGAAATCAAAATCATTTTCTATTCCATTGTCGTTACGTCCTCTTTACTTAGGCCACATGCTTGTTCCTTCATTCAATAGAAATTTTACCAAGGTATGAAGATAATGTAATGCCGAAGGAAAAGTACAATCTACATACTCCTTATATTGTGGCCATGCCATCATAATTTCATCTCCCATTTCCTTGGCCATCTCTAGGAAAACCTTCGATTTCTTTTCTGCCCTTTCCTTCTCCTCCTTCAGGCACTCAATTTATTCATCCTTATCCTTCCTATCCTTTAACAAAGTTCTCAAGGTGGCCACCTTGTCAACATTCCTACGCATGACCTCTGCAACTATCTTTGTTAAGGAATTTCTTGATTGTTCATCAGAGAACACCATAGGCTTGATGGTCACATGCCTAGAATGTAGAGACTTCTTCATTCTCCTTGAGGCACATGACTCCTTGTACACATAAAATTAAGGCTCACCTACATGAGTTTGCATATTCTATGATAATTTTTTTCTTGGTGTGTGTGGTATCCATCTATGGTTCCATAAGTTGCCATCCATATAAATGTCCCATGGCAAGAGCACTCTAGAACCTTATGTGTATAATATTTTTTAGGTCATCAATATACCCAAGGTTCCACATCTGCACCATCTCCTCTTCCTTTTGCTTGCTAGCACACTCACTGTATGCTCCCGTGTTCCAGCAGTGTACTCCTTATTTTCTTCTCCATCTTCACCCTCAGGTCCCCTAGTCGGGTGCATAATATTATCTTCAACCTCTTTATCTCCACCAAAGATAGCTTTCTTCTTTAGTCCTTGCGTATACTTACACTAGGGAAATTTACATAAAACAATGGTTACTCACCACCTATCTCTTCATCTTCTTGCACCTCTAGGCTAGGTGTGGCAACATCCTCATGCACGCTACCATGTGAGGACTTCTCCTCATCACTTTCCTTCACCGGCACATATATGTGCATTTTCTTTCTTTCTTCTTTAGCCTTTTCAATGAGTGTTACACGTAGTGATCTCTTTAGGGATGATAAGTACATGTGCCAAATTATTTAGTCTTCCACCCCCTACGTAGTTTCCTTCTACCATGATCTAATGTAGTACTATCCTCATTTTATAATTCTTGTTCAAGAAAATTCTCCAATCCCTTATGTGTTAGGAATATTAGTGTTTCATGGGTAATATGATTTTGTTATGTAATCGAAGTTGTGTTAACAACTTCATGCATATAGTTAGTTTGTTACCCATGACTATTACCGGGTTATTTGTGTGTATGTCTTCCTATGTAATAGGAAGTTGTTTTGTAATTATTTTGGCTATATAATATTATGTGTATTATGTGGAATCAAATTAATAAGAGAAAAATATTACTCGGTATTCTTTGTTGTTGTAGCAAATTTACATCTTGTATTAGAGTAGGAATGGAATGTTGAGAATTAATGTGGGGAAAATTTGTTTTGTCTCATGAAAATTTGTGTAGTCATATTTCTATCCACCCATTAAATTTCTAATCCCATGCGTGCCGACATATCACCTAACGGGTGCTAAGCACTCACCCAGAGGCACGCGTGGGCACTATACCCCTCCTTTATGTGAGAATTGTGAGAAGATGATGCTATTGATAAAATAATAGATGCAAAAAGTAAATGTTCATGCATTCATTCTAAAAGCATAGGATGAGTTATTACATCAATATACCCATTCAGATAACAAGAGAAACATCATACAAAGAATAGATCTAATTCTTAACATAAAGAAAAGACATTAGGGTTTGTACCCATGAACCAAATATTCAGAACAAAGTCATATATTCATATTGATTATAATTTTAGTAACCACATTACATTCAAAAGGGTCATAAAAAAAAAATGTATCAAAATAGGGATCTGACTCATGTATCAGAAGTCCTAGCTATGCTTCCCCATTACAACAATCTTACAGACCCATCCCCTTAGACATGATAATATTCCTACAATCCTCTAATGAGAACCCCAGCTCTTAGAACCTCCTAATAATTTCTATAGAGCTTCATTTTCCATCCTCTCTATGATGATCATGATGCTTCTCTCCTCCTTTTCCTTCTATATGAGCATCTTCATATATAGGTTTAGTACCCACTGCCATGCCTTCCTTCAAGAGCGGATCGGATGCCAAGTGTCTAGGTGTTTGTCCAATGGAGCATGTTAATCCTATTTTAATCTCTCCACTCTTTGTAATGATGTCTTTTGGGAACCTTCCATGTGTGGAATATTCTTTCCTTGACTACTAAGCCTCCAGGCTATCACCTTATCCATTTAGCACGCCTAGTGGGTCACGTTTTTCCTCAAGTGCCTTCCGAATGCTGAATATGGCTAATTCCTTAGATCCTTTGTCCTACCTTGCGCGTGCTCCTTGGTTTCTCTTAAACCCCTATTAAACCCTTGTCCTAGGTGTTTTACCCCATGCACCCTTCTTCTTCTTAGCCCTATGCACGCACACGACCTTTAGTACTTAGCAATATTTTGAGGCCCAACATCACCCCATACTAAGCTTATTCTCTATCCTCGGAAACATACTGATCCTCCAAAGAATAAAGAATGGTGGGACTTAGACAATTTGAATAAAGAATGAAGGAATGAAGAATGAGAAATGGAAGAATGAAGAATGAAGAATGTTGTTATTGTTGTAAAAGGAGTGGGAAATCCTTCCTCATTATTGCCTCAATTTTCTCCTAGGCATTTACTTCACCCTGTGCCTGCTGGAGTAGGTCACCCACTAGAGCGCTCACCTCTTCAAAACTTAGTTCATCTCCCTTAGCATTTAACGTATCAACAATCCCTTCCAAGCTTGCTAAGGTCGTCAAGCACATCCATTCTTTGTGTGACCTAGGGGTACAACTCCTTAAGCCGATTCTTGACTGAACCTTGTAAGATTTCGATTGCTTCCATTTTATTTTCAACCTCGACTAAGATCTTATCCCACTCTACCCTGTTTCCTTTGTTCTTCTCTTAGAAATCTTTCAGACCTACCTCATGTGTAGTAACTAATATACTTCCTACTCTATCCCTATCAGTGTAGTTATCATAAATGGCATCAACCATATGCGTGGAATTCTGTACAACAGAAGGAGTTTGGAATATCATGTCATTTTCTCCCCAATATTCAACTTCTCTTCCTCCTTTTGACATGCCAATCCCTATTTTTCTGATTCTAGAGTGAGTAGCCACCTTTCCTTGGTGAGGATGTGCATTAATTCTTCCAAGCATTGCAAGGTTGACTCATATTTCGATCAAGCGGTGCTAGGTCTGGGTGTTTCAGGATAATGACATCTATGATCATTTCAATTTTCTTATACACCTCTCACACCTTCACCTTTTCCTCACTTAGGTCAGACCTTAACTATGTGCTAATCAGCTCTTCCTGCTTCAGATCCTTTCTCTTCTCAATGAGTTCCTCCTTCTCTAGTTCTTCCTCTAGGAACCTTACCTTGTCATTCCTTCAAAAACCTCACCTTAACCTCAACTCGATACCTTGTTGAGGGCATTGTAGACTTTCTCATCTGATAACTGCTGAGTGTTTACTAGTGGGTTTATCCCTTTGGTCTCTGGTACCTTCATCAACACTCCCTGACTAACCTCAAACTCGGGATCATTGATATGGGACTCAAAATCTCAAGATAACATCTTCCTCATTTGTGGGTGTGCGCCATCTTCTTTGAATGAAGACCATGCAAGGAGTTATTTTGTGGGCAAGGTACTCTAGAAGTGTGCGTGCAGTACCTTACTTGGATTTTGATGTAACTCATCCCTTTCCCCTATGCTGCTACCACACTCTTCCCTCCTATGTGTGCTACCTTGAGAAAACTTATCACTAAGCTCGTATCTCCACCCATGCTCCCATACTCTTTCCCTATGCTTTCCTCCTCTATCTCCTTGAGTATCTCATCAATGCTTCACTCCACTTCCTGCTCCACTAACTCATTTATTATGCATGCTACTTCTCTTTATGTGGCTTCTTCTATCTACTCCTTGGTAAGGCTGGGGGTCCTTTGATCATTAGTATTCACTTCATCTTTCTCCCCTTTTCCTTGAGCGCCTTCCTCTTCTCTATCCTTTTCTTCATTTCCCTCATCCTCTAAGTCATGCACATCATACACCAGATGGTATTAAGCCTCTTCATGCTTGTAATCACCCATTTCACCTTTGTAGGCCTCCAAGATTTCTGTTTATTCCAACTCAACCTTCTTTGCTACCTTTTTTTTTTCCTAAGCTGGTGATTCTAGTATAGGAGACTCTTCCTTTTCTTCTTCTTCTCGCAGGAAACTCATGGGAAAATATTCTTATGTAGAAGGCTCTTCTTGCTTTGGTGCCTCTCCCTAAGGTGATTTTTAATTTTCCTTAGTAGCGAACCTCTTCCAATATGCATATGTACTTGGCTTGGCGCCTGACTCCGGCGTGCCCACAGTTGTGTTGTTTGAACACTTGGTGCTTTATTCTCGGTGCATGTTCCCTATCCCTCTTTCTTGGCGTGGTTTTATTTCTTTTGGTAGGGTCATCTTAGATGGAGACATCACTATCCAAGTAGATTCCCTTCTCATATTTGGTCTCGATCTATAGGTATACCCTTGTTTATGGTCCTTCCTACAATTGGAAGCATCACCAATTTTGTCATGCGCACCTCATGGGAGACATACTTCTCCACAAAAGCATGCTTCTTGGGGTATATTATCTTCCTTCATATCTCACGCTGGTCTTTTTCTACCTCGTTAAGGTCGAACCTTAGTATTTTATCTTCTTTGAAGCAATTTACCCCTTCTTGAAAGAATTGCACGGTGAAAGAGAAAGACAATTTGCACCATGGACTCATGGTCCCATCACAATGTGAATTTGCTAATGTAGAAATGTTGGTATATATAAAACTCATTCTCTCATTTTACTAGTGAAGGAAATTGTTTAGGTATCCTCCATTCTACTCTGAACACATCACACATCCTCTTGTACCATTTCTCTAGGTGTGCCTTGTGGGCGGCTGTCATGGTGTCACAATTGTATTTTTCAAACTTCTTTATGGGGAAGGGTATTCATCTGGATACTCCCATACAAACTTCTTTGGCCCATTGGGTACTCCAATATTTAGAAGACAATGGTGAGGAGGACATTCCCAAACATGATCTTCTCTCCTTCGTGCATGAAATTGATAATTTATTCTACGATGAAGGCAAACAGGTTATAGATGGTTCTTTCCAAAATATTTTGGCACACATTTAACCAAGCCTTTTTATATGTGTCCACCTCTCTTGTCCATTTATCTTGGATACCAAGTGCATGACCATCCTCATCACTGGGTCAAAGATATCTAAAATATTAAAGTAGCACAAGCCATTTTTCTAATCATAAGTCGGTATTGTCTTCTTAATAGCTTCCTTATCCTCCAGGTCATCATCTAGCAAATCCCCTTCACATGACAAGGCCAAGTAAACTTAGAGATTAGTTGAGGGGTTATGTGCATTCTATGACCCATAAAGTATAAATGTTCTTTATGCATGCATGAAATCAACCATTGAGTGTACAGTCACTTGGGTTTTCCAAATTAGGGAAACTCATACAATCAGAAGAACCCGACCTTCTCCAATTTTACCTTCACCTCATTGTTGTAGATTGGCATCCCTTGGTGTCCTCTTATCCATCGAGTGAACCAATTCTAATGCCATTTCCTTCTCGGTGGTGCTTGTGTGATGGTTGTAGTCACTCATGGCCATATTCCTCACGTGGGATACCCATTATTTTCTAAGCAACACTCCATTTGGGTATTGCATCTCCGCATACCACTCTTCATTGAAATTGGTGGTGGCAGTTTTTTTCCCCTTGCCCTTCTTTGGTGAGATGGTTGCCTTCTTTGGTGCCATTTTCTTATTGGGTTAAAAATAAATTCTCCCTTGCTCCTCTTCCTTGTTATGCTCAAATCTATGGCTCAACTTCACAAAGAATCCCTTTTCTCTCATGCCCTAGCTATAGAACCCTAACCTAGACAATTCTTCCATAAGATGACATACCCTTCTGAACCCTTCTTCCCTATGCCCGTGTACTCCTTCCACTCTGGTTCACAAATCACACTAGTCACACACTTAGATTTTTGCAATTCCTCCTTCACACAAATATTTCTTCACGAATTCCCTAGTTCACAAGAGCTATTCTATATGGTAAAGGAAAGGTAAACAATAGTGTGCTTGAACTTCTATTTATAGCTTTTTCTCATCTCCTGCGATAAATGCTATGCCACCTACCAATGTACTTAGCATTAAATGTAGATTTTTCCACTAAAATCAATCTTAAGCACTCTCACCCATGTGCTCAATCTTGTGTGAAAAATCCTTATAACCTTATGGTGCGCAAAATTGTTTTCGACCAAAGAATGTTACGCACACGTTCATAAAGATTGAACAAACTTCGTCTACCATCTTGATTTTTTCCTTCACCTACCTCATGTTGTTCTGTGCTCCTCATTCTTTATATGCGGTATTTGTAAAACTATCTTGACACAAAAATTCCTTCTGTCCACCTTTTCCATGCGCGCTCTCCTACCTTATGCACTTTTATCCTTTAATCTAGGCCATAAACATATAACTTCCACTACCAAATTTCATTTTACTTCGCATCTCCACCCCACACAAAAATAGATGCATGGTCCTATGCGCATACACAACCTTTTGAAAATAATAAGTGGTTACCGGTGCACAAGGCACACAAAACAACACAAGAAGAAGGGAACAAGCAATGAGAAAGGGAAACACAAGGAAAATAAATGCATAAAAGGAAATCCTAGGCTAAATGGCAATACTACCTTATTTACAAACACAAGGAAGACTTATTTATAGTAGGGCTTCAACCTACTCCCATTGAAATGACTTGGTAATTATGTTCCATCAAGCACTTGTAACTGGTAAGCACTGAATCAAGGATGTATGAGATGATATATGTCCCTAACCAATGGAATTTCAGTTTCTAGGATGGCGCAAAAACTTGGAATCATATAACAAAACCATCTACCCAACCTCAAATTGTTTGTTTTTAATATGGCGATCATGCCATGCTTTTTGTCATGCCTTTTCAGTCTTCTGACTCCATCTAGCAAGTGATCACCTTTCATCTAGCTGCATTAATTTCTCCATGCGCTCTTGAATTTCTTGTTCATCAGCTAACCCTCCTATGCATGTAATACACAATGATGGTAACATGAATTCAATTGGCAAAAAAACTCCACACCAAACACCAACTGAAATGGTGTGGCTTGTTTAACCTCTTGTAGATTGTCCTGTATGCCCATAAGAAAGATGATACCTTGTCATCTCAATATTGTCTTTGCACATCACAAATTTGTGTCGCATGTGACTCAAAATTTTGAAATGCCTCAACAGTTCCATTAACTTATGGGTGATATGGAGTAGTCTTATGATGGGCCACCATGAAATATGACAAAAAAATCTTGACTATTTCATTCAAAAAATGTGTACCACTGTCATTAGTCAAGGTTGGAGCACATCCATACCTCTTGATTTTATTCTCCCATAAGAATCTAGCAGCTTTACATTCCCTTGTGAGCATTGCCACTTTGCCCACCTTGTTATGTAATAAGTGGAAGTGATGATATAGCGTGAACCAATCCTTCGCGCGATGGGTGAAATTGGTCCTACAAAATCAATTTCCCATTTTTCAAATGGTTCTACGCTGGCTATAGGTCTTAGGGGAATCTCATCCCTTTTTCTTGGCTTTCCAAGGTGCTGGAAATGGTCACATGCCTTACAAAATTCAATGCAATCCTGGTATATACTTTCCCACCAAAGCCTTGCTAAGAGGATCTTTCACGTTGTGGCATTTCCTACATAGTGCCCTCCTACAATCCCACCATGTGCTTCTTCCATGATTACAACATGCTCATGTTCTAACATGCATCAGCGTAGAACCTCATCACGACCTAACTTGTATAAGTCCCCACTAATTAGCATGTAGGGCATGACACATATAGCTAACTATTTTCTTTCCAAGGATTTCATTCCTTCCGGTGCCACACCCATTTTTAGGAACACAACAATATCTTCTAATTCAAAGGGTGCGTGCCACAACCTAAATAGTTTGCACATCGGCATAACATCCTTAATGTTCTGCACATCCTCCCCTGAGTCAATCCTTGATAAATGATTAGGCCCTGAGTTACTCTTTCCTGGTTTCACAACAATTGTAAAATCAAATTCTGAAACAACAGGACCCACCAACATATGCACCCTTACAAAATAGGCTTGTTCACCAAGTACTTGAAGGCCATGTTATCTATGTAAAATATGAAGGGGGTTCCCAGTAGATATTTCCTGAACTTATGCAGTCGTAGATCATTGAAATTTCCTTACACTCGAGTAGTGGTGTCATGATGTTATCGGTGTGTTTAATTCCTATGGGAGTGATCAAAAATCCCTTCTCCAGGTTGTGCTAGGACTTCTCCAATGGCTATCCCTGAGGCATCAACATGCACGTGGAAAAGTTTATCCCAAGAGGGAAATCATAGTATGGGCGCAGTGACAAGTCTATCCTTCAAAGTGTCAAATGCTATCTCTTTGTGCCTCTTCCTAGTAAAAGTCACTCTTGTGTTTTAGTAACTTCTCCAATGGCATGGAAATTTTGGCATAACCCTTGATAAACTTCTGGAAGTATCCTGTATGCCTAAGGAATCTTCACATTGCACTTTGGTGGTAGAATCCTCCAACCCCACAATAACAAAAACTTTGGTGGGATCCACCAAAAACCTTCCTTACATATGATGTGCCCCAATAGGGTCCCAAATGGAGTAGAAAAATACACTTTTTAATGTTGAGGGATATCCTCAACTACCAACATCTCTCAAACATTAGCCTCAAATTATCACAATGGTCTTTCACTAGTTCATACACCATCCAGTCATCAAGGTAGATTTTTAGAAACTTATGGATAACATCATGAAATTTTTGGACCACTATACACAAAAACATAGCTGGTGCATTATTCAATCCAAAAGGAATGATCGTATAGGAAAAAATTCCCCACTCAGTAGTGAAAGTTGTCTTCTCTTGGTCTTCTTTAGCAGATCCTAACTTGATGGTATCATGAGAATCCATCCGTGAAGGAATAGATTTCACACCCAGCCACTCCTTCTAGGATCTCTTCAATGAAATGGGTTGGAAAATGATGAATTACACACATTGTATTTAAGTCCTTGTAGTCAACACAGATCCTCATCCTTCCACCCTTTTTAATACTAATGACTGTTGTTATCCAAAATGAGCCCCCTACTTATTTTGGCTAACTTGCCTTCATTCTTTCCTTCCTTGTGCTTCAAATTCAATTTTTACACATTTCAAGCACTCAAAGGATTCTAGAAATGGCTTCATCAGATAGGATTTTTCTTCCCCTTTCCAGAAAGGTAAAATTTTCCTCCTAACTCCAAATATTTTGAAAGTTATGGCTCGGCGGAGTTTTTTGGGGAAATTTTCCTTGATCAGGCCCACATCCAATGAGAAGATGCCATGTGGTGGTGGAGGTCGGGCTGGTGGAGTGAAGTTAAAATTTTTGCCAAAGTGGGAAAAGGGCACAAAGGAAAATCGGCCCATGAAGGAGGATGGAGAAAAGTTTAGAAGGCCTGCGGACCAACCGGAGGATGCCACGTGTCTGTCAGTGGCGAGAATTGGGGGCGCAGAGGAAATTTTGGTTTTTGCCAAAATTGCAAAAGGTGCAAAGGCAAATGTTGAAGCACAAACCCATGGGTGAACCAGGAAGTGACACGTGGCAGTGGAGCGGTAGAGCGCGGAGAATTTTGGGAAATTTTCCCAATGAAAAATCAAAGTGAAAAAGGTGAGGTTTGAGCCCACGTTTCCATCAGCTAATGGGAAAGTGACATGTGGCAGCAGAGTGGCGAGGCGTGGGAATTTTTGGAAATTTTCCCAAATTCAAAAAATGGAAAATTTTCAAGTTTTGGCCTGCCAACCTGATTTTTGCCCTAAAATTGCTATTTTTGCCCTAAATCTTCAGAGGGGCATAACTTTCGATCCCGAGCTCATATTTTCACGTTCTTTATATCATTGGAAAGCTGTTGAAATCATCTACACGATGGAATATTAAATTTTGATTTTTGATGGATATTTTCAAGAGAAAAATGCAAAACGTATCTGGCATGCAAAAAACACAGAAAACGACTCCAACCACCAAAATTAATGAAGTATGGGCCTCTATTTTTCTCTGTAAAGCAATGTACTTCAAAGTATGGGATTTTTTATGGAAAACCATCATTTTTAGGCCCATTAGATGAATCTTGTTGGTGGTTGAAGTCCCAAATCAATTTTCCCACGTTTTCTCCTTTCTTCCATTCTGCTCGATGGTTAAAAGCCAATTTTGGCTCATTTGTAACGGTTGTTCATCATTCTTCTCTGCCTCTCCCTTATTTTCTTCCCAAGGTCGAAAATGGAGTTTGAACCTCTTCCCTTGCTCTGTAATGGCATTTTTTTCCTCTTACCAGTGAAATGATGTTTTGTGCAAACTTCTGGAGCAATAAAAAACATGTTTTGTGATGCATTTGTCCATCCTTGCTCATTTTGCTTGTCTTCTTCTTGCCTCTCTTCATTACAGGTATTTATGCATGTTTGAATGTTCATTGTAGGTTTTGGAGCTGTGTTCATGGAGTTTTGGAACATTTTTTGTGTGAAATTTATCCTTGGTTTTGTGATGCACTTGTCCATCCTTTCCATTGCTCACCTCTTCTTGTTCCATGGCAGTTTTGATAGATGTTCAGCATTTTCCTTCTCTAGTGTATCACTGTTTTAGTGTAGGCTCTATTTTTCCTCTTTTCTCTCTCTTTTTCTCCTTGAAATAGTTATATTAGGATTAGATTATCTTTCCTGCACGTGAATAGCTTATGGCAAGTAGTTTAGGAAGAGGAACCAACCTTCTCTGGAGAGCTTTCCCCATTTGCAAAGGTCCCACACTTTGGGAAATCTCAATGTTGTGCATTCACACCAAATGACAATGCTTTAGAAAAGTATATCCATAGGTCATTTTGGGGGTGTTGTGAATTTTCACTAACATGACCATGGGGCTTACCCATTATGATTCTTCCATAGCTTTAACAATGTCCAAAATGATTATATTTTCTATCTCCTCCTTAACCTTCGACACAAAGATTCAAATTCATTTGATAAGGCCTTTTCCTGATTGGGCACACACCTTCTATAAAATTTATCTTCATCTCACCCAAGGAGTGGTGAATGCCTTTAAGCTCACGGTAATCATGTGGAAATAAATCTTGAAACTTGCGGAATCGATCAATGATATTTGAGACTTCCTTCTCTGACCAATAGTCTCCAATAGTGGCCTCCTTTGGTTCATCCTCCAAACCAATTTTAACCTTCTTTGTTTTGAGGGGATCATGGTAGGTGCGTGCTTGCTCATTAGCACTATCAATAACTTCAAGTGTACCTTTAGTATAATTAACATCCAAACTCTCCATCTCTTCAACATCTATCGCGTAGACCATCTTTCCCTTTTCTTTCTCCATGCACACATGCTCAAGCTACATGTCTTATGATTCTTCTTCATCAAAATGAGTCTCCAAACTAGATTCACCCAATAGTTATAGTATCCTATCCTCAATCATAACACTATCTCATAACATAAGGTGCTTGAAAACCTACAATGCCTTATCTACTAATGGTTTAGTACTTTGGTACTCAAAATCTTGAAGGAGATCAGCTCTCGAGATCATTCAATTCCGTCCGGAGGCACGTCTCTTAGTGAATGTAACATGCATGCATGCAACTTTGTAAGGTGGAATACATCTTATGCACTGAAAGGAAGGTGGTAAGGCCTCCACATCTCCCATCTATGCTTTCTCACATGCTTGGATGTGAAACGAGGTGGGTTCCTTCCCATGATAGTCTCATATTGTAGTGGGTGCATTACTTTGGGATAACCTTATAGAGAACGTGATTCTCACCTCACACCACTCTAGAAGGCTGTTGTGATGGGTCACCACCAACATGTTGTAGTCTAAACAATTTATAGCTAAGCATCCTTCTTCTTTCGACCCCATTTCTCCATTGATCATCCATTTCCCACAAGAAATCATCGTGGTTGTCCCCTCCGGGGTAACTTGACAATGTATTCCCTCTTAGGTGCCCGATTGAGCATGCCTTCATTACCCTTATAACAGATCCTATTAGTTGTTTCCTAATTAACTCATAATTCCAAAGTGCATCCAATTTGTCACATGCCACACTAGTTGTATCACTCATAGACTTAACATCTTCAAACTAGATAACCCCCTCGTAAGGTGAATCACCTCAGGATCCCTAATAGAGTGCACATAGATTCTGTCAAGAATTTCTTCTTAATAAATTTGGTCCAGATTATTAGAAATAATCTAACACAATATCATAAAAACATAGAATATAAAATTCATCGAGATAATTTATTCATTGATAGAGAGTTACATATATAGATCAATTAACCCCTACAATGGTGGAGTCAAACATGATCTTCAATCCCTCATATCTCTCTCCATGAATCTCTCAGTCTTATCCCCTAATATCTCACACACCAAAATAGCTACGTGAGTTGTTCTCACAACTCACCAATAATTAAACTATTACAACTATATTATTAATATGAGTTCTATAAACTCATTATTAATAATATTACAATTTATTTAATAATGTTACACAATATTTTGGTCACTTCTCCCAAGGGCTCAGTATATGGTGCTGATTTTCCATCAGTTAAGGGGATGATGACCCACTCCTCCTTGTTTTCAAAACTTATGTATCCCTTATTGAACCTTAGGTCAACATTATTCTTGTAACACTAGGGGTGCCCAAGTAATGCTAGAAAGTTATCTACCTCGGCTAGTGCCAAGACTTTTAAATCCCAGTGAAATTTTCCCTTGGATAGTGATAACAATGTCCTTCAAGACACCAATGGGAATTGAATTTGGGCTTTTAGCCATATACAACACATTCGAAGATGGCTGAATCGGGCCTTCCCATTTTATGACATGTGTCTAGAGTGAGGACATTGAATTCTATGGTGACCGTGTCAATCAAAATATTTCTCGAGAATCCACCCATCTATAACAACATTCAGGGTAATCTCCATGTCATAATCAAGGATGTGGGGATGAAGGTTGTCATGTAGAACCTGCCTCCCGCACCCTTCTCTAGCATGCGGTACCTTCTCCCAAAACCATTCTCTAGCAAGGCGATGGATGATATTTTCTTGCCTCAAAGCATCTTGCATACTTCTTTAACCTCATCCATATCCTTTTATGGAGCCTTAACATTCTTCCTTCACTCTAATTTCCTTCATTATTCTTTCGGGCATTAGATTTCTCCCTAAAGGCTCGAATTACATCCATGGTTTCTTGATACACCCCCTTCGATGAGTAGGTTCTGGGTAATTTCCATGTACCACCTCTTCTCTAAAAACTAGTGTCCTTTGTCTTGGTACTTCCCTGCGCATGCGTAACCTTAGCTCACATCATAACTAGTACCGGTTCTAATTCTAACTCACGTGCCACCCATGATATCCATTGTGAATTCACCTTTCTCATGCTTACCATCCCGATGCCTTTGTTTTTCGGATGTTGTTGGCTCATGTACTGAAATAACTCTAGGCATTCCTCATACTTGTGCTTCTTTTCACACCATGAACATTGTAGCAGATCAGGGCACTTGCACTTGTAGTGCTCCGTAGACCTACATTTGTAATAGGTTCCACACGGGAACTCACCTCTTCCTCTGCGATTACAACGAACTCGTAATCCTCCTTGGAAACCTCTTCCACACGCCCCTCCATCTATGTGCCCTTTATAGTGACAACTATCATCCTTCGAATTACTCATGAGGTTGGTCAGCACACAACAATATCAATGGCATCATGTATCTCATCAATCAACCGAAAATCCTTGGTGTCATGGGTAGTAGAGGTGCAGATCTTGCAGTAGTAAGACACATTCTTATGGATCGTGTGCTGTAGTAATGGGCATCTACTTACATCATGATATTCAATGGAAAATTTCATAGTCCCTTTGTAATGGCATGTACTAATATCCTAGGAAACTACCCTTTATATGCCCCTCTACTTCACAATCCATGCACCATAGAACACTACGAGTCTCATGCACTTGGTTTACGAGATAACTTGTCCAACTACTTCACCATTTTAGAAATATGAGCCTCGGGAAGGGACTAACACAAATATTAATGATTCCGACAGCCTCAATGCGAAGGGTAGCTTCAAAGGCCTTGCGTGGGTGTGAAAGTCTTGTGTGAAAGCTCTCTCCTAAACGGTGTTATCAATCCTCTAAAAACCATTGAGCATGCTAAGAGGGGTGAATATCATAGGATAAATTTGATAAGAGAGTCTTGAAATGTGCATCATACTCCCACACACTCTCTTCCATACACTATTGGATCTCCTTCATCACGACGATGCTCTCCTATTCAAACTTAGGGATATGGAACTCATCCAAGAAGGCATTACACAACACAAAGTGTAATCCATCACCTGTCTAATGGGGGTCATACTTCTAGTACTAAATATGCACATGTCTTTGCAACATTGTTGCAAAATTACTTGCCTTCTACTCTAGGGTAGTGATCCACCTCACACGCCACAACAGTTCACACTTGTGTACATGCTCTGCGACATCCATGAACACATTTTTATTCTAGTCAATGCAAAGAAACCTCGAAAAACACTTGATGAGGTGGTTGAGGACCTTGTCCACTTGATCCGAGAACCTTGATTCCCTCCGGTGATGCCTGCACCACCGGATCCACCAAGTCCTAATCCTCTAGATCTGCCAAGTCCATCGGGTCCTCCAACTCCTATACCACCAAATACACCTCATGTAGTTGGTAAGGGGCATGAAGTGGTCGTGCCTAATACTCCTAATGTCCCACTAAACTATGTGCCAATAGTTTTTGATATTGCCCCACTACCAGATGTGTGTCTCATGCCACTCCCAAATGCAATACCCAAGCTTTGCATACTTGCACTTTTCCCAAACATCATTCTAGACAATATTCCTCCAAACATGAGAAATGATTATATAACCATAGATGTACCAAATGAAAAATTATATCTCCTAGGTGCAGATCGATCACTTCCACCAATACCAACTATGTTAGCAATACTTATCTCTTGATTTAGGAGACTAATCGCATGAGGGTTGATCACGGGTGGATTCGAATGCACACTGATGGCTCTCCTTTCTCTAAGTGAAGAAATCTCAACAAAAGCCAAAGGGATATCTATTCTGCACTTTCCAAGATGGGGTAGCACAAACTGCTTAGGCTCCATGTCCTCTGTGTAAACCTAAATTCCTTCCCGCAACATCTATCTGCATAAATCCATCACTCCCACAACCTCGTGTTGTCTATCCAAATCCCTTTCACACGCTTTGTTATACTTGAGTCATCTATCCTCTCTTTATTTTTTAGACGCAATGTCTACCATCTTACTCCACCCTAGATTCCTCACCCAACGCTTAGAGAATCTTATCCACCATTGGGAATGCTTCCAAAGTTAGTGTATTGAGTAGGATCTTCATGGTTAAAGGGATAACATGCAAAAATAATCCTCTAGGTTCCTTTAAGAATTCAAACTCAATAACTTCAAGAAAAGAATACGTAGAAATAACATATTCCAAGGTATAACTAGTTAGCACTCTCTTCCACCAATGATCAACATCCTATAACTTTTGATATTCATCTTGGGTCCAAATGTGAGATCTATAGTACCAGCTTGATCTAGATGCATACGTGGAAATCCATTCATACAATTCTACTAGAAAGCAAAAAAGAAGGTCTCATACAACTCATGATACATGTGTTATTCTACCCACTTACCTACATCAAACTCAGCTCCAGTACTAAATCTCTAAGAAAAATCATCCTCTATGCTCTTAAACCATGCTTTGACTTTAACTTGTCTAAGTTCAAGCACTCTGTAATCACACATCATTATCACAACAACTTTGAAAAGAGGTCCTAGAAATGAAACCAAGATGTTGTCATTTTTCTATCCACCCATTAAATTTATAATCCCATGCAAGCCGGCCTATCACATAGTGGGTGTTGGGCACTCGCACTAGGACCCTCCTTTATGTGAGCATTGTGAGAAGATGATGCCATTGATAAAAGACTAGATGCAGAAAAGTAAATGTTCATGCATTCATTCTAAAATCATAGGATGAGTTATTACATCAATATACCCATTCAGATAACAAGAGAAACATCATACAAAGAACAAATCTGATTCTTAACATAAAGAAAAGACATTAGGGTTTGCACCCATGAGCCAAATATTCAAAATAGAGTCATATATTCATATTGATTATAATTTTAGTAACCACATTACATTCAAAAGGGTCATAGTAGACCAAAATGTATCAAAACAGGATCTGAATCATGTATCAGAAGTCCTAGCTATGCTTCCCCTATTACAAAAATCTTGCAGACCCATCCCCTTAGACATGATAACATTCCTACAATCCTCTAATGAGAACCCCAGCTCCTAGAACCTCCTAATATTTTCTGCAGAGCTTTACTTTCCATCCTCTCTATGATGATCCTGATGCTTCTCTTCCCCTTTTCCTTCTACCCGAGCATCTTCATATATAGGTTTAGCACCCACCGCCATGCCTTCCTTCAAGAGTAGATCACATGCCAAGTGTCCAGGTGGTCCTCCAATGGAGCATGATAATCCTATTTCGAGCTCTCAACTCTTTGCAATGATGTCTTTTGGGAACCTTCCATCAGTGGAACATTCTTTCCTTGATAACTAAGCCTCAGTTGTCACCTTATCCATTCAAAACACTTGGTTGGGTCACGTTTTTCCTCAAGTTCATTTTGAACGCTGAATATGGCTAATTCCTTAGATCCTTTGTCGCCTTGCACACGCGCCATGTTTCTCCTAAAACCTTCTTAAACCCTTGTCCTATGCACTTTTCCCCGCATGCCCTTCTTCTTCCTACCCCCATGTGCACATGTTTCCTTTGGTACTTAGCTAATATTTTGAGGCCCAAAAACTTGAATTATTAGGTTGGTCAATAATGAGGATAGTCTTCTTAGCATTGTATTTTTTTATTGATTTGTAGTGGCAAAATCTCTCATCACCGTGCACTTTGAAGATTTTCATGTACAATTATTGGTAGAATACCTTGGATATCAACAAGTATTTTATGGAAGTGTTTTGTTTATCCTCACTTATCCTACATATCTATTATTATGAGTCAATTGAGATACAAATTTGGAGAGCATGTTTGTTGCTTGAGGTGTTCCATTAGAGCTATGTAGCGAGATTGAATTCATAGTGTAGTATTAAATGCCAATTTTCTTGATTTCTTCAGTCAAAAAAATTCTCAAACTATCATATGTAGATCTACCTCGTTGTTTAATGAAACATTGCCATTTATCTATTGTGGATCACTATTTTTCTTCATATTGTCAATTTTTGCATACAAATTGCATTAGACCATTGAATACTCTCTCACAGATCCTCACACACACATTTTGCATCAAAACTCTCAACAAGCCAGTCCACTACATTTTGGTATCATACAAGAAAGATGTGGTTTCCAAGCTACAAGCTAAAGGGTGAAAAAATATTTGCAGTCCTCGCCATCCGCTCTCATGCATTGTTCAAAGTGGATGAAAGAGGTTGATTATTCATTTATTCAAGGGATCAACAATATTTTTATTTAGTGGCTATTATGTCAAAGTACTTGGTCGGTGGCATCATACATTGGTTTAATTATTTTAGTTTAGCATTCTCATGTCATTTTTATTTTCAAGTCATATTTGTTGGTCAAATCATACACTATTGTGTTCATCACTCTTCTTTTTAAGTCCTCTCTTATTTTAGATTCCGCATTATCTAAATAGAATATTTATTCATTCTCAAAGTTAATTAGAAACATAGTGAAGTGTCCTTTTTTTTTTTTGAGTTGATGTTAACAAATTTTATTGATTATTAGAGTCATATTGCAAATATTTTAGTCATTTTGTGTAAATTATCACCTTCATTGTGTTATAGTAGGTCAACGTCCAAAATTTTCAAAGTGTCATATTTTGTGTCGTCAAGGTTGGTGATAAATAGAGTCATTTTTATTTCATATCATTGTGAGTCAAAACATTTTGGTCATATTCAAAATCATTGTCAAAAGTTATAATTTTTTTCCCTCACTATTCAATAATTGGACACATTTTCACTTGTACGCAACATCTAAATTGTGGAGATTATGTTTTGAGCTTCATGATCACATCCAACTAAGTTAGCAACTTTTCACTAGAGGTCATAGGAAACAGAGGATGGAGGGTGATCAATGCCTCTCATCGATCACTGATAATAATGGGCCACATTCAGATTTGGTGGCAATATTTTATATTTTTAGTTGATTGCTTTGAATGGTTTGTGCATAAATAAAACATGCTATACATTCCTTGCCAAAGATTGAAAAGAGGAGGATGTGCATTTTGGATGCTGAGAACAATTATATAGGAGGGAAATTGGCTGGGTGATCTCTCGATTGCGACATCCTTCGACTATCATACTTCTAACATCGATCGGATGGTGAAATCTAGCGTTCACTAGAAGTGAAAGCTGGAGCTGTTGAGTTCACGTATGTAGGTGAATCGGTGGAAGTGTGATCATCTGGTATGGGATTCACTGTGATGAAGCAGATTGGTCATGTGCAACAAGATCCAGACAACAAGATCTAAGCCAACAGTATGCAAACCTAAAAGTATGTGGAGGCATACGATTCTATTTCCAGTTCTTGAGATGTGTTTCTTCCCATGTAAACACTAAGGGGAATGTTAGGAATATTAGTGTTTCATGGGTAATATGATTTTGTTATGTAAGTGAATTTATTTTAACAACTTCACATATATGGTTAGTTAGTTACTGTGACTATTCTTTGGGTTATTTTTTTGTATGGCTTCCTATGTAATAGGAAGTTGTTTTGTTATTGTTTTGGCTATATAATAGTTTGTGTATTATGTAGAATCAGATTAACAAGAGAAAACTATTAATCGGGTATTCTTTGTTGTTGTACCAAATTTACATTTTGTTCATGCCTTCCTTATTTTGGGGATGTACTTTCAAGCTTCCTCATTGTTCCCACTTTCTATTTACCTTTCAAGGGTCTAGGAGTGAGAAGTCCTCACCTTTAATAAATATTTCATTTTTAAACCTCAGCCTTAAATACACATATATGCGCACATGCTTAATCTTCCTTATAACCGTGACCTCGGAGTAATGTCAATATTGTCAGACTCCATTGTCTCTACATACACCTTCTTGGGGTAGACATATGTTTTGTATAGAATGTGGATATCTGCATCTACCTTATCAACATCGAATTGTAACTTATGCCCACTATGTAACTTTTCTTGAATCCTTGAAGTAACCGGTAGTAGTGAAAGGCAACTTACACCAAGGGAATTTTTTTCGCTGGTCTTCATGTAAAAATGCCCTAGGAAGAAGTGTTGATAGGCCACAAAATTTGCTTTCCCCTTTAGTACACGAGAAATTCCCATGGGATGCATCATTCTTATTTAAATGCGTCACACAACCTCTTGTACCAATTCTTTGTGCGCTCGCTTATAAGTTCCTATTATAATGCCTTGGTATGTGAAGCTCATAACATTCCTTGCGGGTGACTTGTTTTCTTTGAGATATACCTACATATTGTCCCTTGGCCCATTGAGCACACTAATTTCACTAAACACAATTAACAAAAAAATGGCACCCCAACTTATTTTCTCACCTTTGTCCACTTGGACACACGCCTACTCCACTATACCATCTATAACATAGCTTGTAATCTTATAATGTGTTTTCTTTGCCATTTTGTGCACTATGTACAACCAAAACTTGTGTACTTCCTTCCGCCTCTCGAGGCTCTAAGTTTACAACTAATAAGTTGTTCCACTATCCTTGCAGCTAAATCATCTATATTATCGACATTGAAAGCTTGGATTCCCCTTCGATACTTAAACATGAGAGATGTTGTTTCTAATCCATCATCATCTAATATATCTCTTGCAATCTCTATTCCGAGTCACATAACCCCTGTAACTTTGTCAATTAATTTCATTTTTATTCGCATCATTATTCTTGCAAAATAAAAGAAATCTTCATGAAATTATGACATAGGTCTTCCAAACGAATGAAAAATTGAACAATGCGCATAACCCCCACACTTTCAAGTAGTTTATAAATTGATTTTTCCATTACTCATTCACGCCCATCTTGATCGCCTATTTTTCCTCAAAACCAAATACATTTGCTTTATGTCCTTCCAAGTTGCCTCTCGCACGATGATTAAAATAACTTATTTTAGATTTTTTTTTGTGATGTCCAGAATATCCCTTTAATAACATCTTCTAGGTATTTCCTTTCGTAAACTTGATCATGTAGTGATTCCTCGGTCTCCTTATCAACGAGTCCGAGTTCTCTTTAGCGCCATTGTTTCTCTTAATTTGGTATCGTGCCATGAAAAATGTAATCTCTACACTATATTACCTTCGCACGTCTCAATTTCCTTTGCCTCTTCCAATATCCCATACCTTAGCTACAAATCTATCTCCATTAAAACCCTAACTGCATGAACCTTCCTTCCTTACAAACCCACCACGCTCAAACACCCTTCTCCGTGGAGCTCTGTCAATGATGTATCTTAAATCTACCTGGTTCTCCATTCAATCAATCGCTCTTTGCACTACACTTTTTCATTCTTCGCAGGTCAAAAATACAAGGATGCAAGGTAAAAATTAAGTTTGCATGTTCCCCCTTTATAACGTTTGTGCTCAAAATTTATCCATTTTCCTTCGTTAATTTCTTCCAATTACCTTTGTATGCGGCATTAACTCCACCCTTTCTCTCTTCCGCACATCACACCATATTATTTCACACCACCATTCATAACCTTCCGACGTGCCCACTACTTCTCAGCCACAAACCTCCTTTCATGTGCTTCCTATGCGGAGGTATTTATTTACATCACCTTATATCAAGTAGTCATCCAGGATGCTTCCTACCTCACGTTACACCGCACGTCCATTCATCTATGCGTGGTCTCCATTATGAGAAAAATTTTCATTAAACACATTCAATCCGAGCACTGTTTCTTTTTATCTACACACACCAATTGGTAACATAACACCAAACACTTATTCTTTCTGATTCACCCCACACTAAAAGTATGTGCAATCCTCTACACATGAATTCAATAGATAGTAATCAGCTACTAGTGTGAAAATGCACTTATTACAACAAAAAGTAAACTAAATTTACAAATCATAGAAATAATGTAAGGAAATAAATTAAAGGGAAACCTAATCTAAATGGTACCACCGCCTTATTATAAAAACCAAGAAGACTTATTCATAATAGGGTTTGACCTACTACCCATTGAAATAATTGGGTAACCATGTTCCATCCAGTACTTTATAACCGACAAGCTCTGAATCAAGCATATATGTCACCACATATGGTCCCAACCAATGCACCTTCAATTTCATAAATTAAAACCATCATCCCGACTTCAAACTACTTATTCTTATTTTGCCAATCGTGTCATGCCTTCTACCTCGGCCTTTTCTATATTTTGGCTCCAATGTGTGATGGCATACCTCTCATCCAACTACATCATTTTATCTATATGATATTCAAGTGATTTTTCATCATCTAATCCTCCTACACATGCGATACATAGGGAGGGTAACATAATTTCACTTTGGTAAAACAACCTCTCGCACCAAACACCGACTAAAAGGGTGTGGCTTTGTTTAAACTTTTGTAAGTTCTTTTGTATGCCCAAAGTACAATGGATAATTTATCATCCTATTATTTCCTTCCACCATCACGGATCTTTGTCAATGTGTGCCCCTAATATCTTATTAAAAGCCCCATAAGTACCATTATCTTGTGGGTGCTAGGGTGTTGTCTTATGACGTGTCATCATAAACTCAACCAATAATATTATGAAAGTCTCATTCAAAAAGTGTGTGCCCCTATCACTTGTCAAGATCAACTAAAATTCATACCTCCCGATAATTTTTTCCCATAAGAATATTGTTTTCATACAATCATTTGTAGTTTGCCGCTTCTTCCCACGTGATCGATAATCAGTACATGTAATAATAAAACACGATCTAATCATGCATGCGGGTGGGGAAATAGGACCCAATAAGTCTATTTACCAATCCTAAAAATATTCCTCACTCACAATAGGCCACAAAGGCATTTCATCTCTATGCTTAGGTTTCCCAAGGTGCTGAAAATAATCACATGCTCGACATACTCTTTACATTCCTTATATAGCATCTCCCACCAAAGGAAAAAAAGAAAAATAGTTGTGTTTCTTGCAGAATGTGCTACTGTAATTCCACCATGAAATTCCTCCATTATAGCTTCACACTCATGCTCCATTAATCTATACATCTAATAATATAGCACGATCTAGTCCTACGCATGGGTGGGGAAATATGAGCCACAAATTATATTTCCCATTTCTCAAAAGGTTATGCACTTGCAATAGGCCTCAAAGGAATCTCATTTCTATGCCCAAGTTTCCTAAGGAAATGATAGTAATGAAACACCTTGACATACTATTTACAATCCTTATATAATGTCTCCCACTAAAGGCCAACCAAAAAATATTACGTGTAGTTTCATTTCTTGCATAATGTCTTCTGAAATTCCACCACAAGATCTCTTCATTATAGCTTTGCACTCATGATCCAATACACACTAGAGAAAAATCTCATCATAGCCTAACTTGTATAAATTTCCACTGATCAACATGTAAGGTGTGACATGTATGGAAATTTGTTTCTTCTCTAAGCTCTTCATCCCTTCGAGAGCCACACCAATACATAAAAACACAACAATATCTTCTACATCAAATGGTACATGGTTCAATATAAATAGCTATGCATATAGAATTTGTGTCCTCAATTCTCTGTGCGTCCTCATCTGAGTTAATCCTTGACAAATGATCTAGTTTGGAATTACTCTTCCCTACTTTTACAACCACTATAAAGTCAAAATCCTAAAAAAAGAGAATCGACCGACATATGCGCCCTTACAAAACAAGCTTAGTAACCAAGTAATTAAGTGCCATGTGGTCTGTATAGAATATAAAGGGATTTGCTAACATTTATTTTGAAACTTTCATAGTGCGTAAATTATGGAAAAAGCTTCACACTTTGTAGTTGTATAATTATGCTCACAAAACAAATAGGATGATCAACTATCTCATTACCGGGTTATACTAACACGTGCCCGATGACCATGCTTTAGAGGCATCAATATGTACATGAAATGGTTTATCCCAAGAAGGAAAGCAAAAATGGGTGTAGAAGTAAGTCTTTCCTTTAATGTCTTAAATGCTTGTTGTGCCTCATCCCAATGAAACTTCCTTTTCTCTTCAAAAATTCTTCCAAGGGCGCGAAAATATTAGAATATCCCTTAGTGAACTCCCTATAATAACTTGTATGTACTAAGAACCCGCACACCTTGCTCAAATTGGTAGGCTCCTCCAAACCAAAGATAAGCGTATCTTTAGTAGGATCTACTAACAATACTTTGCATATAATCTTTCCCAACAAAGTTCCAAAGGGTGTAGCAAAAATACACTTCTTAATGTTGAGAGAGATGCTCAATTTTGGCATCTCTCAAACATGAATATTAAGTTGTCAAGGTGATATTTTACTAGCCCATATATCATCTAATCATCCAAATAATCATGTTAAAACTTATGTTTAAAGTCCTCAAATGCTTGCACAACAATGCACAAAAAGACTGCAGGCACATTCTTCAATCAAAGGGCATAACTTTGTATGAAAAACTTCCCCACTTAGTGGTGAAAGTTGTCTTTTATTGGTCTTCTTTAGCAATCCGCGCCTAATGATATCCAGAGAATCCATTAGTGAAAGAGTAAATATCACGCCCTACAATGCCCTCCAAGATATCCTTAGTAAAAGGTGTGGGGAAATGGTCTATAACACAAGAAACATTCAAATATCTGTAATCCACATAGATCCTTATCCTACCATATTTCTTTATGCTTATCACCATGGGGATATTCCACTCGACTCATTAATGGGCTCAACAATACCATATTTTAACATCTTATCAATCTCTTCCTTTACCTTAATGCCATGATTAGGATTCATCCTATAAGGCCTCTTCCTAACTAGGCACACACCTTCCTTTAAATTTATCCTCATCTCACCCAAATATCGAGGCACTCCTTCAACTCATGATAGTGTCACAAAAATAAGTCTTAGAAGTCGCGCAGTAGCTCAATAATCTTAGCCACCTCTTGTTCAGACCAATAGTCACCAATAATGGCCTCTTTAGGTTTTGTATTTGTCCCAATGTTGACCTTATTTGTTTTCATAGGATTATGATAAGTACGTGCCTTCTCATCAACACTATCCGAGACCTTACGTGTACCTATAATGTGATCAACATCTAGATTCTCTACTTCCTTATCATCAATCATATAAACCATCTTACCCTTATCTTTTTTATACTAGACGCACCTAAGTTGCACTTCATCTATATCTTCTTCTTCAATGCATGCCTCCAAATTCAATTCTCTAAACATATCTAACATGGTTTCCTTAACCTATTCACTATCTCCTAACCTAAGGCTCTTTACAATCGGTAATGCTTCATTCACCAAAGGTTTAGTATAAAATAGTAAAAGTTTTGAATCATACACAAGTCGTATCCTACCAATTAACTATTGCTCTTGTTAACTCTACATGAACATACCATGTGCATGCGTAACCTCTTAGAGGCATATAACTTATGTACCCAAAGTGATGGTGGGAATCCCTCCTACGTATCTTTCGAGTCTCTCACACTTCTAAATGTGGTGCGAAGAAGAATCCTTCCCATGAAATTTGCATATCTATGAAGGTACATTTCTCATAAGAAACCTAGTAGAGAAGGTAATTCTCACTTCTTGCCACTCCAAAAGGTTATCTCTATGTGTAGTCCACCAATGCACTGTTATCCCACATAGGGTATAAATCAGCATATTTCTTCTATCACCCTCATCCTTCCACTGGGATTTCATGGCATGTAAAAATACATCGGGGTTTCCTTCACCAGTGTACTGAGGTACCTATTTGTGAATCAAATGCCAGCCAACGCATGACCTAATCATGCAAGTAATTGTATTCTTGATCTCTCTCCTGACGATTTCATATGTTTCATGTGCCCAGTTGTCATAGAAAACACTTGTGGTATCACTCATAGATTAAACATCATCCCATTGAATAACACCTCCTTTTTATGGCTCAAGAAATTCGGGATCTCTAACTATATACGAGTATATCTGTTCACATCCTCTTTACTCAAGGGTTTTACATACGGTGTGCCCTTCCCACCTATTAGAGGAATAATCACACGCTCTTATTTGTTCTCAAAATTTATGTAACCTTTATTACGGTGCATATCAAAATTATTCACGTAACACCAAGGGTGTTCAAGTAATTCTAGAAAACTATCAACTTCAACAAGTGCAAGACCTCAAAGTCCCCAATAAACTTGGCCCCTTGTATAGTAATAGTGGCATCCTTCAATACTCCAATGGGTGTGGCTCTAGTCTTATTTTCCATATATAAAACATTCGAAGAGGGATGTAATGGTGGTCTCCCCATCTGATTCCACACATCCAAAGTGAGTACATTCACTTCTGCACATGTATCAATCAATATGTTACTCAACATCCACCCATCAACAAATACATTCAAAGTGATCTCTTTATCATACTCAAGACTATGAGGAGGTAATTTCACATGCAATATATGTCTCTCATGATTAGATCGACATACAATATTTTCTCCCTCAACCGTTCCTCTAAAAAGGAATTCTATTTTCTTGGTGCATCATCTTACAAACCTCCTTGAAGTCATCAACATCTTTTTGAGGAAGCTCAATTTCCTTCACAGCTCCATCTTCCGTGACTACTCCTTCAAGCACTGTATCTCACTCTTTAAGTTTCTAATGACCTCCATAGATTGATAAACTTCCTTATGATGGGTAGGATATGGATATTTCAAATTTATCACTTATTATTTTATAATAAGAGGCTTTGTCTTCGAGTCTCACGAGCATGCGCAGCCTCAACACATGTAGTCACTAACACATGCAACATCTCAGGATTGGGCACAATCTTAGGCATCCAATGGTCTTCTATGGTGCATTGCACTTTAATCATCCCCGTGTCCTTATCATTTTTGTTATAGTTCTTATTCATGTGCTCATATAACTCAGAAATTCTTTTAACTTATGTTTCTTCCCACACCATGAGTAAACTATGTTATGAGGGAATTCACACCTATAATGATCAGGGGATCCCCATGTAAAACAAATTCCTTATGGGAAATCACCCCAACCACTTCTGTGACCACGACCTCTGTATCCTACATGATAACCTCTACCTTTACCACCTCCATAAGAGAACTCTTCATGATGACATCCTTCCTACTCCTTTGAATTATTCACAACACCATTTCGACGCACTCCGGTCTCAATTGCTTCATAAATATGATCAATCAATATATAATTATCTATATCATGAGTCCGAGACTTACACATTTTACAAGTAATAGGATAGATTCTTTTGAATCATGTACTACAATAGAGAGCATCTACTTGAATTATGATCCAAGTGATAGGTTTCATAATCCAAGCAACATGGCATGCACCAATTTATGAGGGAAGCTATTCTTAGTATTTCCTTCAACCTCACAATCTCATACACTATATTCCACCGCACATGTCATGAGACAAATTTTACGATACTTTATTCAACTATTTCACCATAGATGCAATCTGTGTATCCAAGAATGGGCTAGCTTTGGTGTCTAAACTCCCAACTACCTCAACATGCAGCTCTATCTCCAAAGCCTTGTGCAGATCTATAAATGTCTTATGAGAGAGAGCCCTTTTGAAAGTTGTGATCAAACTACCAAAAACCCACTATGTATCTTTGGGTAGGGTGAATATCATAAGACAAATTTGATAGAAAGGTTTTAAATCATGCATCATACTCCCTTACACTTTCAACCATGCCCGAATCAATCTCCTTCAGCACATTGATGTTTTTTTGTTCAAAATTAGGTATATGAAACTCAACCAAGAAAGCATCATGTAAGGCATTGTAATCAATAACAGTATAGTTTAGATCATACTTCCTATACCAACTATGTGCACGCCTTACAAAGTAGTAGCAAACTAAATTTCCTTACACTTAGAAGCTATAATTCCCTTAGCATGTCATAATATCTCACAGATGTGCACATGCTCTTTTTCATCCTCAATGCGTTTGTATTCGGGAAGGCGAAGAGACATCTCATAATAGACTTGTTGTGGCTAGTCTAGACCATTCCCACCAGATCCAGAACCTGTATTACCTCTAGTATTCCCTCCACCTCTAGAACCACCAAATCCACTAAATCCTAAAACTTATGATCCTCCCGATCTACATCCTATAAGCAGGCACCGAGAATAGAAGATAAGCTACTATGTGTTATAACTATTGTACTAAATTGAACAACCATGGTTTGCAAAGTTGTGATATTCCTAGACGTATCACCAACATTCTATGTGCCGAAGATTTATACAAATGGTGTGCCAAAAATATACCATGAATCGGGCCATCAAACAAAGAAGATGTATGCACAACCATAGATGAACTCCGTATTCAACGGAAAATGAAAGCTACCTTTCACTACTCTATCAAAAACACTAGAATTTTTCTCAATAACTGTTTCAAGAACTAGAACACCAAGTGTAAGGGAAAGGTCACTAGGTGGGATCGGGATGTGCGCTTGTGGTCCTCAATATTTCTTCATCGATGTGCTCTCATCAGAATCTAGAGGGGATTCAATACGTGCTTACCAAAGTGAGGGAGATCTTGATGTTCTAGATCTACATCTTCCACGTGAGCCTCAAATCCTTCATGAGACATCATCGTTCGCAACTCCACATCTCCTCAATATCACACTTCTTCGCTAATTCCCTCTCCCGCACTTCATTATACCTAAGCTTCCATTTTTCTCTCTCGACTTTCTACCGCAAGGTTTTCAATATTTCACCAAACGTACTTCCACCCCCTCGCATGGTGGAGGTTTAGCTAGCCATAGGTCATTCTTCCAAATCCATAGTCACCAATAAGAGATCTTCAATGCTAAATGGATAGCTTGCAAATAAGACCCTCTAGGTTCGTTCAAGAACCAAAACTCAATAACCTCTAGATAGGAATAAGTAGAAACATCATACTCCAACATGTAACTATGCAAAACACCACTCCAGCAATGATCTACAACAGGTTTCCAAGTCACATCAGCATCATATGGGGTCTAGTAATCTTCTTATGTCCAAACAACTGTTCTATACCTCCAATTCCATTTTGATGCATATCTTTACCTAACACTCGTACAACTCTATAGGAAAACAAAAAAATAACATCTCATAGAGTTCATGATACATATGCTCTTTAACCCACACACAAGCATCAAAATTGGGTCCAGATTATATATCGTGAGAAAATTGATCTTCCAAGTCTAAAACCCAACTTTCAATGCTATCCAAAGTCAACCGCACGTCTTCATCATGAAACATCCTTACCAAATCATGAAAAGAGGTCTTGACAACAAAACCAAAATGTAGTCTGTTTTTCCTACTCAAACCCTAGATGTGCTGGTCCATGACTCAAATAGATTTGAGCACTCACCTAAAGTGTGCAAAGGTATAAGGTCCAATTTTTATACCAGCTTTGTCAAGGTGTTAGCATGATCACACAAGTATTCCACTTCCATAACAAGTAAGTAAAGGTAGATGCTAACATGAAATAGATCACAACCATAGTTCATAATGAATCAAACAAGGATCAAGGTTAGATTTACCATATAATAAATAGTATCAGAAATATAAACAATCAATATCCATCCAAAAAGATCCATTATATTAACCACACATTTTAATTTAATTACTTTAATTAAATTAATGCCATTTACCTCCATACATATTAATTTAATTATTTTAATTAAGTTAATAGCCTTTTTCCCACACACATATTAATTTAATTATTTACATTAAATTAATTCACTACCCTCACACACCTATTTAATATAATTGCCTTTATTAAATACACCTCACCTAACCACCCCCATCATTTGACCCATTAACCTAAACCCTAAACCAATGTCCTAAATAAAACCTAACATTAGACCCATCCCCTCACCTCACATTAAAAGCCTCCTAAGGTCGGTTTTTTTTCCCCGAGAAAAGAAGAGACCCTTATCAAATGGCGGAACAACTTCCTAGGAAACTTTTGAACAACCCGAGATATCTCACCCAAACCGACGTCGGTTTACCCTAAACCGATGTCGGTTCCCCTAAACCGATGCTGGTTATACCGGGATGGACCAAATGGCCTATTTAGACCCATCTACAACTTTGTAATATGGGGGGTTGGTTGTTGAGTTTTGGTTGTTTTGGAAAACTTTGATCTCGAGTTTGATCTCTTTAGATGTGACAACAAAATGAAGATTGATTTGTGATCAACAAAGGCAACCAAATACACTGGCACAATAGTGAAACTTTCTTCCCAGCATTCTCCAACACAGAAACTTCTTCATTATTCTTCGACTGTACTCACGTAAGAGTAAGTATCCTCCTTCCATCTATTTCATTTTTCTTATCATCATCTCAGTAGTAGTCCTTTGTGGTAAAGGAACCTAGTCTTTTACCCTCTGTCCATTCCCTCTCTCCAGCTACAACCACCTTCCATACCCAATCATCTTAATACTTGCCCAATTATCCATTTGACCTCCTTCAGTAATCTCAGACCTTCGCAACATATTTACACCCCTCTCGTGATCAATCCCTACCTTCTACTAACTCCACTTTTTCCCCAAAACTCCAAAACTCGGATCTGTGTGATTTCCACTAGTTCGACCCGACTAACCACATCGTTCTCTAACCATCACCGGTTATAGTAAACCATCATCGGTTTTGTAGAACCATGGTCAGTCTCTATTTTCCCTGATCTCTACCAAAACAACAACCTGTTTGTGACTCACATTCAACTTGACCTCATTGTTCCCGCCTATACCTACCTGAACACCTATTTGACCTTTAGATCTGTATCTAACCTAGCCTGTTAGCTCAGATTCACCTATAACCAACCTACTTGACCTCTGGATCTCCTTCTAGCCTAGCCTGTTAGATTAGATCTAGCCTATTACATGTTTTTATGAGATGCCTAAATCATATTAAACTACAATAGGACAATATTTACTTTATTTCAGCATTGAATTGTTTTAAACAGTGGATTGACAACCATCTAGGAAGTATCATACTTCCAGGATCTAGCACATGCTAGGTAGTCCACTGCATATATCGTTTAACTCTCTTTGGTGGTCTTGTTTTGATTCTTATATAGGTAGTTCCTCCTAGCCAAAAGGAAGGTCTCACAATCACTTTGATTCAGAATTCAGATATACGTGCATACAACCTTCAACCATCCCAAACAGGTATTCCTCTTACCACCTTTTACCTTATCTATTTCATCAAGTACTTCTTCAGAAAACTAAGAAATCAGGTGAAACATTTTGGCACACTTGGTGGGACCCATTCGGGGTTCCTTGCATCTTTCTTCATTCCTAGGTGAAAAATTGTGTGTGTTTGTTTCCCTTCTAATAGCATTCACATTAATACCTTCTCCTTGGTAACATTCTCTTCTTTCTATTTTCTCCAAAAGACACATTTATTTTGGTGTATTTAAAAAGAACCTTCTTCCCCTTGTTTTTGCATTTTAGTGAAAGAGCATCCCTCTTCCTATTCATCTATTTTTGTCATCGAATATCATACTTTCGATTTGGGTTTAAAACAAGTGCATTGCATTCTGATTTAACTCATTAGCTCACATTAATTGAGGGCAACCTATACGCTGGAAGTCATGACCAACTGATGGTTGACAAAATGAATCATAGAAAAGCACTTCTATCCTTTTCTCTTTCTCTGAGTCTTACCAAACCACACAAAAATTCAAAATACATACATTCTTAAACAACATCCTACCTGGAAGAAGTTGTAGGTGATCACACGATCATGGTACAAGTGGGCACCCAACTCACTGCTCTATCGAGTCATACTTCAGAGCGAAGCCCGCCCCCACCATAACATTCCTGAAACCTCACCCTTTAGAATTATTTCTTCGTAGGAAGCCTTCCTCACCAAGAAATTCTATTGTTTCTGTTCATAACAGTCAGTCCATACAAATAGCATAAGTTGAACAAACGTAATAGAATAGGCACTCTAGGAACGTTCTTTCTTAGTGTTCTGCTTGATTTGCATTTTGAGGTGAGAGCTTTCGATCATCATTTTTGTCTTTCCTTGCACACTCCCAATCATAGTTGGTGTATTCTGACTTCATCTGAGTGTGCCTAGACCACATCTACATCATTCTCAGACTTCTGGGTTTGATTCAACACCAAATTTTTAAATCACAACCATCTTTCTTATTCTCTATTTCAATTTCACAGTAACCGGCTACGGTTATCTTTAACCAAAGCATCGGTTTAACCCAACCGCATTGGTCTGAAGTCTTCTTGGATACCTATCCAAAAGACACCTATTTCACTTTTTGAGCTGTAAAAGGCTCCTATCACCTTCCATATTATCGTTACTTCAATCACAGTCACCTTACATCTCATCCTATGTAAAAATTGTCACTCTGGGACTATCATTTAACAGACTGTTGGTTTTTCACAAATGACGCAAGATCGTTAAGCCTAACCAGCATCGGTTTACCCAAACCAACGCATTGGTCACCCTGTGTTGTTTTATAGCTCACCAGCCGACCTAATTCATTCACCGTTGACTATTTTCCTAGTTCTGTTGTGTTTTGTGCCATTCAAACATAATACAATCTCACCAAATCAGTTCCTATCCACATGGTGCTAACCCGTAGTTAGGAAAGCCCTCATATTTCACACTAGTCGACTACCACTCCCACCTAGCCCTTCATCACCTAGTCCTTCACCACCTTCCATCTCATCATCCATGGATCCTAATCAACCTATCACCATTCCTATAGGTGACACGGAGTTTTCACATGACTCCTGGATCGAATCCCGCTGCTTTGAGCCACTACCTCACCCATGCCTCCACTCGAGATGCCTCGGGTCAATTGATCTATGGCATGCCCGTATCCTTATCTCCATCCCTAATGATCGCTTCCGCCTCGGCTCCACCTCCTACCATGGTGACCTCACCCTGTTTTTATCCCCAGTTGTGTCCCAACTAGGTCCCACGCCAGCTTTGACCGCCACATCCACCACCTCTATTGCACCCGTAGTCTCCACCATACCTTCATCCACCACCCAAAACATAGCATCCTCCACACCTGTTGTCTCATATATACTAGTCGCAATGCTACCACCCTTGGTGTCGTTAACCTCTACCCCATTTCAAAAATGTTGTCCTTTCTATTCCCCAATCTCTACCTCCCATCTCTACCAGGGTCACTACGAGTGTCCCACCCTCACATACCTACTACCAACCACCTCTGTTTCATCGGTCATTCAGTCCGTATATACCTCTATGTCTGTCTCTCAATTCCCACCTCCTTATTCGACACCACCATATTCTGGAATGTCCTATTCTTCATATGTCCCACAACAACCTCCTTTCACTCCAGGGGGGTACCCAATCTTCACAACCTAACAATGACTTTATCAAGTTAATGATGGACAAGATGCAGACATTAGAAGCATCTTGTTTCGGCCCACAATTCTCTCACCTATGACGAGATTTGTAATGAGCCTATTCACCCATCCATTCCCATTCACCCATATCCCATACATTGGGAGATGCCTAAGTTTAACCACTTTAACAAGTAAGGAAGACCCGCAACAACATTTGTGATCTTTCAAACATGGGTGTTACTTAATTTCCCATGATGATGCTTTGCTTTTGTGAACCTTTCCCATGTCCCTAATTGGTCCAACATTAGACTGGTATAGTGGATTACCTAGACATTCCATCTTCTCATTCAACCAAATAGCCCAAGCCTTCTTGGATCATTTTTTGATTAACATCATCAAGAAGGTTACCATGACCGATCTTTATTCCACGCGTCAATATGACGATGAATCTATCAGATTTTGTCACTCGTTGGCGTAGCCTAATCAACCAACTCACTTTCCAATTACCACAAACTGAACTCATAGAGCTCTTCACACGAGCCTGTGCTAGACATATCTCACCTACCTTACAGGTGTAAACCTTCTGGACATTCGATGAGGCTTTCACCATGGCACGTAAGCTTGAAATTTGTGCCATCGAAGAGAAGAAGATACAATTATGAAACAAGAACTCCTCATTTAAATCACACGATACTTCCTCTTCCTCGAAACCTCAGATGAGTTATTCCAAAGCCAAGGGAACTACCAACACAGTGGTACTTAAGGCTGGCCCTACCCATCCATCCAATCATGCTAAACCTTCATCCAATCTATCACCAGTCCAAGCCTTCCAATTCAAATGAGAACAAAAGAAATACACCTCAATTGGGGAACCATATTCATCTATTTTAGAAAAGCTTATTAAAGCTAATGCCATCACCCTTCCTCCTATCAAACCACATACTGGTTTTGACCCCTCTCACCCCATACCAAGTTGGTACAAGGAAAATGACTACTGTAACTATCACCATGTAAATGGTCACAGTGACAACAATTGTATCACCTTTAAAAACATTGTTCAGGAATGCTCGAGAGTGCGAGTTAGTCCTGGATAACCCTAATGCACCTGCCAATCAAGACCTTCATATATTCAAGAAACCATTCCCTAACCATTCCCCATCTAATGATCAAACTGGTGATGCCTCACACAATGAAAGTAATACACGTGAGGTACATGTTATCTTTACCGACTTACCACTTGATTCCCAAATATCTCCTATCCCTCCATCGAGGAAATCCTATCTTGAAATCCTCTACCCACACAAGAACCTACTTTATCCATTCCTCTACCCATAGAGGAAAGCCCTTCACCTCCCCATACACCTATGGAGGAGTCTCTCATTAGCACCGATATCATTTCCCTTCAACTTCCCTACCTAGTGAGCCACTACCAATTATACCTCCTCCACCCACAGAGGAGTACCCATCATCTTCTCCACCTATTCAGATCCAATAGATTTTCGTTACCACTTGATGACCATTCTCCATCAGCTACCCAAGATCCTATGGACCTACTTTTGGCTCTCTTACCTATAGAGGCCAAAGCCAGTGAATTCCCTATTTCTCAGACATATTTTATGAGAATACCCACTCACTCCACATCTACCTCATCTACCACAATGTCGTTCTCACGTTTGGCCGACCGCCTGGACTATGTTGATAGGGCTTCACTTTGGGGGTGTCTCTTACTCCCGGTCTCGACCCAAATGCAATCATCTTCCACTGACACTCTACCATTTATCCAAAGAAGTTTCAACAACCCAAACCACACATGAACATAACTCTCGATACATCTTCTACTGCATCATCCTCATCTATACCCGCCTCTCTACCTACTAGCCGACGTGTTCCAACACCATCTCTTGTATCTAAACCTACTAGTGTTCTAGGGGTCACACCCACATCAAACCTTGCACATCCTCCTATCAGGATACACTTGACCACATCTTCCCATATACCTATGGAACCAATCCCTCAACCTAAATGAAAAACCCAACCTTCTAATCCGCATGCACCGACCTCACCAACTACACCTTTATCACCTTCACCCTTACCATCCATCTTGGGACCTCACCCTCTACCTTAACAAAATCTACTCTCTCCAGGGGTAAACCTAAAATTCCCTTGACCCTTCACCACATCCTATAGCTCTACCTAGGTGAACCTTACATCCTTCATCACCATCTATAACTTCTTTTGCCTCCTATACCACCATTACCTTCTATACCTCCTTCACTACCTATGACATTTTCTTCCACCTCACCTGTACCTCTCTCGACCTCGACCAACACCTACCACTGCACCTCAGTTGTCCCCTTGGGTCACTTGTCCTCTCCCACCATCTGCCTTGCCATCTACATCATGTGCTCCCCTACACCTCTACCTAAGAAAAACACCAAAATTGAAAAAATTGTTAATTTCCAAAGAGGTGGTTAAACCTACCCTCTTTTCTATTACTGCACCTACACCAAAGAAAGTACAACCCAAATCCAAGACTGCATCACCTCAACTACCACCACAACTACCCAATCTTCCAACCAAACCTACTTTTACTTTGCATTGTGATCCACTGGTGGGATCATACGCCACCATCTTGGCTAACCTCCTAGAAAGCTCTGCTATCACCCTCCCTCCTCTTAGACCTTATGACCCTCTTAAACCTAAACCAGAAGGGTTTGATGATACTAAAATTTGCACTTACCATCATGTGCCAGGACATGATGTTGAGAACTGTAAGGGTCTAAAGGCTTCCCTCATTCAATTATGTCCTTCTAACCCAATTTTGATGATGATGACCTCCTAGATGATGAACCTATTTCACCCTCACCACCTTCTTCACATCTTCCTCCTACACCTATACCACAACCTCCATCTTCACCACCACGACCTTCCTTTCCATCTCCAAAATTTGAAATTAACATGGTTCACATCAGAGAACTTGCCACGCCTCCACCTAAATGTCATTGTGCCCAACTCACCTCACAAGGTTTTTCTCCTCTAGTAGGTTTTTTCCCGTCATGTCATTATACCACTTACCCTACACCTTCTCCATTTCCAACTTCCTCAAATCAACATGGTACATGTCACTACACATGCATGCAGAAGGGAAAAGAAAAGGCAACTGACCCACCAACCAATCCTATACCCAACATACCATCTGCACCCATACCTAAAATAACTATTCACGGCCCCACATACCCCATTTCTAATGGCATGTCACACATCGCACCATGCTCAAACAACTACACCAATCTCCCTCAAAATGTCCTTATACGACCTCATCCAAACCTCGAGTCACATCGTCAAGCTCTCATGGAGGTCCTTCAATCTATTGAGGTTTTACCTAATGACCCCACACCTGTAGCATCTATTATCACACCTCATCATGTCACTTCTCTCACCAAATTTCCATCTACCTCATCACCTCCACCTGTTCACCAAGTTGCTATCCTTAGTTTCTCGGATGATGAAATTGTCCCCCACCAAACCGATGACCCAGATCCTACACTTTTCATCTCCATCCATATCGATAATATACGCATCCGACATGTTATGATCGATGGGGGTGCTAGCATTAACATCATCTCCTCTCATGCATTTGAACAAATGTGCATACCAACAACTGCATGCATAAACATCCAATCATGTTGCATTCATTCAATGACGCTATCACCTCTACACTCAACACTATCATCCTCCACATTTGTGTGGGTCCCCGTACTATTCCCGAGTTGTTCTACATGTTGGAAGGGGAGTTTTAATACAATTTGTTGCTCGGCAGACCCTGGATTCATGCCATGGGTTGTGTTCCTTCTACTTTGCACCGATGTGTAAAGTTCAAACATGAAGGACATTCCTATACCATTCCAGCTGACCCATCACCTTTCAAAACCTGCAACATGCTTTACCAGCCCAATGATGTCCTTGTACCTATTAAGGCATCTACCTCCCTACCTACATCTTCTTCACACATGACCCCATCCACTAGTGCATGCTTCAGCAACCTCACCTTCACCAAATCTTCTATTCCCACCATTATTGTCACTTCTACTAGTCACACATCAGCTTCCCAACTAACCGACACCTCCGCCGATCTAACTTCTAATGCTTCCTCCATTCCAGCCACCAATATATCAACCATTGATCCCTTGGAAGGTGTTTTTCAATGCCTCACTATGGGGGAGTATCGCCTATATAATGTCAATACATTCCTTACTCCACAAGAGTATGGAAACCTTCACCAACATCCTCACTATGATCACCACATAGGTGAGCATCTCCTTTATGGTCCTCCCCACCTCCGTACCCATCTTACCTATGGGGGACTTGATATTTCCACTTACACACCCGAACCACCATCACAAACCCGACTTTTTTCACCGACCTTCGGGCCACTTACCAACCACCACTTTGCTCACACTTTCCTACACCACTATGCCTAGAAGGGTTTTGGCTTTGGCCTTTATGAACAAGGTCGTCACATTGTTATTTCATGTACCACATGTAAACACAATGATCGTAGTGGAATCATTTTTACCAAACTACCTGCCAAAAAGCCCCGTATTGAACTCATCAAGACATTAACCCTCTCCACCTTCTTCACCTACCCCACCTTCACCACCTTCACCAACGGAGTCGATGGATCCTGAATCTATCCCTCCTACCTTTTTTTTCCATAAATACCATTTCCTTGGGGCCTCTGACCTATCACCGTGATGGCGAGGCTCCTTCCTCTCTTCCTTTCTTGTATCCTGACATGATAGGGGATGATACTCCTTCTATTAATGTCATTCAATGTCAGGATGATGAGTCCATACTCACCTACCTTGGTGCTGAAGACTCTTATATTCACCGGTCATTACCTTCTGAGATGCAAACAATGTTGAATGAATCGACTATCGAAGTCAACATCCACACTTAGGATGACCCCCACATTCTCAAGATTGGCCAATCTCTGGATGCTGCTGAACAAGAAGCCCTCACTTCTTTTCTTAAAATCATAGCCATGCTTTCACTTGGTCCTATGCTGACATGCCTGGCATTGATCCCACTATCATGGTCCACAATATTGTAACCATTCCCGATGCCAAACCCGTAAAACAAAAGTTGAGGAAAATGCACCCTCGCATTGCTCTTCTTGTCAAAGAAGAACTTCAATGCCTTCTCTCAGTTTCCTTCATCTTACCCATCGATTACCCCCAATGGATTTCTAACATCATCCCTATCACTAAGGTGACAGGGGACTTTGCATTTGCACCGATTTCCATGATCTCAACCTTGCTTGCCCAAAAGATGATTTTCCTCTGCCTAGTATTGACCAGTTGGTTGACCTTACCGCTGGCCATGAGATGCTATCACTTATGGATGGTTTCGGGTTATAACCAAATCTTTCTCACTCTAGAGGATCAACACAAAACCACATTTATTACCCCTTGGGGGACCTTCTGCTATCGAGTCATGCCTTTTGGCCTTAAAAATGCTTGGTGCCACATATCAACATGCTATGACTTACATCTTCCATGATATCATGCATCACATATTGGAAGATTATGTGGATGATCTCTTGGCCAAATCTAAACATCGACGCCGAGCACCTCACCGTCCTCAAAACCATCTTTGACCGCCTCATTAAATATTGTCTCGCCTTCAACCTAAAAAGTGCGTCTTCACGGTTCTCTTAGGAAAGCTCCTGGGATTTATTGTTTCCTTACGTGGTATAGAAGTTGACCCTGCTAAAGTCAAGGCCATTCTGGAAATGCCTCCACCCACTAACCTTAAACAACTCCGTAGCCTACAAGGTAAATTGTAATCTATTCATCAATTTATTTCCCAACTCTCTCGACCGTTGTCAACCATTTCATCACCTTCTCAAAAAGGATGTCTCTTTCAAATGGGATGACCACTGCCACAACGATTTTGAGGCCTTAAAACAATACCTTCTCCAACCACCCATACTTATTCCACCTAAAGATGACCAACCCTTCTACCTATACATCTCTCTACTACCGATCACTCTTTAGGGGCTATGCTCGCTCATCGTGATGAACAACATAGGGAGTAGGTAGTTTATTACATAAGTCGCCATACCCTTCTGGACTACGAAACCCGATACACTCACCCTGAAAAACTTTGCTTAGCCTTAGTTTTTGTTGCCACCAAACTTCGCCATTACCTACTCAACCACAAAACCTATGTTGTGACCAACACTGACCCCTTACACTTCATGTATGCTAAACCTTACCAAAATCAACGTGTCACACATTGGCTCATGCTTCTTGCTGACCTAGACCTAGAATTCATCCACCAAAAATCTATCAAGGGCCAGGACATTGCTGACCAGCTCGTTGATGCACCTCTTTCTGGGAATCAATCTTCAAATTTTGATTTCCCTGATGAATCCATTACTAACCTCTCTTTGGATGATGACCCTTACCAAATGACCTTATTCTTCGATGGTTCCAAATGTTAGCATGGGGGTGGTGTGGGTATTATCCTCATTCCTCTTGATGGTGAACCCATGCCTTTATCATTTAAACTTGACTTCGAATGCACTAACAATATCACCGAATATGAAGCACTCATATTGGGTCTCATGACTGCCTATGCCTTAGATGTTAATCCATTAATATCTTTGGTGATTCTCAACTGGTAGTAAACCAAGTCAATGGTGTTTATCAGTTGTCATAATGAAATACTTCAAGAGTACAAATGTTACGTCAACATCATGTTGACTACCTTTGACCGCTATAAAATTCAAACCATTCCGTGATCCACCAATAAATTTCATGGATACCATGGCCTGCCTCGCTTCCCAAATACCGCTTCACCTGTTGATTCAGACATCTTTGTTACCATAAAATGCATACCGAGACCTTCTTATAAATCTTGTTGTGTTAACCTCATCCGAACTATCCTCACTAAACACACAAGACCTTTGGTATAAGTAGCTTGTGGACTACCTTTCCCTTTCTATATTGCCTCCTGATCTCACACGTAATGGACAATGCGTGCCTTTCTCAAAAAGGCCTCTCATTATGTCATCATGGGTGGCCTTCTCTATAAACGTGGCTTTGATGGTATTCTCTTACGATGCCTCACCAGCTCTGAAATCCCCTATACCATTAAAGAAGTTCACGATGGCATATGCGGAGGTCACTTCAAAGTGGCCTTAGCTATTGCTAAATGCATTCTTCACCTAGGCTATTACTGGCCGACCCTCAATCATGATTGTTGTGACTATGTTAAGCATGTTGTGTAAAATGCCAACAACATGCCAATCTTCATCACACACCTAGTCATGCCTTACAGGTTTCGTGACCTTTGGCCCTTCTCTCAATGGGGTTTGGATCTTGTCAGAGAGATCAATCCTCACTCTTCCCTAAGACATCAATGGATCATCACCGCTACCGAATATTACACCAAATGGGTTGAAGCCATACCCCTCATCTCTACTAAAGCTGAGAAAATATGTGAGTTCATCAATCATCACATTATTTGTTGCTTTGGTGTTCCACATCACCTTATCACTGATAATGGAAAACAATTCAAAAAAAAAACTCTACAGAAACTTTATGATGCCTTTGGCATCCATACTTAGCTTCTCCTCACCATATTACCCACAAACCAATGGCCAAGCGAATCCACCAACAAAACCCTAAACAAAATTCTCATGAAAGTGGTTAATGATACTGGGAAGGATTGGCATACGCACATTCCTTTCACTCTTTGGGCATACCGTACTAGTATTCATACTTCCACTACTGCTACCCCATTTTCTCTGGTCTACGGTACCGAGGTTGTTTGCCTCTCGAAGTCCAGATCCCTATCTCTCGTATCTCCCTTCAAGATATGCTCACTGATGATGACTTTTGCCAAGACCATTTAGCACAACTTGAGTTATTAGATGAACGTCATCTTCATGCCCTCGACCATCTCCAAGTCTACCAAAATGCATCAAGTGTGCCTATGAAAAATGTGTCCATGAACGCACCTTCAAGGTCGGTGATCTCATCCTCAAGGAAAATCAACACGTAACCAAAGTAGAAAAAAGCAAACGGGGAAAATTTTCTCCTAATTGGCTTGGACCATACATCGTGACCCATGACTATGGATTAGGTGCTTATCGCTTGTCTTCACTTGATGGTAAGCCCGAACTTGAGCCCCTCAATGCCTTGCATCTTCGACCATTCTACTATTGACTTCTAGTCCTACATCACTATTTATCTAGTTCATGCTCATCCCTTGAGTGCCATTTACCTTTTCTTTTCCACACCTCATCTCAATGACTAAACAAGAATCATGTGATTACCCGTCACCCTTTTTCCTTATCTTAAATATGTGCACCATCGGCTCTGCACATGGCATGATTCTCATGGATACTTTTCATCTTCTTTTAGATGAGATCCCATGGTCGTTCACCCTTGCCTTCTCAACAAGAACCAAATGCTTCGTTATAGTCTCATCCATGACTTAAAAGCCAAAAAAAAAAGATGAATCCCTCATAAGGACATCTTCCAATATAGGGATCAACTCCTTGAGTCAAACTTCCAATATAAAAGATGAATCCCTCAAAAGGACATCTTCCGCCTTTAATTGTCACTATAAGTAGATTGCTCCCTCAAAGGACAACTATAAAAAGCTCACAACTCTCTACATAGTCTTTTAAAAAGAAGGACTATTTTCTCAAAAATCAAAATTCAAAAGCTTCCCGCATCGATCAGCTTCACGAAGACCTCAAGGAGACATATACTCATCCCATATAGACTTCCCGCATCGATCAGTCTATCTAAAAGTCAAAAAAAAAAAAAGAAAAGAAAAAAAAGTAACTTTTTTTTCGTCATGGACTTGCCTATTATGATCTTGGCTCTATTGCCCAAGGCATTTTACTTCCCATTTTATGACCCAATTACCTTCACCTCCTTACCCATTGTCTTTTCACCTCATACTACCTCAAGGGACCTACTGAACCTACGACATTTGGTGATTCTGTGACTATTCTTCACCTTTAGAGTAATCAATCATGCAATGTCTTTAGGGTCTTACGTTCACTAGCCTATATGTAGATGTGTTTCATATGTTTTGATCCTTGCCAATCGGGTGGCTTTTCGCCCCTCTCTATCTTTTCTCTTCTTCATTACCTTTTGATCTTCCTATATAGGACTAGACCCTCGACACCTGTCTTTTGGGATTTTCTTCTCACACCTCAATTGACCTAAAATCACCCATACCTATCTACCTATATTCCACCTAACCTAATCGACCTTGACCTAATCAAACCTATGACCATGACTATACCTAAAATCACCCATACCTATCTACTAATTCCACCCAACCTAATCAACCTTGACCTAATCATACCTATGACCTCGAATCCAACCTAACTATCAACCTCACTACCTATTCTTCTATCTTCTCATATTATTTCCTAGCTTATGGGAGAACTACATCGGTCCGAGATCCTTTTTCCGGGACTATTAGGTAGCACTTCTAAGGCATGGGGCCCCTGGAAGGTTAGCTCTCACCACTCTTTACCCTAACCATTTTCCCCACCTTTACCCGATTTCTGTTCATATCAAAACCCCAAAATCTATCCCATATCCACATCATTCGACCTAAATACACTCCTCATTCTCACATATTCTTTTACCACTACCATTATTTCCCATATTCATCTATAACCCATATTTAAACATTATATACCATTACATTCATTTGCATTAACATGTATTACCAAAATACCGAAATGAACATCCATTGCCTAAACCAACCCGACTCAATCCATGCCTATAACTCGAATCAACTAACTTCCATGCCTATAACCTAACTCATCCATGCGTAACCACTAACTCAAATCCAACCCTCGAATGCCTAATCCATGCCCGACCGCCTAAACCTAACTCATGCCTAACTCACCTAATCCATCCATATCATCATAAAGTAAATAAAATACACATCACAACACATAATCAAATGAACATCATATATCTCCTCATATACATCTTAGTGCATCAATAATGTACACTCATCTCAAAACTACATGTGTCTCTCATACATCGCCGGTTTTAGGCCGCTATCCAATACTAAAATATCTTCGACACGTAGGCCGGTCTCATATATAATACATACAAAAATGACTTGGCAAGTAGGCCAGTCCATAGAAAGTCAATCACCTCCCTAGACCACCTTCCCCTCTAGCCCTCCACCTTCTTCAACCTTACCTCGTTAGCCATTGATGCCTCCTTATTTTACCCCACCTTGGCCTTACCCCGTGTTTTGACTTATATACCTAGACTGGAAAAACTATTTGCGACCTTTGACCTCAATGTGCTTACTATACCTTGGACACTATTACCGTGGTTGTTTGACCTAATGACCTTACCTAGCCTATTTCAATGACCATTTATCTTGACCCTACCTTTGGTGTATCGAAACATACCTAAACGTTCCTTCGCACCTAACTACGTTGTTTTCCGACCATATCCTATACCTTGGATACCATAATCACTTCAACCTTGTTTGGATAAACCTATCGACCTTAGATGATGTAGATTTTGCAAGCTCTTCAACTGGTACCATGTCACAGTTTATACGTGTGTGTGTGTTCAACTGCCACTACCTTTGACCTTGGCCCATTTACCCATTTACCTATATGCCTCGATTTGCCTTTACTCCTTTCCCCATTTTTCACTATTCTTCTTCACATCCACTTTTATCAAACCACTCGCCAATGTGCTCTACCACCTCATCAGTTCCTGGTTTGAGGGGGATCACCCTCATTCCCACTTGGGGCAACCACACTCTATTCTTGTTCACGTCACTTACCAATACAAGCTACGCAACAAGAAGGGGCAAAATGTAGACACCGAAATCGTGTCGTAATCACCTTGGTCCCCTACCACAACCCTATAATCACTTCCTCATCCTCAACACTTTAGCACCTACCTCCTACACCCCACACATTTTAATTTAATTACTTTAATTAAATTAATGCCATTTATCTCCATACATATTAATTTAATTATTTTAATTAAGTTAATGACCTTTTTACCCACACACATATTAATTTAATTATTTACATTAAATTAATTCACCACCCTCACACACCTATTTAATATAATTACCTTTATTAAATACACCTCACCTAACCACCCCCATCATTTGACCCATTAACCTAAACCCTAAACCAATGTCCTAAATAAAACCTAACATTAGACCCATCCCCTCACCTCACATTAAAAGCCTCCTAAGGTTGGTTTTCACCCCGAGAAAAGAAGAGACCCTTATCAAATGGCGGAACAACTTCCCAAGAAACTTTTGAACAACCCGAGATATCTCACCCAAACCGACGTTGGTTCACCCTAAACCGATGTCGGTTTACCCTAAACCGATGCCGGTTATACCGGGATGGACCAAATGGCCTATTTAGACCCATCTAAAACTTTGTAATACGGGTTGTTGGTTGTTGAGTTTTGGTTGTTTTGGAAGACTTTTGATCTCGAATTCGATCTCTTTAGACGCGACAACAGAACAAAGATTGGTTTGTGATCAACAAAGGTAACCAAATACACTGGCACAATAGTGAAACTTTCTTCCCAATATTCTCCAATGCAACAACCTCTTTATTATTCTTTTCACTGTACCTCACGTAAGAGTAAGCATCCTCCTTCATCTATTTCATTTTATTATCATCATTTGTAGTCCTTGTGGTAAAGGAACCTAGTCTTTTACCCTCTCTTCCATTCCTCTTCCATTTATAGCCACCTTCCATACCCAATCATCTTAATACCTTTCCCAATTATCTATCCGACCTCTTCGCAATTTCAAACCTTCACAATATATCTACACCCCCTCTCGTGATCAACCCAACACCTTACTAACTCCAATTTTGCCCCAAAACTCCAAAAACTCAGACTATGTGATTTTCCACCAACTCCCAACTAACTAATCATCGGTTCTCTCTAACCATCACCGGTTACAGTAAGATCGTCATAAATTTTGTAGAACCATGGTCGGTCTCTGTTCACCTAATCTCTGCCAAAACAACAACCTCGTTTTGACTCACATAACCGACCTCATCGTTCTGACACCTATACCTACTGAATACCTATTTGACCTTCAGATCTGTATCTAACCTAGCCTGTTAGCTCAAATTCACCTATAACCAACCTACTTGACCTGTAGATCTCCTTCTAGCCTAGCCTGTTAGATTAGATCTAGCCTATTGCATTTTCTATGAGATGCCTAAATCATATTAAACTATAGTAGGACAACATTTACTTTGTTTTAGCATTGAATTGTTTTAAAATAAAGTGGACTATGACCATCTAAGAAGTATCATACTTCCAGATCTAAGCACATGCTAGGTAGTCCACCGCATATATTGTTTAACTCTCTTTCGTGGTCTTGTTTTGAATCTTATACATGTAGTTCCTCCTAGAAAAAGGAAGGTCTCACAATCAATTTGATTCGAATTTAGATACACATGCATACAACCTTCAACCATCCCAAACCAGGTATTCCTCTTACCACCATATGATACACATCCTCTAAAGTCACTATTATCTCCCAATAGGTAACAAAAATGTGTAAGTATCTGCACACCACCTCTCGCACAATGCTATGATCATAGGCATATTATGGTGCACATCCCCATCCTCACTATGTGCCATAAGCCAACACGATCTAGAATATCCCACTCATTTCCTACCAACCCTAATCCGTGTAATTTACTCATATGGTGGCCACCACAAAATATCTCAAATGGATGTCCCTCTACTCAACGCAAACCAAAAATAAATATCCATTAACATCTCATATATATGCAACACACCTACCTTTAACATCAACAAGTATCAATTTTCACATCTAAAACACTCTGGGCTCAACCCAAGCCTTCTAGGATGTAAGCACCTAGGAGCTGGAATGGGATGCCTGGAGCAGGTCACTAGTGCCCATTCCTGGTTGCTTGTGTCCCAAAGGTCATTAGTGCCTTCACTACTCTTGTCCAAGTCCAAAACTCCAGGAAACTCGAAAATATTGTTTTGTAAAAATTCATCAAAAATGACTAATATCAACACATTTAAAAAAAAACTCACACTTACTAGCTCAGCTGTTAGACATGATGCCATAAACACCAACACCATCTCAAAATGAATAAATCATGGTGCTCTCACTCGAGGCATATTCTCACACCCAGATCTCTAAATCAAACTTGCACAGTAATTAAATGAATTGTTTATTCATTTTTTCACATTACTATTTATAGTAACTTTTCATCACTTACCGTGCTATAGTCATTAATCACACCTATCCTTCGAACTAATACACATCATATGATTTAAATATTATCTTGCACATCCTTACTCCTATTCATATATCATTTATATCATTCTATTCATCATTCTACCTACTATTACATCGTACACATTCCGTAAACATTATATTCCTCTTTAACAACGGTTCAACTTGATATAAACAAACTTTTGCGACATCTATCATGAATTCACTATTTCATCATTATGCGCTTACTTTGGATCAAAATTCGTTCTCATCATCACTCCCCTTTTTATGAAAGGAGGACATATAGTCAAGGTCATCCTATAATTCCCCTTACACCATTATGTGATCATTCTCGCATTTCTAATTTCTCATATTCGTAATTTCCTCATACATCACACAACATTTTAAACCACTTTCTTGTGATTCTCCCCTAATGACCTAATCTAGGGGCAACAAGTGTAAAATATCTACATGAGTAACCAATCAATCACATACATTCAAATATCGAAAAATAAACTTTCTACTATTCTAAATCACATCAATCAATCAACACAACATAATGTATTTATCCTCCCAGATGACCTAACTTGGGAGTTATATCACTATAACGACCGCTTCTAGATGATCTAAAATGGAAGCCATCTCATACACATTACAGAGATATCCCTAGAGTGGGGGCAATGAGACATCATTTCCTTTCCTATACTGATCATATATGGGTCATTCATGTTTGATTAAAATTGGATCCAAAATCAATAAAATCTAGTTTTTGTTTGTTTACAGTGGCTACACCTTTTGAGGATGTAGTTAAAGTTAGAGAGTAAAACTAGACCTCTCTCCCTACACTCTTCCTTTGATGGAAGTATGCCAAAATCCTCAATTTTCCACACACACACAATCGGGTTAGGAATTGATCACTCCTTACCCCAACACATCTCCATTAATGAAAAACTTGAAATATTCAATCATTCAATACCGCAATCATCAATCTCACTTAGTTATCCTCACAACAACCCCACATCTCTCGTTACGCTACATGGATTGGCATGCTGATCCATGGTTCATCATGCTACGTGTTCTTATTCGACACATAATTCTACCACATTTGTGCATACTTCTGCAAAATGGGATTCTATGGAAATTTATCAAGTATTCATTTCTATCTACTTTATGTTACCAATCTTCCCCTCACCAACATAAAGTTGGGGAAAATGTTTATACAAAATCACACATCTACCACTATTTACTATACCGTCAAGTATGTTGTTTTATATATGGATCTTGTGTAAGAAAAGTATTCACTGGTGACTCATTCCATAGTCCATCTTCTTGTCTTGTTGGTTTATATTGCTTTTTTCTTTCACACTTGTCACTCATACACCCAGCCTGGATAGGTCACATGGATCCTCGTTTGTCATTCATCACTGTCACTAGACACTAGCACCCAAGCACTCATGTCCATCTTGGGTGCCCATTTCCTCTTTATGTTTGATCATATTATTTACATTTGAGCCCATGTACTAGTCAAGTATATTAGGTCATTAGTGTTGAAATTCAAGTAAGAGATCCCTATATAAACACAACATACATACCATTATAATGGCAAGAAATCATTATCAAGGGCTATCTATATACATATCTCAAGGTATTGCATTCAAGCACATTACTCTGCATACACACTCCATATGAAGGGGAGTTCATTCTATTCCATCCACACATTTGCATTTTATCTAGCTACTACTAGCTATCTTGATATCATTGGCACGAGGGTGACCTAGGAGCACTATTGTACACATAATCCCATAGAAATACATTAGGTATGAGATGTAGTGCAACACTCAATCGTAAGTTCACCATTGTGATAGCTGAGGATAGTTTGACCCCTCATTTTGCATCTTTCTATTTTAGTATTTGATGTCCTTTTTAGGGTTTTGCAGGATAATATTTATGTGCAGCTTTACAGGTACCTCGGTGATCCAAGTGCATCATAAAAGTGAGAAAAAAAAAACAAATGTGAAGCCCTAACAAGACTATAATAACCAATCTTTGACCATTTCGTATACTCCAACATCCATATAGAGGTCTTTGGCACTCATGCAAGTGCCCCTATCCTTGCCCAACTACACATGTCTAGGCACCGCGAGTATCCCTAAATTTTTCTAAGTTAGATTATGATGATATGTGCTCCTATTCCATCACATATTCTAGTTCAGACTCACTTCGGGATAAACACAATTGAGATAAGTACCTTACCCCTCTCATTTCCTTGCTTAGTTAAAATTATTAAATTGTTTAGCATTCATATTTCATTGTTTATCAACTATAGTAGATCTTTGCATTTATATTTTAATTAAATATTCTAATTTTATTACATCACTATTCATGCACTGCCAATTGTATTCGTAAAATCACACACTTATTATTATATAAATACCACTGGGTATTCTATTTTATATATGGATCTTGCGTAATAAAAGTATTCACTAGTGACCCATCCTTTGTTCTTATTGTAGTCAATTAAGCATCTTTGTTTTTTTTCTAGTTCAGTCGTCACTTGTCATTATAGTTTTGAGCATCTTTTAGGGTGTCACAAGTGTCATAATTTTCTTAGTTGTCATCTCTAGATCTATGCTAGGGTGCTTAGGGTTCAACTGGGGCACCTCGGGGTGCCCAGTCCATGATTTTAGGTGCCCGTGTCATCGTAATTTGTGGTCTTAATTTTTTTGTTTGAGGTTGGTCTTAAAGATTACCCGATGCATTCCCATAGGTCGTAGTGCAGCGAGTTTTGTGTCGTTAGTGTCAAAATTTTAACAAGAGATCCCTATATAAACATAACATACTCACTACATTAGGGACAAATATCTTTCTATCAAGGGAAACTATCTACTAAGGAAAGGGACTGCATTTGGGCATCTTCTTAATTTGCATCACACAAGCATATGGAGAAAGGGTTGTATTCTTTCTATTTCATCCACCATTTACATTTTACATCTAGTTATTTCCCCTACTACCAGCGTCATTGGAGCTAGGGCATCCTAGGAAAAAAATTACACACACACGCACATAGAACTACATGGGGTCCATAATGTAGTGCAAAGACTCAATTGTAAGACCACTAGTTTGGTAGCTAAGGTCAGTTCGACCTATTCATATGCATTTTTATTTTTTAGGAATTGATGCTTTGAATAGGGTTTTGTAGGTAGATCTTTGTGGGATATTTGAACCAACATAGGCATTATTACTATGACACTTTGTGTGCTAAGAAAAAGGTATTGCAGAGATATTTTGACACTATTGTACTCAATTATTGAGCTTTCTTGCAGTCTACAACACCCATATTATAGACCAAGGCACCCAAGTATCCCCTAGGTGCATCAATACAAACAAATATTCAACTTTCGCCTTTCCCAAGGACACTTAGTCACACCCTTCTCGGTCTGCATACTGCTACATGAGTCCAACACACAATGAGGTAATTCATTTAAAGGTTAGTACCATATCCCTCTTAGTTCCATTATTTTGATATATTCAAATACTAAAACAAAATATTTAGATCTTGCATTTCAATATAACATTTAGTTTCTATTTAGATTAACTTATAAAATAGATACAAAATACAAAATTTCTATTTTTAGTTAATCATTTTGGTGAACCCTACATTTTGAACACTTTGCTTTTGGATCCGCTTTCATACCCTAGTGGTTACTCATAGTTCTTCTTTTCAATCATCATGTCTAATTTTAGTGTTAACCCTATCTATGATGATGCTGCCATAGCTAAGCTTAAGGATTTATATAGTGCTCTTATGATTTTACTTGACGATACTCAACAAGCCCTCTTAGAAAGGCCAACAACATGTGCCAACTAATCATGTCGATTCTCCTATAGGTATATGCCTTGTTGATGACCTTGTTACATATAATTGTTGTATGCCATGTCATCTAGTTGCATGTGATCCTTCTTATCCTTCTTCTAATATGTCGCCTAATGTTTTATATTACTCTATCATTGATTCCCAATTAGGTGTACCTCCTACCTCTACTCCAGCCACTCCTATAACTACTCCTATGTCTTCTACCACTTCGATAGTCCTCCTCACACATCTCCTTTGAGCATGCATTCTCCTTCATATTACATTGATGATCCCATTGATTCTTATGATGACCATAACATTATTTCGGAACCCTATATTTTATCGATCACCCTTATGGATCTCCTTATTTCCATACTATTGTATGTGACTCTCCTACTCCATTGTTATCCTTCCCTATGGTTACATCTACTATTGTACATGAGTCACCCCATTCCATTTATTCTTCTTCTATTCCCATACCCTCAACCCCCTCCTACTGTATCTTCACCTATTGAGGTTTCTTCCTTACTCACCACACCTTCTAGGGCTTGTATTAATACTACTCATACTATCGCTCTTACATCCTCATCTTCCACCGCACCTTAAGCATCTCGATTCCACTATATTGCCTCTTGACATTCCTATGATAACTCATAATGGACAAATTCAACCACTCAATACCTTATTTCCATCTCCTACCATCCCTTTTCAGGATATCCTATCCCTCATGCATGTTGTAGGAAAACTCCAATCGTAAGTTCATACTCTTACTCTAGAAAGTAGAGCCTATTATTCCTCTATTGACAACAACTCTTTACATGGAAATCCTATTCCTAAAAAGATTCATAATTCCATCTTCAAAAATATTTTTTATGCCTACTTTCACATGCTTTGATGGTACTGGTGATCCTCATGCTCATATCCTACATTATTGCACAATTATGACTGACTACTCTAATGATTTCTGGTTCTTAAGGCATTCTCGTTATAGTCTCACGGATGAGGCACTACAATGGTACACCCACTTATGTTTTGGGTCCAATATCACTTTCTATGAAATGTAAGATGCTTTCCTCCATCACTTTATTCTTAGCAATGGCCCTAGGGTTACATATAACCACATTCCAACATTACATCAAAGCTCCTCTGAACCCCTTAAGGATTATATTTTATGGTTCAATGCTTGTATACATCAGCTCATTTTTTTCAGCCTAGTGACTTAGAAAAAAATCTTTTGTCATGGTCTTATTCCTTCACTTAAACAAAGGATACAATATGACACTTGTGAGTCCTTCATTTTCTTGTTCTATAAGGTTATCGATCTAGAACAAGATCTTTCATCCTCACATGTCATTACACCCCCATATGTTTCTCCACTAGTTCCATCTCTGCTCCTTTGCCCTCACCATCCATTGAGTATCCATAGCCACCTCCACCATTGTCTAAGGTACATTCTAAAAATCTCAACCCTCTTCCTCCCCACCATCACATTATCATCCATCTCCACAACCGGATCCCACTTCCACCACTCCACCCCCTTCACGAGATCCTTTGTACTTCTCTCCTCACACTTGACCACATGATGTAATTCACATATTACTCAATGAGTGATTGATTTGGTTACCCTCAACCAACATCATCCTCCACACCACTTGCAACATTAGTGTGACCAACACTATTGCAATTATCATTGCATTTATGGCCATAGGGACAATGATTGCATTTCCTGCGTGAAAATATACAACTAGTGGACTATGATATCATCTCCTTTACCTCTCATGAGTGCTCATTGTCTCCTTCACCTCATCAGCATAGGCATACCCCACTTACATCTTCTCCATCAATGGCCTAGTTTTCTCATCATGATTCTCTCGCAACATGTTCATTTGGCACCACATTCATCATTTCCACCATCACATTAATTACATCCATTACATTCACATTATCCACCACTTCATGTTGTTGCATCTCATGGTTTTCCACCAGTTCCTACATACCCCGTCGTCACTACACATGACATCCCATTTGGTTCATATACTCATGCTCCATCCATTCCACATGTCTCCACCACCACCCATCATCTTGGTCTTTGGTAGGTGATTTTTATCACCTTACTCCCGATGACGCACTTGTGTTCTTACGGTTCTTACACAACTATTGAGGGTTTAGTTCTAAGAATCTTTCATCATGCACTCCATCATTCATCTAGCACACCTCAATCATTTCCCAATGATGCACTCTTTTTACATGGCTCATACTTGACTGTTGAGGGTCTTCTTCCATGAGCCTCTTCATTCACATGCCAAGAGGGATTATTAACTCTCCCCCAATTTTTCATCATATTCTCATATTACAATTACATCACATTATCACATATGCATTATGATACATTTATCTATTTTCAAAATTTATTCTATTTATCATCATTACATTACCTATGCGCTACACATTTGCTTCATCCCATTACTCACATTACATTAGTTATCTACACCACCCATTAATAACATCATCATACGAATTTATATTCATCACATGAAATATAAAACACATACTAGGACAATGACCATTGAACCATACCATATCCATTACCTCAAAATGGTAAAACATATTAACATCGATATAATATATATCAAAAATAGGTTTCCATACATACATCATCCATACAATCATCATCACAAAAACATGTTTCATAATTGGGGGCAATACCCCATATCATATACAATAATAACTATCAAACCACATCATCACTATCACTCTTGTGTACCATGAGACCCATGGTATTGGATACCTCACCACCAACACTACGCCACATTTCCTTGCCCCAAAAATTCTCCACATGCCTACGTAACATAAAATAATCCATATTATGCTATGAGAACTAATGCTTTAAATATACATATTGTGCGAACATGTCCTGGGACAAGGGACCACCACCTACTACCTCTCGAGCATGTCAAGTCTCCTCACATGCCTCATCCCTCTCACCAAAACAACATTGTACTTGTCTCTGCTAATATGGTTACTAGCTCAAACAGATGGGCCTACTTGCCTGCAATATTGTGCACACGCTCTAGTATCCCTCCACATACCACATCTCTCAAAAATTTGATGTCAATATGTGGTTTGATGTGTCTACTATACACGACCAATAGTCATCTCTCGCGTATATACAACATACAACCCCATGTTAGTCAAACATGTACAAAACAACATAGACAATTCATTAGTCACACTATAAGCATACATAGACACTTATGTTCTGCTCAACTATGCTACAGGTCAAGGACACCTCACTCACCCGATCCTCAGGGTGGAAACTCCATAGTACTTGTAAATATTGGATATAGAAATACCCACCATGTTCAATACTCCTCAAGTGTACCTTACATCCTCTCTATGCACACAACTGATATCATTCGATCTATCCGATCTAGCCCTGGTGGTGTCAATTGCTATTATGTGGGACCTAGCCTCACACCTACCTGTCCTTAGGGTTATGATATCTCTTAACCATATGTATGGCTCTTGGGACACATCCTGCACCATACAAAACTATCGTGATAATCTCTCTACCGAAACAAATTTTCCACACCTAGAAATTAGTCCTCTAGCCATATGGTCCTCCAGATACATCACAACTTTGTATCATCCTCAGGCCATCCTCCATAATGATGATATGGCCTCCACATAACCGACTCAGCCCCATCCTATCTTTTAGTGATTTGAAACTATCTATGTCCATCTTCCTCCCGCGCATATCAACCTAGTGTTGATTAAATATATCGAGTTGAGCCCACTCTCATCGTGGCCAATAAACTAGTCTCTATATGGCTATATACTCATATACCCATACATGTAGCAGTGTAGTGGCCCCTATACCCACACCATGCTCATCCTATGTAAACCGATACAAGTCCATGTATAAATGGGCCAACACACACCATGCCCATGCATATCTCATCCCATCCTCCTCTATCTGTTTGGCATATATTGTGCATCTTATACAAGATGCCAACACCTCCTCCCTCCATGACTATACATGATGCAATCACCACTGTGATGAATTTTCGCAACCGTAGAACCCTAGACTACAATATCACATCCAAACTGATATGGGCCTCGGTAGGTACCTGGGCCCCTACAAAATATCATCTATCTCGAGCACATCTGCTGCTCCATATCCACTACTACCATCACTCATACCCTCTCCCCAAAACTAGCAATTGCAATATGCGATAGACATCCTCCAGCGTCATCGTCATCTCCCCCATCGGTAACAAAATGTGCACATATCAGCACACCACATCTCATATAATGCGAGTCAACATTGGTATATTTTAGGGCACATCCCCATCCATGCTATATGATGCAAAGGTAGCATATTCCATCACATCCCAATATTCATTTGAAAAACCCAATCCCAGTAATGTACTCAAGTGACAGCCACCTTGGAACTCCCTCAAGTGGATATCCCTCTACATAACACAAAACAACAACCGCAATGTTAGGAATCATTACACATTCAAATAAAACTCTTCAATTTTTTAAAATATTCCCTAGCTTTCTCCAAGATAAATCCAAAAAAATTAGACCAAGGTGCCTAGATGCGGGAAAGTGACACTGAGAGAAGGACACTAGCACCCAATTTTGGGCACTCCAATCTCAATGGTCACTAGCGCTCCTCACCACTCTGTATCTGGGTCCCAAACGTTGAGAAAACCAAAACCCTAAATTTTCAAAAATTCAACTAAAATTCCCAGATTACACCCTACATTTTTACAAAAATAATACACTTACCAACTCCGTAGTAGTACACAATGCCACACGGTCGCCACTCTCTCAAACTAGCTAGGATGTAATGGTGTCACATGAGGCATCTCTACTCACTTCATAAACACTCTCACTCTTGTGTAAAGACAGATGAAGTGATAAGTTACCTTTTCACTTTACTATTTATAATCACATTTCAAATGCCACCTTTACTATGGGCTATATTTTGCACTTATCACCACGACTAATACACACTACACCGTTTCACTCATATCTTGAGAATTTTTACTTCAATTTACACCTTGTTTACAACATTATTTTTAGAATTATGCCTTCCACTATATTATGCACATTTCACATGCATTACATCCCTACCACTATTTCCTATTCTCTACACACACATTTTAACTTCTTGCCATTTTTTTGTCTTAGAGTTCATTCTTTTCCATCACTCCCTCTTTCTTGAAAAGGGGGACATATTATTGGGGGTCCCCTTATAATCCCCCTTATGTCACCACACGTTCCAATATCATGAATCCAACACCTTGAAATTTATACCATGAAATTTCACCATCAATCCCCCTAATGACCTAATATGGGGGCAATAATCATTTAACATTTCCCAAACACGATCACACACTATAACCTATCAACTCCCCCTAATGACCTAACTTGGGGAAAGAAGTGAATAGAAATATTTTTACATGACATCTCGATCAAATTTTTAGCAACTTTCCCTAATTACATAACCTAAGGAAAATTAGTGAAAAACCTCTCCATGAGTAACAAATCAAAACAACCAATCAACCAATCAAAATCAATGCATTTAAATCAAATAATATCATTCAAATCTACAAGTTGTCTCCCAGATGACCTAACTTGGGAGTTAAATTCACCACTTCTTTCCCGGATGACATAACTTAGGATTTTATATTTTGTGATCACTTCCAGATGACCTAACTTGGAATCTGTCTCATTTTCTATCGTGTTTTCTTTGAGAATAACCAACTTGGAAGCTTTCACATTGTGGTGACACCCATGGAGTGGGGAAAGAGTGAATTTTCCTATCACTCCTATATGGGTCATCTATTGAATAAAAATATTTAGATCCAAAAATCATAACATTTTGATCTAAGTCCATCTACAGTGGCTATATCTTGAGGATGTAGTTAAAGTTTGGATAATAACACACTTTTCTCCCTACACTCTTCCTCTAGACAAGACACCCAAATCATCCAATTATCCCATTCATATACAAGCGTTTAGGTTGGGAAATGACCACCTTGTACCCACCTATTTGTTATTAAACCGCACTCAAAATCATCCTATATCCTAATCATCATTCTCATTCACCACACTTCATCACGACACTTACACTTTTTGTTACGTTGCATGGATCAACTCGTTGATCCATGGTTCGACACACTTTTATAGTTCTATTGGAACACTTCTACTACACATCTACACATTCTTCTACAACATGGGATTCTATGGATTTTTCTCGTGTACACATCTCTATCTACTTTATGTTAACAATTTTTCCACTCACTAACATAAAGTGGTCGAAAATGAAGTCACAAAATCAAGAACTTATTATTACATTTATACCACTGGGTATGTTATTTTATATATGGATCTTGCGTGGTAAAATTATTCACAAGTGACACATCCTTTGGTCTTGTTTTGATCAGTCGGGCATCATTGTTGTTTTTCTAGTTCGGTTGTCACTTTTCATTACAATTTATGACATCTTTTAAGGTGTCTCAAGTGACGTAATTTTCTCAGTTGTCGTCTCTAGGTCTATCTTTGGGGTGCCTAGGGTTACACTAGGGCACCACTGTCCATGATTTTATGTGCCCATGTTGTCATAATTTTTTGTCTTAATTTGTTTGTTTGAGGTCAGTCTTAATGGTTACCCCGTGTATTCCCTAGGTCATAGTTGGCAGTTTCGGGTCACTAGTGTTGAAATTTGAACAAGAGATCCCTATATAAACATAACATACTCACTACATTAGGGGTGGATATATTACTATCAAGGGAAGCTATCTACTAAGGCAAGGGACTGCATTTGGGAATCTTCTACATCTGCATCACACAAGCATATGGGGAAAGGGTTGTATTCTTTCTATTCCATCCACCATTTGCATTTTACATCTAGTTATTTCCCCTACTACCATGTCATTGGCGCTAGGGAATCCTAGGAACAAAATTACACACACACATAGAACTACATGGGGTCCAAAATGTAGTGCAACACTTAGTTGTAAGACCACTAGTTTGGCTTGGTGAATGAGGTCGGTCGACATATTCATATGCATTTTTATTTTTTATAAATTGATGATTCGAAAATGGTTTTGTAGGTAGATCTTCATGGGATATTTGTAGTGATAGAGGAGAAATTACTTTGTAACACCTATGTGATAGGAAAAAGGTATTATAGAGATATTACGACACTGCTAAACTCAAGTTATGAGCTTTTCGGTAGTCTACAATGATAAAATTACAAACCGGGGCACCCCATTCTCTCCCCTAGGTGCCTCAATATAGACAAATATTCAGCTTCTTCCCTTACCGAGGCCACTCAATCATAGTTTGCCTAGTCTGCTATAGTCTAACACACAATGAGGTAAGTCATTTAAAGGTTAGTACCATATCCCTCTTAGTTCCATTATTTTGATATATTCAAATACTAAAACAAAATATTTAGGTCTTGTGTTCTATTAATCTAAATAAAAACTAAATGCTATATTTTAAACTAAATGTTATATTTTAAACTAAATGCTATATTTTAAACTAAATGTAGCACTTAGTTCAGAAAATAGCATTTAGTTTAAAATATAACATTAAGTTTCTGTTTAAATTAACACAATACAAAACCTAAATATTTTATTTTAGTGTTGAATCTATCAAAATAATGGAACTAAGAAGGATACGATAATAACCTTTAAATGAATTACCTCATTGTGTGCTAGACTATAGTAGGCTGATATATAGATTGGGTAGGTTGTGGTGAGTAGCCTCGAGAAGGGTAGAAGATGAATATTTTTTGTCTTGAGGCACCTAGGGGATACTTTGGGGTGCCCCGGGGCACCTTGGTTTGTAATCTAGGTGTTGTAGACTACAGGAAAACTCAAAACTTGATTTTGGTAGTGTCACAATATCTTTGGAATAACTTCATTCCTTTCACATAGGTTTCATATTAATGTCACCTATGTCATGTAAATATCCCACGAAGATCTACTGCAAAAATGTATTCAAAACATCAATTGCTATAAAATAAAAAATGCATATGAATAGGTCAAACTGACCTCATCTACCAAACTAGTGGTCTTACGACTAAGCATTGTACTATATTTCATACCCCATGTAGTTCTATGTGCATGTGCGTGTAATTTTGTGCATACGATGCCTTAGTAGGGGCAATAACTATATGTAAAATGAAAATGGTGGATGGAATTGAAAGACTTTCCCCAATTCTTGTGTGATGTAGATGTAGAGGATGACTAAATGCAATCCATTGCCTTAGTAGATAATTGTTCTTGATATTATGATTTCCGCCCTAATGTAGTGAGTATGCTATGTTTATATAGGGATCTCTTGTTCAAATTTTGACACTAGTGACCTGAAAATGTTGACTATGACCTAGGGGAATGCATGGGGTAACCGTTAAGACCAACATTAAATAAACAAATTAAGACCACAAATTACAAGGACACGGGTGCCTAAAATCACATATTGAGGCACCCTCTGCAACCCTAGGCACCAAAACATATACCTAGAGACAAAAAGTGAGTAAATTATGACACCTGAGACACCCTAAAAGACACCCAAAACTGTAATGACAAGTGACTACTGAACCAGAAAAACAAAAATGATGTCTGACTGAATGACAACAAGACCAAAGAATGGGTCACTAGTGAATACTTTTATTACGCAAGATCCATTTATAAAATAACATACCTAGAGGTATTAATGTAATAATAAGTGCATGATTTTGTGACTACACTTGTAAACCTTAATCCTTGAACCCTACACCCCGATCCCGAGCCCTAAATCCTAAACCCTTAGTCCTAGACCATAAACGCTAAAACTTAGTCCCTAAATATTAAATCCTAAACCGAAATCATGAGCCCTTGATGATAAAACCTAAACCCTAAACCCTAACCCATAAACCATAAACTCTAAACCCTAAACACTTAATCATATACCCTAAACCTAAAACCCTAAACCATGAAATCACGTGACCAGGACCTTTAAACCTCAACCCTTAACCCTGAGACCTAAACCCTAAACTATAAAACTTAAACCCTAAAACCAAAATAATAAACCCTAAATCTTGAACACTAATATTGAACCCTAAACCCTAAACCTTAAACCCTAAACCTTGAACCATGAGCCCTAAACCCTGAACTCTAAACACTAAATCTAAAGCCCTTAGCTATAACCCCTAAACCTCATATATTTCTAGTAGGTCTCATGAGATATTTTATCTTTTTGAATATCAATATTATGACCATATTTCCTATTCTCATGCCTAAAACCATCATCGAGTATGTTTATACAACTAACTTGTTTATTAGAGGTGGTATGGATATGGAATCTACCTTGTGCCTTAATGCATATTACACATCTCTTCCAAACATGTTTCTCCCCACATATTCTTGTGCTCTTGAATGCCAATTTCTTCACACTCTAAAACAAATTTAACATTTTTCATATTTTCATGTATGGTATTTTGCATGAAGCTAGGATGGCCCATTAGAAGCCAAAAAAAATAACCATCATCGCAACACAAAAATTAATCTCAAAGGAAATGGAAGAGACATAGAGAATATACCAACACGAAGGTGTAGGATTAGAACAAAATTTCATACAATATCCTCTCGTCTAAAAAAGCAGAAAGCTCTTTCATCATCTTTGAATAGATAGAAAATTTGTGAACTTCATGAAGTTTTCAAAATAAGAAAAGCAATTGGGAATGGCTAAGAACACAAAGGGGTTATCAAGAACCTAGTAAATCTTTCTTGTTTAGTCTAAATGGGAGTTAACTAGCCTATGACTTAGGGACCTTCCATTCATGGATAATTCCTTCTATGATAAATCCATGGATTCTTTTAAAAGTTCCTTAAAAAGATAGGGGTAGTCATCAAGCCTAGTGAAGGGTGTGATGTGATTTCCAAACAACTTGAAATTCATACAGATTTAGAGGTCATAACATGAATTTACAAATATATCTATCATTATAAATGGAATCCAAGTAATGAGTGTCTCCTATATCCAAGGATCGAGGACTACTGGGGTCTGTGGTAGGATTGGACATTCAGGAATCATTAAGTGTCTAAATCAGAATGTTGTTGCATCTGGAGAAACATTTTCAAACATTAGAGTAATGCATCTTGGAAAATAAACTTGAACCTTAGAAATCCTCTCAAATTTCTAGCTTACACAAACACTGGACATATCAAGCTTTGTTCTTTGAATGAAACCTTCATTCTCGACATTTTCAAGAACTGAAAGAATTATTCAAAAGAGTGTCAAAACATTAAATTGTGATGACTCTCTTTGAATGTTCTTCCTACAAAGTAGATGAGCCATTTTCAGTTGAATACTCTATGTCCATAATAATAATAATAGGTAAGACATAAAACATTACAGTGAGTGAAACAATTCCCATGCGATGGGAAAAAGAAGATATATGTATTGGGTAACATTTCTTTCTATGGAATTTTTATTGGATATATGGAATTTTCCTCCTTCAAAATATTAGCAGATGAAAGGCATCAAATTGTGATGACTCCCTTTTAATTTTTTTCCTACGAAGCAGATGAACCCTTTTTATTTGAATACTCTTTGTCAACACAAATAAGAATTGGTAAGACACAAAACATTATAGTGAGTGAATGGGTGAGCCTAAAATCTAATCTCTAAAACCTAAGCCTTAAACCCTGAGCCCTAAACCCTGAGACTTAAACCCTAAACCCTAAAACTTTTACCCCAAACCCTTAACCCTTAACCTTAATCCTTAAACCATAAACCCTAAGACTTGAATCCTAAATCCTAAACCCTAATCAACCCTCAACCCTAAATCTTAAACCTTGAGCCCTAAACCCTAAACCATGAGCCCTAAACCCTAAACTATAAACCCTAAACCCTAAATCCTAAACACTAAACCATAAAACCTAAACCATAAACCTTGACCCATAAACCATAAATCCCGATCCCTAAACTATAAACCCTAAATCCTAAACCCTCAACTCTCAACCCTAAACCCTAAACCCTAAATTATATACCCTAAACCCTAAACCCTTAACTCTAAACCCTAACCCTTTATGATAATCATATCTTGACTTTGTCATTTTACCCAAATCTCTCTAAAGAACAAACTAAAATGAGCTAGTCATGCCACCAAGGTATCCAAGACCATCATGTGTGAAGTATTAAGGTATCATCTTTCTCCATGAGATATCTAAGAGAATATTTAATTTGATTCCATGAAAGGATGATTTTAGAGCAAGGAAAGGTGGAGGGATGATCCTTATATGGAGGACGATGTTTCTAAGAATGAGAAATCATTTGATTTCACTTGATGCAATTCGATTAGTATTATTCATAAAAACTCATTCAAAGCACCTAGTAGTGTGATCAAGCCTTAAGGAGGAGGCACATTACATTCACCTCATTTTTTCCATAGGACAAGAATCCCATTTAGGGATCAATCATCTATCTACAAAGTGAAGGTCTCATTTCAGCAAGAAGTAGACAAGCATCAAAGAGCTGATTCGTGGTCACTAAAGTGAATTATGGACCAAATTTCCAAATTAGTACCAATTCAAGTAGTGGTAGGACCAAAATCCTATCTAGAAGGTCAAAAACCTATAAAACAACTCTATATATAGCTCTGAAAGATTTAGGTAATTGCTAAAATTCTAAAAATGAGTAAGTACTAAATAGATTAGATTTTGAAAAACTATCTTATAGATTATAACTCACAAAGCTACATGACCAATTCCATCAGTGCAAGGTGACACTAACTTCTTATATTTACTAAAATAAATTTAAAGTATAAGATTTTTTTATTTTAGTAAATATGGCTCCTCTAGGATCCTTTAGGCCCTCCTAAACTTAATATTTCTCAAAACACGTATGTATTTTATAAAACTAGAAATTCTTACGTGTTTTAGGTTCAAGAATTCTGAGCCTAGGAAAAAAATGTGACCGCATTATTACAAAATGCAATCGTGTTTCATTCATTTTTAGTTTTTTTTTCAACTTTTTGGCCCCTAACTTGGCACACTTACCCGGATATGGGCCCAAATTACCTCTCTCACTTTGCATTAATTGCTAGTATAGGGAATAATAATCATCTAACAACCATCCTCTGTATACACCAAAACCATGATGTCCTAATGGAGGATTATGTAACATGATACCAAAGGTGGAGATGTGTAAATTTGATGGGAAGGATCCAGTCACTTGGATCAACCAAATGGAGAATTTTTTTTATCTACACCAAACCCTTAGTGCACAAAAGGTGATTGTAGCATCCTTATACTTGGAACCAGACCAATTCATTTGGTATCGTTGGATGAGAACACAAAAAAAAAAAGTACTAAATCTCTCATGGTCGACATTCATGGATGAACTTTAGTTACACTCTAGTAATAATGTCACTAAGAACTACTTGATCAAATTTTTAGATTACGGAAAATAGGTTTGGTCAAGGATTACATTCATTAATTTCATAATTTATTCTTAAGAGTGGAGGATATCATATACGAGAACCTCAATGACCTATTTTTGGGAGGTCTCAAGGATAACATCCAGAATAATGTTTGTATTTTTAACCCAAATTTGATCTTTGACTCTATGGTCCTTGCTCAGAAAAATAGAAGAAAGGGATCTATCCAACACACCGGGTATTTGCCTCAAGTCGAGAACATAATATGCCAAGAAAATCATTCTCCCAACCCATTCAACTGACTCCTCAACTGATTGAAGGGAAAATGTCTAAATTTTTATGCTTCAACTGTGATAGAAAGTATATTTGAATTCATAAATGTGTTGAGCTGAAGTTTTTATACATTGAAGGAGAAAAACACAGAGGAGGTGAAGGAAGATCCTAAGAGCGGCTCGAAGAATCTCCACCGACCATTTCATGTCAAGCTTTATTTGGAACCAACACTCCTAAAACTCTCAAGGTGGTGGGTTTCCTCAAGAAATAAAGAGTCACAATATTAATTGATTCAGAGTAGTACCCACAACTTCATCAACCATAATTTGGTAATAAGATTGAACTAATTTATTCATCCAAACCCTGAATTTCAAGTCATGATTGCTAATAGGGGAATAATTAGTTGATCAATAAAATGTCATATTATCAAGTTATCCTTGGGTGAGTATAAATTGGACTCTCCTATGTTTTCCATTTATATGGGTGGTTTTTATATTGTTTTGGGATTACAATGGCTCACAAACTTGGGGAAAATTAAGATGACATTTTGGAACTTGTCACACACTTCCATTTGAGGGTAATAAGTTTGGACTTCAGTCATTACAAGAAAATTCCCCTCATCTAGTCAGCTCTCATTAGATGAGAAATATATCATGGAAGGGTCTAGATGGGTTTTTCACACAATTGTTCTCCATGGAAGAAGGATAGGTGAAGATGAATACCCTTATGGATTTACAACTCATTTTGGATAACCACTCAAAGGTTTTTAGTGAGATTCCAAAATTTCTTTCTCTAAATAGATCACATGTTCGTGCATTCATTTACTTATAGGAATTAAACCACCCAAAGATCCATCCAGTAAAGGTACCCCTCTGTCCAAAAGAGTGAGATTAAGAAGATGGTGCAAGAAATTTTGGAAGCAGGTATTATATTCCCTTCTCAAATAGTATATTCTTATCCTATGGTAATGGTGCTTAAGAAGGATGAAAACTAGAGGATGTGTCCTGATTACAGAGACCACAACATGTAAACCATGAAATATAAGTTTCCTATTCCTGTAGTTGATGATTTGTTAGATGAGTTCCATGGTGTTTTCTAGAAACATTTTTAGGCCTTTTTAATATAACAATCATTGGTTTCATGTTGATGTCAATATCGCAATGGTACCATCCTCCCATAACCTTTTTTTTCATTTTTTCTCTTTTTGTTGTCACTAAAACTAGTCTTATTTTCAAAATACCTTTGCAGCAAGATGCTCCACTAGAAACCATATTTTACCACCCTAAACCCTAAACCCTAAACCATAAACCCCGAGCTCTAAACCTTAAACCATAATCCCTATACCCAAATTAATGGTAGGATTATCAACTCATGGTAGTGGTAAAGGATCTAACACACCATGTAAGACACTAGGAAGATGTAGATTTTAGGTCTTCTTTGTTTGTTATTGTAGCTGAAATATAGGTGTATGTTTAATATTTGGTGAAGAAATATGATTTGTGCTAGGATAAAAAAATGTTTCATGATATTATGGCACAGATACAAGCTCAAATTTCCTCTCTCGCTACGTCAATTTTTGTTATATGGAATACTAGATCGTCAAACAACCCTCCTCCATATACACCACCGTCATCAAGTAATAATGGAGGCTTACGTAACATGCTACCAAATGTGGTGATGCATAAATTTGATGGGAATTATCTAGTCACTTGGATTAAAAAAATGGATAATTTTTTAACCTACAAAAACCCCTAGTGTATAAAAGGTGATTGTAGCATCCTTATACTTGAAACCAAACCAATTCATTTGGAATTTCTAGTTGAGTGCACAAAAACAAAAAAGGACTAACTATCTCCTCATTAGCATTCATAAATTAAATTCAATTACACTATAGCAATAGTGTCATTGAGAATTACTTTAGTCATCTCACCAGATTATGGAAAACAAATTTGACCAAGGCTTACATTAAGAAATTAAAAAAATAATCCTTAAGAGTGGAGGATATCACTGATGATAACCTCAATGAACTATTTTTGGGAGGTCTCAAGGATAAAATATAACATTATGTTCATATTTTTATTCTGAGTTATATCTCGAATTTATGGTCCTTTCTCGAGATAATGGAAGAAAGAGATCTGTCCAAATCTTTGGGCATTCACCTCGGAGTTAGGAATGACATATGCCAAGACCATTATTCTCCCAACCCATTTGACTAACTTGTAAATAGATCGAAGAGAAAAAACCCAAAGGTTTATGTTTAAATTGTGATATAAAATATAGTCAAGGTCAAAAATATGATGAGAAGAGGTTTTTCTACATCGAAGGAGAAAAGGAGAATGAAGAGGAGAAGAACAACACGGTGGAAATGTGGAGGAGGAAGATCTTGAGAGTGACTTGGAAGAATCTCCACCAAAAATTTCATGTCATGCTTTATCTAAAATTAACATTCTAAAAACCCTTAAGGTGGTGGGATTCCTCAAGAAACAAAGAGGTACATATTGATTTATTTAGGTTATACACAAACTTCATCAACCATAAATGATAGCAAGATTGAGCTGACCCTTAATTTCAAGTCATGATTATTGATGGGGGAACATGTAGTTGTTTGGGAAAATTTCATAGTATCAAGCTATCCATGGGTGAGTACAAATTGGAATCTCCTATGTTTTCCATTCCTATGGGTGGTGTCGATATTTTTTTGGGAGTATAATGGCTCACAACCTTGTGGACAATTGAGATGAACTTTTAGGAACTATTCACATGCTTAAAATCTGAGGGTAAGAAGATTGAAATTTGGGGATTACATGCAAAGGCCCCTCATCTGGTCATCTCCCATTAGATGAAAAATATATAACATAAGGGTGCTAATGGGTTTATCACACAATTGTTATCCATAGATGCGGGAGGATGAAGACCGAAACCCTCCAAATTTATAGCTCATTCTAGATAACCACTCAAAGATTTTTGGTGAGATATTAAAATGTCTTCCTATAAAATGATCAAATTATTATTCCATTCAATTACTTTTAGGAAGTTAACCAACCAACAAAATACCCGTATAGGTACCCCTATGTCCAAAAGAGTGATATTGAGAAGATGGTGCAAGAGATGTTGGAAGAAGGTATTATACACCCTAGTCAGAGTGCATATTCTTCTCGTATGGTAATGATATGTAAGAAGGATGGAAATTGGAGGATGTATCCATATTATAGAGAGCTCAACAAGTACACCATCAAAGAAAAGTTTCATATTCCTATAATTGATGATTTGTTAGATGAGTTACATGGTGATGCCTATTTCACTAATTTAGATCTTCATTTCGGTTATCATCAAATTTGAATCAAGGATTAAGATGTCCATAAGACAACTTTCTGAACCCATGGGGTTCACTATGAGTTTCTGTTGATGCATTTTTTCCTCATAAATATCCCCTCCACTTTTAGTCTGATGAACACCATCTTCCAGCCATTTCTTCGTAAATTTATTTTGGTATTTTTTTATGATATCTTAATTTATATTAAGACATGGGAAGATCATTTATAGTAGATGGATCAAGTTCTCATCATCCTCAAAGAAAATTTATGTAAAACCATCTAAATTCTCTCTTAGGGTGAATGAAGTGGATTATTTAGGTCACATTATGTCACATGAAGGGGTAAAAGTGGACCCTTAGAAGATCAAAGCCATGATGGAATGACCCATTCAAAAAACATTAAAACAGTTGTAAGGATTCTTGGGATTAACATGCTACTATCAAAGGTTTTTTCAAACACTACATGGGCATAATGGTACCTCTCATAGCTCTCCTAACAAAATATTCCTTCTAGTGGAATGATGTTGCTTACAATTTCAAACAGCTCAAAGAGGCTATGTGTACTACCCCACTCTTGGATACTCTAGAAATTTTTAAGCCTTTTATTGTGGAATGTGATGCATATGGATATAGAATGGGTGTGGTGATCATAAAAGGAGGATGCCCCATTGCTTTTAAGAGTCATCACCTCACAACGAAGAAATTTATCAATCCCATTTATGATAAGGAAATTATGGCTATCCTCCATGTTGTAAAAAAATGGAAACCCTACCTACTGGGGAAGAAATTCAAGGTAAAAACTGACCATGATAGTCTCAAGTATTTTTAGAGTAGAGGTTATCATGTGAGGAATAAAAAATGGGTTGCTAAAATGTTGGGATTTGACTTGGAAATAATTTACAAGGGGAAGGAAAATGTTGTAGCAGATGCACTATCCAAAAAGGATGAGCCCACTAAAGAACTACTTTGTGTCATGTTATTACTATAACCATATTGGATAACAAAGGCCAAGACTCAGAATGGGAACGGTTGAATTTTTTTCCCTCTATGAAAAATTAGCCAACCTAGATCCACATCCATCAAACAAGCATAAATGTATGGAATTAAGATGAAGCCAAAAATTCTCCATACTCAGACCCTATGAGGCCCTAGGCGTGATAAAATTACAAAGAATCCAAAAACGTGCTTTAGGGGACCAAAACTCTTCATTAGGCCTCATGAAAGCCAGCTGAGCTAGAAGCAAGCTCACTAAGATACTCGCGAGTAGCTTGACAAGATGGGAGCTTTTCAAGGATCCAAGTTGAATTACAAACTCGGTCAAGCTCATTGGGGCTCGGAAGGTGCAGCGAGTTGCAAGTGGGAGTCGGATGAAGGCAAATAAGAATAGCTCGTTGAGTAATCCATGGGGAAAACAAGGTGACTCATTACAACGTTCAACAATGCGATGCTCGAGACATCCACATTGAGCATTGGGTGAGAATGGCATTAGATATTAGATCAATGCTTTGCGTTGAATGAAGTCAGCCCTTTGGGGGCCAATTCAACTCAGATTCACAAGGAAAGCAGAGCTTGGTCAAAGCCAAGCACATAGAAAAAATGGCAATCATAGAGGAGCATGTAGATCGGATAGGGTGTTCAAGTGATCTGGAGAGCTTAGTCTAGAACAAATCAGATTATAGGAAAGCCAAAGTAATCAAGCCAAAAACCATGGGAGGACATGACTCCACAATAAGAAGCTTGATCCCGTGTCAAGGTGAGTGGGTGGCTTCTCGAGCCATTTTCAAATGCATAAACAAGAGTGTCAAGCCATGAAGAGAACTCAAATACCTATGATAGGGAACAAGAATAATTGAGATGCTAGGTAACATGCAGAGGGATTGGTTGACTTGATGAGAAGACATGGAGCTCACCTGAGCCATTTGACATTACGCAGTAGGTGAGTGGCTCGCTCAAGTTAAGGGCTCAAGCTCAAGACAATGGCTCGCCACATGAAGTAAGGAACAAAGAGATATGTGTCTTCAAGAACTATATCAAGTAGATTTCAAGGAGGGAGTCAAGCTTAGGGCGACCGAGCTCATTACAAGCTCTGTATGAGAGAAGCATAGTGAGGGGCCACCACATGGCCCTCGACCTAATTACAAGAATCAAGGAAGGTTAGCAGCCCACAGGAGCACATGGTGCCTCCATGTGAGTAGCCACCACTTCCTTGTCATGATACCCAAAACCCAAGGACGATCAATTTATGGGGAAAAGACAGGCTCACCAAAAAGAGTGAGATCGTCACTCGATGTGGATTCAACTCACCAATAAGAAGGGGGATCCACTATCTAGGTAAGAGAGAGTTAGCTTTGTGAGATAGCTTAACATAGAAATATGGAGCTTGACTCGGTGCACAAAGGGTCAAGAGCTAGGTAGGGAGCTAGCTCATTAAGATTGGCTGAGTTGGCTATGTTCAATGCAAAACATTAAAACAATATCCCCGATTAAATAATTTTGAACTAGGAACCTAATATGATAGGTAATAGTAAAACTAGTTAATCTAAGTAGGAGGACTAAAACATTTTATAAACACAAGTAAGTAAAGTAAAGAAATATGATTAAACTATTCTAAGTGAAATTAAAACCCTAATGTGCAAGAGGGAAAAGGAAATGACTTAGTTGATTGATGGTGGTTGTCACAGGCTATCACAGATCTAGAACTAAAACTCGATAGTGCAGATGAACACTTAGATACCCTACGAAGGGTAGATCCAGGACTATCTAAAGTGATACAGTACCTAGGAGTGTTTTGGGGTACCATGGTCCGGATTCTTAAAGCTATGAACTATGGAAATGGTCGGATGTGTGTTTGGCATCACAATAAAAACTGTAATCCTTCCTATCTGTCACATTGGATTCCATGGATGATTTTTATGATGCCTTATACATGAAGAATTAGGGGTCGAGCTGACCTCAATCGCCAAATCAGTTGACTTATCAATGAGCGTTGCACTACATTGTGGACCCTGATGTAGTACTGGTGAGTGTGTGCATAGCTTGCCTTAGGTTCTCTTGTGTCAGCCGCACTTTGTGAAATAACGCGAGGTAGTAGCTATAAAAGATGTAGATAGTATAATAGAATCAATAGAATCCCTCCTCCCCTATGAATGTGTGTGATGGAAACTTCCTAGCTTGAATGTATGGTGGTATGTGGATGAAATTGATGCAATAGATACAACCCTATATGGAGTTATAGTAGTGATAGGATGCAAAGACCTAGGACCCTCATTATGGTTTTATAAGCTTTATATTTATAGGGCTCTCAAGTTTAATTTTACAATTAATCCCAACAAATGACTGAGGAAAAGATAAAGATGACCAATGGCTAGAAGTGACCCAAAATGGAGTGAAAAAGGCTAAGCATAGATTGGGGCACATAGGGTGGGACCAAGGCAGCTCGGGCGCCCCATTGCGAGGGTGGGGTGTGTCATCACCAATCCGGCACTATGATAATTCTTCACCGGGAACTCCTCGTGCTATGATTATTTACTAATGCACAGCCTTTAGTTTGGTGGATGTAATCTGGAAACAAAACAACAACCGAACACAAGAATACCATTGACTATGATAAGACGGAATGATGACAAATCTGAAATATCAAAGTAAATTATAATATTAACATGAAATTGTTACAATCTCACCCATGAGGTACTTCAACAAGACTATGGGAGAAACTTTACAATTACGCCTCTTGATGGCTTCTTCAACACACCTTTAACTGATGGCTTCCTTTGCACACTTCCTACAATATTTCTCACTACTTCTTTCTATGCTAAATGAGGGGGGTGGCCTCTCTATTTATAGAACTTCTAGGCTTATCCATCCTATCTCTAAGATAGGATAATAAATCCACTCTGATGAATCATATTCCATACCTTAACTCTTATTTGTACATGTAAGCTTATCTCTTAAGATAAGATAAACCTTATCATTTTACATGGGTTCCACATTTTTAGACTTTTTACAAATAAAATACACAAAATATTTATGACCTCACTCATTGTCCTTATTACCAATATAATATTCTAATTCCTAATCATGTAGACCCTACTTCTCTAATTACCCAAACTTTGACATTTTAACATTACCGGACCACTTACGACAAATATTTACTTTTTACAACATTCCTATTGTACTTTGACTATTACCGTACTCCACATTATTGGCGACACTGCGTCTTGTCGACGGCACCATTATCTTCTATCGGATGCTACTACTAATTATACTTAACAACATCCTATTCCTAATACATACATTAATGAAATAGAAATTATGGAGGAAAATTTTAGTGTCGACATCTTCCCCCTTCCTAGCTTCTACTCCGTCCTCGGAGTAGACTATTCTGGTGCTTGGAAAATCTTCAACTTGTCATGGTTGACCCATTTCGTAATGGGAGTGCCATCCAATTCCTCCAGTCGGTACGTACCATTTTCATGCACAGCTGCTATTTTGTAGGGCCCCATCCATTTTGGAAGAAATTTTCTCTGTCTTCTTTTTTTGTATCTGGAATCATATACTAGAACCAAGTCATTCACATGAAATGGAGACCACCGGATCTTTTGATCAAAGTATTCCTTCTGCTTCATTTTCTTCTTATGGCTTGTATCCTTTGCTATTTCTCTCATTTCCTCAGCAAATGAAGATGTACCAACCTTTCTTTTACTGAATCACTTTCATCCATCCTTTCATTTTTCATAACTCTCACAGTGGGAATATCAAACTCAATAGGAAGAACTGGATCAATGCCATAGGCCAACTGAAATGGGGAGTATCCTGTTGCTGACTTTGATGTTGCCCTATATGCCCACAATGCTGCATGAATCCTTTTATCCCATTTATGTACCTGCAAGGCTGCATCTTTTGCTAGAATTTGACACAACACAAAATTTGTTCGTTCCACCTGTCCATTTGTGCTTGGCTTGTATGTTGTTGCCTTCCTGTGCTTAATAGAAAACTTATTGACTAGGGCTTCTACCACCTCATTAATGAAGTGGCTTCCTTGATCTGTTATAATTTCTAATGGGCAACCAAATCTGGTGACAATGCGTTCATACATGAACCTTGCCACTTCATCCATGGAAGCTGTTTTCAATGGCCTAGCTTCAACCCACTTGGTTAAATAATCTGTGGCAACTACAATATACTTATTTTGGCGTGATGTAGTTGGAAGTGGACCTACAATGTCTATTCCCTACTTTTTCAAAGGGACCAAGGGGAAGAATAGGACATAATGGAGCTGATGAAGTCTTACGGTTACCATATGTTTGACAAATATCACATGTCTTACAATAATTATAACAATCTTTAAAAAGAGTGGGCCAGTGATAACCTGCATCCAAGATCCTTCTTGTAAGTTGTCTAGAGAAGTGCCCTCCACATGTACCATTGTGGAATTCTTCTAGAAGCTCCTTTCCTTGATCACATCCAACTGCCCTCTTGTACTGTCCATCAGGTCCTATTCAAAATAATGCTCCATGCAGAATAGAATATGGATGACTGGCTTGAGTAATCTTTCTCTTAGTATTTGCATTGGCACCATCAGGAAACTTGAATTCATTCAGATAATTCCAAATATCTATGTATTCACTAGGGATTGTGTCAAGGGAGAACAATCGTTGCATCGGGAAATCATCATCATCACAAGATGATCCTAAACCATCATAGGCTCGAGAGAGTGCATCTGCATTGACATGCTTCTTTCTTGGCCTATCTATAATATCAAATTCAAACTCTTGTAGAAAAATTATCCATCTTGCTATCCTCCTTGATGGGTTAGGCTTATTTACAATATATTTTAGAGCTCGATGATCTCACATTCAACTAGAAATTTTTACCCTAGCAAGTAATTTCTAAACTTCTTTACAACAAAAATGATAGCCAGAGCCTCTTTTTGATTCTGGTATAATTTACCTTAAGACTTTGCTCATTTGTCTGCTCCCAAAGTAAATTGGATGTTCATTCCCATTTTCATCCTTTTGGATCAAAGTACTTCCTAGTGCTACATCTGAGGCATCAATGTACACAATGAATGGCTTGCTCCAATCTAGATTCTTCAAAATAGGTGAAGACACCAGGGCTTCCTTCAGTTGTCCAAAAGCTTCATGCACCTTATTTCCTGGTTCATAAGTAACATCCTTCTTCAAGAACTGGGTTAGTGGCTATGCAATCTTTGAGAAATTCTTGATGAACCTTCTATAGTAACCCACATGGCCTAAAAATGATCTCAACTTACTTCTATTAAGAGGAAATGGTAAATCTTTGATTTTTGAAACTTTATCAGGATCAGTACCAATACCATCTCTGGATACAACATGCCCTAACAAAACGCCTTTAGAACATCCAAAGACACACTTTGTAGGGTTTAGTGAGGCTTGTGCTTCATCTAACCTTTGAAATGTTGTCTCCATCTAGTGCAGGTGGTCCAACTTGCTCCCATAGATGCAAAAATCATCTAGAAATACTCTGATGAAGGTCCCAATGTAGGGTTCGAACACCCTATTCATCAAACGCTGGAATGTTGCTGGAGCATTACACAATCCAAAAGGCATAACTCTATAAGCAAACGTTCCCCAAGGAGTGGTGAACGTGGTCTTCAGCTGATCTTTCTCTACTATACGAACTTGGTTGTAGCCGCTATATCCATCAGCAAAACTATAGCACTCCTGGCTAGCTACTTCGTCCAAGATCTAATCTGAAAATGGAAGAGGGTAATGATCCTTCTTTGTTGCCTTATTGAGCTTCCTGTAGTCAACAAAAATGCGTAGCTTCCCATTCTTTTTTATTGAGATCACAATGGGAGAAACCCATTCTGAATTCTCCACAGCAAATATGAATCCTGCATCAAGCAACTTATCTATTTCTTCTTTTACAGTCTTGGAAAAATTAGGATTCATTCTATATGGCATTTGCTTTATGGGCTTAGCACCATCTACCAGCTCAATAGAATGTTCTACCCAACTTACTTGACGGAGTTCCTTGTAATCAAAAGTGAATAGGTGTATGTACCTTTGAAAGAGCTGGAGGTAGGATTCCTTCTCACTCTCCATCACAGCATCACCAATCTTTATTTGTTGGAGATGATCAACTTCTTCTTCAAATAATTTTATGGGGTCATGAGTTGGTGTGACTGGAAGGATATCCATGACTGAAACATCCACCTCACTTTCTTCATCTTCAGTGTCCACTTCACTGGTACTAGAGTAATCAGAGGATGTCCAATCATCAGTTTCATCACTTGAATCCATAGGTTTTGCCTTATGATGTCGAGGGATCACATTTATCTTCACCCTCTCTCTACCACGTCCAAGTTTCATGAAACCTTCATTCCAGTAGTTTCTTGCATGAACTCTCCTTAGCCATGGTCTTCCCAGATAGCATTGGGTACGCAACAGTACCATTTTTCATCACCTGAAAGTCTACCACACATACAACACCCATAACAGATATTGCCACATTTGAAACTACACCTTTTGGTTTAGTTTTCCTTTATTTAATGACCTTAACATAAGTGTTGAAGGGCGATCAATTTTTAAACCCAACATATTCATTACAGACTCGGTCATTACATTAACTGCAGCACCTCCATCAACTAAGACATCATGAATTGAAATACCATTACATAATACCTCAGCTTGTGGAGCATAGGGATCTACCTCTGCCTCCAAAACAGGGACCTCAACCTCCTTCCTTCTTCGAGCATTGAGTCCACCTCACAACTCCCGCCTCTTCTCAGAAGACATAGCCAAGAGTTGACCATATGTAATATTTGTAGGCCTTTTGGACATATCTTCCAAGATGGAGTATGGTCCTTGCCCATGTGAAATCAGAAAATCCTGCACACCCAAACTTTCTTCTCCTATGTTTTTACTAGTTTCTCCTTTCATCTTCTTAGGATCAATTCCATCTTGATTATCTTTTTCTTTCTTTCTTTTTGTTACAAACACATCTACTTCATTATTTCTACTCTTATCTACTACATCAAGAGAATTCACAGGTGCTTTTCCTTTATCATTATCTCTTGTACTAGATGTAGAAGCTCTATCTGGACAATTATACTTATAATGACCCTTTTTATAACAACCATAACAAACAACTTCAGAAATATTTCTTTTTGGACCTCTATCTCCTCCCTGAGAACTAAATTCCTTTCCTTGAAGAAGATTAATAGTTAACTGGCCCATCTTCCTAAGCAAATCTTCATACTCAGTAGATGTACTAGGAGAAATATTTGTGCTCACCGGGAGTGGTTGTGGATTCTAGACTAAAGGTGCTAGTGTAGGCTCTACTTTAACAACAATTTCTTTGGGCTCCTCTTCCATGCTTTCTTCTTGCCTTCTTACAATCTCCTTTGCTTGTTCAATGGTAGCTAGGCGGTCATACTTCACTCATTGTCTGATCTCTGGCTTCATCCCAAGAATGAAGTGCTTATAGAGGAGATTATCCACGCCATTCATCAACCCATCCGCTAGTCCTTCCTTCCGGATCTAGGCATCAAGCTTCCTCCTTAGCTCTAGAACACGAGCATGATAATCCCTTATCTTCTCCTTCTCTCCTTGGGATAGCTTTGTGATCTCGATCATGAGATCTGCATATTTCTGTTGTTCACCAAATTCTTCAAGAAAACTTTCAGTTAATAAATCCCATGAATTTTTCACATTATCACCTAGTGTTTCAAACCACCTAAGTGCTGAACCATCCAAAAAGGTAGGAAAAATTCAATCCATTGTTCCCTTCTTATGAGGCCATTACAAATACAAGATCGTTTAAACTCTTGAATGAAAGAAGAAGCATCTTCATTAGATTGAGCTGAAAAAATAGGAATCTTTCCCATTTTCAAAAGTAACCACCATGAAATACCAACCCACAAGTACAATCAACAAGACTTATGTGCACAAATAATTGGAATTACTATAGAAATGACCACGGTAAACTATGGTAAAACTTGACTTACTACGGTAAAAACTGATTTTACTGTGGTAAACACTATTCACGGTAAAAAGTGAAGTTACTGCGGTAAATACTATTCACGGTAAAAAGTGACTTTACTGTGATAAATACTATTCACAGCAAAAATGACTTTATCATGGTAACTACTATTCACGGTAAAAATGACTTTACCATGGTAACTACTATGCACAGTAAAAACAAGGTTACCCTCCAATTGATTTTTGACTAAGTGGGAATATCTCTCCAGAAAATCCACCAACGAGGAATGGTCCCGGCAACGGAACCAAAATGTCATCACCAATCCAGCACTATGATAATTCTTCACCGGGAACTCCTCATGCTATGATTATTTACTAATGCACAGCCTTTAGTTTGGTGGATGTAATCTGGAAACAAAACAACAACCGAACACAAGAATACCATTGACTATGATAAGACGGAATGATGACAAATCTGAAATATCAAAGTAAATTATAATATTAACATGAAATTGTTACAATCTCACCCATGAGGTACTTCAACAAGACTATGGGAGAAACTTTACAATTACGCCTCTTGATGGCTTCTTCAACACACCTTTAACTGATGGCTTCCTTTGCACACTTCCTACAATTTTCTCACTACTTCTTTCTATGCTAAATGAGGGGGTGGCCTCTCTATTTGTAGAATTTCCAGCTTATCCATCCTATCTCTAAGATAGGATAAGAAATCCACTGACGAATCGTATTCCATACCTTAACTCTTATCTATACATGTAAGCTTATCTCTTAAGATAAGATAAACCTTATCATTTTACATGGGTTCCACATTTTTAGACTTTTTACAAATAAAATACACAAAATATTTATGACCTCACTCCTTGTCCTTATTACCAATATAATATTCTACTTCCTAATCATATGTAGACCCTACTTCTCTAATTACCCAAACTTTGACATTTTAACATTACCGGACCACTTACGACAAATATTTACTTTTTACAACATTCCTATTGTACTTTGACTGTTACCGTACTCCACATTATTGGCGACACCGCATCGACGGCACCATTATCTTCTATCAGACGCTACTACTAATTATACTTAACAACATCCTATTCCTAATACATACATTAATGAAATAGAAATTATGGAGGAAAATTTTAGTAATCGACAAGTGCCCAAAATTAGGGCTATAATCTTGGGGAAGTTGCGAAAATGGGTAGATAGGTAATAGGAAATACGTGGAAAAGATAAAACAAAATATAAAATAAAGATTGCAAAAAGGTGGGATTAATTAGTACTTTGTACACTTGAGAACCTTCTAAATAGTAGTATAAGATTGGGCTAAATATTGTCTAAAGTGCATGATTTTATGTCTACATTTTGCCCCCACTTTATGTTGGTGAGCAAACAACTTGGTAACATAAAGTAGATAGAGAAGCGTACTTGATGTCCATGCAGAGTGTAGAAGAAAACATGTCATTTGGAATAGAAGTGTGGAATGACAAAAAGAAAAATGTGGAGGAGTGTGGATTCTAAAGATGAAAAATGTGTAAAAAAGTGATGAGAGTGAACTTAGGGCAAAATGGGTGTGTAGCTGATGTAGTGTAAAGGGAAATGCCTATAGCAAAGTGTTTTATCGTTGTCATTTTCATTGTCATTGTTTTTGCTGCCCCAATTTGACTAGTTGTTTCTCATACGGAGGACCTACTAAGGAGAAAACACTAAAGTGGTAAAATATGTATGTATGTAAATTTAAAATACGCAAATGTAAAGTACACTAGAATAGAAAGTGTAAATGGAAAAATGGAACATGTGCACTGATCCATGTAGAGAGAAGGGTGTATAAGGATATCATGTATTGTCATGAGTTTTTAGGGAAATCTCATGCCACCCCGGGTGAAGAAGTGTATGGGTGTAATTTTTTAAGAGATCTATGTACTATACTAGTTTTTAGGTGATCCTATTCCACTAGATAAAGAAGTGTAGAGAGGCAACCCACTTTGTAACCCCTGAGCCTGTGACCACTCCACAAAATTACCGAAGGACACCATGTCTTGTTATGGCCGCTATGTGTGGAGTTTACCGAACTCACTCATTTGTGTGTGAACCAGTGTAAATACGTTGTTTTAGTAGAAAATCAATAATGATGACCCCCTATTCGGGTGCATGCAATGACCCTAAAAGGATAATGCAGCCACAAAAGAGGACCAACCACACTCGACCTTGTAACCAACTCATCCTTGCAAGGGGGAAAGGGAAAGCACTTGGTAGATACCAAGGTGCACACAAAAGGGGATGGCTAGCCAAAAAAAGTGTTAGTCCACAAGCACATGCATGTAATCAATGTAAAAACATAAACAATGTAGAAAAACTACCAAGCACAATAGTGTAAACATGCAAGAAACAACAAGAAGACCACACAAAGTAGGTTACAAACAAGGGACATCACTCACGATGTCGTAAGACACACACGTCCATCATGGATGCAAACAACACACAAGTGTGCACACAAGGAAAGGGAAAATCCTGCATATAATGGAAAATAAAGTAGACAAGTAGAAATATAAGTAGTCATGGAAACATACAATCCTACAAAACAAGTTTTGCACATGAGACACCTGTTAACATGTTAGGGTGATAATAGATATTTCAAAAATAGGTCTCGAGAAAGTAATATAAGATGCTAATCGCTAAGTACAAAATGAAACAATAGCACCTATATAAGTTTAATGTGGATTCCCCCAGCAACCATAATAGGAAGGGTAGAAGGTGAGCATCCATGCCACATGTAGAGATCTATATCTCTGATCACACTAAATAAATAGGTGAACGTGCATGTGTGTATGATAATGGAATATAAGAAAGTAAGCTAACATGTGTAGTAAAGTGATCATGCAAAACACTAGAAAAGCAAGAGTAAATTCTACCAAGATAATGTCGTATGTTATGGATAGATGGAGTGGAATGCAATATGGAATGACAGGAGCAACATGCCACATAAGTGGATGGAAGTGTATGTAGTGAGGTTCATTTTGTTTTTCCCCTCGGTAGTCCATAATGAACCGTAAATGAGAGTGTGTCGTCAGAAATGGTCGAGGAGTGTTGGTTGTGTGTGTGTTTGTCTAACACACTACAATGAGTGTGTGTGTGTAGTGGTGATGAAATATGACATGGGGAGATGTGCATGGACCCTATAGTGTAAGCATATACCACGTTTTTTTTAATAGACAAGTGACTATTTATCCCTAAGCATATATCACTATGGGATGAGTGGTAGGAAGTGATGAAGTATATGATTGTATAATAGATGTATGTGACATGATGAATGGAGGAGTGATGATTTATCCCTAAGCGTATATCACTACATGATGGAAGAAGAAGGTGATGATCTATCCTATAGCATATGTCACTACGATATGGGTGCTGAGGGTGTATGAAGTGGATATGAGTATGTGGTGAAGAGTGGTAGGTGGTGATCTAGCACTAAGTGTATACCACTACATGATGAATAAGGTAAGGGTGGTAATTCAGCCTAAAGTGTATGCCACTAAGTGATGAATAAGGCAAGGGTTGTGATTTAGCCTATTTAGCATATACCAATAATTGATGAATAGGATAAATGATGATGTGATAGAGTAATGTAGGATGATAACTGAATATGATGAAGGGAGTGGTGATTTAACCTAAGTTTTATACCACTATGAGGTGAGTATGATGAATAATAAGATGACCTAGAATGAGATGATAGAATATGTGATGATAGGAGAGAAGAAGATAATGGAAAAGTGATGAGGAGAGTGGTGATTTAACCTAAGGTGTATACAACGATGTGAGGATATGATGAAGTAGAATGTGAGGTGAGTGAGTCAAAGAATAAATGGAAATGATGAAAGGATTGGTGATTTAAACTAAAGGTGTATACCATTTGATGTGATTAAGGGTGTAGGTGACGATATATCCTAGAGCATGGGTCATTAGTCTGATGTATGCTATATGATGACATGTTTCATGTAGGTAAGGTCTATTTGATTGGTAAACCCTTAGCAGTCAAGTATGGGCCGAGGAACTAAAGTGTGTCATAGGGTGGTGAGTGCAGTGTGTAGAATGATATAGCATAGGTGAGAAAATGGTGAATAGGATGTGTATATATGTGGTAGAATGTAGAAAGAGTGATGATTTGTGTAGGTAGAATATGTAGTGGTGGTAGGCTAAGCTAGACCCATGGATAATGTGACCTAGTGTAAAGATATAATGCAAGAACAAAATGTAAAACTAGACTCATATAAGGATAATGCCTAGGGTAACATGTATGATAGAGATGATGTATAAATAACTAGGAGATGAGGTATGTATAAGATGATGTAAGAAGTTTGTGGTGTGTGGGGTTCAAGTGTCGTGGTAATCCTCAACAATTGAGTGTGAACCAAAGCACAAGAGTGTGTCATCAAGTAGTGAGGGTGAGAATATATATGATGTGATATAGGAAAGAACACATAAATAGATATGTAATGTGTGATGTAAGAATATGTAACTAGGGTAAAAGAGGAGGGGGTGTAATTGCTATGCCCCCAAGTGTATGATAATGTGTGTACTATGTAATAAATGATGTATAGGGGTGATGAAACATGATGGATTTTGTTTAATTGATAATGCGTAAGAAGTGTTAAAGTATTATAGATGTGTGTATGTAGAGGTGGTGATGTAATGGAGAAATGTAAGATGAAACGAGGTTCTTCATGGTAAAATACCCCTCAACAGTCATATAGGAACCCCAAGAATATGAGTGTGTAAACATGAGGGTAGAGTAACAAGAGTCATCTACTAAAGGCCAAGTTTACGCATGGTGTGACCTTGTTGGAAAAATTTTGTAGTAGAATTGGGTGGTGGTAGTGAAAGTGAAAATGTATCATGAGCATCATGAGGGGGATTAATTTCTTTGAAGAACTTAATAGGGTGGAGTGTGGAGTTGGGAAGAGGCCATGTTATACTAAGTTTCAAGGGAGATTGCTTAGGTTTGTTTGATAATGCACTAGATGACCTAGAAAAAGTGGTTTGTGAACTAATTTTGATAGGTGGTGGACATTGTTGACTTGGGGAAACCATGGGTGATGGCTTAGGTGGCACTTGACTAACCGGAGAAGGTGTATGAGAAGTCGCATAGTTATGCTCGGTAAGTGGAGGAGAAGTTATATCAGAAATAGGAGAAGTGCTTGTTGAACTAGGAGAATGATCACTATGCACATTGGAGGGGATGTCCATATCAATTATCTAACAAATAATAGAATCAATATATTCCTTAGATAGATCAAAAAGAAGGTCACTAGTAATCATGGGAGCTCATTTAGATGGATCTCGGACACATTAAAGGAGAAAGAGACTTAGGAGTCCATGTGGGTGTGACCTTTGGAAGGGGATGTTGTGCATGGAATGAAATAAGACCTTGATGCATAAGACTTTGGATTAGGTGATGTAAAGTGTGGCAATCATTTGCATTATGTCCATTGATTCGATGATAATTGCAATATGGATGACCTGGATATTTTGTTGATTGACAAGGTGAATAGTAATGAGTAGGTGGTAGAGTGATCAATTGACGATGAACAAGCTCTATAAAAATGTCATGTGGCTTAGTAATATGCTCAAATATGAGAGGTTTGGGAAACGAGATGTCTTGAGGTTCAACTAAATGACATGTAGTGGGAATAGATTGAATAGGAGATAACGAAGGAGAAAAAACATGTGATGGTGAAACATCCTTAAGTTGTTGGATTTCAGATCTAAGGGATGTTATGATAGATTCCATAGATTGAATAGAGGATGTATGAAACATCTTTAAGCTGCTGAATTTCATATCTAAGGGATGTAATGGTGGATTTGGTGGATGTATATTTATCTTGAAATAATGTATGCAAGGCTTGAAACTTATCTTGAAATGATGTATGTAAGGCTTGAATCGAGTCTAATGATTAGATACAAGTTCATCAAGACTAGGATCGACAAAGAAACTATGAAATACAAAACTTAATTCGTGTGGTGGTGTATTATCATCAAAATATGTGGTGTCTAGGATTTTTTAAAAACAACCTGACAAGTGGGATGTCTCTTAAGTAAATCAGATAAAGAAATGTGACCCATGATAGAAGAAAAATAAGGATCCTAAGTGTGAAAGACGTCGGGTTCACCAAAATGATTAACTAATTTTGAAGTAGGAACCTAATATGAGAGGTAATAGTAAAACAATGTATAAAAACACTAAATAAAGTAAAGAAATATGAAATAAATACGATTAAACTATTCTAAGTGAAATTAAAACCCTAATGTGGAAGAGGGAAAAGGAAAATGATTTAGTTGATTGATGGTGGTTGCCGTAGATGCGGAACTAAAACTCGACAAAGTGCGAGATGAACATTCGAGACCCTACGAAGGGTAGATCTCTAGTTTCCGGACTATCGAAGTGACACAAGTGCTGTGAGTGTTTTGGGGTTCCTTGGTTTGGATTCGGGCATTATGAACTTTGTAAATGGTTAGGATCTATGTTCTCTAGTAGCGCAAAAATACATGTAACCCTATCTATCTCTGTCACATTGGATTCACTAGATGATTTGTATGATGCCCTCGCACATGAAGAAGAAGAAGGGATCAGATTGACCTCGGCCGCCAAAACTTTGTGGACTTATAAGCGAGCGTTGTACTACATTGTAGACCATGATGTATTTCTAGTGAGTGTGTGTATGTTGTGCCCCAAGTGCTCTTGTGCCAGCCATACTTTGTGAAATACCAAGCTATAATAGTTATAAAAGATGTAGATAATAGAATAGAATGAATATAATCCATCCTCCCCTAAGAATGTGTGTGATGAAAAATTCCTAGGTTGAATATATGGTGGTATGTGGATGTAAGTGATGTAATATATGCAGCCGTATCGGAGTGATAGTAGTGATAGGATGCAAATACCTAAGACCCTCATTATGGTATTTTAAGCTTTATATTTATAGGGCTGTCAAGTTTAATATCACAATTAATCCTGACAGATTCGACAGTGTGTTGTCCACTCAAAATTCCCCGCTCTGATAAGAGTAAAAATTTCAAAATTTTGAGTTTAAGTGTTTTTCTCTGAAGTGCCTAAGTCGTGAAATTGAAAAAATCTGTGTTTTGGGTCATTTTGTGTGATTTTCGGGCCTGTCGGAACTTTTTGTCCCAACTGTCCCAAGTACGGTAAAGTGCACTCTGTTCCCCGATCGGCCGAAATCCCTGAAGCTGTCCCATTTTCGGGCCCGTCGGAAAGTTTTGTCCCAAGTGTCCCAAAACTTATTGTGCGAGTTGTTCCAATTTCGGCCGAAACACCCGAACCGCGTACTACGCACTTTCATGTCTCAAATGTCCCAAAGTTAAAAAGTGCGAGCTTTCCAATTTTCGGCCGAAACTCCCGTGTCGCGTACTTTAGAGCTCCTTGTCCCAAATCGAAAAATGCAAGCTGTTTCAATTTCGCCCGAACCGGCCAAACCGCGTACTCCGGAACTTTTTGTCCCGAATGTCCCAAGTCCAAACGGGCCCATTGTTCCAATTTCGGCCGAATCACCCGAACCGCGTACTCCGCGCATTTTCGTCCCAATCGTTCCAAAAAGCATTTGTGCATCCTCTCCCTGTTTCACCCGAATCGGCCGAGCCGCGTGTTTCACGCATTCGCGTCTCACATGTCCCAAGCGTACCAAGTGTCATTCACACTTAGTTTTTCCCGCTCACTCCGAGTATGATGCTATTCAAATTGGTGGTTGTGTATTCAATGCACATTAAATTCATTCCTCTCTCCAAACGGCTATATAACGAGCATTTCCCTTTGCATTTTTCGCATTGCTTCCATGCTATCTTTGCTCGAACCCTTGCAATTTGAAAACCTATGCAAATATCCCCTCCCTTTGCAAATTCCTTCCCGAGTCTAGGTTGCAGCTCCGAGACTATCAATATGAAGATCAAGTTTCAGGGACAGGAGCAAATTTCTCCGCTTGAGTGCATTGTTAGCAAAATTGGGGATGCCGAAGCTCGTCATCTCGACTTCGGTGATTTTTGGGCAAGAATGGCAGATGCAAACCCTACACCAATAGCACAAACGATTCATGATAGCGGTTTGGCTTTTGCCGGTGGTTTCCCAATCTCAGTACAGTGTGCTGATACTGTGCTTTCATGCGGAGCTCACTTCGACCCCGCTTCGAGCGAATTGACAAATGTACATGGGGAACTCATTGCCAAGCTGGACACTGCCGCCATTGGCGCTACTCTGAGGATTCGGAGTTGGACAATGCTATAGTCGTCTCCTAGGATCAAGCACAGACCCTATTCGATCAAGACAGTGACAAATATAAGGCGCGAGTGGCGAAGTCTTGGTTGAAGAACCCTAAGAAAGGTGCTTCTCGCCTAACCAAAACCCTCTTCCGAGTAGATTTCAATGAGGAATTTTCAGACTTCATAATCCTGCTGGCTCGGGTTATGGGTTTGCCCTCCACCAATGAGTTTCATTTCTGGATGTGCCCGCTCATCAGCATGGTGTGCGAGGGAACACAAAACATCAACTAGGCAGAGATCATCAGTATGAATTTGGCGGAGTAGCTATCCAACGTTCAGAAACAAAGAAGTTCTATATGACTTCATACCTGATGTATACCCTAGCAACATCAAGGCAGTGGTTTGGTTTCTCCTATATAGATGCACACAAAGATGATCCAGTGTATGCCTATTGCCCGCAGTTCACCCTGGAGACCAGCAATCGGAATTTCAGAAGGGTCAATGATGCTTTCACCATGTACGTGGTCAGATTGCTCGAAGGTGATACTGCTAGAAGGTTTTCAGATGAAGCCATGAACCTGATATCGCAGTATGGAGCCTATTTCATCCAATTCAGGAAATTTTCCTATATCAGGCTTGCTGGCTATGAAAGCACTCCTCTACGGCTTCCCATGTTCTGCAATGATAAAATGGCCTTGATAGAAATATGTAGGCAACTAGACAAGTTGCACAGAACTTGCAGAGACAAGAAGATTTCTGGCTTGCACTTTCCCATCTCTCTGGGAAACTACACATGCAAAATAGCTCTGGATGCTCAGAACATAGAAAGAGCCCTAGTCCCTATCACTGTTCATTTCTTCAAGCCAAGAACCTGCTTTGACTTGAAGAAGTTTATTGAACAGAACATCAAGATAATCTACCATCATAGGGCAAATACAGAAGACTACTGGGCCGGTTTGTGCAGATGATTTTGAAGCCAGGAAGAAGGCATTGTGGCAGGTTCTCCCTGCAATTGATCCAAGAACTCGGTCTGTACCAAGTTCCTGAAGGTCTCCAGGATGACAATTCTGACCTATACTCGTATGAGTATGAAAATGTGATTAAGCACACCCCTCTGGAGGACCTTGATTGGAACAGGAAAGAGAGGGATGATCTGGCTGAGATTCTTGCTCCAGTCCTAGTCAGGACTAAGGTCTGGTTCAGTAAGAAGATCCGAGAATTCAAGAGGCACTCAGGAGAATCCTCCTCCAAGGATGATTCGACACCAATAAGAGAGGCATCAGTCCCAAGGTCTGAAACACCAATGCAAACCCCTCCCGCCTCATCAACACAAGGACCTCATCAATCTACTCCCTCTTCATCTACCTGGGTATAAGAAGAAACTCAAAGAAGTAAAGAAGGAACTGCAGAGAATGACCTCTCCAAGAAAACAGCAGAGTTGCCTATAGGGCAAGAGAACATCATTGTTCTCAGTGAAAGTGAAGAAAGTGAGATGCCAACTCCTGCAAATGTTCCTGAAGATCCAGAAGATAAGGACAAGGAGGTCCAGAGCACTGAACTTCCAGTGCTGCGATTCTTCTACCATTATTGCTCCAAAGTGCTCTACTCACATCTCAGCTCGACTCAACAGCTGCACAGACCTTGAGTGTCATGAGCTCCCTGTCTATTGGTCCCCTTGCTTCCCCGTAGATTCTTCTTCCTCTTTTGGGTGGGTGCAACCTTTGGTTGACAAAAGGAAGAGAAAATCCTCCTCACAAAGCTCGGGACCAAATTTTGATGCTGTTGCAGCCTTGTTGGGCACCACTCCTTCTCGTGCCAAGAAAGCCAGAACCACTTCCAGAATAGTGTCTGATGCCCAAGGTCAGCAATTCTTGGAGATTGCTAAGCCTACAGTAGACAAATCAGAATCAGACTTGCTGGCATCTGACTTGGAGCTTTCAAGAATCCCTATGGGAGAGTCTACTCCTGAAGGTGAAATTCACAACCTCCAGGAAACAGTCACAAGAGTCATTGGAAGGGTAGAGAAAGGGCAGCAAACTATTGAACAGTTGGAAGAACAAGCCCAGATTCTCACAGGTTTCATCAAGTCTCTTTTATCTAAGGATAAAGTCTTGGACCCTACCCCATTGACTACTCTTCCACCTCCTGTAATTCTAAGCCAAGATGAAGTGCAAAGTATCAAAGATATGCACAAGTATTCTGTCTATGGCAGAGCTATTGAAGCCATGGTGGATGACATGCTTGTTGCTGGATTAAACTTCATCGATGAAGCTTTCAAACTCCACGAAAAGGTGAGTAATGTGCAACTGAAGCTCTCCTCCACTATCAATACCATGGATAAAGAATTAAAATCTGAGAAGCATTGTATAGTAGACCTTCGCCTTATGGGACAGCAGGATGAGAACATCTTACTGGCGAATAAGATTTTCGATGATGCTAAGGACAATCTATCAAAATCCTGGGTCTACAGCGTGGAGTGGAAGATCAGAGTTTTGGAGGAAGCTTTGGGAGAAATGAAGAACAGCTGGCAGAAGGGAGAAGCTTTCAAGACACTGGCTGTTGCTGCTTTCAAGGATATACATTGTCATCTTCAGGATGAAAACTCTGGTGTTTCCCTGTCCTTGCAAGAAATCAAAGCTCAGTTCAGAGCTTTTGTCAAAGATAATCTATTCAAGGAAAGCTCCATCTCTAAGGAAAAGATGAAGGAAATTTGTTCTCTTCAATCTGCCATTGAAGAAGCAAATAAAGATTATCATACTCACGTCGAGTTTGATAAAGAGATGGAGAAGTGTCTGGGATTTTGGACTCAGTCTGCAGCCAACACGTCAGTTCCACGTGGCAGAGACATAGCTGAGGCATTGAAGAAATTCAGGCAGCGGATTCTGAAGACAGTGGGTCCCTCCCGCAGTAGTCGACCCTGTGTCCTTCTCCTTTCTTTTCTCTTCTTCCCATTCTTTTCGTATTCTTTGTAATTAGTTAAGGTATTGCAATTGGCGATCCTTAACTATTCTTTAGTTAAAAGAAACGGTTACAAAGAGTAACTGACTTGTAAGCTATATAATGGCCTTTCCACACCATTTTGCAGGAGGAAGAACTTGGATATTTCGTTGAAAGTGTAAATAGATCTTAAAGAAATCAATACAAAAGGGCTTTCCATTCTTTGTCTATCTAATTCTTGTTATCTCTTGGTTTTCCTTTAATATTGTGAAGATCATTTTGTTCCTAATTCGTTAGTCTCTTTGATTGCATACTATTCAGTTTTGCAAATACAGTGATCTTGTATAACCAAGAAGGAACTTTGTGTCCTTGATGAATGAATCTGAAGAAGGTTATTTATGGAACTTTGTGTCTTTAAATTTAATCTCATTCAGCCAATGCAAATGATCTTGTCTTAAATTCTTTGAAACTTCGCATACATGAAGAATTATTCTGCTATCTATAATTCTGAATGTTGCTATTCTGCTCATCTTCTTATTCCCTTTCCTTAGTCCTTGTGTAATTGATGATCCTTGTGGAAAACACTTTCGTAATATCCAAGTTTGACCATAAAACAATGTTCTGTACATTTGTAAATAAGTTCATTTCTGAATAAGGGAACCTCTCCCATTAAAGAGGAGGGACTTCTTGTCCCCTGACTGTTGCTCTTCTAAAAAGTCCTATTTGACGACCAACAGTTTTTGGCGACTCCGCTGGGGAAAATCGCATTCCAGTACTACAATTTTTTGATCATCCTTTGATCTGGCGACTCCGCGTTTCACTCGAGGGAGAAGGGCCCTTGGTATCGAAGATTCTCAGTTTCAGCTTTTGGAGCAACAGGGTTTTCCTTTCCCTTCAAATAGAAGAACTCGTTCGATGAGCACTCCACCTGTTCAAGATAGAAGTCCTACGGGTGGTATTCCTTCAGAACCTGCTAGTCCCAATCTACGAGCTTTGATCCTAGCTGGTGTTACAGTTCCCCTCCAAGCCGTATTTCCAAGAATGGCGGCACAATTGCCATGGGGTCAACGTGTCGGGCCCCTGGCCCTTACTCAGCCTTTGCATGAGTTACCTAGAGGTAACCGGAAGAACTTCCCCAAATTTAAAGGAGATGGCAAAGTACACCCTGATGAACACATTGCAGCCTTCATAGTTGCATGTGGAGTCTTGGGAGTTGAACATGAAGACGTCTCAGTAAGGCTGTTCGTTGAGACGTTACAAGATAATGCTGCTGATTGGTTCTATCACCTTCCGGCTGGTGCCATCACCGACTGGAATACAATGAGAACTCAGTTCGAAAGCCGTTTCAAGCCGGCAGAAGATGTGCATGCCCTGCTTGCCCAAATTTCTCAGATAAAGAAAGATCCATCAGAACCCATGAGAGAATTTGTGGCTCGATTCAACAGACTGATCAACAAAATTCCTGTAAATACTCGACCGGTTGATCAAATTCAAAAATGTTTCTTTCTAAATGCTCAAACGCCCAAAGTCAGTTATGCTCTAAGAAGGGCTAATCTCGGAACGTTAGTTCTGGATCAAGAACTGGCTGTTAGTGTCGAGGATGACTTGATCATGTCAGGGAAGTTGAGAAGAGATCCTCCCAAATCTAAATCTGCTGCTTCTTCCTCTTCCACCTCTGGACCCAATACTGATCCATTAGTCTAGAAACTTGCAAATGATCTAGTAGCTATAAAGAAACAATTGGCTCAGCATGCCCCGTATGCAGATGTTCCAAGAAGAAATTTTCAGCCTAGAAATCGTTTGCCTGCTCCTCACACAAGACTAGCACTTGAAGGACCTCCTGTTAAAGTTCCTGTGAATGCAACCTGTGAAGTTGAAGAGCCAGATGATGATGTGGACGATGAAGCTCGTGAGGAGTTCCTGGAGGAATTTGATGATGAGGCGGAAGAACTTGAGGGATCTCGGGTTAATTTCTTTACCACCGAAGGCACTGATGATGGAGATGACTATGATGAAGTGGTAGCAGATATGAACAGTGAATCGTTTGCTGTCATGACTCGAGAACAGACAAGGCAGAAGGAGAAAGTAACACAGCCCATGAAGAAATCTAAGGAGCAGCCAGCAACTATTCCTGTAATTGCCAAAAGAGGATCTCCTATCCCTACCTCATCTGCACCAAAGGTAAGTCCTGTCAATCCTACTAGCAAAGTTCCTTCTTTTTCTCCTAAAGTTGATAAGCCTAGAATTCCAAATGATGATGGTCCATCCACCTCTGGATCCTTTGATATTGTTGATCACCTAAAAAGGACCAAGGTTCAAATTTCAGAAGCTGAATACTATCAAACCCATCCCAAAGCTTTTGCCAAGATGATCCAATTTGTTAATTCCCATTCCAAGACCACCTCTAAAGGCCTTTTGCCCACTCCTCCTTCTGCACCACAGCCTAGTCTGGTAGCTACTGTCACCTCACCTGGTGACAAAATCAAGCCTTTTTATGTAACACTTCTTATAGCTGGCCATAGGCTCAGTAACTGTGTCATAGATTCCGGAGCCTCAGATAACGTGATGCCTGCTAAAGTAGCTCATGCTTTAGGCTTGACCCTCACTCGTACTTATGGATCTTGCTACTCCATGGAAAGTAAGGAAGTGCCTTTGGTTGGAAGGATTAAAGATGCACAAGTGGCTTTTGCTGCTTTACCTGAAAAGAAAGTCTTGGCTACCATCCTAGTAGCAGACATTCCTCCTTCTTATGGAATGTTGCTAAGTAGGAACTTCTGTAAAGATGTGGGTGGAGAGATTCAAATGGATTGGTCACATGCACTCATACCTGTCAATGGACACATGAAGAAGCTGATGCCTGAGAAACAATCAGAGTATATTGTGCAGAAAACGGATGATCCTAAGGCACAAATACTCTATGAGGATATGGGCCATGGTAATTACATGATTCTGTCCCCTGATGAAATCCAACCCTCCAAAGTATCACCCAAAGATCCCAATGGTGTTTGGATTTTAGAATTTGATGGAAGTTGTTCCTCAGCTGGTTCTGGAGCTGGTGTCCTGCTAGTGTCACCTGAAGGATGCCTACACCCTTTTTCATTTAAGTTGCAGTTTGAAAACACTAACAATACAGCAGAGTATGAGGCTCTCATTCTTGGACTGCAAGTGGCCAAAGAACGAGGTGTGAAAAATCTTCTGGCTCGTGGTGATGCAGAGCTGATTGTGAAGCAAGTCAGAAGCCTTTTCAGGTAAAAAATGGGAGGCTGAAGCATTACCGGAATCAGGTTTGGGATTCAATTGAATTCCTTGATGCTTTCTCCATTGAAGCAATACCTAGAGAAAAGAACAGCAGGGCTGATTCACTGGCTGTCTCAGGGTCACTACTGATTCCCCATCCTGAATTCTCTCAGGATAAGTTCACTATTGAAATGGTCCACCGGCCTAGTGTACCTGACAATACCAATAACTGGCAAGTTTTCAACGATGACCAGCATTTTCTTTCCTTCCTGGAACTCAAGGGTAATTTCGAACAACTGTATTTTGAGGGAAGTGACAACCTGCCTCGTGAGAGTGTGTCCTCTGACCAAGCTGTCACCCAAGGAGAAGAAACAGATCAGGAAGGATGCATTAAACTCAAAGGAAACAAGATTCCCAAAGGTTTGGTGAGTTTGGAGGAGTTGTTTGATAAACATGACAGATATGTGAAATCTAAAGCTTCTACTGGACCTCAGCAATCAGCTGAGTATGATAAGATTGATATAGGGAGTTCTACTGACCCCAAGCTAGTAAATATTGGAAAATGTTGCACAACCGACGAGAGGAGAAAAGCAATTGATCTTCTAAGGAGGTATAAGGATGTTCTTGCTTATTCTTATGAAGATCTAAAAGCCTTCAAGCCAAAAGATATGCAGCATTCTATTCCTCTCAAACCAGGAATTAAGCCTTTCAAGCAGAAGCAGAGGCAGTACAATCCAAAAATAGCTGACACCATCTTTCAGGAGATCCAGAAGTTGTTGAAGGCTAAAATTATTTTTCCCATTCACCATTCGACATGGATCGCAAATATAGTGCCTGTTAGGAAGAAAAATGGTGAGATCCGCATCTGTGTTGATTTCAGGAACCTGAATCAGGCTTCTCTGAAAGATAACTACCCTTTGCCTATGATGGATCAAATATTGCAAGCAGTAACAGGATCTGAAATGTTATCTATGCTTGATGGATTCTCGGGATACAATCAGGTAGAGGTTGATACTGCAGATCAACACAAGACAGCCTTCACTACTCCTTGGGGTACCTTTGCCTACAAGAGAATGCCTTTTGGGCTGATTAATGCTGGTGCCACTTTCCAGAGAGCTATGGATTTGGCTTTTGGAAGCTTGAAAGGGAAATGTATTGTCATATACCTTGATGACCTGACAGTGTTTTCAAAGACAAGAGCGGATCACTTCGACCACCTGGAAACGGTTCTGCTGAGATGCCGAGAGCATGGGATTTCTTTAAATCCTAAAAAATCTGTCTTCTGTGTTACAGAAGGAAAACTATTAGGGCACATCGTCTCCAAGGATGGTATTAAGATTGATCCTGAACGAGTTCAAGCCATCCAGCAAATTCCTCTCCCAACCAGTAAAAAAGGCGTGCATTCCTTCTTCGGTAAGATCAATTTTTTAAGAAGATTCATTCCTGATTTTGCAGAGTTAACTTTGAACATTTCTCAGATGATGAAAGGGAAGCAAACATTTGGTTGGTCTTCTGAAGGAAAGGAATCCTTTGAGGGTATCAAGAAAGCTATTGCTAAAACTCCAGTTTTGGCCTGTCCTGATTTCAGCAAAGATTTCATCATCTATTGCTATGCTACAGATAATACCCTGGCTGCTGTCTTAACCCAAGAAGACTCTGATAAACATGAGCTACCAATTGCCTTCATGAGCTATATCCTGAAGAATCATGAGCTAAAATACACCATGATGGAGAAGCATGCTTTTGCAGTAGTCAAGGTCATCAGCGAGCCGTTCTATATCCTCAACTCTCACTCTATGGTGCTGGTTCCAGATACAACTGTTAAGTCAATTCTTACACAGCAAGAATTTGGGTCCAAGAGAGGAAACTGGGTGGCTAAAGTCCAGGAGTATGACATTGATATCAAACCGACCAAGCTGGTTCGTGGAAAAGGTCTTTGTGAGCTCATTCTTTGAAGGAGCCAAACATGAGTTCTTTGGAGGAGGAGAAAGCCGACATTCCTCTTGTTCTATTCCTTAGTTGTCGATGATGAATGGTATTTGACATCGCCCATTTTCTCACCTATGGGAATGCCCCTCTCATTTAACTACCAAGGAAAAGAGGACTCGTTAAATTGAGATCGCGCAATATGTACTGCGTGGGAAAATGCCTTGTTCAAGCGTGGTTTAGATGGGAGATTTCTGAAGTGTGTGGACAAGGAACAAAGAGAAAGTTGCTCTCGGCTTTTCATGATCGGACATGTGGAGGGCACTATTCATCAACAGTCACACTCACAAGATACTCCGGGGAGGATATTACTGGCCTTCCTTGTTCAGAGATGCATCCAAGTGGGTGGATAAATGCGAGGCTTGTCAGACCTTTGTAGGAAGACCTAAATTGGCCTCTTTGCCTCTCAAGCCAGTTGTGATTGAGGAACCATTTCAACAGTGGGGTCTGGACTTCATTGGTGCACTCAACCCTGTTTCTAGTGCTGGTCACACTCATGTGCTAACCACCACTGACTACTTCACCAAATGGGTGGAAGCTATTCCAGTCAAGAGCACTACTTCTGAAGTGGTATGCAACTTCATCAAAGAGAACATCTTGGTAAGGTATGGTGTACCTAACAAGATTGTAACAGATAATGCTTCGAACTTCTCCTCAACTGAGATAATGGATTTCTGCTATGGGTATGGCATCTCTCTGGCTCATTCTTCAGATTATTATCCCCAGGGAAATGGACAAGTAGAATCCACCAACAAAAATCTGGTGACTATCATAAGGAAGTTGGTCAATGAGTCTCACTAAACTGGCATAAGAAGCTTTATGATGCTCTTTGGGCAGACAGGATCACACCTAAAAGAGCCATTGGAATGTCTCCTTTTCAAGTGGTGTATGCAGTAGAAGCTCAATTACAAGTGAGGTGGGCCGCGGCCTTGCACCTGATGAAGGCCATTGAAGATACTAGTTTCAGTGATGCTCTGGATAAAAGAATCATGTACCTGCACAAACTGAACGAGGACAGATTGGAGGTTGCTGATAGGATATCTGCTCACCAGCAGAAGGTAAAGGTTCTGTTTGACAAGAAAGCTAGGTTCAGAGAGTTCCAAGTTGGAGATACCGTGCTGTTATGGGACAAAAGACATGAACCTCGTGGCAGCCATGGAAAATTTGATTCCCTGTGGCTCGGACCTTTCAAGATAAGACACTTTGCTGGTAAGAACTCTTTCTATCTTGATTACATGGATGGTTCTCCCCTCCCACTTCCTTATAGTGGGCAGTATTTGAAGTTGTTCAAGTCATAGGTGACTAGGGAGTCCCTTTGTATATTCTGTACAGTGTTTTTGCTTTTCTGCTTTTGGTGTGTTTTCCTTTGTATTGGTTTGTTTTTGACTCCTTTTCCCAATGGATAAGGCACTGGTCTGCTTCACCGAGTTTGTCTAAGTTCTTGCCTTGTCTCATTCCGAGAATTTATGCCAAGTCATCCCCAGAAGGAGCCAGCTGTTGTCCACTCAAAATTCCCCGCTCTGATAAGAGTAAAAATTTCAAAATTTTGAGTTTAAGTGTTTTTCTCTGAAGTGCCTAAGTCGTGAAATTGAAAAAATCTGTGTTTTGGGTCATTTTGTGTGATTTTCGGGCCTGTCGGAACTTTTTGTCCCAACTGTCCCAAGTACGAAAGTGCACTCTGTTCCCCGATCGGCCGAAATCCCCGAAGCTGTCCCATTTTCGGGCCCGTCGGAAAGTTTTGTCCCAAGTGTCCCAAAACTTATTGTGCGAGTTGTTCCAATTTCGGCCGAAACACCCGAACCGCGTACTACGCACTTTCATGTCTCAAATGTCCCAAAGTTAAAAAGTGCGAGCTTTCCAATTTTCGGCCGAAACTCCCGTGTCGCGTACTTCAGAGCTCCTTGTCCCAAATCGAAAAATGCAAGCTGTTTCAATTTCACCCGAACCGGCCAAACCGCGTACTCCGGAACTTTTTGTCCCGAATGTCCCAAGTCCAAACGGGCCCACTGTTCCAATTTCGGCCGAATCACCCGAACCGCGTACTTCGCGCATTTTCGTCCCAATCGTTCCAAAAGCATTTGTGCATCCTCTCCCTGTTTCACCCGAATCGGCCGAGCCGCGTGTTTCGCGCATTCGCGTCTCACATGTCCCAAGCATACCAAGTGTCATTCACACTTAGTTTTTCCCGCTCACTCCGAGTATGATGCTATTCAAATTGGTGGTTGTGTATTCAATGCGCATTAAATTCATTCCTCTCTCCAAACGGCTATATAACAAGCATTTCCCTTTGCATTTTTCGCATTGCTTCCATGCTATCTTTGCTCGAACCCTTGCAATTTGAAAACCTGCACAAATATCCCCTCCCTTTGCAAATTCCTTCCCGAGTCTAGGTTGCAGCTCCGAGACTATCAATATGAAGATCAAGTTTCAGGGACAGGAGCAAATTTCTCCGCTTGAGTCTGCTGTTAGCAATATTGGGGACAGTGAAGCTCGTCATCTCGACTTCGGTGATTTTTGGGCAAGAATGGCAGATGCAAACCCTACACCAATAGCACAAACGATTCATGATAGCGGTTTGGCTTTTGCCGGTGGTTTCCCAATCTCAGTACAGTGTGCTGATACTGTGCTTTCATGCGGAGCTCACTTCGACCCCGCTTCGAGCGAATTGACAAATGTACATGGGGAACTCATTGCCAAGCTGGACGCTGCCGCCATTGGCGCTGCTCTGAGGATTCCGGAGTTGGACAATGCTATAGTCGTCTCCCGGGATCAAGCACAGACCCTATTCGATCAAGACAGTGACAAATATAAGGCGCGAGTGGTGAAGTCTTGGTTGAAGAACCCTAAGAAAGGTGCTTCTCGCCTAACCAAAACCCTCTTCCGAGCAGATTTCAATGAGGAATTGTCAGACTTCATAATCCTGCTGGCTCGGGTTATGGGTTTTCCCTCCACCAATGAGTTTCATTTCTGGATGTGCCCGCTCATCAGCATGGTGTGCGAGGGAACACAAAACATCAACTGGGCAGAGATCATCAGTATGAATTTGGCGGAGCAGCTATCCAACGTTCAGCAAACAAAGAAGTTCTATATGACTTCATACCTGATGTATACCCTAGCAGCATCAAGGCAGTGGTTTGGTTTCTCCTATATAGATGCACACAAAGATGATCCAGTGTATGCCTATTGCCCGCAGTTCACCCTGGAGACCAGCAATCGGAATTTCAGAAGGGTCAATGATGCTTTCACCATGTACGTGGTCAGATTGCTCGAAGGTGATACTGCTAGAAGGTTTTCAGATGAAGCCATGAACCTGATATCGCAGTATGGAGCCTATTTCATCCAATTCAGGAAATTTTCCTATATCAGGCTTGCTGGCTATGAAAGCACTCCTCTACGGCTTCCCATGTTCTGCAATGATAAAATGGCCTTGATAGAAATATGCAGGCAACTAGACAAGTTGCACAGAACTTGCAGAGACAAGAAGATTTCTGGCTTGCACTTTCCCATCTCTCTGGGAAACTACACATGCAAAACAGCTCTGGATGCTCAGAACATAGAAAGAGCCCTGGTCCCTATCACTGTTCATTTCTTCAAGCCAAGAACCTGCTTTGACTTGAAGAAGTTTATTGAACAGAACATCAAGATAATCTACCATCATAGGGCGAGATACGAGTAAGACTCACTTGGGCCGAGATATGCGTGAGATGATTTTGAAGCCGGAAGAAGGCATTGTGGCGGTTCTCCTCCCTGCATTGATCCAAGAACTCGGTCTGTACCAAGTTCTTGAAGGTCTCCAAGAAGACAATTCTGACCTATACTCGTATGAGTATGAAAATGTGATTAAGCACACCCCTCTGGAGGACCTGGATTGGAACAGGAAAGAGAGGGATGATCTGGCTGAGATTCTTGCTCCAGTCCTAGTCAGGACTAAGGTCTGGTTCAGTAAGAAGATCCGAGAATTCAAGAGGCACTCAGGAGAATCCTCCTCCAAGGATGATTCGACACCAATAAGAGAGGCATCAGTTCCAAGGTCTGAAACACCAATGCAAACCCCTCCTGCCTCATCAACACAAGGACCTCATTGAATCTACTCCCTCTTCATCTACCCAGGTATATAAGAAGAAACTCAAAGAAGTAAAGAAGGAGCCTGCAGAGAATGACCCTCCAAGAAAACAGGAAGAGTTGCCTATAGGGCCAAGAGAACATCATTGTTCTCAGTGAAAGTGAAGAAAGTGAGATGTCAACTCCCGCAAATGTTCCTAAAGATCCAAAGCAGATAAGGACAAGGAGGTCCAGCAGCTTCGAACTTCCAGTGCTGCACGATTCTTCTACCGCTATTGCCTCCAAAGTGCTCTACACACATCTCGGCTCGAGTCAAGAGCCGCATGCAGACCGAGTGTCATGAGCTCCCCTGTCTATTGGTCCCCTTGCTTCCCCGCAGATTCTTCTTCCTCTTTTGCGTGGGTGCAACCTTTGGTTGACAAAAGGAAGAGAAAATCCTCCTCACAAAGCTCGGGACCAAATTTTGATCTTCATTGCGACCTTGTTGGGCACCACTCCTTCTCGTGCCAAGAAAGTAGAGAACCACTTCGAGAATAGTGTCGATGCCCAAGGTCAGCAATTCTTGGAGATTGCTAAGCCTACGGTAGACAAATCAGAATCGACTTAATATTTGGCATCGACTTGGAGCTTTCAAGAATCCCTATGGGAGAGTCTACTCCCGAAGGTGAAATTCACAACCTCCAGGAAAATAATCACAAGAGTCATTGGAAGGGTAGAGAAAGGGCGCAAACTATTGAACATTTTGGAAGAACAAGCCCAGATTCTCACAGGTTTCATCAAGTCTCTTTTATCTAAGGATAAAGTCTTGGACCCTACCCCATTGACTACTCTTCCACCTCCTGTAATTCTAAGCCAAGATGAAGTGCAAAGTATCAAAGATATGCACAAGTATTTTGTCTATGGCGAGATTGAAGCTATGGTGGATGACATGCTTGTTGCTGGATTAAACTTCATCGATGAAGCTTTCAAACTCCACGAAAAGGTGAGTAATGTGCAACTGAAGCTCTCCTCCACTATCAATACCATGGATAAAGAACTAAAAATCTGGAGCAGTTGTATAGTAGACCTTCGCCTTATGGGACAGATAGATGAGAACATCTTACTGGCGAATAAGATTTTCGATGATGCTAAGGACAATCTATCAAAATCCTGGGTCTACAGCGTGGAGTGGAAGATCAGAGTTTTGGAGGAAGCTTTGGGAGAAATGAAGAATAGCTGGCAGAAGGGAGAAGCTTTCAAGACACTGGCTGTTGCTGCTTTCAAGGATATACATTGTCATCTTCAGGATGAAAACTCTAGTGTTTCCCTATCCTTGCAAGAAATCAAAGCTCAGTTCAGAGCTTTTGTCAAAGATAATCTATTCAAGGAAAGCTCCATCTCTAAGGAAAAGATGAAGGAAATTTGTTCTCTTCAATCTGCCATTGAAGAAGCAAATAAAGATTATCATACTCACGTCGAGTTTGATAAAGAGATGGAGAAGTGTCTGGGATTTTGGACTCAGTCTGCAGCCAACACGTCAGTTCCACGTGGCAGAGACATAGCTGAGGCATTGAAGAAATTCAGGCAGTGGATTCTGAAGACAGTGGGTCCCTCCCGGTAGTCGACCACTGTCTCCTTCTCCTTTCTTTTCTCTTCTTCCTATTCTTTTCGTATTCTTTGTAATTAGTTAAGGTATTGCAATTGGCGATCCTTAACTATTCTTTAGTTAAAAGAAATGGTTACGAAGAGTAACTAACTTGTAAGCTATATAATGGCCTTTCCACGCCATTTTGCAGGAGGAAGAACTTGGATATTTCTCTGAAAGTGTAAATAGATCTTAAAGAAATCAATACAAAAGGGCTTTCCATTCTTTGTCTATCTAATTCTTGTTATCTCTGTGTTTTCCTTTAATATTGTGAAGATCATTTTGTTCCTAATTCGTTAGTCTCTCCGATTACATCTTTGTTAGTTTTTTGCAAATACAGTGATCTTGTATAACCAAGAAGGAACTTTGTGTCCTTGATGAATGAATCTGAAGAAGGTTATTTATGGAACTTTGTGTCTTTAAATTTAATCTCATTCAGCCAATGCAAATGATCTTGTCTTAAATTCTTTGAAACTTCGCATACATGAAGAATTATTCTGCTATCTATAATTCTGAATGTTGTTATTCTGCTCATCTTCTTATTCCCTTTCCTCAGTCCTTGTGTAATTGATGATCCTTGTGGAAAACACTTTCGTAATATCCAAGTTTGACCATAAAACAATGTTCTGTACATTTGTAAATAAGTTCATTTTGAATAAGGGAACCTCTCCCATTAAAGAGGAGGGACTTCTTATCCCCCGACTGGTTGCTCTTCTAAAAAGTCCTATTTGACGACCAACACAGTGGAAAAGATAAATATGACCAATGGTTAGAAGTGACCCAAAAAGTAGTGAAAGAGGTTAAGCATAGATCGACACACCTCGGGTGGGACCTGTGGTTCCTTGGGCTACCCCAGCACAAGGTGGGGCTCCCAAAATTAGGACTAGAATATCGAGGAAGTTTTGAAATGGGTAGATAGGTGGTAGGAAATACATGGGAAAGACAAAATAAAATATTGATATGTACCTTGGGATTTGGTACTATAATATATATGGGTTGATGGAGATGCCGACATGTGGCACACATCCCCTTAGTTATATGTATGGATTCACATTGGATATAATATTATAATGTATATGGGTTGATGGAGATCTTCGACATGTGGCACACATCCCCTTAGTTAGTTATATGGGCTCACATAGGAATTAATTATATTGGGTAATGATTCGGCCTACATTGGGATTAGGTGTTACCCATCCTATTTAAAGGATGTGAGTATCATTATGAGGAGGTAATGTATGTATGAGTTAAGTCTTATTCTTGGAAGAGGTATATTGGAGGTGTCGCCCTCGAAGTGGATTCCCATCTTGGGAGATTGTGGAGTTACTCCTTCCTTAAGGAGCATTATATGGTGTTACCCCTACCTTAAGGGTATTATTCTAAATATATTGGATATTAGGGCATCTTAGCCCCCCATATATCTTGTGTTGTGTTATCTTCTGCAATTTATTGATTTATTATATGCAAAGTTCATATCAAGTGGTATCAGAGCAGTGATCCAGGGCAATTTGTGGGATGAAACCCTAATGTTGGTGATTCATCTATATCTGGAGATTGACTTGGAATTTTTCAAATATGTTTTGTGGGGAGTGGATACATAGTTCAAGTGATCTTCCCTCAAAATTTCATATTTTTTGGAGCTGTTTTGCAAAAGTTGTGTTCGTTTTAGGGTTGAAACCCTAATTCTACGATTTCATCTATATCTTCTGAATAATGACGAATTAGGAAATATTTTTTTGGGGTTGATGGTAATATATTCAAAGGTGATACCACTGAAATTTTAGAATTTTTGGATCTATTTTGTCTTTATTATTTCATTTTTTTTTCATTATTTTCCTCCACAAGCCACAATTTGAGGAATTTTCCTAAATTTCGTACATTTTCGAAAACCTCTCAAAAATTAAATTGGGGTTTTTGTTCTGTGATTTCTGATTTTAGGCTGACCTTTAGCTGAAAGGGTTAGAAAAAGTTTTTATCAAAAGGTTCTATTCCTAAAACCCTAGTTTTGTGGATCATGGGGATGATACCTTTTTTTTGGAGATGGCAGGATTGATGCTAGAGAATCGTGGAACAAATTTAGGGATAAATTCTATAAACCATTAGATATTTGGTTATTCAAGTTGTGGATTAGTGGCCCTACACAAATTTCATTTTCTGAGTTAGAAAAGGAAAAGTATAATTGGTCTTTAGAGGAACTGGAAAAAATTTCATGGACAGATGGGTTACAAAAGAAGAAGAAGAAGAAGAAGAAGAAGAAGAAGAAGAAAAAAATAAGAAGAAGAAGAAGTAGAAGCAAAATCAGCATCAAAAGAAGAAGAAGAAGAAGAAGAAGAAGAAGAAATATGTTGATGATGAAGCTACTACACAGGATAGTGCATCTCTAAGGAAGGAAGCTTCAATATTTCAGTTTGAAGGGTGCATTCAAAGAAAAAAGGTAATTTTTTCCATAAACCCTAGCAGCCAATATAACTTCATCAATATGGATGTAGCTCACAATCTACATGTGCAAACAAAGCATATCAAGGAATCTCAAATGGATGGTAAGAAAATTCAAGTTTTTGAAGATTTAAAGCTTTCTATGGATAAATATGTTTTACATTCATATTTTTATGCTTTAGATATGGATGGTATGGATATTGTTCTTGGATATCCTTGGTTAGAGACATTGGGAACAATTAATATTAATGTGCAAAATAAATTCATGAAATTATGGTACAAGTGAAAGAAAATTACATTGCAAGATATCACACTTAGCAAGGAAAAAAATAATGTAAAATTGGATCATGAAGATGAATTTGAAGATGGTGAAGAAGGGAATAAGGATGAATCAAAAGGAGAGGATGATGAAAAAGAAAAAAATAATTTCTCTACTCAAGAGAAAAAATAAATAACAAACAAGTTTGAAGAGGAAAATAAAGTAGAGGAAAAGATTGATAAGGTTGCACATACTAAGGTTGCACCATATAGACACCCATATCATCATGAGAGGAAAACATCATGGAGACATGCTCGGACACATGAGGTCAGCAATCTATATGGATATACAGGGAATTGGAGGAGTAATAATTTTGGCTATACATGGAATCAATGGAACAATAATTGTATGACATGGAATCACAGGAATAATCATTATGGATATGCATGGATGCCGAGGAGGAACACATATGGACCAGGATGGAATCAGACAAGCACAATGGAATATGGAATCAGGTTTGGAGCAGCATCACCCACTAGGATTTCATATGGGTGGTTGGATGATCGAGCTTGGTGACAAGTGTGCAATAATTTAAAGCACACTCATTATATGGCTTCTTCTTATGTTTCGGGGACGAAACATGTCAAAGAGGGAGGCAATGCTATGTACCTTGGGATATGGTAATATAATATATATGGGTTGATGGAGATGCCGACATGTGGCACACATCCCCTTAGTTATATGTATGGGTTCACATGGGATATAATATTATAATGTATATGGGTTGATGGAGATCTTCGACATGTGGCACACATCCCCTTAGTTAGTTATATGGGCTCACATAGTAATTAGTTATATTGGGTAATGATTCAGCCTACATTGGGATTAGGTGTTACCCATCCTATTTAAAGGATGTGAGTATCATTATGAGGAGGTAATGTATGTATGAGTTGAGTATTATACTTGGAAGAGGTATATTGGAGGTGTCGCCCTTGAAGTGGATTCCCATATTGGGAGATTGTGGAGTTACTCCTTCCTTAAGGAGCATTGTATGGTGTCGCACTACCTTAAGGGTATTATTCTACATATTTGGGCATCTTGGCCCACCCATATCTCTTGTGTTGTGTTATCCTCTACAATTTATTGATTTTTTAAATGCAAGGTTCTTATCAAATATAAACTAAAGATGGAAAAAGGTGGGATTAATTGGTACTGTGTACACTTGAGAACCTTCTAAATAGTAGTATAAGACCGAGCTGAATATTGTCTAAAGTGCATGATTTTATGTTTACAATCCCCCCTTTCCATACAATAAATAATTAAGATATGATGAGCCTACCAAAATTTAATGCAAAATCATTCTAAAAGATATGAAAAACATTGAGGAAAAGGAAAATATTTTCAATGATGCATTTCAACAAACAAATTAATTGCACAATCTCGTGAAGAGGAAGAAATGCCCAACAAAACCTTAAACAACCACATCTTCTCAGGAGGCCATAACTTTTGAGTTTCTTAGCCAAATTTCACAAAACTGGTCTCATTGGAATCATGGTTCAAATCTCTACTCATAACAATAAAAATCTAGGGATTGATGAATATTTGAGGGTATATTTTACAGAGAACAAACCTAGTTCAATTTGGTAGTTAGATAGTGGTTGGGAGTGTAATTAATGGGCATGGATGGACATTTCTCCACTACTCCAAGTTATGGGAAGTATGGGGAGGATTTTGTAGGTTGTAAATCATGATTTCCACCCACTTTGGGTACTTTGTAATTGATGCAAGGGGAAAATCTGAGATTGCAAGAAAACTCTCCCTCTCCCTTTCTCTATAAATTTGGTTTTTCTCTCATTTGCAAGGGAGGATGATTTGAGTAGCAAAACTCTACCCATTTTGTTTTGTGAAGCCAATGTGTTGTAGGCCTTTATAGTGGACTCCTTGCATGGTGATCCAGGCCTTTACTTTGTAATATCTTGAACTGTGCATATCAATGAAGTAATAGATGCAAGTTTATGGATGTATCTTCCCTTGCTGTGTTTATTTGCATTCTTCTTGCCTCTTCAATCTTATTATAGGTGTATTGTGTCTATTTTATGCTCTTATAGGGATTCATTATTATTGTGTGTGCATGGAAATGTTATTGTGAGTGTTTTTGTTAGACTATGGAGAACTATTATCACCCTCTCTAATATGCATTTTGCTTCCATTTTCACACATTAGAGGATTATTCTCATACCCTTCTTTTGGTGCATCACCTTTGTAGTGTAGTTTCTTTCATTTTCATGTTATTTCTCTCTCCCGATCCCTTGGAAATTGTAGGATAGAGATAGTCATTAGTTTTCTTCCATTAGAGTTAGTTTGCACTAGGAGTAAGAAGAGGAACCAACCTTCTCTGGAGGTCTATCTCAAGTAACAAGTCCCACACTTGGAGATAGTACCCATGTTACCTAGTCACACCGTGAGCTCAAGCACACACACTTGTGAAAATCAGAGGGTGTTGTTGTGATGCTCGTTAAAACAACCCACTTGAGACCCAAGAAATAACCTAGGGTTAGTTAGAAAATTATGGAATATTTTTTTTTATTAGAAGTGTCCACAACCAAGTTGTAAGACAACAGTTGACCCTATTAGGTTCCAAAACAATTCTAAAATTACTAGATCATACTTTTCATTTATTAACAATTATCAAGGTCACATGGTTCAACTTTTAGGGTTAGAAGTTTTAGTTAGGTTTAGGGAGTAATTTACCCCCATACCCACTCTCTAGTAGGCTCAGAGTTTCAACTTGATTTTTCACACACTTAACATATTCAAAATTTCCCTAAATCATTCCCATTGGATAGGAAATTTTCTAACCTTTCTGGTGATATAAAGAAGTCTTCCTAACTCCTTGTAGAACTCAAGTTATAAGCAAGAGAGCTTTAGGGATCAAATTTTCCCCTAGGGGACACGTGTCAAGAGGAGAGGAAAACCCCTTTGGCAGGTTGGCGGGTCATGGGGCAGATTTAACAATTTTTCTCCCCGCGGGTGTAAATTCACAATTTCTCCCATGCCTCCATGGGTCCCGGTGGACACGTGTCTCCCGACGGGCCTAAGCGGGAAGAAGAGAAGGAAGGTGGAGCGGTAGGGATTTTTGGGCAATCTCACCGGAGGGAGGGAAAAAGGGAAAGATGGTCACATGGGTCCACGCACCTGTGAGGAGAATTTTCCCAAGGTGAGGGTGGGGATGCGGGGCCGCAGGGAATTTGTCAAAAAAATCCAAAGGTAAAAAATTTAGAATAATAAAGGGTCGCACCCCTCTCGCAAGTACCCCAAGCTACCATGTCGCGCTTTGTGATTAGCCGTGGGATGGCGGGGCTAAAAGGAAAATTTTTCCTTTGATTTTCAAAAAAATCAAAGGGCAAAAAGATGTCGTGCCTCCGTTGTTGCCCCGTGAGGACATGTGGCGACCTCGATTGGTCATGGGCGGTGAAGGAAAAGATGAAATTTTTCCCGAGACAAAATTTGTTTTTAAAAATAAATAAATAAATAAAATTATAAGGGCAATCCGATGGAAATTTTTTGGGTTGCGAGGCCACTTGAGAAAATTTTCCCAAATTTTCCCGCCAAGGATCAAAAACTTCAAAGTGCCATAACTTGAGCTAGAAAGTTCAATTTTCAGAAAACGAGGACTTTTTGGAAAGATCTCAAAGCCCTCTTTGCATAGAAAACATAAATTTTACATTTTGGTAAATTTTAAGGGGTAAATTTTACAAAAAGGATCTACAAGCTTTTAATTAGCAAACTGACAATTTCTAACTTTTCAATTTGATTAAATTGGATCTCCTCCTTCACTCAACATGCCAAAAAGGCATGGAGAATTGATCTAGGGAGAGTTTAAAGTGTTTTAGGAAGTTGATTTGTTTAATTTATTCAAATTTGAATTTTGTCCAACAAATGACAGAAAATGGTGAGGAAGGGAAATGGGTTCGATTTGCAATGTTAAAATTATTTTCTTAAGTCTTTCTTTGTCAAAAGAGTTCCTTAACATCTTAGCATCCTAAAATATATCATTTTCAAGTTGATTAATGTGTGCAGGTGCAAATATGCATTATATTTAAATTTACCAGTTTTAAAAGTTACAGCAGAGATTCATTTCAAGGAAAACTCTATATATCCATTTTATCATTTAAGTGTGATACTTCATTCCTAAACTAATCCAAAACAATCAGTTGTTTCTAACCAAATCATTTCCAAGTTAAATTGTAAAATCTGATTTCCAATTTAACATATTTCTAAATAGACAATGCCATATAATTCTTACACACGTATTTCTTCTTTTTCCCCAATTCCTAAATAGAGATTTCAATTACAATTTGATATTTCCAACTTCATCACAACAATGCAAAAGAGATATGAACTTGCAATTCTTTATTGACTTCATTTATAAAACTTTACATCTTCACATTCTTCCATTTCTTGAATATAGTTAACAAAATTCCATTTATTTCCTTCCAATGTACAGAGCAGAAAGCAAATGTCTTTCTCAAATCAAATATACATTCTCATAATCAATTACAACATCATTCCTCCATAACATAACTATTACAATTTCATCCACATCATGTGGGAAAGGATTACAATGAATGTGTTTTCACAAGGACTATCAAACCTGTGTTTTCCTTGCTCTAGGATAGCTACATGCACATTTTCTCTTCTCCAAGTTAATCACAACAAAATAGGGTGAAGGGCAATGCACTCCACCCAACCAAGACATCCAATGAAAGGAGACTCCTTCCTTCATCATTGGCCCCCGATCCCCAACCAAAATACAATAATAGATGCAATTCAACCCATGGCAACAACTAGCTTCCATAACACACAACATTCTTTCACATACACATTTCAAAATAAAACATAGATCAATACAAAATAGCAGTTTACAACTGCAATTGAAAACATATCAATCAAAACTTAGGCTTGATCAAGCAAGCCAAAGGAGCAAGGTCTATGGGGGAAGCTACTTATGCCTCCCAATTGGGAATTGGGCATCCACCAGAACAACCCACCAAAATAATTCATCCCACACACATCCTTATGCCCCCACAAGTTTCTCCTTATGCCCCCACATATTTCCTTATGCCCACCCCAAAGTAAGAAATGCAAGCTATTTCCTTATGCCCACCACAAAAATTTTATGCCAATGGCATTCCTTATGCCCCCCACATGGATTCCCCATAGCCTTCTCCTACACCTTCCCTAAGGCAGTCTACCCAACCAGCCAACAAATGAAACAAAGCATGCACCATTCACAAAACACAACAAGGAAATAACAGCAAAAGAATGAGAGTTAAATTCCTACCTCTCCATGGTGAATTTTTCTCCCAACAACAAGCTTCAAATGCCAAGAAAACACAGTCCAAAACAACAACTCCCAAGCATGCAAAGCTTTCTCCAACTTCCTCCAAAAACAAGAGCTCCAACAAGAAAAATGCACCCCCAAAGAAGAATGCAAAAGGTTCAACAACCCCAAAACAAGAAGAGAGTTTGAATTAAATAGAAGAGGGAAAGAAGAGGATGATGTGGATCCATGTAGGATGCCACATCAAACATCCTCAAATTCAAACACAAAAGACAAGATTTCATTCTCCCAAGCACAATAAAGAGGTGGGTGAAAAATGACAAGTTACTTGCACACTCCAAAGAGCCCACACCTCAAGGGACAACAAAATAAATGAAATGTAAGAGAGTGCAATCCAAAACAAGCAACATGAATAACAAAATGCATTATAAAAATTCACAATCAATCATCCAACCATAAGTATGGTTGGTAACATAAATTTAGGGGCATAAGACAAGTTTTACTTGTCCCACAAGCCTCAAAAACAAACCCAAAGGACAAACTTGAATTTGTCATGGAGGTGGAGTATTTCATACTCCAAAACTGACTTACACAAGCTCTTACACAACTTACACATCACTTACAAATTAAATACAAACAGCCAACAACTTTCATTATTATTTTCTCATATCCCAATTTGATTTATTTAAATTTTGACCATATGTTTCCTCACATTAATCTATCACATTTAAATTAATTAAAAGAAGGAACACATTACTAATAAAATACATGCAACAATAATAAAAGAAACACATTAATAAAATACACAAACCCATGGTCACATATAAAGGAAATCCCCCATGGGAATCCCTAACAAACAACACACACACACACAAAACAAGTTGCCATGGTGACCTTGTCGAATTCACCTAGAATTCCATTATGGTTGGTCTCTGATCCCCGATGTTTTGTTGTGATATTTTTAACCTGAAAAATACAAATACCTCCTTTGGCCTCGTGGCCATATCAGAACATCCAACATGATATAAATGAAATCACAAAACCAACTATATAAATGAATCACAACAACATCGAAGCAACAACTACATCATTTGCATTTTTAATCCACAACTATATCAGCATCATAAAATATTCATTTTCTAGATCTACTCATAATATCCAAAATCACATGTCTAAACAACATCCATAAAACATCCATGTCAATAATATATCATCATCCACATATAAGGTGTCTCTAATAATCATCATGCATCAAAATCAAATCAAGATCAACAATAATCCATGATCAATGTCTAACATCATACTAAATCAAAACATAATAATGTCTATAATGTAATCAACAATATCAGCATAAGCATCAAAAGGTGTCAAAGGGAAGTGGGCACTACAGCTATGATTTGGTGATAATAGGAACATGATGCAGCAACATAGGATCTCATTCACTAGCTTATTCAAAATTACAAAGTTTCGAGACAAATTTTTATGGGATGATGATACTCTTTTGTATAAGGATTGGTTGTACTTGTGTAACAATTCAATAATTAATTATAAGATCATTCAAGAATTACAATCCTCTCTCATAGGCGGGAATTCTAGCTTCGAAGACATATCATCGACTAAAAATGAAATGTTTTAGGAATGTCTCAAGGGGATGTATAGAAATTTGTGTATGAATGTATGATATGTGAGTAAACTAGGGGTGAAACATTCAGGACACTTGGTTTTTTGCAGCCCTTGTCTATCCAAAGAAATTGGTGGGAGGAGGTTTCCATGGACTTCATCATAGGGCTTCCCAAGTAAGATGGTAGTGGATAGGCTCACAAAGTATGTTGACTTCTATGCAATATCAAAATATTTTACAACTAGTACAAAGTGGCCTATGCCTTTATGGACATATTTCAGAAAATGCATGATACTCCTAATATCATTGAAAATGATAGATATTTTATATTTACTAGTAATATTTGGAATGATTTTTTCAATTCTTGGTACTTAGATAGCCTACAATTCATCATATCACCATCAATCGGATGGTCAAACAAAGGTAGTAAACAAATGCCTTGAGGGATTTCTACATTGTTTTTTGTCTAATCAACAGGTAAGTTAACCTCAGTGGAAACCTTTTATAGAATGGTGGTACAACACATCTTTTCCTTTCTCTTTCAAGATGTCACCATTTGTGGCTTTATATGGGTATGAACCACCCTCCATCACATCCACTTTAAGGATGCATCCTAAGGTTAAGGAAGTGGAGACCCACATTCATTTTGGTCATTGTGCATTTAAGTTATCATTGATGTCAACCCCATTGATGGTAAAGGGTGTCATCTGGTCATGTGAATCTCCATGAGGTGTGAATCCGTGGTCAAACATGAAGGTTGATTAGTAGTGTCAAGATTTGGAGTGTTCTAGGAGGTCCTGGTGCATGGTCTAGTGAGATGAGTCACAATATGTGTCCTCCCAAGTTTTTTAGCATGTGTCATGAGGTCAAATATGGATGGTATGATGTGTTTCAGATGTCTATGGGTATACATGAGGTCAACAAGATCAGTTCAGTGTTGAGTCAGTTCATTCTAAGATTGTTTCTTACCCTAGAACATGTAGAATGGCAAGGATATATGAGAAGTAGATATGATAACTATTTTTGGTGCATGGTAGCAGCATGGTGATAATATATAAGGCATGTATGGTGAGTTTTAGGTATGCATTCAGTGATTAGTGCTTCTATGAGGTCATTGGGAAGCAAGAAGTGAGAAACAAACAGTTTGGCATAGGTACATCATTGTAAATGGAGAGTTTAAGAGATATTTTGGCTAGATGATAAGTATGGACAGTTAGATCAGATTTTCATGGTGTTTTACAATAAATTTCAGGTCATTCTGAAGAATATTTTTGAAGATATGCAAGTTTTGGTGAAATTGGGTAAGTAATAGTGTGTTTTTATAGATAAAGTTGGACCTTATGATGCTCAAAGTAGACTGTATGATTTGCATGGGGACCTGAGATCTTTGAAATATCTTCTTATTTCAGTTATATATCTTTTAAAAAAATAATGAGGGGGTTTGATAGTCACATTTTTATGAGGGATTGTGAAGAAGGTAAAGTGGTTTGAAACCCAAACAAAACCCTACCTAGGAGCAACTTGGAGAAAATTTCTTATATCACCCTAATTTTTATTGGTTTCACAAAATTAATAATACTCTTCCATATTTCTAGAAAGGTATGTTAGAGCATGTCATGATATGTGGGCCCCACCTGAAAATGCAAGTTTATAAAGAGTTCTAGTTTGTGGCAAAATTTTTAAAATGAGGTAATGTCTAAATTGGAATTTAAGATATCTCAAAAAAATTTCTAGATTTTCATGAAGGTTTTAGGTCATGGTGATGGTAAAAAAGTGCAAAGTGTGCCCTGTTTGTGTTGATTGGTCAAAGGGTAGTTTTGGGGTAGTTTGGAGCACTTGGAGTAAAAATGACATTGCAGAAGCTATAAGAAGATTTAGGATGTGATTCAAGTTGTGTTGGAAATATAATTTAGAGATATTTTCAATGATATAATTAATCTCATGATGATTATTTTTGGCTATCTAGGAAAAAACCATTTTTATTGAATGTTTGAGTTGGTTGGAGCATGATATAGATTGGGTGATTCTTTCTATCACTTGGAATGTGACTAGGGATGAATTTGGAATCTAATGAATCCATTTTTAGGTCTTGAAAGTGTCAGGAAGGGTGTTAACTAGTTACTTTCTGGAAACAACTATTTAGGTAGATTGATTTGGTGAAGGCAAACATTGATGTAGTTTGAACCAATGAATGTTTAATGAGATTTAACTTGCTTATATATGTTGTAAAGGTATTTATATTTCCAATGAGTTTTCACATTCCATATTTCATATGTTCTTGGGTGGTATTAAGGCCAAAAGGTGAAATCATGTTGTTGATAACAACTGTTTGGTGAAAGCAATAAGCCACTTGGCCCATTAAATGAAATAATTTGATTGTTTCATGATAATTGAGACCATGTATGATGTTTAAATGTTATTTTAAACATGTCAAGTTACTTTTAGATCTTAGATAAAAATAATTTTGGAGTTAGGAGTTTTTTCTCATCCCAATGATGGGGATTTGAGGATTTTTTAAGCATGGATGAAGGGTTTTGTCTAGGCTGACCTATATGGGTCATATGTGACTGTTTTGATGATTGTTTTGGGATTTTTTTAATATTTATGGGTCAAATTAGTCATGATGGACTGACCTCCTTTGGTTGTAAATCAAGAGAAGCCTATAAAAGTAAGGTTTTGGGCCATTTTTGAACTAGTTGAGAGAGAGATTTTTGTTTGATGGAAAGTGTGACCCATGTAGAATTGTTTTGTAGGTATGAGTAGATTATTTGAAGGCTGAGGAGGAGCATGAGAGGTTGAGGACTGATTAAAGACATGAGATAAATATTTTAGAGTAAAGACAAGTTGATAAGGAAGAATATAGAGCAAGTTTGATGCCCTATGGTATGAGCTAGGGTTTATGAGCTGAATAAGTGATCTCCATCGTTGTGGTAGTATAAAAAGAAAAGATCAAACATGTTCGGGAGTCTAAGTTGGTGCTTGGTCATCGTAGGGGGTTGTATCATATTTTTGGAATTGGTTACTCACTAAATTAGGGGTTGGTTCTACGATAAACTAGGGGTTGGTTCTCCTTGTGTAGTTAGTGTACTGAATAAATGTTTAAAGTGGGTTTTCTTCCCCATGAGGGTTTCCCACTTAAATCTTGTGTCTATGAGCTCTCTTGCATGTGTTATGGTTCTTTGAATGCATTGTGCACACTTAATATGATATGGTTGAATGTATGTGAATGGATGAATGTTATTGATTGTTAAAACTAATGGTAAATGAAATAAGGAATTTTAAGGAGTGATTCACCCCACCTCTCATTCCATTGTTCTTATAACAATTTATATCAGAAAGCGAGTCCTTGTGAAGAAATTTTAGCAACTTAAAGGAGATCCTCTGAAGCACAAGAAATGGGTAAGTCTTCAAATCTTATAGAAACATTAAGAATGAGGGATGAAGTTTCTAAGTCATGTATTGAATCTTACCAAAGTCAATTCAAGTGAAAGGAAATAGAGCATGATCAAGCCATCAAATATTTGAAATCTCAAGTGGAGAATATGAAAAAATACCTAAGGAGAAAGAGGAAGCTTGTTGTAAGTATGAAGATAACCTAAAATCTCTTGAATCGGATTTGGAGAGTGCATATATTAGGTTGAATATGTATGAGAAACTTGAGAAGAGATCTAAGGAAATTTATGGGGTTTTAGAAGGAAAAAAATCCACAAATGACATAACATGCCTATAGTTTGAAGGAAAGAATGATGATAAATCTTCTCCAAGTAACAAATCAGTTGAGAAGGTGACTAAGAAGGATGATCCAAGAAGGTATAACTCAATTATAAAACCTAATTCTATGAGGTATGGTTCTTCATTCAATGGTTATTGATTTTTTCATGATTTTGGTCATAGAGCTAGAGATTGCAAGAGAAGGCCTTTTGAGAATGGTGTAAGAATCTTCAAGGGTGAGTGTTACTCATGTTGTGAGTATGGTCATAGAGCTAAGGATTGTGGATGGAATCTTAGTGTGTTTGAACCAAGAAGGAAGAAAAATGATGTTGTATGTCATAGGTGTCATAAACAAGGACACATTGCTATATATTTTTTGGAACATTAAGAGATGTTAAAAAATTCAAGCATCAAATATAAGTGTTTTCAATAGAAAAATCAGTTCCATGCATGAGTCCAAGGAAGTCATGTTAGATCCAAAGGATAGGAAGGAGGTTCTAGAGATATCAAGAAGGAAAACAAGGTTATCAATCCTAGAATAGATCTAGTAATCAAGTTTTCTTTGGTGGAAGAATTAAGAGTTAAAGAAGAGAATCTATAGCTCTCGGCCATCCAATCACTAGTTAAATACGAATTGAAGAAAGCTGGGTCTTTGGGATACCTCTAGAATAATAAGGTATGGTAAATGAACCTTTCATGAGTTTCAAGCTCTTGTAGGTTAGTAGGTTGTAATTTACATCAACATAGTTGAGTGTGAGTCGATATCCTCAATCAAAGTCGGTATGAGTGTGTCTTGATTGTTGAAGGTCTTATTGGTTATCAAATTGCACCCATGTCTCGGATCTGGAAGGACCGAGTCATTTGAGACAACAATGGAACCATCTCCAAGTTGTGGGACCTTGCACGCTTGAGATGGATCTCTAGAGAAGGCCGATTCCTCTATCTATTTCTATTGCTACTGCTACTCCTAATGTTGAAAGGTAAAACTAAGCTAATAATGCCAAGGGACTAGGGATATAAGGATAACATGAAAGGAAACTACACTAAAAGGTGATAACACCAGAAAAAGAGGGATGAACACCATCTGTTTTGAGTGAAAATGAGAAGAAAAGGGGCATAAAAGAAGGCTAAATATGTGTAACACAACTAAAACGCATTTACCAGATCATTTTCATGGAACACAACTAAATATGGAGCTACAAGGGATGTAGAATGACACATCAAGCACACAATGCAAAATAAAAGGCAAGAATAAGGAATAAAAACATGTTAGGATAGATAATAGTCACAAAATGATGCTTTCATTACTTCCAAAAATTCTTAGAGCTATTAGAATGGTGAAAGAGAACGATATCCACATGTATGATCTAGATTTATAGGTTCGCGACTCATAATACAGAAAATATGAAGTCTTTAAAAAAAAATTGCAAGGATCTAAAAATTCCAACTTTAACAATGAATGTAACTCTTACATTTATAGATGAATCCATGGAAGAAGAAGAGAAGGAGGGAAAATCTGAATTTGAAATGCAACCACCAACAATAAGCATTCAATGCTTACAAATCCACCTATAAATCTGTCAAATTCATTTCCCTAAGTATGTTTGACATGTTGGAAAAGGAAAGAGGGCATATCAGATCAAATTAGGTGGTTAGAGTAATCATATCTTCTCATTAATTCCTAGAAATACATTTTCCCATTTTTCACCTACCAGATCTGCCAATAATTTGAATTTGAATATCTAGCACTTTAGCGTACATCAATAGCTATCGATTGAGACTAAGAATGTGATGATTGGAGATCTATAGCAAAAGATATGGCTGTCGAGAATATTTTTATGGATGCCTACGTATGCAAGACATGTGACGCACGTTGATTGGATGAAAGGACGACTAACTGTGTAAATGTTCTTGTCATTTTTTCCATGTATCAATCATTGATTTTTTGCAAGGATTCGGCATGTTATTGGTGTGATTTGAGTGGTTACATGTGGCACACTCAAGCATGTTAGAGAATGACATGGCATGGAATGGTGCAAAGGAGGACACACCTAATAATGAGGAATGGGGGATGATAAAGGAAGGCACGTGCAATTTCACACATAGGGAATGGGGAAAATAGGTGAGCGGAGAACATATGGTCAAGGCACAATCATTACAAGGTAATTTATGGGGTGCCTATGAGGGCCAAGGATTTATCTGATTGAAGCAAGTGCAAGGTACTGGCAGGATGAATAGCTGCTAGGAAGAAGGCGAATGCGTAGAAGATGTGTGTAAGGTAAGAGTGGAACAAAGAGGAAAAGGAAAATGGAAAGGGGAGAAGGGGAAGTGTGCAAGGGCACGTGAGGAAATAGTGACCAAGTGAATGTGCCAAGGAGACAACTGAGGTGCGTGCCACTGCAATGAAGATCTCTGAGCTAGAATATATATGTAAGTTGTCTAAATAACTAGGAGAGTTATTCGGAAAACAATTTTAGTGACTTTCGAGGCCATCTACCTATGATATGAAGGAGCTCTATAGCCTAGAGCATCCATTGGGCATGGAGTTTACTATGTAATAATGAAATTTTTGATTTATAGCTTTGAATAACTACCTCTAAAATTAGTTTGAAGGATAATTTCTTGAATCTATTTCAAATCTTAAAAGCTCGCTGAAAATTGTTGGAAGAAGATCGATACCCTGGAAGCAAAAGAAGAGTGCGCATAAGAAGCACACAAGAACAAAGAACTATGTACAAACAAAACATTTGTGCACAACACACTTAGAGGAATTTAAACTACTCTAATATTTACAAAATTATGGAGAAAACTTAATATAAGGGGTTGAGATAGATCCCATTTACTAGGATTTGTAGTGCCCCTCCATCAAGATGAGTTAATATGAAAGAGTTAGCCTCCTTGCACAAAATTATGATGTATGGGCCACTCTATAGTGTATCAAACTTTAAATGACACCTTGGTTTAGGTTTTTCAAGTATCCCATTTCGAGACCTAGTCACCATATTTTAAATCGTGAGGCCTAGCCTTTCTATCAAACCATTTCTTTGTTGCATGTTGATGTTGTTATAGCTTGATCATGACAGAGTTTCTTGATTCTTTAAGATTAACCAGCTCTACCATTATGATTTCTCTTTGGTCTATGCCTTTGAGTGCCAGGTGTTGGGAAAGCACCAATGAGTTTAACTCTAGCATCAAAGGAAGGGTGTCCTCTTTTCCATAGATAAGCTTATAAGGTGAATTTCCTATTGCTTTTTTAGCTGTGATTTTTCTCAAAGTGTGCGTGAGACCTTTGTATGCCATTTATTTTGGCTGATGTTCATTGTGCTTCATGATCCTAATCAAGTTATTTTTTTGAATCTACCAAACCATTTCCTTGAGGGTAATAGTTAGAATAAGTCTTCAGATAGATGCCCATTTTAGAGCCCAATCAATGATTTTAGTGCCAAGGAAGGATTTTGCATTATCAGAGATAATGGTTTGAGGAATGCCAAACCTTGTGACTATACCCTCAAGAAATTCAAGGATGACTAACTTGGTTGATTCCTTGAGCGTGATAGCTTTTGTCCATCTGGTAAAGTAGTCTGTAGCTATCAACACTCATCTATGTCCAATGCTTGAAGGTGGATTGATCATGTCTATAAAGTCGATACCCCATTGTACAAAAGGCCAATCCGCTTGGATTGGTCAAAGGGGAAGCACTACTAGTATCTTATTTCCTATAAAGAAAGTGCATTCCTTAAATTTTTTGACTCACTTGTGTGTATCTACAAACGAGAGAAAGCCAAAAGATACCTACCATTATGAAATTTATTGTTGTATTCTTGGTGAGAAGTTTCCACTAGAGAATCCATCGTGAAATTTTGCTAACACTTTTTTTTTTCTCGTGTGCCATTGATACACCTTAACATCACACCATCAAGATTATTCTTGAAGAGAAGTCCATTAATAAAAACATAAGGGATAGATTGTAACCTCATATTTTTTCTCTTTTTCTTGATTAATCTAGGAGGGTATGCGCCTCGAGAAGGAATGTGATCATGTCCTTCATCCAATCGCACACACCAGGATCTATATTATACTCAAGTTCTACGCATGGGAGAGCTTCATAAATAAATAATGAAGTCTCGAGTCATTGTGTGCATCCTCAAGCAAGCTTCTAGCAGAGTGCACTACCTCTTACCAACATTGTGGCTTTGATAGTCACATCATACTCCATGATTTTGGTCACCCATCATGCTCTCTTTTCACCGATTTCTGCTCCCATGATGAAGTCTCTAACAGAAGAGTGGGAGACTAAAACCTTGATATGATCTTTGGCAAGCATACTTTTTAATTTCTTGAGTGCACACATGATGGAGAAGACGTGCTTCTCCATGTGATTGTATTTTAATTCATAATCCTTTAGCGTCGGCTGAAGAAAGCCCTTTGGTTGTTTCATCCCTTGTATATTTTCTTGTGTTAGGAAAACAACAACACTCACATAAATGTCATAAGCATAAAGGATAAAATCCTTTGAGTAATTTGGGTTGATGAGTGATGGATCACAAACAATCTCTTTCTTGATTTTGTTGAAGCTTTCTTTTCCTTCCACTGTCCATCTGAAAGTTATGTATTTCCTGAGCATGAGGGTGATGGGCCAAACCAGTCCTGTAAAGTTAGGAATAAAAAACCTTACAAAATTGATCTTACCGAGGAAGGAATGCAAGGCATTTTTATGTGTCGAAGGGAAAGAGCTAGGATGGCTTAAATGCACTCAAGATCAATTGTGATGCCATCCTTTAAAACCACATGATTAAAGAGATTTCCTTGTGCCACTGCAAAATTACACTTCTTGGGGTTAAGGGATACCCCAATTTTTTTACATCTCTCAATACTTTCTCTAGGTGCGCCATATGATCTGTGATTTTCTTTGAGAAGATAGTGATTTCATCCAGGTAGACCAAGATGAACTCATTTATGTATCCTTTGAAGGAAACGTCCATGGCACGCTGAAATGTTACACCTATGTTTGACAGATCGAAGGGCATATTACGATACGCATATGTTCCCCACTTGGTTGTAAACACTATTTTGAATTGATCTTCTTCCTTAGCAAGGATCTGATCGAAACCAGTACCCATCCAATATTGAGAATCTTTACACACCGCCACAGATCTACATAATATTCTCCATTGAAGGAAAAGGATAATAATCCTTTAAATATGCCTTGTTAAAATCCCTAAAATCAACAACATGAGTCTGATTTCACCATTCTTCTTACACACCAAAAGACCCAAGGAGAGTACTTAATGGGAAAAATAATCTTCACCTCAATGAGTTTGGATAATTCCTTTCTCATGAGGGGCTCTATCTTTGGATTGATTGGTCACTATTTTTTGTTTGACAGATTGATATCAAGATCAAGGTGAATGGAGTGTTAAGAAACACTTAGATCAAAACCTTTGAGGCCTTCATACTCCCATGTGAAGATATCAATGTATTTTTGATAGACAGAGATGAAGGCCCACTTTTCATAGTGTGCACAAGCTTTACTTGAGTAGAAATTCCTTTCAGTGCATAGTAGTTACTAGGGAAAAATCTTCTTGCGTGGCACATATATACTTTTCTTCACCCTTAAACTCATCATCAATGCTAAAATTTTTCTCTAAGGCTACCATCCTGTAGGTAGCTTGTTTGTCTTCATCTGTATTACTTGGTCATCATAGTTGTCATGCAAATCAGCTTACATACTTGATGAGAACTCAACTTCATTCTGGATGAACTAGACGATCGTGTGTCACTATCAAACACTTGTCAACTGGTGTTGTTATCTAGAATGGATTGTCTAATCACCATCTTAATGTGTTGAGTGTTTCCTTTGAAAAATTCCTTAGTAAGAGAGAACTACGAACCAAGCATGACCATTTGATCAACTTCCTTATTCATTTTGTGTGGCACCACCTACAAATTTAGAGCATAAAAGATCTCAAGGAGGTCCCAAAATCCATGTTTACAAGCTTTGAGTTACTTATTCTTTGGCCTTGTACTTGTTGGTAACCTAGTGGATAACCAATTCTATGTCTCGAAAGATCTGTAATGCCTTAATCTTCTTCTTTTCAACAATAATAAAACCATATGCCAATGCCTCATATTATGCAACATTGTTTGAACATGTAAACTACAACTGTGTGTGTCAAGAAAATTTCTCATCCCTAAGGGAAATGAGAATAACTCCGCTCCCAAGCCATTTCTCGCTTATGGATCCATCTAAGTATAATTTCCATATACCATGGTTCTCTTCACCTTGCTTGAGCATGCACGAAAACACAACTTATTCTTCAAGAATGTAGTAAGTACCAATCCCGGTTTCATAAGCTTCCAAATCTTAATCATATGGGTCAAATTTATGATTCCTCCCGCCCACTCATCAAGTACTAGATCAAGAATAGGATGTGGAAGAGGTTGCTCTTGTAAACTGAATATTTTTCTTTTTGGATTAAACAAGCTGGCTTGGAGAGGGGATGTTACATATAACTCTACATGATAGCAAAATATTGGCTCATCTTGTATGGTAAACTAGGTAACATACCTTGTCTTGAGTAACATATAGGACCAATCGAGAAGACAAGTAACCACCCACTTTAGAATTAAAATATCTTGAAAAACATTAGGCAAACAAAGGGGAAGATCAATGATTGAAACATCTTGAGTTATTGTAAGGCTTGGATATACATTGAGGGGGTTAACTTAAGTCCCTTGATGATTCCCTGAGTAGTGACAATTGAACCATCAATTGGAGGATTCCTTTTATCAAGGGGCTATACTTAAGACTTAAGACATCAACAATTTTCTTAGGCATGATATAAGTACTCACACTGGGTCAATCATGTAGTTATGGAAAATATGTCTGCCTATGATCAAAGACATATACAAGGGTGGTTTTGAACAACTTTACTTACTTGCTTCTCCTCTTCGTGGAAGATATTGATAGAAGTGTGTGGTTTGTGAATAGCTAGATCGTCTGCAAAGAATTTGGGCAAGAGCTTCATGTAATAGGTTATCTTTGGGATGGAATGTTCAAGGCATCCCACATTGTAACATTTATGTTTGTCTTCTTTATCTAGTACACAATGCTGAATGGAAAACCCACTAACTTGTGCATTTGAGGAACAAAAACATCCTTTCTTGATTGTTTAGGTACAGAGGCTTCACCTACCAAATGAGGTACACTAACCACTTCTAAATAAGATTTTGTGGAGCCTCACATGCTAGAACTTGGGCACACCTACTACTAGATGTCTTAACTACTTCCTTTTACTTTTGAGGGTCTTCTTGTGTTGCGAAATTGTGACCTACGTGCTTTAGACTCGAGAATTCTCTTATTGTATCTTGTGTTGTCCGCAACATGGGTGTGTGGTATGCTTGTATCATATGCAGCGTGGTTGATTGCACATAATTACTCAACGCTAAAGAACATCAAATTTTCCTCTAGAGGAGGTTCTGGCCTCTCTTGGTTATCTAGCTTCGGTGGCCTTGTTGAAGGCTCACAGTTGGGAGCATTCTGAATAATGTAGGCTTGTGCGCACACAACATTGGCGCAATGATATTGACTATGAGGCATATTACAAGGAAAAAACCATTCAAACTCTTGCACCATGTTCTAGACTGGGATAAGTGCTTGGCTTGTGCTAGGAAATGGAAGGGGTTTTATAGGAGGAATAACTTGCAAAGGTAAGTGCGCATTAACATGCCATCTATCATTCTACTAGTTTTATCTGTATATTTTATTCCCATATTGATTCCACCAAGGTTGATTTCTCTGGATTTGCACCTGATTAGAACTACCTTTGTAGGCTTGTGCCTATTGCTTCTCTAATGATATGACCTTGTTAGACAAGTTTCTAATCAGGGCCTTCAATTCATCTTCTTTTTGTTGTACAGGAGAGTAGGATGTAGATGAAACCTTGTTACCTGGAACTAGAAATAGAAGGCTGGGGTATTGGAGACATTTCTAGAAACAAGGGTACAGGAGGCCTAGGCACCAACTTTCATCTGTTTTTACCCTTATTGCAATGTTGTATGCAATAGGTAAGGTTATACATCCTATGGATTGAGGGTGACTCAGTATGTGTCATTAATGCTCTCAAAGATAATAGGAAGTGTGGTTGGAAACTTAATAATTTGATTATAGAGGCACGTGCCATCCTTTCTTCATTTGATCAAGTTGTCATTAAACACTCTTATCGTATGGGGAAGAAACCAACATATTTGTTAGTAGATAAAGGTATAACCATGGTTGATTTGGAGATGTGTATTAGGAGAGGTACTCCTTGGATTTAGGTAAATAATCTCATTAATGATGATGTAATGTAGGAATAAGGGTTTTGATGACAACCCTGGTTCATACAATCAAGATTATGAAAGGAATTTCCTTTCTTAGAAAACCAACCTTGTTAATTTCACCTCTTTCTTGGATTAGTGTGTCTCTCGACTCTACAAAGGTTTTTTATAGGTTTCATGGGGAGTGATAGGGTGAGAAAATAACCCACCACTTTTCTCCATCTCAAAAATGACATGGGTTTGTGGAAGTTGTTATATAAAAGGGGTTTTACTAAATTCATTTGAAGGCTTAAAGGTAATGACCCTGTCCTGTCCATTGAATTTTCTACTACCTGGAAGGATGGTAGTTTTGATTTTAGTGGAATTCATATTTATGTCTCAGAGGAAACAATTTCTAGAGTTACTGGGTTAAAAATGGAGGGGCCTTAAAAATTTAAAGACAAAACTAGGAAGAAGCATGAAATTTTGATTTTCTTTAAAAGGTGTGGAAAATATCATTGCTTACGATGATGGGATTAGCCACAATTTCTAGCTGGATATTTGGGCTGATCTTTGTATGGTTATCATGAAGTATTTGACCCTTGAAGGGAAATTTAAAAAAATTACCTATCATCTGTCTATTCTCAATATTTTCCATTGGGATCAGTCTATGAGCCTCGCTTATTTTCTTTATCAATCGCTGCTCTCAACCATCAAGGATTTTAAGAAGGAAAAGACAAATATCCCCCTCCACCAAGGTCTCATCCTCCTCATGGTTCAAAGAGGTAAAATGGACATCCCTTTCCCTGTTAATGATCATGATTTAGATCAGGAAACCCTAGCCTCCCACATTAACAAAATTAAGAAACAAAAAGTGATTGACTCGGATAAGGGCATTTTTGATGCCTTGTGCAATCTCAAAAAGGGTATTAAGAATTTGGATGATAATTCCACCAAAAGGGCCCAGGAACTTACTGATTGGGAGGCCAAGCTTATATGGGCCAAGACCACTAATGACACCATTCTCACCATCAACAAAAACCTCATTCAAGAGCTGAAATATTTCCATCAATGTATTGATTCCCAGAATAAAACCATTAGGGGTATCTAAGCTGATTTATAGGGTAATCGTATAAGATGGTTTCTCTATTTGATATTTTCAAGAACCATTTCCTCTTCTTCATGGTTTGCATTGTCTAGCAATTTGGGGCTGCCCTCTTGTAACTTGAATCTCCTCAATGCTTCTTCAAGGTCCATACCTCTTTGGGAAGGAATTTCTGGCCCTATCAAGATGGGAATATCATCTTCCTCCTCGGTTGTCACAAAGTAATTCATCTATCTGCTATCTTGATATAAGATGTTGGTTCCTAGACTTCTGTACTTTCACACTGTTTACCTCATCTTATTCTTTGGAAACAATTTCTCCATGTATCATTCCTTTGGTATAGTTATGGAAGACCAATTAATTTGAATTTTACCTCCCAAGTCTTGACAAAATCTTTGACCTAACAACATTCCAAAGGTTGTCGAGATGTCTTCTACCAAAATAGTCATTGATATCCTTTTATCTAAAAATTCGGCAAGAGCCACATGTGCATCTTTAATATTCCCCACAAGTGATACTTTCTTTGATTCCATGGAGTAACAAGAGCCACCAGGTGGAGTCATGGGGAGTTTAAGATATTTGGAAACCTTCATGGGCATGACATTATCTGAGGAACCTAAATTTATTATGTAATTGTTTAATACATATTCCCACGACTAGAAGGGAGACATAAAAAGGATCAACCTTGTATGTCTTTGATGCACTCATGGCTAGCATGTTTTGTGAGGGAGGCACAGGTGGGTTTGGTAGTAATCCTTTAGAATTGGGTGTTACAACATTGGGTGTCAAACTACCATTCCTGATTTATTAGATGAACCTCTTAAATTTTTCAAGGTGAGTTTGAAAATATTCAGTTTCATTAATCTGCACTTTTGCTTTCTTCGCAAATTCTATGAAATCAAAAGGATCAGATGAAAGAAATGGTGATGAAGGGATTGATTTTTGAGTCGGGATAGGTTTGGTAGTAGGTTTAGATGTATGGGGAATGAAGAGTATTTTGAAAGGAACACTAGGAACTTTTGAAGTACTAAATTTTATAGGAGAAGATTTAGATTTAGGAGAGGCATTAGAATAATTGGAGTTTTAAGAACCTTCTTACTTGCTATAAGATCAAGTTTCAACAATGTGGACTCCATGGAGGGTGGGAGTAGAGATCCTTGACTTTTTTAAGGAATCAGCATAGGAGGATCTTTAACCTTATTTTTATTCATAGGAGCAACAAAAGAGGATGCTCCCTTTTGAGACTGGGAGTGAATAAAAACAACACATGAGAAACTCGATGCCTCTTCACCATCATCATCTTTACTCCCTAAATCATATTCAATGAGTCCATGTTGAGTGTCACCACCCACTTCTTCTGTCTATATAAAATTCCTACCTTCACTTTCTTGTTTGAGGCCTTCCTTGTCCTCTTGGATTCTTCCACTAGTATTGATGGATGGATCCTCCAAGGCAAGTCTTAAAGGTGCCTCGACAATTTTATTCATGTTATTTATTTGAGGTGATATTCGTTCAAATAATTCCCTCCTTAGTGAAGACATTTCATTTTCCATTTTTGCAACAAAGGATTGGTTCTTTCATCTCCAGGATGTTGAGCTTTACCCTTTGAGGGATTCTTGATCTCTCAGATAGGATGAGATCATCATCAACTTTAATGGCCAATATTTGTGCTTTTGCAATATCCCTCAGTTGAAATATTCATAGGAAAAATCCTACCTCCAACAATTGATTATTAATAAAGAATATCTTGATGTTTTTCTCTAATGACTAATCTTCTTACGGTATCCTACAAAGAAACCAATTGAAATGAGCCATGAAGTCTCTCATAGTTTCACTTTCTCCTTTCTTCATTTAAACCAATTGCACCAATAGGTCTTGACAGTCTTTAGTTGATTAAAATATTTTCTTGAACGCAGCCTTTATGTCCTTCAAAAAATTAATGGATCAAGAAAGCAGGAGGTAGAACCATCCTACGATTTTTCTTAGAGATATTCCATGAAAAATCTTACGGAAACGTCTTCATGTTCAACTCCAGGAATCCCACATGATGTGGTGAAAGTGGTGATGTGTTCTTTAGGAATTTGGATTCCATCACCTTTGAACTTTAGAAATTTCTTGTGGGAACCTATTAGTAGGTCATGAATAGGTGGTTTGAGAGTGAGTGGGCATGTATTTCTTCCCCATGGAACAATGGGTTGAGGTAATCCTACTTCATCCACCATCATTGTTTCTATTTTTCTCATGCTTCTACAAATTATTCTTCCTCTGGGAACTCAATGCTCAATAGTGGTTGAAAAATGGGATAATTTGAAGGGTGAGTATCAACAAGATTTTGGATGGTATTTTTAGGTGAACTACTTGATGGTCCAAATGGGGATGAGGCTTGATAAAAGTAGTAGGGATTGTCTCTAACTTTGTATTGCTGATTTTGTAAAGCCTTGAAAGTGAGGTCAACAATTCCCCTCGATCCATTCAACATGTTGTATCTCTTTTCAACCATCCTTTTGAATTTTTTCAGTGTGAATATGAAAGGACACTGTGGAATATGAAAGGTCGTGTGTAGGGATTGTCATTGTATCTTTCAGAAATCGATTTCCATGAACTCGTTTTTTTGTTTTTTCAATTTTTTTACTTTTTTTATTTTTGGACCTTGTGGTTGTATTTTGGGTGCAGATGCTACTAAATCAGCCCCATGGTGGGCACCAAAAACTATTGGCAAGAAAAAAATTGGATAGAAAAACTTGTGGGTTTCTTACCCATTCTCCGGGAGGCTAATTCCCTCTACTTAATGGGTGCAACTTCGTATATGCATGCGTGAGTAAAGGTGGATTTTCTTGGTGGCCTTGTGGTCGGGGATCCAACATGGGCACTCCACTAACCCTATGGAAAATCTAGCAATGTCTTGCTAGAGAGGATTTTGTTAAGAGAGCGGGAAAGGGAGTGACAAAAATAGAAGAGGTGATTAATGTCATGGGTACAAAATCATATTCCCATACCCATTAACTAGAAAGTTCACACACACATTAAATTTAAGAAGAAACAACCCCGTAAATGGCAATAGGATGAGTTAAGATTGGGAACTTAAAGTTTCTAAAATCTCCTCATCAAAAAAGGTTCTGTGCAAACCATGCAAACCTCTAAGTAACCTTCTGTGCAAACCTTAGATAAGGTTCTCCTGTGAAACCTTGTAGAAAGAATGTCAGAAGTGTTTTGTGGGTGCTCTTGAGTGCTCTCCAAGATTTGAAGGAAAATGCTACTAGACACAAGAATTTTAAAGAGTTTTTGTGCTTCAAATTCAAGAGGGATTGGAAGGAAGGTAAGATTGTAATTTATAGAAACAAAAGGTAGTTGGAATTGGTTACACGAATAAATGAACATGCTAAAAATAGCAAGTATGGGTAGCTGCAATAATGTCGGGGGACAATAATGAAATAATGTCGGGGACAATAAGGTGGTTGTACATGTATTTTAATTTCCCCCACCTTTCTAGGATTCTAGAAGTGCAGTTAACTAGGGTAGTCAAAGTGGAGTTTGATCAAGTGGCAAGATGACTAGGATGTGCACACAATTAATTAATAAATAATAATTAATTTAACCAAAGGGTACAAAGGGTACATGGGATTAATTTAATTAATCCAAAGGGGTACAATGTGTATTAATTAATCAATTTAATTAATTAATTGTAAATGGATGAATAAACAGGTGTATTAGCATAATACTGGGAACAAGTGGAAACACTGAATGTAAATTTGGGGTATCTACATTTTTCCCCTCTTTAAAGTGCCATTGCAAAGTATTAGTGCTTTAAGGATAGTAGACGTATGTAGATCGGCGAGTGGAAAATTGTGAAGCATTAGGATGCCTCAAGAATTATAATGGTAGAGGAATTCCCCCTCAAGTGGGTAGATGACACATCAAGGAGATAGATAACCACTTGATATGAAGAAAGCAAGGGATTAAAACAAGGATGGGAAAGGACTGTGTTCATATCATGAGCATTATTTGGAGAGTAATTTTTAGAGAAACCTAATTTTTGTTGTTGCACAATAGAGTTGTCACCATGATTATAAAATAATCAAGATGGTTAACCCAAATGCACATAAACAAACACACACAACAAATAAAAGATAAAAAAGAAAACAAACCCAATACACAAGCGAGTGTTCGGCATCGTGGTTATAAAGGAACCAAGATGTGATCACACTACTTATAAGTGGTCCAAAAGAGTAAACATCAACAATGCAACACAAATTCAAAAAAGAAGACAATCAAATATGCCCCTAATGCATGCCACAATGATGATTAAGTAGATACAAATGATCCCAAATGGGAATAGGATCAGACTGGAAGAGTGGAGTTAAAGTGACTCCTTATGAAACTCTTGCTGAATCCATTGTGTAAATGATCAAATTTGAAATTTCCCCAGGTGAAGTTATATCACGAAGGAAAAACAATTTTGTGTGACTTTCCCTAAGTAGAGTTAGCATATCATGCAAAGGGAAGAAAGTGATAGTTGTAAGATTGGCACGAGCACTAGAGTAATAGATAAAAGTATGACGTTTATCAAGATTGTATTGAGATGTTGAATGATTTACTTCAAGGGTTTTCCAATTGTATGATTTCTGTGAGAAGTGAATGTTTGTTCAAAAAAATTTGTGACCTCTTTTTTTTGAAATATTTATTTTTTTGGATTTTTGAAATATTTGATTTTTTTTTGGATTTTTGCAAGTTTGGAAATACAAATGCAAACAAAAAATGAATAAATTCCATGGCTTAAATAAAATAGGAGGAAAACAAAACACGTGCAAATGACAAAAATATATAAAAGAAGTAACAAAAATAAACCCAATATGAACAGGAAAGAACCACACCAAAGTTATATGTGAACTAGGATGTGAATAAATTTCTTGCAATTGGTCCATGAGTGCATTCCAGATACACAGAGTACTGGTTATTCAAACTATCACACATAAGAAACTAAGCTAAGAATAGACAATACAAAATACCATATGTACAAATGTGAAACAAGAAAACAAGATAGTGAACAAAAACACACCAATGTAAAAATTCTAATAAAGAAGTGAATATATACAGATGTCAAGTTACCCCCAAGAGAAAGCCAAAGGAAAGCGATGTCCCTATTCAAAGCTACATTGCAAAGAGTGGCTTGATTGATAGGAAAAGATGTTTGGGAACAATCAAGTGAATAAAATGGTGAACAAAATGGTGATTGCATGTTTCATTTTTTTATTATCTAAACACTTTTATATTGTTTTTGGGATTTTGAACAATTTTATATTGTTTTTGTAGTTTTTTTGAGACATTTTTTGAATTTTTTTGGTTTTTTTGGACCATTTTGAACCACACGCCAAAGAAGAGGGAAAGGAAATTCCCAAGTCAAAACCGACATGCTAAATGGAAGGTGAACAATGGTGGTAGACAATGGGAATGACAACCTAACAAGGATAACATGTGACACATGATGAGGCAAAAAGTTACAAGCTGGAAACAAAGTGAAATGAAAAAATAGGTGGATGCATTAGCATGCCTCCAAGTCAATGGTTACTCTTCCGAGACTCGGGATTAGAACGTATTTAGATAAAATGGAATTCATAGGGTCCTTAAAATATTTTCCATCCTCACTAAATAGTTTGTATGCACTAGATCCAAATTTAGCAATTATAACAAAAGAACCCAACCAATTAGGCTCAAATTTTCCATTTTTTTCTCATGGTTTTGTTGTGTTCTTTTTATTTTCCTTTAGGACAAAATCACCGATTTCAAACTATCAAGGTTTTATCTTGCAATTATAATTACGATGTAGTCTATTTTGATTAGGACCAAAAATATCACAAACTATGGTGGACTCTAAAAATTCATATGTGGGCACCAAAATATGTTCAACAAAGAGCTCGTTGTGAGTTTGATTAGTGTCAAATGAAATAAGGGAAGTGATAGTTTCCATGGCATTTGCTACTTTATTTTTACATAATGAATTTGTTCAAAATGGATAATCTGGAAATACCCTCCAAGGCTATCAACCATTCTTTTATAAGGTAAGACATTTTCATCTTTTACCTAGTATTCTCCATTAACTTGATTAATGACTAGAAGAAAATCACCAAGAAGCTGTCAATTCTTGCGCAGTGCATTAAGATAGAAAATCCTAAGCCTACTATCAGTGCTTCATACTCTTGCTATGTTATTTGTGCAAGGGAAGTTGATACAATAAGATTTAGGTATGAGGTCTCCATCCAGTGTATGCAAGACAATTCCTACTCTAGAACCATGGATATTGTAAGATCCATAAAAGAATAATGTCCATAAGGGTGTTGCTTCCATGAACAAGAATTATTTTACCTGGAAATTCAAAATTTAGTGGTTGTGAACCTGGTAATGGTGTTGCAGCCAATTGATTTACCAGTGCTTGACCTTTGATAGCCTTTTGATTGAAAATTTCAATGTCAAATTCACTAAGTAGCGTAATCCATCTAGACATGTGTCCTGTTATGACTGGTCTTGAAAGTAGGTACTTAAGAGGATCAACCCATGAAATTATCTTGGTGGTATGATTCAAGAGATAGTGCCACATCTTGCTGAAAGTATAAGCAACTACTAAATAAGCCTTTTCAACCTGCGATTACTTGGTCTCATGTTCAAGGAGAGTTCTACTCAATTAATACATAGATTTTTCCTGACCCTTATCATTGTGTTATGCCAATAATGCCCCAATGGCATGTTCTGTTGTAGATGTATACAACAACATAGGATTATCCTGCATAGGTGGCATGAGTACCAGTAAAGATGTCAAATATTCTTTCAATTTTGCAAAGGCGTCTTAACATTCTTGTGTCCATTTGCATTGGACATCATTTTTAAGAAACTGGTATAAATGATGGCACTTATCTGCCAATTGGGAGATGAAGTGATGAATAGACTGTAATTTTCCTTGTAGGCCCCTTGATTATCAAAGGTTCTAAGGAGGTGGCATATCTATTATAGCTTTGACCTTGGTAGGGTCCACTTCAATTCCTCTTCGTGAGACAATCAATCCCAGAAGTTTCCCTGAACTGACACCAAAGACACATTTTTTTGGATTAAGGTGAACCTTGTACTCCCTTAATCGCTCAAATATACACCTAAGAACTACTGGATGATCCACCCTATTCTTTGATTTAGCAAGAATATCATTGACATAATCTTCCATTATGCCATGAATAAGGTCGTGGAAAATAACAGTCATGACACGTTGATAAGTTCCACCAGCATTTTTAAGGCCAAAAGACGTGACCATTGTAACAAAATTTCCCCATGGGGTTGTAAAAGTTGTTTTATGTTGGTCTTCATTAAAAATTTGAATTTGGTTATACTCGGAAAATCCATCCATAAGGGATAACATCTCATGGTCCACAGTAGAATCGACAATCATGTCAATATTAGGCAAAGGGAAATCATCCTTAGGACATGCCTTGTTAATGTCATGAAAATATATACAAATACATATTTCATAGGTATTCTTCATAACTAGTACCATATTAGATATCCACTCTGAGTAATCAATGCACCGTATGAATCCTACATCCAATAATTTTTGTAGTTTGGCCTTAACAAGCAATGCAACCTTGGGATGCATTTTACGTAGTTTCTTCTTGATAGGTTTAGCATCTGGGTGCACCACAAGGTGATGAACCATAAGAGAAGGATCAAGACCGGGCATATCTTTATAATACCAAGTGAATACATCTTGAAACTTAGTTAGAAGTGTTGTGAAGGCTTTGATTTTGGTTTCGAGATAAACTGACACCTAGTTTTAATAATATTGGTTAGTCTTCGGCCCAATGTTAATGGTTTTCGTCTCTTCTACCAACAACTTAGAAGTGTCATTATCTTGAAATGATGTTGGAGGATTTTGTAGATTGTTAGATATTTCTAGATCTAAATCTCCTCTCTTTAGTTCCTTTGAAAGGTTTTCACTAGGAGATACATCCTTTTATTTCTTTTTCTTTTTCATTTTTTACTTCTCGTATAATGCCTCAGAAAGGTTTTCACTATGCGAGATATAATTTGTATTTTTATGTGTTTAATTTATTTTTATTTAGGACCAGAGATTGTAATTTATTCACCAAAGTAAGCGGTATCATCAAGGTTAATATTGAAACCCTTCTTGTGATTTGACAAGGGAAAAAGGTCCCAGAGCCTCGAGGAACTCGGAACTTCTAGATGGCCTCATCATTTTTAAAGAGATCCATGGAAATATGACATTTTTGGTCCTAATCAATGAGGGAAGGATAAAAAATGTTAGGGGTTTGAATGGATAAGTATTCTAGGAAAAGTGTAGTTTCATCTAGGTCTTCAAAGAGGCTATGTGTGGAACCGGTCTCAATTTGAGAATCGAGTCTCCGCATTTCTAGATAATACCTCAAAGACTATAGGCCTCTTATCATATGTCTCATACCTATACCATCTATGTAAAGATTATAATTGATATTCATAGGTTCAAGAACACCATGCCCTTGTGGACCAAGGCCTCTTCCTTTCCATTTTAGGTTTTTCATCATTTTACGACCCTTGGTGTAATCGGTGGATTCAGTAGAAATCTGCCACCCTATCATCTTATAGCCAAGATTCACGAGAGATTAGAATATGTTCATCTTCTAGATATCCATATCATCTCCAAAGAGTGTTTCCAAGATATTAAGTTGGAGGTTCTTATAGATGAGGAGCATTAGGATGTCTATATATGTGAGGAAATAATGGGAGTTTTCCAACAAGGAATGTATTGTCAAGTGCATACTCACCTAAACCTTTATGAGAGAATGTAACATTAGGTGACACCTTAGATGTAGATGCTTTAGAGGAAGGCATGGAAGCATGAGGGCTCAATAGTATATCTGGGTCAATACGGTTGGTAACAATAGGAGTTGGGATAGGTTTGGTTGTGCTATCATCGTAGATGGACAATAGTTTTCCTTTTTGTACCTTGCTTCAAAAAACTTATAGTATTCAAAGGGGTCAATATCACCACGCAAGGTGAAATCTCTTTCGTTATGTGGAAAATTTATGCATTGATGGAAAGTGGAAGGTACGATGTGCATCACATGTATCCAAGGTCTACCCAGAAGAAGGTTATATGATGTGTCTGCATCAACTACATGACACATAGTGTCAAGGAGTTGTGGGCCTACTTATATGGGAAGAGTGATGGTGCCACATGATTGACACTCAGTATTATCATAACCATGAATGGTAATGATGTTAGCATCTAATTCATCTATTATATGACCAAGGAAACGAAGTATTTTTATAGAACAGATGTTAAGGGCCACTCCATTTTTGATAAGAACTCTCTTGAATTTATGATTGGTAACATAGGCTTCGATGTATAAGGAGTTGTTGTTAATAAAATTTGGGTTCAACATATCTTAAGGCCAAAAGATAGGATAGGATTTTCAGGCGTAAGGTTCACGATCATAGCCTAAAACTATTGAACATTGAGAGTATGAGGAACACATGATTCATTTAGAGCACAAGTGAGAATATCTTGAAATCTAGGTGACTCTTTCAGTAGTTCCATGAGAGAGATATGTGTTGGCATGGTTGCTAATTATTTGATGAAGTCATACTAACCTGGAGTGGAAGATTTGGCATTAGAATTTGACTTTTGATTTGAAGGAGTTGTTGGTTTGGACGTTTGAGGTTCTACAGAAGACGTAGAAGGTTGGTTTTTCACAGAACCCATATCTTCCATAGGCGTGTGGTCACGACATTACTCGAAGGTGTGAATTTAATGGTCACCATTATATATGGTACTTCCTCAATAAATGAGATAATTGAACTAAAATCAGTGTTATTGGAAGAAATATATTTGTCAACATTTTTATCGTCATCACCATGTTTGGGAAATGGGTTTGAGAACACCTTAAGATTATCATTGGGTGTCCTATTTGGTGATGATTCTTCAACAGTGATATCACCACTATCAATGAGATCTTGGACAAAGTGATGTAAGTGAAAGCATCAATCAGTTGAGTGACTGTCAATGTGATGAAAATCACAATAAGTATCAGCCTTGTACCAAGTAGGCTTGGGTTCTCCCTCAACCCAAGGTCTAGTGATGGGATAAGTAACCATGTTTTCATTAATGAGTTGTTGAAGGACAATTGATAGAGGTTCTCCCAAAGGATTGAAACGACATCGTTTAGAATCAGGAGAGGAGGAAACCTCTTTTCTAGAAACAAAAAGAGGTTGTTTACCTTTATTTGGTCTAGTCTGAGTGTTTTAGATGTTGTGGACATTGCGGTTGTTTGTAATACCATCATTGACCATATTACGATTACGGTTAACATGTTTAGATTTGTCTTGGTGAGAGCTATTAGAATGGTTACTATGTTGCCCATTGTCTTTTGAATGAGGTTTAATCAAATCTTTTGCAATAAGGGATTTTTCAATCTGCGATCCTTTCTCAATAACTTCTTCAAAAGTATTAAGGAAATGCATTTGCATGTGAAAGGATATCTTTGTTGAGATTGGGTACAAATATTCTCACAAGCTGCTTCTCAGGCATGGAGCATGGGAAATGGCTAGCAATCCCACACCATATTTGTAGGAATTGGGTGAAGGTTTCATTTGTTCGTTGTTTGGCATTACACAAGTCCATCATTGTAATTTAAGACTCTATGTTGAATGATAAATTTTTGACGAACTTCTCTGAGAGGTCCGCAAAAGTTGACATAGAGCCCTTGGGGAGAAGTAAGAACTAGTCCAAGGCTTGTATTCCTAGACTTCGTGGAAAAAGATGCATTAAGAAGACATCACTATAGGCCACCTCTTGGCAAGCCATATAAAACTCCCTGATATGATCTCTAGGGTCACTCTTTCCCCTGTATTTTTAAAATTTGGGTGTCTTAAAAGATTTTGGAAAAGGAACACGTAAAATTTCCTTATCAAATGGATAAGGACACATTTCTTAAAATTTGAATTTTTTCCTTGATGCTTCATACTAGATATGGTATCCTTCATCATTTTTCATTCTTGGGAAAATGGTGAGTTGTTCTGTAAGAAAGATAAGGAGCCATCACTTGTAGAGTACTTGTTATCTTTGGTGTGCGCGGTATGACTCTAAAATGAAGCATCACTAGATTTATTTGGTGCCTCCTTATCATGGGATTCATTGGTGGCTTTGGAATGTAAAATACCAAGTTGTTCAGCCATGTCATTAATTTGATTCATGAGGGCTTGAGTAGGATCGAGTGGCTGAATTAGTTAATTTTCCTTTGTTCCTTTTGTCGATTTTTCTTTGTTCTATTCATTTCCTTTGGTGTTGTTCAAGGTGGACTTGTTTTGATCATCATTATTCATGTGACTAGGTCTGCCTCGTCGTAATTTTTTCAAAATGAAAGGTTCACCCTTGTTAGGTGGTGGTTTTCCAAGTAATGTTTGTAAACTAGATTCATCAAAGTCAGAGGGTAATTTTGCTCCCATCTCAAGGAGACAAAACAAAAATTGGTCTTTATTCATACATAAAATATTTTAACATGGGATTGTTCTTCAAGTGAGATGTCATTTTGATCATCCTCAAAGTTTTGGTCATCATCACTATCAAAATTTCCAAAAGGATTTCATTCACCCCTTCCAAAAGGAATATAATATCTATTTCATGTTCCCACCATTTTTAAAAGAGAGAGGGAGAAAAAGAGATATGCGAAAGATAAATCAACCCGTAGCAAAGTGAATGCAATGATGGAAGAGAGGTGTGTGATTAATTTTGATAATAACTTGTCCCTTAACAAAGTGAATGCTAAGATGGGCAAGAGGTTTGGAAGATATGAGTGATGTAACCCTTAACAAAGTGAATTTCAAGATGGAAGCGTGTGAAAGTGTTTGATAAACTCAACCCTTGACAAAGTGAATGCCAAGATGGAAGAGTGACACAATGTGATGAAGGTTCTCATCCTCTAATAAAGTGAATGCTAGAATGGAGGAGGGTTATAGTGAAAAAGTCTGAATGTGTTCAACCTCTAACAATGTGAATGTTAGAGTGAAGAAGCGAGGATAGATTGATTTCAAAATGCACTCTACCACCTAGAAAAAATGAATGCTAAATGGGAAGAGGGTATGAAAAAAAGGAGTTGAATCATATGCAATGTGCTCAACCCTTAACAAGAATTAGTTAAGAAGGAAGAGGCTAATGAAGAGATAAGACTCAAATATTGACAGTGGAAGCATTGAAAAGAAGATATGATGAAGTGTCTAGAATGCAACAAATATGTTGTCAAGTTAGAGATGTGAAGAAAGCAAAACGTATTCAATTTAACAATGATGTTGTCAAACTAAAGGTCGTAAGAGGAGAATGAAGATAAAATGTGATGAAATAAGTTGTGGCAAAGTGAAACACAACACCGATAAGATGTGAGTTGTAAGATGAAAGTGCTTGAGCGAGGATGTGGATATCCGTAACTCAAGACTTGATGTCAAAAAGAGGATGAAAAGTTAAAGTTTAGGAAATGTAATCCAAATTTTTAAGTGTTGAATGAAATGGGAGATGAACTTGAGGAGGTGAATACGACTGATAAAAGGATTTGATAATCACGAAAGGGAAGAATCAAATAAGTGAATAAAAAAATCCAAATAAGTGAAAGAATCTCAAATGGAGAAGACAATGAGGATGAAAAGAAGAGAAAATCAAAATAATGAAAAAGAGATGAAAGTTTTGAAAAGGAAAAAATTGAGATTAAAATGAAGGTTATTGAATGAATGATGACGAGAAGAAAAGAAGGCGAGAGCAGATGAAAAGAGAATGAAGTTAGAATCAAAACAAGGATTGTTTAGAAAAGGACAAAAAGATAAGAAAAGTGAAAGATGAATCCCAAACAAGGAGTGTTTGGGAAAAAGTGAGTGTGGAACACTAAAAAAAAGGAAACAAAAACAAAAGAAGAAATTTAAAAACAAAGAAATTTTTGTTTTGAATGTTTGTTTGTGGCCTCTACCTTAGATTGGCTTGGACAATGTTTGGATTCCTGGGTGGCTCTCTCAACTAGGTGTCAGCAAAATATCTGAGCGAGCATGACACTATTGCTAGCTGATGAATTTACTTCACCCCCTTTGAAACCCTGAGAAAATACCTTGCTCAGAATGAATCGCACTGGGGTCACCACTACGGATATTCCGTGACTCTAACTCACAAAGGCTTTACTAGTCAAGTAGGATAAAAAGGTTCCCATTTTATCCACCAGTTCCCTCAAGGTGTGGACTACTTTGGGATTCCTAGAACCACCCCATTTTTTGTAGCTTAAGGCTTGTGCTAAGGGTTTATGTTATAGTTAAGCGGTTGAGCCATAGCTCTTAACCGAACTTGCAAATCAAGTGTTTTGAATGTGGTGTTTTTAATCTTTGATTTATGTGTGGTTTGGTTGAAATCCTTTGGTAACCTACAGTTAGTAGTTTGTAAGTGTTTTAAACCACCTTTTGAGAGCAAGTCCTACAAAAAATTATTTAAAAATTTCGAGAATGAGGTAAAACAAACAAAACGAAATAGACAAGACAACAAAAGTGAACCCATGTTTTTATTTCCAAGATTGTTTAAAAAGCGTGAGGAAAGAGCATATGTGTGGGTTGGCTTTGGTTAAGTGAAGCGTTAATTCCCAAAAAACAAAAAGAAAAAGAAAGAAAGAACCACGTTTCTGATTCCCAAGATTGCTTGAAAAAGCGTGAGGGAAGAGCATATGCATGAATGATTCATATTAGTTACAAAAAAAGAAAATGACAAGCGAGAGTCACATAAAACACACTAGAAAGGGTTAATCTAGTTTGCAAAAATGACTAAACATGGACAAAAAGACAAAAAATCATGAAAAATTGGACCAAAACGTCCAATAACACTAAGTTGGCAACCTGCAGAGTTAGTCCAATAAAAATGAATAAAGAAACTAGTTTAAGTGTAACTTAAACTAAAAAAATAGTAAATAAATTTAAATAAAATAAATAAGAGAAAAACCTAACCCTAAAACTAAAACTATAGGTATGTTCAAAATAAAATAAAAAAAAACCTAATGCATTATATGGTTGTGTGTGTGCGGAGTTAGAGCGAACTATGAGAGAGAGGGCTCGAAGGGAGCTCGGCTATGGAGGGCGAGCTATGGATAGCTTGGGAAGGGTAGGGGCCAAGATAGGGCAAGGATATGGTTAGCCCATGAAGGGAGGGAGTGTGATATGGGTCCGAGGGGAGTGAGGATGAGGCCGAGGTGGGGAAGAGATCAAGCGGAGTGGGCGAGAATGGGACATGGGTCGGGATCCGAGGGAGATAGGGAACAAGGGTCGGGTGAGTTGAGAGCTCGAGAAGGGTGAGCTAGATTGGGTGAGTGGGGAGGTGGATAGGTTGGGGCCATAGAAAGGGAAGGGATGAGACGGGGTTGTGGAGAGGTGAGGGAACGGGGCTCGTGGGTAGGGAGGGCTCGGCGTAGCCGAGTTGGGTTGGATGGGGAAGCGGGACAAGGATTAGGGGTTGTGGGGAGGGAATAGGGTTGGTTGGGTTGTGAGGATGGTGTTTATTTTTAGTTATAAAATGGGGAGGGCCAAGGGCTGAGTATGGAAGTGGAACAAGGTGTGAGGGACTCGGGAATGGGGTAGCTAGGCTATGGGAAATGATGACAAGAATGGGTAGGCACTCGGGGTAGGGGGTCCGTGGGAGGGTCTGCGTGAGGTGAGCTGAGGGCTTAGGTTAGTGAGGGTTTACATGGTCTGTGGGAAATGTGGAAGGGTAGGTTGGAGGGGAGTGGCTTGGCCAAGCCAGGTAGGGAGGGGATGGTATGGTAGTTAGGTTTTGAATTTTTTTTTTAATTTTTATTTTTAATTTTTTTTTGTTTATTCTTTTGTTAGATTTGTTTTGAAAAACAAACTGTAAAATCTAGACATATATTTGGAATAAAAATGGTTTTTATTACATATAATATCTAATGTATGATCTATATGTGTGCAGGTGGTGAGCAATTACAAGGAATTAAAGAAAATAAATCTGTAGAAGATAAGTACAAACTAAAGAAAAATACAAAAAGAAAATTTCAATACACAAAACCCTGAACCAACAAAAGACAACAATATGTTTTTTGGGTTTGTATGTGGATCTGGGAAACTTGGTGCTTGCTTCAAAAACTGCACAAGTTCTTACTTCCAAACCTACACAACAACATATAAACACTACAAGAACAAAATTAGATAAACAAAATGAAACAAAAATGAAAGAGGAGGGGTGCGAGTCCCACCGGGCGTGCCAAAATGTAAGCAGAGAAAATTACCAAAATGAAAGATAAACAAACCATGCAAACCTCTCAAAGAACCTTCTATGCAAACCTCATATAAGGGTCTCCTGTGAAACCTTGCAGAAAGAATGTCAGAAGTGTTTTGTGGGTGCTCTTGAGTGCTCTCCAAGCTTTGAAGGCAAATGCTACAGACACAAGAATTTTAACATAGTTTTTGTGCTTCAAAATCAAGAGGGATTGGAAGAAAGGTAAGCTTGTAATTTATAGAAACATAAGATAGTTGGAATTAGTTACACGGATAAATGAACAAGATAAAAATAGTATTATGGGCATTGCAACAATGTTGGGGGTAATAATGAATTAATTACAAAAATTTGCATCTAGAAAGGTGGTTGTATGTGCATTTTAATTGCCCCCACCTTTCTAGGATTCTAGAAGTGCAGTTAACTAGGGTAGTCAAAGTGGAGTCTAAGTGGAGTTTGATCAAGTGGCATATGACTAGGATGTGCACACACTTAATTAATTAATGATTTAATTAATAATTAATAATTAATTTAGCTAAAGGGATACAATGTGTATTAATTAATCAATTTAATTAATTAATTACAAATCGGTGAATAACAGGGTGTATCGGCATAATATTGGGAAAAGTGGAAACATGAATGTAGAACACCCCAAATTTACATTCATGTTTCTACTTGTTCCCAGTATTATGCTAATGCACCTTGTTATTCACACATTTGCAATTAATTAATTAAATTGATTAATTAATACACATTGTACCCTTTAGATTAATTACATTAATCCCATGTACCCTTTGTACCCCTTTGGCTAAATTAATTATTATGTATTAATTAAATAATTAATTAGTTAAGTGTGTGCACATCCTAGTCATCTGCCACTTGATCAAACTCCACTTAGACTCCACTTTGACTACCCTAGTTAACTGCACTTCTAGAATCCTAGAAAGGTGGGGGCAATTAAAATGCACGTACAACCACCTTTCCGGATGCAGATTTTTGTTATTAATTTCATTATTACCCCCAACATTATTGTAACTACACATAATGATGTTCTTAGCATGTTTATTTATCCATGTAACCAATTCCAACTACCTTCTGTTTCTATAAATTACAAGCTTACCTTCCTTCCAATCCCTCTTGATTTTGAAGCACAAAAACTCTGTTAAAATTCTTGTGTCTGTAGAATTTTCCTTCAAATTTTGGAGAGCACTCAAGAGAACACACAAATCACTTCTGACATTCTTTTTGCAAGGTTTCACAAGATACCCTTATCTCGAAGTTTGCCACGAAGGTTTCTGAGAGGTTTGCATGGTTTGTTTATCTTTCATTTTGGTAATTTTCTCTTCTTACATTTTTATTATTAATATCAAGTGCCCGAGATGGAAGAATTACTATTAATAGAAAGTCCCCGGATGGAAGACTTACTATTTTATTAAGAGGTGATTTTTTTCCTCTTCTTGACCATCCTGATGTAATAAACTCCCTCTTTCACTCTTGCGCACACTACCTTCACCTCAACCACTTCTTCGAGTGAATTACTCTTTTTAGTAAGCACCCATATAGGGGGCTTGCTATTTTTTAAGCGATCATTTTCACTATTTTTTTCTCGGAAAATCATTACGGCTTCTGGTGATTTTAAGTTCACACTTCCTTTGCCATATCCACTTTTGATGGTGACTTCCCAAGCATAACAAGTCTATTTAGGAAAACTTACTATTTTTATAAAGTGGACTTCACCGCTCAATTTGCAATGGAACATGTTTTTAAACTTGGCTCATCATCATAGTCATGTGCTTTGAATTTCACTTGATTTCTCCCATTAGAATGTTTGGAAATAAAATTTAAACTTTTCACCTGGTAGTGGCTTTGGGCATGAAGCTGCCATGGTTGCCATTAATGGAGCTCAAAATTTGTAACTATGGTTTCTGTCTCTCGATCATGATTAAATTAATCCATTGCAATAGATTTTTCATTTGGAGTTCATGTGAAAGCTTTTAGCTTGCTTCCATTTCTGGATTGATTGGAAATATGACGAATGTGAGCAAGTGCACGAAATGGGGTTTTTTTTAGAACAAATGATTCAGGGAACCATTTGACCTCCCATTTTTTTCATCTTGATTGTCTTGAAATATGAAAAAGTCTACAAAAGACGTAATCCCAATCCGACTTGTATTTTGAAAGATGTGAAGATTTTTCAATTGGAAGACTTCATGGTTATCTGGAAAAAAACTTTGTTTTCTCTTCGCTCTTCAATATTGCAAGTTGTTTGTCCTCGATATTGTTTTTTTCATGGTGTGAAGGATTTTTGGTATTTTCTCGAGCTAGTTAGGAGCAGCAATGGTGGATTGGGTGTCCAAACAAACATGAACAAATCTATGTCGGGGTGTGAAGTTATGAAGGAGAAATGGGGAAATAATGACTAAGTGCAAGATGTAAATCATTCAAAAATGCACAACAATGTTGGGAAAAAAATTTGTCCCTTATGTACCTTAAGCATTGAGGGAGAAAAGGTACATCAATTTTCACCTCACGCCTCATCGTAACACTTGGTAGAGATCCAACGGCTAAGCATTTGGCTCCACTAGCTCTTGGGGCTCAAAATTTGCACTAGAGAGGGTCACATGGATGACCAGGAGGGATTCATGGGGATGGGAAAATTTTCATATACCTCATGTATATTTGCAAAAAGGGACAAAGGGGACATCACTTTACAAATCTCACCTCTTTCGCAACAATTGGTGATCAACCGTCTAGTGAGAGGTAAGGCGCCAACTAGCTCTCGGGGTTTAAATGGCAATACGGGAGTTCATACTAGGGTCTATAAGGATAAAAAGAGGATGGGAAAAAAATTTCCCCTATGTCCCTTTGCTAAAGGGATGAAAGTGACATGAAATCCCGCCTTGGGCTCACAGTGCGAGACAGTGTCATCTTGAAAAATTGGCTAAGTGTCGAACCTTGAAAGTAAACTTGTGAAGATAGTATCTGGAGTTCCCGATGGATTTTTTTTCAAATATGTTATATTAATTTGACTGAAAATGGCCTTCTGAATCCAATGGTGTGGGTCTCAAATCTTGATTCCTCAATTTAATCCTGAAAAAGTGGATTTTTGATCTGGTCCCTTACTTATGGATGAGAAAAAATGTTTACAGACCTATTGCACCAAGGTGTTGTGAAAAATATTATTTAACCATATTTTAGGGATTTGAATTCCTTTTTCGATGATTTTTTAGCTCCTAACTCCATATAGAGCTCTTGAATCACTTCCCAAAGTTCATTTTATTTTTGGTCCTATACACTTTGCTTAAGCTTGTTAAAAATGATTATAGACCTATTCCGCCAAGGTTTTGTGCAAAATTTTATTTCACCATCTTTTAGGTATTTTAATTCCCTTTCCGACGATGTCTCGTTTGGTTCCTAACTCCATCTAGAGCTCTCAAAATCACTCCCCAAATCTTGGAAGCTCTTTTGACCTCTCGCACTAACTAGGCACGAGAACCTTGTTTTTGATGAAACTGCTCCAACTCCTCCAAACCTTTCTTCAATCTTCCAAAATAAATTTCATGATGTTACTAGACCTTAAATTCATCTTTTTGTTGTTTTTTGCTCCTCTTTTCTACTCCATGGGGTTGCATCGGTCTTGGAAAGGCCGGTGGTAGCCCTTCCCAATCTTGCCCAGAGATAGCCTTTTAGGAACTCCTAAAATCACCTAGGGGATTCACTTAACTTTCATAATTCACCTAGGGGACTATTATTAACATCAACTCGGGAGGTCATCGGAATTGATTTGGGTAGAATTAGGGTACCTCAAAAGAGTAAAACATGAAACATTTGGCACACAGTATCATTGTCATGCTTGGAAATTCTTAATTTCCTATTGCACATATGCATGAAATCATTATGCAAAATAGATTGCATGAAAAATTGAAAATTTAAAACATGAAAACTAATACCCTAATTTAAAATTAGGCTTCCCATTCACTGTGCATCCTTCCTCTACCAAAATTTCCTTCAATGCCACCCTCACCCAAGCTCGGAGGAAATTTTTAAGGAACACCATTTAGTGTGTTTCAAAGTGCACAAGGAAGAGTGTCTAATATGATTGATGAACTCGGTGAGTTTCAATGAGAGACATCCTCCTCCGGTGGCCTAAAAAGTCCATTTTAGCCATTCTACATCCAATTGAACATCATTTGGGAATGTTTAGGGAAAATCTAGAGAAAATATTATTCAGGAACAATCTTTTCAATATAGGTGATTCATGGTGTAGGGAATGAAGGCTCCTCAATTAAACCTAACTTATCTAGATGATTATGGGAGTTCCTAAATGATTTAAGAAGTAAAATAATAGGCACCATAATTCTTTTGGAATCCTCTACAAGGTGGAAACATCAAAGTTTATCAAATGATTGAATACTTCCAAAGGTATTTCAAAACTCTGAGATACACCTCTAAGTTCAAAATGAAATACGCCATAAATTTTTATTTATAGGTAGAATTAGATTTTTTTAAATTCCTTTATGTTAAAATTTGAGTTGGAGTCAAAATAATATAATATTTGACCCCAAACCATTTTCCTAGGCTCCACAAAAAAATAAGTTATGGTGTCCAAATTTGGATATCCGGGGAAAAATTTTCTTTCCCATAATTGAAAAGTCACACTTTAGACACCCATGTGTTCCCTTTATCCCCCAAGGCATAAGGGGGACACAAAATTTTTACCTCACTCTCCACCTTAAGTTGCACTTTAGACACCTAGATGTGCCCTCTATCCCCATGGTGTAAGGGGGACACCAAAGTGTGGCCTCCCTCCTTCACCTAGGGAAAAAATTGGTGTTTTTGGTGTCCCCTCTATCCCCCAAGGGACAAGGTGGACACAAAATTGGAACCCAACCTATACATGCAACTCCTTAACCCCTATATGACCACATTATACTCCACCAATGCCATTTCCTAGCCCTCCACATCTCATCCACTAGACACTGCAAGCTCTCATTTGTCACCATACAGTGTAATTCATACTTTGGTGTCCCTAGTGTCCCCTCTATCCCCTTACACAATGTGATGCCTCATATTCACTCAATTCAAACCACTGGTTAAGCTATGCAACTAGCAAGAGAATTTTAAAACATAACAAAACTTCATTAACTCTCTATTTACCCAACGGTTCACCATTTTTCATAAAACTTTATGCTACAACATCCTCCAAAACTCCATTTTTTCTAGACATTTTTCCAAAAAAAATTTGATGCATCCATAACAATAAAAATGAAGATTTGATCATAAATTCTCATTCAGACACCCGTTTACCATGAAATATTTCTAGTGAGTTCCTCTCCAAACCATATTTGGTAAGAATTTAAAAGAAAATCCATTAATTTCATGTATTTTTTACAGTATAAAATTGAAATTTCCAAACCCTAAACCTACTTTTTCAATTTTACGGAGATCCAGCAGATGAAAACCATGAAATTCAAAGTAGAAGATCCTGGTGCAACTTAGAAAGTTTTGATAGTGGTTTCATTACAACCCGAAACCTATAAGTTCACTTTCAAAATATAGTAGGTATTCTGAATAGTGGGTGGCTAAAAATAGTAAGTTTCTCAAAATAATGTATCCTAAGCATATGTGATATCTCGGATAAGAAAAAGTATCGTAAAGGGGGAATTCATAAAACTTTCGAAAATAGTAGCATTAGAATAATGGGTATCTAAAAATATTAAATTTCTAAAAATATAAAACCTTCAACATTTTCAATAATCCAAATGAGATAGGAACATCAAAGAGCAAAAATAGTGGAAACTTACTAAAAATAGCAGTCTTGGACAAGACCTGCTAAAAATAGGAAGTTTTGGATTTGATTGTAGAAATTTTTTGCTGATTCCTATTCTTCTTATCTCAATTCCTTTTATAATTATGAATTTCAAATAATTGGTTATATAACCCATTTCAATCCTAATAACCAAGTACCACTGGTGTGGGAGACACTGATGTAACTCACATGGACCTTGAAGACAAAAAACAAGTTGTTTAGCGGACCTCAAGAGACAATGGAGGAAAATATATTATCGATCATGTTATTATTTATAGGAGGTCATAAAATGTATTTTGAGCACCGAGTTGGTTTTGGCCCATGCACAACATTATGAAGCTAACTCCAAGATAGTGTAAGAAGATGAAAATTCCATCTTTTAATTTTCATTCCCAAAGACATTTCTCAATGCCTACAAATTCCCACTAACAACAATATGGTTATTATCACCAAGGAGTTTGCATCAAAGGAGTGGGAAAGGATGAATTATTATTTGTAAGGTCTTGTGCTCATAACATGGATCAAGAAGGGAAAAACATCTTTTCATGTTCCAAAGAACTTATCCATGAGTGAATTTCATGAAGTTTATTCATATGTTATCATCCTACTGAGTAGGGTGATGGGTAATTAAACAAAGAAATAATTTCATGACTAGATATCCTAGTTCATCCTTATTACCACTGAAGGAAACCAAGTAATTTATTGGGGGCATATAATTAGTGATAACATCCATCGGAAATTGCTTTATTTTCCCTCCACTAGGAAGTTCACCATGAATTCCTACCTGGTATATGCTCTTTCTTTCACAAGAACCTTCGAGGACTAACTGCTACTCTAAATGTCTCACAAAAATCACATGCCTAAGATAAGTACCCACCGATCACTCAAAAAGAGATTAACCATCAATTTTCTAGGGTGAATGATTCTTTACCATGTCCATTATAAGAATTCTAGAAGGCAATATAGAGATTAGGATCCCCTCTCAAGCAACTACACTATCGAGAATTATGGGAGATACTTCACTTAGTTTTCAACCTTCACCTACATCGGGGCCTTGGGATTCAACCTTTCTCCTCACTAGATTCCTATTTACCCTACTGATAAAATAATAATTTTGGAATTATGTAGGTAGCTTTCTCATGTTCATATAAGGTGTAGGAATACCAAGAAAAAGGGTTTGTGATTTCCTATCTCTTTAGGAATCTATTCATGTAAGAATTTTGTAGATGCATCCAATCTTAAAACTTGTGTTGCTTCCCTCAAGCACTATTCTGTGTATTTATACCTGATTTTGATATAAGGAGAAATCCTAAAAAATCACCTTCCTAGACTACATCACACACCACAATTTGAATAATATTGTGTAAATTGTATGGATGATTTTAAAATGGGAAAGAGAGATTGTATGTGGATGACAATTGATCGGATAAAGGGCCTCAATTTTGATTATTTCATTGGATCCTAGATATCAATAAGTGAATACTTTTCCTCTTCCCTCAATCTTATGGAACATAAGAGAATCTTGTGACACCAAGGAAAGAACCACAACAATGATTCAAATATTGAGAGAGTGGTTCAAGATAAAGACAAGTGCTTTTATTGATTCTGGTGGCCTCCTCTCTCTATTAAGACATGCATCACACATTTCGTTTATGATAAAATATGGGAAGATTATGAGCTCATCTCACTCAGAATAACCCCCAAAAATAAAGAGTGTGGAGGATGAAAACATTGAATATTATCACCTTAAGAAGCTTCACAAGAAAGAGAGATTAACTAAGAGCCTCATTAAGTCTCTTGAACAAGGTGAGATTGACCCTTCACAGTCTTTATTCTACATCATTTCCCAAGTTTGTTTTCTTTGCCAACTGATTTATCCCTTCATGTGTAATATGGGATTATTGAACATGAACTTGAAAGTGCTCCCTTACTTGATATTGAGACCACACCAATGAATAAATTCCTTGGATTCAAGATTTGATTCAGAGTGAATCAAAAATAGTGAAACAAGCATCAAAACATGATTTTACATCAATCTCAAAGATCATGAAATCCGAGTGAGGAAAGAAAGAAAATATAACCTCTTCCTTCTTCAATGGACCTTCTAGTGACAAATATGTAGAAGTTTCCTAACCCAAGGTTGTGAAACCTATGGAGGAAATGAATAAGGGTGACTACGAGATAACAAGGATTTCATTGGGTCAAGTTACACATGAGGGTGATGCACATATGTTCAAGGAATCATTACCTACATAATTTCTTGAAATGAGGAGTAAAAGAAAACTATGGAACAATTGGAAGAGAATTAGTCAACTCTCACTACTTATGTGTAAGCATTTTTGGATCCTAGTGGAGTATCACCTTCTCCCACATAATCTATCACTCCAATCAGTAGCTTCAACATTTAAACTATCAAGAAATATCAAGGTTACTCAATGAAGAGAATGGATAACGATAGGTGGGTTAAAAATATTCTTGAAAACTGGAAAACATTGTTGCCTTAGATCCTCTCATTGTTCACTTTTTCTCTTACCACCACTTCAAAAGTAAAAATGACTAAGGAGGAGATTGAAAAGGAGAAATTTCATTGGGACAATGTGCTTCCATTGGTGTCACAAATGATCAATCTTGATTACTTTACATTAGTGGCTAAAACAAATTTCATTTCCATAACTGATATGTTTTCTCTAATTTGTTCTCACACGGTGAGCTCCCGATATGACATGTTGAATTATGTTATCATTGAGCATGATTCTTGTGAAGAACTCATGTAATCTTTTTTAAAGTATCAACAATAGTGTGTGGAATCTTGGGTCACCTTTACTCAGTGAAAATTCATCAATGGAAGAGCTTCTGAAACCATTCGAGGAATTGGTCAAGAAAGAGGTGGGATATCCCTTCTCATTCAACAAAGATACTTTGGAGTCTCTCGTAGAAATCAGATGTATAATTTCCAATACTAGAAAGGATCATGAGGTTTTGTTAAATCAGTGCAAGAATGTCAACAATAATTTTGAAACCTAGATCAATGCTTTGAGCTTCATTCATATTGCTCAGGAAGAAAAAGTAACACCTGCAACAACCCTCTTTACTAAGAAATTTAAAGGTGAATAAATCTCTCCAAGAGATTTCCCACAAGGTTCATTGGAATTGATCTCATCATTAGCATAGGATTCATCTTCATCTAACTAATCATATTTCCTCTTATTCTTTCTTCCTTTGTTCTCTCTCTCTCCATGCTCTAATTCTTCATTGAGGAGGTAATTTTCACTATGTCATCTTATTCACTTAAAGTGAGTTATAGTATACCATTGTAATGATTTATTTTTGATGAATGAAAAACTGATCACGTTTTTTACTAAGAATATGAAAGGTCATAAGTGATAAGGGGAAGTGAAAATTCATGTGGGGGTAGATGAAATGACTTCTTCATTTCAAGGGGTTGTCAATTGTGATTTTATAGTAGATAGGTTTACTCTAATAAATACAAGTAATAAATTACATTATTTTATTTTCCTCTTTGTATATGTTTCCTCTATTTCCTTATATGCTCAACTTTGTAAAGATGGTGATCTTGTAAAACAAACAAAGGTGTTGGTGCCTTTGATAAATGAATCGATAGAATTCTATTTCTATGATTTTTATTCTTGTCATTGTTAGTAAGTTTTGATTCCTTTAATTGTGTGTGGATTAATTCTAGTTAATGCTATAAAAATATGCTAGTTCCTATTAAAAAATTTAACCCTCCTTCATGTAGACACTAAATCATGCACTTTGGGTATTTATCTAGTCCTGATCACATATTACTATTCATATGATTCCTAAGCAAGAAAAGTACTAATTAATCACTATTTTTTTACACCTTTTCTCTATCTTTGTTTCCTCTTCTAGTCTTACACACCTTCTTTCCCAGTCTGTATTTTCATACTTCAAAATTTTTGACTCTAGACACCGGTGCCTAGCTAGGATTCCGGTGCTCGGACATCCCCATCCCCTCAGGGAACCCCCAACCTCTTTGTACTTTTCTCACATACTTTTGGGTCTCTTCTAGCCAATTGGGCATCTTGATTTTTACTCTTCATCCTTTTAGTGGTTAGTTATAAAATTGGAGTAAAGGCATCATATAAATATAAAGCTATGTGGCAATAATAAAGGACAAATCACTAAGCATTATCTATCACCACCTAATGTTTTATCAAAATGAATTTACATGACTATTCAAGCATCCATATAGCATCCACACAAGAGAAAGGGATTGCATTATTCTACATACAATTCATAGGAGGAAAGTCAATTTTTTTGTGCACACATCTATCTACATTTTCTACATCTAGTTATTGCTCACTATCAAGTGTGAAGCACACAAGAGCCACCTAGGGAATGATTCTTCACACACACACATAGAACTACATTGGGTCTGAGATGTAGTGTAATGCTCGATCGTAAGTTCACTTGTTTGACACCGATGACAATCGACCCCTCATTTTAATTATTTTATTTTGGGATTCTATGCACTTTTGGGATTTTACTGAGTCATTTCTTTAATGAGGCTACATGTGACATCTACAAACTTGGTATGACATACTTGTGACGTGAAGAGAAAGACAAAAACATCTTGAAACCCTATGCAAAACTAGGATTTTGAGATTTTCAATAGCCCACAGTACCGAGAACAAGTCCATAGCACCTAGGCACCCCTAACCCTACATAGGAACCATAGTCCTGGAATTTCTTATACTCCTAAAAAATGGGTTTCGGTGCAACATTTTCCCCTCTTTGTTCATCGAGTTTTCACTTTGACACGAGTCAGATTTAATTGTGAATCAGTTAATTCTTTCTATCTTTTTATTTACAACTAGGGTTTCATATTTTATTAGCTTACTTTCTTGGATCAATTTTTGTACTTCATTTCATATTTATCGGTGTTATTACATGTTTATATTAACATCTATTTATTTCAATATTTCCTTAATCACTTGGTTAATCCATCATTCAAACACTCTTGGATCTTCATTTCCGATTCCATGCAGTCTTCTTTCATGGCTTCTAAATCTCCTCAAGTCCCCTTGATTCAATTGCTCCAAATCCACCCATCTTGTAAATATGCTCTCCAAAGAGCCATACACAATATTTGTCTCCCTCTAGATACACCACCTACTCAAGTTAGTGTTATCTTCAATCATCTTTCTGATGACTCTCTTGGTTCTAATTCTAATCAATCTATTTGCAAATCAATTCAAGCTCTACATTCTCTGTTTCAAGATAAATTTCAGGCTATGGAATCCATGATTACATCTCTAAAATCTGAAATCCAACATCTTAAGGACACTTCTCAGGATAACGCTAGTTCTTCTTCTCATCCTCATTTTATATATTTTACATGTTCTCATGTCATTGAACCTAAAGTATTGCCACTCTCAATCCCTCTCAATTTTGATCTCAATGCTAAGCAACAAGATATTCTTCCACATCTCATAGCTCATTAATTAATCAACTTTCCATCTACTCATTTCTATCCTCCTTATCGTCTTGAAAAATATCAAGGTCATCTATATTGCAATTATCATTGAATTAATGGGCATAATGAAAATTATTTCTATGTTTTACAATGAAGAATCAAGAACCTTGAGTGTCAAGGTTTTATCTCATTCACTACTGAACGATTTATTACATGGTCCTCTCCACTTGTTACATATCAATGGGTTCCTGAATTTGATTCATCCATGTCTAATGAGAATCATGTCATTACCTCTAATTCTTCTTCTTTCAACACTCAATAACTACCTATGAAATCCACTCAAACTAAGAAACTCCTCTCAAAATTAGTCTCACTCTGCCTCCTCTCAAGTCTTCTACCGCATTACTAAGAAATACTAAGTAATCACCTTTCAAGGTCATTCCTCCATCACCTGCTCCTACTAAGTCTTCTACAAGGTTACCTAATAATCCACAACTTCAAAAACCAATCATTTTTGTCAAAGCAGCTACTCCTTATAACGATGGCCAAGAAACATTTCAAACTCCACCACCATCGCATGGTCCTATTGTTGCTTCTACCTACCATTGTGTTGGTTCTCTATATTATTATGAAACTCTCCCAAATGGCACAATATCTCTCATGTCGGTGCATAAATATTCATCATCATACACTTAGGGGCCATCATACTTATTTCCCCCCCCTTCTAGCATCATTAGGTGTCTTCCATTTCTACTATATCACTTCTTACTTTATGTCTAGACATTCATATACATTTTACACATCTTGATAATTTTTTATCATCATTACCTAATGACACACTATTTTTTATGGTTCACACTTGACTGTTTAGGGCTTACTACATTCATGAACCTCACATCACATCACACAACACATTGCACACTCTACGCATTTTTGACACATCTCTCTAGCGCACATTCATTACAACACACTCCTTGATGATGCACTCTAGTTCCACGGTTCATACTTGATTGCTGAGGATATAAATTTAAAATGAACCTCACCTTACTCACTCACTCTCTATGCTCTACACTTTGACAATCATATCTTTCTAGTGCACTATTCACACCATTTCCCGATGATGAAATCTTGTGGTATGGTTCACACTTTACTATTGAGGGAATACTACACACACAAACGTCACCAAACTCACTCACTCACTCACTCTCTACACTCTATGCTTTATCCATCATATCTTTTTAACACACAATTGAAACCATTTCCTTATGACATACTCTTGTTCTATGGTTCATTCTTGACTGCTAAGGGGGAATTTATAAATGAACCTAATCTCATGCACATTCATTCACACCCACTCGAGAGTCACAAAGTGCTCTTATCACACTCACTTTTCTTTCCATTCCATCTCATTCATTCATAGCATACGCATATCTTGGTTGTATATTGTTCTTTCTTAATTATTCTTGCATGTATACTTTACTTAATATGTTCACTAGATACATTGTATGTAATTATCTTTATCATACACACATGTGTGTTTAATTTCTTTCTAGTTATGATCACAAAATTTACATATATAGTTACACGTAGCATGGATATTTGGTGCAATACCTCTTACCAAAGTCCACAATAGGCTCCTAGAGGCATCCCATTTCATATACATCACATGTGATATTGTTTCAATTTTCATAGCACATTACTATTTCAGATTATACATGTTTTGACATACTTTTTATCTTTCTAACAGATGCTTCATGCATAGTATTTGTCTTGTAGGAAATATTTTCTACCATAGTTATCTGTTACATTATTTTTATTGTCAATCATTGTTTTCCATTATATGACATTATTTGTGGGCTTTACCCTTTGTCTTGTGTGCACACTTTGTATGCTTTTGGAAACTTCTACCTCGATTGTCTTGCGAAATAATGAGTGATGTGCCATTTTTGCAACCCACTTTTCATGGTCTAAAATTTCTTCTTGGTTACTAGCTTACACATTGTCTTCTATATGAGTGTTTATCATGTTTTCACTAACACATTTTCTAGCCACTTTGTTTACATGTGCATTCATTTCTACCAAGCACTTTCCCTCTTCCCCGATTGGGATTCATTTTTATTTCGGTGTATGGCTTCTATTGGGCCACATTCTCCTAACAACATTTTATACAAAATAGTTTTCAATCTCAAGTACGGCTCAAAATCGACTTGGGTCCTTAGTATAACACGATCAACATCACCATGGTGAACCCTGGTCATTGTTTTTTTCATTGATGTCAAGTGATATTTCTAGAAAATAAGTGAATGGTGAAGTGAGGATTTGTAAGGGACATGAATTTTTATTGGTAGTTCCTTTTGATGATAATTGAAGTTCACAAAGAGAGTTCAGGATGGTTTCAGTGCTCTACATGCCTAGTTTATGAAACATGAGTCCATTGGAAGCATGGACATGGTTGGAATGGATGGAAAATGTTCCCTATATCTCATACATTATGAAGTTAGCATGAGTAAGAGCTTATGGAGTGAGTGACAAGTCAAATAATGGAAGTAAAAGTTGTAATGGCGGCTCATTTAGGCTGTCTCTATAGTTTGATGAGGTGTGAAAGGTTGGTAAAGGTCATGAAAAGATCATATGAGAATGCTATAATCCTAAAAATATTGTCTATGGACTGTGTGAGCAACAACAAGGTGTATTTTAGCTCCTAAAGGAAATCTTCAAAAGTTCACCAAAGTTAGCCTTAAGGACGTGCAGTGTGGGTTGATGCAAATGAGATAGGTATAAGAGGTAAAATAAAACCTATGGATAATAAACCTATGAATAGTGTATATGGGTTTCTTTTAGTGCTCCATTCCAAATTTCATCAAGTTCTGAAGAGATATGTGAAAGTTATGGTAGTTTCTCTGAAAACTGGTTAATTAGGAAATGCAAAATGAGATTTTTGTCTTCTTAGCACCAAAGAAAAAATATGGATTCTTCTTTAGATAAATCATAGAATTATTTTTTTATAAAATCTGATCTGAGTTATTGAAAAAAAACAGTAAAATGGACAAGTATGAGTGAAGTTATGAGCATTTTTTTGGCTAGGTTTTTCTCCTTCATAAGAACTTTTCTGAATCAATAAGAGAAAAAGTGGTTTGTTTTGTTTCAAACCTATGTTTGAGCTATTCTATCATGTTTCAAAGCTATTCAATTTTGACAATATAATTTTTATTCATTCGATTCACTTCAAGAATGAATTCTACCTTCAAGCTCCTTCAACAAGGCATAGTTTTTTTCTTCAAGAATAATACAACAGTATAGCCATAGAGGTAATGATTGTATCAATGATTGGAATTGAAATGAAAAATTGAAATTCTCTAAAATTTCTTGTCAAATAGTTTAAGCTCATAAATAGCAAAAATATGTTGAAATGATGGAATGATTCTCGGTCTTCAATTTGTCTTCTTGAGTCACCGTTCATGTGTTGTAGACTAATTAGGTAAGACTACTTCCAAAGGATCGAGTGAATTCTTTAGGGAAAATAAAATGATTTGGTGATCCTCGAGCCCTCAATCCTACCAAAAATAAGTATGGATGAGGCCAAATATTTTGTAGAAATCTTACAATTGAAAATGTATTTTCTAGCCAAGACTAAGTGTGACTATACAAGGGTAGTTTCTTCTCTCGAAGGTTAAAGTTTGATCTAAAATCAGGTGATGTATAGTTTAATGATGTGTTTAGAACCTCAAATTATTCACTCAAATCCATATAGTGCATGTTTTCAAACCTACAAGATTCCTCCTTTCATTGAGATGGTACTATCACAAGTAGCATTGATTTATGCACTATATTTCTTGATGTTTGGAAAAAAAATTGAAGTGTTTTAGAGAAAACAATACCACAAGGTCACAAAAACTAAAAAAATTGAATTCCATTGTGTTGTGATCAAGAAATCAAGGTTTTATGTGCCTCGGGTCATCTCTCTGTGATCACAAACCCCGAATCACGGGTTTCAAAAGGAAATTTATTCGTTATTGAGTTTCATCCATTAAAAAATTACAAAAATTGAAATTTTTCTATGTAAGGGGCATCTGATGGTGACACAAAAATAATTTTTGGTTTCATATCAAATTGATTGATTTGTTGATGATAGAAATCTCCAAAATTCGTCCTTCTTTCTGTGTAGAGTTGTGGATGGGCCTCTTGAAGAAATTATTTGTTGTACATGTTATGTTTGTGGAGCCTATTTTCATGTTAGAGTTTGGTACACCTTCCATGTGTTACACTCGGGTATTTTTATGGTGGTCCCGCTCGCCGGTGAGCGGGTCAAGGGGGTTCGGGGGGTTGAAGCCCCCCCGATGAAAGGGGGTTCGGGGGCGAAGCCCCCGAAGCAAAATTTCATGGGTGGTTCATTAACCCATGGGTAATGGGTAACCGTTATGGGCTGTTTTTGGGCCCATGGTTTTTTCGGTCTTTTTCCCATTGTTTTGATACCCACGGTTTTTTGCCCTTGGTTTTGATACCCACGGTTTTGTATCAAACTGCTTAAGCAGTTTTCTATTTATATGGTCTTATGCATATGATAGATGGACAAGCAAATGTATTACAGATGTGTTTTGAATTCGGGTTTGAATTCTGTAGAGTTTGTTGAGCATAGCTCCAAACGGATCTGGGTATTGTA